>CM052977.1:3813041-5084054 GCA_028554685.1 Agrotis ipsilon | reverse complement strand
TATTTGTTTGTCTGTTTGAGAAGAACTTAAGAGGCCATACTACCTCAAATGGCTTAGCAGAGTCCTCTGATACGCCGAAAATACTGCAGCATTAAGATAGAATAAAAATTGATAGAAATAAATATATGGTAAAAAGGATTCATGTTAGGTCTTATGTTTGGCGAAAACAAGATTCCATAAAATTTTCTAGATAGAAAAATATCCCAAAGTTACCTCTAAATTGAACAATTAACCGCTGGCAATCATGGAATCGCTGGAAACTTTTATACTAACCATAAAGCAAGTCTTATTATTATTGTTATTAAGTTTTTCGAATTTCCTCTTTTTTCGCGTAGACAGCTATAAGAAAGAGCAAGCAATAGTGCGTGGTACGTGCAAGTGCGACCGAGTAAGATTTATATATTGAAGTATTGTGCCTCTTTAATAGGAGCCATCGAAAGAGGTTGGATTAGAGTGACACTGGCTGGTGATTAAGCTTACTGGTGACGCGACGCGACGCAATTCGAACGATTCCAGCTACAAGTGAAAATCGTCCTTACCACTACGACATATGACATAAAACGTGCGGTTTTCTAAAGGAAAAACAAAACACGCTCGCCACAACGACGTAAGTCAGTCGAATTGCATCATTATATCGTAGTAGCAAGAATTTTCATTGTAGAAATTGCAAATCGTACGAATCGTGTCATTCGCAAACACCCTCCTACTTAGCGTCGGTATCGTAGCGACGGTAATTATGACAGCTATCATCTGTTGACAGATCAGAATTGGCGGGAGTGCGGTTGTGTCCACGTTCACGATGAAGTGCTATTACTCTGGCTGAATTCTGGAGATATAGATTGATGATGAAGATCGAGTATGAAATGGAGACTTCTAAATAAAAGAATATCCCGACGCCCACAAGTATTATCCATTAACTTGGTTGTGGATGTCATATCAGCAGCCTGTGCATGAAACAAAAGCCTGTATAGGAATTCACATTTGCTCATAGCTAAATAATAACAATTGCACAGGTTGATCTTCAAGGTTAGGCCGTGTCAAGGCGAGTTTCCGCCTTGCTTCGAAAAGCACGTGGAAAGGTGGGTCCCGGCGGTCAATTGTAGATCTTTGACAGTCGTTATTGCTAGAAGCTCAAAAGTCTGATGACTACTCTTACCAAGAGAAATCGTATTACTCAGTTATTGGGTTGTGGAGGTCAGATAGGCAGTCATTCCATGTAATATACTGATATTCAGCTGCATTTGGTTCGACTGGAAGCCAACATATTTGGGCAAAGGCTAGTCAGATGATTTTTTGAATAGCTTTTTGCTATATAACATCTAGTTAAAATATTTAACCATAACAATAATTATATTTCGATAGGTAAGTATGAGGAAAAATAGTATAAATTATTACCATTGATTACGTTCAAAAACCACGTAAGAAACGACGTCATATCTACGTATAAAAATAATGGACAACTCTAAATATAGAATTCTCGTTTGGTATTTTTTCTTATCGTTGTTAGTGTCATTTATCTTAAATCATCTCGGTTAAAGATGCTGTAGGAAGGAAGATGTAATAAGACGTGGTATTTATTGGATTACCAGTTAATGACGTATTATCTTACGTATGTCCGACATGGCCGTGCGTATTGTTTTTTTAAATGATATTTTTACTGCGTCAATATTACAATAAAAACAGGATAGTTGCAAAATATAATATTAAAATTATTGTTGTTAGTAAATACCTGTAACAATTACCTAGGTATTAAACATAGGTTCGATTAACAATATAATATCGAAATATAATAAAAATATCAATCAAACTTATTAAAAATTGCATGTTTAAATTACAAAATCAGAGAAATTGACGACAACGTTTTTCTTGGGAGACTCCAAAATGGCGTCAACTAAAAAAATAACAACAATAGACGCATCTTTCTCATTTGCTAAAAAACATCTCTGTTCTCAGAATTTAAAGAAAGTCATCCCTTACGCTTTCTAATTTCAAAAAACTTTTAAAAAAGGTTATGTGCAATTTTTTGCACAATGGCAAGCACAAAGAATATTTACATTTCTGTATTGGCAATAAAAAAGCAATTAAAAATTTCGTTGTTGGTAACTATTCAAACTCCCAAAATGGCGACCTTCGAAACATTTGCACAATGCACCTATAGGGTTATAAAACTATTAAAAAACGTAAAAAGAATGACGCAACAGTGCAATTGTATCGGGAGATATTAAAAGTAATAAAACATTGTTTTTGCCATTCAAACTATTTGCGCAATTTTAAAAACTCATTAAAAATTTAATGGGTACTGTGAACCTTTTTTTAAATTTTATTTTTGAACACCTATGAGCACTGAGCACCGGCCTGTTTGCACTTGAACATTCAAAACCACATCTAACGAAAAATATCTTACTTCTCGATATAATTCTTGATTACGATTTAGGATTCCTCAAATCATCAAAATTCTGTTCACGACACTTTTTTTTATATTTTTCTTAGAATTTTTACCATTGAAATTTTTCAGACGTGAGCATATAACTTGTAATTTGGTGATTTAGCATCAAAACAAGTTTCGTAACCAACTTCATTTAACATGGAAAATCAAACCTAAGTCTCACATCAAAGGATTTTTATCAAATACGTTTTTTAATTATTTACATACTAAGTAGGTACTAGACAACACAGTAATGCAGTCGAAAAAAATATAATAAAGAAATTAATTAGCTGATAAAAGTAAACAAAAGATTACAGCAAATTATAGCGATAATCATTGCATTAATTCTTAGATTAGGACCAAATTACAAAAGATAGGCCCCTTTTCTATAGTCTCCATAGAGTTCTTACTGTACCCATAAAAACAGTTATCAAAAAAACAATTATATAATCGGAATGTCTTGATAAAAACTTGCATCTATATTTAAATGTCTATAATAATTACTTTCTTATTTACTTAACAATTAATAAAGTCATTAAGATACTCGTTTTATGCTCAAATAATATTGAAATGGAATAGCCAATGGCTTGTGGCCATTTTAATTGAATCATCAAATAGTTTTAATTGTTTTTAGAAGATGTGGTCTAATTTTGTGTGTGGTTTTTTCGAAAAATGCTGGCTGGTAATTTGGAAAATATATTTTTTAAATAAAGATTCGCATTATTTTTAATTATGTTTTTGCAAATTTTGTACTCGTATAATAATTCGTATTTAAGTATTATTCGAGTTAAATATATCGACTACTTAAAAATTAAGGTTAATAAATTCAAGATAATATAATACTACCTTTGGCAACATTATAGGCTAATAAAATTATATTAAGCAAGCCAAAGTCCATCAGGACAAATTATTCTCTTCAAATTAAATCCAAAAACAGATTTAAATTTAAATAGAATTTTCAAACAAAACACATTGTACAATAATTTCAGTAAGATCCTGAAAAACCCCGGAATAAATTACATATGTAAATTACAAAAACGTGTTTAGATATTACAATACACATACGCAAGAAAAATCACCGAGTAAATAACAAATAGAATGAGCAGTTTAAAAAATATTTTATCGCTGTATTGTTTGAAACAAGAACGTGCAGTGTTGACCACAAATTGATGACCCATTAATATTTGTCATTATCATGTCAAAAACCGGATCTGGGTCAATAATATATTGGCATTAGGTATTATAAATTTTAAATAAAGGTCAAGTTTATTATGTCATAGAGACTGCTAGAATAATTACGAGTACAGTAGTAACATCTTAGGTTTTTTTGTGGTAAAATCATATTATTATAATGATTCCTCTCACTCTGGATGGAGCGGAAGAGACTGTCAGACTCGTACTGATTAAAATCCATGGTGTTCTTGCAATAGCATTTCATGGTCCAGGGTCACGGTAATTCGTTAGTCCCTGAGAATCTACTTTTTTTTGAAGACTGTTAAATAAACTTATGCTAATACACAAATTATTATTTACAAAACACTCGACTGCTAAAAAAATATATACATAAGATAATAAAGTAGAGCAACTTGACAGATGAGACAGTCCCGTGACCTCAGACAGTCCCGCAACCTCGAGAGGTCAGTAGTATATGCGACACGGGAGTCCGGGCCCAAAACTTAAACCTATCTCCTTCCTATAGCTTATCCTGTTCACATATTTTATTTATTGTATGTAGATTTACAAATTAAAATATACTGGGTAATTAAATCATTTAATTCTATGACCATTTGTTAAAAAATCTCGAATTTGGCAAGAATATCAGGAAAAAATAGGTTAGATACCTACATATTGTTTTTTTTACCTACAAAATTCCACAAAAACCACTTAGATTTTATATGACGTCAAAAAACCGCAGGGAAATGACACAAGTATTAAATCATATTTCCTCAATACAAAATATTTTTCGCGTCACTAAGCCTAAACCAATGCAAAAGTATTTCTCAGACCCGAAATGGGAAAACAGGGAGACGGCAAAAAGTTTCTTCATCATAATCCTCTTAATTTTTTAGCTATGTCAATTTCTGGTCTTCGCCTTTTATTGCCACCCGCATGCCCTAAATAGCGCCGAAAAGGGGATTAAAAATTAGGCGGTCGGAACATCAATATTGTCGTCAAATGTCAATTGTTTTCTCAGATTCCCGCTCTATTGTATTATTTTAATCCGTCACAATTTTCAATGCCACTAACTAAGTAGCCAGACTTAAAAAATCCAGAATTTTTAATCCCGTAAATATGGAATACATTTACTTTTGGAATGGTCTTTATTTTTTTTAATTTTCGTTCGGAAAATTACGGAATGGTAAAACAAAAGCGGTGGCCTTTATAGGATTATAAGGGATGGTTTTATTTTGTACGTATTGCAGCGACAGGCAGAAACCAGTGGCGAAAGAATTAAAGGGATTAAATTTATCTCGTCTAGTTGCCAGAAACAAAAATAAAGAATGTAGACACTTTATAGTGCCGTACTGAAAAGAAAGATTAGAGTGGACCTGAGTCAGACTTGCTAATTTATCAAAAGTATGTCACTACGATCTTACAAGGTAGTAGTGAAATATCGACTATGGCCAATATTGAGATATCACGTTTGTACGCAACGATTTCTCTTGAGGCAAGTTCAAAGTCTCTTGGAGCAAACATCTTAATAATCAGAGAGGAAACAAGATAAGTGTGAAAGATAGTAGTCATGACACTTCCGAGTATCATTAATTTAAAATTTGTGACTATTGTTTTGACATTTAACCAACTTGTGTATTTTTTATACACTACGAACTTTTATATATTTACCTAATAAAATTATATAAAAAAAATCAAAAAACATCGATTTACAAAAATAATGAAATTGGATATATATAATAATTTAAAAAAATCGTCACACTAACAGATTACTGGTACGTCACATTTGACAGCTAAAAATATTTTTATGATTAATAAAAAAAAATACTTTTCGAATTCCTTAATAAATATTAATCGTATGTGGTATTTCACGTGCGTATGTTATGTGGTGTAGCGATTATTTAAATCGTTTGTAGTAAACAAGTTTCATTCATAAAGTTTCCTCAATGAATCTCGCATAAACACATAAGGCTATCGAAATATATATGTCAATGTAAAACAACAAACAATGGTAGGTATGTATGATACATACTTGCTTTATTGTAATATAATATCGTATGGGAAAACCCTTATCATATTTATATAATTTAAATTAAATATTATTTAACAATAAATTTGCAATTCATAAAAACCATTTTTGTTCTTGGAAAGTAAATTATTAAGTTAACTTATTTTATATTAGAAAATTAATTATATTTATAGAATACCTATTTATTATTTAGGTACAATTTTTTTAATGAGGATACCTATTTTAATTAGTATTATATAATGTGTCTTAGATAATCTAAAATATTTTTTGATGAAATCTTTGAATTTGTAAAATAATAAATAAGTAGATAATATTTAAATAGATTTATAATTTGCTTACAATGAAAACGTTGAATTATTGCGCACAGATATGAATATCCAGCAATCCGTCAAAGAATTTTATCATATTGTTGATTAATCAAAACAATCACTGTTTACATTTTCATTAAATGGCGTTCGTCACGTTCAGAAATAATAGCATTGTTCTACATTCCATAAAGCAGATTCTTTAATTATTTTTATGCAAACCGTAACAATATTTTTACATGACCTAATTATGTTAAATTCAATTATTGAATAAGAAAAAAATATCTATAATATTTTAGTCACGTAGGATTATTTGTATGTTAGTTAAAAATGGGCTGTTTTTACCAATTATTTGATTTCTGTTGACTGTCAGCCTTTATTTAACATGGAACAGAATGAATTGATTTGGCTAATTAATTAAAATCTGTTATAAACCATAAACTGAATCCTCTAAAAAGGTTGCTTCAAAATCAATAAATTGTCTATTCGCAAAATTATAATTAAATCGGATTATAATATAAATTAATTAATATTTAAAGTGTTCATTATCTGTTACGGCATGTGCTAAGTAGCAACGTGGTATTAAAAAAAAAGTAAAAAAAATATTGTAAGGGCGGGGGCGCGTCGCCCACCCGGCTGAAAGCTTCCAAATTCGAATCGCAAAAAAAAATGCGCGAGTGTGCACGAGAGCGCGTTATAAAAGGAAGGCACGTGGTCGCATCGGCACAGTCGTGAGACATCCACGGAAGCGAACGCACGTCACTCTGTTCCGCGCGCGCTCCTACATCGTAAATAAGATCGATATTTTCAAGTTCAAAAATAATTGAATATGGATATCAAAGTTTTGGATCCTACTGGCATCTATTGAAGATCCCAAAAATCATCAATCAAGTGAAGAATATTTGTTATTTTGAAGAAAAGTCACTGGAAATGTTCGGCTTGGACCCCACTGGAGTTTATTGAATTTTCGGAAGATTTTTATATTTTTGGAAGAAAATTATTCAAGTGATCAAGATGTTTGTCCTGGATCCTACTGGTGTCTACTGATTTGAGATATTTATCTCGAATATCCTGAGCTACTTTTTTGGAGTTTCTGCATCCTGTTCATCAAAATGTTCGTGCTCGATCCCACGGGAGTGTACTGAACTTTTTGTTTCGTGTGAAGAATATTATTATCTGTGCTTCAAAATGTTCGTCCTGGACCCCACCGGAGTGTACTGAAAAAAAACTGTTTTAGTGTTTAGTGTTGTTAGTTGAAAAAAACAAACAAAATGGTCGCGCTTGACCCCACTAATGTGTACTAGGTTTAATTTTTTGTTTTTATTTTCTCGTTACTCCTTCAAAATGGCTTTGGGGTTAGATCCTACGGGAGTTTATTAGTTAAGTTAGTGTAATGTCGCATGTCGTTTCAAATCAAATAATTTAACTCATTTCGTGTATTAAAATGTCAGTAATATGTTCATCAATCCGCCACAAACTAATATCATGCAGCAGAACCGCGTTTTCATCAAATAGGAAGAAGAGGAAAATGTATCATTTTAAAGTAAATTAAACTTTGTAATTATGTAAATAGGGAACCAAAGACTGTTACTGCCAACCCGCTGATAAACTTGACTGTTTATAAGTCTGGTCGAAGACTAAGAACGAGCGTTCTTTAATTTATTAAAGTTACCTTAGCGATAGTGATTATTTATTGACTAACAGTAGGTAAGATGTTTACGTTGAAGTATCTGAGAGTTGGTATGACAACTCTGTGTTATCATTTATGTTAAGTTTGTGATTTTCTCGTTGTCAACCAAACTGAATGGTATTTCTTGCATTTCTATGTACCCATTGCATTTCTTTTTCGACTATGGCAGTGATTTTTATACTCTTGTAAAATAATAAGACTGTTAGATGAATACTCTAGCTCATTGTTGCTGAATAAGCATTGAAAAATGTAGAAAATATACATTTTGAAAAATTTAAAACTGTTTTTTATATTTTTATTATTTTTTAAAACCCTTACACGCAAACACACAGTGTCTTCAACATCACATTACACACTCGTAAGTTTTACATAAATTATGCAACACATAAATTTGTTTTGCATAAATAATTTGCTGATGAATTTTAAAACTTATCAATATTTAGATTGATTTCTTACACAGTCTTTACATTTTTGATTGCCCGTGACTGAATATTGATTCACAATAGACATACCATTTTACATAATTCATGTCAGCAAATGTTTAGGAAAATAATTTTATAATGGTTCAATAGTTTTATGTAATTTATTACAAGAAGTTGTTTCAAGTTGCATCAGCCAGACGATTGCAATGCCACAACTCTCAGAGAATGTTGGAAGGTACTCCATAAGAGATCGTCATTGAGATATCTGGGTAATTTAAAATTCCAAAACACAATAATTTAAAAAAAAAAAAACATAAAGAAAAATAAATAAAATAATAATAATTTAACAAAAAAATTACAAAATATAAAAAAATATATATATTTTTAAAATAACTTTCAATACAAATATAATATCCATACAGATGTTAACAAATAGAAGTCTACAACCCAGAAAAGCAGAAACTAATCTGAACAAAACTCGCAAAATATTTAAATAATTTGCAAGTTAAAAATAAAATATGTAATTTATATCTAACAACAGTTGGCTGCGCCCTAAACCAGATACATATACTTCGAAAGTTTTGAAATTCAACCTTGTTAATGACACCGTAGAAAACATTCTCGTGCAACAAAATAATAACATTACATCAGTTGGTACTAAAGAGAGGTAAGCAGGGAAGGGAGAGATCATGGTTTCATAGTGGGGATCGAAAGACCACTAACAGAATCATGATATGAATTGCGATAAAATTAAATCTGTTATCATGAAGTTCTTCTATTGCAACAAAATAGAATATATAAACATGATTTCATATAATTGAATTATTCTAAAAAATCCTTGATCCTTACAAAAATGTTGAACTTCCTACTAAATAAGTATATTAATTTCATGAAGATATGGGATACATAAGGAATCCATCAAATTGGAACCCGCTCTGTTTTGTGTGTCCCAGACTTGGAGACATGCCAATCGCGGATAAACATACATACACACCTACTAATCGAACTGAGAACTTCCTTTTTTGACGTCGGTTAAGAACCGCATGAACGCCTTTTTCGTACATGATTCTGGTGTTTATCATATACAAATATAATAAAGCTGAATAATTTCTTTGTTATGTGGGAAAAATTACGTTTGTGCTGGAAAGTCAGTTTATCGAAGAAGGCTATAAGCTATTAAACATGCTACAACGAAAAAGAGGTGAGCAGTGGGGGTAAAACCACGGGAAACAGCTAGTACATAGTTTGTTTGACGCCTTAAAAATGATAGTAGCAATAAATAATCGGATGCATCGGTGATCAAAGAAAAATGCTAATAAGATTTCAAACTATCTGAAATGATTTCCAATATCGGCCTTCCTTTATTACATTTTCTAATAAGACCATACTAAACCAGGCTCTGGGACTACTCATTTGCACTTTCAAAGGCTTTGAAAGGCGGCCCAAAATCTTCCTCCTTGTGCGTCTCGCTGTCCGACCATGGACCATGCCCGGTTTGACAGCGCGTTGTGTTCCACGCGCGCCTTTATGAGTGTCAGGTGTCAGCACAATAACGGGCTATTATAGACCCCTCAAAATAGGTAATGAGAACATGAAAATTCTGATAAACAGTCTTTCTTACTGGAATTTATGGAGAAAACTGTAACGTATTCTAAACTGACCACTGAATGTACGGATAGCCAGACCACAATAAAATGGTATAGTATCTATAGCTTCTTTTGGTACCGTATGTACAAACGCCAGCACATCAACCTACCTCAATCAGTCAAATTTCAACCTTATCACAATAATAGTGGAAGGTTAATGTTTGACTGTTAAAATTTGACAGATTCGAGTAGGTTGACCTGCTGGCATCTGTACATGTCCTAGGTTCTAAGCTTATCACTTCTAGTCTTGAGAGTTCCCAGAAGTACTGACTGCTCATAAATAGTGATTAGTTTAAACAATATAAAGCAATTATTAATACAATGAACGGCGCGCGCGCAACAGGTGTACAGAATGCACTAGCGTCCAGTGACATGTGCTTTAAACATGGCAGGAATAATTTTCTAGATGTTATGTTCGTATCGATTTCTAATCGGTAGTTTGTTTGTAATATATTTTAATTCTCTGAACATATTCTTGTATTTAGAACCCATTTTTTTTTTGTTAGTAAAATCATCAAATGAGTCCTCCAGCCCTGGGTGTAGCAGAAGGGTCTGTCATCTGATAGTCCCTTCCGCTATGAGTCTTCATACTGACTAAAATCCAACGTGTTTCTTCAGATGCCCTTTACGTTCCAGGGTCATGGTAATTAGCTTAAACAGTCCCGCGATACGGATGCCTAGATTTGGTAACATCAGGAAATATTGACAGTCAATATTTTTTATGAAATCAAAGAGATATTTACTCATCCCAGTGACAACTTATAGATAGTGAAATATCATGATGTAATTGAAAAGATTGATACTTATTTGTCTAACGATTACAATAAGGTCCTGCATATGGTCCTTAATCAGAGAGGTAGATTTACTTGCCGTGTGTAAGCCAGCGCATATACGGTGGCTGAAAATAGCCGATGTACGACCGGGCATCTCGCACGGCGACGGGGTCCTGAGGTGGAGGATGTCCTCTCTCAAAAGTATCCCACTTCCTCCCGCATCTATCAAAGATCCTATAAGCGGCAAGAGATCCAGGTGAGACTATATTAGACCTGCCTCTATCGAGAATCCCGCATTAGAATCACCGTGTACTGAATTATGCATCATCATATGATAACAACCATATACCTTTGAAGTAGTACTTAATTCCTAGGTCAGAATCAAGCACATTTGAATGTATACTGTCTGTCAGATGACACATGAGGACGGGAGCGACATTAATACATTGTAATGAAAGCGATTTGGTGTTCATGGACGACGGATTATGTGGTTTAAGTTGTACTTTATATTATTTGCGAATATAGTCAAAACATATGTTTTAGTAATCAAGGGCTTACCTAGTCTCCTCTTTAGATTTAGCGTGGAAGAGACTGCACCTCTTTTCTCTGTCTGCCGGGGCCGCGGCACTGTCTGATCAGGAACTGATCAGGATACACGTCTAACAGTCCCTCCCGCCCCGACCTGGGTAGGAGTGCCCTGAATAGACAGTCCTGCGACCATTATAAGTTATACTAAAGATGTATTAAACCTGGAATGGACTTCAAAATCTATCTTCGCTTATATCAGTTTTCTAGTACCCATAATACAAGTTCAACTTAGCTTGTGACTAGATGGCGTTGTGTAATAGTTGTGGAATATTATATTATATTATTGCATTCATTATTTTATTATCAGTACCTACCTGTAGTAGTTAACTCCAATAAATATTAAATAAGCGATCAATGAAAATATTTTACAAATGAATTAAATTATTAGAATATCCAAATCATCAACCACCTTAAGGTGGCAACTTATAATACTTAAAACTTTGAGATAGCATCTTATCTTAAATATAAACATAAATAGCACTAGCGGCTTATCTTAATTTTATTTTGAAACAATTTAACCGGACAATGCGCATAAAGTACAGAATTTAGTTAAAGTATATTGTGGGAGGGTCTAGCTTACTAAATAGGGATAATTATTGATAAATAAGTTGCTAGTAACTAAGGCGTGGCTTAAACTTCAACTTAAAAGTATTTTAGATAGTGCTTTGAGGTATCATGGAAAAGACAACAAAATTCCGAAAGCTCGCGAGAAAATCAGTCGCGACTTACGATTTGCAAGCCGTGGTTTCAAATACAGGGGGCCTACCATGATGTCACAGCAAGAGTAGCTCCACTGTGGGCAAGAGACAGAACTATACAAGTCGTCTACGGCCATCTTGTTCCCATAGTGGAACAACTCTCGCTTTAAGACGTCATTATAAGCCACGGCAGTCATTTTACTATGTATGTTTAAAACATTAAACACACGTCGTGGATTACTGTTTACTCTCTCTCTTTTACCATCAGTCGAGATAGAGATCAAATGCGGACCTATCCTTAAATATAAAACTACAAACAGGAAGCCAATGTCCCAGCCATGGAAACGTTTAAAGCTGATTATGAAGATTGAAGGAAATAAGTACTAGAAACTTGGATACCTAAAATCGGACAATTCAATAAAAATCTTTGGTTGTTACTCGATTTGTTAAAATTGTGCAACATTGCTAAAAACACAAGCTTCGCCATGTGGAGAATCACCTACCCTTTTTTTCTTATGGTATGCCGTATGACTCAAGCCTTAGATTATATTGAACCCTGACAACACATACCTATATATATAATGTACTAATTAAAAATCTAAATTGTGTCTGTTTGTTTGAACGGGCTGAATTTTTTGAAACTCCCAGTCTGGTCAGAAAATAGTGCATTTTATCCAAGCGGGGTAGTTTGTCAATGCATTCGAGGTGGAAAATCTCAGCCGAGCCGAAAGGCGAGGGCGATAAACAGCAATAACAAATTTTCACGAGTAACCAACGACTTTTTCAATTATACACTTTTGAAGAAACATAGTTTTGCAATTCACAGCATAATATTTAAATAAGATTTATAGTGACTTTTACAAACTAGACGAGTTCGATGTTTAGTACCTGACAACTCTGAGAAGTAACAGGTAAAACAAACTCAGAGGTCAAAGTTTCTGTTAAAGTCTAGCTATTATAAAATCAACAAATTATAGCTTTTGATTAAATCGTGTAGATGTGAAGACCATGCAGGTTCTCACTTGCAATGCTATTTTGAAGAAAGAACCAAAAAGACTCTGGTAAAAAAAATAGCGGTAAGTGAAACCGCAAGGCACAGCTAGTATAATAAGGCAAGCATAATGCCACAAAAACACCATTGATTTAAAACATGATACCATCAGAAATAGCTACGATTTTTTACACATGGCATAATTAATTCGTTGCCAAGGCCAATACAACCTGTTCTGGACAAATTATAAATGATGACATTGTATGAGGTCATATGTGTAGGCCCTTATGTGAATATTAATAATATGTAATACTATGGATGAGAAACAATTGCATGTAGCAGAGATGAGGATGTTGAGATGGATGTGTGGAGTGACAAGAATGGATAAAGTAAGGAATGAGTTTATTAGGGGAAGTTAGAAAGTGAATCCTGTTATAGAAAAAATGAAAGGGAATCGTCTATCTTGGAATGGACATGTGATGAGGAGGGATGACACTCATGTGACTAAGAGAGTGATGAGTATGGATATTGATGGATGGAGAGGAAGAGGAAGGCCAAAGAAAAGATGGATGGATTGTATAAGTAAGGATATGAAAGCAAAAGGAGTAAATGATACTATGACTTGTGATAGGGAAGAATGGAAGAAAGAAACGTGTTGCGACCCGACCACAAGTAAAATGGGATGAGAGCAGGAAGATGATGATGTAATACTAGTTAATATTGGTAGATTTCAGTGCCATTTGTCTTATGATACGAGAACGTCATATTTTTGTAAAACTGCAAACCAAAGTTGTTCCAAATAAACTTTATTTTTTTATATACTTGTACGTATATAATTGCCCCTCTCTCGGAATTTCTTTTGTGTCGTGGGTGCATTTACAAAAACATTTAAACTTACATACACAGTTACAAACTACCAAAAACAACTATTTGTAGGTCGTACTTATATTGTTTCGTGCGGGAACCGAATCCGCAACACTTAGCGCAGCTGCCAATGGCTTAACCAGTGCGTCAATGGTTTAATCACTGGTTAGCAAACTGATGGGACCCCCATAGTGCCAAACGACTGTCAGGAGCCCGTCTATAAACGTACCCTTAACCCTGAAATTGAAACCTTAAATGAAAAATCATGAAATGCAATGGAAACGGACTGAAAAGAACACAAAATGTCTTGAATTTCCATGCCATTGCACGATCTGCAAATAAAAATACTTTTCTGAATTTCAAGATGAAAATATAAAGTACTACTACTAATACTCACTAATGAGTTTATTCACATTTGTTCACGTTTTAAATAACCACAAGATGTACTTAAAACGCAAGTCCAACGTACTTTGGAATATCAGTTAACAGTCACAAAATTAGAAACTACCATTTTTTATTTCAAATAGTTTTATTTTGGTCTGTCTAGTGCAGAAGCAAAGATGAGATTCCCCGGAACAACGACGATATATTACTAGACTTCTAATAACAGGCGACCGATGTCTGTCAACACATTAGACAAAAAAGTCTTATATCCGTCTTATTTCGACCACTCCTGTGAGCCGTAAACATACCTTCAGACAAAACAGACCTTGAGTTAGCCAATCACAACGCAGTACCGCGTCCCCCTCGCTTACGTAGTACCTCAGTGAGTTGACAGAATAGTTTTTGTTCTTTAGATCGTGCATGCGGAGTCTAGTAATATATCGTCGTTGCCCCGGAACTTCGCGTATCGACGACGGAAAATTCCTCAGGATAATCGGGTGTGTAATACTCACACCCAGCGTGCTTATCTGACCAGAGGAACGAGATATAAAGTAGCAAACGCTAAAAAAAAACGCTTTAAGGGGGTGGGAGGACTCATTGAATGATTTTACCAGGTAAAAAAAATGCCTGCATTCCTGTTACTCTGGAGGTCTATTCTCGTTTTGACAACGAGCCCGAAATAAGGTTGAATGATATTACGATTTGACAGATAGCTCCATAAAGACCGCGACACCACTTATGCCCTGCGAAAAGTAGTACTTTTTAATGCAAATGCAATTTGATGTAAGCAACCCAGCATAAGAGAAAAAGTATAACCTTTTTTACAAATTTAATCTCTAGATCTAGCTCATAAAGTTGAAAATCTAAGCAAAGATTTTACCAAGTGGCGCTCTGTAGTTCCTGTCTACCACCATGGGACAAATGCATCAGTTTATGAGTATGTATGACTGTAAGCTGAAAACCACGTCAGAAACATTTCCCATTATATATCTTATACACATACACTTCTAGAAAAGGCAATAAACATATTGAGTAAACAAATCTATATTTATAAAAATGAAACCCGTTTTCCGTTGTCACGACATAACATGAAAACGGCTTGACCGATTCGGATAATTATTTTTTTGTTGTGTTTGTGAACATCGGGACCGAGTTTTAGACCGGGTCCTCCACCCGTGCGAAGCCGGGACGGGCCGCTAGTACATAATAAAATATTGAATAATATGTGAATCGAGCACTGATCTCATAATTGTTATTTGAAAGTGCTCGTTTATGAGCACGGGAGGTGACACAACAGCTAATTTTATTATCTTTGTTGACATGAAATTGAGTCTCAATTAAATTACATGTTTTTGCATAGTTAGGATCGTGTAGGTGTACGCTGAATGATGAATTTCAAAGGCACGGTTGACGCAGTGGTTGAGCGTTCGGAAGAGTTCGATTAAGAGTTCGAATACCGTACAAAGAAAAAAAACAAAAAAAAAACTTTGTCCCAAATTAGGAAATTCTGTATCGTCTGTATCCTGTATCGTGGATTCGTGGGTGCGTTTACAAACATTGAACCTCACATTGAGTTTTCTTAAAAGAAACTGGTGGTACCGAAATTTTTTACAAAATAATCGCCTGGGGAGGTGGATTTTCGGGATGGGCGATCGACAAATGAGCCCTCCCGCTCAGAAGCGGAAGGAACTATCAGACTGGTGTTGACTAAAATCGACCATGTTATCGCGATTACATCTGAAGATATTTCAGCAGTGATGGTGTTTTGAGCAGTGGTGGCCCAGTGGTACTTACGAGTTGTAGATCGTGGGTTCGAACCCCTGCCAGGCGCATTACTTTGTGTAATTTATTTCATCACCACTGTTCTCAAAACGGTGAAGGAAAACATCGTGAGGAAACCGGCATGTCCTAGAACCAAAATTCGAAGACATGTGACATCTACCAACTCGCACTGGGCCCGCGTGGTGGATTATGGCCCACTCCCTCTCACAGAGAGGAGGCCTGTGTCCCAGCAGTGGGAACATTATAGGCTGATGATGATGATGATGATGACATTTCAGCAAGGCGTGCCACCGGTCTAGCTACGCAAATAAAGATGAAATGCATGCAAAAACACAATTATGGACGATGCAACATGTTCCTATGAAGCTAACAGGAACTTCATCACTCAAAATGAAAATAAAAAACCTAAAAATTAACCTTCTAAAGTATGCTGGGGTGTACAACTTCACACGCGACCAATTGAAGGTTAAAGGGCCTTGATGGACACCAGTTACTGTATCCGCGACTCAGTACCGGCTATCAAACGTGGGTGTGTTTTCCAAGAATAAAGGTTCGTATATACGAGTCGAGTTACTCGACAATCAAGCGAGAAGTCGATGCGAGACTCGCTTGACGATTGGGCCAATAGAAATCTATGCCTTCAGCCCGTAATTAATATTTTATCTCAATTTTTCCTTTACTATAATAGATAAAAGAGTTTCTCACTTTCTCAGGAATATTTTCTGTTAATACTGTAAATGCTACATTACTGTGTCAAATGTACACGTTTTTGGGAAGAAAAATCAATAAAATATGAGCCCTCATGCCCTGTATTATGAAACTCTCTACTGTTACACATTATTTGAAATACTTACGAGATACATTTTCTGTTTTTTTTTAGTTGAAATTAAATAGGTAGATCCTAACAACGTATGGTTTTTACCCGAGTAAATTTTTATAGTCTATCACCGGCGCCAATTCGAAGCGAGAAAATATCTTCGTGTAAATAAGCCATAATACGTTCAATTTACTGCACAGTTAACAGTTCAGAGGCCAATTCAATTAATATTGACAATTATAAAGACGGATTTATACAGTCTGGTAACACCAATCAAAAAGGTTAAATATTTTATTGACTAGTGGTAATACAGTAATACTAGCGGTAACAAAACTTGTTCGGACAAATATTACAATAAGTAGTAAATATGTTAACGGAAATGTTTGTAATCCGTCATTTTTTACAATTCCTAGGAAATGTATGTAATTCCTAAAATCGCCCGGAAGTGTGTGAAACCTAATCGAACCGAACACCGTGGTGTGTCATCTACTTTCAAAGTTTCAACTCATGGACATCCCGAAGTTCGGTTTGGTTAGGGTCCTTTAAAATTGCACGAGAAATAGGAGCCCCGCGCCTGCAGTACTCCTATCGTGAGTGCAATTGACTGGCCTGTTGGTTGGTCTAGTGGATTGTGATCCTGACTGCTATGCCTGGGGTCGTGGGTTCAATTCCCACCCAGGACAAATGTTTGTGTGATGAGCATGATCATTTGTTCTGTGTCTGGGTGTAATTTATCTATAATATGTATGTATTTAGAAATATATAAGTATGTTTATCAGTTGTCTAGTACCCATAACACAAGCTCTGCTTAGCTTGGGACTAGATGGCGTTGTGTGATAGTTGTGAAATATAATAAAAAAACAAAAAAAAAATAGTTTTGAGAATGCGACGAAGTTTAAAAAAAAATCCCATTACTGAACTTCACTGCTCAACTAAATGCTTAACTGATACTCTTTGTGTAAATATATTTTTCGGTATTCGCTATTCCTTAATTCAATGTATGTAGTGTTTAAAAGCCTACATATTTATATTACATTCCCCAAATTGCCTATTTAAAGGAAAAGAGTGGCCAAAAACTTTATTTAAGCAAAACTTCAAATTACTGTTTTTTTTTTTATATAATGGTTTATCTGACTTCCTTTGCAACCTCCGGGATAAAAGTAAATATTTAGCCTGATTGACGTCAATTTGATAGGAGGTATTATACTGGCCTATCGTGGTTTCGGGCCCAGGCAGGCGCATTTCCTTGTGTTATTTATTTCATCACAACTGCTCTCAAAATGGTACCTACAGGAAAACATCGTGAGGAAACCGGCATTTTTGTTTTATTATTTAATAGTAGGTTCGCGTTCGACCACTATCTCGCCTGGTAAGCGAAGATGTGTACAGGAACCAAAACTTCGAAGATATATGACATCTACCAACCTGCACTGGGCTCGCGTGGTAGATTATGGCATATTCCCGATTCTGCAACGATTCACCGACGACCGGTTCATCATTGGACGTTTCGCCGACAGGACGATTTACTTATGGCCGTTTCACCGATAGACTCTTTCACCTTTGGACTTTTTGCCGATACGGCGATTCATTTATGCCCGGTTCATCGATAGAACTTTTCACCTAAGGGCTATTCGCCGACAGGACGATTCGTTTCATCAACTCTGTCACAAGAAGGAGACCTGTGACACAGCAGTGGGAACATTATAGGCTGATGATGATGATTATTGTTATTATTGTAACCACAGATTATTATTTCTACAGTCTTGATTAGTTATAGTGCCAGTTGGGTAGGTACGTACTTGACCCTATTGCAAAACGCTATACCTGTAAAACCACTTGTTAGCCCGAAAACCAGATTATCTATGAGAAGTTACCTTAATTTTTAATTTTCCATACAATTAACGTCGTCATTCTTGAAGTCTTTAAGCCCGCTGTACACATTGGGCCAACGCATTGGGTCAGCGTATTGGGCCAGCGTGTACAGACCTACTTGGCGGTATGTTGGTAGTTGGTAGCAGTATTGGCCGGCCAACCGAATGTTGTCGGTTGTTCATGCACCAATCAAAGGATCTTGATGTTTGTTTACAGGTTGGCCCAATGTGTTAACAGCGACATTTGGAATTCATTATTTTGTCGCAACATACTGGCCCAATGCGTTGGCCCAATGTGTACAGCGGGCTTTAGATTATAAAATGTCCAGATTCTGAGTTCGAAACAAACTTTTTACTGAAACTACTTTTTAATAAATGTGTGAGTAAGCGCCACACACACTTCTTTCACTTGTTTTACGTAAGAATCGAACAATGGGGTAATTTTTCTACCATGTGTTTGGCTTCAATTCTTATTGGCGTACTAGGAATTTCAGGACAAATTCATAGGCCTCTCACCACCATAATTGTTTATGAATGGTCAGTGTTACCACGTCATATTAACATAAAACCCTCAACAAAACATTCAAGGAAGTAAACAACATAATAATTGCAATCAAAACAGTCACTGTAAACACATAGATGAGCAAAACTTTGGAGGAAAACAATAGTTCCATCTGTTCTATAATAAATAATAAACATAGAATAAAATCTACGTCAGAAAGGGAAATACAAAACATCGTCATAATATTGCAGTTTTAAAAGGGAAGGAAGATGAAGAAGAAGAAGAAATTGAAGAATAAATAATTAAACTTCTTCATTGTAATTGTTCTATTCTTCCTCATTGAGATTTCTTTAGACCGGTTATAACCAGTTTGTAGAGCTTTAAGAAAGACTCTAGCAATCAATCTCTCTCTTATCTTTACTTCTTTTTATAACCTCTTCCTTTTCAGTAGGTACGGATGTTGCATTGGTTTCAGTGACTGAAAATACACAAAAATACTCGATACATCGTGAAATTAAACTGGGTGATTTGTGATTGGGTGCATTCCTTGAAATGGGTGATACTAGATCTTATTTGCAACAATATTATAACCGACAACATGGGTTCCAAACTGACTGGTTTTGGAAATATCAAACTCCCCTCTCTCTGATTAACTGCTTATTACTAGAAATTAACGAGGTTCACGCTTTTCAATTTATACTTTTCTGGTAGAATATGAACAACTGAATGTAGTGATTACAAGTACCTATGTCATCGGGCACGCCGCAATAGCGGCGGTAAGACCCCTCTTTGAGGAGTGGTTAGAAAGACGTCACGGCGTCCTTACCTACCGCATGACGGAGGTCCTCACCGGACACGGAAGTTTCGGGAGGTACCTGTGTCTGATGCGAAAGGAGGAAACGCCTGGGTGTTACCACTGCGAAGATCGCCCGGAGGACAGAGTAGAGCATACGGTGCAAGACTGCCCAGTTTGGGCAGGGCACCGACGTGTCCTCACGGCGGCGATAGGCGGAGACCTCTCGCGCCCGGCATTGGTTTCAGCCATGCTGCGGAGCGAGACGGAGTGGGAAGCGGTCGCCACCTTCTGCGAGGCAGTAATGCTCGAGAAGGAGATGGCGGGCCGCGAGAGAGAGAGGACAGCGTCCTCCCTCCGCCCCAACCGCTGTGGTACACGCCCACGGCATCGGACGTCAGCAGACGATCTCCGGCCACCGTAGGCGCGGGCATGCGGACAGCGAGTAAAGGGCAACTCGCTGGCCGACCATGGACCATGCCCGGGTCGACGGCGCGTCGTGTTCCACGCGCGCCTCAAAGAGCTGTCAGCAAATGACGGGGCATTGAGACACGTAATATAATTATGATTAAGTATACTTATTACATGACGGGGCCCCCTCTCAGAGGGCCAAAGCCTGCCGGGGTCGCGGGACTTATTTCCATCACCGTGACCCCGGAACATAAAGGGCTATTGAAGAACACCGTGGATTTTAGTCAGTACAAGTCTGACAGTACCTCCCGCCCTGCCCGGGGTGGGAGGTCTCATTTGATGATTTTACGACGTAAAAAAAAAAAATTACCTTTGTCATAAAACTAATCATATCTTGGGAAATTAAGTGTCATAAAGTTCCTGCATTGAAATTTTCTTAATACCTTCATTCTAAGTTTTATTTCTCAAAATAAATATATGACCTGTGTCATTATACCTTTCTAAAACGGTGCAACAGTATCCATTTATAGTTGGGATCTTACCAGAAAATTCGTTAATTTAAAAATCTGAAATTGATTTTTTTAGAAAATTTTAAAGTTAACAGAACAGAACGTATCTGGCTGAATTGTACGTGGGTGTGAGGCACCTTTTTTTAAATATTTTTTTGTAACAAAATTAAAAGTGATAAAGAACACATTTTTTTAAACTTAATAATGGCACATTTTAAATGCTCCATAGTAACTGAAATAGGCACCCGATGCCTAGTGACAGAACTTCCCCGAATAACCTGCATAGCATGACCTCCTCTACGTCACCACCAGGGGAAGCTCTCTCAGACATTAATTACTTTGTAAGTATCCGAATTCGCTATTGGCGGGGCCTCGCGGCGTGTTTCAAACATCTCTATACTATAGTCTTACGGCTCACAACGACAAGATCGTAAACGGGCCTTAATGATGTAAAAAGTCATAAAGTTGATGAAAAAGCATACGGTCCGTCTGACGAAAAGCTATCACCGTAGCTTAAAACAAGCATACGGGCAAGCGGTCACCGTAGTTAATAGGCGCCTGAAACACCAGAGGCAACAGCAAACATAGTTTGCTCGTTTCAGAAGTTGCAACATTTCCAAATTTTTTAGAAGCATTAAGTTCCGACTGTTAAAGGGCAACAGTTTTTGTGAAATGCTTTTACTTTGCGGTGTTTCCCAGCTGTCGGTACAATGATCCTTTAAAAACTGGCTCTCCCAAGCTAGACGAGCTTCAGTGTAGCGAGAGAGGGTAGAAAACCAGTCGGACCTTGAAGAGGTGCTTACCAAACTTTTTCTCCACTTCCGCTATTCTTTTCGGAACTTCGTTGTAGGATCCAAAATCGCTAAATACATTATGTATTTACCATCTCCTCACAAAAGCTCAAAAATCAACGACTTATATCCATCCATCTCGACAAAAATACAAAACACTCCGGTGTCGATGTCAGCAGAGTATTTATTAGTACCTATTTCCTAAATATAATAAAAACATATCGCCTATGGTGTAAACACCATACACAAAAGTAGGTTTATCCCCTAAAAATGTCTGAAAGTCTATTATTCCATAACAAACGCGAAACAATATCATATCTTTCGGTTAGTAGGAAAAAATACGCCATGAATCAAATGTTGATAACCTCATGAGTGACCATTGTTTATTTATAGTTTAATTAAATTACTGAATTAGGTAACAATTTGACATAACTGACCGGCAAACATCCTTTATTTTTGTCCGAAAAAAAAACCCAATTTTGTTTGTGGTTTTGATAAAGAACTAATAGTCCAGTCATTAAAGCCAAAACCCGAAAATAATTAGTAACTTGCTGAAATTTTAAGGGGTTTTTAAAGAAGGTAAAATAACTTACCGGGTGATTTTGCAGCGTTCGGGGGTGTACGGAAAGGGTTGAAAAGGGGTGAAAAGTGCTTTTTCGTTAATAACATTGCCAAAAAAATTAGTAACACGCTGCAAATTTGGAATTAGGTTGTTCTTACCGTTTTGTAACGTGTATCAAATTTGCAGCGTTTTGCAACATACGGAACATTGTTTATTTTTAATAATAAACAATGTTCCGTATGTTGCAAAACGCTGCAAATTTGATACACGTTACAAACTGGTAAGAACAACCTAATTCCAAATTTGCAGCGTGTTACTATTTTTTTTACCCTTGTTATTAACAAATTGCATTGTTTTTTAAAAATAAACAATGTTCCGTATGTTGCAAAACGCTGCAAAATTGATACACGTTATAAAACGGTAAGAACAACCTAATTCCAAATTTGCAGCGTGTTACTAATTTTTTTGGCAATGTTATTAACGAAAAAGCACTTTTCACCCCTTTTCAACCCTTTCCGTACACCCCAGAACGCTGCAAAATCACCCGGTAAGTTATTTTACCTTCTTTAAAAACCCCTTAAAATTTCAGCAAGTTACTAATTATTTTCGGGTTTTGGCTTTAATGACTGGGCTATAAGTTAAGTAACGTTATTGTAATGTTATTTTGACAATGTTTGACAGGGAAACATGCATTATTTTTTTCTGATAAAAAACCAAACTTTTATGGATATACGTCATTAAAACCCGTTATTTTTTTCATTTATTTATCCTTTTTTGCAGGCAACTAAGGCCTGTACAAATATAAATAACTACAAACTAATAGTTAATTTAAACATCATCATCTTCCTAGCCTTTTCCCAATTGTATTGGGGTCGGACTTCCAGTCGAACCAGATGCAGCTGGATATCAGTATTTTACATGGAGCGACTGCCTATCGGACCTCCACAACCCAGTAACTGAGTAATAAGATACCCCATGATAATACTTGGTTGTCAGACTTGAGCTTCTTCTAATAGTTATGAAAATGAAATCGGACAATGCCGCTTAAGACTGAATAAATGGTCGCGGGACTTATTCCTTCAATCACCGTGACCCTGGAACATAAAGGGCTATTGAAGGACACCGTGGATTTTAGTCAGTACAAGTCTGACAGTCCCTCCCGCCCTGCCCGGGTGGGGGAGGACTCATTTGATGATTTTACCACGATAAAAAAAAAGAGTGAACAAATGAAATAAGTATTCTTTTCTTCAGAAACACGTGCAAAAGAAAATAACAAGAAGACACTGTTTTTTATTTAAGTATGATAACTTATTAATCGTTAAACAAAAATAAACAATAATGACATTTGCAGATATGATATGTCTGTAACATAAAACTTTCTCGTCTTCATAATTGCAGCGACTCCAATGTTTTAATTTTATTATAATTTGACGTGCTTCAAGTTTGATTCAATTATAATTAGAAAGTCAATATCGAAGTGGTTATTAAATTACTACGGATGACATTAATCATTTCTACCTTTATTTATACTAGTCTTTTTTGTTTGAAATCTTGTACAATTCAAGAATAGGTAATTTGAAACAAATAAGAAATGTTATATTTTTATACGCAATATCGCCTGCGTCGCGTCTTCTCAAAGATATTTTTCAAGGGACGAAAAATTGAGCTGCGAGTAGGATTCTAAGAAAATACACTCTTTAAGGGTACGGACAGACGCGATCAAAAAAAGCGTGCCTTTATGCTTGCCAGTAGTTTCATTGTCTAGTTCTATTATGGAACTACCGGGATGTTTTTTGGGAGAAAATCAGGGTATGTCCCTTTTTTAGCGTGGTATAATCATCAAATGAGTCCTCCGGTCCAGGGCAGGGCAGGAGGAACTGTCAGACTTGTACTGACTAAAATCCACGGTGATCCTTCAATAACCCTTTACGTACCGGGGTCTCGGTAATTAGATAAGTCCCGCGACCCCGGCAGGCTTTGGCCCTCTAGAGAGGGGCCCGTCATTATGCTGAAACTCTTTGAGGCGCGCGTGGAACACAACGCGCCGTCCACATGGACCGTGGTCTGTCAGAGAGTCGCCTGCATGCACGCGCCTACGGAGCATATTACTTTGTCTAATCTTTTTTATCACCACTGCTCTCAAAACGGTGACGGAAAACATCGTGAGGAAACTGGCAACTCCGAATCTATCAACCCGCACTGGGCCCGCTTTGTGGATTGTAAACCCATTCCCTACCACAGATAGGAGACTCGTGTCCCAATTGTGGGAACATTATATGCTGCGTTTACGAATGCCTAAACTAAAGAAAAAAAATGGGAAATAATCAAACATGTACTCGGAAATTCCTGGTTCAGTACAATCGATGCAATATATTAAAAGGATGACATTTTATTAGCCGTAAAAATAAACTATTAATATTTTAACTCTGTTATGCCATGATATATGTTGGTATTTACGTGTGGATTGCACGTCCATAGCCGCAAGGCTTCGTGCCAGAAACCTATATTGCTATGCCCTATTTACTTGCACAAAAGATAGATTTATATATCTATCTTATATGCAAATTCCGGGCAATATTATAATAGTACCTACCTATGTACTAACGTAATATTTCCCAGAATTTGAAAAAAAAGTTCGCTTCATTTATAATTTTAACCCTATGTCTATTTTTTTGTCAAATGGCTCGTTTACGCGGTGCAAGATATTGCATGCAAGATTAACTACGTTGCATGTAAGATTAATTACGTTGCATGTAAGATTGACTACATTTTGCATGCAAGATTAACTCCGTTGCATGTAAGATTGACTACATTTTGCATGTACAATTGATTACATTGCATGCAAGATTGACTAAATTGCGGTATCTCCTCGTAATAGGTTCCGAAGGATGGACAGCGCCGCGCCGGCGGGAGTTCAAAAACGAGTTCTAAATGTTCGAATTTTATAGGCATTACATATATCTTAATAAACAAACTGTTAAATTTAACAAAATCCCATTTACGTAATACCGTTTTTACATCATTAAAAACGCCAAAACAATAACATTTTACATTAAATTAAAAAACAAAAATACCTATTGATTTAACTGAACTGCGGTTTCATTATTTTTCATAAGCTCGTTCGTGTTAGCAATTCCGACTATTTTACCTAAACTCAGTAATAAACACATTGTTTGTAGTAATTCATTAGTACAGAAACCCACAAGTTATAATAAACAATTAACAGACGTCATAATGGGCGGATACAAAGGCGTGACTTCTATCAAAAAGGTTATACCTATATTTTATCATCACTACATAGTATAAAACAAAGTCGCTTCCCGCTTTCTGTCTCCTTGTATGCTTATATCTTTAGAACTGCTCAACGGATTTTGATACGGTTTTTTTTAATAAATAAAGTGATTCAAGAGGAAGGTTTCTATGTATGTAACATGCATAATATAGTAGAGATAGTCTGAAAAAATAATTAGCTAGAGCCGGGGCGGGTCGCTAGTTACCTATTTCTTAAGACTATCTTTGGCCAGCGGTTTGAAATGCTACAATTCGAAAATTATCCTACGAGAACATAAAATAAAGGTAATAACTATCCTATGTGTTGGTCCAGATTATAAACTACCTGTGTACCAAATTTTATCCAAATCTGTTGAGTAGTTTTTGAGTGAGAGTAACAAATATCCATCCATCGATTCATTTGCACAAACTTTCGGATTTATAATATTATTATTATTATAAGGAGAATTACTTTTATTTTAATCCGAAAAAGACACAAAAATAAACCTCTACCAGCATTCAGTTTTCAGCTTCTGAAAATAAAGGCTTTCATTGCATTGATTTTAAAAATGGTTTAGTCTATAAGTCTAATTTTAAATTTCTGTATCGTGGGTACGTTTACAATTTACAAACATAAAAACTTTTATAAACAAACACCAATTTAAAATTAAGAATCCCAGACTAAACCATTTTTGAAATCAAATAAAAAAATATATATTAAAACCATCACTCATAAAAAAAAACATTTCAACAAACCGTAACGAACACATAAAACATAATTCTATATTCAAACTAGCAAGCATAGAGTACAAACCAACAAAGTCTGTACAAAAATAGTAAAAAGTGTCGATGGATGCGTCGCGCGCGCAGGTGGGCGCGGTTCGCGCATGCGCGGTGCGGCGCGACGCTTTCTTGCGCTAACCCACTTTTAGCGCACGGTCGTACTGAGTCGCTTAGCTTGTAAGCTTCATGTAATATTTAATTTTAATTTTTGGTATTAGCCAAAAAAAACAAGTACAAGGTCCGAGTCACGACGCATAGTGTTCCACGCGTTCCTCAAGGGAACCGATGGGGCTGGGATCATAGTGCCAAACGCCTAACATGACACGAGTAAAACCGCGGGCGCAAGCTAGTAAACAATATTTCCTTTTCAAGGTTCTACAGTTATAGTCAAATAAAAAAAAGTAATTATGGGATAGATATATTCCAGTAGCATTGATGGCAAGAGGCTCGCCCAAAACTGATGAATTATGGGTCCTCGTGCTCTTAACATCAGCTCTTAAAATCGTTGCTTTGGACAACGGTGATACCTCTTCTAGCTAGCCTATCCCTTAGTAGAAATGAACTCGTATAGGACTTTGTTTTTTAGTTTTTAAAACTGTCTGTAAAAACAATGCATGTAACTTTAAATTTGAGGTATTCCACCTCCTATTTTGAGGTATTCCACGAAGGGCACCCGCTGTTAATGGCACCTGAGCTATTGACACCTTATCTTTTCGACATAAGGCTCCTGTCAAAAATTTTCGCAGGTGCCAGGGGCCCTTCGTGGAATACCTCAAAATTTTCATAGTTTGCTAAGTATAGCCAAACCCGCCATAGTAGCCCGCACATGGGAATATCTCATCAGGTAACTATGACCCTGGAACGTAGAGGGCTATTATTAAGGATCAGCTTAGATTTTAGTCAGTACAAGTCTGACAGTCCCTCCGGCCCCGCCGCGGGTAGAAAGACTCATTTGATAATTTTACCACGATAAAAAAATGGGACCGCGTGGTGGATGCTCCACTCCCTCTTACAGAAAGGATGCCTGTGTTCCAGCAGTGGGAACATTTATAAGCTGGTGATGATGAGTTTGCTTTTTATTTTTTTTGCGTGGTAAGTCCTCCCACCCCGGGCAGGGCGGGGAGGGATTGTCAGACTTGTACTGACTAAATCTAAAATCCACGATGTCCTTCAATAGCCCTTTATGTTCCGGTGTCACGGTGATGGGAATAAGTCCCGCGACCCCGGCAGGCTTTGGTCCTCTGTGAGCGGGCCCCGTCATTTGATGACAGCTCTTTAAGGCGCGCGTGGAACACGACGCGCCGTCGACCCGGCATGGTCCATGGTCGGACAGCGAGTTGCCATTTACTCGCTGGCCGCATGCCCGCGATGATGAGTTTGCTAAGACGCATTTTTTACAGTTAGAGATTTTTTGATACTAAGACTTTATTCAATTCATATGGGTTAAAACTACCATCTTAAAATTTACTATTAGGGGATTCCTTTAAAATTGTAATATTGTTTACATTTTCCTTCGGGAATTTTTCATTTAGTACTTGATTTATTGTCAAACGCATGACAGGGAAGCCCAATGATTACTAATGTGGATGTTTATTTATGGTATTGTCCTTTTAATTATGATTTTCCTTAATCACAATTACCAACTTATTATATCATATGGTATTGTCCTGATTATTATCATTTTGATGTCATCTTTAATTAAAAGTGACTAGCAGCAAAACATTTCTTGATGTTTGCGGAACACGTTTTCTTCTTCCATTCTATCAGATGTTAAAGCCAAAACGATTCATTTTACATTCCATATTTTCTAAAATAATGATTGCTTTCAGAACGAGGGAAAAGCTTCCCACATGAGAAAATAAGGAAAACTGTAAATAAATAACTTTGTTATTTTTTCTAAACAATATTTTGGTATTAATACACTAATATCATTAAATAATTTCTTACTTAAATACAAATAACATTATTACATTTTGATATAAGCAAATATTTAACCAGAAGTTGTAAGTTTATCATTCAAAAATAATTTAAGAACTTGGCTGCCAAAAACTTTATTATCAAAAAAACTTCGACTCCACAGTTTCTTCTATCCAAAAATGCATCTAAACAAAGCTAGGTGTCGCATCTTAAGTGTCTACTCTCTCCTGAACGCTACTGGCGCTATTACTTGAACGCTTACGTCAAATCTATATTAGTAAACATTCTAAGAAACGAATGATAGTTGCATTCAACACGACTTTTTTGTCGCAGCGAAAGCCGACGTACTAGAAAAATCATTTATTGCTATCTTATTTTATTGGTTGGTGTTAACAGGACAAGTCGCACGTAGAACTTATAACCGATGAGGAAGAAAAGTTATCGACTAGCTACCAATTTTTCTTTTTTAATCGTGGTAAAATAATCGAATAAGTCCTGCTGCCCAGGGCGGGGCAGGAGGGACTGTCAGACTTGTACTGACTACTGATCCCTCGTAGGCAGGCCTCCCAGTAGGTGAACCGACGACATCGTAAGTATCGTGGGCAACTGATGGATGCAAGTGACGAATTGTCGCTCCAAGGAGGAGTGGCGGTCCAAGACCCGGCTTGTGTTCAGAAGTGGACGTCTTCCGGCTGTTGATGATGATGTGGAAATAAACACGTGATGGTCATGGAGGTTTTTCATCCCATACATCGCCAATTACTGCTGAATAAGTATTTGCGTCGATTTGCTTATTAGTGCAAATCGCGGTTTATTAATGATTCTTAATATGGCTACGCTTTTGACTCCCATGATCAGCAAATAACCAAACAGTACAGCGTCAATATCATTAAGTTTAATTCAACGTAGGAAAAGTATTAATAATTCTCGACAGTGGACCACAGATCCTACTGTGTTTCTTTCAAAATCTCATTATTGTTTGCTACATGTACTAAAAGAGTTAGGAGTGGCACAGGGCCGCATTTTAGGACCACAACTAATTAACTACATTAAGGTGTATCTTATTTTAGAGCTTCCCCCATGTTGACCAGGATCGGGATATTTGGTGCTCTTTGGAGGTGCGCTGCGTTCAATAATGGACGCTAATCAATTGAACACGATAACTCGTACATTTTAAATAAAAGTAGAAATATAGACAACATACTGTAACTTCCGGTCGTACTGCAAATTCTTTCGGACCTGATTCGCTGACACGAGAAAAATATCTTTCCGGCTTAAAAAAAACAACATTATTCGACATACTAGGCAAATTATCAAACAGCTGATTTAACAGTTTGTCTGTAATAAAGTAACTACGCAATACTTTCCCAGAAAGTTCAATATGTATCTATTGCTCACGACATTTTTCTATTGGCAGAGGCTACAACTTGGCTGCCAGGAGGGACATACATAAATAACAAGCATGACGTATTTGTTGGAGGATTTCTTTTTAAAAGGTAAAATGCTTCTCACTGGTTTCACCATGATCTGGTGAAACTACCATAAAATGCAATATAAACCTGGTTTATAAAATTCGAAATTTTATGTTTCTTTAATAGGTTAGGCAAGAAAATCCTTTTGTTTTTAAACTCAGAAGCAAGACGACACGATAAAATGATGGTCGCAACCCAGGCAAACCTGGTGAGGCCTAGCTGTGCCTTCATCGCAGGTTACAGGTAGCCTATGGTGCAGTTGCCAAGGGTGATCCGCTGCGACGTGGATCCCACCCACCCCAGAACTATTCTTTCTTTTGTAAATCATAAGCGAATGTTTAGACGGATGGATGGATGATTGTTACTCAATCACGACAAAACAGGTAAACTGATATTGATGAGAGGCTTAAGTTAGTTTATAGTCTGGATTAATACATTGATTACTGTGAAATACTGTGTTACATTCTCATAAGAGTATTTACGAGTGGTTGGCGAAGTCGCTGTCTACAGCTAGTATAATACATAAAGTGTTTTTGAATTTATAATGCTAATTGCTAACCTATCCAAGCCTAACATAGCTTGAGGATATACTTTAATGAACTGCTAAATACAGTGGTACATGCTAATATCTAATACATTCATAACAAGTGTCCACCTGTCTTGTTTTCACTGAATTATTAACAGTTTAAAATAAAAATGGATTATTATTTTATATGGTGACATGAAATAGTGTCCATACCTAGCGTTGACATACCTACAGATAATTTAGCTACTGGACTAAGAATGAACGAAGTCTCGTCTTAAAATTACAAACAAATCATGATGCGGTAAAGTACAATGGAAGAGTGGCATTAAAAAGTTGTAATGTTACTGAATTATCTTTCAGAAAGGTACTCGAAGGTTTTGATTCGTCAAACAGATTAAAATAAGTAAAGTTATGTAAAAATACAAAAAAGGTCTGCTTCTATAACCTAAAATAGTTTCTGTAAAACTCAAACCAAATCTCATCTTCCAGTTTAGACCAACAAACCATAGAGATTCAATGTCTGGCATAGACATCACCAAACACTAGCACCACAGTTGCAGATTCAACGTGTGACTTCAGTAACCGCTCTTGAAACTGTATACCACGATGCACACAACTCCAAAGTTCTGTCTACGTAAAACAACAATCACGTAAACAAAACCACTTAACTACAAAAAAATCCGCACGTGACACACGTGAACAAAATTATACTTCCCACATAAAAAAATATGTAAATATAAAAAAATAAACTCCTGGTGAATCTGTCGTTAGTGTAAAATGGAGGATATCTGAACATTGCGCAAGAGTCGACGCGGAGTGCATAGCCAATAGGATGCATTGCTATGACATGCGCGTACGCATGCGGTGAAAACTCGCCGCTTGTGGACCGACACGCTAATAGCTACCGAACTATATAACGTACTGACAATTTGTTTACCGTATTATTTGGGTACTTTAGTTTTAATAAAACTAAGCCTTTCATCATCATCATCAGCCTATAACGTTCCCACTGCTGGGACACAGGCCTCCTCTCTTGTGAGGGGGAGTGGGCCAGAATTCACCACGCGGGCCCAGTGCGGGTTGGCAGATGTCACAATGTCTTCGAATTTGATGGTTCTAGGACAAGCCGGTTTCCTCACGATGTTTTCCTTCACCGTTTTGAGAACAGTGGTGATGAAATAAATTGCACAAAGTAATGCGCCAGGCTGGGTTCGAACCCACGACCATTCATAAGTCGGTGCTCAAACCACTGGGCCACCACTGCTGACTGAGCCTTAACATTTACTCAAATAATAAAATTTACACTTTACCCCGCTCTACGATTTTCTCCTGTATCGACGGTGCGTTTAGAAACATAGACAAACAAACACATACACCCAGACCCTTCTTACAGATCATACAAACATTTGTTCCATGTGCAAATCGAAACCGCGACACACGCTAAAGTCTAATGCTCGGCCACTACAACCGTGATGTGTTTTTTAGCTCAGTGAAGGACGGTAGGTGATGATGAAAGCCATATTTCGTGTAAATATTTCCTTACACATAATATGTATGTAATGTAAAACCTAAACTCTGAACCAAAACAGAAGTGCATACTTGGGTTTCCACAGAGCAAAATTTTTTGATACATACTTTTGGGGTGTCCCCAACTGTAAAGTTAGTGGAATCTGCCATTTGTTTCTAAGAACTCAAGAGATTCTGTTTAAAACATAATGTGACATATAATTGTGAATTAATAAAGATAGAACAAATAATAATATCTTCGTGAATTTTATTTTCCTGTTTACCTTAATAATTCTTATCTTTATCGAGTTATTATTAAATTATCTAGGTTATGATCATACTTATCAGCCTTTATATTCCCACTGCTGGGGCACAGGCCTGTGAGAAGGAATGGACTGTAATCCACCATTTTTTTTTTTGCTTGGTAAAATCATCAAATGAGTCCTCCCACCCCGGACTGTCAGACTTGTATTGACTAATTACTACTCAATAGCCCTTTATGTTCACGGTGATGGAAATAAGTCCCGCAACCCCAGCAGGCTTTGGCCCTCTGTGAGGGGGCCCCGTCATTTTGCTGACAGCTCTTTGAGGCGCGCGTGGAACACGACGCGCCGTCGACCCGGGCATGATCCACGGACAGCGAGTTGACCTTTACTCGCTGTCCGCATGCCCGCGCCTACGGTGGCCGGAGATCATCTGCCGACGTCGCCGTGGGCGTGTACCACTGCGGTTGGGGCGGAGGGAGGACGCTGTCTTCTCTCTCGCGGCCCGCCACCTCCTTCACAAAAAAATCAGCCCTTAGACAAATTGTTACATGCCGGTTTTCTAATGTTACGAGGATCTCCTTCACTCAGTGACGGATTAACCCTTAATCAAATTAAGCAATTGCCTAGGGCATCACGTCTGAGGGGGCACCAGAAGAAGCATGGCATCACGTCTCACTCTCACGTCACCAAAAACTTACTGAATTTTTCTAGCTCGCTTCGCTCGCTATTCCATCGTGCATAGGCCTGGTTACCTTACTTATTAAATATATAAAAGGTGCAAAAAAAAATCGAGCTCGCTTCGCTCGCTCTTGCCATGGGTGGGTTACCATGTACTCTTAAAGCGTGAGTCTCATCACAAATGAATACGTTAAAAAAAGTTAAAGGCAGACACAACCGTGGATAGATGGGAGATGCTCACGGCAACAGACGTCGCGAGGCGATTTCCGGCCACCGTAGGCGAGGGCATACGGATGCCGAGTAATGAGTGACTCGCCGTCCGATCATGGACCGTTCCCGGGTCGATGGCGCGTCGTGTGCCACGCGCACCCCAAAGAGCTGTCAGCAAACTGACTGTGCTCCCCTTTAGAGGGCCAAAGACTGCCGGGGTCCCGGGACTATCTCATACGAGGGCTATTGAAGGATCACCGTGGATTTTAGTCAGTACAATTCTGAGACCCCCTCCCGTCCCGGCCTGGGCGGGACGACCCATTTGATGTAATTAATCACGCAAAAAAATCCGTGGATAGGGGGCACCAAAGGCTTCAATTGCATAGGGCATCATGTAGTCTTAATCCGTCACTGCCTTCACTGTTATAAGAGGTTTGAAGCCACGTCATACAACTTATAGCATTGGCACACCACTGCTATCTTTTACTTACTATCCTTATCAAGTTGCTAAACTAAAATCGTGATGAAAATTCTGATGAAAAACTTGATAAAAAAATCTTGTTAATGATGAAACAAACAATTACATAGAATAAAATCATCGTAATTATAAAGTCAATAACACTAACAGTTGGTAAGATGATGTGTACCTACTTATACAATGACTAATCGTCAACAAGGTATTCCCTGAGATTTCATAATGTAATACATTGCACAATATGCAACGTTGGCTTGAACACGTCGGCAAAAACACGTGTCGTGTTGTTTCAAGTATCCTTTATAACATTTTTTTTAAAGAAAATGTTGCCCCACACTAGGAATTTCTCCTGTATCGTGGGTGCGTTTACAAACATATAATCTCACATACACAAACGCCCAGACCCAAAACAACTACTTGTAGATCATACAAATATTTGCTTCGTGCGGGAATTGAACCCACGACACGAACGCAGCAGTCAGCCACTACGCTAACCGTGTCGACAAATTATATAACGCCTGTTCACCATCATCATCATCAGCCTATAATGTTCATACTGCTGGACGTTATCCACCACGCGGGCCCAGTGAGGGTTGGTAGATGTCACATGTCTTAGAATTTTTAAAGTTGGATGGGTGACCATAGCTAGTATCCTCCGTGCCTCAGAAATTACGTAAAAGCCGTTGGTCCCGGCTGTCATTAGTAGATCTTTGTTAGTGGTTACTTAGTCAGAAGCTCTAAAACCTAACAACCAGTCTTACCATGGGGTATATCGAATTACCCAGTTACTGGATTATGGAGGTCCGTTTTCAGTCGCTCCATGTAAAATACTGATATCCAGTTGTGTCTGGTTCGACTGGAAGCAGACCCTAATATAGTCGGGAAAAGGCTAGGCATATGATGATAAGTTACGATTATAGATTAATGACATCGACGTATTTCCTGCGATGTCGTCATGTAACACAATACGTACATTGTACAACGTTGTAATGGCACACGTCGACAAAAACACGTGTCGTGTGGTATCACGTGCTTTTGTTGATTAATGTTTGTTGTCTTGATTATTATGTGTTACTAAAATATGCACGTTTATATTAAGGAACACATAGGAAAGCTGGCAGATTGCATATGCTAATATACTACCTCCAATTTGGAGTTCTGTAACTTGTCTCAAAAATCTCGGGTCTTTTTTTACGTGGTAAAATCATCCAATAAGTCCTCTCCCCAGGGTAGGGCGGGAGAGACTGTCAGATTCGTACTGACTAAAATTCACGGTGTCCTTCGAAAGCCTTTTACATTTACACGGTTTTCTATTGAGAACGTATCCGGTAGGCTTTGGCAGCGCCGTCGACCATGGCTTGGTCCACGACCGAACAGCGAGTCACTCATTAGTAGCCATCCTCATGCCCGCGCCTACGGTAGCCGGAGATCATCCTCTCGGTTCTGCGTCAAACGTCACAAAATTCGGATTTTCTTAATTATCTACTCCGGAAAGAAAGATAATGAGCTATAAACACGTTTACTCCTTTGTAATGGTTTTCTTTAAGTTATCTCAAAAGTCTCATAAAATCCCATGTCTGCACAGTGGCCCTGAATAAAGCCAAATGTCATAGAAACTTATTTTCCACGATTATCTAGATTTCTATAACTCCACCGATTGATCGATCAAACTGGAATAGTCAATGATCGAACCACAACTTTTGGGAGGAACTCGATGACATTGACCTGTTATACATTTAACAAACATATATGTATAAAATATGCCCAAACTAGGGATGCATCATTCAGATTTATTCGTAAATCGGTGACACATTGACGTCACAACAAGCAAATGAACATTTGTTTATTCCCCTTCATGCATGATATACATGTTTAAATAGTACCTACAATATATGCTGTGCTGATTTTGTTAATTTTTAACTAAAATAAAATAACTACTATCGGAACACGACAACACAATCCAGTTCTTTGTAAAACTTTCACGCTGGGTCGCGGGACTAACGAATAACGTGACCCCGGAACGTAAAGAGCTATTAAAGGACACTGTGGATTTTAGTCAGTACAAGTCTGAGAGTCCCTGCCCTGGGTGGGAGGACTCATTTGATCATTATAGCACGCAAAAAAAACTTTCACGCTATTATATTCATATAAAAAAAATGAATATTTTGTTTTTATCTAAGATGAGGCTTGTGTTTGATCATCAACAAGATAATAAATATAATTTAAAATGTATTGAATAAAAAAAATAAAGTATATCTTTTCGTTTTCAACCATTTCGTTCTTATCGTGGTCATATTACAAAAATAATTCAAAGCTGAAAATCGATTTTAAACTACAGAACTTTGGGACATTGTGAATGATAAAGCAAATAATAGCAACTAAACTACACTCAGAGAAACCTAGACTTCGGTTTCAAAATTTATTCTTCAACCACAATGCAAATTAGAATGAATACGTACAGTCGAAGACTTAATATGTCACTCCTATAGAATTGATTAGTTTCTGGTAGTCCAAGACATGCCAAACATAAAAAAGGTTTTTGCGTGAGTAGGTTACTTCTAGGCAAGCTGTGGTCATGACGGAGCCCCCCTCTAGAGGGCCAAAGCCTGCCGGGGTCGCGGTACTTGTCTCATTACCGTGACCCCGGAACGTAAAGGTCTGTTAAAGGACACCGTGGATTTTAGTCAGGACGAGTCTGACAGTCTTTCCCGCTCTGTCCTGGGTGGGAGAACTCATTTTATGATTTTACCACGATAAAAAAGGGCAAGCTGTGGTCGACGAAATGTGAAAGTGTGTCACCATCGACCACATCTTCGTTTACCACCAGCAGGGCTATTGGCTTACTTGATAGTCACTGACTAGCAGTTGTCAACCTGAACTTGGATGGATTGATACCTGTTATGAGGCTAAGTTGAGGAGTGCGTCAAGAGCGTTAGAATAGTTGATAATAGGCAACGTTACATTTATCAGTTTCATTGAAAATGCAAAAGCCAATACGAAATTTTCCTTTTGACAGCTATTTGATGGTCACCACAGATACCGAGATACGCAAGAGAGGCAGTGATCCAAGGTGACCCTATAGATAAATTAAATAAAAAAAAACACAGGATACTTTTTTTTCTCAGTGTCAATGATGTTACCAACTAGAATAATAACCGAACATCACGCGCAGCAGTCATAAGCTAGTCAAAAATAAATTGGAAAAGTTCAACAATTTAAGTCCGTGACCGTATGTAAGCCCTAAGCAAGAACTATCTTAAGATTACGTGTACGTCTGTACCGCGGATTGGATATCGTCAGATAAGAAAGCAGTTTTCTCTCGCATAGGGAAAAGGAAACGTCGCGACCGACCCGCCTGATGGCTGCCGGCATGGGTGCCTACACGACCGATTTATGGCCGGACATACTAAACTTAACTAGTTTATTTATATTTCAGTATTTTTATACATAAACAGATAAACTATAAATTAAAACCACCTAAAGATGTTACTAGCATGAAGATTGAAGCGCTTACTTTGATGGCCGGTCCGCAGAGGCACTTGAAAAAATAGAGTTTTCTTTTCTTTTTAGAGTGAATTTTTTTTCAAATGAAAAGAGCACTTGGATAAATTTTATTTTTCACAACTGTCACACAACGGCATCTAGTCCCAAGCTAAGCAGAGCTTGTATTATGGGTACTAGACATAAACATACTTATATATTTCTTAATACATACATATTATAGATACATTACAGACACAGAACAAATGATCGTGCTCATCACACAAACATTTGTCTTGGGTGGGAATCGAACACACGACCTCCGGCATAGCAGTCAGGGTCACTAACCACTAGACCAACAGGCCTGTCAAATAGGGGGGAGGTCTTTACCCAGTAGCGGGACATATACGGCTACTAAAAAAAACATAAATCTTTGCAATTCGTAATGCAAGCGGTTATATGTCTAATAATTTAAGTCGCTTTATTCTGCACATTTTTTTCTTGAGTACGTAATTCTCAGGACAAGGTTTTTATGTAAGAAATTTGCCGGAAAATTCACTGGGTAGGATCTAATATTTGAGCCACGATAACACGGGGTACTAGTTGGTATCGATTTACCGTGATCCTGGAACGTAAAGGGCTATTAAAAGACATCGTGAATTTTAGTCAGTACGAGTCTAACAGTCCTTACCACCCTGCCCTGGGAGGGAGAACTCATTTGATGATTTTACCACATAAAAAACTGCCCAAAAACCGGAGTGTTTACTTATTCATAGTCCCTCTACTCACACAGTTTCCCTCCATTTTCCATTCATCTATCGATAGTGTTGTACATCATTACGTAAGCGGATCAATTGACATTACAATATATAGAAGGACATCACTAAAAACATAGCTACACGTGTGACATAGCTGCAGTATTAAAATTTATGAGTTTTTTTTTTTGATAATAAAATATATTTTTAGAAGAATTCATGTATTTTTATTACTACTTCAAGTCTTCTAATGGCCCGAAATTCGATTGTTTTAAATTTGAAATTAGAACTGGTTCTATTCTCAAAGACCAATTAAGTTACGAAACCTCTTGTTCGCGGAAATTACCGTGACCCCGGAATGTAAAGGGCTATTGAAGGACGCCGAGGATTTTAGTCAGTAGAAGTCTGACAAACCACTTTATCGATGTTTAAGATGAAAAAAAATAATCATTTAACATTTTTTAAGCTAAATAGCTTAAAAAAATGTTCAATATAATCGAATGTGTTCAATTTTCAATTATTTTAAATTTCAAAAACTTTAAAAAAATGTTAAATCATCTAAAATTATAATTTTTGATAATTTGTTAATTTTCATTATAATTGAATGTGTTCAATTTTCAATTTATTTAAATTGCAAAAACTTCAAAATAAATAATGACATAATATATTATTATCAAATGGAATTACCAAGTATTTTCATTCAGTTATATGAATTTTGCCGCGAATTTATTTATTACATTATGTTATTTAATTAAATGTGTAACAATTAATGATTCATTTAATCGTACTTGTTTACAATTGAAGAATTGTTAAAACCCATAAAGCCAAAATCGTGTCATTTTCCGCGATCAAATTATAAATATATAAGTAATATTACGTCAATTCATTCATGTACATACATAATAAACAATTATGTATCAATGACTTATGTAACATGAATAATATATAATTGAGTTTCCTGTCCCATTTTGGACTGTGTAAATCTGCAGTATAAAATATCAAAATAAACAATAACAACTCCAGAGGGCGCAAATACAGTCGCGAGCAAAAGTATTACATCTCTTACTTCTATTTGAACCGGGATAGCTCCTTAAATAAAGGCGTCATTTGAATGATTTTGGTATCAATTTAAAGTTAACAGTTATACCTTTAACTTGGTACTATTTTTATAATTTTAAAAAGTTATTACGTACTCAAGATCGCGTGGAATTGGAGTAAGTGATTCCATAATTCTGTTCGCGAGTGTAGTTACATTGGCTTAGCTAGTAGCTATGTGTTGAGTTTGAAACTAAAGCCATGAAAGTGCTCACAAAGTTATTAAAGATTTCGTCAGTCAATTACTCGAGTCTTCACGTGACCTGAAAACTGGCCTATTCCTAGCACAAACAACCAGCATTACCAATTTACCATACAACGTGGAAATTCTTCTTTTGCATCGTGGAAAAATCATCAAATGAGTCCTCCCACTCCTGCCAGTGGCAGAGAGCAGTGGTGGCCCAGTAGTATCAGTCCCGACTTGTAGGTCGTGGGGTCGAACCCCGGCAGGCGCATTACTTTGTGTAATTTATCTCATTACCACTGCTCTCAAAACGGTGAATGAAAACATCGTGAGGAAACCGGCATGTCCTAGAACCAAAAATTCAAAGATATGTGACATCTACCAATACGCACTGGGCCCGCGTGGTTGTTAATGGCCCACTCCCTCTCACAGAGTGGAGGCCTGTGTCCCAGCAGTGGGAACATTATAGGCTGTTGATGAGCCCTGCTAACAGACTTGTACTGACTAATATCCACGGCAATTCTAAAATAGCCCTTTTATGTTTCAGGGTCATGGTTACCTGATGGGACAGTTCCGCGACCCCGGCAGGCTGTGGCTCTCCAAGCCGGGCCCCGTTGATTGCTGACGGGTAAGCTCTTTGGAGGCGTGCGTGGAACACAACACGCCGTCGACCCGGGCATGGTCCACAATCGGACGGTGAGTTGCCGTGGTCGTCTAACGCGACGGCTGGGTTATGTGGTGGACACTGTCCTCTCCCTCTAGCGTTCCTTCTCCTCCTTCGCGTTTGCGGGTTGGTAGATATCTCATATCTTCGAATTTTTGATTCCAAGACATGCCGGACATGTTTTGGGGAACTGTGATGATGAAATAAATTGTACAAAGGCTTGGGGTCGAACCCACGACCTACAACCAATCCTAGAACTCATGTTCGTTTTTATCTCAATCCTAGTTTTTTAAACAAATTAAACTTATTGGAAATAATTAGTTGGTCGTAACCACGCCGTTTGACTTCAAAGTTCCTATTACGGGGGGTTTACAATTTCCGATTTAATACTTGCATATAATGGTGCATATCATATATTACAAAGTCACCACTGATGACTAAAATCCCGCTTCAAATTTGCGTACCGCAAGCCTGTAAAATATTTAAGCCTCATTTAACACTACAGTGCACGCGCCCCTTTTTTTGACATGGATGCTCGCATGCTCTACCATAGTAGAAAACAATAATTAAGATATTAAAAAAATGGGTGGTTTTAAAATGATAAAACTGAATAATGTTTGTCATCTAATTATTATTACACACAATTATTGCAAAAGATTACAGTTTTAATAGAACATACTTAAACTAGAAACAATTTACGAGATCCAGAAAATAATCAACATTTTTGGCATGTTTGAGATCAGCTCAAAAAAAAAAAAACTTCTATTAAGCGATGACTATCTTATTGGTCACCATCCTCGCATTCGATACAGACCACAACTTGGTGATCAGGACAAATCCACCGGGCACATCGCTTACACCACTTTTTCGTGGACCGATTTCGGGCTCGAGAGCACAGGCAACATTTGCCTACTCTTCCCATTCTTTGAGGATCATTCCGAGGCACCTCATCTGTATGCCCCAAAAGCCATTTTGTTTTATTTTTTAATTCACGGGGGAGGTTTTCAAAGGTCAGTCTTCTTGCCATGAGGGGTTTTACCAGCTCATACGAAAGATCGTAAAGAAAATTGCGTCTCACAATCTTTTCCTGGCCTTTGTTTAGTTGGTGGATAATCAAGGCATTTATTCCAGCTATGTTCAAATAATTGAAAAAGAGTGTCAGCGGCCATCTTCGGGAGTTTCGCGCAACGCTGTACTGCTTACACATTTTGTCGAGAATATCAACACCACACTTCGTACGGTTGTAGCAAGTGATTATTTCCGGTTTACGGTCATCCTTGGTTTCTGGATCTATAGCATTGTCGTAATGCATAGTTGAAAGTAATGCAACAGCTCTGTTTTGTTTGGGCACATAAGAAACCAATGTGCAGTTGGGCTGGAACCCAAAAACACTGCTCTTGGAGGCTCTGTTCCTCGACTTTTTGAATTCATTGGGTAACTCCGGCCGGTTTGCTTTCAGTGTGCCCACGACTGTAATCCTCTTTTTCAGTAACTCCAAGCTTGTTGACAGACTCGTAAAATAGTTGTCCATAGTCACGTTGCATCCCAGATCGAAGAGTGGCTCGAGTACACGGAGAACAACATCGTTTACTTTGTTGGATTGTTGAAATGGCCCTTCTGGCTGAGCTCCGGCGTAAACCTCAAAGTTGTAAACGTAAGGGAACTTTGTATCAACCACCATGTATATTTTTATACCAAACTTATCAGGTTTGTTTGGGATATACACGATAAATCCACAACGTCCCCTAAATCCTACAAGTTGTTCATCCAACGTAAGATAATCGCTGGGAGTAAAATTATCGCGGCAGTTCTTCACCATTTTTTGAGTGATTGTTCGAATGGGTGCCAGTTTATCAAGGCGACGTCGTTCATCTCTGTCATTTACATCGTCAAATCGAAGGACACGTAAAAGAAACCTGAATCGGTTTATTGACATTGTACAGTACACGAGCTGCAGCCCTGTACCTTTGGAATTGTCCCAGAAGTCATTAAGATTACGCTTTCATTTCAACTAAATCAGTTCTCTTTGCGTCTCTCTCTCTCTGGTACTGGTTTTGTATCTTATCTATATAAATATTCGTGGAAGTAACTAAGATTTCAAAAATACTTTCATCAAAAAATAGGTCGAAACAAGATAACGGCGTTTCGGCATTTCTTGCAGCACCCTTTGGCCCTGGAGATCTAAATCGGATATTTTGAGATCTTACCCGGGTTGCAGAAGGACATGTTTTACTCCAGCGTGTTCCATTTCTAGATACATAAATGTCGTCGCGTGTATTGTTTTGAGCGAGCTCAGAAAGAGGCATGTCATCTTCAGACGATGATGCTTGGTCTTCGCTTACAGCTTCCTGTATTTGATGCCTGTCTTCCTGCTCCATCGGTTGTACTTCTTCTTCCCCACCATCCGATTCACTTTGAATCACTTCCTCGTCCTCAAATTCTTCATCCAACCACTGAGTCACGCGAGATTCCATGACTGGGTCCATTTTTTCGCTGAAACAAAGTAATAATAGTTATCAATATACCATAACATATTAAATAGCAATAACTATATATATTGTTCATTTGTCAAAACATAAACATTCAATTTTTATACATAATGGATTAAAAAAGTCAAAAAAGAAAATGTTTACTTACATTCGGTTTTATTACGCCAATACTCGCACGTACTACAATAGTAGAAGACGAACTTTGACACGTAATTACAAGAACGTGCGCTTACGCTGCAAGTGGGCGCCGTACTAAACCATTCCGCGATTTTGTCGACGAGGCTTATCTAGGAGCGCGGGGGGTCAGGTGTGAGAATGAATGAATAGCGCTAAAATAAGTAAGTGCGTTCTACTATAGTAGAGCGCGCGTGCACTCTAGTGTTAAACAATGCAAGTAATTGCATGCAAGTTTGACTAAATTGCGGTATTTGTTTGATCAACTTAGTTCTTTATCCATTAATTGTGAATGCAATGCAAGGCTTGCATGCATCTCGCATGCATTTTCTTCCAGCTTGTAAATAGACTTTAATTAATTTTAATATCTCTCAAAACAGTGATAGACGTCTAAGTGTCGAAGTTGCATGTCTAAACAGGTCTGTCTAAGACCTGTCAACGCATGCAAGAATTAGCATGCATACTACTTTTACTGCATTATTGCATCCTGTGGAATTAAAACTAGATATTTTTCATAATATTTAATGTCATAGATATCCGCAAAGTACTGACTGATTCTATATACAGGGTGAAATTGAATAGATGCGACAAATTGAAATATACAATAATACGTGTTGTCAAGAAAACATATAAAATATCAAATGTAAAATTTAAAAATAATTGGTCAGTGTTAAGCTATGAACGGCAACGTTTAATAACATGAGTGCTCGATGATTATTGAGCACTGCGATGAGTGGGACGAGATTTTTTGATACTTTAATTTTTCTTACATTTATTTTGCATATTAAATGCTGGAATACCGATGATTCATACTTAAATAAAGCTAATAACATCAATGGACCTTTTGAAAACGAAAATCGCGTAATTTTTTTATCGATTTAGATTGTTGAAAAAACAGTTTATAATTACTACTGTAACTGAAGCTCCCATTTCATTTTGTCGCATTTATTCAAAGTCACCCTGTATGTACCTATATTTTTTTTTTCCTATGCAGCTTTGACTATAAATAGACATTAAATTCAGTTGATCAAACAAATACTGCAATTTATTCTTTGCATGCAAGTTCTTACCTGTCTAAATAGGGCCTTAGGACAAAGAATTCTGACACATTTTTTTGTGTTTCAGATGGTTAATAAAAGGTTTTGTGTAATGTATTAAGGTTTTCATACCATATCATTTCATATCATTTCTCACAATCCATTCATTTAAACAATTCAAGTATTTAAGAGTAGGTAAGAACTTTAGCACCTATTCATATGAAAAATTTGCGGTTCACAAAAAAATACTGTGACCTTTTTGTATTCTTCAATTTAATTGTGATCCGATTGATCCCGTCTCGTTTCGTTTTTATTAAAACAATTATGTTCTGTGATATTCAGTATTCTTTACTTCGTTTAATGATAAAACGGAAGTCATAGTTGCACTTTTTTATTTTAAAACATTGTGCGGTTTTAAGGATTCGTTGTTCAAAGAACTCGCAAAAAAAAACATACCATATTCACAATTTCAAGTTCACGACATTTAAAAAACCCCTACTGGCTGGAAAACCACAGAATTCAGCTCCTAAAGAAATACAATCAAAATTCGACTTTAGCCTTTTCAGAATAAAGTTCAATGGTAAAAAATGCAGCGCGTTGAACTCTTTCGTATGTAAATGAATCACGGCGAGTGATTGTGTCAAAAAATATACAAATTAATTTGTTTATTTCGATATTTTTGTTTATTTCGTGACCATTTTAACAGAATTTAATATTATTTTATTTAGGTTATTAGGAGAACCTGATTCGATCTGTAACACATTTTTGGTCCTTTTTATCTGACTGTAAGGAAAAAAGTGCTATATGAAATTGGCGAAAGAAGCAACAAACTCGTCATTTGTGATATTATGTTGCATAATTTTGGCGATTTTGTTGCATAGATATTTTCCTGATATAAATACTACTAATCTGAGCTACTAAATTAATGTTTTGTTGTCATTTTTGTTCTTGAAAACTTTACTTATCGGACTATTAATTCAGTTTAACAATTTATACATGATGGAGGTTTTTTTATTTTGAAGAACTTGCATCCTATAATGTATACTCAAGTTTCTACAAATAATCTATTAGTAACAATATTTTTAAGAACTGAAAACATTATTTTCTACATCCACTTTTAAGTATCTTAACTATAACAAATATTATGACGAGGCCCCCTCTAAGGCTAAAGCCTGCCAGGGTCGCGGGACTTATACCATCACCGTGACCCCGGAACATAAAGGGCTACTGAAAGACACCGTTGATTTTAGTCAGTACAAGTCTGACAGTCCCTCCCGCCCTGCCCGGGGGGCAAAGTTTAACAAGTAAAAAAAAAAAAAAAACTATCACAAATATTGGATCCGCGTGTGAATCGAACCCGCGAGGATCAGGTAGCAATCAGTTATTGCTCAGCCATTTTGCCAATCGTGTCGTCAATAATTGAATGAAACTTTTGTAGGTTAATAAAGAAAAGTTAAATTATTTTACCTATAATATAGGGTATTGTTACACATGTTACTTTTACGTATTATCAATTATAAACAACTCAAATTATCCTCCATTTTCAAGCTATGACCTCAGTATTTACTGCAATTAATTAAAATAACTTTAATTATTAAACTAGCATGTTTTTCAAATCACCTTTAAAGAAAAATAAGGTCAGTTGACATACGCACTCATGTTTTGATCTAACCTTATGTGTTCATTACTAAAACTCGGTATAGAAATGACATGACATTTAAAATTTCTTTGTTTATAACTAAAGTATTGAATATTTGACTGGCCTCTTGGTCTAGTGGTAAGTGACCCTGACTGCTATGCCGGGGGTCGTGGGTTCGATTCCCACCCAGGACAAATGTTTGTGTGATGAGCATGATCATTTGTTCTGTGTCTGGGTGTAATATATCTATAATATGTATGTATTTAGAAATATATAAGTATGTTTATCAGTTGTCTAGTACCCATAACACAAGCTCTGCTTAGCTTGGGACTAGATGGCGTTGTGTGATAGTTGTGGAATATTTATTATTTATTTATTTAAACAAAAATGTACTTGTGAGTCAAGATCACATACGGCGCAATTAATATATTCTAATTAACTATTGACGCAATTTGTTTGACCGCAAAAATATCGGTCACTTTGTGTCTACCACTTTTATTTAATTTTAAGTTTAATACCTATTTCTTACTTTAAAATACAGCTTTGTAAAGCATTTTGAAGTAATATGGGCTGTTTTGGTATTTTTTTTAAACTAGCTTCCGCGATTGGTTTCGGCCATGCTATATTCGTTAATTTGTCCCAGGGGATTATAAGAGATGCCTCTGTAAGTAAGTTATTTACTTACTAATGTAAAAATGTCTGTATTTTTTCCAGGTTTGGTTTATAGCAAAAGTTGTTTAAAACCATAATTACAGACGCCAGCACATCCACCTTCCTGAATCTGTCAAATTTATTAAAAAGACTATCAACCTTATCACACTAGTGGAAGGTTAATGATGGTGAATGGTTAATTTGACAGATTAAGGTAGATTGACCTATTGGCGTTTTTACTTTCAGCCTTTTAGATTTTTCTACATTTAATCAGAGCCAACAGATAAAATGAAAGTTTGCTGCAATAGTTAGACATTAGTTTATGAGTTGCCTTGTATCAGGCGTTATGGAAAAATATCTACTCTTATAGAAAAAACCTTCGTTCCAGCAGAGGAAAATATTAATAGGGCCTAAAATAGAACCCTGTGGTATGCCTAATTTTACTAGTAAGTTTTAAGGTATTACAAACAAGAAACGTTGATTTAGTGAGTGCTAATTCTGTTTGAGTTCTATTGCTTAGTCAAGAAAAACAATTAAGTACTGTTTAGCGATTTTATTTGACGGGTAAATCTATGTGACGTGATGAACTGTATCAAATGCTTCAGATAATGTTTTATCTACGGAGTAGTTGACATTCATCATATTTGTGATGTCCCGGACGTAAATTCATACCAAATGTGTCATTTAAAATAAATTCTTCATATCCTTTATGTTACTAATATGCATTCTTTTAGGATTTTATTTTAGTGCGTTTTACAGTTTATCAAGAATGGGAAGTGACATAACTGTGTTATTTTTTGTTTTTGGTAGATACTTATATAGTGATGTTTATAGTACTCAAAACAACGGTGAATCTATTTTTAAGAAACCGTATCCAATATACTGATTAAACTGTAAAATTCAATTTATTACAGTATTAATAAAAACCGCGTTATATATTCCAAATTATATTGGATGCGACCTCGATTTCAAACACAGTTAATCATTGCGTTAATAATTTATTCGAAAAAATATTTACCTACTTATTGACTCAAATTATTCTACAGTTCAAAATTTAAGTATTTTGTCAGATAACTTTTATCTGAGGAACAAAAAAAGAGCTATGTGACATATTTTTATAGATAAGCTGTCAAACCGACATTTTTATTCCTCGGATAAAAGTTATCTGACTATTAGAAAATCAGTCCCTAATGGAATACATTTTAATTGCTCTAATGACAATTATAATAGTTAAATTTATTCGTATTTGAAACTGAAGTCAAGGACAGATCTTTATTATTAAACAGGGTCCTGGATGCTAAAAATTTCAAGACTTCTGACCAATAAACGACCGCTGATTATTACGTAAAGAAGTCCGAATATATTACATTATATTATTTAAAAATAAATATAATTTTTTCCTTATCTCCAATAGAGAAGTGTATAGTAATGAAGATATCTTAGCATATTAAATAATGAGTCATTTCCGTTAACTGTTCCTGAATTTTAACCTATTCGAATGATAGGAAACAAAGTATGGAAGAAAATATCAGTTATTATTTCAAACAGTAACTTCTTTTTTTAAGTTACCCAGTTGTATTAAGAAACACTAAACCCAATACCTACTATGTGTTTGTTTAAATAACATTATTTATAAACTACAGCTGAAAGTTGGTGAGGATGGATGAATTCATGGGCGTTTTTTACTCTATCACATACAAACATACTGAAAAGATTAATTTTTGGTATGCAGAAAGACCCGATACCGGAGATAAGTTTTTTTTTTATTCTCGACAGTTTGATCCCACGGGTTAATTGTAAAAACAGGGGCTAGCTAAGCTAAGATAGTTTTTAATAAAGAGTTTTCTTTTTAGTGGTAAAATCATGAAATGAGTCATTGAACCAGTGCAGGATGGGTGGGATTGTCAGACTTGTACTGATTAAAATCCATGGTGTCCTTCTGTAGCCCTTTACAGTCTGAGTTCACGATTACTTGATAAGACAGTCACGCGCCCCCAAAATTTAAGAGTGATATACCTACATTAACATATATCAGTTGCGGGTGGAATACACTAATAAAAAGCTGGCAATTCCACCCGGGCCTCACAGACTACCTGTAACCTGTGGTGACGGCTTAGCGATCGTAGTGGCGCTGACAGGCTTCACCAAGGCAGACTGTCTCGAAATCACCATTCCTCAGAATCCGACGCCATATTTGTTTTATATGTTCCGTCAGTAGATACACAGGAGTTCCTAATGCTTGTTGGTGACCGTTCTCACCTTTGCTTCTAGAAAACATTCAGACTAGAGCAATACCATTGTAAAAAAAAGTTCATGGTTATTAGTACAAAATTGATGAGTTTCAAAGCGTTGTGACTTATGGAAAATTTTCAGGAAACGCATAAAATTGCGAAAATCAACATTCTGCAAAATAATACCAGTTTGTTAACTGATCATTAACCCTTCATTGGTAGGAGCAGTCGTTGATCTAGTTGAGGGGACCACCTGTTTAGAAATACGATGTCTAGCGAGTTCAACAACCTTTTTAGTGCTTAGACTACAACGACCTTCATTCTTTGTATTAGAAGATATGTAGGTACATACCTACAGGTGCATATCTTGATAATTGTGTGAAAAATATTCAATCTTAAAAAGAAAATTCTCAAGCCTCCTAACAAAGTGCAATATAACGCCGCTCGGAAAACTATATTTCCACGTTTTGTCCACTCGCCACCAGATGTCGCACGCAGAGCGCGCTTCTATCATATAAGCGCGCGGGCGCAGCGCTCGTCTCATTGGCCGGCACGACGCACGCGCGATCACTACAGTGCCCGAACCAAACTCGCGACCGTGCACTATACGAACTGTTGTGTTGACTGTGCTAACATGGATATACTTACCCTGGACCCAACTGGACTTTATTAAAAAAACAACCGCCATCATGGAGACCACTTTGGATCCTACCGGTCAGTACTAACTTCTACAAGTTCTACAACCCCGTATTTTGTCCTATAAGAATCTTTTATTAATAAAAATGGACACGAAAGTACTTGATCCTACCGGGCAATACTAAAGTGACAATGATCGGTTTAGACCCCACGGAAATATACTAAACCTCCTCCCCCCTCAACCCTGATGAGACAAGATGTGTTGCGGAAGACGCAGGATATTCACAGGCACCAGTCCGGGGGAGACGTCCTCCTGTAGGAAGAGAAGGTTCACCTCCGAGCGAGTCCACTGAACGATAAACAACTCATCGCCTGTAAATACTATGAATAAAATGAAGGGAGGACGTGTTCGCAAGGTCATTGGATGGAAATCAGCTGACTGGCGCGCCGCGTGCAATCCGGAAATGAACACCCATAGAAACAACATCAACGTTTGGAACAGAAAAAAATGCTAAACGCCGTTTCATTTTCGGACGACACTAAAATTCAATTCAAGTGAGTATTCTCTTTTTCATTTATTCTTTTTTTTTTGTTGGAGATGCCTGACAAATTTTCTATTCGGATATGGGCCTTTTGAATTTGACAGACATCTCCGTTTTTAAGGGTTGGTCAAAATTAGGATTCAGTCATGGGTGCTGAGAGACAAAGAGCGAATCGGACAGCTGTCGCCGTGGCGGACACGAGAGCCGCACGCTGCATATTAAAGTTCGTTGCACAGCTGTAATCCTTCCTATTCCCCGGCCGCCATATTCGGACTTTTTGGACATCGAAACAAAATTATTTTGAATTAAGAACGTGCGCTATCTTGCACGCTACATAAACTTTATTTTATTTTTAAATCAATTATAAGGTTGAATATTCGGCTTTCTGTCCGAATTTCGGGCAGTATCGCGATTTTTATGGCACCGACCGCGAGTTCATTGACCGGACATATTTTATTTCATCGCGCGCTTCCACGTACACACACAGAGACTACACACCCACACAGGCGCACTGGCGCACCCACACACCCGCGACCCATCTCTGCATGTTTGCGTCCACTCCACGTAAACACAACACACCGCTCATTTGTATTGCGAATGTAATCGTTGCTATAATTAATTATCATTATTGTGTCATATTACTTGCGAACCTAAAAAATAGCTTCTAAAGCGAGCCTTTAAATTTATTAACACTTCGATATTCAATTATCTGATAGGAATCTCTAGTTAACATTGTTTCAGCATCGACTTCCTTCAAAACATTAATAACATTAGGTGTAATAAAGTATATACAGATGTTACCGCGTGTGTAGACGAGTACGCGGAAAGGTATTTTATAATCGGCACACGGCCCAACACGTATCATAATATCATGAGATTATCAAGCGCGTAATGTGCCTGTGTTTGCCGAATTATTCCAGTTCAACAACCGGGCGAACGGCCGATCGGGAGTTCAAAATAGACGCGGACACGATTCCACCACGCTCCTCGACGACATCAAAAAATGTCGTTACTTTACCACAAACATAACAATTTAATAGACACGCAAAAAAATATTTTTTATACAAAACAATTTTATAGAATTGCAACACTGAACTAGATAATTGACAAATGCAACACCACGGAAGAGTCGTTACATAAACGCGTTCGAATTTGGAAACTGATTTATTTTTTAATTGACTTTGGCGATGACACGGTGATTCACAGTAGGTACGTGATATTTAGGAACGCACATGTCCGTATGAGATTGAGCAATATTCCGCGATGAACCTCCTTGACCCCGGTTCGGCAGTGAGCCTCTTGTTGGCTGCAGTGTGGCCTGTTTTTGGCATTGCGTCATCATAGGTCACTACCACCCTAGTCCGCCATATTTTTTGCTCATAATATTCTCCGCACGTTGGTTTCTTCCTTTGTTAGTCCATTTAAACTCATGCCATCTATTTTGGTAACTTAATATAGTCAAGACTGGTCGCGTCGTAACTTAATGTGGCGTAATTTGATTGTGATAAAAACTTGTGTAGGAAAAATATATTTTATTTCTCTTTTTAGGGCAAGTAGGAGTAATAAAACACGTTATATGGGCAGGTTAAAGACTCGGATACAAGTTTCCTAAAATGTTCATTTATGAATAGATAATGGTAGTGGAAAAAAAAGCATAAACAAAAAATATGCCCACACGATTATTAGATATTCCTATCGTCCAAGAGGTGGACGATAGGAATAACGCGAGCTATGATATGTGGCTGACCATAGACTATTTATTGCGCGTCCTTTACCGACATTACGTGTGCATAAATTACGGTCATTGAACAGGGAATTAGTTTCACGAAGTCGCACGACCCGAACCAATCAATTCATAAAACCCTCCACACTTGAGTAAAAATGAATTTAAGTTTCAAGTACTCGCCTCAGATATTTGCTACAGACTTCACAACATTATGTAAAAACATGAAATCAAGTACGACACACATACTTAACAATCAATGTTACGACACCAACTCAAGAATTTGCAACGTTTGTGACGAAATAAATGCATTATATTTGAAAAATTCTCAAACAACATTTTAGTAAGCAAATTGTAGGGTTATAATGTAAAATTACCGGTTTACGTTTTAAACTTTTGAATAAAGAATCGGTTGGCGAGGTTAATTTGTGGTTTAACATACTGATTGTAAGTTATTTGTTGAGATACTTGCTCGAAACTGCTTTTTTTAACTCAAGGGAGATAATGTTTTACTTTAACACAATTACGTTCATGTGAGCCATAATTCGAGCAAAATTTTCTGCATTTGCAGTCAATATTTCATTCACAAAAAATATATCCAACACTAAATGACAAAGTAAAATTATCATCGACAAGAATAGATCTTATTTCCAGTCTAAATGCACAGCATGTGTCCTAAAAGCCACGAAACATGCAGTTTGACATACAGGTGTCCATTAAAGCGTAATAGACAGTAGAGAACAAACACGCACAGGAGCTAACACAAGCAGATGCTTAATGGACGCACTTCAACAACTTATTATTCCGTTTAACATGCAAATTAGACCAATAATGCTATCGATTCTTAAAATATCAACAACAAAGAACGTCGGGAGATCGCCATTTTTTCTGCAACAAGTAAAAACAGCGCATGAATTGAAGTTAAAAATGTATACTTTTTGCGATGCAAAATACTGCTTGTCGCATTACAAAGGTGCAATACAAGGTCGAATGGCAGCTGGTAGGTCTAATTAAAGGTTTTATGTTAAAATAATTAAGTGGGCAGTGCTGCCACGCTGCATGGACGATACAGCAGGTGTCGCCTTGTTTATGCAAGTATAAAATCATTATTTAGGGACATGCCAAATTACTTGCATTAATAATATGGTCTCGATGCTATTATTGCTCATGCACACGTAAGATAAATTGCTCGAAACACTCATTTGAATATTTGTACAATAGTTTTTATGTCAGCTTGAAATAATGTCTGGATGTTTGCATATTCAAATTTATATGACTTCACCGGACGGACTTGAGGTTTTATCCGAACTAATTCTCGATTAAGAGTTTATTTCTTAGTTATTAACACCTACTTATTTCTATTAAATTACTAAAAAAAGTTTTAGAAATATAAATCATTTAATAGATAAGCATTTGTCAATTAACGATGACTTAGCTGATGCTTCACATCCTAAATCTGAACAAAAAACTACAAGTGTTAAAATAAACACGATTGCAAATTCCAAACTTTATCTAACTTGGCATTACCTAACTAAAACTCTACAAAAATCTAGAAGCATCACAATGAATACAAAGTCACATAATGACGTAACCAAACGAGGAGGCAAAGGAAAAAAACACGTACAATCACCCAATGTTTTTAATTTTCTATCAAAAAATATGAGACATGGAATGTATGGTAGTTTTGTGGAGTCAATAAACTTGGAAGGAACCAGTTCCTATTTGTTTGAACATCTTTGACCAAACATTAGAAAAAAGATAATACTATATTGTCGATGGATATCCACGTCGCTTAATTAGTTATCAATGAATTTATAGACGTTTTAGCCTTTAATTGCCCTTTTATTTTGATCAAGGAAAACTTTGAACAATTTAGGGAACATTAAATCGATCTATTAAGAAATAATAATTAAAAAGCTTCTTTATTTGCTGATCTTATTCTTTGACATAATAAAGGATGCAAATTAATTTTAAATCATTTATTTATTGAAGTCTTAACCTTTAAACCTGGTGTTAAATATGCAGGCATGCTGTTAGGTCTAGCAGATTTTTTGCAAGTATGACTTATACATAAGAATGTAGCCTTGAGTGCTGTTTGCATGAATTGTGCCACATTTTTGTCTATTTCCTCTACAAATTAGCGACTTGAATAAAACAAATATCCTTTCACTAAAACCATCTTAAAAGTCATAATGTTCAAAGGAACTGTATGAAATAAAATGTGAAATAATTTCACAATGAAATGACCTCGAAGACTTGTGCTATCATGTGAAATTTTCGATCGTTCGACATTACTAAAGGCACTAATTTAACCTGTAAATATTTGCTACTGGTTTATTCGAAACTTACTGTGTTGCAATGCATGGTAAGCTGATTTATTTCAACAGTTAATAACGTATGCTTATCTGAGAATTAAAAAACTGCATTGTTTATTTTCTTATCTTCCTTACATAAGCTTTTCTATTCATAGTTGCACGCGATTTGTTAGTTACCTGTCATTATAATCTTTGAATCTAAGACGTTGTTTTCTATACTTACATGTTGTTCATTTAAAATTTCATTTTTACCTTTTCTTGTTTCGTATTTATAAAGGACAGCACACGTTACTTTGAGGTTATTATTAATGGTAACACTTTAGTGGAGCCCATTAAAATATAATGGCTTGGACGTAGGCTACGCTACTAATGAATTCAAGAATATTTGTAAAGAATTTAACTTTATAATTTGACATTTACCGCACTCGTGCCGAATGTACATCAAACTGGCGGTCAGTTAACGCAGTCAGTGGGTCAAATATTGGCCACAGACACCTAAAATTAAATATTTTATCTGCAACTTTACTGGTTACAATACAAGCCGGCTTGCATCAGCGTTTGCATAACATATCGCTTGCCGTAATATCCGCATGAACGTTCCTTTTTACTGTGATCGATTTGAACTGCACTCTTATTTAATTAGTCGAGCTGTTTTTTATTCTTTTTGCCTTTGTTTTTGCAATTTATTCTAGAGTGTCTATTTTTGTCTCTTCTTCTTTCAAGGTTGTTCCAATTTCAAATTCAATGCCTGTCAATATAAAGTGTGCTACGTTAATAATGTTTATTTTTAATAATTATGAATATTTAAATATTTTGCACTTTTATTTTTACGTCTATTTTAGAACATAAATATAATTAATGTACCTATTTTCCACACGGTACGTATTCGTGTATGTTTCACAAAAGATTCTATTCGATCGACCAAGTATGTCGTGTTTTAAATTCTTCATAAGTTAAAATACCTATACAAGAAACACCAACTTATAATAAATATAATCAATGGACAGCTACAACAATTTGCCTTCTAAAATAATAAATTAACACAAGATTGGACTGGACAATCGTTATTATTCATCCGATGTCACCCAGTATCTACATTGTAGATCCCTTGTGAGATAAAATAATTGTGGGTGATCATTTTAATTTACTGAAGATAGCTTTCCTCGTATCTTTTTTCTGCCGTGGCTACTGACGGATTCGTCATCGATCAAGTCATTGACACGACTGCACAGAACGCCAATATACTAGGATATGATGAGATCGCAGGCGTTCAATCAACTCTAGAGGTGCATCCACCTTATCAACCCAACATGCGATTCCGAAACAATAACATAATGACACCACAAAATTCCCAACTATATTTTTAAATTTAAATTCTAATCAAAACACCAATTGATGTGTTTGTCGTGTCTATTAGATAAGAGCGCTGTTTAGATAACGCACACATTGACAGATAAGCAAGCACGTGTGTGTGAATGACTCCTCAAAACTTCTGTTACCCTAGTACCCGAAACATAGAAACTGCTCACGAACGAATCTGAAAATACAACATGAACGCGACTTTCACATGTGGAAAATCGTACACAAGTATAAATCTACATGCGTACACGGCGCATGCTCTCATTCTGCTTGTATTTGGACGGATGCCTGTGTTGTAGTGAAAACGCTTTCCTCGTACATATACTATGTATGTATGTATGTGCATAAGTGGCAGTATCTCATAGTAAAGGAACGCGTGTTAATAGCAAAGTTGTGTTTCCGCATAGGCAGTTCGTAGAGGCAACGAACACGAACGTGTGAAGGCTTGCCCCCGTGTGAACATGAGAGCGTCAACCTTACGAATTAGAAAAAAGTCGCTTTACGCCTCGCCTTGACGCATTGCCCGGATTTTTAAATACATCGGAACTAGGATTAGGAATTTTCTTAAAATACAAATCTGTTCTAAAAGTTTTTTTGTTGATGATTTTTTTATTTCACGCTTTGTTTTCATATCTCATGTTATAAAAACGCAAAAAATATTTTTTTTTAACTAAAAAAGAGAAAAATACGTCAAAATGTCGTCAAGCGCTGTGATTGTGACGCGCCTACACGCGCTCACACACACATACAAACGTGCTCACGTACTTACGTCTGTGTATAAAACTCCAACATTGAAACTACAACGTACGTCACAAGTTGGCCTCCCGCAATCTCTGCCAGCCTGGTACCTCGTCTCCCCGTAATAAGCTGAAGATAACTCGCTTTTCTTGATCTTACAATAAAGGAAGGCATTTTAGCTTCCGTGTTCTTTTTTTAGATAAGGATTAAGAAAATTATAAATACCTTGAAAATGTTTTTGTATTCACTAATTCAAAATCGTTATTGAAACGGTAGGGCAAACAGAAACGGATATCTTTACACAAAAGTTATTTCTGAATTAATTAATAATTTTATTGGGTTATAAGAAAAATCCCAGTGTCCCATTCTTGGCAGGTCGGACAAACCTGCAAGTCCTTTCATATGACTTACACTTACACTCGGTATTCAGAACTGCTAAGAAGGCGTTGCTTGTACGTAACTACACGACTCGTCGACGTAACTAACATACAAGCTCTTCGTGTTTTCTGCACTCCTGGTACCGAGTGTTCTAGTTGACGATCCGAGCAGTCACGAGATGACGATCGTAATCCGAGAACTTTAATCGATTCCATACTTAGTTTTAATGAGATGAGATGAGTAATATTTTAATTGTAAAAAAAAAACAGAAGAATAAGCAAACTGAAACTGCCAAGTACTAAAGAGCATCCGTAGCGGTCGTGTAGCGCCATCTGTTATCGACTAGCGCCAAACAACTAAATAAATGAACAGACAAGACAGAGGAGTATGGTAGTGTTTTAAACAAATAAAAAATGCTCGGATACGCGTTGTATGCGAGCATACAATTTGAGGAATTATTTAAGGCAATGTGTCGCCAGGTTTAATTGAACAATGACAGGTGCATGGAGCCTGCCCCAGCCAAGGATGACCACTGTGCGGCCGGTGCACACTGGGGCAACTGGCGGCAAATATTGGCTAGTTTTTTGCTCTAGGACATGAGTGGGACATGCAGTAGACTTCTATTATAATTAGTGTCTTTATCAGTAGATTGTAATTGGATGCGTCGCGTTAAAAAACTAGATCCTTTGTGTCCAGAATGTGTAGTAATTGTGAATTTAATATGTAGCGCCCGCCAACTGCTCGGCCAGTCAAGCAAACATTTAAACGCCTATTCTGCAGCTCAAATAAAATTTTAAAAATATCTATGAACCCACGGTATTTGTAAATAATAAAAACTATTTTTATTGCTATAAATACTTTCGAGATCATAATCGAGAGGATGTGCGATTCAAAGAATCTATATTCCCTATTTTTATGTGTTTTTATTCCATAGTTTATTAATTCGATCGTTAAATTGTGAATAAGCCATGCACTTGTAAAATTAAAGTTCATAAAAGGCAAATCAACAAGATTTTTTGTGGAGTCTACACAAGACTGTATTTTTCGTGGCGTTTCGGGGCTCGTCAAAAGATACCGGAACACTAAAACATTATAGAGTAACAAACAAAAACCAATGACCCACCATTAACTTGCGCAAATAGATGTAAAACTGTTGAACAATTAACCACTTTTTGCAATTCGGATTGTTAAAAAATGTGTATGCTTTTGCGAAAAAAAATCTAAAAAATGTACGTCGACCTTGTAATAAAAGTATACGCAATAGTTAAGGGTGGTCGATGGTCGCCCAAAATGTTTTTTGCAAAAAATCTTTTTATGATTATTGTTCATTTGTGTTTAGGGGTATCAAAGAACGAACCGCCCATTGTCCTTTATGTTTTTGTTTGGTTAGAGATGGTGACAGCAACTTTGAGTTTTTTGAACCCAATGTAACTTAAGACTATTACTTACGCTTGACTCAGCTTGGTTAGATGAAATTAAGCACATCTGAAAAAAAAAACATGTAGTTTAAAAACGATGCAAAAATTTACATTAAAAAAATAATTAATAAAACGCATTATCGTACTTTAGATTTTTTTTCTATAATATTTTTTTTTCTTAAAAAATCGACTCAAATGCCAAACAAAAATGTTTGAATCTAAAAACACATTCTAATTTTAAAATAATGAATCACATTTTATTTTTAATGGCCAACTTAGTCATAAAAAGGTTGCTACCCAAAACACGGGCAACTAGAATATTTAAAAAGAAAAATAAAAAAAATACAAGTCGTGCCCTGTTTACCACCTGACGTTTAACACATTAGCCTGTATGGAACATGGCCAGTTTAGTCTGTATTAATTTACAACAAGTATTTATTAAAAAGGCAAAATACACGGGATGTGCTTGTGCTCATCCAACTTGTCAAACGATAATTTTAAAGAGCGTTAATAGCGAATTATTAAGATCGAAAACTTAGATAAAGGTAGATTTGAAGACGCAAGCACAGAGAGACGAAAAATAAAATTAACTTGTGAGATGATGCGATTTAATATTATTAATTTTTTCCTCACACTTGTAATTAATTGTGCTGTAAGAAAACCCAATAACGCCATAACTGTATACCTAATAATTCTAACTCATAATCACTATATAATTAGAAAAAAAATAGTATTACGTTTAGAAATAAAAAAGGCGCATGCATGCCCCGAAACTAATAGAATTTTACGTCTTTTATTCCGATTAAAAAATTCACTACCCATGATTGAATGTTATGCGAATATAAGAATGGAATTTAAAGTTTAAAAATATTTTTCTTAAGCCATTTTATTTAGAGAGAGAGAACTAATTTAGACCAATCCTGACTATTTTTTTGTTGGAAATGTGTTTCTATAATATTGATTTACCATTTATACTAATGTTACCTTTTCTTCTTTTCCAGATGCGACTACATCGGCCTTCAGCTTCACATCATCTTCATCACCTCCATCACCAATCTCATCATCATAACCATCCATGTTCATCATCTCAACTTCATTATAATACTCAGTAGTAAATAAGATGTAATGCGACTGATATATTTCTCAAGGAATTGCACATATCCTTCATGCATTTTTATTTTTATATAAATTATTATAACTATAAACATAAGACGATGTTATTTTGTTCACATAAATGTATTTTCTCGTTTCTAGTTGTATTCTTTTTTTGTGTCAATAAAGTAACATCAATAAGAGAATTAGGTTAAGAAAATTGAATGACAAGCAAAAAGAGGCAAAGGGATTTTGAACGGTTTTCTTCACCCCGACTGTAAATTATATAGAGAAACCTTCAAAAATTTACCGCAAATTATATTTAGAAAACACATTATTAGTTCTAAGTCCTTAGTTTTGTAATATCTCGGCTCCTTGAATACGTAACTTCCAACAATTCGAGTTACCATAACATACCTTCCGCTTGACAAATTGTAAATAGAGTTGCAACGCTTTTCCAGTGCTCCTTGTTAGCCCCTTTTTCTTCTTAAACATTAGTATATTCTATTATTATGTAGATAAAGTAGATAAGACTGCGTTAAATATAAGCGGCTACTTTTAAAAATTCAGTGTTGCCAATTAAGACTGAATTATTAAAATTAATGAATCTTTTAAACTCTTTCGTCCTTCTTTTGGTAAAAAGGCCCAGAAAGGATCCCACCCTAGGATATTTGGAATTATATCAATGTAAGCGAAAGTAAAGGCATAATATAGGGGATAATAAAGATGTTTATATTATTTTGAAACTGAGTTTTTATTTTATTTTAAAACCCACACACAGAATTGAAAACATTCATGCATATTGACTCCAGTTTAAGGCATTAGTAACATTTTGCCACAGCAATAAAACATGAACTAAAGAATCTTAATACAAAACAGAGAAAAATACATACAGAAAATAGTCATAACGATCTGCTAAAGGCGCTCCCTCACCGCGAGCATTCACATGTAATGTAACGTTAGAGATTCGAGCATTTCATCGGTAAGGGAGAACAATCGAGAATCACAATGCGCACCTTGTATCAAATCTATACTAAATGTATGTATGTACTCATCAGTCAGGGAGATAGTATTGTTATGTAATACTCAAAGTCGAATCTATAATGTTACATTGCACGCGAATGCTCCCGGTGAGCGCCAAGAGAACATTTCAATCAGATACACAAACCTAGCAAAGATAAGCAAACAGACCACCAGCCATGTTAATATAATAAAGAAACAATAGTAAAAAAGTTCGCAAAACAAATAAAGATACCATTTAGTACAAATGAACAAAAACACAAGACAATCGGCACATATTCGCAAATACAAAACATTGTTAAAATCAATTGTTTCTAGCCATAAACTTTGGGGTAACAGGTACATTTAAAAATTGCATAGTACCTGTCTATGGGCAAAAGTGTTGGCGAACTACAAAAGGAAGCTATAATAGTAAAAAACGGAATTGCATCAGTTGCAATTTCTTTAGAAACACACAACATGGATGTCAAGACTATAACCCCAAAGAGGTTTACGCAAAATAATACAGATAGTAGTTAGTTATGCTAAAAATCTACGAGGTTATTTCATAGATGAATCTTAATTTGGTATCGTGAATCATCGCTATTTAAAAAACGATAGTTAGTCAAAAATGAAAAAGCAATAATGGACAAACACAAAGTCTACACCATGAATAAAATTTTCAGAGAGAGATGATTATGAATGTTGATGGATGGAGAGGAAGAGGAAGGCCAAAGAAAGGATGGATGGTTTGAAAGTCTAAGGAATGATATGAAAGGAAAAGCAGTAAATGATACTGTGACATCTGATAGGGAAGAATGACAAGTAAAATAGAGAAAAGGGATAGGGACAGGAAAATGATGGCAAAAATCTCTCAAAAACTACTCATATAATTGCAAGGACTAGAATTAGAAGAGAATGTCATACTGAACAAAGACACAAAAGCATTAGTAGCAAATATTTGAAATTAACTTCAAGAAACAACTCCTGCATGAAATCCTTTAAAAGAAACACACAAAACAACAGTTTGAAAAACTACCACAAATTACTACCAAGCACAAAATAGACCATAACACTAGCAAGAACGCAACAAACTATTGAATAATACATCTACAATAAATGCGCAAGGAATCTCGCACATATCTGTTACTCAAACAATAGTCGATGATGATGTTAAAGCCATGACCTACGACAGCAGTCCATCAGTTGTGTCTCCAATGGATGTACTCCTAGTAGCACTAATTAATAACGGTACATCGTCAATTGGATTGACGTGTGGCTTGACTCATGATAGATTGACTATATCAGCGTAGACTTAAATGTTTGTAGTCTAATAGCGGATAATCAGGCTTGATCAACATAAGAAGATGTAAAAGGAATCTTAAGTAATGTGTAATAAATAGGAGTTTTGCATGTTTGTAATAAATAAACTCAAAACTATCTAATCGATTAAAAAAATAATAATATAAAAGCTATATCATAACGAAGTATTAAAATTGCTACATATGCAAAGTCGTTAAAGATTTTCTAAGTGTGCTCTATATTTTTTTTTGTAAAATCAAAACTTCAAATCTATATAATATATATACTCAAAGCATTTCTCCTTTTTGTTCCAAAACTTGAGGAACAACCAATTGCTATAAGAATCCTATTCATGGAAAATATTGTACAGTAGCGAGCAAACGTATGGAATCACTTTCTTGGTATTAATCCGGGATAGCTCTTTAAATAATGGCGTGATTTGAATGAACTTGGTATCAATTTAAAGATAACAGTTAAAACTTTAAAATGGTCTTTTTTTATCATTCCTAACTAGTTAAAAAGTATTCAAGTTCAGAATCGGAATAAGTGATACCATGTTTTTACTCGCGAGTGTAGATGCTGCTTTGAAAGAAGACTCAATAGTAATAGACAATGACATAAACGAAATAAATGATATCATCATAAGAAATACAACTCTAGAATCAAACAATGACTAGAAAGACATAGGACCCGAACTAAAAAACGAAGTACCTAGCAAAACAGGTGGCTTACCTTGACGTCTTAAATCCAAAGTAGTTCCAGTGAGAGAACGAGGTGGCGCTAGACGACTTGTATAGCTACGTCTCTTTCCCTCACTGGAAATACTCTGGCTTTAAGACGTTATGGCCATCAGGTAAGTAACAGCATTCAACTTGACGTAACAACAGTTCATGGTAACCATGTTGATGACAAATAACACGACAAAATGTCAAGTGTACACGTAATTGCACCCAATGCACTTGATACAGTGTCGTAAAACAGTATTAACTTCAATTAAGACGAAGTGATCTGATTAACAAGAAATAAAGAGCAAAAGATTGCTACATTGGAAATTACTGATGAAATTGGGGTTGAAAAAGTCTTGGTTAAGAAATTCGAAACTATGAGAGCAGATAATGTAGTTCCGTAGCTACAATTCCGAAAAGCAGTGGCCCAGTGGTATCGGCCTAGACTTTCGAGTTGTAGATCGTGGGATCGAACCCACCCAGGCTCATTAATATGTGTAATTTATTTCATCACCACTGCTTTCAAAACGTTGAAGGAAAACATTGTGAGGAAACCGACATGTCCTAGAACCAAAATTCCAAAAACATGTGACATCTACTAACCTGCATCGGGCTCGCGTGGTGGATCGTGAAATACTACCTCTAACAGAGAGGATGCCTGTGTCTTAGCTGCCAGTGAGGACATTATAGGCTGATGATGATAGCTACAGTTTGTATAACAATTAATGAAACTATTTTGATACCCACTAAGTTTTTTTTAAAATAAATAAATACTCCATGATTACTTTGAAAACCATCATCTATCTAGTTTATCTTTCCAACTATGATGTGATCGGCTTCCAGTCGAACCTGATGCAGCTTAATGTCAGAAATTTACATGGAGCGATTGCCTATCTGACCTCCTCGGCCCAGTAACGATGAAAGGGTAATACGGTAATACGAAAATCTGACAACCAGTTTTACCCTTGGTAAAACTGGTTGTCAGATTTTCTAACTTCTAACTATCAGTAATGACTGTCAAAGATCTACAAAACAAAGCTTAGCTCCAGTTTTCAGTATTTGAGACGTAAACTGGAACTTTGACAATTTCAAATTGACAACTTTCAAGCTAAAAATTAGTTCCTTCTTCGCACACCAGAGGCACTGTTCCATTTATTCAAACGCTGTAAATACTGGAAAGACTCTGTGAAGTAAAATAGTGAAAACTCTATCTAGGGGTACTGGACCAACGTCTTTACATACTTTCCTATGAAGAAAAGGAAAGGCAACAATGAAAACCAAAGAAACAAAAAGGAAACTACACAGAGACGAGCCTCCAATTAAATAATTCTTACATCCATCGAGAATGTTCGTTATACAATTATCAGCACACACACTACAAATAAATACCGAAGGACCAAAATAAAAAGTGACAGACAACCAACAGATACCCTCAAACCAAACTAATATAAATAAGTAACGTTACCAGGAGCGCATAAATCATAGGAGATAGATAAAGGCCAACCGTTAGTTCTAAATTCCGAACCAGCCACGGTATAATCGCGACCACTTACGAGATAGGAGCGACTATAATAAGCTATTACCGAAGTACTAACCTTTTGATGTATCGTTTAGCGGTATCCATGTAAGCTAGCTGACTATGTAGGGTTGGGACCCGTTAAACTGAGCGATAGTGATGTGCTTGTCATTGTGGTATCGATAGAGTTTGATCTATCCGCAAACTCAACTCGGTCTAATTAATAAAAGGTTAGAAAAACGTATTTTATCCATCTGAAATACATATATTATGAAGACGATTTTTTTTTAATTCCATTAATTCAGCAGCGCAACATAAAAAAAATGAATAGTCATATGACCTTATTGTTATACAGGGTGAATTTTTCAACTGGGCGTGGATGGCTACTTTCGAAACTATGAGGAATATCGAAAAACGTTGAAAGGAGTCTCGAGGCCGATTTTGACGAAAACTAAAACTGCATCATTGGATTTTAGAAAAATCTAAAATCCTGGCCAGGAATCGAACCCGCTGATTTTGGAAAAAAAATCACACCCTGTATTATTACACCGTTCGATAGTGTTGCTAATAAGGATCAAATTCTGGGAAGTAATCATATACGGCAAACATAAGGAAATGGCTGGTTTTTATGAAATTGCTATTTTTCCATGCTACTTTACATCTACAGAGCCATAATTTATTCAAAATATAAAATTTCATTGTTTCCAATGTCTCACTGGATTTGACGTTTCAACAATTCCACTGTACTTAGCAATACGACATTATTGAGTTGAACTAAAAATAGCATTATTTTAAAGAAGAAACGGTAACTTATCTTTCAAATACAGTCTTTGCCTTGAAGATTAATCAGTTTTTTTGTAATTATACGTTTTCCTTAAGTTTTCCGTATATGATTACTTCCCAGAATTTGATCCTTATTAGCAACACTATCGAACGGTGTAATAATACAGGGTGTGATTTTTTTTCCAAAATCAGCGGGTTCGATTCCTGGCCAGGATTTTAGATTTTTCTAAAATCCAATGATGCAGTTTTAGTTTTCGTCAAAATCGGCCTCGAGACTCCTTTCAACGTTTTTCGATATTCCTCATAGTTTCGAAAGTAGCCATCCACGCCCAGTTGAAAAATTCACCCTGTATATTATGTTTGCAACAAGAATTTAAATTTCAAATTAAAAAATGAACAATGTAAATACCTGTAATACAATAAAACTGTGAATATTGAATTGTTACACGTGGTTTGTGAATTAAATCATTTTACACACAAAAATGAGGATACTTAAACACACACGCACACACTCATACTCATATACAAATACAATCACACTAAAAAAATCACAACTTTAATGGTTGGTCCTTCGAGCCGGATACTTTATCTATATTTTAAAAAAAGATTGCAACTTACAAACTACTAAAATCTAAAGTCATAAACATCGACAATCGATAGTGCGCAAGCGCAGGCCGCGCCAGGATCAGGGATACGCGGCCACTGGCGCAGTAGGTCGCCGGCCGACAGGAATGCGGAAGGGCGTCTTCTCAGCTATACACGCGCGACCGTAGGATTTGTCCAACTCACGATAACTGTACTGTTCTATCGATTGTGATCGTTAGATACTCCTCTGTCTTATGGCCGCCTGGTACTTTGATTGCGAAATTAATAAAAGCTGTGGTCGTTTTAATACGAAAATAAATTCGTAGCATGTTATATTTTTCGCAAAAATATCTTATGTTTTTGCTAATTTATATTTTTGTACGTATTTGAACTTGTTTTAGATTTAATTACTTATTTTTGTATGTAGTCCAACAGATAGATGATTTAATTCGTGATAAACGAATATAGTCAACGTGATAAATTCTGAGATAACGATACCAATAAAAATTCAGTGAAATTATATGATTCAGGTCTGTCCTTACCGAATGGGAAGCAATACAGATTTGCAAATCACGTAAATAAGGAAGCGAAAGGAACAAGTGAAAATAAAAATCCCAAAGAGCTGCTTAAGAAATTAACAGATCATAAATTTTAATTAGCGAACAACTTTACAGTTCAAAAGGTGAAGTTCGCTACCTTCGAAATTCAAAAATTTAAAACAAGTTCATAATTTAAATTGTTGACAATCCATTTATGGTAAATTCGTGATTTAATGTCAATGTTCTTGAATGCGGCTGTCAATAACGGACAGGTGTTATTTGACCTTTAATTGTTGTTCAAAATTGTTAATCGAGACATTGTTTTCTTGTAAATATCGGTTACATGATTCGATAGTAATCGGACATCAGTTTTCATTGAGTTATTAAAGTGCATTTTGCATATACAAGCTGGTCTAGCGAGCTATAATTTTGTAGTTTTAAGGCAGCTGTTCTTATGCGAAGTATTTGTAATAATGTGCTGTATTTCTGTGCTTATTTTGCAATCTTACTGATCGAATGTCTATATCAAATTTCGATTAATTAGAGTATTTTTGTAGTAAATGTTATTCATCTATCTATACACAATAATTTCCAGAATACAAAATTTCAGAAACAATTTATTAAACTTTTCATTTGTGGAAGAAATTGCCAAAAAAATTGTAAATAAACGAAAATTTATTGACAAACGTTTTAAGAAGCCCACTATTCATAATAACACTTATTTAGCAGAGACAAAGTTTTAATATTATTTACACCATCCTCTAATAGCCCAAGATCTATCTTGGAACAAATCTCAGCACAGAAGCTGCCTTGTGCATCCGTCTTTAACGGTACCTATGTAAGTAAAATCATTCGTAGGGCGCTCGATAAAAAATGGAGCCTGTCCGGCCTATCGCCCAAAAAACTATAGTCCTGTTACCCAAGGGTACTGACCCTATGGGGTGGAATGACCTATTTAGATTGAATGGGGTCATTAAAGGATGAACAACCTCTTTTGAGACGTCCATCTTGATTTTTTTGTCTATGGCAACATTAATTTAATGATTGTAAAGCATTGCTTAAATTACGCTTGAACTGTTCTGTTTATTTTTAGCGCTAAATGGAAATGTATGTTAATTTAAAATTGCATTGACGATTTTGGTTAATGTTATTGTTAAGACACAAATAAAAGTGATTTAAGTATTTGTTTTGTATAAGTTAACTATCTATTTTTAGTACTCTCTACAGACAATATGGCTGCCTATTTTAATATGTGAAAAGTCAATCACAACACAAAAAATTTACGTTTACAAAAGGCACTCAATAATTACAAATCATATTTCAATCGGGTCTTATCTTTAAATGATTAAAGTTGATAAAGTTATTACTTCTGGCACTTCTGGTATGTTAGTAATATTAAAATCTAGTAAAGCGTAGAAACAATGAATTCATAAGTAGTTTGTAATGTAAAAGTCACGATTGTGGCTCGGTCACAATCATAATTAAATAATGAAAATATTAAATAAACCTTTTATATTAGGACTGCGACATTTGTCCGACATTGGATTTAAAAGTCGTAGAATTTGCAACTGACTTAAAATTCTTTGTGTTACAGAATTAGTAGATCATTCTCACTGTTTGTATAGTTTTTCCAACAAAAATCGAGACTCTAACAACTGTAGGTCCTAAGTTCATTAAAAAATCTACTCTGTATTTCAACATAAATGCATGAATAATCTTCGCTTCAAGAAGAAATCACTGAAAAACTTACTAGTCGAGAAACAAAAAACGTTGAATGAACACATCATCATCATAATCATCACCTTCCACTGTTGAATATAAGCAAAGAGTTCCAACCATAGCGATCAGCAGTCGAATTTAAGCAAAGAACTCCAACTATACCGATCTTAAGCAGACGAATTTAAGCAAAGAGCGACGACCATACCGATCATCAGTCGAATTTAAGCAATGAGCGACAACTATACCGACCATCAATCGAATTTAAGCAAAGAGTTCCAACCATACCGATCAGCAGTCGAATTTAAGCAAAGAGCTCTAACCATACCGATCAGCAGTCGAATTTAAGCAAAGAGCTCTAACCATAGCGATCAGCAGTCGAAATTAAGCAAAGAGCGACAACCATAGCGATCAGCAGTCGAATTTAAGCAAAGAGCTCCAAGCATACCGATCAGCAGTCGAATTTAAGCAAACAGCTCCAACCATACCGATCAGCAGTCGAATTTAAGCAAAGAGTTCCAACCATAGCGATCAGCAGTCGAATTTAAGAAAAGAGCGACAACCATACCGATCAGCAGTCGAATTTAAGCAAAGAGCGACAACCATACCGATCAGCAGTCGAATTTAAGCAAAGAGCGACAACCATACCGATCATCAGTCGAATTTAAGCAAAGAGCTCCAAGCATACCGATCAGCAGTCAAATTTAAGCAAAGAGTTCCAACCATAGCGGTCAGCAGTCGAATTTGAGCAAAGAGCGACAACCATACCGATCTTAAGCTATCATATCCCCTTTCTAATCATCGATCTATCATGCCCCAGGGCATCCCACACTAAGTTTACGGAACGCACACGAAAACATTAAAATAATTATTAATTCAACAAAGATGATAGCAATTATTTATTCTGCATGCATAGAGTTGATACAATGTGCACAAGACAAGACGATAGTTACTAAAATTAGCCTTCACCTGCCTTTAAAAGTCTAGTTATGTAAGATAAAGATATTTTAAACGATTATTTTGTTTCTTTTTTTCTTTTGACTGTTAATTTCTGTCTTTATGTTTGGTCCTTGTGTAGTAAGATACAGCCATTAATATCTTTAATAGGTTTGCTCTTGGCCTTGGATGAGACCTAAGATGGACTGGTTACCCAGAAGGTACTGGAGCTCATTTGCACAGGCGGCATTCTTTAGAAGACTTCGACTGGATTGTGTTCGTGAGAAAGGACAGGCGATCGTGAAACCACCAGAATCATCAGATTCCATCTGTCTTTTAACCAAAATTTTCAAATTAGTATAATGTGTTAATAGATCAGTCCATAATTCTACGGCAGCATGAGTCGAGAGAACATCGAATGAAACTGGTTCTTATTCATTTTCCATGCAATATCAAAGTTTTAAGTGTAGTTTATGCTTTTTTAAAGTAAACGATTGTAATAATTATTTTAACAATATAATGAAAAAAAAAAACAAAATGTCGATGTTAATTCCGATCACGGCCACGTGCAAAAATTACTGTCAATTATTTCACTGTATTTTTTAATTATATTTTAACCCAAATAAATACTAAATAATTGAAATTCTGAATACTATATCAGTTCTATTGCAATTCACGATTAAATACTTGCTTTATCCCCCAGTTTAAATTAAAATTCTTCACTCCGTAACAAATGAACCAAATTAAAAGATGGCGAATGCCAATTAGCAGAGACAAATGTAGAGGTGAACCATAGACTATTAAAGTGACATATCGTTTTTAAATGAGAATACGCGGGAAAGTAAATGATTATGCGTTTTTGATCAAAATGTATGTATTTTAAATTACTAGTACTTTCGTTAATGGATATAGGGAGCCATCTTGAGTACAAATGACAGAAAATGGGTCAATGTAAGTACAGGTGCAAATTAGTTTTGTATTGTTCTCTCATGTAAATGCTAATTTAAAGATGGTAATAGTACGCCAAAAATGTTATTCTTTAATGTGTCACATTATCATCGAATAATTTTCCCATTGATGGGTCTCAGGACTCCTGTCTATAAAAGTGAATGGACTAATACACCGCTTACAATACCTGTAGTCTTTACAATTGGATTTAATTGACTATATCAACGATTGTACAAGACACATGGACAGCAAATGAAAATGTCTAAACCTATTTGTCGTCTAGAAAAAAACCGGCCAAGTGCGAGTTGAAATCGCGCACGTTTTGTCCGTACCCTGGGAGATAGATCCATGTCGCTATTGTTATTTAGCAACGAACCTCTTAAAAACTAATTCGTCATTACGGTTACTACTAATATGAGACATCGAGATTAACATGAGAGAGATTAATTGCTTAATCTCTGTATAGTATAAGACTGTACCCCAGTTCTATGAGCCTAGTTTAGCCATAGACTAAACATAAACCATTAAATTACACAATAAACAGGAAAAACCCTTCCCTAGTTTGAAGGACGTACTTTTACAAGTTGTCCCAATTCATTCTATAACATGCCAATGGATCTAAAAGCCTTTAAAAGTACCATCTAGGACAAAAATCAACAATTACGTTGATGAGAAACACATACAACGTTGTAAGAACATTCCTTTAACGAGTGCATGCGTTCTAATGTTCCCGAAATAATACCATGGAACGCATCTCTGACTCGATCAAACACTTTTAGTCCTTTACCGGTCCAATAAAAACTCCTATTAATTGCGTAAGCACATGTAATAAACTTTTGGATTGGTTAAAAATAACCGAGCGAAGCACCAACGCTCGACTCAGTATAAATTCTTAAAAAACATAAACTTCACTATCCTCCATGGCGCCCAAACATACTAAAAAAGACACCAACAATTTTCAAATTCCGAACTATCCACATTCCAATACGAATCAAATTAGAATTGCCGCCAAATCTGACGTATGACTTTTTAAATTCGGATACGCATCCTGAAATCTATGATTAGAACTCGATTCTAATACACAAAAAATAGAGTTTAGTATAGTTGTTGAGTGTTGTGAGTAGTTGAATCGTTATGGCGTGTGCGCAGGCCGGCTAGGATATAGGTCATTGCTCCCCTAAACCTGCAGAGTAGTCAGGGCAGTTCATAAGTACTTCCATGTTTAAATTGCCCAACTTGTATGTACTCTCTGTACAGGACCGCTCGGACATTACTTACTCGCCCGACGACTGACCATCCTGCGGCCCCCGAGTTGATAACATCTAGTTTTAGAGTCATTCCTCTCTGGAATGAGGACTATAATTCTACGAAGGATAAGGTTTTGAATTAAAGGACACGAGTCACGGAATATTTTTGTGTGTGTATCCGAATTTTGTTGTCGTGTTAACAGTTTTGATGTGGTTTTGGAGATAAGGGTTTTGTTATGCATAAAACTTAGTTATCTAGATAGTATACATGTGTAGTATAAAGCTAGTGTCTAGATGGAAGACCTAAAAATAGACTAAACATACAATCTTTTAGGCAAAGGATGATTTTGTGGATAAAATCATTAGAACACGATTGCTCAAGACAAAAACGTGATTATCAACGCATAAAAAACGGGAACAATGACATAAATTATACAAGCAGAAGTGTTGATAGAATCTTATTACCTGCCCTGGTTTACGTAACATCGATTTAACTGCATTTTCCCCCTAATCGTTCGGTTATCACACAATGTTTATACATTATGCCACAACACCGGTAATTTTCACATAAATATTATGACTTTTATTGTAAGTACCGTTTATGGATTTCCGTTACGTGTCACGTGGCTCCTACTGTGGTTTTGCACTGTCTCGTGTCAAAAAAGGCTTTGTAGCCGCACAAGGATATTTTGGCGCGTGGCAGAAATTGTAACTAACGCCGCCATTTTGCTTCTTTCTCAGTATATTTCACTAATGTTTACCAACACGAAGACGGTAAATTAGAAGCTAAATAATTAAATAATTCAGATCCAGCCTGTCCCTTGCTGTCCTCTCTGAGTGACGCCCTAAACCGAGGTTTATACCCTACAGGGGGTGTTCTTACCGTGTAATCACTTAGTTTGTAGTAGATATTTTAGTTCTAAGACCTAAGCTAGTATGACCTTTAGAAAGCCAAAGCCTAAGCTGCCGGGGTCACGGGACTTATGAATTACTGTGACCCCGGAACGTAAAGGGATATTGAAGGACACCGTGGATTTTAGTCTCTACAAGTCCGTCGGTCCCTATACTGCCCTACCCTGGAGAACTTACTTGATAATTTTACTACACTAAAAAAGAAAGAGACCTACTCGTAGGTATACTTAACTAAATTTCAAGACACTCAGTGTCAGTACCCACATTAATTATTTTAGCAATACAATACTTAAAATAGACAGTCATAATGAGATCTATAAATTCGAACTGTCAGCACTAAATAAATTAGCAACATTTAAATGGCCATAAGACTCCCTTTCTCGACGATACGCAAATAAAATTAAAACATGATCGACTTTTACGATGTGCGCGGGAGTCTAACTAGATAATAACTATCGGCACCAGTCGTTAAATTAAGTTGAGCAAAGACAACCTTTGCCAATCCCTTAATACAATTGCGAGCAAAAGTTTGGGATCACTTACTCATTTCCGCGTGATCTTAACTACTTAATTGCTACTTCAAAATAATAAAAAATGGTAAAATTTTAAAGGTTTAACAGTTCAAATCATTTGTTTAAGAAGATATCCCGAATCAATTCCAAGTAAGGGATTCCGCACTTTTGCTCGAAAGTGTATTTATAAGTGCTAAGGTCTTTGTAATGTTTGGCAACAGTTCGGAGTATTATGATTTATTATTTTTATGATTTATGGATTATTATGATTTATTATTATCTATTATTATGAATTTGATGAAAAAAAAAATTGTTCCCCGTTCGTACACTTGAGGCGCCTTTTCAATTTTTATACACAACTAGCTTCTGCCCGCGACTTCGTACGCGGATCTTGTTGCTTATGCCAGCGACAATGGGGTCGGCAAAATCGAAGATCTGAAAAGTCTGATACCCAACTCCAAGAGCCCGGGTAAAAACTAAGACGTCATTCCTATACAGGTTGAATTTTTCATCTGGGCGTTGAGTTGAACAAAAATAAGCATGATTTCAAAGAAGAAAAGGTTTTTAACTTAAGTTTCGAATACAGTCATCGCCTTGAAGATTGATCAGTTTTTTTTCAATTATACGTTTTTCTTAAGTTTGCAGTATATGATTACTTCCCAGAATTGTTGAAAGGAGTCTTCAACATTTTTCGATATTCCTCATAGTTTCGAAGATAGTCATCCACGCCCAGTTGAAAAAAATCATGTTATAGTGTGGCTGGGCTCTTTTTTTTTCGTGGTAAATCATCAAATGAGTCCTCCCACCCCGGGCAGGGCAGGAGGGACTGTCAGACTTGTACTGACTAAAATCCACGGTGTCCTTCAATAGCCCTTTATGTTACGGGGTAACGATGATGGTATAAGACCCCGGCAGGCTTTACCCTCTGAGACCGGCCCCGTCATTATGCTAACACGACGCGCCGTCCATGGTCGGACGGCGAGTTGCCCTTTACTCGCCACCCGCATGCCCGCGCCTACGGTGGCCGGAGATCGTCTTGTGACGTCCGACGCCGTGGGCGTCCACCACCGCGGGGTAGCTGGGCTCTTGGAGTTCCACATTAAGTGTTCTAGATCTTCAATTTTTATACGTCAACAGAGAGTGCTCATCACGCTGAACAACTCTTGCTAAGACGTCATTCCTGTATATGTTATAGTGTAGCTGGGCTCTTGGAGTTCCACATCAAGTGTTCCAGATCTTCAATTTTTATATGTCCACAGAGAGTGCTCATCAGGCCGAACAACTTTGCTGAGACGTTATTCCTGTATATGTTATAGTGTAGCTGGGCTCTTGGAGTTCCACATCAGGTGTTCCAGATCTTCAAACTAATTCTCTCAACAAAAAATGCTCATAACGTGGAACAATTTTTGCTATCACACCATTTTTGTATCTCTTAAGGTGCGTACGGATAGCGCGTTCCTGTGTTACGCGTAGTTGGGAAATACTGTCCACGCGTACATTGGATACGCGTACAGCTCCTGTACGGACCGCCGCGAACCTGTACGCGAGGTCAATCGATCCAGAGCGCTCCGCGAGCCCTAATATTTTCATTATTGAAACTCGAAGAACACGCGTGTTTATTCATTTTGCCGTCCAAATATAGCGTAGTCGGCCGCGTTCATCCTCTTTGACGCGCGACCAAAAACCGACTGACGGTGGCTCGCGCTGCGAGTTGGCTCGCGCGGTACGCGTACCCCAAGAGTGAACGCGTAGCTGCAGGTATGGACTAGGCGTTCCGGATACGCGTAAACTGAGTACGCGTACCAGGGTACGCGCAATCCGTACGCACCTTTATAGTTTAGCTGGTCTGTTGTGGTTCTCGCAGGAAAATTATTAAGGTGCGTACGGATAGCGCGTTCCTGTGTTACGCGTAGTTGGGAAATACTGTCCACGCGTACATTGGATACGCGTACAGCTCCTGTACGGACCGCCGCGAACCTGTACGCGAGGTCAATCGATCCAGAGCGCTCCGCGAGCCCTAATATTTTCATTATTGAAACTCGAAGAACACGCGTGTTTATTCATTTTGCCGTCCAAATATAGCGTAGTCGGCCGCGTTCGTCCTCTTTGACGCGCGACCAAAAACCGACTGACGGTGGCTCGCGCTGCGAGTTGGCTCGCGCGGTACGCGTACCCCAAGAGTGAACGCGTAGCTGCAGGTATGGACTAGGCGTTCCGGATACGCGTAAACTGAGTACGCGTACCAGGGTACGCGCAATCCGTGCGCACCTTTAGACTTCGCGCACGACCGCTGCGTAGGGAGCCGACCACGCGTTTGAGCCGCGCGGGTACCATACTCATAGATCTAAACTCCCCTCCCGCACGCGCACCCCCACCTTGGTGACGCTCACTTCGCAACGGGCCGTGCAGCAGAAATCGTGATATTTTAATTTCGCCATAACTTCGAAACTAAACATTCAATTTTAATCATTCAAAGACTAAATATCATCTACATTAACTTTACTTAATGATGAAATAAATTATTTTGATAAGAATTAATAGAATGAGTAAAATAAATGCGTTTAAAAGTAGTCCAAAAAAATTCAAGATTTTTGATTTAAAAAATGGTTGTTGTGCCTCACTCGACATAGATAGGTATAGTGTGTCGCGGAGTTTTTTGTAGATATTTATAAGATCTACAACTAATTAGAACATTTCATAGTTCTATCTTTTATAGTTTAGGCAGCGTACGCAAAATAAGTAACTTTTCTGGTTGATTTTTTACACCTTGTGTCCGAAAAATCCAAATATATTACGGAACCCTATTTATTTCCAAAATAAAATTTAGTCTATGTTACTCGTGGATAATGTAGCTTTCGAATAGTGAAAGAATTTTTGAAATCGGTCCAGTAGTTTTTGAGCCTATTCATTACAACCAAACAAACAAACAAACAAAGTTTTCCTCTTTATAATATTAGTATAGATTAATGCAGTAAATAATTCAAGTACGCTGTAAAATAAATTTGACCGAACTAAAGCAACTTTTTTTTAATGAATGGTTGTTTACCACTCAATCACACCAAAACTGCTGAACAGATACGGATAAAATTTGGTACAAAAGATAGTTTATAGTCTGGAACAACATATTGAATACCTTTGAGGCTTGTCTATCGGTTCTTTATTGGACAGTGAGCGCCCCATTGCTAACTTGAAGTTGATTATATTTCGCGGGAATCTCTCATCTGGTGATCTCTTTAACGAAAAGGGCTGTTGAAGGATCTCTGCAGATTTTAGTCACTATTAGTGTTACTGTACGGGTGGGAAGACTTATTTGTAGATTTTTACAAACAACAAAGAATAAAGAAGTCGGTTACATTAATATTTAGCCTTATTTCACCCTATTTCTAAGCCAAATCGGTTAGATCTCGCTACCGAAGACAGGTTAACGGCCATGGTGTAAAATAAACACCATAAAATTACTATCCGTTGACGTTCACAATTTATGGAGGAACCGCGCTCTAAGATTTTTATTTCAATCCCCTAGTATATTGGAAGACATAATTTACTGAATCCAATCCTTATAATGATCTAGAAGACGTATTTATTGATCTAACTAAGGTATAAAAACTTAATTATTAGTTCTTTTATTTGTCTTATATTATTTACTAGAGTTAAGACAAAAACTCAGGTCGTTGTAAATTGTATCATATTATTCAGGTGCTAGGTAGACCGACCACATCGTGAGAGTCGCGGGCAACCGATGGATGCAAGTGGCGAATTGTCGTTTAGAGTGGTGGTATAAGGAGGAGGCCTTTGTTCAGCAGTGAACGTGTTCCAGCTGATAATGATTATCATGATAGTTTAAATGTAATCCTCACAAACGGCGTTCATAATCAAATGTATGAACGTTGACGAGACAGAAGTAGTAAGATATAGCACGTGGTACTCTGTAATGCCTGCATAATCTCATGGAAAAAGAAGTAAATCGACAGCAAGGGAAGTTACATATCTACTGCAAGTAGAAACCATTTTGTTCTCGTTGTTCCATCTACAAAACTAAACTGTTACATCGTCATTAACATTCGAAATAGATGTGCCTTTTACTAAAATAAATCCTAAACAACGATCAACTGGAACTCTTCATTCACTGCTATGGGTCAAAAGGTCCGAAAAGCAGTCAGCGATGACAGGTAGCGCCACCTCACACGTAGACCATAAACTAACGGCGCCATCTTGATAAATGATCTGTCATACACACGTCAAAGTTGACAGTTGATAAGGATCTCTTTACCTTCAAACAGATTAATAATCCATTTTAATTGTTTATGTTCTATTGTCAAGCCGTATTATTATATTTTTAATTACTACATGCTAATTGCGTGTTTAATCGTTATAAGTCCTGAGTCTTACATGTATAGTCTAAGAACATTTTTATGACTTATACATTTTTCTTTATTGTAATCGAGCCTTATTTTGAATACATTATGTAATTTTAAATTCAGTAGCCTACGATGCTATTTAACAATCAAAATAAACAAGGATAAGTAATGAAGAGCAAGTTGCACAGTAACTATTTAAACCAAAGGATTTTTTTTTCGACGTAAAGCGCCAAAATTACCATTTAAATTTCAAAAATACCTGTTCCATTCTACGTCTTATCTTTAAGTTATGGTGACATTCGAATTTAAAAATTAAACTCAAAGAAGGTTCGCGGCAAAAAAGTTTAGATGTGTTTCCGGGTGTGAAATGTGGTCGGACCATTTGGTTTCTGAACGCATTTGGCGGTATAAAAAAAAATTGGGATAAGTCCGAAACATGTTCATGACATGGATTCCGTAAGTTTGAAATTATAGCGGGTTCTAGTAGATTTTTAGACATTTTCATTTTAAAATCCGCTTTTAAAATAATTAGCCGTACCTTTAGAAGCCCTAATCATACGATAATTTATTTATGTCAGATTTTTTTTTAACTGTTTTTAGACAGGGTACTTTTTTTGCAGGGGGGTGTGCCAAAACCTTAAGGCCACGAGTAGAGAGGTAAAAAAAACTGGAAAACGCCAGTAACAATATTTTATTTATTTAAGGAAAAAGACATTTCTAAACTGCACAGTTTAATCATCGAAAACAGTTACTGAACGGTCAATGTATTGCACAGAAATTCAAGATTATGCACATCGCCATATTGTAATGCATCTCGTTACCGAATTCACTCCAATCAAGGGCTTGAGAACGAAAATTACCTTACTTTATGCAATCTGTTACTATGGTGCGATAAACAAAGGCCTATGTTTAGTAAATAAGCATTTCCGAATAGGGTTAGGCCTAATACTAAGTAGAATTCTGCAGTGGAATGAAGTAGGTACTATTTTATCCGATAAAAACTGTAAAAATGGTTTAACTGTAGAACTGTAACTGGCCGGGGGCCAATAGTTGGGTACTTTACCCTACATATTCAATAAGCTAAATTAATGCTTTAATGGCTGCTACACACCTTACGAATCATTACGATTGGACGGCACAGAAAATTGAAACAGAAAAATCGAAGAAACTACAGTTTTTCTCATACACTCTTGTAGATTTATCGTTGCAGTTTAAACTGTACCGTCCAATCGTAAAGATTTTTGGTAAGGTGTGTAGCTGCCATAGGACTGGGCTGGACTGGTGGATATCAAGAATGATGTAGAATGAGATTCTGCTCAATCTAAACAAAAACGGAAGTATTGGTGACTTGAAAGATTTCTGGGAGCCCCCAGAAGTCTTTAAAAGTCACAAAATATCCAAGACTGCAATCAGGCATACCATCAACAATCACTCACAAAGCCACAGAGGTTTTAAACCATTCACCATCCGCCCTAAGAATTTCCCCATGCGCATACGCAACCCTAAATGCGTTTCGTAATCATAAACGTTTCCGTGTTAAAGATGGCTACGGTTTTTGCGACCACTCTCACGTGTATGGGGACGCGTGAGAAATGCAACTTGTATTCTAATAAGCTCTTTGCTTCCTCTGACTAACACTGAAGAATATAGCGTTATGTAACTGCTTATGTGGCTAACGGAACTAGTATATGGTAAATAGGTCTTGGGCCATCTGGCTAATATTACTTTTTGCAATTTTTCGCTAAATCTACAAATCAAAGACTAGATGCTGATTTTTGCTATATTCTCACTGATTTTTGCTACAGTCATTTTTTTTGGGACAAACCCACCACACGATTTCAAAGCCCCTGCAACTCCTGAAAGCCAGAATCTACAGTGGTAATCACCAGAAAAGCGTCGACGTGTCCCGGACAATGAATTTACCTGTCTTAGATCCTGCAACGAAATTAATCAGAAAAGAATAGTGGCGGAGTAGGAAAAAGATGTTTCCAGATGCTGATTTTTGCTATTCCTAGTCTGTCTGAATTTTGCTATAGCCCCACTGATTTTGGGTAATCTTATTGAATTTTTTATAAAGTCTTGCTGATTTATGCTATAGTCATGCTGATTTATGCTATAGGCTTACTTATTGACTATTTTCGGCAGGCAGCTTTTACATATTTTCATATTACAGTTTTGAATATCAGGAGCGGCGTTATTAAACATTAATATTAAATTAATTAGGTATGTCCTAGGACCATAACTGATGTGCCATTAATAAGTCCTACTAACTGAGAAGAAACTATAACCTAGCTTCATTATCTACTTCAGAAAGCACCTATTTCTAATAACTGTGATATAAAATATACTTCTGGAACCGGAAACCAGAAAAAAGCATTTCAAAAAACACTGGCCGTATAGGAAGGCTGTTTACAAGCCAAATTATGAAGTACTCACAACAACACATTAACGACATGTTCAACATTTACACACATTGATAAGAAAATGGAATTGATTCAAGATTCGATTTTGTAACGAAGAAAAATTTAGGAGGCCTTCAATGCATCGATATACAAGAAAATCGTCCGCAGTTCCGCTCGCGTTAATTTAGATTTTGAAATCGATTCAACGACACGTGGCACCATCTATTAGATATACTTAATAAGAACTTTATTATGATTTTCCATCAGCATATATTGGCATGAAAAGATCCCTTCGCTACTTGTGAACACCTCACAACAAATTTGCAAAATTTCAGTATGATCGGTTCAGAAGTTTTTTTTTTTATCGTGGTAAAATCATCAAATGAGTCTTCCCACCCAGGGCAGAGCGGGATCTGTCCGACTTGTATTGATCAAAATCCACGGTGTCCTTCAATAGCCCTTTACGTTCCTGAGTCACGGTAACTCTTGCCCTCTAAGAGGGGCTCCGTCATAACCTGTGGGCTACTACGTCACCATCCAGGTCCAGGTGAAAACCAGCGACGAGCACTTAGCTGCTCGACAATTTGCTGAACTGGACCCATTTGGCGTAGCCGTGGGACAGACAATGTTATATTATTTGCTGTTATATTTATTGTTTTTATGTTGTATAATTTAATCTTTTATCCACTATTTTATTTCTTCTTTTATTTGTTTATGTTGTGTGTACCGGCTACTCAAATAAACGTTTTTTCTTTCTTTTCTTTTCTACTAGGTATTTTATGAGACCCGTAATAAGTATACTTAATCATAATTATAATACGTGTCTCAATGTCCGAACTCAATTATATCATCGCTGTTTCTAAACATAAAATCACGAACACAAAGTTCTGACTTTAGTAAGTATTTATTATTTGCCCAAGATCTATTCCTATTTTGAAATTAAAACAAAAAAAAAAACATTTTATTTTTAACTTTCGAACATCACGTTTCGTTCGTAAAACCAATTTTTTACCAAAAAGTATCATCTGCTACGCTAGGATCGTTTATCATAGAGTTTTTAAACGCATCCCGCGCAGATAAACATCTTGTCCATGGTTCACGCGAAAAATTAAAAAGATCGTGCGTATCCGTTATAAATGATTTATTGAACGCATTCGGTAGTAAAAAGGTGGAATAAGATAAACGTGTATCGTGCTAAAAAGTTTGTTAATGTTTATTCGGTTTGGAAATTTTAAAAAAATAATAAGGGCTTCTATCAAAATGGCTACGTGTCTCATATTGTCCTGACCATAAATAACCTAAAATTGAAAAATAATATCTAATAGTTGTATCTGATATATTTATTTAAACCTTAAAATAATAAGTCTAAACTAAAACTAAAATAAACTAAATACTAACTTATTAAATCTACAAATAAACACTGTTAAAACCATAATAATAAACCTAAATATTTAACAAAAAAAAAACTATACATATAATTCTATAAAAAACTGTAGGTATATCTTACTTAATTATGCCTACTTTTCTATAACTGGTATTGTCAGTCAGCTTTCTTTCAGGCATAGTAAAGAGACAGGGAGCGTATTTACTTGCTTGCGAAAATACTTGGAAGGATATTATAATATCTCCCGCGAAAATAGCTAATCTCCGCTTAGATTGGCTTGGCCGCCATTGCTATTATTAATTGAGAAGGAAATGGTAGAAGTAATGGCTTAATCAGTTAGTTGATATTTATAACTTTCAAAAGTAACAGTTTATTCGTTAAATACACCAAAGTATTTTTTTCTTAAAAACAAACATTGCCCTACACTAGGAATTTCTTCTGATGATTTTAAGCGCTGGGCAGTGAGTTTTCAATTCAATTTACCTTTTTGTTTTCGTCTCAGCGTTTTTTTAACGCCCAATAAAAAGCGCTCGTTGGAATGAAGCCCGAGACTGCGTTCCATATTTTTTTATAAATAGCTAAATAACAACACCCATTTCGAATTAAATATATACCTTTATCAAGCCAAGGTGTATCTGAATATAATACCTAGGCTATCTTGATCGCATCTAGATCTGAGCATAGACTATCAACAGGAACATACAAGCTGCAAATGCCTATGTAATCTATTTACATAACGTTTATGTTTTTAATAAGATGTCAATTATTGTTTTATAATTTATTACGGTCCAAATAGGAACAAATACGGCTAAGTATGTGTACTATACAAGACAATAACGGTTCACCAATTTTCAACCTTAAACGCCATGATATAAGAGTTGTCTGATATGAGAGCAGTTGTCCTGTACTCACCTATGTTTTCAAAGAATTTTAACAAGGGTTATATTTTTTTGCTTTATAATGTTTGCATGTCAACACCCATTACGTATCTATGTGGTGTTTCGTTACCAAATATAACCTTGTATGTTATATTTAGCCTATATTTTCCCCACTGCTGGCGCGGACCTCGGTGTTGGAATGACTGGGCCATAATCCGCAAGATGAACCCAGTTTGGAATGACAAACTAATTTTTTAAAAAACACTCCGATATAATACAGGTTTGAACCATAAAAAATAATAATCAAGCAGACACATTTTTCTGAAAACCGAGATCTATTATTTTCTTCGTAAGCTAGCTGACCCGACAAACTTCGTGCCGCCTCAGAAAGAATTAAAAACAAAACCTTTTAAACCTTCCCTGGACTTCCCAAAATAATTAAAAACCAAAATCAGCCAACTCGGTCCAGCCGTTCTTGAGTTTTAGCGAGACTAACGAACAGCAATTGATTTTTATATAATAGAGATAATTATGTTAAAATAACACAAAAACTAACCTACACAGATCTCAGTTCAAATCTTAAACCTTTAAACCCGGATTAACTCGTCTTAACGTGAGATCGAAGTACCAGGAACCCAGTAACGCATAGAAGGTCTTCGTGTCCGTGACGCAACCACGTGGCGTACCTATTAGGAAAAACGATAACGTTTTCTTATGTCACCCTAATGGCTATTGCTATTAGTGGCTATCTTTAATTGTTATGTCATGTTTATATGTCACGATAGTTGAATGTTAGATTAGAAAATGGATTAGTTATCTATCCATTCACTTATTTGTATTTAATTTTGTTGTAGTTTTTTTTTTTTATGGGGGTAAAAGTAAATGGTATTTCCACTTTTAATTTAATAACGTTAAACATTACAACACCTACCCCCATTGTTTTTGACTTTAGTACAAAGAGACTTATAGTATTGGCCATATATCGTCCTACATCGCTGCATTCTCATACGGAACCTCCAAATTTTTACATACTAGAACAACAATGGTGCCAAAATCTTCACCAACATCACATATCATGACCAACACACATAATCGCATAGAAAACTAGCTGTTCCTGTTATTCCACCCCCGGTGCTCGGCTCCTATTGGTAGTAGCGTGATGTTACATAGCCTATAGTCTTCCTCGGTAAATAGACTTTTCAACACAACAATTATTTTTCATTATACTCAAAAAAAAAAATATCCGAAATATAGATTATCAAAAAATATTTGACTCTTATTTTTTCTTTTGTTACGTAAACGAAAATTGACGAAGATACAACACTTCCAAAAGTCACAAAACGTCACTTGGTCGTTATATTTTACAGGCGTTGTGACGTTACAAGCCCCATCCGAATTTCGAAGCATTTTATCTTTGTCAATATTTATTGATTTAAAAATACAAAAAATACGTGTTCCTTATTATTTAATACTGTCATTGACTGACTAAACAGATTTTCAATTTATGTATGCAGTAAACCACCCTACCCTATTGTAACCAGTAGTTCCTGAGATTAGCGCGTTCAAATAAAATCTTCAGCTTTACAAAGTATAGATGAGCAAGGTGTCGCCTGTCCATACAGAAAAACGTTAACAATGTTACTACTAAACAGAACTGCGATATCTAATAGCAATCGATTAGTTCCTATTACATACGAAATCGTGATTAGAATATCTAATAAAACATTGGAATTACAGGTGTGGGACACAGGTGGCAGCACTTTGTACTACAGACTGATTTTGATAGAAAAAACTTTGTGGAGGGCAAAACAGAAAATGTATAGAGAAGTTTGTTTGTAAATTTTTGCGTGTTAAAGAGAATATTAAAGAAGTGATAGAAAAATTATATTTTGTATTGTAACCCATAAAAACGGCAAAAATAAAAAGTTGTATGGGGGCCACCTTAAATAACCCCCTGAAAATTTCAACTGTAACTATCACGGTTCATGAGATACAGCCTGGTAACTGGTAGACAGGCAGATAGACAGACAGACAGACGGACAGCGGAGTCTTTGTAATAGGGTCCAGTTTTATACATTGTACGTAAAGGAAATTGAATGGAACTTATTATTAGGTAAATAAGTATTTATTTAGTATTTTTGACATACATATCTTTAATTGTAACTAAGAATTTACGATTCTATTTAATACGTTTAGGTATAAATTGCAATTAAAAATGTTATACTTTTTATCGGCGTAAAAGTTAATTTGAATGACTGTTTTTAATTACATTTCTCATTATTTTTTATCAAAGTCTAAAACTTAATTTTATTTTTAGTATCTAGTTAGATTAAAAATAAATATAATAGTGCCATGTAAATTAGACTATTATTATATAAAAAAAACAAAAATACTTTTGAAAAAAGTAGATGTGGTCATGAAACCAACGAGCAAAATATTATGAAAAATTCAACATATTATTCTAGACTCCAAACATAGAAAATTATCATCGGTTTGAAAAGGCATATATAAGTCGCTCTTTTATACAAAACTAGGAGCCCGTCCCGGCTCCACAAGACTTCAAAACGTGGTAAAATCATCAGATGAGTCCTCCCACCGCGGGCAGGGCGGGAGGGACTGTCAGACTTGTACTGACTAAAATCCACGGTGTCCTTCATTAGCCCTTTACGTTCCAGGGTCACGGTGATGGTATAAGTCCCGCGACCATACTTTCGACCTATTTCGACCGGCTGAATTTTACGAAAGTTCTCTTTCATATTAACTCTACTGTAATAAGAAATACTATAAAATAAGAATTATCCTAATAGATGTAGTTGTTCGGATAGAAGTTGTTTGCGTACAGACAGACTTCAGCGACTTTGTTTTTATGCTATGCACTAACGACTACTTTATGTAAAGAAAAATGCAGAAGGGCAAAAAAATTATGAAACTTCCGGTTGATTGTAAACCAAATACTTCACTATTTATAGCAAAAATATATATTTTTTTCGATAATTAACACTAAATATGGTCTCAAATCATCACAGCAAAAAAAAACCCTCCTATATTAACTGCAAACAATAATTCCTTTGTCATCTCAACCAAAAAAAAAAAAGACGAAACAAGCAAAACTTTTTGGAATAAAAAAATGGCTCAATAGCTGTCCATTCCTGTTCTACTCGGCACGTGCCTTAAGCATATGTTCTTCAATAATTGCAGAACTACTAGCCATATGCTTGCAATTCACACATCTATATACACATAGCTGCGATCTTCCCTCTTTTGACATAAGGTTCATTTTTACTTGTCTTTTGCCATAAAAAAGTTGTTACCACTAAAAGTAGCCGGATACTAGATCACCTGTGCAAATTAATGAACGAATATTGTGTCTTATGATGTCTTAGTGTTGTAAGGAGTGGAACAGGTACTGCATTAACATATCAAATCGATTCCGATAATGAGAACAGTTCCCTGAATAAAGTGTTTAATAACTTGACTTAGAAACTAGTTAAGAAATAAGGTATTCCAATGATTGAAGAGTAGAAGACAGAAAAACGGGAAACTAGCCTTCTTGAGACGCGTCCAAATATTACAAAGAAGCAACAAAAATTAACCAATAAGAGTCACTTATAAAATCAGATTTTAAAAAAATCTTCCCGAAAATGTTGAACCGTCAAAGGCGTTCGACACACAAAACCATAAACTTAAAAATAATAGCTGGAACATGATAATGAATTAACATTCAGTAAATAATCGTAATATTCATAATACGGTGATAAAGTCGACCATGACATTTGCGATGCAGTTTACACAGGCGTCAGTAACTTGCGACGAAATATATCCATAACCTTATTTCATAGTAATCTCGAAGACAGCAGCGGTTCAGTTAATAAAAAATACAATTATTACATTAAAGAATTTGTATTAATTAAAGCTATTAATGATAGGATATGAGGTCGTTAAATGAACAAAGATGGAGACGGTAGTGGCGGTGAAGCTGTGACGAGTTTTACACACCTTTTGATCACATGTTTGTAGATTGCACAAAAGTGTGCTGTCAGTAACTTATCATCATCTGCCTAGCGTTATCCCAACTATATTGGACTTCCAGTCGAAATAGATGCAGCGGAATATCCGTATTTTAATTGAAGCGACTACCTATCGGACCTCCACAAGCCAGAAACTGGGTAATACGATACCACATGGAATGACTGGTTGTCAGACTTATGAGCCCTTTGATTGTTATTAACGATTGTAAAAATCTATAAAAGGATATAGCCGGGACCAACGGCTTAGCCCATAAGATCGGCCTGTGCTGATGCTGTAATTATTTAGCCACGAGCTCCTCACGAGCTGGCAGGAACATAATTATGTGGCATTGAAATTATTTTTTTGCCATTGATGTTATTTTTTTATTTTTCTCTTAGCCTCAATATAGCCCAGAAACGAAAATGGACTGAGTTCATCCTGAACGATCTGGCAACTTCTGCGCACTGACAGAAGTATTAACAATATTCAACGACATGTTGGTGTCGCAACCGGTCCAGAAGGTTTATAACACCACAAGTGGCTCCAAAGAGATGACCTGTGTCCCAGCAGTAAGAATTTTATAGACTGATTATTCTTTTTGCAGAGTTGCAGTGGAGATTACAGACCTGACAGAAAATTCTGAGAAGACAACTGACTAGGTGGTAAAGAAGAAACTGAAGAAGAAATTGTAGACAACTAAAGAATGAAAGAGTAGAATAAGGAGAATATTGTTGATGGCACGAAGACGTGGAACATAATAACACATTTCAGCGAATATTTATTAGTGACATAACTCTGCAAAACGCTACAAAGGTACGTAGATTATAAGGAATCACTTATCATGAGTCTAGCTAGAGACTAGAGGAAATTCAACATTGCTATCTGAAACAATTGGCGGAAGTTTATTTCTGGTTCAAATTGATAAGTCGGGTAACTAGTTGTTTTCGTTACAGCATGATCGTTAGGAATTTGCCAACATTCTTGAGATTGAACAACTTGTAACTTGTGTTTTTTTAATGTCTTGTAAACACTCTTGATCATCAGATGTTCTTATAAAAGTTAAGGTGTTTATTTAAACTTTACATTCAAAATATGAATGTTTCATATAACGATTTTTTTTATTTCATGAATTAGAGATTATTCTCATTTTGGATTCGTTTCCCTTAAAATAAGCACACAGATTTATAAAGAGCTCACATGTTGTTTCTTGTCAATTCCTACTTTCCTACATTTGTATTCTTCGAGTGACTTTTTGATTAAATGGTTACGAAACCACATGAATTTAATTAGTAGGTAATATTTTTATCAGAAAACAAAAAGTAACACATGAAAACTAACAACGCATTGTAAGAAGTCAGTGAACCGATTTTAAATAGTTTTTTTTTTTCAATTTATTCGCTAGTTCTTACCGATTACAGGCTATTCAACTTTACAGTACAAAGCACACAAGATAACAGCGCAAATGTTCCATTTAGCATTGCTTTACATTTTATAAAATGACTCCAATTTCCCACAAGCTCAACCAATTTGAATAAAAGAAGAAAAAAAAAACTTGAATTTAAAAGTTCCATTGTGGGAATAAGATGGCGCTAGACGACTTGTATACTTCTATCTCTTTCCTAAAGTGCAACTATGACGTCATGGTAGGCCCCGATCCTTCTTTGAAGATAGAATGATTTATAAATATGGTCCAAGAAGACATTAGTCTTTTAAAATAAACAATATTATGTCCAGACAAACTTGATTTATGACCAGTAATAAAGCCAAGATTCTGTTTCACAATAACAAAGTTTAAAAGTTAAAATAATTAAAATATAGGGTAAATGTCAGATCAAATATTACGTCACCCATTAAAACTGGAATTGCGGGTCAATCAGTAAAGAATACAATATTATTTTTAAATAAACCTCGCTAAACTCTTAACACAATTTTCTTCGGTTTTCTGTTTCTATATTTCATTGTTCTCGTTTTGTTTTAATTTATAATCTGTAACACAATACTTATGTGATAAGACTTATTTTGCACGCAATAAGACAAGTTATAGAGTTCGTAGTAAGAGTTAATTTCGATGTTTTTCTCGACATTAACTATAGAAAAACAATCTAAAGCATTTGATTAAGATGTTTTGACTCCTGTTATGTAATAAATGAGAGAAACATACCCAATTTGATTTTTTCTCTATCCATATATTGAATTCTCGATACATACCGATTGCCATAAGTGCTGCAATAATTTACATTTCAAATTTTTTTGTAAACCTGAATATATCATTTGGAGTTCCCCAAGGAACTATATTAGCTCCAATTATAATTGTGATGTTCTTATGAATTCTCTATATGATTTCAGGTGATCATGTTTTTTTCGTGGAGGATAGATAATAATTATTATTATTTGTCTGTTCAGCTCCCATTTGAATTGATATAACATAATGTAAGGTTCCGAAAAAAAAATTAACTAGGGTGTTACATGATTAACTTTTGTCGTGCATTATTTTAGAACTTTATAGGGATTAGGTACAATCGTCTACATTGAAACAAGTGGTTAAAAAAAGTATTCCATTTAAAAAAATTGTTTCCTTAACTAGGTGATGATCAATCAAATCATCATCATCATCTTCAGCCTATAATGTTTCCACTGCTGGGACACAGACCTCCTCTCTGAGAGAGGAAGTGGGTCGTAACCCACCACGAGGGCCAAGTGCGGATTGGTAGATGTCACATATCTGCGAATTTTTGGTTCTAGGACATGCCGGTTTCCTCACGATGTTTTGCTTTACCGTTTTGAGAGCAGTGGTGATGAAATAAATTACACAAAGTAATACGCCTGGCGGGGTTCGAACCCACGACCTACAACTCATAAGTCGGGACCGATACCACTGGGCCACCACTGGTCCATCAATCAAATAAGTGGCCCTAATAATTCTATGATTTATTTACTAATATTTCACGGTGATAAATTCAATCAATGCTTCAAAAAATAAAACAAATGAAAAGAAATCTGTAGCCGAATGTACTAGGAAACGTGAATTTAAATCAAGACAAGTCAATGCTGACTTATACTTAGGTACTTTATAAGTCAATGAAGCCATTTTGCAATCATTGTTCAGCATCGTAAACTTGTAAAAAGTAATGCCCTTATAAACATCAATTAATATTAATTTAGTTACTGATATATGATGCTGAATTTCTTTAGAGATATAATCTTTATATATTTTTAAAAGTCTTTTATAACTATTACACTATTGATACTTTAGCTATGTTATAATAGGCGAGTAATGGGTAACTTGCTGTCCGATCATGGACCATACCCGGGTCGAAGGCGCAACGTATTCCACGAGAGTGTAAAGAGCTGTCAGCAATCTGACGGAGCCCAATTTAGAGGGCTAGCGCCTGCCAGGGTTCCGGGACTATGTTATGAGGTAACCGTATCCCTAGAACGTTAAGAGCTATTGAAGGGCACCATGGATTTTAATCTGTATTAGTCTGACAGCCCCTCGCGTCCCACCCTGGATGGGAGGATTCATTTGATGATTTTACCACGATAAAAAGCTATGTTATAATGTGTTGCAATGTTTAAAAAAAAAAACAAAGTGTCGAAAGAAACAATTTTAGAAAAAAAAACACCGAAACCAATTCACCATTATTGACCATTAACTTGATTATGTTCTACATTCAAATAATTCTAACCAGCCAACTGCAACGATTCGAATTAACCGATTAATTCGAATGCTTTAATCGATTTTGCACATCGTTCGGTCCCAGCCTTGTTAGTCTAAGCTCCCTCTATATAAGGGTAAGGCAAAGATTCCTCACATCCTGCCAATGCATTTTTGAACGCACGACGCGGCGACGGCAGGGCTCAACGTTACATACCTTTATTTTGAAACGGACCGCTTAAAATACAATAGGGATTTGAAATGTATATTGACGATTTTATTCTGGACTTCTATATGGGTAGTTTGTGATTTATTAGGTATTTTCTGGGGCGGTTGAAACTTTGGTAGGGACCATTGGTGACTAAGACTGACGGAATGTTCTTCAAACTCTTTTTCTTTTCAACAATTTGAATTTTACCTTCTACAGAATACTCGCGTTGCGACATCGGGAAATGCTTGCGTTTTCCACGGTGGCATTCCAAATTTGAAAACAAACCATAGACGCAATTTTTTTTAAAATACCGATACGTTTATTTCGAAGCCGAGGGCTTTCCCTTTCATCTCCTTACAAGGTAACCCTCAAGATAGAATTTACGTCGCGTTCCATAGTAAAGAATTACCAGACATCCTGAACTCTCTAAGAACATTACTTGTCCACTAAGGACCTTATGGCTCTGTTAATAAAGATCCGAATTGATATGTGCTTTCTTCAGAGGGGTCTTTAGTTGCTGGTCGGGATCGTCGATCAAACGTACGAAGGTTTTGATCAGTTTTTTGTAGTGAGAAGGAAATTTCTTCTTAAACTCGATAATAGGGCTGTTGGCTTCAAAATCAATTACTATATAGTTCTAATTTTGCATCGTACGATTTTGTATCGATATCTATATTATAGGCAATCTGTGGTTCAACACTGAGACGTGACATTTTTTTTTTAATTTCATAATTATCTCCTTCCGGAATTATGTTCTTTTGTCTATTTTTAAAGCTATTATGTCTATGTAATCTGTGGTTAGGTAAAAATGATGTGAAATATGCGTCTAGTATTATATTAGCGCGACCGCATACTATAAGAAAAATTTGTGAGAAAAATTCTGATGCTCACCGAATATACACCGCATACTGTCAGAAATTTTTATCCGGCAACAATTTCAATACACAATGTGCCTTTCGATGAACATCAGAAGCTGACGACCCGTCAGAATTTTTCTAACAGTGTGCGGTATCTAATACGTAATTTATGCAGCGAGTGCTTTCCGAAAAAAAATTACAATGCGCACGTACGTCGATAGGAGTTTTGAAAAATTTTGGACATATTGTATTTATTTTTTTATTTTTTTCTTAACTGTTGAATAAATGCATATTTACAAAGATATAACGCATCAAAATGCGAGAGCTAGACAAGCCCCCACGTCAGAAGTTAGCAAAAACTGTACTTATTTGTGACGTAATGTTAATTTCAAAAGTATCATATCTTCGTCAATTTTGGCATACATAACAAAAGAAAAAATAACCGGCATAATATTTTTTTTAAATAATCTAACAGTCATATAAATTATTTTTTTTGAGACAAACACCCTATTTTTTTGACAGAAATTTCTTACAGTATGCGGTGGCTCTTAGAAAGCCGTCAACACGGTGTACACTAAGTCTAACTCTGTCTAAGTTACTTAGGTTGAATCCCAATGAAGCGTGGCGTCAGACCATTTTAGGCATTAGGCTGGCCACAGAAAAAACTGAGGCCATATTCTGAATGCGATGTGTTTATGCAAGTTTATTATGTACGATAATAAATATATTAACTTAAGTACTGTTGCTGAGTTCTATAACATAGCTAGGTCTTAGTTCGCGCAGTGTCTGGGCATTTGACTGTTGTATGGAGGTTTCGATTCCCGCATGGAACATTAGTATTAATCACTACTATTACAAGTAGTAGTTTTTAGATACAAGATTTTTCTTCTAGTGTTCATTTGTTTTTTTTTTGTGGTACAAAATCACATAAAATACGAAATCAAAACAAAGTCAAAATAAATGATTTTCTTCGTAATAGTAAAAAAAAACTGAAAAAGTCATCCCCTGGGGGAAAGTTGGTTGGAAAGGAAATGAGTATTGGAATGTTTAAATTTCCATGTTCTTTTTTGCCCTTTGCAATGCAAGGACTTTTTGGAATAATCGTTTAGCAGATGTATCAAATCGGGTTGTTGTAAGTTCGCCACAAAATTATTTCCGCACGAAAAAAGTTTTTGTTTTTCATATTTTTATTTATTGTAAATTCGCCCGGCATGGATACACCAGAACAATTAAATAATAAAATCCAGCACAAAACTACCGAAAACGAGGACACAATGTGGAATCTGAACAGAAAGTACTAGGAGAACAGGATCAAAACTTTTTTTCGTGAGGAATTATTTTTGTGGAGAACTAAAAACAACCCATCAAATCTCATAATATTCTCACTGATAGAAATAATAAAGGACGAGAGAGATCTCTTGCCTATTCGATTAAAGAAAAAAAAAGTCATTTTTACGGCAACAGAATCAGTCACAATAAAATTAAATAATAAATATTTTAAATTACATTGTAATATTTATCACAAATATGTACTTATGGAATGCCTACCTGTCCTGTCAAAATACATATGTAATTAATTTTAAATTATTGCTACTCCGTAATATGCAGATTATAAATATTTATAAATAAACCAGATAAGCTCATTGCCGAAGTACTTGAAATTTAAAGCTGTAGGTTTTAAAATAAAATAAGTTATCTTTGAAAAATTATAACGATATTCCAATATTTTTTGAATTAAAAATAAAGTGACATAGACACGACAAGTAACGCTCGAATAATTACGGGTCTTTCACATTAACATAAATAGCATTGAAAATAGATTCGTTTAAAATTGTACGAAAACTATTTTGATTCCTGTTTTTGACGCAGAATATCCTCTTTTTTATATTTTTAAATGTTATGTAAACGTTTAAAAAAATACATACCTATGTTTAAAAAATAAAATAAAGGAAATAGGATAGGTTATCATAAAATTGAATACTAAAAAAATGAGTAAGTATAAGGGTCTGATTTTTCCGTAGTCAGACAATTTCTATCGGAAAAAATAATTACCAACCAGCAGGTATTATTCAGAAGACTACAGGAAACTACATAACCCTTTTTTTTTTCAAAATCATCTGTTGTAACCATTAAGTAGCGAATACTTAATTTAAACCGATGCAGATAGGTCTAAACGATTACTAACAGCCCAGAAAAAAAACCATACATCCTTTTCCGTTTATCATAAAAAAATTAATTACGCAATATGGAACACAAAACAGCTATTTAACACATCAGCTTAATGATTCAACAAAATAACTCTTTAGCTTTAATAATGGCGAATTTTGACAGTCGATCCATAACGGTCCATCCATTGTCTACAGTCGATGCGTCCGCCATTTTTTTTATTAAAAAAAGCCCATCAAACCCTTTCTATTTGTGGACATCTGCCGAAATCGATTTTGCATTTTTTTCCACAAAAAACAAGCGGGTGCAAAAAGGTACCTACGATACGTTCCGATAGTTTTTGTGATCAACAATGTTTGGCAAAACGGCAACCCTTTGATCAAATATGGTGGTGTAATCAGATTTCGGCATGTGCTATCTTTTTTTCTCTTTTTTTTTCAAGCAACTCGATCTTGAGTGTGGAGTGTGCCAGTCTTTTGTGGCTGTCAAATGTTTGCTTTCGCCTATCGTCTTCCGTAAAAAAAAAAATCGGCACGAGTCTATTGTTCCCGTCACTTACGTTTCCATTCTGCTCTCAACACATGCTGTGATGTAATAAAAGGGTTTTACAACTTTTTTATTAAATTCCGTATCCTTGAATTGAATCATTAAAAAAATCCAATTAATATTTCAGCGAACACCTTTCGTAGATATATTATTGAACGTAGACAAGTTATCAGATGATAAAAAATAAAGTATAGAGTCACCAGTTTCCATAATTTTTATTCTTATAAAATTGGTAGTAAATGCGAGTTTTGTGGCCAGGTGGAAGATTACTCGAAAACATCAGATGATTATGTTTTTAACATTCTTTATATGTAAAAATCAATTGCTGTTCGTTATAGTCTCACTAAAACTCGAGAATGGCTGGACCAATTTATCTAATTTTTGTTTTTAATTATATTTGGAAGTCCATGGAAGGTTTAATAGGTGAGGAATAATATAATAACGTGGGAATAAAAAAAAATTATGTGGTAATAGCAACAATTTTGTTTTTCCTTAGAATCTATTCCTACCTTGATGTTCGTCCCGTCCCGTCGTTCAGAAGTCAATTAAATTTATAAGTCGTTCAGAAATCAAAAAGGCGGTATGAAGTTTGCTGGGTCAGCTATTTATTATGAAATAAAAGCCATATTATATTGCGAAAAGCCCTTACAACAACTCTAAGTTTGTTATAGGTGAAGCAAAATGGAGTATAAACGGTTAAATTATAAGTGCTGCGTATAAGAAGGAAGTAACGCATTAGACTAATCTAAAAGCTCTCTAGACTCAATTGGTCTATTATAGACAGGGCTCCTAACTAGTTCTATGAAGTTAGATATGACTATAATAGTGGCTAGAGTGGCATAAAGACTAAGTAACATGGCTATGCATTTATTAATATTGTTTTAGTTATACACATTTTTATTAGATACCTTTTTGTCATTATGTGCCTAATTTTACTGCCAGTGCATTTTTCTAAGTAGGTAATGTTTTTAAAAATATTACTGTATCTACGTAACTACAAACATACTGACGTTTGCACGTGGGGGCTCTTGTATGTTGGTCCTTAAACTATCAAATGTCTTCCAGAGATAAAATTGTTCTAACTTAGGACCCCTTCCGGGATCGCCGAAATGTCCAAACGGGTAACCGTGACTATGGAACGTAAAGGATAATTTATTAGGGAAGTATGGGATTTTAGTCAGTACGAGTCGGACAGCTCTCCCGTCCCGCCCTGGTTAAGAGGGGAAAACTCATTTGATGATTTTCATCATCATGAGCCTATATTGTTCCCACTGCTGGGCCACAGGCCTCCTCTCTATGAGAAGGAGTGGGGATCCACCACGCGGGCCCAGTGCGGGTTGGTAGATGTCACATGTCTTCGAATATGATGGTTCTAGGACATGCCGGTTTCCTCACGATGTTTTCCTTCAGCAGTGGTGATGAAATAAATTAGGTACGCAAAGTAATGCGGCAGGGTGGATTCGAAACCTCGACCTACGACTCGTAAGTCGGAGCCAATACCACTGGGCCACCAATGCTCCAATGATGATTTTACTACATTAAAAAAAGCATTATGACTATAAACTACTACTCTTGATTACTTGCTATTTTCAATATCTTTGTTTTTACAAAACTTCAGTTTTATTATTTGCTTTGTAACGGTTTCAACAATCCGATCAAATGTGTTTGCAAAAAGTATTTGTGACATGTGCTTACAAGTACTCAGACCATTGACAATCGTTATTTGTTTTCTTTTTTACCCTTTTAACAAACGCAGAATTATTGTTTTTTTGTTTTTGTTTTATTGCAGCTGGATGATTCGAATTTTGAAATTATTTCGCGTTACTGTTAATCATTTTTAGGTATCTAGAAATATTTATCTTTTGTTTTTCTTATAATGAAATCAGAAAAATACTTGTAGTTGTCAGTCAGGAAAAGTGTCAGAATCGTATTTACTGACTCAAACCACCCTTTTCTTTCAATTGCCGTTTGCATTCTAGGACCCTGATTAAACAGTCTTACGATCCTTTTAATCTCGGTTACTACATGTAAAACTTTGCAGTACATAGCAACTTTCCTTAATTTTGCCATTTTTTTACTTCATCTACTATGCATACGCACTATTAATACATACTTTAGTTTCGCAATAATATTGTAATAATAATAGGAGGCAGTTAAAATATTATCTTAAATATTTACATTTAACTGGAGTCAAACATCTGTCCCTTGAGGGTAGCACCTACTTCAAAGTATAAATATAGCCAAACAGGTGCCTCTCACATGATATCACCAAAAGTAGAAGTGTGTTTGTGAAATACAGAAAAGATTACTAATAAATACATTGCAAATGGTCGTGAAAACATTTTTTTATACTATAAGGGAACAGTGTATAAGACAAGGATGCGAGGTATGATGGGAAATCACACACTTAAGGCAAACTTAACACAATGCTAACGTAGCGCAAGCGCCAACAGGACGCCATTAGTTAATGACCGCTTGCAAATGACGTCCTGATTGCGCTTGCGCTACGTTTGTGTTGTGTTAACTATGCCTAAAGAGTGTATGTCCCCATTAAAGCTCGCGACCCTGTTTTATACACTGTCCCCCTATAGAAGATGGCGGGATGAGATGGACAAAATCAACGATCAGTCCACTCATCAGATCGTCCACTTTGGCCCTGGATCGTGAAAACTGTCATGAGGAGAAGCCTTTGCCCAGCAGTGGGATGATGTAGGCTAGCAGTATCAGTAGACAGTACCATAAAGGGTTACCAACTCAGCATTTTTTGGGCGAAGTAACCATATGTTTCTATTTTCAATTTAAATACTGTTTTTTTTTTATAACTGTGCCTAAGTTAACTTTGGAAGTTTTTAATGAATGCAATTAAAATAAATATTTTTCTCAGTTTTACTTTGCAGTAAATAACTTGCGTTTCAACTACAGTTTCTCAAAAGTGGTTTAGATCAATATTCCAATACCAAAAGAGAATTTCAGGTGGTTTATTACAAGTGTCTGTAAGTCTATGGCATGTATCGTAGCAACTTAAGAAAAAAACTAACCTGTGTCCACATATCAATGACAACAACTGACCATAACGAAGTCAAAGTCAAATAATAAGCTTTTTTACAGTATTTTAAGCAGTAGTCCTTAACACAAGTAAATAAATACTCCTCAATATAAATTCAACGCCACCTTACATAGCCTTAACACCGATATCGAGCGGCAAAAAGCTAAAACATGAATAAATAAGCTCTCATTTATTACGTGGCAACACTTCGACCTAAATAGAGTATCCAATTTTCCCACTGGGTCAGTCGAGAAAATTCTATTTAAAGAAATAAGCACAAATGTGTGTTTAAATGATAGATCATACCGCGAGTAAGGTCCATTAATGGATTATTTCAATATAGTATTGGTCACCTGGTCATCCCCCTCCCCCTCTCCCCCCTTTACATCCCCTGTCAGGTGTGAGCCCACCTGTAGTCCAGTCTTGTTTTGACAGGTGGACTGGCATTGTCACATAGGATTACTGCGTGCATACCTGTGCAACGAAACTACGAAGTTTTTTGCCTCTGTGGTACGTTTTTTTTAGGTTGGCAATACCAAGCACGTTCTATGCAAAACTGTAAATTAATGGGTAGTAATAGCGAATTTATTGGCGCTCTAAAATGTGTGTGCTTCTGGAAATTGGTCCGGCTGTCAGCGTGTCTATGAATGCTCTAGTTTTTTCTAGGTTGTTAAGAAATCGATCATTTATATTGACATGTGGGAATTAAACTAACTGAAAAATGTGATAAGTGCATTATAAATTCTTCTTCACTGAACTATCTGCGCCATTTATTTGATTTATGTACCTAAAAAAAGTGTCGAGTTAACGGCTTGTTATGGGACGTCAATAACAGTAAGGCGGTGCACAAAAAGTAGTACGTCGTTTGTCATTTTTTTTCCGAATTTTCTACAAGTAATGTAGAAAGGTTCAAAAATTTCACAGATATTGTCATTTAAATATGACGTGTTTCTTTACTGAGTCAGTTTTATTACTACCTAATTACGTATATCTTTAAAAACCTTTAAGAGCGTCAAGAAAATGACGGGGTCCCCTTACAGGGCCAAAGTCCGCCGGGGCCGCGGGACTTATTTCCATCATCGTGACCCCGGAACGTAAATGGCTATTGAAGGACACCGTGGATTTTAGTCAGTACAAGTCTGACAGTATGGGGAGCCTCATTTGATGATTTTACCACGATAAAAAAACTAACTCCACCAAGCCCCAGATTGACACAATCGCAACCTACCCAACATATTTAAGTTACAGGACTGCAAAACTTACAGAGATCAGGTTCTACGACACAATAGCGTCTGTCCTCGACGCCCTCTCAGGAATTCCTTCAAAATCTGGAACACTCATCAATATACGGACAAAAACCGTCACAAAAAGGGTCCCACCCGATTTTTATTTGAAGGATTCCGTCGATGCAAGTATGAGACGCGAAAAGGGCGAACGATCGTCCGCCAAACGAACCGCGTCGGCAAAAATGTGCATAATTGGCATCGAAATGGAGAAAAAACCTTTCAAAAAGCGACCTCTAAACGTTAGGAAAAAGTGCCCCGATACAGGGTGTCACACTTCAGGATTATTTACACGCTGAGATGTGAAAGATTTTAACGAAGATAAAAAAAGTGTTTTTTGTCTATGCGAGAACCGATCTCATTTAAATTTTGGAAATGGAATAGCACCAAACGAGTTTGCGCAAGGCTTCACTATGTTGTCACATTTTTGATTAATCCATAACTCATTAATTTCCTGCCCTTATCCCATTTTACTCGGGACTAAATAAACGTTTTTTCCTTCTATTCTCATCAGACAGCATAATTTATTTTACTACTTTTTCTTTAATATCATTCCATAAACAATCCATCCATCTTCCCTTCGGCAATTAATACATACTTACACGATTACCTTAAAGTACCTACGAATGAAAAATATTTTTATTGATCCTATTGTAAAATGTGCGTCTTGTTAAGTACTAATTTTGCCAAATCAATTAGGGAAGTACCTACTTAACCATTTCTGGAACCATATACCTAGTCGGCAAAAGATTTGATGCCAAAATTAGGCCTCAACTTTGGATCGATAATTTTCAAACCTAATCAATGGGATGATACCTTATTAGCCTCATTCAGTGTAACTTCTCTCTATTTACTATTTTACATAGAAAAAGCGCCTATTTCAATGACGAGACTAGGTAAACTATGAATTCCCTCTACCCTTTAGGTAACCATAAATCGTAAACCTGCCAGTGTTATTCCCAGCCTGCCCTTGAACCACCATAAAACCGACATCTCCTGTATATCGATGCATTTCTATAAGGGATTGATTTATTCAAATCAAGAATCTTCTGATTGTCGGCCATGCCGCAGGCAGGCACACGACTTATTTGTTTTTGAATGGCAATTATATTTTATTTTATTATAAAAGTATCTCGCATGATCCCTTAATGTCTAATTTCCGCGAATTCCGTCTCGGTTAGCAACAAAAAGCAACGTTTTCATAAGATAATTGCGTGATTATCATAAACTAAGCGATTTGTGCTTGTACAGCTTTGTGGCACGCGACTCCATCTTGTTTAGATTTTTCTAATATTTTTATCAGGAATAATATCTTGTTGCGCTTAGATTATAAAATTTTATATGTAATCTAAATTGTTGGGCTAGTGTTAAGTCTGCTTATGTCATAGTATTTGCTGTCTAGTGGTTACACTGTATTTTTTACATAAACGAAACGCAAAATACTTTAGGAACCCAATTTATCCTTTTTAATAAAGCGATGGACAACATTGTTGTCGGTGCGTATTAACTTGACTTTAGTAAAACAAATAAAACATAAAAATAACTCATCAATATATAATTTAGTTTAAAGACTACATGTTCGATATTCATCACCTACATTAACATTATTACCTATGCAAATTCCTTTACAAGCAGCTGATAGAGCACGCGCGTTTTTTTTACAGCCACACAGCCTATTAAACAAAAAAATATAAATATGCAAACCATCTGCCTTCAAAAAACTCCGATCTACCGACAAACCACTAAAAATCGCACTAAGAAATAAAAAATTGTCATCTGCATACAACATCTGGTCAATATAAAAACATTTTGTGCCCACAGATAAAAAATACTTGCTAAAAAGCGCGCGGTTTACAAAAAAAAAGTTTAAATAAGACTATGGTTTTTTTATATTGGCAATAATGACGTTTTTTGATCGCGGCATGTGCCAAACTTCCGCTGTTCGGCGTAATGCTTAATTTTTTAATGGTATTTGTTTATAATGGACGATAATGTACACTTCAGCTTATATTTTTTGTGCTTTATTGTTTGTTATACACTCTTTGACCATTGCATCGATATTTTAGAACGAACTTGTAAAAAATACTCCTATGTTTGGGCAGTATGCAATCGCCCCATTACCGTAGTTGCTATTTATATTTTTGGCCAAAGTTACATTCTAAAATGGAAACCATTTTATTAACTAGTATTATTAATTACTTAATTATTGTTTACAAATAAGCATTTATGTCTTTATTAAAACCAGTTAACTGAATTTAAATAACCATTAAAATTTTATTAATTACTGCTCTTTTCCCTGCTGACTTAGTATAATTATGTCTTAATTATAGTCTCGTAATTTTATAAAATGTTAATTGTTCGTAGCGCAACTAAATATAATAAACGTTAATAGAACATTACATTACCTAGTTTTAAAAACATTCAGTTTTACTAATGAAAAACGAGTTCTAATAAGGCAATTTAACCAATAAATCATTTAAGAAAAAACAACTCTCAATTTTTACTTTTTTCTGCTTTAACAGACCAAAAATTTACTTTCGCATCTGTCGAACTATTCGTCTTGTCATAAACACATGCTTCCAAAATTAATTTCACTACATTGCACGAAAACACAAAGAAATAAAAAAGCGAATGGCATTAGTCTGTGCCCGAAAATATAAAAAAAAAGGTTGCTTAAGCACGAGCCACGTTTTTTTAATTCTGCTCTCTGGCTAGAGTGTGTGTTATTATGATCTGAACAATTGTTGATCAAATTAAGAAAAAAGTTAAGGTCCCTTATTGTGCGACAATCATAATATGGATAAGGCGGCAATGCAAAAAGCAGAAACTTGCATAAATCATTTGTATGATCGTGATCTCTAACGTATCTTTTGTAAAGAGATACATTCTAATTATATTAATAATCAAGACATGTGTATACACTATACTGTGCAGTTCTGCTAATCCTTGGGGAGGCGTTATCATGCCACATAAAAAAAGAAGACTTTTAAAAAGTCAAACAACTAAACCTTGTAAATTAGAGATAGGAAACTCCTTTTAAGCAAATAAGCCTTAAACTCTGTACTATGTCTTATAGTTGTTATTTTCTTTTACCAAATGGATGGCCTGAAGGAAGAATTTCATACATTGCAGTCTAGTGTCATTAGTTGGCAGGTGAACGTTACACATTAAATGGAAACATAAACTCTTTACATGAATTAGACATGTCGTTAGAAAAGTCTTTGATCATCAAAGACTGACGCCGCACCATATAAAAACGTGTATCTTTATTGGTTTTTAAATTGCAAAAAACAACGTGCTAGATAGTTTTATTACAACTTCTTATATGTAGCATGACTAATACTTCAATTCCCTTAAGCGGCAGAGAAAACATTATTCTTAATTTTTGTTAGCAAAGGAATATCCACACTAATCTATCGCCGCATCAAAACCGCGGAAGTAGCCACAGTATGGCCGCCTCTTCCTGTCTTTTAACTTCCTTGCCAAATTGTACCTTTTTATCAAAGTTTTTTGGTCGTTTTTTATCATTTTGCCAACAATTAAGTCGGATGAAGCTCGTGCCACGTCAGCTGCTTCGACATACTTTTGCTTTCTTTACGATTTCGCGGCGCGTTTTCGCATAGAAAGTGTTCATTATAGATTTGGATGTTAACATCTGTGCTAGATGAGAGCTGTTGTTAGAAATTGGGATGTCCGTTGAATATTTAATGAGTACAGTTTCTAGACTTCTTTTGAGGAAGAGGAAGGCATTTTTTTTGTTTGCGTGTTAAAATCATCAAATGTGTCCTCCCACCCCGGGCAGGGCGGGAGGGACTGTCAGACTTGTACTGACTTAAATCCACGGCGTCCTTCAATAGCCGTTAATGTTCTGGGATCACGGTAATGGAATAAGTCCCACGAACTGGGGTAGTACCTAAGCCTCCTGAAATCTCTGACATCTAGGTACATATTTCTATACGAGGAAGAATGCTTAAAATTTCTAGCTCGTTCTCTATTCCATTACATCCTTGGTTACTTCTATATAAGTTTATAGAAATTATCTTTATCCTTTTTATTATAAATAAAAAAAAACACGAAAAAAAATTGACAGAAAATACAGTAGATGATAGAGCTTAGAGCCTAAGCTTAGGGCATTATTAATCGTAATCCGGCACTAATGACGATGTGACGTATCTGACAGGGGAGACACTGGAAGAAAAAATCGTGTTGCGCCGACCACAAGTAGAATATGACAAGAGCAAAGAAATTAGTTCTTAGGATTAAGTTGGTAAATCTTACTTCTCGCACTAATATTCCAAATACGAAAGTTTGTGAGGTTGGATGGTGTTTGTTACTATTTCACGCAAGAAGTACCAGCCAGCCAAAAAAATAATTCCTTCTTCGCACACCAGAGGCGCTGTTCCATTTTTTCCTTGAAAATTGTCAATTTGAAAGTGTCAAAGTTCCAGTTTACTTTACGTCTCATTTACTGAAAACTCGTGCTAAGGGTACTGAACGGATTTCAATGTTTAGTTAGTACAAAGATTATAGTTTATAACCTGGGTAAACGCTTACGATATTTTTTCCGGTGTTATGTGATTGTGGGATATTTTCTAGCTTTACATGCAGGTTGTAAGCCAGTAGCCCAGAGGTATGACAATCTTGTAGTAGGACTGGCCCCGGTCTTACTATTTATAATTCAATGTATATAAAATTTTATCTAATAATAATATCTAAATATGTAGACCCTTTTCTAATTATATTGCCTATTTCATATTTAATTTATTTTAACGAATTTTAAATTATGTATTGTATTTTAATAGAATGAATCCACTTTTATAGTAACAATTTAATTTTGAATTTATATAAAATTTTTAACCTTTTTGTTTTTCGTTTTGAAAAACTATTTTTTTGTATTTTATAAGAATCAACTTCCTTTATGAGCTTTATTAATTTATGTACTTAGTGCTTTCTAGTGGCACTTTTCAATACTTAAATTTTAAATTTGTTATCTGTGGATAATGTACTGGGCTGCAATATTGTTAATACTACTGATAATCTTATACAGTTATATGTTAACACATTACATTGTAGCTGTTTATTGTCCCTTAATAAATAAAATAAAATATTCGGATTTTTTATTAACCTATGCTGTATTACTGCCGGGCAAAGGCGTCCCCCAATATCTTCTACGAATTCTTATCATGTACCTCCTTCCCAAACAGGGCTAACTTGATAGTCACTGACCAGCAGTTGTCAACCTGCAGGGCTATTGGCTAACTTGATAGTCACTGACCAGCAGTTGTCAACCTGCAGGGCTATTGGCTAACTTGATAGTCACTGACCAGCAGTTGTCAACCTGCAGGGCTATTGGCTAACTTGATAGTCACTGACCAGCAGTTGTCAACCTGCAGGGCTATTGGCTAACTTGATAGTCACTGACCAGCAGATGTCAACCTGCAGGGCTATTGGCTAACTTGATAGTCACTGACCAGCAGTTGTCAACCTGCAGGGCTATTGGCTAACTTTATAGTCACTGACCAGCAGTTGTCAACCTGAACTTGGATGGCTTGATACCTGTTATGAGGCCAAGTTGAGGAGTGGAGTGCTTCAGGAGCGTTAGAATAGTTTATGAAACATTTACATTTATCAGTTTCATTGCAAATGCAAAAGCCAATACGAAATTTACCTTTTGACAGCTATTTGATGGTCAGCACAAAGACACCGAGATACGCAATAACCCCGCAGGTCGTCTCGCTAGCTCTGTCGGCTGGCCGGCCCCGAACCTCGAAATTATTAAAATAAATAAGAATTATTCCAATTTATGACAAATTCATAACTGCCTGAATTCACCATTAAAAGTGTTTCTTTATGATGTCTCTGATGTGACTTCCGTGTGAAAAACTTTTAAATTTTATCTAGGTGGAACCGTTAGGATAAGCTAACTATAAGTTTGAGATCTATATCAATGAATTTATTATATGCATATAATAAATGCGCTCGTTGGCTGATAATAATTATATCTACTATAATACCTATGCATTTTTTACGCATTGATTCTTAACTCACCTTTTCATAACGAACTACTGTTACTTTTTAAATGTTTATTTTCCAGTTGTTCAACGATGTCAGAGGTATCTAGTATGATATTTAAATTTTTTGTTAATACAGTTCATGATAATAGTGGTACAATGAGCCCTTTACCTAGTTAAAATCAAGCCAAATCCCATCAAAACAATAACTTTATTGTTCAAAAACATCTTAAACAGCATCAATTTCGTACAGATTAAACCTATAACAACAGATTAAGTTTGATAGCAATAATGTGACGTGCAGCCAAATGGCGCGGAACGTTGCGCCAAGAATTAAAAAAAAAACTTAAAAAAAACCGTGCGATCTCGTGCTAGATAATTAAGGCTTTTGAGGTATTTATTACGAAAAAACGTTTTTTACCTGAGTCGTCTAAATTCTGTGTCTACAGGCGGCTGTTTTTATCATTGTGTTTTAGTTTGCTGTTTTATTTTTATACGCATTAACGCCTGCGGAAATAGGTGATGCTATTTGTGGAATGAAAAATCTTTGCTGTTTTAGTTGAAAAATAGCAAACGATTCAATAAATAAAAACTCTTTTTACTAAGTACTTACCTAATTACAGGCATTTTTTTTTATGTCGGCAAATGAAGATCGGATAATATTATTGTGACTTTAATTAAGAATTTGTGACACCTATTTTATTTTTGGTCCAGTGTATTTTTATTTAATTCCGATGTTATTAATATGGCAGACTGCTGAGATTTTATCACTTAACATGTAATTTTAGATTGTATCTTAATTAAAGAGGTCTATGTCTTCTGTTTAGATTGGTGCTCATGTAGTTTCATAATCAATTAACTCAATCAATTTTGAGGCAGTTATTTTTCAACCGAAAAGATTAATAATTGTAGTTTTTTTTCATTGTTGGTAGACTCGAATACAATGCAGATGGTGATATTAGACGCATCGTCTAAACTAGAATCACCAATTATTACCTATGTGACCATACTGTATTAAACAAATGACAATATGACACCATGGACAAAACGATAATAATTGTAAATTAATATTAATTTGCTCAAAGTATTATTTTGCCAAGCATAATTTTCAAATGACAGTTGACATATCATCATTGTCATTTTCCACGATTCTATGGCAATTTGAAAAATCATTCCTTTTTCAAAAATGCATCACGCCGTATAAACAGGCCCGTCACATACGTGCACCGAATCTATCGGATATATTGTGTTGTAAGCGCTAAAAAACAGCAGAGCCCGCGTTTTTTATCTAAACTTCGAAAGAAATGCTAGAAAAAAAATACGATTTCGCAGATGTTGGTTTTATAAATTTCTTGCACGTGTTTTGATATTTTAGGGTTCTTTGGTAATTAAGATGGATTCCTACTTTAGATTTAAATGTTAAATATTGATATTGGTTAACTATTTTACTGTTTCCAATAAGATCTTATGTAATTAAAAATACTTTTTTTTGGTCTGGACTTGCCTATGATCGTAAGCACTGAATGTTTTTCTTCTGGGTATTTTACCATCAGAAAATTCTCCCAATATTTGGTTTTGGGTCTAATTGATGGCAATACTGACAAACTCTACTCTAGAGGTTTGGTATAAAGGCCTTGCAGCCATGCCAGAAAAATACAAAAAAAGCTCCTGTAACATGGAATTGGTTTGAAGCGGCCCAGGAAAAGAGTACCTGGAAGGAATTGGGGGAGGCCTTTGCTCAGTAGTGGGGCAGTAGAGACTAAGGAAAAAAAACATGGAATTTGTAGTAAGTAGTGTACCACTCGTATCACGGAGTATCGTATTACCCAGTGCAGGGTTGTAGAGGTCAGATAAGCCGTAGCTCTATGTAAAATACTTTTATTTGGCTCTCGGTACTGCTTCAAACTTAGTTAAAACTAATCTCCCTTTTTTTCCTTGGTAAAATCATCCAATAATTCCTTCCACCCAGGACAGGACGAGAGGGAATGTCAGACTTTAAACCATGGTTTAGCACTTAAGCCTAGACTTGATAGTTCTGGTCTAAACCAGGGTTTTGCGTTGTTTTTGTAATAAGACGGGTAATGACTAAAATCCACGGTGTCCTTCAATAGCCCTTCTAACAAACTTACCCTACAGTTAGAATATAAAATCGACAGAACCCTACACACACGAACAAACTCACACACTTTTTTATAAACTCAAGTGTGCGGTCCTCAAATCTATGAAATCGTCCAAAAATATAAAAATAGGCTTACTTAATTACAAAACGATCTACAATAATGATGGCCGCGAAACATTGTTTACGATTATTAGTTCATTTGCTAAATTGAGTTTTAAAATGTCGTAATTTAAAAGTTTTGAAGTGCGTATTAATTTTAGTTTTGACCATTAGTGAAAAAATCTTGAGGGACTATAATTTACTTTTGCACTTATTTGTAAAATGTGGACCGTTTTTTACGCAAAGGTTTATTATCGGTTGCGGGACTTATTTCCATCACCGTGACCCCGGAACATAAAGGGCTATTGAAGGACACCGTAGATTTTAGTCAGTACAAGTCTGGCAGTCCCTTACGCCCTGCCCGGGGTTGACTCATTTAATGATTTTACCACGATAAAAAAAAAGGGTTTATTATCGCATTTTTACAAGTTGAATAATCAAGATATTTAAACTACTAAATAATCTTACAACTCACGGTAAAGTACGGAATCACTTTTTTTCGTGGTAAATTCATCAAATGAGTCTTTTCCACTCAAGGCGGGACGCGAGGGACAGTTCGAGGTTCGTCTCATAATACTAGACTTAAGAAATGTGGGTGAGGAAACCAGGATTTATATGTGGGTATAATAAATGTGTATTTAATATATGTGTGTGTATAAATTATGTGAGTTCAACGCCATGTGTTATTTATTATGGTGTTCAGAAGGCTAAAATAACTCTTATATCATCATAGGTTCAATTAAAACAATTTTACATAAAAACTCAGTCTTTAATCAGAGACATCTTACAGAAAAATCGAGAAGCTAGGAGTCCATTGTTCGTATCGATCACGATAGATGGCGCTACTTCATCACTCAGTAGCCATGTTTCATTGTAGTTCGAAGTGTTACCGACAGATGGCGTTATGCTGCTCTTGCGTTTCGGAATCGAACGTTAACTTCATTAAACATCTCTATATACATTTCATTGAAGTTTGGTTGCCTTTTGCAATTAAATTCAGTAGTTGTCACACAAACAGGGCGACTTCCATCATATTTGTTACTGTTATATTCAATAGAAAGACTTTTCAATTCTTTCAGCAAGTCATTCAGACATGCGCATTGCCATGGGTTTGGGTCCATCAACAATTTCTTTATTTTACCTCCCGAATTTCTTAACTCAAGACAAAAGTTATCCGGTAAATATGTTATTTTGTTACTGGATAGATTCAGATTCTTCAAAGGACTTCCTCTAAAAGCATTCACCGGTACATTTTCAATTTGATTTCCATATAAATCAATTGTTATCAATTTCGGCATGTTTTTGAATAGGTTATCTGGTATGACTTTGATCCTGTTATGCTTCAAATCAACCTTGATAAGATTCTTTAAAGGTGATAGAATATTATCATTAATAGTCTCTATAATATTAGCAGTTAAATCTAGTTGTTCCAAGCTATCTAGATTTACAAAAGTACCAGGATTATCAAGTGACGATATTTGATTTGTAGATAAAATCAAATGTTTCATAGTTCCCAGATTAGGTTTTGTTGCAAATGCAGGAACTTCTGTCAAAAAACATCTATCCAGATTTAAGGTTTGCAAAGATTGGAATGCGTTTAATAAATTGTCTGGAGCGCCTTCCATATTGTTTCTGGAGTAATCTATAAATGTTATACGAGGGCTCTGATCAAATATGTAAGGATTGAGATCTTTACCTACAAGAGCATTGCTTGATAGATCTACAAAGTTCAACTTGGTCAATGGATCAAATATTCCCAGTTCCAGTTGGTTTATCTTGTTTCCTCTCAAATCTATGAGGTCTAGGTTGGTAAGCTGATCAAATAGACCCAAAGGAAAATCTGTAAGTTGATTGTAGGACAGATTTAGATATGTCAGTTTCTTGGGTTCATCTATCACACCAAGTTTCAAATTCTTTATTTTGTTTAAAGACAAATCTAGATAAGTAAGTGAGTTGAGATCATTGAAGGATTCGAAGTCTACGTCAGAAATCCTGCAGCTTCTTAAAGTTACTCCTGTAGTTTTGTTATTGTCTGAGATAAGACCTCTGACTAGTTTGTAATCAGACTTTCCTGCAGTACAAACGACATCTTTCTCATTAAAAGTCTTACATTTAGGTTTTGCTTCCACGATGACTAGTATTGTTAGAAGAGCAATTAGAGTATTCCTTAGTGCAGCCATATCTGGAATCACAGAAAATGACACTAATATATTATTTGGTTTCTTTATAACCTGTTTTGTTTTTCATTTTAGCTGCCATAATGACAGTGATAACTTTGTATATCTTTTGTCTACTCTCTGTTATTCGAATTTCGTTATCGAGGTCAAACAAAATGTCTTGTTTAAATTATTCTATTGTTTTGTTAAGTTACTTTATTAGGAACCTAATTAGAACGTCAACTACTTGACAAGATAAAAGTAAAATATCAATAACTAGACAAAAAATTAATCAAGTACCTAGTACTTATTGAGTTGTACAAATGAGGAATTACCCTTATTTATTTTCATCATTCATCGATTTCTGACTAAAAATGAACTATACGTAGTAATATAGAAAAAAAAACATATTAATTTACCTCTCAAATTCCGTGAATCTTCAGTTTCATATCACAAAATCCGTACTATCCACTTGACACAGAGGTTATCAACTCATTTTAAACAATGTAAAGTAAAATATCAACACTCGTCTTCATTAATGGTCCAAATATTTCACAAACAATATAGATAATAAGTATAACAACGATTCGCGTGCACCAAAGCCGGTCTTGACGAGCAAAATGAAGTTAGTATCATGTTTTGTACCTCTTTATTCTTGTGGTCTGGTTTTTCCTTGTATCATTCATTCACATACAATGAATTTACAATTATATGTTGAAGTGCATTCGAGCATTATATGGATAACTTCACGTGGGATATTAGAGAGTTTTATCATCACTTAGCAACGTACAACAACATCTTATTCTTGTAGGTAAATGATGGGGTAATGACCTTAATAGTTTCAATTATTACTATATTACGGTTTTGCCCGCGTAACACAAATTATCTCTTGGCGCGCAATACAGGAATGAACGATATCATCTCCCTAGTTCGACGTGTCGTGCTGCAGGTGCTGAAAACTCCAAACGATACATGGCCTAACAAGTAGCTATGTGTTTGAGCCGTTTGGGGTTGACACACTAGGGCCTCGTGGTCCGAGTGGCTACAAAGTTGTTGAAGATATCGCCTGCCGATTAGACGACTCTTCGCGTGAACAGAGGGTTGGCGTATTCCTGGGCCAAAAAATCAGCATTACCGTACAACGTGGCAATACTGCCAGCGTTCTGGGTAGTTGGGCACTGTTCCCGTGAACAGCGATGTGGTCGTATTCTTTGACGCCCTTTAATTTTATGTCTATATTCCTTTTCATTTTCACCCACCTTAATTTTTTTACCTCAAACAGTCAAACAGATTCAAGACACGTAAATAAATACACTAGCTAAAGTGAGCAAAGAAAGATGAGGAAGGATGTTCAAAATCCGATAGAAGATGCAAGCTTACCATTTTGCAGATGGGGAATTTGATGTTTGACCTACAATTCATCTATTTTTAATACTTAGGTAGGTATATTAATTTGTCGTTTAGTACCTTTTTTCTCGTGTCATTGTAAAACCACATTTATTAACGTCATTGTTTCCAAGAATTTACAAAAAGTGTTAATTGGTTGGGTTATTCTGGTCTAAAAAGATGTGACTAAGTAAAATATTTGCTTAAGTAATTTAATATCAGAGGCAATATCGTAAACAATGAGGTTAATCCGAGGTGCGATTATTGCTAGTTGAAAAGTAATTTAATATGTATAGTCACGTAATTCCTATCTTCTTTCTTATGAGCTATATTTGTTTATCAATAATATTTTAAGTGTCACAAATTGATGAAATAGAACATAAACAAAACGTCTTTAAAAATAAAATAAGTGCATCAGATATAAGGATAGATAAGTTACATAATTTCTACAGGCAATACCCAATATAATAAATAATACTTCGGGGAACACTAAGAATCGAAAGTATGCCGTTGCCACTCGTATTCGCTGGTGATAATTTTGGTGGCTTCTATTTCTCTATTTTTTCATAAAGCATAGTGTGTGTTTAATCAATCAAGGCATTTTTAAGTTCAAACAATCATTAATATTTACTCCCTATGCTTGCCCTATGCATTTGTAATGATTGCACGACCATTTTTACAAGAACCGCTTTGAAAAGTATAGATCCCAAATGAGATCCTGGCGGAGCACCTTGCTGAGGTGACCATAAACAATTTAAACGATTAGACTTAAATATTTACATAAATTATGAAAACAAACAAACAAAACATCTACCTATTTATAGTAGAAACCAGTTTACTCCATCTGACAATCGTATTGATAACCTCTGCAAAGCGAATTCAATACCTGCTTGCATCAAAATCATCAATTAATTCTTACTACATACACTAGATGGCGCTGTTCACAAATCTAGCAACACATTCATCAGTGCTTGACTCTATCTTAGTGCGTAAATTCCGAAGTGTTAAGTATGCTTCCCACTCACGCCTACTCATGAAATACTCATTAACAGTATTCAACCTTGACCTATTAAATCTATTGGCTATAATATTATACTGTTATTATCTTAACTTTAATATTGTACTATCAATCTTAAGAATGAATGGTTAAGTTTTCTAGTACCCAACTAGGATCGAATACGGTCGCCCTTTGGCTTTCTGCCAAATACCAGTGTCCTTAGGAAAATTACTTAGAAATCCTTCATTACGCATAGTTTATTAACCATCTACATAGTCGTCGTTAAACATAATTTGTACATAACATTAAAAATGAACACAAAAAATGAACCACAATATATTTTTATTAATGACTAATATAAATTAATTCTTATGCATACATTACAAAATTACTCATTCTTAGTTATATCACTGTTTGTATTCTCATCTTCTACTCGCTCAGCAGGGCTCGCTGTTTCATCAACGGTGTCATCTCCTTTATCATTCAAATCAGACTCTTGTACTTCATCGAAAGTATTAAAATCTACAGAAGTATCTTTTAAACTCGCACTGCTATTACATTCTTCAACATTCTTACTAACATTTCTTGAAATATCCAATTCACTTTTTAATCTTTGTATTGCTTGAACAACTTCATTTTGGAAATTCATATTGAGTTTATACAATTGTTCTGAATGTTCCTTTTCTCTTCTCATCTCATTCTTCATGTGCGTGTCTTTATATTTCTCGAACTCCGTCATAATTCTCACTTTCGACTCGTACGTGTGTTGTACCATCGAGACTAGAGCAAATAGTTTCTCAATCACTTTGTCTTTGACCACTTTTGATATGTTTGCATCTGATTCTAGATCCGTTTTTGCTAATAAAGCCAAATCATTAGCTGATGATGGGAATCCGAGCAAAGATTTGGAACCATTTGATCCGTTAGACTTCGGTGGAGTTGGACTTTCTACTTTTGGAGTACTAGAATTGCTTGTATTCCCCTTTTTTGATGAAAAAGCACCATGAGAAACCACTTCAGTAAACACACCAGAACTTGGCTTGTTAGACTGGTACTCCGCTGCTTTCTTATTCACCTTCTGCATCAATTCACTTTGCTTCTCCTTCTGTTTTTCAAAAGTACTCTTCTCGATGACTTCTTCGTGCACGATCTTAATATCCTCAGGAGTCTCCTTGCCTTTCTGGAAGGGGCTTCCAGTTCTCTTGGCGAAATTTGTCACTGTCAGCTTAGACATGTCTGCCTATGTCTATTTATGGTGTGTGTTTAAATATGGCGATGAAAATCCGTATCACTGAACTGGATTTTTTCACTAACGCTTCTGTCCACTATGATGACGATCATGGTACTAAGTGAGCGGTCATATGAAATGTTGAACGGGTGGCCTCACCGCGCCAAGTGTGGGTTTCGCTCCTTACTTTTGGTTTGTCAGCGCTTCCTAGGCGTGGCAATGAATTTATTATAAGCAGTATTGATTGGCCGGCGTGGGTCTTAATGCAGTTTGCATTGTAATGTTGACATTACTACGTTTTAGCAAACGCTTGAGATAAAGTTAACGGTAGTTATGATTTAATGGGCTGATGGCTCGGTTTTGGGCACAATTGAAGAAAAATTCTCGACTTAGTTACTTACTTGAAAAATTCCTTCTATTTTTTATGGAATTTCGATCTGAAGTATTCGTTTAAATGAATGATGTGTGCACAGCTCTTATGGCTTAGAAACCAATAGGTAATAAAAGTACAATAAAGTAACACAAATATTCCTTTTTATAAATTTTATCTTTAACAACATCATGAAGAAAGACAGAACTACGCACTTGTGTGTGTATTGACTAAAAATTCAAATTAGTCGGTCAGTTAGATCATCAAAAAATATTTCTTTTGTCACGTAAAGCAAAATTGACGAAGATTAGACACTTTAAAAATTGCCAATAAATCACAAGCAAGTACAGTTTTTACTTGCTTCTGACTTTACGAGGACCCACTATCGAATTTTGATACGTTATATCTATGGAATGGAATGCCGGAGGCTGCTATCTCCTTAATTTTATGGATGGCGCCTTTGGTGCAAAGATTGAGCGACTGCCTGCCAAACAGGTCTCGGGTTGGGATACGCACAGATTTAATATTTGATGCCCTACAGATGGGTGTTCCAGGTCTGAATGTTTGTATAATATGTTAGCTTAAACGCACCCAAGATACCGGAGAAATTCCTCTTTTGGGGGCTAAGTTAAAAAAGACCTAACTATGAATAACCAAGCTTTGAAACCCACACTAGTTTAACTTGAATAAATAATGGAATATTTGAATTATGTCACGACTAAGCGGTACTTGTGAATGCCAATAATCTGATCGAACCAACTAGGTAAACTGAATTAATTAAGTTTACCGAAGCAGAGTAGTAATGGAGGTTATTAACACGATTTTAGGTTTACTTGAAACTACGAAATCTTATTTTTGGTAAATCATCGAATATATCTTCCCACCCAGGGTATAACGGGAGGGACCGTCAGACTTGCATTGACTTAAATTAAATCCACGGTGTCCTTCAATCGTCCTTTACGTTCCAGAACCACGGTTACCTGATAGAATTATCGGTATGCTTTGGCCCTCTAAGGGGTGTCAGGTCTAAGGGGGCCCATGGGGCGGCATGAAAAAAAACTATTGATCTAGCTTTTGAAAAAAGCGCGCTAACCCTTCTTTGGGGAGGCCTATGTTCAGCAGTGTACAGCAATAAGCTGAAATGATTATGATGATAATTTAGTTTGTTGAAGCAACAAAATTATCGAATGAATTGTTTAAAAAATCTCTGGATGGTACTAAGATTTTTATATAACCTATACTGTGTTCCTGTACTAGGCAAAGGCGTCTTCTGTCTCCTTTCAAACCTCTATATTTTGGGCAATTTCTGGCCATGTTTACCCCACGAACATGATCAGATCGTCACACGGCCCTCCGCCGCGGTCGACCTCGACGACGATCTCCTCCCTCAGGCGTCCAGTGAGTGATGATCTTTGCCCACCTCTCTGGATGCATTCGAGTAACTTGACCCGCCCACTAACACTTCAGTTTGGCAGTTTTAATTCTTACATCAGCTACTTTGATAATGGAGCACATGGTGGTGTACTGGTGTCTGTCTCGATTTATTACCGTTCATTCTCAGTCTCCGTTCATTCTCAGTCTCCGTCCATTCGCTTCGAATTTTCTAACAACAAAACCAGAGACAATCGCAGGAACTGTTATTTCTGAAGAATCATTCATCCAACGACGATATATTACTAGACTCCGCATGCACGATCTAAGGAACAAAAACTATTCTGTCAACTCGCTGAGGTACTACGTAAGCGAGGGGGACGGGGTACTGCGTTATGATTGGCTAACTCAAGGTCTGTTCTGTCTCAAGGTATGTTTACGGCTCACAGGAGTGGTCGAAATAAAACAGATATAAGACTTTTTTCCCTAATGTGGTGATAGACATCGGTCGCCTGTTAGGAGCCTAGTAATATATCGACGTTGCATTCATCTTACTACTCTAACATAACAATGAGCATCAATTCGTATGCTACATAAGGCCATTTGCACATGATGGACAGGTGTGACGGTAACAGTCGTCATTCACAATGCATCGCCTACATTAGATGTTATCAAACGCGTGTGAGGAATATATCCTTACTGGTATCCAGGGCCGGTCCTAGGGCGGTGCGAGCGGTGCGACCGCACCGGGCGCCTTCTAAGGGGGGGCGCCAAAATGATCCAAAACTTGAAACAAAAGACGCTCGATCGAACGTGCGAGTCGCGTAAGCGCTTATGTACACTACGCCGCCCGCCGCCACCGCGCCTCTAGGCTGTGTATCCGGACGCTACCGCGCCTCTAGGCTGTGTATACGGTCACTAACGCGCCGCCACCGCGCCTCTAGGCTGTGTATACGGTCGCTACCGCGCCGCCACCGCGCCTCTAGGCTGTGTATACGGTCGCTACCGCGCCGCCACCGCGCCTCTAGGCTGTGTATACGGTCGCTACCGCGCCGCCACCGCGCCTCTAGGCTGTGTATACGGTCGCTACCGGGCCGCTACCGCGCCTCTAGGCTGTGTATCCGGTCGCTAACGCGCCGCTACCGCGCCTCTAGGCTGTGTATCCGGTCGCCACCGCGCCTCTAGGCTGTGTATACGGTCGCTACCGGGCCGCCACCGCACCTCTAGGCTGTGTATCCGGTCGCTAACGCGCCGCTACCGCGCCTCTAGGCTGTGTATCCGGTCGCCACCGCGCCTCTAGGCTGTGTAACCAGTCCCTATCGCGCCGCCACCGCGCCTCTAGGCTGTGTATACGGTCGCTACCACGCCGCCACCGCGCCTCTAGGCTGTGTATCCGGTCGCTAACACGCCGCTACCGCACCTCTAGGTTGTGTATCCGGACGCTACCGCGCCTCTAGGCTGTGTAACCAGGCCCTATCGCGCCGCCACCGCGCCTCTAGGCTGTGTATACGGTCGCTACCACGCCGCCACCGCGCCTCTAGGCTGTGTATCCGGACGCTACCGCGCCGCCACCGAGCATCTAGGCTGTGTATCCGGTCGCTAACGCGCCGCTACCGCGCCTCTAGGCTGTGTATCCGGACGCTACCGCGTCGCCACCGCGCCTCTAGGCTGTGCATACGGTCGCCACCGCGCCTCTAGGCTGTGTATACGGTCGCTACCGCGCCGCTACCGCGCCTCTAGGCTGTGTAACCAGTCCCTATCGCGCAGCCACCGCGCCTCTAGGCTGTGTATACGGTCGCTACCACGCCGCCACCGCGCCTCTAGGCTGTGTATCCGGACGCTACCGCGCCGCCACCGAGCCTCTAGGCTGTGTATCCGGTCGCTAACGCGCCGCTACCGCGCCTCTAGGCTGTTTATCCAGTCGCTAACACGCCGCTACCGCGCCTCTAGGCTGTGTATCCGGACGCTACAGCGCCGCCACCGAGCCTCTAGGCTGTGTATCCGGTCGCTAACGCGCCGCCACCGCGCCTCTAGGCTGTGTATACGGTCGCCACCGCGCCTCTAGGCTGTGTATACGGTTGCTAACGCGTCGCCACCGCGCCTCTAGGCTGTGTATACGGTCGCTACCGCGCAGCCACCGCGCCTCTGAAAAAAACCCTAGGAAAGTAGCTATTGAAGGTTATTTTTATATTATATTGCTAAATAATCATTAGATTTGATTAGGTTAAACAAACTTTTAATAATAATTTGAACCCATTGCTTTTTCTGGTTGAAAATAAATACAGCTTAAAATTATTTTTTTTAGAGGGGCGCCATTTTTAGTCCTCGCACCGGTTGAAAATGTTAGTAGGACCGGCACTGCTGGTATCAACACTGTGTATTTATAGCACTATGTTAAGAATATATGATGGGAATTTACCATGGAAGGTAACCATTCTAGATTTAACGTAAGGGATATAGATTGATAGTTAGCTATAGTACATAACAACGAAACCAAACCATCATAATCTGCCTAGCCTTTTCCCAACTACATATATTGGGGTCGGCTTCCAGTCAAACCAGATGCAGCTTAATATCAGTATTTTACATGGAGCGACTGCCTATCGGACCTCCACAACCAGGTTATACGATACCCCAAGGTAAGACTGTTTGTCAGACTTTATAGAGCTTCTAATTAATAGTAACGACTTTCAAAGATCTACAAATGACTGCCGGGACCAACGGCTTTACTTGCTTTCCGAAGCACGGAAAGAACTTGCTATGACAGTGAAACCTCGGCAAGCGCAAAACCTGGAAGATCGGCCTGTGCGGCTGTAATTATTTAGCCACGACCTCCTCTGGTTAACAGTCGTATTCTCTAAAAATACAGCGCTGTGCCAGCAAAATCCACAATTTCAAGCTGTAGTTTTGACGTTGGAGCAGAAAATGAGAATACGGTCTTAGAATAGATTACTTCATAAGATACATATAAGTTAAAAGTGTAGATTAGGAATACTAACAAAGTGATTAAGAAATATTGTTACTAACATTTTGAGTCATAAGTTAGTTGTAAATGAATGTAATAGTAGATTACGCAACAAGGGAGTAAAGCATTGCCTTACGTCACGGGCGTATTGAATTCCGAAGCAACACTATTCTAGGGGTGAAAGTCCGTAGCGCAGCGAGGAGGTTCAAGTGTTTATTCCCAAGTGAAACGAGGGAATTAAGTTAAGAATCCATATTGAAGCGAGGGATTCAAGTTAGCCCAAGACAAGGCAGCTTTACTTTCGAAGACCGTACTCTGCTTTTCACACCTACTGCGAGGAAATATATTCGATTTTTTAAATTTGATGTGGTACGGCAACGTTAGGACGTGAAGTTGGTACCACTGCAAGCGATCAGCTGTTGCGGCCAGCGGCCGCCATTACTGATATAACCCCTTGATGAAAGTTTTCATACGGTTTTATTTGAGGTTCCAAATTCAAATCACATTATTCCCACGGGAATAATGAAACATTTATTATTGCCCGGCTCGAGCGAGAGGGAATAATGACTTGCTTTACAGTAGGTTTGCCTGACAAATAATTTTACATTTACGAGCAAGTAGTTTGAAAAAATAATTAATAAATTTTAACTGTTCTACAAAACATCCACAAACAGTCACCATCATGCCACTACCCAAACTAACACCCACCATTTTAACCACGTCGTTTTTAAACCCAAATCACAAATACCTTCGCAACTTCGAAAATTCGTAACTCATTATTATAATTAATAGTTCGTCGTTCACTTTCACAATGGCGGAACTATGGGACACAAATGGTCACCCCATTGGTATTCAGTGTGGCCACACAACGCCGGATCAACAATAATAATTGGATATCACCCGTTAACTTATGGACAAGTATTTGTGTCAGTTATTGGATTACTTATTTAAAATTATTTATTCATTTATGAAGTCTTTCCTTTTTTTATTAGGTTTTGCACCCAAAAGACAAAACCCTATTACTACGACTTCGCTGACCATCAGTCATCAGGCTGTATCTCATGAAGCGTTAAAAAAACACGCATAAATCTATGTGAGAGCGAATGGAGCGAACGTTTTGATCGTTATTGTATTTTCATATTTTGATTAAGTTACAACTTGTCACTGTTATGCAAATTGCAAAAAACCAAAGAAAATTTCAATTTCGCGGGCTACTACGACGCAATCACCTTAAGGCCAACAGTTAATTTGTAGATCCAAGAAATGCATTTTCCAAGAACTTTTCTCATAATTTGTATGACTGTCAGATGATTGTAAACTAATCAACAAGCAATCATCAGACATGACACGACTAGTCGACTATGTTTACCTGCAATGATCAAATTGAAAACCCAACAAACACAAAGAACAAAATCTACTCAACATTTCTAAAGGAATCGTTCATAATAATAATCAAAAAATCTTTTTCAGGAGCCCTGACCAGCGGCAACTCGGTCCCTGTTCCCGTTGCTGGTGAATTGCTTTTTTATATTTTTAATTGTAGTTATTTATTCTATTTTTTATTAATAAGTAATTAAACGAATAAAGAAATCAAAAAAACCTTTATAATCTCTTTAAATGTTACAGGACTCTGAAATAGATTTATTTCTTCTAACCATAATAGCAATATGACTGTACGGTTGTAATCATCATTCAGGCAATAAAATCACAGGTAGCCCATAGCTATGAATAAAAAACCAGACTACTCGGGACCTCGGAATTACTCAGAAATTCACCATGGAAAAGTCTAACAGCACTTTGGTCGACCTAAATCGAAGGTCTAAGACCTCATGTAGATCAGTAAAGCTTAACACCACGGCAGAGTCAGTTTATGGTTCACAATGTTAAAGATATTATTATAATATTCCGATCATACGAAAACTATAGTCAACGATCTAGGGGGAATCGATTCTAAGCTCTGAAAGGAATTATAACGTTGGATTATAACGGTCTGCCGACAAGGTGTTTTCATTTTTAGGTTCATAACATGTCCTTTTAGGTTTATTCAAATTTGAAATCCCTAACCTTTTTTACGGTTGATTTGATTCACCCCTTTTACGTACTTAAATTATCAAATAAGCCCGCCAACCGAAGTCGGAATTGGAGGGACTGTCAGACTCGTTTTTGAATAAAATCTGTGGTGCTTCTTCAATAGTCCTCGTTCCAGGGTCACGGTTCCCTGATGAGACAGAGCCGCGACCTTGTATCACCCCTGCATTCTTTATTCACGACGTTTTACCGTATAAAAATTTCAACACCGTACATAAGAATGTCTGCCCGTCTCATCGTATGTTGAAGTGCAAACACTTAATCCACCTGACTCACTGTTTGCATCAAACAGATTTAAATAATCCAAGTCAAGGTTACTGCATGCATTTTTGTGCTCCATTTAAATATGTAGATGCGGTATGGAATGGAGCATTTTTTTAATTATCAAAGTTTGAATTAATTTTAGGTCATATTATATGGACGAGACTCGCATTGCTCCGGAACGTAAAGGGTTATTGAAGGACACCGTGGATTTTAGTCAGTTCAAGTCTGACAGTCCCTCCCGTCCTGCCATGGGAGGGAGGACTCATTTGATGATTTTAGCACTGTAAAAAAAGTAAAATTCTGCGTAAACGCAATCCCATTAATCACAAAACAGGGTAATATTCCTACAACTTTGTGAGACATTAATAATGCTCTCTGAAAATCGGGAACACGGTCCAAATGTCCCAGAATCATAATCATTTCATTTTATGAATGGTCATAGTCCAAAACAGGAGGTGGATCATCATAATCATAACCTCGACTCCACACACTTATGACATGAGGAAATAAGGGTGTAGAAACTGTAGAATCAATCCCATCCAATCCCATTTTCTTTTATTTTAGTAGTTAAACTGTAAAAGTGCATTTGTAATGGCCTAATTGAAACAAATGATTATTGACTTTGACTTTGTTAAACTTTTCTTTTTCATGTTAAGGGAAGAAGCTGCCCTTAATATGAAAAAGAGAGTTTAACGAAGTATCAATGACAGTAAAAGTCTTGAACCACATTTAAAGAAAGCATTTCACTTTTTATCCATTTTCACTTTCAAACTGATTTTACCAACTCTGTAAACTGAATGCAAAACAGACCCAGATTTCAAGGAAAAAATGCTGGAAATTCTCCTCTAAAGCAAGATTTCTGTCATATGTTTCAGGTCGTAAACCTCTCTGAAGTTCAAGAACAAAACGATGATCCTTCGATCAACAATGTCATTATCTCCTAGACGTACAAGTTCAATGATATCCACTTAAACACCATTACGTATGCACAGACGTGCGTGCGCGCATCTGCTCCCCCATATCAAACACCTCACTACTTGACCAGTCGCACCTCTCACTCACACCCACTCCAACACCCATAAGACAGAAAGAAACACAAGAACTGGATCATGGCTCTCTGATTCAGGGTACGGTGTCACAAACAACAGAAAAGGCGCTTCATACAAACAAATAACTATTCTAAAATGTACGATAAACGACTGACAATGTTAGAACTTAGGACGTTTTGTATTCCATATCTCTACGAGGATTCGTATCAGATAGCTTTCCCTTACACTTGGGTCCCCTCCGTGCCAGAAGGTCGCATGTGCACGTCGACTCGTACGTTGAAAGACAATGCGTACCGGAACTGCACACTACGTGCTGAATTTGAAATAGCTGTATAAAAACCGCGGGGTCCTTGTCGAAACTATCACAAACAATCCAACCTTCAGTCAGTGAACACCACGAGGAGCTCAGCAAAATGGTGTCCAGTAAAGTAGTGTGCTTGTTGGCTCTGGCCCTCTTCGGAAGCGCGGCTGCCCAGCCCGCCAAGGAAGCCTTCTGGAAGGGAACACCCATGGACGGCATGGTGGAGGAGATGAGATCAGGATGTGCTGAAGGATCAGACCCCACCGCCTGCATCAAGTACAAGGTCATGTCGTTATTGGACTCCATTTTCAAGAAGGACACCTTCCAGGTATCCGACTTTCTACACTTCACTTTTAATTTCCACTTTCCAATCAATCGAAAGTTTTAACCCATTAATTGCTTTCTCCTCAGATCTCCGACGCCGTTGAAGTGACGAAGAATGGTGCTGCCAACGATGTCACTGGTCGCTCTACTGGCGATTTCTTCGACAGCATTGAGAACTTCATCCAGTCTCACGATGTGACCTTCATGCTGCCCATTGCTGACACCAAAATCACTGTCAGCCCGAGGAACCTTGACAATGATGAGCTGTCCGTGAACGTTAAGTTCAACAAGGAGGGTGCCCGCTCCGTCGGTGAGGCTCGCAAGGCCAAGCTCAAGAAGATCATCGTCCCCATCCTAGTGTTCGTGCTCCTCAAGGCTATGACCCTCATCCCCCTGGCCATCGGTGTCCTCGGTCTGAAGGCCTGGAACGCGCTGCAGCTGTCCTTCTTCTCCTTCGTGGTTTCCGTCGCCCTCGCCATCTTCCAGCTTTGCAAAAAGGTGAGTTGAAGCTTTGTCTTTGTAATAACAATATAGTCCACTCATTAGTAGCAATGCAAAGTCTTTAAAGTAGCACTGACTTATTTTGAAAGCACAGCACTTTCCCAAATACTATTTGCACCTAGAGCACAACTTTTCTGATCTGTTGTCACCATTTGAACTTGATTTGCACAATTAACTTTATATTTTAACCCGACACTGAGTTTTTAAACGAAGTGTTATTGTGTACTAACCTTCTTTCACAACTCTACTATCCATACGCCTAACATTGTAGTTTACCCAGATTGCGGCGGACAACTCGCACCCCCAGATCGCAGCTCACGGTCCCTGGGACGCCGCCTACGCAGCCACCCGCCGCAGGAGAGACGCCGAGCCCCAGGAGCAAGCCCAGGAACTCGCCTACAACGCTTACCACTAAGCAACACGAACGTTACCCCACCTCAACGACCTGTATCCGAACTCCGTTTTTCCCGCCGTTTTTTGACAGCTGGTTGACGGGCACAGATAACATAGACCAAATAAATGATTTCGTCGAGAAATCGAGACCGTGTAAATACTATGTAATGCAACTTATTTATTAAAATATTGTGCTTGAGAGCGTGTGATTGTGATGTATGACTGATGTTATTTATTTATATTTAATAATAAATCTTTGAAGAGTTACTACTGTTATTTTATTTGTATTCCCTTCTCCATCTTGCAATAAAGATACGATGAAATATAAATTACTTGTTTTTTATTTAGGTCATAACATAAATCTATCTAATGAACATGAACAGACAATAATTAATACAAATCTAAGGCAGTATGTCATTAAAATACAATATTATTAATTATTAAGAAAACAAAACTCAATCAAATTAATCAACAACGTCAATTAACTTTTTCTGGAACGATGTCGATAAGCTGTCATCATCAATAACCAATAAATGAATGATAGAAAAAAGCTTATCATTCAAAGAATGTATTTCACTGATTCATCACATTTCGGAAGTACCTATTTATCCCAAAATAATAATTATGCAGAAACACACACAGAATGACATATAATAAAAGAAAGAATCGAGTACAAAGATAAATAAAAATAGGTCAATCAAACAACTACATATACACAATCCAGAGAAATTAGCCCACATACCCACGAAAAATGAAACGCTAGAAAATTCAAAGTATGTAGGTGAATAAAAGCAGGACGTAATAAAATACTTTCTCTAAAAGGGAAGAAAATTTCGATACGAGGTGGCATTTGCAACACATTAAGTTTCCATACGAGTGCCAATCGCTTTCTACCGACACTTGCGCTCATCTGCCATGAGGATCACGTAGGAGATGCCATCAATGTCACGTCTGATGTTTTACTTTGATCCGGTGATAGGATTTGAGTCAGCTGATTGATGGATTTGTGATAATTTGTTGGCATCTGGAGCAGTTCATTTTAAAATTTGGATGCGAACGAGCTTAATGTTAAAATAAGCAAAATTAAAGCAGTCAGGAAGAAAGAAAAAATAATACTTTTGATCATAGAGCAAATAAACAAACATGGAAAATAAAATAGCGAGGACATGCGTCAAATCAAATCATTAATTTCAACTAGGCTTTTTTCAGGCACTTTTGAATTGTCAAAAAAACTTAAAATAAATCTAGTAGCTACAAAAATAGTTATGGCGCTACAGTCCCAGTCAAAAGACATAATAACTGAAATACCGTAAGTGCTCATTCCAATGTGTAGATCTCTATGGAGAATAATCACGTTCACCCAGAAAGACTGATCAATGATTCATAAAAGAACACACTATCTCATAGGTCACTTCTGACAACAGGCATCTCCAACTATGCCACCCTGTACTTCGTTTTCCTAATAGATGCCAACCCAGCCACTTTTAAGGTTATCTAACTGTTAATATTCCAAATTCGGGTGTCTAAGTATCGCTTTAGTAGTCAGTCGTAGACTTCTTACCCCTCGTTTACACCAAGAAACAAGTTCAATACTAGTTTCATACAATACTTGTATAATACTTGTCAAAACATAATTTGTTTGTTTTATACATGTATTGAGAGTGTCTCACACCATAATCTCAAGCATTCTTTCGTTCACACTGTTCAGCCAAAAAAGTATTTATACAAGTATAAAACACATTTGCATTTACACTGAAGTCCATGACATGTCAAAACTTGTCAAATACATGTATTATACCTTAGTGTAAACGAGGGGTTAAACGTCTCTGCATCATAAACAGACTTTCAAGTTAGTAATTAAGAAAACTTTAGTATAAGGCCTATACCTAAAATGCTATTGTTCACGTATCAATATTACCTTTGCAATAGTATGAAAAACCGTTTTATCTAGGATAGATAGAATCTGACTGAAAGTAAAAAGTTTTCATTTGACTGACAAACTTTTACTATTTAGCTATAGTACGATTTTTAATTGTAGTCAGTAAAATGACATTTGTTCTCTATAGAAATGTGCTAAATTTCATAGTATCAGTGACAGTTGCACTTGTCATTTTACTGACTACAATTAAAAATCATACTTTAGCTTTTAATTTAATCGTACGTCATAATGTCTATGACGTACGATAAAATTAAAAGCAAGCTACAGTGCTTCTTATTAATTGAGCACGATGCGATAGGGCCTGGCGGGCCGAAATCATCATCTGCCTAGCCTTTTCCCAACTAAGTTGGGGTCAGCATCCAGTCAAACCAGATGCGGAAAACGAACATATTTTCTTCTGGAAAAAGCTATGACCTCCAAATGTTGCTTATCATGACTTCAAATAAGAAGTTTTTCCAAGATATCCGTCTTTCAAGGAATCGTGGAAAACCGGGTCGATATGTTCCATATTTAAATAGCTACCTATCACTCATGTAAAACAGTGTTCAATTAAAGCAACTAGTTACTATTCCAGGCGACAGACTATGCTAATGACAACAATACCACCTGGAATTCTACTCACTTAAAAATAGAATTTACTTTCCATCATCTGTCTAACCTTTTTTCCAGTTATACGAGTATTAGGATTATGTTACAATCTAACCAGATGCAGAAGAATGTCAATAATTTTCATGAAGGGACTGCCTATTTTAACATTAAATGATAAATGTAACGTACATTGGACAACCTCATGGTTTTAATTTTTGTGGGCCCGAAAGGTACTCCTGTCTTAAAGTACACTCAAGGTACCTTCTGTACAACGTACTATGTAAGTAAGCCAGAAAAAGATTTAAAGCCAAGCAATTATCCACCCCTATAGCCCTATCTGTTTCAAAACTGAATTATAAATTACGCATTTAAGTTATTTTATTTATGGCATTCAAAATTCTTGTTCAATCAATCAAAATATCAACTCCAAGAAATGGCATTAACACGGATAACTTGAACTATATCAACGACATAATTAAGGGGGCCCAGACGGGAGCCCTGCGGCACTCCTCATTATAATGCACAGTCCTCACACAGGATACGGCAGGCTGACGCCCGGCATACCTGCTTTACCCCGCTGACCCACTGGGCACACATTAGCACGGATTCAGAACCATAACTCAGCTATTTTTAGGTCCTTATAGCAAACACACCTTATCAAACGCTCCTGACAAATCCAAATTCTTCCAGAGACATCAATATTTTCAGTCTGTCAATTGAATAGGGTTCAGAATCGCATGGATATCGTTTCTAGGATGGCAAAGGTTAATTTGTCGATTTGTATGAAGAAGTAGATGATGGCGTTTCGGGCCTGTTTGTATGTTTGTCACGAGCGCAATGTTTGTAAGTGGATAGTGTTATGTGGATGACTGTTACCTAATACGGACGGCATAGATTGTTTACTTACTTTCTTATTGCAAATAAAAGCAGTATTAGTGTTAAAATAACTGTCTGTTAAGTATCCCAAACGTGTAATAAATTGCCGTGTACACAATGTCTTATTACTTATTGGTTTAATTACTTAAAAAAATAGCGATAGTAACCTATGATTAGTAAAATGGCGACAAATAGACAAAATAATATGACTATAAAGAAGTTAAATGCAGAAAAGAAACCTTTTTAAAAGTAGAAAGCATGCGTTTACAAAAATATAGCCTTAAAACGTATCGTAACATCTACAAATCACCAAAGCTGTATGGTAGATTATAATCCATTCCCCATCACAGACCCCATCAGCAGAAACATCATAGGCTGATTATGCCTAAAGGTTGATGACGAATTACCATTAGCCTAATCTGGCTCACAGCTACTATTACTACTTACTATTATTACTATCAAAGTGCCATTTTTTAATGGCGGCACCAATCCTGAGATTTATAGCCCAACATTAAGAACGGAAGTGAAACAGCAATTTCACAATCCGGACATGGCGGCGTATGGTAATGTGCGCACGAGTTGCATTCGCGATGTCAACCCTTATTGCATAATGAAGATGTGCGCGAACATTTTGCTAAAGCGGAGCAGTTTCACTTTTGTTGTAAAACTATGCAGGAGCAGGAGCTTTTTACGTAACTTGTTGTAACATGGTGTAAGTTTGTGTTAATAGTAGCAAATAAATCTATTATGTTCTTAGATGAAGCATACAAATAAAAATATATTTCGAGTTAAGACTTTGCGATAGATACTTTTTACAAGTGAGTGAATTTCAACAGGTCCTATAAAATCTTCATTTCCGTGGTTTTTTTAATCTTAAGCTTTTTTTAAAAAAAGAAACGCTCTTATTAAAGTTTTTGATAATTTATATATTCTTGCTTAATGTCTAGCAGATAACTTAAAAAACTAACGAGATATAAGGATTTAAAAATTTCGTGCCACGGCGATGAAACATGCGTGCACGGCAATGAAACAAGCGCCCACGGCAATGAAAGAACTGTGGCATGGCAATGAAAGAATCAATCAACGATGAGTACAATATATGTTAAAATTAGAACTACAATTATATTCAAACTGATTGGCAGACTTTGACAAAATAATATTATGCATCATACCGACATTTGAAATTTAAAAAAAAAATCGTCTTGTACATGTTTATTTTCAAGCCCATAGCCCACCCATTGTGAAACTCAGTCGAGGCCATCAAGCATCATGCTGAGTCCCTCCATCGACTTGCCATGACTATGATGTCGTCGGCAAATCGAAGGTGAGTGATGTATTCGCCGTTGATGTTGATGCTAAGTCCTTGTCATTCCAAGAGCTTGAAGGCGTCTTCCATTGTGGCAGTAAACAGTTTCAGGGAGATAACATCCTTCTTACGCCTCTTCTCAATGGAATCGCCTTCGTGCTCTGCTCCTGTACTCGAACCGACATGGTGGCGTTATCATACAAACACTTCAACACTTTGATGTACCGATAGTCAATACGGCATCGCTGGAGTGACTCAAGTACCACCCATGTTTCCACCGATACGATGGCTTTCTCATAGTCCACAAACGCTAAGCATAATGGCAAGTTATACTCTTCGGTCTTCTGTATAACTTGCCGCAGCGTATGGATGTGGTGTATGGTACTATAGCCTCTTCGGAAACCGGCTTGTTCGGGAGGCTGGAAGTCATCAAGTCTGACAGTCATGACTCAGAAGCATGATGGGTCTGTAGTTCTTCAATAGGCTGTTATCAACTTTTTTTAAGAAAAGCACCACTTTGCCTTTGCTCCATGCTTCAGGCGTTTTGCCCTAGAACAGGACGGTATTAGTGAGCTTCTGGAGGACTTTAAGTACCGGTATTCCAACCGCTTTCAGAAGCTCTGAAGTGACTTAGATATACGTCTATTTAGCTGCTTATATGACTTCGCGTCATTGGAAGACTGCAACTGTAGCAAACCTCGTTCAGACATGAGGTTTAAGGTTTGCTCGGTCAATAAGTTCTCAGGGAAAGCAAAGCGATTAGAAAGTTCGAGTTGATTTCGGGGTTCTGAATATGGGACCGAGTAGGTGGGAGCGTAGACTTCATCAGGCTGGACCTTTCAAATCAAATCTAAAGAGAGACCAGAAAGAAACAATCTAGAGTTAACTTGACGAGTTTTGTACTGTCAGTAATCGGTATTACCTGAATCGCAGGTTTCAAAAGATGTTTTCTTTGCCTAATCATACCATGGCGATGAAAACACAAGTCACGGAAATGAAATACCTGGCCACGGCAATGAAACTAAATTGTTTTACAAGGCATGGCAATGAAATTTTTTTAATTGCCATGTCTTTTTTTTCATTTCCATAGCAAATTTCGGCCACGGAAACCACGGCAATGAAAACACGTCGATGAAAATCAAGGCAAAAAATATAAATAACAAAAAATCTATTAATTATTCGAAGAAATAAGCACCTCACAAATGAACATATGAGGAATGGTGTTCTATCGAATGCTTACTCATGAAGACAAACTTATTCAAATATCAGTTATATCTATCCACGGCGATGAAAGAATTTTTTTCCAGTAACATAAATATGGATTATTTAAATTTATGGTGCGAAGACGCAGGCACGTGTGTACTTCCTTCCACGTTGAGCACTTAGGCAGCACTAATATGCAACGTTTAGCATACCGGTAGGGGGGAAGAAAGTAGTAGGTAGAACAATATCCTTGAACATGATTAGGACACGGCGATGAAGGGTAGTTCTGGGACAAGTGATTTTTTATTAACCATTCGTTGTTTTGTTTAAATATTTGAATAAATGTATTCTGTAGCAATACTTTAACTATTCATGTATCAAATAAAACGAGGTTTTAGTATAAATAACCAATAGATTTTTATCAATGTGGAATAATTCACAACAAGGTGAAGTGTGGACAAACACGGCAATGAAAGATTTCGAGGTTTAATATTTTTTTTTGGAATATCCATTAATCCAATTAAATAAACATTTAGTGCTACACATAGATTACTATTTCACCTACCCGGAAAAAAAATTGAGAACGTTATAACTATGTTTTTTAGTACCGATTTCATTGATGCCACGCAATTTTCGGTCCCGGGAAATTCACTCAAGTACAATTTAAAGCAAATCTTTTTAATAGGCAGAAAGTGAATCTATTACTTTCGATTGAAAAAATTAAAAAAATATTGTATGATTTGTACTTTGAATAAGGCAAAGTACAAAAACCATTCCCTAAAAGGATCCTACTGTCTCATTTATTTGAGTATGTAGTCGGGGCGGACAGCTCCATTGGAATATTATATTGTATGAACGTTGTCGAACTGTGCAGCGATTGGAATAATTCTATAATTTCCGTTTTGTATTCAACGCTACTGCGCCTGACCTAATTGTATTCACATTTGACCCGCAAAACGTTTGATATATCATTTTCTACAGCCCTCATTTATCCTAGCAGTTACAAGAAGTATAAAAATGTGATAGGCTGGGTGTGGTGGATGTGGATGGAATAAGAGGACGGCCAAAGAAAAGATGAATGAATTGTGTGAAAATGATAAGAATGTAAAAGAAGTAAATGATACTGTGACGTCTGAGATAGAGAATGGAAGAAAAAGTGTTGGGCAGACCACAAGCAAAATGGGATGGGGACAGGAAGACGAATAAGTAGCAAAAATTGCAATCGAATCGCAAAAATACAGGTTTAGTTTAGACAAGATAAGATTTTAATATGAAAGCTTATACTAAACACTGACATATACCTAAATCAAAATCTCACAGACCCAAAGAGTCTGACAGCTTCAACGAAATGTGATGCATAAAGCAAATGAATGACATTACAAAAGCGATGTGTCGCTTGATTGGTATGTGCACGCCGCTGGTGAGAGCATAGTCCGACACTGCATGACAAACACGCTGATTGACTGTGAGTTGCGCCGACGGGCCACATTTTAGTGGCTAAAAATACGACTGGACTTATATGAAAAAGTTGTAGTTCTGAGTAGATTTCCTATGATATAGACAAATAAATCTTAATAATAAGGCAATAATATAGTTTATTTTATGTGTGTCGAGAATAAATTGTAAATCTACTGACCTGTTCCCGCTACCACAGTCTTCGGGTAACCGTGACCCTGAAATGCAAAAGGTCTATGAGATTAAAAGGAACACAATGGATTTTAGTCAGCTCGAGTCTGACAGTTCCTCCCGTCCCGCTACGGGTGGAAAGACTTGTTGTATGATTTTACCAAGTAATAAAAACAATAGTTAATGTGTAACAAGGTACTTTTATACATATTATAAGGCATGAGCGTTTTCTACCAACTGGACAGTTGGCTTTTTCTCAATTATGCAACTGTCTCGTACATCATTAAGCATAAAGTTGATCACTAACAAAAAAAAACCCTGTAGCTAGCAGTTGGCAACACTTCACCTACTACCAAAAATACACGTCCCCTTGGTATGGGGATGATTAAGTTTATATCCAATACTGTTCAATATTTCACTTATGGCTAAAAAGACTCTTTCCCTTTGATAATGACGTCATAGCAACTTTTAGTAGCCCCAATGGAAACATGCACACATGCCGGCAACATTTTAGTTGCTTCGTGTGGTATACTGTTGCGAATCTAGTCAGACATCATGTCCAACAATTGGACAAGAAGGTTAAAGACATCGAACATGTTTCGATGTTACGTCTATCTTCGTGAAGTGTTAAAGAATGAATTGTGTTTTACATATTCGATTGTTTTCGGATAGTATTTTGTGTTACTGTTTCCGCATGATTGTCTATGTAATACCAATGTCTGGAGAAATTAGTGGAATTGATTAAAGGAGGATCTTGCAACATCATATTGTAATTGATGAGGGGTGTATATTCGTTGTCTGAATACTGTCAAAAGAAGCACCTATTTGTTATCCCTCAGTAATATTGTTTTTAGACATGAAGGTAGATTTGTCCCTCTATCTAAAAGGAGAGTCAAATTTTTCACCCCTTTTTCCGCGTTCTAGTTCCGCGTCCCCTGATCTTTTCACCCCTTAAGCGAACGAACGGATTTAGCACAAACATTTATGATTAGGTCACAGGATACTGTTTATTTAAATAGTATATTCCCATGGAACAGTTTCCAACTTCAGTGCAGGCAATGGCACATGCAAGAGCTAATAAATCCTGTTATAACTGGCAAAAAGTATATAGACAACTCCATCAAGTTATTTTCAAAATAATCTGAATGACAAAAAAAATAAACAGAGTCCTTATCATGAATTTTCAGTTACCTATTGTGAATTATTAAACTGGAACTTTGACATTATTAATTTCAAGGAAAAAAATAGTTCCTTCTTCACACACCAGAGGCGCTGTTCCATTCTTCCATACAAGAAACGCTGTAAATACTGGAAAGACGGTGTAAAGTAAAATACTGGAAACTCGTGATAAGGGCTCAGTGTTATCCAGAGGTAGAGCCAGAGGTAGAAAGACAATCGTATGTGTAGGCCCTTAGAAAATTAAGAGAACGTAGGGTACCAGGGTGCCCCCCACTACTACTCACTTGGAGATAGACCTCGCCGCAAATAACTAGCCAATAACAGTTGGGGGTGCGTGTGAATGTATACGTAAGTATCTCCTGGGCCCCCGACCAATGGTAATTGTAGGGACATAGTTTTTTAGTCAAATTAAGTCCGATATAATCCTCCTGCTCTTCCCAGTTAAAGGGTACTCGTGAGGATATTCCCAAAAAGTTCGAACGGCAATTGACAATTTTGTTTTGGGACAAACTCACGACACTATTCCCAAACCAATGCAACTCCTGAGAGGCAGAATCAACAGTGGAGACCACCCAAAAAAGCGCCGAGACAATGAAGCTCGACGTGTCCCGGAGAATGAATTTACCTTTGTGGATCCTGCAACGAAATTAATCAGAAAAGAATAGTGGAGGAGTAGGAAAAATATGTCTCCACTTCCCTCCATGCAAACGAGACAGAACAAAACAAGGCCAATAAGCACAAAAGGATATTACAACTGCAATATTCCGGAATCAGACGAAGTAATTTGCAAGAATTGCACTACATAACAGTGCACAGAAAGAAACAATTACTTCTTATAATGGAACGTCGTAGAATTACGAAGTCAAAAAAACATTTTCCCCTATTTAATCTCTAAATGAATTAAGTAATTAAAAGAACGCAATTCTAACCCTAGTTATTATAAGGATCTCTCATAAAAACGAAGCGGCTACACTGCATTAATCCCCTGTCAGAAGCTTCTGATGCATACATATAGGGTGCCTACTTATTTTCCTTACTCCTAAATCAAAATTTCAAGAAGTAAAACAAAAATGGCACAAATTGAGAACTTCCTCTTTTTTGAAATAATTAAAAGTCTGCATCAAGTTTGAGCCGTTTTAGTTTCTAATAATGTCATCATGAATGCAGCTGTATTAATAAATGCTGCGAATGAATGACATTTTTGAAATGTAGAGCAAAACACCTAAACAGTAAGCCTAGCACAAGTTTTCACTCTTACTTTATAGCGTCTTTCCAGTATTTACAGCGGTTTTGTATGAACAAATGGAACAGTGCCTCTGGTGTGCGAAGAAAGAACTAATTTTTTCATTGAAAATTGACAATTTGAAATTGTCAAAGTTCCAGTTTACTTTACGTCTCAAATATTGAAAACTCGTGCTGATGGTACTGGACTATGAGGATATTACAGATACTCACTAGACTGCAATAGGCCACTATAGAATAACATTACGTAAAAATCTGTAGTAAAATGAACGTGACTGGAAAGGTTATATCCTCATGAAGTTTAGTAAGATACATGTTTGTTTACTACTAAGAGTAAATCTAGAAATAAACAACAGAAAATTGATGGTGTCTACTCGGATTGAATTAATACATATCTTGTCTCCTAAATACCTCATGATGTCTTGGTTGAGCCAAAAAGAGGGAAGGAATAGAAAAAAGTAAGGGCAGAGATCGTAAGCAAATTTTAATAGATGGCATGAGAAAAAATGAAGTTGAAAAATGTACAAATTAATACTAACTGCTCATTAGTATTACGTAAGTATTTTTTTATACGTTATGTAAGAACCATGAATAGAATAACAAAAAGCATTCCAAAAATATAGTTATTAATATTTTGAAATATCATCACCAAAATACATCACTCTCACCACCAGGACTTTCTTTAAATGAAAATAAATAGTTTGCCAAGTATGAAAGCGATTGACATTCACACCACGCGCGAAGACCGCGTGCCTTGCCGTGCAAAGGATCACGGTATAAAAACCAAGCCCATTGAAAAATTAAATCATTGTTGCTCCATTAACCGGCCGGGCCGAACGTTTAATTAATCAAATCTAATGACAAAGTGAAAAAAAAACAAAATGAAGTGTTTGTGCTTACTCCTCGCTTCCGTCGCAATCGTTCGTGGTTACAGCATCAAGGACAATGAGATTCAAACGGCACGGTTAGGAACAAGTGATGAGTTGCTCAAGAGTGTTATCAGTGATTGTTTTGAAGCTGAAGCTCCCATATCATGCCTCAAAGTGAAAGTTCTCTCGTTCCTGGATACCAAACTTGGAGTGAACTCGGAATCTGCGAGGGCTTTCGAAGAGAAGAACATTGACAAAGTGATCTTCGACCGCGTCGGCCGGTACCTGAGCAACCATGAGGTTAAGTTCCAGCTGCCTGAGTTCCTCTTCGACAGTGCTGAGGTTTCCTACAGAGCTGACAGGGGTCTGGATGTGGAATTCCCTAAGACTGACTGTGAAAATGGCGAAGGTAATGAACGACCAAAACTGAGAAAGGAACATTAAGATTGAATGTCAAAATTAATACATTTTTTTCTTCTAGCTCGAGGCATCTTGAAGAAGAAGCTGCTGCTCCCAGTCCTGCTACTCCTTAAGCTGAAGATGAAGGCTCTGATGCCCATCCTCGTCGCCCTCATCGGCATCAAGTCCATAAAGGCCCTGATCCTCAGCAAACTGGCCATCACTCTTGTCCTCGGATTCCTCATCTACAACTTGATCATGAAGAAAGGAGGTTAGATATCAAACGATGATATCTTCTAGTCTATTACTAGAATTTGAATTTCGATGATGATTAACGTTTTGTTCTTTTTTGTTGCCAGCCATGCCTATGATGATGCCGCCTACAGATGCCGCGCCTCTCGCACCCCAATACGGTCCCCCGGCCAATCAGTACGGACCTCCTTCAACTCCTGCACCTTCCGCGCCTCAGGACTCTTACAACCCTGCTTGGGAGCCAGCTAGCGGTGGCCCTTACTCCAGAGTTTGGGACCCCTCGCAGCTTGCCTACAGCTCATACTACCCTGGTGACTCCAGCTCGTCATCAGCCTCCAACCAGTCTCCGAGCTACTCCAGCGTGTCTTCCGTATCCTCATCAGCATCAGGCTCTTCATCTAACTAAACGAATACTACCTCATGTAAATACGCACGGGAAACGCATTGTACATAGTGTTTTAACGCACGCACCAATGAAACGGCTAGGGTCTAGAAGAGTTATTTATTGACGATTTAATTTATTATTATTTATTGAGAAACAATAAAGAAACTGTCGTTTTACTGCTAGTTGATTATTGTAACACTTCCCTTTCATTACCATAGAAAGACAAAAGTTAAAGCTCTCATAATTCTTTATGGAAGGGCGAAATCCGGGTCATATTTTCAAAAAAGGGAATGGAAAACCATTCTATTGATCCATAAAAATTCCCTAGGGCTTTAATAACGTCCGCCCCATGAGCCCCATATGAACCTCTATGCATGTGTTCTGCATTCCTATAAACTTTCACCGATAACCATTACTTATATTAAACAATGCATTAGTGTTTGTCCTGCTTTTCCTGACATGCTTATGATGGGTAGGTCAACCGTACCTACCTATTTGGGCCAGGACATTTATGGCCAAGTGGGTATGTGTTTTATTGAGGCTGTATTCGAAAATCAATATGACCAGAACCGTAACAGATAATTCCACAAGTCAATAGAAATGTCTGCGATGTCCCTAGACATAATATCAGTGAAAACGATGACGAAAAAGTAAAAATGTATGGAATTGACGTAAGCTTTTCGTGTAGCTATTTCCATCATGTTGAAAGTTGTTGTAGTAAAACGAAATGCTTTGAAATTCAAATGACGGTAGGTTTCGATGAGTAATGGAGAACTCACCGGCTGCTTAAGAGGTGTCAGACAAACAGACGGGGCCCGACTGTGCCGATAGCACCAAATGCCTGCCTGTGTCACTGGATTATCTTAAAATGTTAACACTTACCTGGATCGCAACGGCAGCTGAACGCACAGTTGTCTTCTTAGATAATTAAACAATGTATCTGAACACCATTCACTACACAACACCACCAAATCGTCAAAGACAAATCCCATAAGAAAAACACTTTTTTCAACTATCACAGTTTGCTTCTAAACTTAAAACGTCACTTACGGGATATCTTCCGTGATTAACTATTTGTTTGAGTTCCCGATATTTCGACGCTGTTGTAAGCGCCATGATCGCGGGTTGACTGGAGAATTCGGGTGGATAAAAATTAATTGTTAGTAGCAGACAAATCTGTCTACCCTCTTTCTTTGTCTCTTACTAGCACTACTGGAACTCGACACTAAGTCACGGCCTATTCACATCATCATCCCTATAACCTCAAATCTGTAGTCGCCTCACAAACGCGTATTTGATCTTTGTCTCAAGACCTTACTGGTGAATTGTCCCACGTGCAGAAGGTTTAACTTATGAATGACTACAAAACTAATGTTGGAGCAGCAAAACCGGGAAAGAAGTGATCCGAAATATACAGTGGAGCGCCAAACAACGTTCTTGTGAAATCTGAGAGGAGTAACGGACAAGATAAATTGTTTATTGAGTAAATACTCGATAAAGACTGTGTTTACTCCTCATTGAAAAAAATCACAAAGTCTGCGTTCCCCTAAGAATAAGATCCCTTAACAACATCCTCGGGTTTATAAAAATGACTGGAGTTGTAGCAGCTCATACAAAGGTCAGACGAAGTGAACTGTCTCATGCCGCATCAAAGAGCATATTAAGGCTGTTTAAAACAACGATGAGCAAAAATCTGCCATAGCTGAACTTCTCCTGCAGTCAGGGCCCAATCACTGGATCAAGTTTAACAAGCCAAGTATTTTGTCACGGACAAACATTATATACCAAGGCTGACAAGAGAAGCAATTAAAATAATAAAATAGAAGGATTTCAATCGAGAGGATGTCTTCAAATTGTCAAGTACGTGGAACTCAGTGGTGGATATGCTTAAAACTGGCAGCCGGTATCATAATAAAGACTCCACAAAACTTGGTGATACTGTGAGTGTGTTTTGTAGCGACCTTAATGTCGAGTTCCAGTAGTGCGCGTAGATAGATTTGTGTGTTGTCGAAAAAGAGGGTAGATAGATTTGTCCGTAAGTGACATTTCAAATGCTTATAAAAATTCCCAAACGCGATTTTGCCACCATAAAAATAAGCGCAAGTAAATATTAAAACACAGCAAGTTTAAAACGGCCTCTTAGCAATATTCCTTATGATTCACTTCGTGAATGAAGAATAGAAAAATAGCCAATGACATTTCTGGAAATGTACGAAATGAATCATTACGAATATTGCTTTAAGTGGCCGTTTTAGACCTGGTCGAGATAACCAATTTTCCGAGATAGCCAAGTCAACGCTGGTCCTTGTAGTGATCTCCTGTGTCTGAGGTGAACGCACTCCATGTTTAGCTCAGTAGACACAACAGGATGATCAAATTGATCGCGAGTCAACACCTTGTCCCTTACTTAGTAGCTAGAACTTTCGCTTATGTAAATAGTCACGCACATTATCAAGCTTCAGACAGATTTGTAGGTACAGTTGCACTTGAGCCAAAATTATTGTATACTAGCGGCCCGCCCCGGCTTCGCACGGGTGGAGGACCCGGTCTAAAACCCGGTCCCGATGGTTACAAACACAACAAAAAAATAATTATCCGAATCGGTCAAGCCGTTTTCATGTTATGTCGTGACAACGGAAAACGGGTTTCATTTTTATATATATAGATGTATGAAACGAGTTAGGGACAATTTACTACTGCCAGTGTCAGGGGAATATCTTAAGAATTAACCGCGGCCCTGAAATACAAACTGCAATTGAAGGAACAAGGTGATTTTTAGTCAATAACTACGAGTACCGTTCCTTCCACTCCACAGAGGACGAGAGGACTCATTTAATGATTTTCCACCCAAAAAAGGGATAGTTTATTGGGTCTCTCCACATATTTGAAATAATTCGAATCGGCGGGAGATTTATCCGTAACACGTAGCGCATCAGTCGATTGCTTAACCTCTGCGCCAACCGTGTAGGTAGTCAATGATGAATGTAGTGTAACGTACAATAATTTTTAGAATAGAATAGAATAGAATATTTTTTATCGTAAAACATGAGTATGCATCAAACACAATGTGCAAGGTCTTAAATAACAAGTTGATCTGCAGGTTTTGCCAATTATGGCTTACAAAAATAGCTTATAATTATAATTTGAGTCTCCAAAAATTTAAAATCGGTAACTTAATGCTAAATAAATAATAATGAAATACAAGAATGTAGAACAATATCCCAAGCGATTTCTGAAGTCAATGTTGCCATTAGTTTTACAAACATAAAAGTTTTACTGGTGTCGAGAAAAATTAAAAAAAAAAAAAAAAAAAACAACCTTACAAGGGTAAACTAAAATGGCCTCTAATAAAGTAAAACGCGCCTTTTCAATAATATTTTTTCTTTATTTTATTCATTTTAATAACTCGATTAGCACATTATCAGGTGAAAGATTGGAAGTGAGAAAGTTTCATAAGTTTCAGTACACAAACGTGTGGAAAAGTGGAAAAATAGGTAGGTACGGGTTACAAAGATTGTATTAAGTTCGTAGATTATTGTCACAAATGTATGGTTTTCGTTACGATAAATTCATATTTTTTTTTTTAGGAAATCTAAGTATTGATATAAAAAGGTTAGATTTTGAAATGTTTTTTTTTAGGTATAAATAACATTTTTTTTTGGTAGTTTTGATATTTAAATGTAATTCATTATTCATAGTTGTAAGTAAGAGTGTAATAAATACTTATTGTATTTAGATTTTTAAAGATGTTTCTAAAGTAAATAGACATAAGATTTTCAACCGATTAAAACTAATAAGACTTTTAACTTTTTAAGTCGAATATTCAGTCTACATAATAATGCTATTCCTATTCATATTGAGTTCGAGCTACGAGGGTACGTTTTTCCGTATCGACACCAGACTGAAGATAGTCATGTCGCGCTATTGAAAGAGACAGATTGACAACTCAGTTTAAACTCTAACCTAAAAGATAAACATCTGTCAAATGCTTGTCTAAAAAAAGTGTAGGTAACTTTAAAACGACCCATTTTTTTTACCTGGTATAATCATCAAATGAGTCCTCCCACCCCGGGCAGGGCGGGAGGGACTGTCAGACTTGTACTGACTAAAATCCACGGTGTCCTTCGATAGCCCTTTATGTTCCGGGGTCACGGTGATGGAATAAGTCCCGCGACCCCGGCAGGCTTTGGCCCTCTGAGAGGGGGCCCCGTCAGTATGCTGACGCTCTTTGAGACTCGCCTGGAACACGACGCCGACGCGCCGTGTAAAACGATCCTTATATCAACGTGAAATGTCGTTTGAGGTTGACAGATTTTTTTGAGAAGTGTTCAACAAATGTTTATCTTTATAATTGTGGTAATATAGTATGCGTCTCTGTGTCAATGTACTCATTTTTAATGATATTGTGGTCAACTTCAATATAGTCAAAATGTCGTAAAAATGTAATTATTACACTCTTAACTTATCAAAAATTATTTTTTCCAATAGCAATTATTTTCACAAGTACGAAATTTTAAGAAACAGTAGTGCATATACTACAGTGGGTATATAAATACGGTACAAATGCACTAGTTATATAATACATACAAGGACGCTACATACAATAGGTACATTCAGCAAAAGAGTTAGGTATGCAGACAGCAAGTTTCAAACGGTGTTTTGTTAAGTATAAAGTTAAAGTTTTTGAAATGCAGACTGCATTTCAAAAACTTTGGCTGCATGTAGCATGCATATAGGTAACAGGAACACTGTTTAAAATTAGCTGCCTGTATACCTAACTCATTTGCTAACCTTACATAAAAACTTTACCATACTAGAAGAATATGAAGTACATAATATTATTCGATTAAATTAAACAAAATGTTATTTGTACTTATAAAACAGGTGAATGATGAAGGAGGAAATTTAACTGTTCAGATGAAAAATTTAAGCAAAATTTACATAATTTTGAAGGCATTATTTACATCTTTTTATTCACATCGCTAAACTACACAAGAATTTAGTCTCATTTAATCAAATATACACTGGTACGGTCAACAAATTTATTTAGTATGCATACTATAGATAACCAGTAACCAGTTACTGGGATGTTGACGTCATAAAGGTAACGTAAGCAGCCGCTGTGATTAAAAATACAGGTATTTAAATGTAGCAAGATGTTCTGAAATCAAACCCTAATTTTCCATTTTTGACTGTACATTTTTGCATTCGTAACAGACAACACAATTACACTACGGCCACGCTAAAGGGAAATGCCGTTGATTATCGCGTTTATACGAAAATTTAAAAATGTTTTTCGCGAAAATCAACGGGAAATACCATTAGTATGACACGGCTATTATCTATTATATCGGCTATACACGGTACAAGTATACTTGCGCAAATCCAGACTTGCGCAAGTATACTGTAACGTGTGTGGGAAGAAACTTGCACAAATTCCTAACATTTTCACTGTCCTGTGTTTGTGCAAGTCCAGACTTGCGCAAGTATACTGGAACGTGTGTGGTTAGCAGAAGGTAATCAATAATAGGCTATTTCAAATATTTTTTATTAGTCCGAAATGTTATAGATAATTAAAAAATATTAGACCCGTAATTTTTATTTTGTCACGTAAGTCAAAATTGACGAAGATCCAACGCTTCTAAAAATCACAAAACGTCACTCGGTCGGTACAATTTTACAAGAGTAATGACGTCACAAGCCCCCACTCCCGAATTTGGAAGCATTTTATCTTTGTCAATATTCATAGAATTAAACAAAACGGTTCCATTATTTTTCAATATTATTACTGACAGACTAAATAGATTTTCAATTTATTTATGCAGTAAAACTTACTATTGTAGGAAATGTCTTTTTGGGAGAAAAAGATAATGAAAAATTACATTTTTACATAGATAATTTTCATCTGAACAGAACACAAATGCTCGTGATATCTACAATGGTAGGTTAAAGCTATATATTTCACAGCCTTCGACTAAGAGGTGCTTTGTAAGGTACTCTTTAATATTAAAGAATTTAAGTAAACAGACAGAAGAGAGATTTTCAATAGGTATATAGTTTTTATACATAGATATAGACATATTTGCTAAAAATTTAAAAAGTCCGATTTACCGCGAAAAAAAACTTCACTTGTCAGATTAGTTGACAGTGACATTTTGAATAACAGTGTCTCGCTCACTCGTATTGGAAATCATATCTTACGTCTCATGCGATACTGAGTAAGCTCACATTTTCAAGTATCAAGTGGGCTCATCTAACTATTTAAATCTTTGACATTTATAAGAGAATTGTTTATTCATTTAGAGTTAAGTACATATTATGTTGATAGTTTTACTTCATATTTTGTAGATATATCTATCATTAGGGCGATGTCAACATAAATCTTTAAAATCTGCAAAATAACAAGCAAAGTAAAGGTACAGACGCCAGCACATCAACCTACCTCAATATTTCAAATATATTTAATAGATTTTCAACTTTATCACAATAGTGAAAGGGATGTTCGATTGATAAAGACGGATTCGACTAGGTTGACCTGCTGGCGTGTGTACATAGTAATTAGCAAATTAAAAGTAAAACGTAATATAAATGTCATTGTGCGCTTGATTGTGCGTATTTAAAAAAATATACAGGGTGAATTTTTCAACTGGGCGTGGATGGCTACTTTCGAAACTATGAGGAATATCGAAAAACGTTGAAAGGAGTCTCGAGGCCGATTTTGATGAAAACTAAAACTGCATCATTGGATTTTAGAAAAATCAAAAATCCTGGTCAGGAATCGAACCCGCTGATTTTGGTAAAAAAATCACACCCTGTATTATTATACCGTTCGATAGTGTTGCTAGTAAGGATCAAATTCTGGGAAGTAATCATATACGGCAAACTTAAGGAAAACGTATAATAACAAAAAAACTGATTAATCTTCAAGGCAAAGACTGTATTTACACCATAAGTTAGTTACCGTTTCTTCTTTAAAATAATGCTCTTTTTAGTTCAACTCAATAATGTCGTATTGCTAAGTACAGTGGGATTGTTGAATCGTCAAATCCAGTGAGACATTGAAAACAATGAAATTTTATATTTCGACTAAATTATGGCTAAGATGTAAAGTAACATGGAAAAATAGCAATTTCATAAAAATCAGCCATTTCCTTAATTTTGCCGTATATGATTACTTCCCAGAATTTGATCCTTATTAGTAACACTATCGAACGGTGTAATAATACAGGGTGTGATTTTTTTTCCAAAATCAGCGGGTTCGATTCCTGGCCAGGATTTTTGATTTTTCTAAAATCCAATGATGCAGTTTTAGTTTTCGTCAAAATCGGTCTCGAGACTCCTTTCAACGTTTTTCGATATTCCTCATAGTTTCGAAAGTAGCCATCCACGCCCAGTTGAAAAATTCACCCTGTATAATAATATTAAAACTAGTAATAAAATAAATTTTGATATCGGCGTCTGATGGATATCTCAAGACCAAGCCACGGTTTCAGATGTCCTACCATGACGTAAAAAAGCGTCAGCAGTTCCGGTGTGGGAAAAGCGACAGAGCTATATATACAAGTCGTCTAGCACCTTCCGTTCCCATAGCTGAACTACTCACGCTTTGACGCCATGGTAAGCCACCTGGGGGGGTATTACAAAGTCTTAAAACCAGGCTTATTCCGGCGAGTGAAAGTGACAGACCTATACACGTCGTCTAGCCTAGCGCCATCTTATTCACTCACTGGAACAAGCCGGGTTTTAGGACGTTGTAATACCCCCCCTGGCTGAATTCGGCCATAAAAAACTCACTTTTTGGAACGTCAGGTACTGAGACAGGATACCTAACTAATCGTATCGTAAAATCCTGTCATATTTTCCTGGATTACATAAAACTGTATAAATAGTTATATTATTATTAGGTAGGTAGATTATAACGATCCTTTATGAGCATCTTGTAAGTTTCTAAACGAGTATAGATTAGTGATAGAATGTCGAAGATGGATTAAGTTATAGGAAGTCAAGTGGAAGTATTACAAGTGCATTATTTAATTCACCTCTTCAGATTTATAATAAAGGCAAAAGATATAGGAAGATGGTGGCTCTTGTATTTGATACAAGACACAAAAGTGTCCGACGTTTGCGCACTGCCTTAGTTTTCGTGCAAACGGTCATAAAAGAGAATCTTTATAGCTATACTAACTTTTCATCGCGTTTTCAATCGCGCTGCTCGGCCCCTGTTGGTCATAGCGTGATGTTATATAGCCTATAGCTTTCCTCGATAAATGGACTATGCAACACAATACGATTTTTTCAAATCGTTCCAATAGTTTCGGAGCCTATTCAATACAAACAAATGACATCCTCTCTTTGAACCTGACGCAAGTCCTCCCGGGCATGGTTGTTTTGGGAAGTATCCCAGCCACTGCTGAAGACGCCCCGGCAATCGCAGGGCGTATTTCAGCCGCTTGCGGACGAGTAATGGGTAGAGTCTCGCTGTGCGACCAAGGGCAAGGCTTGAGTCACAACGCGTCGTATTTCGCGCGCTCCTGAAAGGAACTGATGGGGACGGGACCATAGTGAAACCGGGGCCAGAAGCTAGTTATATAAGATTATATAGTATAGTTCTATTTACAAAAACAAACATCATTTGCCTCTAATATAATCTGAAGTGATGAAATCAGCTAACATTTAATAATAATAATATTTTTGTTCTTTAAAACCTACTTTTAAATATTTCTCTGGTAACTTTTTCCTAATTATTCTATATTTATGGCAATTTTCAATAATCCCCTTTATTGTCATCAGATTGTTTTGTAACAAAAGGTACTCATTGTAATAAAACTGTCGTAATCAGCAGTTTTGATTATTTTAGCTTAAGCAGGTACAGTCTACAGAAAAACGATTTGGTAAACGTCTAATATTACTCCATTGATACTCTTGAAAATAAAATAAAATGTTATTAACTTTTGATGTTGACTGTACACAAAAAACTGTTGCTCTCTTTATGGTCGAATTAAATTACTCAGCAAAACTCAGTGTGATGGAAATTGTTATGTTGACAAAATAAAAAACATTGATTTTTTCATCTCAGATTCTACGCTCCACGAAAACGTAGTACTATTAGGTATTCTGTGACGAAACTAAGAGCGAGAAATAAAATGTACCTACCTACATAATTATATTTTGTGTCATCATACTTGTATATCGTATTGGCGGTGTTTTATTTAATTATTTTTATTTCTTATTTCTGTGTGACCATAAATAAATATCGATATCCAAATCTCGTCTACTTCTGCTAGTTCATTCAATTTGACCTTCCTTGTTTGAACGGACTGACGACCACGACAGCATTATTACCATATTTTCATGATAAATAATGTACGACATACTGGACTTTAGTTCATTAATAATACAATTCCTTTTTCCACAAATAAATACTGCTGCTTTTGTAGGCAAAATAATGATTTGTTCTTATTCTACGCGGTGTTACAAACCAATGGAAGATGTATAAGGCACCAGGGTATTACAACACCAATCTAAGCTTTATTTCTTTATACACAAAGTCCAACAAGTCTCCAATACTTTCTATACTTTCTTAATGGTTGGCTCCAATCAACCCAGTAACAAGTTCTCGATATTTAAGTTATATTGAAGTTGAACTTTATATTGCAGTTTATTAAATGAATTTTCCAATAACATCAGTGAATGCGTTGCTTACCATTTTTAAAGCAACACCACAATACAAAACAAACGACATGTGCAAAGTTCCACGGCTGTTATAACACACCGTCATTTTTTTAAAACAAACGAAACGAAACCATCTGACACCGACAAGACAGCCGTCATGCAAAATGGCGGCACCGCTTTTTGACGTTCCGGTGTTTACAGCCCTCTAGGAAACCCTTACCCCCCTTTCACACTGCAGTCCAGTTTTGCAGGATCGGCTTTTTACGGTATCCTGCTAAACTGGACGCTGTGTTCACATGGCAGTTCAGTTTTACAGGATTCAGTAAAAAGCTGGTCCCGCAAAACTAGACTGCCGTATGAACACGGGCGCGGGGCGGGGGCTGCCACCACTCCACTATCCCACAAAAAACAGTGTCCAGCAAAAAACCGCACGCAGGAAGCCGTGTGAACACTGCTATTGAAATATATGTGTGATTAAACGGGATCCCGCTTTTTACTGGACTTCGGATCCAGTTTCTAGTGACAAAACCGAACGGCACAATTCGACCGGATCGGTTTTTTGCAGGATCCCGCATGTGGTATACTCGTGTGAACACTAGCATATAAACACATTTGCCATCAAACGGGATCCTGCAGAAAACGGGATCCTGTTAAAAACTGGACTGCCGTGTGAAAGGGCCCTTAAGAAACCGCACCATTTTGCTTACATAGACAACGTTTTAGTGACGTCATTCACGGCTCTATTACGGCCACTTTATGACGGCCCCGCTTTCCTAGGAAACCCAAGTTTATGACTTCGCTGTCCATTCGACTATCAGCAAGCTGTATCTCATGAACCGTAATAGTTAGAGTTGAAATTTTCACAAATTGTATTGTGTTGTATTTCTGTTGCCGATATTACAACAAATACTAAAAAACAGAATAAAATAAATATTAAAGGGGGCCTATACAGCAGATATGATATTTTTGCCGTAACCGCGCCGTGCGCAACTCTAATTCGCACTTGGCTGTTTTTTTTTTAAGTTAGAACTCGCAACCCAACACGGCTTTAGAGCTGTTTATTTCTCATCGGCTGTATCCAATTCGCTTTGAGTGTGGAATCTCTAGCAATGCTGAAGTTGCCACCAAGACAATATCAAAGTATTGGAGACTCGTTTTGCTTGTGTAAGAGTCTTAACGAAACCGAAACCTTCGTTCCTCTTGGTTAAATTAATACTTTTTTGTTTGTACTTATTATAGGTAATTTTGGGAAACTGTGTATCAAACTCGCCAGTACTGGAAATTGGATTATATTGGCACTTGATTATTTTTATATGCATACGTTTAACTACGTATTATTTTTTTATTCGAACTCTACGGGGACTTTATTTAAATTTTATTTTATAATAAAATACTCGATATTATTGATACACAGATTACCAAAATTATTCGACTACACCATTATATGTATACGTTCATAACTACTTTTAACTCACGATATTATTTTGAATGTTCATAATTTCTTTCTCTACTGAGGGTTGGAGAACTAAAAATAAAAAACATTAAATTTAAAAAATAACATTTTACTTTCAAATAAATAGGACTAACACTGTCATGCTAGGAATAGAAAACTTAAAACCAGGTTAAACTCGAGTCAATATTTTTGTGGTCGCTCTGATATGTCATTTATTAATCAAAAAATGAAGCAAGACCAATAATTACAAAGTAAATAGTAGGGCCTGCAACCGGGAAATCCCGGTACCGAAAAAACCGGGAAATCCCGGGATTTTTTTTTAACAATCCGGTACCGGTTCTTCACCCCGTAGTCCCGGTACTTTCGATACTTTCGGTACTTTTTTATTTTCCTTATTTTTTCAATATAAAGCAACAAATCATATCCAATAAACTATTTTTAACAGTATTATTAACATAAAACATTTTTAATTGATAATAATGAGAATTTTATTAATAAAAAATTTGACGAAACTAATCAAAAATCTACTTGAAAGACAATAAATTTTATTATGCTTAAATTTTGTGTGTTTTATAATTATTTGGCAAATTGATCTGTAATAAGTCCTTTAAAAAAATCAAACCGACGAAACATCGAACTGAAAAGCAAAAAATAACTTTTGAGGCGGCGCCGGCGCCAAACAAACAAACATATTTATAAATTAACCATTAGAGCAGAATAGCTCGTTGTATAGGTTGTCGTGGTTGAATAGCTCGTCGTAGCTATACGTTGATTGTTTCTTTGGCGCCGCCTCAAAAGTTATTTTTTGCTTTTCAGTTCGATGTTTCGTCGGTTTGTTTTTTTTTTAAAAAGGACTTATTTTTTACTTTTGAGTTTCCTATCTCGTGTCATACATATACAGGGTGAATTTTTCAACTGGGCGTAGACGGCTACTTTCGAAACTATGAGGAATATCGAAAAACGTTGAAAGGAGTCTCGAGGCCGATTTTGACGAAACTAAAACTGCATCATTAGATTTTAGAAAAATCAAAAATCCAGGTCAGGAATCGAAACCGCTGATTTTGGAAAAAAAATCACATCCTGTATTATTACACCGTTCGATAATGTTGCTAATTAGGATCAATTTCTGCGAAGAAATCATATACGGGATCATATACGGGAAACTTAAGGAAAACGTATAATTGCAAAAAAACTGATTAATCTTCAAGGCAAAGACTGTATTTGAAACATAAGTTACCGTTTCTTCTTTTAAAATAATGCTATTTTTAGTTCAACTCAATAATGTTGTATTGCTAAGTACAGTCGGATTGTTGAAACGTCAAATCCAGTGAGACATTGAAAACAATGAAATTTTATAATTCCGAATAAATTATGGCTCAGTAGATGTAAAGTAACATGGAAAAATAGCAATTTCATAAAAATCAGCCATTTCCTTGAGTTTGCCGTATATGATTACTTCCCAGAATTTGATCCTTATTAGCAACACTATCGAACGGTGTAATAATACAGAATGTGATTTCGTCAAAATCGGTCTCGAGACTCCTTTCAACGTTTATCGATATTCCTCATAGTTTGGAAAGTACCATCCACGCCCAGTTGAAAAATTCACCCTGTATATTATACAACAGAGATGTGGAGAACATAACATGATGGCGTCACCATCATCAGATCAACTCCAGCTGTGAGGATCTCTTGCTACTGCCCTCTGTTACCATCCTCAGACCCTCGATGACAATTATACCCCAGCTAGATATAAAGTTTTCATCAAGACTAGTAAAATGAGCCCAAACACGATAAAGGTGCTGTTAACTGTAGAGGACCTCTTGCCCCTACTATCCGTCCCCATCAAATTTCAATTCAAATTTTGTTGAATTTTATATTTTTTTCACTTCGATAAAACATTATACCTAGTTTTGTTTTGCTGTTTGCCTAATGATATTTATTTATAGTGGAAGGAACAAAGTGATTAAGTGACGTAAAAGTTGTATAGAGGAAAAAACAAAGCAATCACGTGACAAAGATAGGCTTCTTTCTAATTCAAAATAAGGATTTAAAGGTTCCTTGAGATTGTGTACTGATGATTATTGTCAATTATGGATTTACGAATAAAACGAAGGTTTTTGAACTGCACCATCCCACTTTTGTCATGAGGACATTTTTCAACCGATTTAGATAATCATATGTAGTGTGCACACACTCGTGCGTTTCATACAATATGTTAATAGCGATTTGCACGCGAGTACCGAAAGTACCGAAATTCCCGGGAAATCCCGGTTCCAACTCCAGTACCGAACATCCGGTACCGGGTCTTTAAAAAGTACCGGTTCTGCAGGCCCTAGTAAATAGTTGGAATCAATTATAGGGACAAGTGCTGTACTTATGGACGCTTTTACCTGTGGACACCGTTCATTTATGGGAAAACGGGCAACCCTAAAATTCTAATTTGAACGTAGCCGTAAGCATTTGTCTATGGTTGACAGATTTGACTTATCGCCATCATTTTTTTTCGTGTTGTTTTCCACAGAATTAACGGTGTCCACAGGTAAAAGCGTCCATAGGTACAGCACTTACCTATACAGTCTTACCAATGACTGTTTGACTGAAAGAAGGTAATAAGTCCTTCATAACATTATTTATTCAATTATTTAGATTGACCACCAATCAATTACTTGGATATGTTAACCGTGAGATACATAAGAACTTCAGAGCGACCACAAAGTTTGGCAGAAAGCGTTTCATTCTACTTTAAACTATGAATTATTTGGCAATGAACACAAAAATTAAAAATAATATCAAGGGCTTAACGTTGCCTAGTCACTACAAATCCTAGTTATATTTACTTATAATTGTAAAACGTGAAATAAAGTTTTTTGTCATTATTTTACGCTTTACAATAAAAAACCTAGCATTGTTAAAAAAAACACGAGCTAAGTCTTATATATATCTAAATGATTGTTAGTGCTTCAGTCTGTAAAACATACATAATTATAATTGTTAGAAATTACCTATAATAAATATGTGAATGACATTTCGCTAAAACCACTAGTACTCTCTCAAACGAGGAACTTTTAGCTGAAAATCTAGTTTTAACTTTACACACACTAACAAAAACACAAAAGTATAAAAAACGACGTTTGATCTTTTCATAACAGGCACAAGGAACAACAACCTACTATTTCATTATCATACAAAGTCATCCACGGCGTTTCGTTCAGAAATTTTGTGCTGAGACAAAATGTGGGTACAAATAAACTACTTAACTTAATTTTAGTCAAAAAATTTACAAGCACTTTGGATTAATATTTAGTTACATAAACTAAAGCCACCCATACATGGACTGCTGGAACAGTTAACCAGTGATTAACATACACAGACTACTCAAGCAGTCTAATTCAATTACTCAAGTAGTAAAACTCAACAGTCAAATTATTCTACTCAAGCAGTCAAATTCTTCTACTCAGCAGTCAAATTCATCTACTCAAGCAGTCAAATTCTTCTACTCAAGAATTCAAATTCTTCTGCTCAAGCAACCAAATAAAACTGCTGTTGAAGCTCAAGCAATCAAACACTGCTTGAGGGGTTCTGTATACTGGAGCAGCCGAATTCGACTGCTCCAGAAGTCAGTATTAACTGCAGTTAAAAGTGACTGCTTCAAGCAGTTCATGTATGGCCGACTGAAAAGAAGATATTTGAACCCAGAAAGGGATAAAACAGGAGTATTTAACACACTTTGAGGGCAATTTCATCACCATAAGGGACATAATAATTCAGTAAGAAATACATAACATTAATAACAGAGCAACTAAAGTAATATAATAATGCTAACAAATATAATAACTTCATACATCTCAACTGCATTGTACTACCTATTAAATATATTTTATGCACTTACAAACTTTAACTTTACATATATAATTTTATATAGCGTATTTATATGTTATTTATATTTATATATTAGCATTATTTTAATAGAAATGTTTAGTATTTCATGTGTGTTATTTTTGCCTTTATTCAGAGATATTATTTTAGCTATTTTGTCTGGTATTGCATTTCATCATATAAATAGCCTCAAGGCAGAATTATAATAAAAACAATATGTCTTACTTTATATTATAATAATATTCTAATACCATATTAGCCCCTATACATGTCAAATTTCAATAACATCTAAGGATTGGATAGGATTTAACTATTGATATAACTTTTGATAAGCACCAAAACAACTTATTTTGTAGGTCGTGATATTTGATCATTTAAAATGAACTGTAATCCTGAGACAATAAAGTTCAGAGTACTTTGAGGAAACTTAAATATTTGGTGTCAACTTAATTTGCTACTTTTTCTTAAAGATGGAATACTAGTAAATGCATTAAAATCTTGATACCAGGCGCGTTATACTAATGCCAGAAAATTGTACAAAAATATGCAAGTAAAGCTTTGTTTAGACAATGCAAAAACTTGCATGCAAGTTTCAACTACATTGCAGACTAATAATGGACAATGAATTCAGTTTTTACAATGTTGCATGCAAGTTCTTGCAACATGTGAATGGGCATTAACTGGCATGCCACTGTGTCATTCACCAATTAAAAGCTGTATGGCATGCAAATTACATAATTGTGTGAAAACTGCTGGCGTCTGTGTTATGGGCATTTATCGTATTTATACTCATGCAAATGTGTTGTTCATCAATAAGAGGTGATATTAGGGCAGACTGGCATGCTCCCTCTGGGCGCCAGCTAAAAGCCACACAAAGTGGAGGCATACTGTCATCTTTTCTTAGAAACACTCATAACATGCGCCTGCGCGTATCTTTTTAGTGCTGCTCATACAATTTTCGAGGCAATTACAGTATTTTGGCAAACTCCCTTACTTTTTCATCTCTGCATGTTAAATTCATGAATATTTGCAACTTTAAAGCAATATAAACCTTACAGCAAATAAATAAAAGGCACAAACTAACGATGAATTGCTAAAACTATTAGTTTTTGGCAAACTGTATATCATATCTCCTTAATTACTGAATCAACAACCTACTACACAACATAAAAGTGATATAACTTGCATATATACATAAATATAGCTTAAGAACACATTTTGTCGAATGTCACAATCCTTTTATCATTATATCTATATATAATCCAGGCTCCTCTCTTGTACCTCGCACTGGACTGCCAATTTTTAATGTCACATACATTTCATGATATATATTTAATCTCTTTTCTCTTATTTATGATGTTGCCACTTATTTTACACAATATAAGCTTGCGTTCATAGATGGGCCGAGATGGGGTGTAGAGCAAGATGCTATCAACCTTTTTGCTAATGCAATAAATGTATGGAGAGTTTTTATTGCACAATTACAAATCCACATAGGGCCTGCCGTGGTAGATTATGGCCAAAGGCGGTCCTAGGAAAGGATCGCATGGGTATTGGGTCAACCCCTTCCAAATAAATATTAAATTATATATGAAATTCTGTAATGTCAAAACCTGAAGACCTACCTAAAGAAATTTTCGGCCATCTACTATGTGACACCCCTAAGGTTTTTGACTGCGATCTACGCCTGAAAATGACCTACTCCGTTTTACAGAGAGGTTTATATCCCAGTAGTGGGAGCACTACACCACACTGATTCCCAACCCGGCCTCACTGAACACAAAGCTTAACTCTCTACACACAGTCACTTCACTGTCTTTCACAAACACGTCACATTGTTCACTGTCCCAGTCTGCGCGTGAGCACGTCCCAAGCGGTCGAGACGTAGTGTAGTGACCGCTAGGCGCTCCGCCAGATGTCGGCCTGCACGATGAGCGGGCACAGGCGGGTGAACGTGATGCCGATCACTAGGCCTGTCACTAGAACTGCGCCGCCCAACATGCCTGCCGGGCTCGCGTCTTGGGGAGCTACGGTGCTGGAAAAAGGATATGCGACAATTAGTATAGGTTGTTTTATTTTAAGAAGAATGTTACTTAAGAGTATCTCCTGTATTGTAGGAAACATTACACTCACAAACAGAAATACCAACACCGGAAACGATTTTTAGATCATCCATTTTTTTCCGTACGGGTATTGAATCAGCGACAGGCAGCGCAACAGTCGATCGCTCAAATATTGCGCTACCCGTGTTAATATTACCACTGAGAGGGCACAGTCCTCTCAGTGAGACGAAATTAAATTTTATTTTTTTTATTCTAAGTAATGTGTATTTAAATACAATTTGGCGTTTTTTCATAATAGCTTTAGTTAGAGTAATGTAGCAGAACACAATACACACATATTACATTTAAATATGCATGTTACTTTGTAATGCGTTACTGTACCCACTTAAAAAAGTAAGAAACATATTTTATGTATCCTCTGTTGCGTAGTGGGAATAAAAGTATTAAGTTTATAATTTTTATTAGTTCTGGAGATTATCCCATAATATTATGCCTCTATGTTTCAAAAGGATTTACTCTATTCAATCCAGTACTTCCTGGGATTATCGAGTTCAATAAAAAATCTATAATTATACCTGTCGTATTCTATAGATCGCATTGCTGGGCTGTGAAAAACATGATGAGAAACGATTGCATGTAGCAGAGATGAGGATGTTGACATGGATGTGTGGAGTGACAAGAATGGATAAAGTAAGGAATGAGTTTATAAGGGGAAGTTTGAAAGTAGTGGCCCAAGTTAAATGGGATAAGGGGGAGAAAGATAATGATGACTAATATTATAAAACTGAAAAGATTTTAAATGGAGTATCTATATTAAGACAAAGAAAAAACCCATAATTCATCTAAAGAAAAATCTTAAATGACTTACCCTCCAATATACATCATGGCAAGCGAGCTACCATGTCCTGAACTCCAGCCGAGGAGAGCTGACGCGATCCAGAACACCCAGTCGTTGGTGATCAACACCGGCATGGTGCGGTCCAGTGGCTTGTAGTTGCACAGCAGGAAGAACGGGATGAAGAGCAGACGGACTGTCGTGAAGATCACTAGCCAGCGGGGACCGGGCTGGGGAGGAAATAGAGTGTTTTTTTATTGATGTTGAAGAGATTATTTTAGGAATATTGTTTTTTTTATAACTTCGCGACGTTAGTGATCTTCTAAGGGCAGAGAGACGGGTCGCGGGACTGTCTCACCAGGTAACTGTGGTCGTACGGTAAGGGCTATTGTAGAACCACCGTAAATTTTAGTCAGTACGAGTATGACAGTAGGGGCTCGAGGACTCATGTGTTGATTTTACCACGATAAAAAAGGGCGGAGAGACTTTAAGGTTACGCGCACTACGAAATTGATTTTTATATTGCAAAATACAACATATAATATTAATGGAATTCCTCTAACGGAAGTCAACTGTGTAAAAGATCTGGGTGTAATATTAGACAACAAGTTAACGTTTATCCCTCATGCAGACAGTATAATAAAAAGAGGACTTAGAGCTTTGGGATTCGTAATCCGTAACAGCAAAGTATTCAGAAAATTAGAAACAAAAATTATATTATACTGCACCCTAACTCGTAGTATTCTGGAATACTGTAGTACTGCTTGGCGACCTCATTATGCTGCTCATTCTCTGAGAATCGAGCGTGTTCAAAAAAGATTTGTAAATTACCTCGGGTATTCAATAGGAAAAAATCTAAAACGACAGTCTTACGCTGACAGGCTAGCCCTTTTTAAAATGAAATCTCTTGAGAAGCGGAGAGATATCTTGGATTTGAGGTTTATTTACAAACTACTTAGGAATAAAATCGACTGCCCGAGTCTCCTAAATACCGTCTCTATCCGAGTTCCACGTAGACCACCACGTAGACCCATCACTCCTTTGGCTCCACCGTTTCGTCGGACCAAATTTGGTGCTAACTCCCCTATACCACGGATGTGCAAGTTAGTAAACGAATACAGCCACCTCAACGATATCCACAATGACACACTAGTGACTTTCATAAAATATGTAACACCTTCTTAACATTATGCAAATAGGAAAAAAATATATTAAAATAATCTCTGTCCAAATCCCTTGTACTGGAATTTGAATTGTCAACTTTTTTTCTTTTTGTTATCTTTTATAAAATAGAACTAACATGTTGTGTTTACCTGTAATTGGGTGTGCAGTTAGAACTAGGATTTAAGATTGTCATATTTTTTGTATGTATTGCTGTAACATCTGTTGGTAAACCATAAATAAATAAAAAAAAAAAAAAAAATAAAAAAAAAAATGAAATCGAAATCTAGTTCGTGAAAACACAAATGATTTATTTCCACAGTGAGCGGATTGTAGTACATTTCTGTTGTTCTCAGATTGACGATTGTTTTCACAACGATTTATTTAGTAGTGCGTGCTTAGCCTATAGCTTAAATGTAATATTAAACCCAGATTTCCCCTTTATTTTAATTTCTTCGTTTTTATAATAACAATATATACGGATAACAAATCATTAATACAGTTCATCTGTTAGTTGCAGTTTCTAACTATTGAGTGTGAAAACCCTAAAAGAAAACTTCAACTCATGTGTGCAGATAAAGTTTGTAGTAATTACAAGAACATTCTATGTTGGAAGTTAAAATAACAGTTTGATTCATAGATCATAGATTGTTTTTTGTTGTTGCTTTAATCCACTTGAATATTTTGCTAAATACAAAGAATGTAGCAGAACACAATACACACATATTATATTTAAACATGCATGTTACTTTGTAATGCGTTACTGTACCCACTTAAAAAAGAAAGAAACATATTGAATGTATCTTCTGTTGCGTAGTGGGAAGCAAATACAATAGAAAGATTCTTAGATTTAAAAACGATGCCCGCCACACACTAGGGGGGCTTTAATTTCTCCTGTATGTTTAAATAGTAACTCATATACACAAACTACTTGTAGATCATACAAATATTTGTGGGTGAATGAAAATACCGTGTAGTGCAAGTCTGACAGTCCCTTCCGCCCCGCCCTGGGCGAGAGGACTCTTGATAATTTTTCCACGTAAATAAAAAGTTCTAGATTAGGTATACTTACGATCTGCCACGTGCTCGCAGTGATGTTCCCGAGGGTAGCTGTGAGATTGAATGTCAGGAAGCAAGTGATCCGCACGAAGTTATCGCCCAGAAACTCTGAATTCACTGCCACCACATCTGCCAGAAAAAAAGAATAACATTTTTGTTAGTCATCGGGACATTGAGGTGAGGTGTCAATGCTAATACGGTTTCAATTTTTTACTTTCTTTCATACATTTCTGGACTAGAGATCTAACAACTTGCGATATAGTTATTGATTATATGATCTGCTGGTTCGAATTCGAAAATTATTTTTGTATTGGGTAGTCTATGGGGCCGTTCAAATATTACGTAAGCAGATCTATTAGAATTATTTACCCCCCCATCCCCCTTGTCAGCAAAAGTAAGCTTACGTAATCATTTTTCAATTAAAAATGTTTTTTTTTTATATTATAATTATAATTTTAATAATAAGAAAATTGATTTAGAATAGAGATTAGATTTTACTGATGCAGTAATCAACATAGAGTAAGGGACAAAAATATTATAATCCCCAAAAATGCGTTTTGTTTTCAAGCATAGACAATGTGAGGGTTGCCATTCGTGTAAAAAAGTAAATAACTATCGATGACGTAATCATCATCTGGACTCCCCTACCCCCCATGTCATCCAAAATAAGCAAAACAAAGACCCCCCCACCCCCCTATAGTGCTTACGTAATACTTGAACGGCCCCTATCTACTGAGGAAATCTTTCCACTACTGGGACATAGGCCTCCTCTCTGTGAGAGGGAGTGGACCATAATCTACTTATGCGGGTCCACTGCGTGTTGGTAGATGTCACATGTCTTCGATTGTTTTTGGTTCTACGACATGCGCTGTTTACGAAGTTTTCCAAAAGCTACAACAAAATTTTCTAATTCGATTGAATAGTTCCTGACATAAGCGCGTTCAACCAAACGAACTCGAAAGTTTCATAATGTTAAGTACAGATGATGATGATGATGTACGAACCTGATATAACGGAGGGGAACACGGCCAGCGTGACGAAGAAGATGATGAACACATTGTACAGCTGAATGAACGCCTGCTTGAAGATGGTGATGCGTGACGTGGTGCTGGCTTTAGCGGGGCCGTGGTCTGATGTGCGCTGCTGGTTTAATTGGTCGTGGTAGCGGTAGAATTTCTGAGGAGAAAAAAAAAGAATTGTTTAAAGTACAGTTGGTTGTAGCGACCATAAACCTATAGCGACGTTAAATCTAATTCCCTTGAGTTTTAAGCATACTTTAGTACCAAATTCTTTCATTTTTTTTTTGTATTTGGTAAAATAAACAAATGAGTCCTGCCGGCTAGAGTGGCAGGGACCTAAGTAAATGTTAACAGAAATGTATCTAATTCGTCATTGTAAACAATTTATAAGAAATGGACGTGATTTCTAAAATCACACAGAAATGTGTGAAATACCAAACCGAACCTCGGGGTGCCACTTTGGCGTCTACTATCATAGGCACCTTCAACTCTTTGCCACCCGAGGTTCGGTTTGGTTAAGTTCCTATAAACCTTACACGCGGAAATAGGAGACCCGTCCAGCGGGGCTCCTTCTACCTAAACACGTAAAACACTTTTTTATACAATTCCTAAATAGCTTCGGAATTGTATTAAATTCCTAGATATCATACATTTCTGGTTTTTAACATAATATACACTTTGTGAAGGAATAGGAAGGATTATCCTTCCTTTTCTTTCACAGACGGTTGCGCGAAATATAGGTGTTACGAATAAAATTAAATGTAGCAGAACACAATACACACATATTACGTTGAAACATGCATGTTACTTTGTAATGCGTTACTGTACCCACTTAAAAAAGTAAGAAACATATTTTATGTATCCTCTGTTGCGTAGTGGGTAGGTATAACTGTAATATTTAAAAGTCTTATCGATTACATATTTATTGGTACTTCTGAGCATACATCTTATATTTTAAATGGAGCTCGCCTATGTTAGCTTTTACATGATGCTGTAGTGTTGCAGAAGGCATGTTGAAAACACCAATAAACTGCAAATTTTTTAAGACCATTAAAACCTACGACAAAAACACGGCGGGAAAACTGGACACGTATTTAATAATTAATTAAGATAAACGCATAAAAACCGCAATGCATAAAAAATAGATACTCACATTCAAAGGCAACGCGAAGTATGTATCAATACAGATGAGCAGCACAAACATGCCGCCTATGAAGTAGTAGATGGCAGCCGTGCGCGGACTATCAAAGACTACCGACAGCCAGTTCAAGCCCACGATTAGCAAACCACAAAGGTTGCCGCCGAGCACAACCGCGCCTGTGTAGCTGGGCGGTAGACACGCTGCTACGCCAAATACTGAGTTCTGGAAGATTGCGTTGAATCCTGAAACAAGATTTTGTTGGATTTTTATGGGTTTTTCGGAAAGGTTATGTATGGCCAGATGTACGAGTATGTAAGTATCGTACCAGGTCATTGACTCGGTAACTGTGATCCTGGGACGTGAAGGGCAATTGAAAGATCACCGTGGATTGTAGCCAGTACAAGTCTGAAAGTACAATAAAAAAATAATCGTAGCAGGTCTATGGGGCTGAGGAACCTTGGAAAAAATGCGTGAATTTCACTTTTCAGTATGTATTTATTATTGGCTGTCAGTCAGCGACTTCGCCTGTGACTCGAAAATTATCGCACGGGAACTTAAAGCCAGGTGTGCTGTGTTATTCTAGAATATAACCTATCATCATCAGCCTATAATTTTCCCACTGCTGGGACACAGGCCTCCTCTCTGTGAGAAAGAGTGGGCCATAATCCACCACGGGGGCCCAGTGCGGGTTGGTAGATGTCACATGTCTTTGAATTATAGGTTTTCGGACATGCCGGTTTCCTCACGATGTTTTCCTTCACCGTTTTGAGAGTAGTGGTGATGAAATAAATTACACAAAGTACAGCGCCTAGCGGGGTTCGAACCCACAACCTACAACGTAACAAACATTTATCTATTCAAACTAGATGGACAATTAGATACGTAAAGACCTAATGTCATTAATTAATTAAAATGAGAAAAAATTGTAAGTAGACCACACAAAAACATAAACAAAACGTGATATATTGCTGATAAGACTAAAATCCTTAACCTTTGTCTGATATATTACATACCGATAACATAACCAAGTTAATAATTTAATTAATCTTTCATTATAATTAAATATGTAGTTGACATCTCGAATCAAATGACATTCTTTTTATGTCAAACCCGATTAATAAAAGATTTTGAATTTAGAATGTAATTCGAATTGTTTTTTTTTTGTGTTAAGCGACGTATTCACGTTCCATCTTGCTGTACGTCCCGCCAAGGCCATGCACGATGCACGACGCAAAAACACCGTGAATAGGCTTGACGTACGTCAATTATTATTATTATTATGACGTACGTCAAGCCTATTCACGGTATTTTTGCATCGTGCATCGTGTATGACCTTGGCGGGACGTACAGCAGATGGAACGTGAATACGTCGCTTTAGATACTACATTTATCAACGAAAAACATCACGCTATGATCAATAGGAGCCGAGCAGCGTGTGTGAAACCACGAAGAACTACTAGTATGTAATAAATGATCACCCATCCAAACACTGAGCTAGGCATGTATAGTTACTTAGTAATATTCCACGACTTCGCCAATATTACTTGGAACAGCTGAAATAAATTTCAGGTGTCGAACTAAAACTGAAATAGCGCAACGAAATTATATTGACCTAAACAGAAGCGAGGCGAAACTATGTCAATAGATCTGTAAATAGATGGAACTGAAATTTAAACAATATAAATTAGATCCGGATTTTATGTCTTATTTGAGTTGGTTAATGTTCTAACTGGATTAAAGAAAGAAAAAAAGAAAGAAAGAAAAAACATTTATTTGGCGCAAGGGGACCACGATAGACACACACATTCAAAAAAAGTAAATAAAAAAATACGTACAGAAAAAAACAAAAAAGTAAGTATAAAAAAAACCTATGTTAAACACAATAAAAAACAAAAGAATTGTTATTGTGTGTCTCACGGCTGCGCCAAAAAGGCCCAGTTCAGCAAAATGTCGAGCAGCTAGTGCTCGACGCTGGTTTTCAACTGGACCTGAATGTTGATGTTACGGATGTAAAATAGCTTTAAAACATGAATTATGGTGTTAATTGTTATTTGTATACAATATAAATGTAGTATAAATATAAAAGTAATATAAATATAATAAAGTGTAAATGTAGGTACAACGAATAAAAAATAAACAAAGAAATAGGAAGGACGATCGCGTGATAGTAGGCTGTATTGCTAATTAGTCCGAAAACATGTTTAGCCTGTTGCCAGATTTCTTATTTCTTATCTGCGCATACTTGTTACTTTGCATTTCGTTGACAAAACGCCACAGGCAGCCAGGCGCGGCAGACTAGTCCATCATGAAATCGTCTACTTTAATTGTTGTGTGCTAAAGGAATTTATGTAATAACTTGGTCATGTTTATGATTATATTACGTCAGTGTAATGGTTTTAAGGAAGGTGCAATGGGAAGATGTTATTATGTATAATACGGACTAAATATGCAAAGACGGGTAAGGTAAGCGCTAGTCATTAAAATTTGATTAATAAGAGAAGCAAAAATAAAAATAAAATAAAAAATGTCGAAGATTATCTCATACGCAAGTTGAAAGTACTTATTTCATTTTATTTACCGTCCCACAGTTTTATCGACGATGGATATACCAAGTATACCAATAGAGAGACGAGGAGGACCACTTATGAGCATACCAGGTGAATCATAAAATGGCACCAGCAGCGTATGGTATGTGCCATCCCAACCCGCGTTCCAGTCGCAAGTAATAAGGCCATACCCATTGGGTAAGTACATGAACACTATGCAACAGAGGATATGTACTAGCTTAGACTTCACTGTTTGGGGGTATGCTGATTTTCAGGCGTGTTGTTTTGCATGCAGGTTTCACGAAATGCGATCGGTAGCAGCGTTGGGTGTGCACCACCTCCCCCCCATCCCCGACAAAGAACACAAGTGTCCTCATGAGGCGGCCGGGCAAGAGAGAACCTATTAGGGTTTAGGGTGTAGTCTTAATTATTTGTGCATCCGAAATCACCAACCAAAATGTGACATTAATAATAATAATTAGGTCTATCAGTGTGCATCAGATTAACGAGACATCCGCCGCGACCATATCCAGTTTACACTGCCCTTCCACCAGATACTGCCGTAAACGTCGCCTAAATGTATCTATTGTGTTAACGTGGAATTTAAATGGGATTTCGGTGGAAATATCAAATTTTATTTTTGTTATTTTGAGGAAAGTTTATAGGTACATACATCGAGAGACACTTATTTGGGTCGGTACATTCGTTCGGTATTTCTTGTGGAATAATAAAGCCGACTCGAAAGACCTACTATTATATTCGGCATTCATGAAGCATCTACATCTCTTTTTTGGTTTGTCATCGTGGGGTTTTTGGCGGCAGATTTACTTTTAACTTATGAACTGCGTGAATTTTTTTAACCAAGCCCGTCCAGCTTGCTACAAAAACTAGAGAGATAATAATTGAAGAACTATTGAAAATGTTTTCAACGTGCCTTTAAGCACTTTCGCAAAAATGCTTGCAGATCTGAAGCTATTTGGATGGTACCGCTACCGCCCACCAATGCTAAGCCATGTCATTATGTCAAAATTATATATACACTTGACGGTTAAAAAATAAAAGCGAAAGTTAAATGACATTTTCGATCAATATGTCACTTATTTTACTAATTATTTTCTATTCTAAGTAGGTATAATTATAGCATCAAGTTTCAAAGTTCAAAAATCATATTGAGTAACCGATCACAATTGAAACGTAAGAGGAATGCTTGTACGTCGTTTAAATTCAGTTGTCGCACTCAATGATCGGACAAAATCTGAGCTCTCGATAGGGGCATGAAATGTATAATTAATTGATGTAACATTGGTCGATGAACCCGCTGGGCTGTCATTTAAATGATTTATTCCCGTTGAATCACACTTTTGGATCCCATTATTTAGTTATTCCCGTTGTGTGACAAAGATTTGAACACTTTAAATCCATAAATTAATATATTTACAAAGGAAAACCTAAATTTTAACTAAACATACTTCTGTATTTTTAAAAATCAATAAGTTAGAATCGTGTTACATTTTTCAACTGAGCGTGCATGTCCTACATCGGAAACTATGAGGAATATCGAAAACATTGAACGGAGTCTCGAGGTCGATTTTGACGAAAACTAAAACTGCATCTTTGGATTTTAGAAAAATCAAAAATCCTAGCCAGACATCGATCCTGCTGATTTTGGAAAAAACACAGCCTGTATACACCATTCCATAGTGTCGCCTAAGATGATCAAATTCTAGGAAGTAATGATATACGGCAAACTTAAGGAAAGTGCTATTTTTTTTTTATTTTTATATAAATATTTATAAAAATCAATGCTACTTTTCGTTGTAATTTTATAACTCAAGAACGGGCTCACCTATCGAAACCAAATGTTTAGGCTTTGTTCGGACTATTTAGTAGATTGTTTCTGTGAAGTTTGTACAAAATCGGTCGAGCGGTTCTTCATTTATCACATTTTATGTAACAAATGAATTCACCCGTGCAAAGGCGGGACAGGCCGCTAGTTTCTTATAATTTTAGAATTTGTCATGCACGTCTATGTCCAGTTAAAAAAATCAGTTTACGAATGAATACTTATACTCTAAGATAATTAAATAACATTTTATTGCCACGAGCAGTTATTTATATACAATTATGCAAAACAATGTAGCAGAACACAATACACACATATTACATTTAAATATGCATGTTACTTTGTAATGCGTTACTGTACCCACTTAAAAAAGTAAGAAACATATTTTATGTATCCTCTGTTGCGTAGTGGGTAATACCTAATTACCTAGTAGCAATAGTGCCGAAAATTGGGGTGTGCCAAAGATACCAAGGTACAGGGCGCAGAAGGACTGACAATAAATGGACTATCCAACGAACCAGTAGTTTCAGAAATTAGCACGTTCAACAGCCGTGCCGTGTAATGTAGTCACTATTGTCAAAATCGTGTGTGTAAAGACGTGAGTGAAGCCGCGGCAAAAGCTAGATAAAAAAAAACAGGATATTCATACATTGTCAACTGTGTGAAACACCTGTTTTTTTCTTCTTTCAAGGATGATTTCATAGTAAAAGTTGTTTCAAAATTACTTTCAGCCCATGAAAGCTTGTAATTGTTTTATAATTAACCCAGTTAAAACCAGCGTCGAGCACTAGTTGCTCGACATTTTGCTGAACTGGGCCTGTTTGGCGCAGCCGCGAGACACACAAAAATTATTCTTTTATTTTTTCTTGTGTTAGATATAGGTTTTTCTTTTTGATTTTTCTGTGTTTATTTTTTATTTTGACAGTGTGTGTCTATCGTGGTCCCTTTGCACCAGATAAATGTTTTTTCTTTCTTTCACTATACTTTCTTTTCAAATGATGTATTGGCCAACAGGGAGAAATCCGCATCTGTAAGAGATACGGAAAAACTTGGTAAGGAGACTAGCTCTTTTTGTGTAATTAAACTTACCGTTTAAGCAGAACACAGATATCATGGTGAGCCAGAAGAAGCCGCCGGACCAGTCCGAGGTGTCCAACATCGCCAGGATGATGTTACACACGAAGATGAAGACTTCTAGTACCAGCGACCAGACGATACGAACTGTTAGGTTACCTCTGAAACAAATAAATTATTTATGTATTTCTGTTTTAATTATTGCTGGGACACTAGAATTTTTTCTGCATCGTGATGGGTGCGTTTACAAAAATAAAAACTCATATACCCAAACACCCAGACCCGAAACAACTACTTGTAGGTTGTACAAATATTTGCTTCGTGGGGAAATCGAACCCGCATCAACTGTGCCGTCAACACTTATTTACTAAGAGATTAGAATGTGATAAAAAAAGCACAGATAAGTATTTCTGGGTCATAACTCTAACTCCTTTTTTTGGGTGGAATGTCGTCAAATAAGTCCACCCGCCTTCGTTGGAGCGAAAGGGAATGTCAAACGGGTAGTGACAAAAACTGTTCCTACGTTCTAGACCGCGATACCCTTTTTAGATTTAAGGGAGATTTCAATATACGCAATTTCAGGTGTCTATATTGGATTTGAGGGAGATTTCAATACAATATAAAGTGAGGATCTAAAATTATTGCAGTAGACAAAGTAGCCATATTAGTTTCAAATCGGTTACTTTACAAACAAATAACATAATACAAATCCCCATGCCAATATTCCAATGAAACGGCTATATAATGACTTCGCTTCGGTCGGAAAACCCATTACAGTTTATAAATTATGAATGCCCAAGGGATTGTATATCGGGACAGGGAATGATACATAGCGTTACGTAAACTATATTGTGATAATATTAACATAATATTATTGTATCATCATCTCAGCCATAGGACGTCCACTGCTGAACATAGGCCTCCCCTTTAGATCTCCACATATATCGGTTGGAAACGACCTGCATCCAGCGTCTTCCTGGCGACCTTTATAAGATATTATTGTATGCGATTAAGTTATTAATCACTAGCCGTTGCCTTAAGGAGGGAAGTGGAAACTATTTATTTTTCTACTCTTACAATATTATTTTCTGATTAATTTTGTTGCAGGATCCAAGACAGCTACGACCTACGTAAAGTGGCCGGCAGAGACTGGATGAGGAAACCTCAAGACAGTGCTCAGTCGCGCACATTTCGAGAGGCCTATGTCCAGCAGTGGACAAATACAGGCTGATGATAATGATGATCCAAGAGAGTTAAATAATTTTCCGTCGAGCGTCATTGTCTCGGCACTTTTTTGGGTGGTCGCCACTGTTGATTCTGGCTTTCAGGAGTTGCAGTGGTTTGGGAATAGTGTGGTGGAATTGTTCCAAAAAAAGAAAAACATTGCCATTGCTAGCAGCATTGCCCGCGTTTATGTCAAAATTTATACCACGGGAAATTTATACACTGGGACAAAAAGTATCCTACATATGTTTGATATTCTAGGCTGTAACTTTTTATGTAGTACCTAATTTCTTTAAAATTCGTTCAGTAATTTTTGTGTAAAAGCGCAACAAACACCCATCAATCCTCATAAAATTCCGCACTTATAATATTAGTAGAAACTAGTAAGCATAATACATTTGTAGCTAGACTTAGGTGCACACAAGTTTATGGAAAGAAACTTGCGTGTGTTTTAGTAAAGCTTTAATTTGCCCACTTTATATAATGTGATCAATCAGATTGAATGCTGAATATCACTGCGTTGGGTAGTGGGCGTTTTACACTCGCGAGCAAATGTATGCAATCACTTACTTCGAATTAATCCGGGATAGCTCCTTAAATAATGGCGTGATTTTAATGAATTTGGTATCAATTTAAAGTTAACAGTTGAACCTTTAAAATTGTATCATTTTTATTCTTCTTTACTAAGTACTCAAGATTGAGCGGAATCGTAGTAAGTGATTACATACTTTTGCAAGCGAGTGTAGATCATTAATAATCTAATGGCGGCCTGCTCCATCCTAACACTGGATAGAGCGCAAACTATCATTTTCAACTGTGACTGTCTAAAAATCAAGCTACCTTCAGTTACCCTGTGAATTCCAAGACCGTGGTAACCTATTTGCGACCATGGATTTTTGACATATTATCAATGAACAATGTTTTGAGTATCTCTGAGGAAATTTTAAAAATACTGCTCGCTTACTAACAAGGTGAAAATTCCACTACTGTTTTTCAACTTAATACCCATAAATTCGCTCCGTTCATAGCAAAAATGTTCACGTGCATAGTTTATAATCATTTTAATCCCGCAGCCTCACGCTTGCGCTTGAAACTTATGCAAATATGCTGAAAAATATTCTGGCAAGTAGCGTTGCCAGGCTTCCGGATAAAATTGGACACATTCAGGCTTTTTGGTTGCGTGTCCGGTCAAATTAGACCGGTTAGCCCGGCTTTTGTTAAGGTATTTATTCTATTTGAATTTTATAATCTGTACAAATGTTGTAAAGCTGAGAGTTAGTTTGGTTGAACGTGCCAATCTCAGGAACTTCTAGTTTTTATGTGTTGAATAATCCATTTATAAAGAAAGTCTATATTACATCACGCTACGACTTATAGGAGGCAAGTAGCACGGATAAAAACGACGAGAAATTAATTGCTAGTTTCTTTATGTTTTTCTTGTTTTGGTTTCCACTCTGCCTTCTTTCAAGCGAGCAAAGTAGATTTAGTCGCGCTAGCTTGAGCTGTTTTGCGGCAAGGGGAACCTTGTTGAATCAACCCTTTTAAAATAAAAATAAAAAGTTTTGGTATACCTAGTAAGGCCAAAAAATAAAGATGTCCGTCTTTTCACCATAATGTCCGGCTCAACTGACTGGTCTGTCCGGCTTTTCATTTTTAAGACCTTTTTTTTTTTTTTTTTTTTTTATCGTGGTAAAATCATCAAATGAGACCTCCAACCCCGGGCAGGGCGGGAGGTACTGTCAGACTTGTACTGACTAAAATCCACGGTGTCCTTCAGTAGCCCTTTATGTTCCGGGGTCAAGGTAATAGAAATAAATCCCGCGACCCCGGCAGGCTTTGGCCCTCTGAGAGGGGGCCCCGTCATTTTTTGCTGACATCTCTTTGAGGCGCGCGTGGAACACGACGCGCCGTCGACCCGGGCATGGTCCATGGTCGGACAGCGAGTTGCCCTTTACTCGCTGTCCGCATGCCCGCGCCTACGGTGGCCGGAGATCGTCTTGCGACGTACGGCGCCGTGGGCGTACACCACTGCGGTTGGGGCGGAGGGAGGACGCTGTCCTCTCTCTCTCGCGGCCCGCTGCCTCCTTCACGAGCATTACTGCCTCGCAGAAGGCGGCGACCGCTTCCCACTCCGATTTTTAAGACCTGGTAACCCTACTGACAAGCCAGCCTACCTAACCGGTACTCCAAACTATGTTTAAGCTTGCTTTAACTTTGATTTATAAGCCTCTGGAATGAAGTATGCTTGGGAAGTTTCTAAATAACTGGATTAATATTTTTTACATGCTTTTAGCTCGATTTTTCCTTAGGATAATATACATCTTACACACCATTAAAATACTCTTTATCTAAGGAGCTCGTGGCTAAATAATCACAGCCGCACAGGCCGATCTCCCGGGTTAAGCCAAGCGTGCCGATGTTGGTCTGTGGATGGGTGATCTGTCATAGCGAGTTTCCTCCGTGCCTCTGAAAGCACGTAAAGCCGTTGGTCCCGACTGTCATTAGTAGATCTTGGACAGTCGTTACTGTTAGTCAGAAGCTATAAAGCGTAACAATCAGCCTTACTATGGGGTATGGTATTTCCCAGTTACTGGGTTGTGGAAGTCTGACAGGCAGCCGCTCCATGTAAAATACTAATATCAAGCTGGATCTGGTTCCACTGGAAGCCGACCCCAATATAATTGGGAAAAGGCTAGGCAGATGATGACACACCATTGAAATACTCTTTGATCTCAAGACATTTAGGCAAAATAATTTGGCAGAAAAGGGCACAATTATCATGACTTTTGAAACTAAACAATATAAAAAATACTGGTCGAATACAACTCGAGTGTATCAACATGCGAAGAAGCTCTTTTTTTGGCTTACTAAAATCATCAAATGAGTCTCATCTAGGGCAGGGCAGGAAGGACTATCAGACTTGTACTGACTAAATTCCACGGTGTCCTTCAATAGCCCTTTACATTCCGGAGTCACCGTAGCTTTTGCTACGCTTTTGCTTTTTAGCCAACGGGTCCGCCATCCCAGCAGGAGGCCCTCAAGTGGGGCCCCGTCATTGTGCTGACACCTCTTTGAGGCGCCTACCTATTTTGTCTAACCGTTCGAGGTAACCAGGCATGATATTCCTCATATTTGAATTATATTAATTTAGGTCCTTTCCCAACGTAAAAAAACGCTTATTAAACACCGTATAGCGCCCTCTACATTCAAGTTTGAACAGCCAACGAGGCCTGAGCTATTTGCGGAACCAATTAAAATTTCGTCGACGCCAGTCCACGGTTAAGTACACATAACTCGAGAGCGGTTAATTAAAAACTTTAGACCTGTAATAACATAGATTGGTGGAAATCTGTAACGCTTATTCCTAATTTTCTTTCTCTCTCTGGTTTTGCCTTACTAGAAATAGTTTATGTATCTCTGCGTTTGCCAAGATAGAGATAGAAATAGTTTAACTATCTCTATATATATATCTATAGCTTTGGCTAACTAGAGAAAGTTATAGAAATAGTTTATAGATCTCTGGTTTTGCCTTACTAAAATTAGAAATAGTTTATCTATCTCTAGTTTTCTCTAACTAAAGATTGAGATAGAAATAGTTTATTAATCTCTAGTTTTGGCTAACTAGAGAAAGTTACAGAAATAGTTTGTTTTTCTGGTTTCGCCTAACTTAAGATAGAGATAGAATTTTTTTTTGTATTGCTGCCGGGTAAAAGGCTACCGCGGCCCCACGGCCGCATACCACTATGCAAAGGGCAACTGAAGGAACAGGCCAAAACAAAAAAAAAGCTATTTATAGAATATCTAACTTAATAAAACACATTCGATTTTTAACCCCCGACGGAAAAAGAGGGGTGTTATAAGTTTGACGTGTCTGTCTGTCTAACTCTCTGTCTGTGACATCATAGAGCCCGAACGGATGAAGCGATTTCAATTTAGTTTTTTTTTTGTATGAAAGGTGACTTACGTACGAGTGTTCTTAGACATGTTTGATGAAAATCGGTTGAGCCGTTTAGAAGTTATGGGGGTAAAAGTGGGTTAAGGTAACCGAGGGTCTGCAAATATACTCGAGTTGGGTATCAAATAAAAGCGTACTGAAAGGGAATATTGATGACTTAATCGGGAGTACTCTTAGCAACATAAAATGATATAAGTATGTACCCATAAAAAGTATAAAATAAATTTAAAATTTAAAAAACCCCTTTTATGTCGGGTGTTTTTTTAAAATTTTAATTATAATCCCACCCTGGAGACTGCTAAGCAAAGCCCTATCCCTTGCCAACACTAAAATAAAGAAGTCAAAATTAAAAAAAGAAATACCTACTTGGTCTTTATAAAAACATTGCACCAGCTGAACAACAGATTGGGTATCTGACTGGCCCAACCAACATAAGCCAGGTAATGCTCTGAGTACACCGGAGCGTTCGCCAGCTTGTATTTCACGAAGTAGTCTTTCGCCGTGATGAACATGTTCCACGCAGTCAGGGTGCCCAAGCCGTGGAGAAGTAAAGTCAGGAATATGATGTTCCATTTGTCTTTGGGAGCTTGTAGTTCCATCGCTATACCTGGAATAGGGAAGAGGAATTAGTTATATTTACAAAAAAGGTAAAAAAAATAACGTCCAAATTCGTAGGCTTTGTTTTTTTTTTATGTCACTGACTTATTTGTCACCGAATTCCGAACGAAAAGTTATTTAATCATGTGGTTTTAGTAGGTTAAAAAAAATACTTAAAATAAATTGTACTTTATTTATCAAAAATAATAAAGTTTTTCAATAACTTGAAAAAACATTTAAAAAGCATAAAAAGGCGAGAAAAAATCCAATCCAATATTCAATGTCAATTTACGCATAAATAGTCAAAGATTTATAATTTATTTACCACTAAACGCAAATTATTTTAACAACATCCAAAAAGTTTTTCCGGTTCTGAGATTCGAACTCACAACCAATTTAATTGTCGGTGAAGAAAACGTCGCAAGTTCGAATCCAAGTTACAAAAGCTCTTTTTGGATTTATAAAAATTCCGTTTTACTATTTTATTACAGCTTATTAAAAGCTTGTTACAGCTCATTTTCACTTAGAAATGTTCGTAAGGTTTTCTAGATGCCTTTTTGTGAAAGATTTTCGGATTTTCAGGCGAAAAAGAAATGTCGCAATACTTAGGTGCACCCAATCTCATAGGAAATTGCGTGTGTTTTAGTTAGCTTTTCTCTACCCACTGAAATATGAATATGACAAACAGTTATGAGAAACCGATGCCACTGCGTTGCTACATGGGCTAACCTGACAATTGTGGACAGCGTTGAATTTAGCCTTCCCATGCTAACAACCGTGAAAACTTTACTTGCGCGATTCAGAACCGGATGTTTGTGTTATGCTCCGCTAGATGGCGTGGTAATATTAGTAAGTTGTTAACTCGAAAGAAAAATGAAATAATATTAGATGATTTTTATTGTAAGTTTGAGATTAGACAGATTTATCAGATTAGATCATGCTGCTATTTAGGTCATTTTAATAATAAAGTACTAATCTATCTTCTTTAATATAAAATGGATCGCAATAGTCGCCGATTCAGATAATTCTTTTTTGCTGTATTTGTAACCATCGGGAACGGGTTTTAGAGGACTTCCACCCGTGCGAAGCCGGGACTGGCCGCTCTTCTTTTAGACTACTTTTTATATAGATTTTGAGCAAACAGTCAAACTTGGTGCTAAGCTCCAATCTGATCGGCCGGTTATTGACACCCAGTTTCGTTCAAAAAGCTTAGCGTGGGCAAACCTGGCTATTCCTATATGAGCTTTCATGGTATCTTGCATGATCTCATTAACTTGTGGAATATCAATAAATAACATTTTTTTTTCACACATCCACTTATATAAAAATCAATACCACTTTTCGTTGTAATTTTATAAGTCAATAGCGGGCTCACCTATCCAAACCAAATGTTTAGGCTTTGTACGGACTATGGTCTACTAGATGGTTCATATGAAGTTTGCACAAAATCGGTAGAGCGGTTCTTGATTTGTCACAAATGATGTGGTAGTATTAGCAGTGTAGATATTAATGATTCTGTGGCGCTACGAAGTTTGCGGGGTCAGCTAGTTTATCTATAAAAGGCAGATTAAACCAAACTCCTACAGCTATAAAAAATTAAACCAAATTTTTCCACTCAACAAGAAGCGAAGGTTTATTATCCCTTCATACTAACAACCTATCAAATCGAGCATGTCAATTTGACATCCAATCAGAGTACCCTTACTCAATTACAGATCCTACTCACTTGTTCGGCTCGGCACATTCAATAACGTAGTATTAATAAACTTAGCCGACCCGAAATATTTCCTATATAAGGGAGCTTGTACATGAGGCGATTCGTGCGATTTACAATTTCTACATTTTTTTTTTAATTGCGGTAAAATCATCAAATGAGTCCTCCCACCTAGGGCAGGGCGGGAGGGACTGTTAGACTTGTCTAACTAAAATTGAAAATCGTCGATGATATAATGATGCAATTCGACTGACTAATGTCGTTGTGGCAAGGACGATTTTAACTTGTAGTTGGAATCGGTCGAATTGCGTCGCATCGCGTCATCAGCAAGCTCCCTAAGTTCTCATTTCGATGTACCCATCGGTAGAGTCTATTCGGCATTTTAAGGAAAGCTCGCTGCAAACTAAGTGACTTCTTCCTGAACGAAATCTAATTTCCCGCCCGGCATTGCGCAACAAACCGACCCGAAAATCATGTATGTCGCTTCTGCCATGATAGCTTTTTATTGGTAAACAACTTGAACATTTTCCATAACACGGTGCGACACAAATCTGGTCCCGTTTAACAGCAGATTACCTTTCAAGTTGAGCGTAAAATTGGACATTTAATCACATCCCGAGTCCTTCATACACGACGAAACCACGATGGAACCTTCTGATAAAAAGGTAAGTATTTTAGCCACACCAGTAATTTTCTACTGACCATTAAGGTTGGAGCATTTGAAAAGCTCAAGGCCAGCATTAATGGGAATGACAAACCAAAATTCGTTCTGCTTTTTATTAGTCGTGACTTTGAATTCAAGTTAATGTCAGAGTTTAATTCTCTGGTTACATATTTATTGTCCCAAAGCGTAGCAAACGCGTCTAAATAGTCACGCCAGCGTTTTAAGGCCTTCCTCGGAAACGACGCGCATCCGGTACCCACTCCGTAACGTCTCTAGCCCAGCGATCTATGCATTGCCACCCAATCCCATTTCAACCTGGCAGTCTTATTACCCAAATCAGTAATTCCACTTTTGGAGCGCATTGCGGCTCATGAAACTAAGAAAGTGATGAGTATGAATATCGATGGATGGAGAGGAAGAGGAAGGCCAAAGAAAAGATGGATAGATTAACCAAGGAATGATACGAAAGAAAAAGGAGTAAGTACCTAAATAATGCTGTGACGTCTGATAGAGAAGGATGGAGGAAAAAAACGTGTTGCGCCGACTACAAGTAAAATGGGATAAGAGCAGGAAGATGATGGAGCAAATCGCAGAAGTACCGACGATTCGAAGAAGGTCAAAGGAAAGTCCCTACTGTAGTAGTTCAACTAACAATAAAGCAATTTGGAATCATCTTACCTTTCAAGTTAAGAGTGTCATTTGGCAAGTTGTTGCCCTCCCAGGCAGGCGTGAGCTTGACCGGCTCGTTGCGTAGGAACGGCGCCTTCTCGTCCGCCGCCTCCCAACCTGAGGACAAGGAAAGACACGGATCAGTTAATGGGGTGTTGTTTCATAAACGATGGAGTAGTTATGCACTGAGTTGATTATGAAATATTTATTTGCCGGATAGAACTATCGTTCTAGCCATTGGTTTTCGTGTTGTTTTTTCATCTATTGGTTGTTGCAGTTTACTCATCTTCAGCTCATGGATGAAGAAACTGACGGACGCTACTGAAGATGCCAAACCTATAGCCAAGTTCTGCAACATTTGATTTTAGATTGTAGCCACGTTAAAACTATGTGCAGGTCGCAGAGAATCAGGTTATTCTAAGCAGTTGATATTTGGAAGGATAAATTTGTCAATTTCTAGTTTTAACTACGACAGTTCCCATGTTTGTAATCTGCAAAAGTATACAACATGAGCAAGAAATTAACAGGGGACAGCTTCATAATGATGGCTGTGAAGTTGTCCCATGTTAACCTCTTTAGATTACGCTCTTTCGGGAGGTCTATTATAGAGCCACTAGTTAGCAGTCTCCCGTTCTTGTCATTAAAAAGATACATACACCTAGTTATAAATTTCGTATGTAACAAATACTTGGAGCAAGTTTGGTCAATAAAAGGAACGTTAACAATCGGTTGTGTCAAACAATATTTGTCTATGAATCAAAAGAGAACAAGTAAATTGTCCTCCCACCCATCATATACGTCCATAAAACCTAAAGTTTCGTTAAAAGCTGGAATAATGGTTTAATATGTGGTTGTGGTTTGACGTACAGACGGATAGACATCGAAGTATCCAAAACCAGTATAAGTTAACCGATGAATGTGAGGAAAAATCTTATAAAACGAGACCACAAATAAGCTGGTTTTGTGTAGCCGTGTGTATAACAGTGAAAATGCGTAGTAGCGGGCTACGTGATTCACGCAATTGCAATTGCCTCGTATGACGCTTCAATAACATTTGTTATAAAGCAAACAATAGACCTACTCGTAAGATAACCCCTCTTGATCTGTGAACTATTAAAATCAATGGTCAAGATAACGTGTGAGAAGAATTTTAACGATCTTTTGATCAGGGATCTTGAATGTCTGAGGATTTTCCTTGCGTTGTCCTCATATGAGTAATAATGAAAATTATGAGAAGAAAGTCTTGAAAATGTTAGATCTGGATGCCTCCAAGACCAAAGAAGAGATGAAGGGGCTGAGGGACTACATGCTTTCACTAAAGAGGATAAATAATAAGACCATGACAGACGATGCTAAGGCGAAAAGGCTACGAGAAAGATGGTCGTTCAAAGTTGGATTAATTATTATGAATTTATTCAATTGAATATTCGAAATCCAAAATGCAGGATGTTGTTGCGAACCTTTGCGTTTTGTACAGCTTTTTTTGTAGATTTAACAGTCTTACACGCTTTGAAACTTGAGAAAACTTACTAAAGCACTCAATAGTACCCACATCAAGAAACGTAATTTAATGTTTCCCGGCTTCCTCTTACGTGCCAGGAATAAATGAAGTGAAAGAAAAGTTTTTAGTTTTACACGATCTCAAGAATTTTATAACCCTTAAAAATATCGAGATTCAGTATTTAAAAAAAAACAATCACACAAGACTGGGCACACCTATGACCAGCGATGGATGTCTTTCAGCTATTATTATTACTATTACATTTATTGCTATTATTATTACATTTACTATTATAGGTTAATGAAAATCACCAGCAGTTTAAATTCAGAACGATTAACGTCTCAAAATCCATAAAATAACTGAGATACAAAGACAAAAGCCTAACACACTAACCAAAGAGAAGTCAATTAAATTGCCATAAACAAACACTCAACCATAAATACTGAGCCTACATTACTCTGTTATTATTGGGAACACATCTCACGTACCACGGAACATCCATCTTGCATTACGTTGCTACAATACAAATGAAACATAGCTGGGTTTATTATTTACAGCATTTTATACATAGGTAATGGTAGATTCTTGATGAAGGGGACAGTAAATAAAAAAAAGCCTTACAGTGCTTAGAAGGTGAAAAAAATATAATTATAACAATTGAAAAGGAATGAGGATAAGCACAGTGCGTAACAGAATCTTAGTTAAGTACATTTATAAAATTTTCCTTAACTTTGGACAGTATTTGAAGTATTTACAATTGAAAAATATTTTTTCTTATTCAAATGTCAAGTAAGGCATTTAAAGAAGTTCCAAGAAACCAACCGTTTACACTTCACAAAGCACTTTCTTACAGTTTTAAAGAATTACTTTTTGTGGCAAAAATAAAAGCTAAAGCAAACTTTACGTAAAGGAATTTCCAGGGAGCTCTAGAGACAGTCAAGTATGTAACGCTGCCTAGCAACCTAACAATTTCTTTATTATAATCGATAGAGGACTTGTTTTTTGCTAATAATAGAAATTGAGGTGGCTAGCTTTTATAAGGCATCAAGCCAAAACATTTTGGAGGATCTAAAGCCAGGATAATCTGGCGTTTCGAAGTAATTTCCATTTTTTACGAGTTTCTGATTTCAGTTGATAAGGATGTTATTTACTTTGAATAAGACGTTTTGTGGTCCTTAATAAACTAAAACTACTTTGTTGAGAAGACCGCAGTTAAGACTCACACAGACGAAGGAAGCAACGCACAATAGAGAGGAAGTCTATACTCAGCCGTGTCTGGAACAGGGCTGCTTCATGACGACAAGGATGAGAGAGGACTTTTATGAAGAATTAAAAGAACATATGTCTTTTTCCAAAGCAGAAGAGAATTTACATTGCGGCAAAAAACTGTTTGTTTTGCAACGCATACAATCCTAATCTCTTCAGAGTTAGAATGAACAGGCTTCGTCTAGGTAAGCTCGCTCCATGGTCGACCTTATCTTTGTCACCTCTGACCTAGACTAAGGTCAAGAGCAAATCCATGGCCAATAAAAAATAACCTATCACGACCCTAGACACAAAAGTCGTTGTCTAAGTCCTCAGGGACAAGGCCTAGAATTTAGACCCTTGTAATCCAATACATCTTCATGTCTGGGACAAAGTTGTTTGCACTTAAAGTTACGGCTGGAAGCCTCGGGACAAACAACACGACATAAATAGTGCCGCTTACGGGAACCGTGTTAAAGTTTCAAGTGGGCACAAAGGCTGTCTATCTGTTTATCGATGGACCACGAACTACTGACTCAATGGTTTGGCGACAAAATCACTTGGGACACAGATTTTCTGATACGGGAAAACGTGCGAGTGAATAAATCGTACAGAAATTAGATGGATGCTACTTCATAATGAAAAAAAAAACAATCATTACGCGAAAGTAGATAAAACTGTTATTCTCTGATCATCTTTGTAAGTATTTAGCTGTTGACGCAAACAATAATTTAGATTATAACAAAACTACAGAAGAAAGAGACTGAATTCAGCAGCAACAAATATGATGAATTAATGTTGAACAGAAGAAAAGGCAAGGTATATTTCAGTTTGGTAAATCACCCATAATATCAATAATAATCAGACTCAGTGCTTTTCTAGAAGTAAAAGCTCTACAAACTACGTCATTTAAAAACTCCCCCATGCCCATTACAACAAAGTAAACCGCATGTAGTTAATACAACAAGCATTTAAAAACTACGGGAGCGCGTGCTATTTACGACACTCGAGTCTCAACGTGGAGGGAGCCGTGTGGTCGTTTGTACCACCCTCTCGACACGAGAGGCGCTTAGCGAAACAACGTTTTTAAATCGCCCTATTTAAAATGAGGGGCTTAATAAAAAGAAAATGTTGAGACTTGAAGGCAAAGATGTAAATCTTATTGAAGGAATACAAATTGTTTGAGACGACATTTGGCTTTGAAGCCAGATTTTCGTTCTTGCTAAGATTTTTCGTCTTCTTTGCATGTCGATGGTGATATAAATTGAGTCGCATCAGAACAAGTAAGTTCTCAACAAAGCATTATTGTAGAAGATTGAGAGAACTTAGTACTAACATGTGATAGGAGGGATGATATTCATGTGACTAACAGAGTGATGGGTATGATGTGGATAGATGGAGAGGAAAAGGAAGATAAAGTGCATATTAGAAAAGGATTAAATGATGCCGTAATGCCTGTGGAGGGGGAAACGGAAAAAATATCGTTGTTTGAATAAGTGAAGAGACAGTGTTGTTGTAGGTTAGCTTTTTGTGTCATAATCATCATCAAAACATAGGTCTCCCCAATAGATTTCCAATAGTACCAGTTAGAAGAGGCTTGCGTTAAGCACGAATGCTTTTTTATATGTAAGTTTAAATGTTTGTAAACGCAGCCACGACAGAGGAGCAAATTCTAGCGCAGAGCAAAGCTTAAAAACTGTTGGCCATCTCCAAAATTAAAAATCCAATCCTGATAATGAAAACCACAGTAGCAGAACTTTCCACCACAAATCCGAGCTCAAACAACCAAACTTAACACTCATCCCCTTGCTTATTAAACCTAACCACAACGTGAACTTTCAAGCAATCAACAAGTAGGTCACTAACTTATTACAAGTTATTATGCTAAAGCATTTACCGAACGTTTTGTAAAAAAAAAACAGTTTTTAAACACACTGCGGCACTAATTTCCTCACTATGTGCACGAAACTGTTTTAAAGGCGACTCTAGGTGCCCTAGGTACGGTTTTGAATGCATCGATAAACAATGCCAGCGATAATGCAGTCGTAGTAATAAACTTTTCTCATTTTTTTTATCGCAGATGTCTACTGGTGCGTACGGCATTCATTTGTTTCGATTTTCAATTGATTTGAATCCTCCTAGGATTGAAAATGATGGATTTTGTGAAGGATGGTAAGAAGGTGAATGTTAAGATGTTGGGTGATAGGATACTTTCCTAGGAATTATGAAAAAAACGTGCCGCAACAGCCGAAATTTAAAAAAAAAATGGAGTATGTGATGAAGAAGAAAGCAAAGATTCTTCAGTAGGAAGTCAAGTCAAGTACTTGTGAAAAAACAAACTCATGAAAAAGCAATTAGGTACAAGACCATGTCAGCCAAGTTTTCAGATTAACATAATTTTATATGGTAACTTCAAAATTGCCCCGTGATATTTTAAGTTAGTCCCCCGTATTTTTTTTTCAAGAATCAGGTGAGACTCAGTTCTTTCTACCAAAACTCAGAATTACTGAACCCAATTGCTTGAATTTCTCTCATTATCTCACTAAATTTTCCTGTTTGATCTTAACATTTCCTTGCAAATCATATGCGTAAATATTCGAACTCTAAGCAAACAGTTGTACGCCAAACAAATATTTATCTTGTGAACAACCTTCGGCTTTAACCAAGAGGATGTTCTCATGGTTACTAATTAGATGATCAAAGGAGACGCGAGGCATATTGGTAGGAAATCTTAGAAATGTGCCTTACAAATGATTGGAAGTCTTGCTCATATATCACTTAAAGTATAAAGATAAATAGGCTATAAATAATCTAACAAGATGTACAAATACGAGGTTACTTACAATGCTTTGTGAATAAATTAAATCAATAATAGGTTTTCGCGATAGTGTTGCATTCGTTTCGCGATAGAACAAATGGGTTTTGCCTTGGATCTTCATAATGTTGATATTTATTAGCTTGGAATTATACGACTGTTAGTTCTAGATAAAGATCTTTCTTTCTTTTGAAACTGCCTTAAATATTTAGGTCCGGTGTCCGGCCATCGTAGGCGCGGGCATGCGGGCAGCGAGTAAAGGGCAACTCGCTGCCCGACCATGGAACATACCCGGGTCGACGGCGCGTCGTGTTCCCCTCAAAGAGCGTCAGCATAATGATGGGGCCCACTCTCAGAGGGCCAAAGCCTGCCGGGATCGCGGGACTCATTCCATCACCGTGACCCCGGAACATAAAGAGCTATTGAAGTACACCGTGGATTTTAGTCAGTACAAATCTGACAGTCCCTCCCGCCCTACCCGGGGTGGGAGGACTCATTTGAAGATTTTACCGCGATAAAAAAAAAAGATTTAGGTCCGGTTCCCACAAGCGGTTCAGAAAGGAGACGAGCGAGAATCTACCAGTCATTGCAATACTTATTCCTCACATTATTGATCGCATCTTGCATGTCTTCGCAACAACGCTTCGTATGTCTCCGCTTTGGTGGATAAGTACCTGTCATCGTGTCCCTCGTCGATGTTTCCTGTCATTGACTTTATCGTCAGTCCGTTTTTGGACTCCCCAAAAATTGACCGTCTATTGATGATATAAATGGAGTCTAACGATAATACTTTTGATTTCGCCGAAAAAACGATTCCCATTATCATTTTAGATTACTTATCTATCACGAACGGCTTTCTAAAGGTCAATTTATGCCCTATGGCTGTATTAATTTATTTATAGACTTAATTTCAGTTGAATCTGACCTTTCGCAAACTAAGTTCAAGCCAAGTTCGAATCAAGTTGGTGCGAAACTCGAATATTGAAGACGGGATCAGTTGTCAAACATTATTATTATATGTGTCTTATATTGAAGTTGTTTTCAAGTTCGGTTTTTAGTGTTGACTTGTGTACAAGTTTCCGTACCGGTCCGGTTAAACAGGTTGCTCCAAGGGCATAGAGCACTCGTTAGTTTCAAAAGAAAACTAATAGATTTAAGTTTCCTTGTACTTTGTAAATGAAAAGGGAAGAATATTATTTTTAGAACATTTTGTACAGCTGTCGTTGGTTTTTTTTTATACAGAAATTAAGGAAATACAGTGTTTGAGGAAAGTGAGACATTCAGGAAAAAATAACAACGGATGTGTTAAAAATAAACAATTAAAAAATAATCATACTAATGGAACATTCCATTTTTTATAACCTCCGCTGCACCGATCATAACTCTCGGGTCACAGAAATAAAGAATGTCATTTAAATTCAATTCATAGTTTACACGAGCATTTTGTAGACTTTAAAATATTCCTCTTTCGTTCCCGAGTGTACTTTGTAATTTAAGTAAAAACTCTCCTAATATTTTATCTCCTAAAACAATCCATTCGTACCAATAACTTTTATTGCGTAATAAATTGTAAGGAGAAATTACGTACAGTGGTATATTTTTCTTATTGTTTGCAATTTTGAGGTATTCCACGAAGGGCACCTGCCAAAAATTTTGACAGGAGCCTTATGTCGAACAGATAAGGTGCAAGTAGCTCAGGTGCCCTTGTCAACGGGTGCCCTTCGTGGAATACCTCGCAATTTTACGTCACGTAGACGTATTCTATCATATCATACCGGGATGAAAAGACTTACTTTTGTCACTATCCTTAGCAAAAGTTCCATAGCCGTCTACCATGTTTTTTTTCCACTAAATTATCTCACTAAATATTCACAACACTGTCTCGGAAGTCGGTGGTTTTTTTTTTCATTGTCTTTTTTGCCACCGACTTCCGAAAGAAAAGTTATTTTGTAGGTTATTTTACTCTTTTTTAATGGTTGGTTTTGAAGGCGGTTACATTTTTTTTAAAAAGCTTTTATTTTACTCTTTTTAGTTTAAATATTCAACCCAAATTCTTATCAAATAGGTACATAATTTTCTTACATGTGCACTGGAATTTTGTAATCCGTAGCACCGGTAATAACATCGCTCATGTACAAAATTAGCTAATAAAATTCCCTATCTCAAAAACTACTGAACCGATTTTGATGAAACTTGCAGTGTTCCCTCAGTTGAACGATACCTAGGTAGTATAACAAAAAAAGGATGACTTAAATCGGACTTGTAGTTCCGGAGATAAGCGAACACAAACTAAATCAGTCGATGCCTACTCCTTACAGTTAAGGAGTTGTACCTTCCATCATCAGCTCAGCTACATGAGATTATGATTACCATACGCAAATACTTAAATTACTTCATAATATTTGCGAAAAACTATATGTGGGCCTATAAAATTTGAGGGTTGCCCTCGATTTCTCCAGGATCTAATCATCAGATCTTGACTTGGTGAATATGGGACCACTCCGAAAGCATCTCCTTTCGAATAAAAAAAGAATTTTGAAAATCGGTCCACATTCGCCGGAGTAATCGCGTAACAAACACACAAAAACATACCGTCGAATTGATAACCTCCTTCTTTTTGAAGTCGGTTAAAAAACAAAACACAGTGACAAAAACGAAACTAACCTAACCTAAACACCTCGATGTGTTTAGGTTAGGTAAGTTTCGTTTTTTTCACACTGCTAACCCCAACCTGCACTGTCCCACGGCTGGACAAAGGGTCCGTCAAGTTTCATTCAAACTCCTTTGTAAAAAAATGCCCAGCGAAATCGGCCAGCAAGGGTCAGCATGTAAAGTAGAATAATAAAGATCGAAGTGCATAATGTGTAGTTTGTAATATAATACTTGTTTGCATATTATTATGTATATGTATTATGCAGGAAATAAATATAAAATTATGCGGTTTAGACGATTCATGACGTTATTGTGCATAAATAGTAGTAAAACCTGTCTTATTGAAACATTTATTGATGTTGTGTTTTGAATCTTACTAACTTACTACTAATCATATTTTACCTTGTACTTTAAAAATTATAAAAAATATTGAAAAGAAAGTTTGTATGGATGGATGTTTATTACTCTTTTCATGCAAAAACTATAGAACCGATATTGGTAAACAAATATTTTATAATCCACTAGCGGGGTAGCGGGTCCGTCCTGGCTTCGCACGGTTGGACTTGTACTCAGGGTGAATGTAACTTTCTATTGGTGATAAACATTTTGAAATCGGCACAGTAAATTTTGAGTTTATTCATATATTCATACACACACACAAAAATACAATTATTTCCTCTTTGTAATATAAAATATTAATGTTAAGGCAAATAAATGGATGAGTAATATAAGCAAGCAGTTCACCAAAATATATTTTTCCCAAAAGAATTCTTATCATAAACACAACTTCCCAACACAGCTTACAAGTTAACTACACAATTATGTTAAGCTCCAAAATAACCAGTTAATTTTTAACTAACTATTAAGGTTAATTAACATAAGCTGTTCCTATTATCGTTAAGCACTGATTACTTCAGTTAGTCTCGCCCTTATCTCGGGTAAATGCAGTGGGCAAACAATGCGTATGTAGTGGGTTCAAGTAGTTAGGGCTGGGCAAAATAGAGTCTTGGTTTTATTAGAATAAAAATTACGAAAAAAAAAATAGGAGGCCTTAGTATAGCAGTGGGAAGAAATAGGTTTACTGCTAACCTACTTCTTCCCACTGCTATACTAAGGCAACTATTGTAATTAACAAAAAGTATTTAAAATATTTGGAAAATGATTTTTTCCAGGTAAAATACATTCCGATTTTTTTTAATGCAACTGTTTTTATTTATTATCTAAGATTTGACAACGTGCACACTTGAAAGTATAATATAAGTTTTTATTTTTCCTATTTATTTATTCGGTTGATGATACTAAACAAAGTAACAATGCAATTTCCATTCAGTGTCCAATTTGAAAAAAGAAAACAGTTTTCTAAGGAAAATATAGTTGGAACAAAAAATATTAGAAATACTAATTAGTAATTAAAATTTTATCAGCGTCAGTATTTCAAATATCAAATGAAAATTACAAATTACATTTTAAGAAGGTCGAGAAATACACATAAAAAATAAGTATTTTACTTACAAGTAAAGTAGTAAAATCGATTATTGGACAGCCCTAGTTAGTAGTTATAGCTATCGCTAAAGGCGCCATGCCTGACCGAGTTAAGGGGCCGCAAGAAATTCCATCGAATTATGCCGCTCCGGAGTTTTAAGAACCCAGTTTCCTATTAATATGTCGTTAAATATACTCAACTTTCGGAATTCGGGAATAATTTTATAGGAAACCTTTGTACCAACCAGTGGCGATATATAAGTTTTCTACAGGAAATAATTTACTGCTTATTCGTCCTTATTGTTTGTTGAGGTGTACAAGAGCGGTTACTTCTAAGACTATAAATGCAAAGTAAGTTTGATTGAATGCCTGTTGCCGGTTGTTTACTTGAAAATAAATGCTTTGATTTTGATGAATTTTGGTACACAGATAGATTCCCTGGAGACCGCTTCAGGATATTATTTGAATAAAACTTGAAAGGGAGAACAAACTGATCTCATTTTCCCACTCCTCCGCTATTTTTTTTTTCGGATTAATTTCGTTGCAGGACCCGTTAAATTCCTTTCCAGGACTTTGGCGAGCTCAGTCAGTCAGAGTCAACTGTTGATTCTGGCTGGAGTTGCTTTGAGAAAAGAGCAGTAAAATTGATCTCATGTTACCTTTGCTTCGTTTTTTTATATTTTTTTCGATATTGCCATATCTAAAGTTAACACATTATGTAAAGACCTCTTGTTATTTTAATACTAGCAACACCAACAGCAGTGTAATAATTACTTTAATGACTTGCACCGTTTATAGTTCACACGCTACCTAGGTAAGTGCATTGACGTAGACTCGATAATGCCTTCATGACAGTTTTATGTTCCAATTAAAAAAATATTGTTCATTACTTTGTACTACTTTCAGGATTTAAACAAGGCCAGGATTAGGAGCTATGTAGGTTGCATATATTGGAGTTTACATATAGTGATGGTAAGATTTTGGTGAAGATGAATTTGTACTCTCTTGTTGGTCTACCTAGCTGGATGCAGACATACTGCAAAGAACTATGTGGCGCGGAATTCTTACTCACTGTGGTAGGTACCGGTAAAGGAAAAGGTGTACCTATCCACCGACCTTTCCATTGGGAATACTAAGATCCTATTCCTTCAATTTCCCTTTACGTTCCAGCCTGGGCACGGCAGCTTGCTTAGACAGTCTTGCAAAAACGGTTGCTTTTTCATAGCTTCTCAATGTCAGCCTGGAGATTGTATCTGTGCCATGTCGATGGCAAAAGACTCGCATTACTTGGACAAATTAAATAAAAACATTAATTGCAATTAGACTAGTTAATGGCACTTTTAAATTTTCTGAAGACATAAAATACTACGCAGAAATAGGTTTACAGTCCCAATCACAGTACTGAAGACGTCCATTCCAAGCGTAGATATCTATGAAAAGAACGGACAAGAAAATCCATGGACACTCTTTTTCAATCAGGTAATTATTACAAACTAAAACATAACTCGCGAATTTTTCTATCTACTGAAAGACATTTCTGTCTAATCCTTCAGGAAATTACAGGCGTAATGTAGTATTAACGTATTTCTATAAATCCGTAGGTTCATTGACGTCACCCCGATAATGCCCACATGAAAGTATTACGTTCCAAATAACACAGTAATCATGGTTCAGTTAGCTATCGACTCATTAATTAACGTTTTCACACATTGAATAGATCGGTGGTTCGGTGGCTATGATGGGGGAAATGGTTGTATGGAGTTTCCTGTTGTACTTATGTATGTAGCAATATGCAATGTAGTTTGGCTTTATCATCGTGTAGTTATGTGTAGAAAGTTTTTGGTTCGTTTATGTGTGATCTAGTGCAATTAAAATGAAAGAAATATTATTCTTTCGATCACTTAAAAAAAAACACTTAAAATATCGCATAATGCCATTTTCAATTCTCGGTGATGAATACGGTGAATACCGAAACCATAAGACTTAAGAGCCCTATTACAAAATGAAAGAACACAGTTTCTGTCAATTTGACATCGTGATGCCCCCCGCATAAAAACAAAACACAATCAACACAGCTACGCCTCGTATACCAGGACGAAAACAACAAGAGCTTTTGCCACTTTTTTTTCGAATAAACAAAGTGAGATCCCGGGCTTCTAGACACTACTTATTTTCTTAGTTACGAATGGATAATATGATAAATGTATACCTATCAAAACAAAATAAGGGCCACTCATTAAATTGCACTTTAAACAAGTATAACTCTTAGACTGATCGATTTTAGCGATAAGACCGCCCATTGTGTCACACTGCGGATTGGATATATTTGTAATTTACAAGGTGTGCATTTTAAAGATTATTCAGTTTCATTCTATACGAGTATATATCTTGTTAGGATATCTTTCAAGTGTTCATTTTGTTTCTTGTGACTAACTGGAATTCATAACTTATTTAATTCGATTTTTGAAATTATTTAGACCTAACGATATGGTGTTTAAAAAATTTCAAACTTTTTCTTGGACTTATACATCAAACAGGCATTTATGCCATCCATTTACATAATTATGGGCCGAAAATCAGCCACTTGCGGTGATTAAGGTGACATAGATAAGGAGATATAGCCAGAAGAGGTCGGTTTAATGGTAGAATATTCACAACCGGTGTTTTAAAATATTTTAAACTGGTGTCAAAAGACGAGTAATATCAACAAACGCCGTGATCCAGGAAGAAACTGAGTAAGGCCCAAGAAGACCATCATGTTCGTTAAATCATGCAAAGAGAGCGATAAATCTACTACGCGGATCATAAAAACTCCATTGCGACAAGCCACAAGATTAAAAATATTCAAGAAGATGCATTGTTCGCCTGCACTTGACTGTAGCGCATGGTGCAAATTAAAAAAAAAAACTCTTTGGGACATTGAAAACGTTATTTTTTCGATTTTATTATTTAATATGAAACCTGACACCTTCCTGTAATTTCTCACTTTTCATTCAATTACGATTTATTGGAATGCTAACTTATTTTTTGTATGTTTTGTTCTGAGTAGTACCTGTATTCATGAATAAAATTCACAAAATAATATCAGGCGAAAGAACCATGGCCTTGGGGCTTGAACTTCAATGCTGCTAAAACGTGAATTTTTCCGCAAAAAAAAGCCAATCCGACCCGGTTCTATCTTTCTGAGGTGTAACCGTAAAAAATTACAGACCATCTTGACGTTTTTGGGGTGCCGTTGACATCGACCCCGAATATTAGTCCACTTTTTGAGTTGGCTGCAAAAAAGTTAGGTATCCTTGTCAAGCGGTACTTCACGCCTGAACAGTTGATGAACTTGTATAATGTTCAAGTCTGGTACATGGAGTGGTACAGGTTGACCAAATCCCAACTCGATGCACTTGAGTCAGTTTAAAAAGCGCCCGGTATTGATCGAGGCCACGATCTGAGGGGCGAGACGGAATGAGAAGTAGTCACCTCCTTATGCAAAGCAGTCATGCTAGCGAAGTAGGAGGTGGAACACGTGAGGGAGAGGAAAGCCGCGTGACCTAAGACGCCGTGAAGCGATTTCCAATCAGGGAGGTAAGCCTTGGAGGGCCAGAGCTTGCCGTAGTTACTGGACTGTCTCACCAAAACAAATACAATGCAGCTGCCAAAACGCCGCAATTGACTGGATGCCGAACCTGATACAAGACTTCAACTCTCTTCGATGAAACCTAATTACAATCGATTGATGAAAAATAAGAAGCTGTTCCATACATCCTATTCGATTTTTTTTTCTAATACTCTGTAAAATTATTATAATGCGCGTTACTTTTCTCTTATTTTTATTTATTAACACTTACTACACACAAGTAAACATTGTATCTACGAAAAGGCAGACTTACTTAATGCCTTGGTTTTTATAGTTTAGTCATTAGGGACAAATTAATTTAAAAAAAAAACCCGATCCAAAAGCAAGTTCCCTATATAAAGTAAAAAATAATAAAAAAACTCAATTTTAAAGTACCTACCTAAGTATGATAATTAAAAAAAAATGTCGCGTTGGGGGATCGCTCCAAATTATTTATCATCTACAATTTTTTCCGGTCCCCCTTTATGACAAAAATGCCTCAGAGAAGTTTAAAGGCAATGAAAATCCATAACAAATGGTATTTATTTTTATTCTGTATATCAAATAGATATAAAGTTACAAGAGGGAGAACGTTCAATATTCATAAAAAAATAATCTACACAGTTAACGAGTATTTTGAACATGATTTAGGCCGGGAGAAATCGCATTTCGGGCATACAATTATTATCAACTTGCTGCCCCGGCAAACTTCGTACCGCCTCTTTTTCTCACCTTCTAAACCTTCCCTGGTCTTCCCAATATAATTCAAAACTAAAATCAGCCAAATCGGTACAGCCGTTCTTGAATTTTAGCGAGACTAACGAACAACAATTGATTTTTATGTATAAGATTATTTTCATTATGACTTCACTAACATCAGTGCATTGAAGGCTTTGTATGAGGCTCTTGTGAGGAGTCATCTCGAGTATAATGCGGCCGTCTGGATTCCGAGTGAAATAAAATATAAAAACATGCTCGAACGGATACAGAACAAATTCGTTAGATTCATTTATTTAAAATTGTATGGAAGGTACCCGGGATACCCATTGCTATATCCTACCCTGTGTTCTGTCTCGGTATGGTTGGCTATTACAAACTGGAAATTGGGCGTGAATTTGCACTGACAACATACATTTTCAAACTTTTAAGAAGTATTATACAAAACTCGGACATACTATCGGAAATAGCTAGGCTTCAATTTACCGGATGGGTACGTGGCGCGGCGGCGCATCCCGTCATCTGCTGGTGGTTCCGAGGGCGCGAACTAACCTGCTGGGGCGCGCACCGCTGAGTCGTGCGCTGCGCACTCTCAACAAGGTGGCGGAGGTCATAGATATATTCGACTGTTCACTGAATTAGTTCACAAGGGCCACATACTGTGTAGCATGTAAGGATTAGTTAAGTTTATTTTAAGTTACTTTGTTGCATTAGATTATGAGATATCTGTAATGGCAAAGAAACATGTGATAAATAAATAAATAAATATTTTTTATCCATTTTGTTGATAGGTGGAAAGTTTTAAGTAAATCACGTGAGATTAAATTATTTTCATACAAACTTTAATCCCAATTACACCTCTATTTTAAACCTCTTCGGGTATGAACTTTCAAAAATCCGTTTTAGTGCACAAATATGAATGCAGTTATTTAGAAGTTGGTCAAGTCTCTTGAGAAAATCTGTATTCAGGTCATAGTAATACATATCACCATAGTCAATTATGGGTAAGATGGGGGACTGAACAATTGTTGATTGCCTTTACGTGAGCAAAAGAGATATAGGAACGTTGCGTTCCTGTAACAGAAGAGCGCAGTCAATGATATAATCGGCGATACAGTTAATCCGTTCCCCCTCTACAAGTCATGGCTTCCTATAATAGCAGACTGGCACATGTCTGGCTTAACCGCTACCTCAAAACAATCAGATCACGTGGGACTGTCTTATCAAGTATCTATGCCCCCGGATCGCAGTGGGTTATTGAAGGACACCGTAGAGTTTAGTCAGTACAAGTTTGAATGTCCCATCCCGTCCTGGGTGGAAGTGCTGATCTGATGATTTTACCACGTATTAAAAAGTCATACCACTAGGGGCATGGCCGGTGGTATTGTGCGTCCGCAGCGAGCTATAGGTATTATACAAACGAATTGGAATATTTGGGAAGTTGGCAAGTCTGAAATTACATTTAATTACCAATTCAGAAAAATAGCTATCAGACTTATTTACCACGTACATTTATTATCTAGAATTATATCCACATTCGAATATAGGGAAAATACAATCAACACATTTATATGTTTAAATTGCAAACAGATCAGAATGAAATTAATTCAAAATATTAGCTTGTATCAAAAAAGGTTGGTCGCGCTATATTCTTGCCGATTGGGAAAATTCCTGGCCACCACTCATGACCTGCGGAAAATTTGAGATACTACATTTTTTATATGGAATTTGATGTTATGACAAAGACACTAGCGCCGCGTCTAAAGGTCATGACTGATGGCATGTATTTTAAATTTTAATGATTACGTGACTAATGTCAAAATGGTTGCGAGCGGTACGTCCTCGCTCTGAGAGCGCTCCGCGCTGTCTAAATCAAAGAACAAACCGTTCTTGGTTTTATATTGAATTTTGTCGTTGCATATTTTAATTATTTTATACTATTATTTTACTTTTAAATGTGCTTATTATTTTTTTCATGCAAGCTAACATAGTAAACTTAGTTATTCAATACTTTTTGTTTGAATATTCAGTAAATATTGATAGATAAAAAATATAATTTCGGACGAAAAAATGTCAAATTCTTTCTGTTTTCCAGAATTATTTTTGGTGTATTTCTGAATGAAAATTAAAAATCTGATTAATACACTCCAAATATAAACTTTCAGGTGTACCATGGACATTTTCAAATGTTATTTTACTATTATACATTCTATGTAATTCAATACAAAAGTATGACAAAAAGTAGAATTTTATGAAACATCCTTTGCAGAGACAAGGTTTTTACTCATGTATGTAAACAAATCTAAAAATGTTTTCAATACACTCCACGCAGAAATAATCAAACTTTCTCGAGTATATATTTTTTTTTAATTTGTGGCCATATCCTAACCAGAATCAGGTTCAAAACATTGCACAAAAACAAGGAAACGTGTGATAGCCCTCTTAATAATGAAGGAAATCATCAATAAAAGAGCCCCAAAATATTTAGCCATGTAGGTAGATACCTACTCATTTGGTGCTGATTTTTGGACGTCGATTGTATAACTAATTATTTATAAATAATCAAAAGCGTAGCCAATTAAATAAAAAAGACAACTCAACAGTTCTCATTTCTACAATTACCATAGCCAATAAAAATGAATGAATATTGAATCCCTTTTATACTGAATGGCCCAATAAACATGTTTACCCTACTTATCGCATATTATAGGTCAGCGGGAAGGCGGAAACGAGTTGGTATGAGATAAAGGAGATTGGAGAATAGCTGCGGGAGACAACACTTTGTGAGAGATATTCATCCACTGACTCAAGGCAGTCTTGGCAGTCGCCTTTTGTTTTTCTCATCTGAAGGCACTTGTACTGTTTTGAAAGTCTAAGTAAGTTTCGCGGTTGTTTTGTGATAAAGGGTGTGTTAGATTACATTTCATATTCCGTTGGGCCTTCAGGGAGTACGTTATAGGGTGTGGTTTTGTTTTATGTTCTCAAATCATTGGATTGGGTGGGATATCAAAATCTGGGAGTATTATTTGTTTGGCAAAGGTTTCAGTTTTGCGGAGTTTTTATTTTTTTCAGGGAAAATCTCTAAACGTAATTAATGTAACTTTTGGAAATCATAACTAAGTGACTAAAGACTATAAAATCGTCGAAGCAACGAAACTAGGTACTAAATAAATTATTCATTGGATCTCATAACGAACTTAAATGAAGAAGAGCGGCGAAATAGCGCCGGGTTAAAAAAAAAACGAGTGTGTTGCCCTAATTACTAGGTAGCACTGCAATAATATTTACAATGGATTGACTGATTTTATCAAATTTTATTCTATTTTTTTTTTCAGAACTTTTCGGTTCAAACCAGATGAAAGCCCCTAACTTTGACCACGTGCACGTTCATATATTATATCATTCCCTAACCCTATGTATAACAAACAATCTATTGATGATTATCAAAGCATACAAGATAAAGATTCCTTATCAATTTGTACCCATTTTTGAGTTATCAACACTAAACTTTTGATCATGCAGAGATAAAGATGTCAAGGAAAATTGGATATACAGCATGTATCAAAAAGGCGGGCCGTATTCATACCATCACAATGAACCACTATTTCAACGTTATTGTAAAAATAATCGGACATCGCGATCGCGGCAGTAAGTGCCGGAGCACACGACGCGTTGCGGCACCGCACCGCAAAGATTTCGCCTCACAAATTATTGTCACGTGTGCCTGCCAGTAGGGCGAAATCTTTGCGGTGCGGCGCCGCAACGCGCCGTGTGCTCCGGCACTAAGACCTCTCTTTGAGGAGTGGCTGGAGAAGCGTCACTTCATCCTCACCTTCCGCTTGACAAAGTTCCTCACAGGACACGGAAGTTTCGGGAGGTTCCTGTGTCTTATTGGGAAGGAAGCCTGGGTGTCACCACTACGGATGTCACATTGAGGACACAGTAGAGAATACGGTGCAGGACTGCCCGGCTTGGGCAGAGCATCAGTCCCAAGTAAGGACACTGGTACAGAGACATATGAGGGGATATATCCAGAAAATGCCAAACAAAACCCCTTAAAAAACTGTGTCCGTCTTTCTACCACCCTGTATAAATAAGATTATGACTATAATATCAGAGCCAGCAGTCCGACTCGGTAATCAGATTAAGGGAAGAGATAGAGGATTACGGAGAGAAATCTGATTAACGACCATATCCGAATGAATTGTAAAAGTATACTTGACAGTCTTTATAAAAATATAAATGCGATAGTTCGAGTGTATGGTAGTTCTTTTATGTTATCACAAAAACCCAGATTTAGATCTAATGATTATGTTTTATATCTGAACGCAGGGAATTATACAAATATGTGTGCATGTTTTGTATGCGTTGAACGAAATTATGAATGAAATGTTCACATTTCATAATCATCATCATTTCAGCCTATTGCAGTCCACTGCTGGACATAGGCCTCTCCCAGGGAGCGCCACAGCGCACATTCTCCTGCTTTTTTCATCCAGCCACTGCCAGCCACCTTATTCAGGTCATCGGTCCATCTTGCCATTTCATTCATCATTTCGAATTCCGAACGGAAAAAAAACTGATGTGACCCTAAAGCATTTGATACATTTAGAAAGAAAAGAAATAACACTGGTATAAATAACATAGGCAAACAAGATTGTTGTGCAGATGCAGAAGGCAGTAAACGCAAATCTGCTATTTCAATTCACATTCAAAAAAGGAACCATCAATGCGGGTGGTTTGGAAAGACGAACTGAATACATGACACCCGTTTGTGTTCCGATGTCGCTTACACCTTGTTTAAGATACAGGGGTCATTGACACCCACACAAGTACAACATCACATTGAGATATCGACACGTGCTTTCATTTAACGTCTTGCACGTGTCTCCTTTTAAATGTTTTTTTCTTAACCCGCACAAAACTAAAAATATAAATGTAGAAGACAGTTTGTTTATCATGCTCTACAAGTCTACAGATTGGGATTAAATTAATCCTAACCCAAGTCCTTAGGCTAAGTAAGGATATCTATGGTAGTCGCGGGCCTGACAAAAAAGGGTCACCACTGTGGTGACTTGTTTTACCTACGAACGCAAAGCGCAAAAGAAGAAACAGCTTGATTCTTAGACAAGTCTAAGAGTCCAGTCTTTCTTTACTTAAAAAATCGGTATTCTAAAGTTAATATTTATCCCGGGAGCAAATATTCGCAAGATGTATAATAAAGTCTAAAATAATAAATAAAACAGTAGTCTAAACAATCTGGCATTCGATAACACAGTCTTCCAACCTTAACCTCATTTGTTTTACTACGTTACTGATACGCGTAACACAAATTGGGTCAACGAACAAAATTATATCAAGCAACGATCAGTGTTTGTACCATAATACATAATATTATAGAAATAAATAACCGCAATACATAATAAAGCTACTAATGTCAAAAACCCGACATTAAAATATTTGATGATGATTTATTAAGAAAAATGCGTGCGTGCGTACGGCAGCGGTAAATCCTAGAAACTAAGTTACGACCAAGCAATAAAAATGTATTGCCATATTTATGGCGTTGTGGGAGCGAAATATTAAATACCTGGGTTTCAATTGAAAAAAGTCACACCTAAAAAAGGCTTTATTAAAAGCGAAACTTCGCTTTCTAAGTATGAGGTGATGAGGTGAGACAGAAGCGACCAATGTTCTTTATTTTGGGAGATGTGCCTTGTTCAAAGTTTTACATCTAACCTACCTAATAGTAAAAATAGAAAAAAATGCACTATTTATAAAATAAGAACTCAAAAAAAAATGTCACATAGCTACATTAACAAGGAATAACATGGGCTTTATTTTATTTTCAAAGTTTCAAACTGTTGCCGTTGCCCGAATTCTATACAGAAATCATTTAATCGTAATGGTCTGTATTGTCAGCTCCTATTCAAAATTTATGGAAAAGTTCATCTGCCATACACCTTTATCTAAAGACAAAAATCTAATCTTTCTACGACTACCCAGATTACGGTACATTTCTTCTTGATAATCTTATAAAGAACAATAAAAAAATGCCTAAAATTCACCTTATTTAGGAGCTCCAGATACCTAAAAGTAATTTATGCAATTTAAGTGTCGATCAATGAACTATATCACGGTTTAAGGCTCAGACCAACAAAAAAAGAAAGACGGCGCGCCGCGAACATCATAAGTGAAGCCACCGAAACCGTGCTCCTGCAAGTAAACATACACGCTCACGCACACACCTACACTAAAACCATGCTCATCGCTCTTAGTTCGTCACGAGTCGTCGTCAAGTAAACTTAGATTTAAAACATAGAATTATGCCTTCCTGTGTGAAAAGTTACAAAAACAACAGCAAATCACATAAAAAGTCTCACGGAATCACTTTTCACTTGTAAGCACATGAAATAACATCGATTCTCTATTAATAAACTGTGAATTTTAGGTTACTTGGAACAAAAAACCTCAACGAACGAAAGCAGTGACATACAGTGTGAGGGTTGCCATAATACGATTTAAAATTTCCCCATTCGGTTAATAATGGGTTAATATAAATATGATTGCAGGTAAGGAGTATACAGGCAATTTAATTAAATGTGTCATTGAAAAATACTATAATATATACTATACTACTATACTATACTATAATATAATATAATTTATTTATTTATTTATTTATTAAAAATATTTATTGTCAAACGGGCTGGTATCCGCAACTCCACGTCAGATGCGCGTATTTTGCGTGATTTCACCACTTTTCCAAACAAGAAACTATTTCACTAACAATAAAATCTAAAAGGCAGCAATTTAAAAAAAAATCGTTTTCGTTACCATTTATTTCTAAAGGTATTACTTTTTCTTTAGAGTCAGTGATTTGTTATGGTGGTATTTTTGAATTTAATAAAGTTGATTGAAAATATAAGTTTTTTTTTTGGAGTAGAATCCTTCGCAACAATTGAGGCACAATACCATACTTAACAATATTTTATTCGTATAGTCAATATAATATAATATTATTTACTAGTTCATACCCTCAAAAATATCCCCAGATTATAGGGAAAAAATTTAACAAATGGCAACCCATCGATACACACATAGATAAAAAGGTGGCTTCACTTTTGATGTTCGCGGCGCGCCGTCTTTCTTTTTTTGTTGGTCTGAGGGTTTAAGGTGAGCATGTTAGTTAGGTAAGTTTAGTTTTTAATATTATTGTTAATTTCTGGCGTTTAAATTAATTTATATTTAAATATTATATCCCACAGTTAATCTGTGAACAGCGCTGTGGGCTACAATATTGATAATTTCACATGTTCTAGATTTAAGTTTTTATATTGTATATTGTAGCTGTTAGTTGTTCCTTTTGAATAAAATAAAATAAAATAAAATAAAATAACAACCTATTCCAATGTTTGTAAACAACTGTACATAAAATGATTCTCTGACCCGTTTTTGCTCATCATCCTTTGCATTTCGGGATCGAAGGACTATTTTATTTGGTAACTGTGAACCCGGAATGTAAGCGTCTATTGAAGGACACCGTGGATTTTAGTCAGTACAAGTCTAACAGTCCTGTCCTTCCCTGGGTGGGAGGACTCATTGAGTGGATTTACCACATCAAAAATGATTTGCATTCGGCTTGATTTGTCTCGGTTTTTTTTTTTATAAATTACATTTTAACTTACTGCTAGTGAGCTTCAAGTTTCTTATCTTCGTCTTCCAATATAACCATCAAACACATACAAAAAAAATATTTATAACGAAGGAACCAAGACTTACAAGACATCACAATAAAATATGACAGTTAAACCACTGACTGCCACTGACTACAGACGAAGAGTTGCGCGAAAAAATTCAAAAAGTTGTGTTGTCTCTGACCTACTTGAGTAAAACCTTTAACGATTTATTCGCTCTGGTTTTGGCTGGCTTTCATCCCTGAAATAACGGCTTGCTCACAAGTGTTGCTTTAAGATTTTTTGTGGACGAAATCTGGAATTGTCGTCTTATTTTCTGCGACAGCAAAAAACTTAAGTCCCTGCTTTTTTTTGAGATATTTTAGCCATGCTGAGTTAAGATTTTAAGCGTTTAATTTTTACTTTTCTTCTTTACCGTATTATTTTACCATAGAATTCTCATAAAACATTTTTTTTTTCGTATTGTGAATAAAAAATATGGTTTTTGTGTTGTTTGTGATTATAATAGTCTCTAACCGGCTTTAGAAACTAATTCATTCTAATACTTGTTTCTTTGGAATGACAATTTCATAAAGATTTCAAAGAAAGAAAGAGTAAGAGAATAAGGGACTATAAGAGCTCATATCATATCACTTTAGAACTTGTGACATGAGAAACTGTGGTAGAGTTATTGGAATATGTAGCCAATGAGTGTGATTGACGTTCGAAAATAATTCTAAACACCTTTCTATGATTTTGGGACGGATTTTGAAATCACAATAATGTGGAACAACTAAAACTAAAATCCCAAGCATGCATAATCCTCTTAGACCCAAAGTCTAATGGGAAGGTACACAAACATGGCAGTGGGAATGTTCAACATATTTAAAGCACGTGACATTCGACCTTAAACCCTTCTGTTCAGGTATTCGACCGAGCCTTAGTGCAAATAGCCTCGAATTTCTCACGCATGTAAAGTGGCATGTTTCGACATTTGCTAAAACGACTTGTTTCTGCACTTTCTTCACGTATTCCATTGCCTAAATTGCCATAAGGTATTGACAAGTAACCAGTTTTTTTTTGTAACATTACGCGCGTAATCACTAACGAAAGGACTATTACTGAGGTCACTGAGGTATTATTGTTACGATTATGAATGCTGGTATTAAGGAGATGGGTAGTTCTCGATGTACTTCAGAATATTTTCTGAACAAGATAAAAGAAACGATAATCAAGTGCGTCTGACCAAAGAATAAATAATATTACTACGCAAAAAAGCGTCACTCCCAAAAAAAAATCAAACAAATGTAAAATCTATTCACGAAAGAATAAAGAACATTTTAACTGGCAGCCGTACCGCCCACCTACTTTTATATTAGCCTAAACTTCCCATGCGCAAGCAAAAATGTACTGAATGGTTACGCGCGAAAGTTTATTTTTGTTTATCTGACGCCTGACTTAGAAAGTCCTGGACAATAAACCCCTTACTACTTCGCCTTCTCCTTTCACGGGACCGTTTTCGGAGTTAACTGTGACCGTGGAATCTAAAGGCCAACTGAAGGAAGACGATGGACTTTAAGTCAATAAAGACTCTGATACTATGACATTGCCTTCTGCTCCACCCAGGAGGACTCATTTAATGAATTTACCACCAAAAAAAAAACAAAGATATTAGACCTCTATATGTAATACATAAGTCAATTTTATTGCTGTTAATTTTAGTCTGGCTAATTTTAGTTTTGGATTATTTTGAAAGTCCAGGAAATTTTAACAGGTAGTGCAGGCCGCAGACGGAATTTCGTTTGCAAAATGTGAGGACAGCAATCTGTTTTATGAAGTATGCAAATGGGTTCTAGGACTATTTAAAAATGCATGTTGCCAGTGTCTGGAGTGGTCCAGAAATTTGTAAAATACTACCGCACTACACGTAGTAAAATCTTTCCCTTAAAACTTAATCACCCCTTTTCACCAATTTAGGGGGCGATTTTTGAAAAACCCAAAAACACGTGTTTCATTATTTTTGATCTAATTTCCATATACCTCATACCTCGACAGACGTAGCTTTGCAGGAAGACACTCCTCGACAACCAGCTCCTCCACCATGGCAAAGGGTGCCATCACCCAACAGCAGAAACAGTAAGAAAAGAAAATGTAGCAGTTCTCCACCCAGAGGCGTAGAAGCCGAGAGTACCACAACGAAAAACCGCTTTAGCAACTTGCCTTTGGATCCAGTGGAAGAATCATGTACTACCAACCATACCAAACCCAGCAAACCCCCACCCATCGTTCTGAACGGCATAGAGGATGTTACTGAGCTAGCTAAGCTACTTCAAACCGCCAGCAGCAAGGAACATTACAAAATCAAGTTAATTAACAAATACCTACTCCACATTCTTGTTAACACTTCTGAGGAGTACAAGAAAATTATAACTGTAATAAGAGCTAACGGTCTCATAGGACACACGTTTACCCCTAAGGACAGCAAATGCTATAGAATTGTCATAAAAAACCTCCACCACAGCACTCCGCATGAAGCGATATCAGAAGCCATTGAAGCAACCAACAATAAAATTAAAGGCGAAATTATCAATGCGCGATACGGACCCGACAAGATACCCACATCGACTTTCTTTGTGAACATTGAGCCCAGTGTTAACAACCCCGCAGTCAAAAGTATCACTCATATATTCAATCAAAAGGTCAAGATAGAGGATCCTCGAAAGGCGAAAAATATCGTTCAATGTCAACGATGTCAGCGCTACGGCCACTCGAAGAATAATTGCCTGAGACCCTACAGGTGTGTCAAATGCGGAGAAGGTCACAAAACCTCGGAGTGCAAGAAGAAAGACAGAACCACACCGGCCAAGTGTGCTCTTTGCTCCCTTGACCACCCAGCTAACTACAAGGGTTGTGAAATATACAAAGAAATCCTTGCCCGAAGAAATAAAAATTTCACCCCAAGAGAAACACAGCCCACCATAATCACCTCAGCCTTGCCAATTAACCCTGTCTGCTCGACTTCGACAGTAAATAAAGAACACGAAAGACCAGCCTCCCCACGCACATACGCCGAAATGACTGGTGGAAAGAATACCCAATCAAATCAACAATCCCACAACAAACTGGAAGATATTTTACTAAAGCAAAGTGAAAAAATGGATTTACTATTACAACAAATAGGTTCCTTAGTGAGCCTTATCACTACTCTCGTTTCTAAGGTCACAAAATGACCTCTCTTCACATTGCCACTTGGAACATCAATGGCCTTGCGCCTAATAAAAACGAACTAGAGATGCTCATAAAATCTAACAAGCTTGACGTTTGCCTTATCTCTGAATCACACACTACATCAAGAAGCCGAATATGCATTCCAGGATACTCCGTGTACCTAACCTGCCATCCCGATGGTGGAGCCCATGCTGGCACCGCAATAATTATCAAGAACAGTGTGAGGCATTGCCTTTTGGAACCAACTGCCGCCCCTTATCTTCAAGCCACTACTGTCAGAGTGGAGGATCGATCAGGACCCCTGAATCTCTCCGCGATATATTGTCCACCGCGGCACAAAATAAACGAGAAAATGTTTTCTGACTATTTTAAGTCATTGGGCAACCGATTCATTGCTGGTGGCGATTGGAATGCCAAACATTCATGGTGGGGATCACGACTAACACTCGCTAGAGGACGAGAATTAAAAAAGAGTATTGAGGCCAATCACCTTTTAGCTATGTCATCTGGGGAGCCTACGTATTGGCCCACAGACAGAAACAAAATACCTGACCTCCTAGATTTTTTCATCACAAAGGGTATCAACGAACTTAACACTCGCATAAAGTCAAGTTTCGACGGTAGTTCTGATCACTCACCTGTCTTACTGATGGTTAGTCCGGTGGCCATACTTAGTGACACTCATAACGACCATCTCCACAACCACAAAACTGATTGGCAATATTTCCGGGAATTCCTGGAATCTAACATCAACCTTAATGTCCCACTTAAATCCAAAGTTCAAGTGGACGACGCGTGTCTCTATATCACAAATCTTATCCAAGTGGCGGCCTGGTCTAGTACTCCTGAGTTGAGGGATTCACCACGTGGGGCGACCGGTGTCCCACTCGCAGTAAGGGAAAAAATTGCCGAGAAACGTCGTCTTCGCAGAATTTGGCAGACGAGCCACAGATGTGAAGATAAAACCAAATTAAATAAAGCTACTAGAGAACTGAAAGATCTCCTGGCTTATGCTGCAAATGAGTCCCTCAAACAGAGACTAGTCAAAATGTGTCCAAATGCAAACGGGATCCACAACCTCTGGAAAGCAACCAAGTACCTCCCACAGCCGCAACAGTGTTCTCCGCCTATTAGAACTGGAAATACCTGGGCACGAACTGACCATGAAAAATCCCAAGCCTTTGCTTCATACCTAGCCGGAGTCTTTACACCCAACAAGTCGGATGGTCTTGAGGATCCAGAAATAGATCAAGTTCTAAATCAAGATTTGCAACTATGCTTGCCATTGAGTCCTACTACGCCGAGGGAAATAGCTAGAGAAATAGCCAAAATGAACCCCAATAAAGCTCCTGGGTTTGATTTAATAACCCCTAGACTACTAAAAGAGCTCCCTAAGAAGTGTGTAGTCTTTCTGACCATCCTTGTCAATGCCACACTGAGAACCTCACATGTTCCTGTACTCTGGAAAACATCCCAAATTGTGATGATCCATAAGCCTGGTAAACCGCCTCACGATATCTCATCTTATCGCCCTATTAGTCTGACACCTGTGTTGTCAAAATTGTGGGAAAGGATCATCCTTGCACGATTATCCCCATGTCTAGATATGAACCATGTAATACCCGACCACCAATTTGGTTTCCGAAAGCACCATTCAACTATAGAGCAGGTTCACAGAGTCTATTGTACAATAAGACAATGTCTGGAAAAGAAGGAGTACTGCTCGGCAGCTTTTCTCGACGTCCAACAAGCGTTTGACCGGGTTTGGCATAAAGGTTTACTTTACAAAATTAAAAAGTACCTTCCACACTCCTATTACCTATTAATGGACTCTTATCTCAATGAGAGAATGTTTCAAGTCAAACTCCGCGACGCAAGATCTTCTCTCTTTAACTGCAGAGCCGGAGTACCCCAGGGCTCCGTTCTTGGTCCAATCCTCTACAATATATTTACAAGCGACCTACCCCAATCAATTGAAACATCTGTTGCAACCTTTGCCGACGATGCGGCCTTCCTGAGTTGCAACCGCGATCCAGAAGACGCGAGTAAAATGTTGCAAACCCAACTCAATGCCACCAATGCTTGGTTGAACAAATGGCGAATAAAAGCAAGCGCACCAAAATCCCACCACATTACATTTACCCTAAGACGTGGAACTTGTCCGCCGGTCAACCTAGGCTCTGACACATTACCGCAATCAACCTGTGTTAAATACCTTGGGTTTCACTTGGACCGCAGGATGACATGGAAAGATCACATAAAATCAAAGCGCAACGACATCAACCTAAGATTTAAAAACCTACTCTGGCTCCTCGGTAGACAGTCTACCTTATCTCTATCCAACAAGCTCAGGGTATATTGCTCTGTAATAAAACCAATCTGGACGTATGGAATCCAATTGTGGTCGACAGCCAGCCGATCAAACACTACGTGCCTCCAGAGAGCTCAAAACATTATCTTAAGGGTACTCTCATCGGCACCTTGGTACGCTCGCAATTCGGAAATCCATGAGTACCTGGAAATTCCAACCATCTTGGACGAAATAAAGCGGTATTCAGCCAACTATAAAGACCGACTGATAACTCACCCAAATCCGTTATCCAGTATGCTCCTACAACCAAACCCATTTAGAAGACTCAAGAGAGCCGAAGTGCTGCCTTGCTAAGGGGAGATGGAGCAGTGGCTCTACCTCGCCAAACGACAACCGCACTCAACCTTCCTGATTATAGTCTAGACGACTGATCGCAGGAATAATATAAAAAAAAAAAAAAAAAAAAAAAAAAAAAAAAAAAAAAAAAAAAAAAAAAAAAAAAAAAAAAAAAAATTTCCATATACCAAGTTTCAAATTCATCGGTTAGCACGTTATGATTTTTCTATACAAACTTTAACATCGTCTAGAGTATCATTGGAGGGTAGTTTAAAAAAACTAATAATGCCCATTGTCACCTCCTTAAAGGTGAAATCCTTTCTGGGTGCTCACCTACCTGATAAATTGCAACTACCATCCAAAATGCAGGTTACACTTATAGCGCTTTAAAATCCTTCCCTTTAAACTTGAATACTCCTTTTCACTAACTTTGGGGGAGATTTTTGAAACATCCAAAAACACGTGTTTGATAATTTCTTTTTTCTTATATAAATACTGATTTTCAAAGTAATCGGATCACGCGTTATAATTTTTCCATACAAACTTTAACATCGATTAGATCACTAATGGAGGGTAGTTTAAAAAAATTAAAAGTGCCAATATATTTTATTTACTTGTGTTCTTATTCATGACTAGTTTCAAATGTATAAACCCAAGGAATAGGATTTTTCATACAGTAGTTTTCACCCCTTTTCACACCTTTAGAGGACGATTTTCACAAAATCCCGTCTTTACGCCCCTCTAAATGGTATACTGCAACTATTGTCCAAAACCCAAGTTTCTACGTTTAGCTATTTCGGCTGTAGGCGAGTCGTACGACCATACCCTGTTCTTTTAAATATATAGAAAATTATGTATTTATATGTTTTTCTACTATATTTTCTAATCATTTTATCAAGATCTCGTCATAATAAAGTATAATCAGTATGTAATTCCATATCCTATGAAATTTATTCAGATCAAAACCCACAAATATCAACGTTTTATTGATCTGAGACCAAGGTGCGGATTTTTTTTTTTGGACCACTATAATTGTTGGCAACATCGAAAATATATATCTTGACAATCCTAAAAATATATTAAAAAACTCAAAACTCGGTCCTCATATTTTGCATACGGATGTCTTCTACGCCGCCTGGTCTAAGGTGAGAAAGAGCCGGTACGAAGTTAGCCGGGTCATCTAGTAATTTCATAACATAATCAAACTACAATCTTCCCACAGCTATGTCACAGAACTCCTCTAAAAGGAAGATTCCAGCAATATTACCAAATGAATTGTAAACAGTGCACATTACATGCTATTAATATAGGTCGTCCACACACACATGCTCACAAAGTAAACCCGTCAACTGACGCGGAGTAAGTAAATGTTTATCTAACAACTCGGCCACATGTAGTACGAGATATGTAGTTCATAACTCTCCGCTTCATTGATAACGTCACTGTGTTCATATCATTTGATTTATCACCTAGCCACCTCATTGCTCTATGATTGCATTGTTACTGATGTGATCAACCTATGACCTTAGCAATTTGTGGAGTCGTTTTTTTTTCTATTGCTTGCTTTTTTCTTTCCGTATATTTTGATTACTATCACCCATATATTCTATACTCAACATGGGAGAGGCCTATGTCCAGCAGTGTACTGCGATATGCTGATTCAAGATGGATGGATGATCCGGTGTAGACCATTATCACGCTGGATACAAGGCGTTTTCTACAAGTCCTATAGGAAATCTATAGGAGAGGATTACGGTTGATGTGATCAAGATGATGAGGTTTAATTTAACAGAGTTGCGGCTGAACGAGATGACAATGACACGGCTTCAGCCAAGAATCTTCTAGAAGACACCCAAGAGCGAAAGCAGAAGAAATAGATAAAATCTTTGTCCATGAGAAGTACAGGGAAGATGAAGATCGTTACTTTAGATTGAAGTAACGAACGTCAAGAATTATTTTCTCAAACCTTTATTTGAATAGGTCAACAGAGAAATCTTCAAAAAAGCAATGGGCAACTGGATATGCATGATATTGGAAACGATTCCTTTTCGTGCAGTGAATCTGTTTTTTATGCTGAGATGTGATTCAGTACTGAATAAAAATAGTTTTTAAAAGAGATAGCGTTTCGAGATAGCGTTTGAAAAGAGTAGGTATTTTTGGAAGGATATGGTTACCTTTGGCCATCAATGGCTATTAAAAAGTGTACACTACATCAATTGTCAGTTCGATATACTCATACGTATTTCAGTATCGTCTCAATGGTTTTACCGGTCAGGATAAAAAACACATTTCATTGAAGTAAATAAAGAATTTGTTCTGCATATTTATCGCATTGAACAGTTTTCCCGGAAGCGGTTACCAGTATCTAAATCGTATTTAGAATTAGTCACAGGAATTGAAATTATAAGCAACCAATTTTATATCGTATTCTGCGAAAATTTTATATAAACGAATTTTAAATTACTTAGAAGCTTATAAAAGACCTGCTGGTAACAATTTCTGCAATCTTACTGGAGTAAAACTGATCTACACATTATTGTTACGCCTACAGCCACTCAAAGTTCTTCACATTCCTTTAGCATAAAGGAAAGTATGTATACGTTGTGTATGTGTATGATAGCTCCAACAAAAGCCACTTTAGATCTTGTTCACGGTCTCGGGCGATGCGACTCCCGACACGACTTGATATGCACGCTCGTCAATTGTTTCCTGAATCTCAGTACTGTTGCTTTGACAAATCGTATCTACTGGTTTAGAATTCCTTATGGTCTAGCTGCGGACACCGGACGTTGACAGATATTTCCGTACATTATCTCTAAGTTGGGTAACTGGACCTTCATGAATCTAAAAATTAAAAGGCTAAGGCTCATTTCCAAATAGGCGGAGACCTCTCGCGCCCAGCACTGGTCGCGGCCATGCTGCGGGGCGAGACGGAGTGGGAAGCGGTCGCCTCCTTCTGCGAAGCAGTTATGCTCGCGAAGGAGGAGGCGGGCCGCGTGAGAGAGAGGACAAGGTCCGCCCTCCGCCCCACCCGCGGTGGTGGACGCCCACGGCGTCGGACGTCGCACGACGATCTCCGGCCACCGTAGGCGCGGGCATGCGGGCGGCGAGTAAAGGGCAACTCGCCGCCCGACCATAGACCATGCCCGTGTCGACGGCGCGTCGTGTTCCACGCGCGCCTCAAAGAGCTGTCAGCAAAATGACGGGCCCCCTCTCAGAGGGCCAAAGCCTGCCGGGGTTGCGGGACTCATACCATCACCGTGACCCCGGAACGTAAAGGGCTACTGAAGAACACCGTGGATTTTAGTCAGTACAAGTCTGACAGTACCTCTCGCCCTGCCCGGGGTGGGAGGTCTCATTTGATGATTTTACAACGTAAAAAAAAAAAAAAAAGGCTCATTTCCAAGGCCGTCGATTATCTTATGGAACGTAGGGTAAATGAAGAAACATGTTGGCTTTTAAACAATCAAGGCCCCACCAAGAGCAGGAGGATTCATTTGATGTTTTTCCTACCCAAAAACTATGCTGACGAGCCCATATCCGCATTGTCAACGGACTTAGAGTAAACTCCAAGACAATTATCTTTTATCGCACCTTAACTTTTACAATTTGCTTTCCCTGCACTCGTTGTCGCAAGACACGTGTAGGTTGTGGCCAAGACGTAAAAGAAAGCATACCTATCCCATATGTATATGATAGCTGGAACAAAACCCACTTAGCTTGTACTCCAACCCACGCGGAACATCGACCTGCGAAGGTCAGGTCTCGAGTACTGCATTGTGACACATCTATACCCAGTGGCGTAGCTAGGTTAGAATTTAGGGGTATTAGAACTTGTTTGGGGCCCTTCTAATCTAAGTGATTCGTATAGTAGCGAATGCTATTACTGAAGTCAGGAGAGAATTTGGAAGGGGGCTAGAAAATTGAGAATGCTGTTCGATTGATCGTTTGAAATCAAATTGAAATTGAGAATGCTGTTCGATTGATCGTTTGAAATCATATTGAAAATTGAGCTATGTTATGCGCTCAGGTCGAGAGACTAACGAAATACCGTGACACCGGAACGTAAAGGGCTATTGAAGGACACCATGGATTTTAGTCAGTACGAGTCTGACAGTCCCTCCTGCTCTGCCCTGGGAGGGAGGACTCATTTGATGATTTTACCACCATAAAAAAAAATGTTACGCGCTCAAATAATTGGAGCTTTATGGTAAGCGATAAGTTTTCATTCAAGAGCAACCTTTTTTGTTTGTTTTTATTCCAAATATCTGGGGCCCTTGATACTTGGGGGCCTCTTATAATTGATACGACTGATACGGCGGTAGCTACGCCTCTGTCCACACCTTTACATTTAATTATAGGTTCAGTAGCGTCCTCTCTTAATTTAAGTGTCATGCGCATCATGAATTTTGATCTCTGTAATAAATGTTTTTGGAACTTTATTTCTGTCAGTCAGGCTTATTACTTTCTTGGAAAGGTTTTATCTTGTGGAAATGAAAATAGGCCACATTTTTCTTTGTGTTAACTGTTTAGGGGAACAATGGATTATCGTGGATGGATAGTTAGTAACAAAAAGGAAAATGTTTTCCTGCAGTAAAATTTTTACTTACTTTTTATATTTGGGGAATGAGTTCGAGCCCTGGGTGGGGCGGACTGTCAAACTCTGATTAAAAACCACACTGTTTCTTCGGTCACCGTTTACGTCACAAGGTGCCCTGTTTAGACAGTACTAGTCGCGGGACTTTATGATGCTGATCCGATCACGAGTGATGATGAAACTTTTATGATGAACTGGAGTGATACTGAAAATGATCAGGTGATGTGCTAACATATTGAAGATATAACTAAAATTCCGCAAGTAGGTGCTAATTTGAGATGGAACCACTAGAATAAAATAACACTGTTAACAATAAGATTGCTGTGTAGCATACATTTAGCAGAGTATAAAGCTGGATTCCCACGGCGTGTGATATTGCGTACGGACGCAGACTAGCCCGCAACGACGCACCATAGGAAGGGTATCGTTCGTGGTACCGTTAACGCGTCAGTCGAAGACGAATAGAGCTGCGTGGCTGTCTGTAGTTGGCGGCCGTAGGAATCCGTACGCAATATCACGCACCGTGGGAATCTAACTTAAATGATGAATGGATAACTGGTAGCGGACTCCAGGAACAGATTAATACTTCAGCAAGTATTATTATGGTCCTATCCAGTAACAACTCAACCAGTTTCACCGAACAATACAAGGGGTTGAATTCTGATTAAAAGTTGGTCCCAAAGTAGTTGTCACTCGAAAACCAATTGGATGACAGAGTATACTCTTTTTTTTTCAATTTGTTTTGTATTACAAATAGCTGTCGATCTTACTCTTACAGGAGTAGCAATATACGGAGTACAGAATATTGTTGTGTCGCGCGGATTTCTTTCTTTTTTTTTATTACGTTAGAAAGTTTGTTTTTGTTCTTTTTTCAAATCTTGTTGCCATTTACTTTTCAGTGCTACAGTGGCCTTTTAAGACAATCTCAACCTGGCAGTCTTTTAAGGTAACCCCGGGATACTCAGCGCATTCGGAGTAAGATGTGTCATTTTGCTTGATGTGATGTGTGATTTTTGCTAAACAAAAGAAACGAAAATACGTGTTTTCGTAAATGTATAACATACATAAATATGTATTAACAAAAATATCCTATAAGTATGTGAAGCCAAGTTCATGCAAGTAAGAAAAACTCGTTTACTCATCTCAATAATACGCGTGAAACTGAATATGTTTACAATACTCATCCGGCTTGTCTTATTCATTCTCTTGGCTTGCAATCGGTGCAATTGACGTTTTCCAAGTAACAAAGAGACATTATATTATGTATAAAGAACATGTGTTGGAAGTGCGAATACATAAATAATATTAGGTATGCATAAGTAAATGCTACGACACTCTAGCCCTTTACGCACTTGTCGCGGGACATATGAATAAAAACACAGTTAAAAAAACTGTTTCTCAATGGCTGTGGAAGCTGAATTATGATGAAACTGAAAATATTCTTGCCATCTTACGATAATGGGAAAAAAAAGCTCCATCAACATTTTTGATTTTATTAAATATTAAGGTCTGCTGAAGGTACCTAACCAAAAACTTTTTTTGACTATTTCACAACTTACACATCCTCTTACACACATACACTCACTCCCTCACTTTACTCACCAAGAGGACATGAATTCAAATATATATTTTCTTATAATTGTACCTATCTTCTTAAATTTAATTTTAAGCATGTTGTAACCACCCTTTTCAATATAGGCATTTAGGATCTTAGGGCTTGAAGCGCTGCATGCTGAAATACAGGCTACACGCCTAGTTTGGCAGCAGATGCTTATAAACACAATTACTTGTTTTGTATTTATTTACTCTGCCAAAGTGAAAATGTTTTTGTGTTAACATTGGTACAATTTATATTATGGTCTAATAAATTATTATTTTATTATTATTTTATTTTTATACGTACACCGCGACTCCGGCACACAAAAAGGCTACTGAAGGACACCGTGGATTTTAGTCAGTACAAGTCTGACAGTCCCTCCCGCCCTGCCCGGGGTGGGAGGCCTCATTCGATGATTTTACCATGTAAAAAAAAAGCCCTTTACGCACTGGCGTTCTTTTGTTTTACACGTGATTTTCAACTCATTGCTTTCCTCCGACAATGGCAAATCGGAATTGCTTTTTTTGCACATTTGTTCGCACACTTTAGACGTGCACGTACTAAGCTAGTATCACTCCTGTGTGGCTTAGGCTTTACACCCTCCCTGACGCATTTCTATCGCATCGTTAACCGTGGTGCATGTTACATCTTCAGACTTTACGCCTATCATTTTCATAGTCTTCGTTATAACTACGAAGTGACTGTCTCATGGTGGGGTCTTGTAAGCACATAGCTCGTCAGTGACCCGACACTGTGAGACTAATTTGTCACTTGTTCTAACAGCTCTCTTTCCTCGCGTAGATCCTGTGTGGCTTAGGCCTCACACTCTGCCATTAAGGTTTCTGTCGCGTCGTTAAACCGAGGTGCAAGTTATATCATTCTAGACTTTAAAGCCTATAATTATAGTCCTTAGGTCAGAATGTCATCTTCGTTAAAGTTTTCTTGATATAATTTATGTGATCAGTTTCTTGGCTTATAACCGCTGGAAATATGATGAAACCGTATCTGAGTTTTTCTTTGGTTATGGCTTCGATTCAACTTTCTTGGAACATTGGATAGGGATTTCACAGTAGGAAGGATTGATCAACGATATTATATTCGACATGTTTCCTTTTTTATCTTGTACAGAGTACTTGTGGCTCGTGAAACAGTCACCGGAACGAAGCTTAGCACATGCTTAGTTACATCCCACATAGATTTCGTTATTGGACTTTGTGGATTTATGTTGCTTTTCATAACAAAGGCATTAAGTTGGCCTTTACACATTTTTTTTTAAATAAACGTAAATTCTGACTCAATTTAGATGCAGTCAATACTTGTAACAACAACAATAAATGAATAAACCATTGTGATAATACGTATTAATAATTTTATAAAACCACAAACATCAACTTTAATAAAACATTTTAATAAGAAATGTCCCTTTTATATAATAACGCTGTTGCCTAATTAATATTTAAAGCCACCACTTCGGAATTACCTAATTAGTAGTGTTATTGACTATCTACAACGATGACATACTTCCTCAATGCTGATGAACTTATTATTAGCAACCTATTCTTATCAGCTTATCTACTGAACCGTTTTTAAAACTAAAAATAACCATACGCCATTATAATAAAGAGTAGAAAATTCTTAGCTCAAACCCTTAAGGATATCATAAAATATTATAGCTCTAAAGCTTCCTTGAAGAATAAGTTTTCGAACTGAAGAAACTCCATCAATATCAGTTCATTGGATTAGTTCACACAAGTTAAAAATTGGCTATTGTAATAAAAACTTGAATTCATAACAAGTAGAGAAACTAATATTTTGATCAGGCTATAATTGTATGACAATCTTCTGGCAGATTTTATTTTAAAGGCCGATAAACAGTGGCTTTATGTTAAATACTGGTATCTATTAAGCAGCATGCGACCTCGACGTAGGCAAAATCTGGACAGATCGGCAGATGATGAAGAGTTCACTACATACAGATATTACTGAGAATTGATAGCAGCTAGAGCCAAAATCTGTTCGACAAGATGGCAAAAGTTTTACTGTATTCAAGAGATAATCTGAAAAAGGGAAAACAACCACGACGATAAAGGTAAAACTACCTACGGATTAAGCATTACAAGTTTTCATGACATCGCGGTAAGAAGTCTAAATCCTCGAATAAATTCTGGAAAGGGAAGACCATTGGTCTCAACTCAAAGGGAGAGAAGAAGACTCAGAACTGCCAAAAGTCGGAATCTATCTACTTTTTAAATGAACATGAACAGACCATTTAACATTCCAAAATGATTAATAAAACCAGCCTAAAATCACGACACAAGGCATTCCAATTTTGCCTAGATAGCCGCTCGACAATATTATTTTGCAACAGCGCAGCAATTTCAAACGACAAACTCGAGTACACCAACAATTTCTGCATAGTGCATACGTGGCTCAAATTAGACCGTAGTTGAAGATGTAGTTGCTTTGAAGTATACGAGTATAATGTTCAGCTAAGTAAGGAAAATGTGTACGTTATATGAGACTTTCGTAAATCAAGTTTGTATGATGACTTGATGAGCCTTTGTTCGGACTACACACGTGTAGAGAATATGTCGAAAACATAGCTGATAGAATACGCGATCGTCTGCAAATGCTACAAAATACAAATATTCATTAAATAATTTCTTTGGATTTTTCAAGTCAAACTAGAACAAGTCTGGAAAACGAACACAAGCTTAACTGGGCAAACTTCGTACGGCCTCAGAATCAGGTTTTCTCAACTTTTAAACCTTCCTTGGACATCCAAAAATAATTCATATCCAAAATTAGCCAAATCAACAGCTAACGACCAGCAATTGATTTTTATATTATAGAAGATGCAATTGACTAATATGGTTATGATCTAAGCGATCATGCCCACGAGACGGTTTTTTGCCGGAGCGGCTTCAAACCGGGTATAAATCCCGTTGTCAGTATTGTACGTGGGTTTGTGTTAATTATTTATGTTGCTTTTAAACGTAAACACAGAATATTTAAAGAGTTCTAGAGCAAGATTGGCTTTGAAGAACGTGGCATCTATCATTCAAACCTATGGTATAGGTATTATGCAGTTCCTTGTATCCTGTCCGTCATGTACAATTACCTGCGGGTACAGGTAGGTCTCCTTCATAAAGTCCTGTGGACTGTTCAAGGACTCAAATGAGGTAAATGATAGAGCCTTGTGTCAAGGCCGGATCCGATTCTATCTAAAGGCTAAACTTACTATCAAATGCAATTCATTAAAGCAAAAAGAATACTTTCAGTTTAGCATAGATATAAAACTGATTTGCAGGAAAATAATGGCTGTATTAAATAAAAAAGTTTCTCCACTGTAGTTTTATGCGAAAACTTATTTAGATTTTGCATTTTGCTGCAGTCTATTTGTACCAATTTTAGTTTGGAAACTTTTCGAACGTTACCTCCACGGAAATACGATGTATAACGCAATATCATAACATCACATCACAGCTTTATTTCCCCTAAGGATTGGGCATACACCTATGCCCAATCCGTTTCCGGTTTTACAAAAGTAACATTTATAATAGTTTATGCTAATAAAAGGGCCAAAATGAGTACAGAAAGGGCGGCTACGGGGTCAACCTGGTTTGTATGAATCAGCATATTCTTCTTTACAAATCTCCCCAAATACAACTCAACCAGTAACGTGTCCCCTTAAATTTTTGATAGCATTAACGTTCTGATAAACTTGAGCATTCACTTGTAGTGAGTATTCTTGCGAATGTTACATTACAGAAAAACAAACAAGAGCATTTTAGCGAGCATTCTAACGACAGTTCTGGCGAGCTGTTAGCGAAGCCGACTGAGATGTTCATAAAGAACAAAAATTTGAAGACCATCGACTACACATAGACATCGACGCTAAAAAGATCGTGAAAATGTTCGTAGCGATATTTAGCTCTATGCTCGGCTCTGTTTCGTTGTTCAGTTTGGAAAAATAAAAACAGCGAATGCTCGATGTTCTTTTACAAATAAATGCTTATGTCTATCAGCACCTAAATGCAAAAAGAATCTAACCGCAGCTGAGCGTGTCAACACAGTGAGTACTTGCTTTCCAATCCCATGTTCGACAGACAGGCGACAGCTATGCAGTCAACAATTTTTCGATGGACACAGTGGCTATTAGGAAAGCGGACAACCCAGTTATAGGCAATTTAAACCCTTTGTACAGAATAACCAAATTTTTTGTCCGACAGTGCACGTTCGTTGTTGGTAGCTTTCCAATTTAGAGATACGATACCTCGTCTTTGTCATGGCTATAGATTTTTTGTCTACCTTCCACTACTTTCCAAGTTTCAACTATGAAGTAAACGCCCTAACTCCAATGCAGTTGTGCAAATAAGTTCTCGTGTCTCTAAATGGTTAAAAGTGTTTGTTACTTGGTGTTGTCTTTGTGATCATTATTGTAATTTAATTGCTTGGGAACGTTTCATGACACCTTTTTGTAATAAGAATGACGTTAGTAGCTTAAGCTTTGTAATGCATTATTAATCCTAGGAGTTCTAACTTCAAGACAATTAAGAAAATCCTGACGTCATCTCCAAATTTTTTTGTCACGTAGTATTTGAGGAGCTCAGTCTTATGAAACAGTTCAAAAAAAGATGAGACGTGTCTGAATCTATGACTCAAAACAAATAATCTCAAAACGTTCTTGAATTCAGATTAGGAAAAGCAAATGATACCGTCAAGGTCAGACCGATACGCATTTAGCACAGTATTGTGGTTTAATAACCTTAAACTGCTTTTAAAACGATGACTCGTACGTGATTTTGCCGAAAATTTTTTGGACACTCCTGTACTGAATGTCCGACACGTTTTTTGGCAAACATCACGAGACGTGTGACCGCTCATAATATGGTTCATGATAAATGTATGCTGTGTGTATATGTTATTAACGTATGATTCACCTTTTCATAAAACCTTGTTTGTTGATCATATTATAGTAGGTCGTACGTCATCATCATGATCAACATTTCAAGCAGGAATGGAGCCACTGTTAACTGCGAGAGAGCTGCTAAACTTTCCGCCTTGTCCGTCGCTCATTCTTTGTCTTTTTAAGGGATAAGCCCACCTCTCTTTTCCAAATCACTGCAACTCATGTGCGTCAAAATCTATAATGGCTACCAGAAAATCGCTGAAGCAAACAAGCCTCATGTTCTAGAGTATAAATGGATAAAATGGAATGGTTAAAAGTGGTTACCAAAAAAGCGCTGAGGCAATGAAGCGTCTGTTCCGGAGAATCAATGAAAGTAATGTCATGTGTTGGATCCCGCAACGAAAACAATGAGACAAGAATAGCAGAAGAGAAAAGACATCCAAGTCAATGGCTCTGGTAACTGATAATACGAGTAATCCTACCTAGTATAAACTGGTCTCTTTATAGAAAATCCAAACAACATAAATGCGAAATTAATCAGAAAAGAATAGCAAAGGCGTAAGAAAAATCGTCCACATCAGTGCTGCTGACAAATCTAGTATAAGCTGATCCCTCATTTTGTGGAAGCTCCACAATACGCTAGCCGTTCAAAACTGGTACTGTTATACCATGTAGGCTTGATAGTACTTCGTTAGCATAAAGGAGTGCTTGTTTTCCCATGATAAGGTCACGGTCAATGGTTTTATCAGAGTGGATATATTTCCGCAAAGATAGCGGTTCCAGTGAGTCCCGCTTTGTTCAAAATTAGGCAGGCTAAATTAAATGGAGTTTTGTTAGTATGCTGTCGATTTTTCCACGAATTCTGACGTCATTCAGACCGTTATAAAGAAAACCTACGTTTAGTCTGACAAAATATCTTGGACTTATGCCCACTATGGACATCTTAATGGCAATATAAATTGTGTCGGTATAGAGTTTAGCAAGGTGTTTTGCACCTAAGTAATCTCGACCAAGTATCTGGGAGGATCCATGGGGAACCTAGAGAGACCTGTTGTGATCGCAGAGTTTTGATCGAATCATCAATTAAGAGCTGTAATTCTTTAATTCTATGTACTCACGTCCTCTCTGTCCCGGCATGACGACAGCGCCCCTGTCCTGTCGCAGGAGGCTCTCGCCCTCGGCCCCTCCTTGGTGTGACATCTCCATGGCAAAGTCACAGGTGCACTCCAAATATCATAAAACTGATACGGGCATCTGTGTTCTTGGTCGGCGCGATCGACGACGGCGTCTGTAAACAAAATTAGATCGTTGAAGAACTGCATATTGGATCTTGAGATATTCAAGTGTTTCTGCATTTAAATTGTGCATGTGCATTTTGTTTTATGGTCTGATATTATGGATTGGAGTTTCAATACGGTTTCTTGATGGCTGTTGATGATATAAAGAATCAATCTTCCTAATGAGGCCAGTTATCGCAGATAATGTCATACGATACCATCTGAACAAGTGCACAACTCTTCAGAATTGATAACAGTTGTTTCCATGGATATAATTAAATGTCTGGCGCCAATTTACATTGGAAGAAAATGCTGAGACTGCTTCAACCTTCATGTAAGGAACCTTCCTTTATATTTCGTCTCGATTTTTCGGGGTGATGTAATCTAATTATAAGTGAAGAGATTGCTACGTTTGTGAAACGAGTGAGCCGAGAGTTGCAAGTAGGTACGTGTGAATTAATTTGTGAACAGTCATTTACTTCAGGCCGAAAATAGAGTTTCTTTTGTTAAAATAATTTAATAAGAATTTTGCACGACGATTTCAGAAGACCTGCGTATGAGTTTTTTTACTATTAGTCTCAATTAGTAGGGAAACTGAACCAATAAAACTACTAGTAGCAAAGATAGTTGATAAAAACTCGAATTAGGCAGATTAGCAGTAGCTACTGTTGACTTTAGACCAACTAGTTAAATCCTCTTATCTTCAATTAAACGAAATTCTCAAAAACAATTAAAAAGATAACGCTGGAGTGGCTATCATTACAGCTCAAGTTCATCAGTAATACGAGGAACTAGTTGTTAGATAAGCTACATTACACTTCAAGTGTGTTGTGTAATTATGTCTTTGTCTAATCTAGCCGCTTTACCGTCGTGTTTATAAATAACAGCGCTTACTACTATCGATTATGTTATATGTAGTAGTATTTTGGTAGTGGATTTGCACGTGATGTTTAAAATTATCTATGGAAAATGATTCTACGCGGTCTGATAAAGTATCAGCTTTATCTTGATTGACTTATCACTTTTAGCTGTCATTTCAGAACGAGAACACTAGTCTAATTCTATCTGTATTCTACCAAGAATAGACTAAGTAATTTCTTTAGAATTCAACGTTTGTTTTCCAATGTATGGCACGTAGATAACACAGTGATGTTTTTTTTTACCTGTGTTATAAACATCGGCCATGCTTCTTCCATGGAAGAGTTTCTACAGTTTGTGATTTTGTCTATTCTTCCGTAGACAAAACCCGTTTCTATGGTGATATAGGTGCAGAGCTTACGTCTTTTTGCGTATCATCACTCAGACAATCTATTTATAGACATTTCGTATTCTGTACTAGAAGAGATTTACGTTTTATTTTGGCGCGAGTTTGCCAGCGAATAGTTCTAAATAATTGCAAGTCTAATCATATTACAGAATGTTCAACATTTTGCCTACATACATAATTAATTACATTATTTTAACGTCAGCATAATGAGTAAGACAATATTTTCTTTAGACTGAAATCCATTGTATGCTTCTGTAAACCCTGAATATGTCAACGAGGCCTCTGCAACAATATTTTAATAACCTTTCCGGACACATGGATGCGCAATAAAATTGCGTAAGTATTCTGAAAACAAATGATCGACACCAAAAAGGTTTAACAAAGCATTATTGTACGAATTGTACGAATAAATAATAAAATTGCAATAAGAGCAGTCCTGTGGCTTTGTAATACAATTGTAGAATATTTATTTATCAGCATATTGAATTGAATATGGCACACGTTATTTAGTTGATTGAATCATCCACAGTTTAGTGAGTTGGTCGTTGACCGGGCGTTTCACACAATTTGATTATCGTGTTTTGTCATGGCGCAAAATAAAAATTTTTCAAAGCGCAAATATAGGTAGGTATTCCACGAAGCGAAAAATTTTGACAGGAGCCCATCGTCGAATAGACAAGGTGCAAGTAGCTCAGGTGCCATTGTCCGCGGGTGCCCTTCGTGGAATAGGTACCTCCGCAAATATGATAGCGAAACTTTACTACGTGAATCGATGTATTTTTTTTTTCTAACCAAAAACTATTATTTCGTTTTCTGAGGGTATTGACCTCAAATGTGTCACTAATTTAATTTGACCTTTTCACCTACGGCCTATTAAATTCTGAGTTATCTCCAATATTACCAAAATAAATAATAAATTCTTTATTATAACAAAAACAATCGTTACAAAATTTTATTGAAATAAAGCAATAATACTTATGTAGTTAATGCATGAATATACCTATTAGCTTAGTAAAGCAACCGCTATAATTATTATTATTTCATTAGGTATAGTTTTGTAATTAGGTACAATAACAGCGTGCCATATAATGAAGAGACTATCAACAAGGTTCAGTGAACTTTACAAATTAATATTTACTTCAGAAATTTTTGTAGTACTAGCTTTTGCCCGCGACTTCGTACGCGCAAAACGTTTTTTATCGTTCCTGTGGGAATTTCGGGATACAAACTATCATATGTCCATTCTCGGCACTCAAACTAACTTTGCACCAAATTTCAACCAAATCGGCTCAGTGGTATAAGCGTGAAAAAGTAACAGACAGAGTAACTTTCGCATTTATAATATTAGTAGGGATACTGTGTTCAAATGTGTAGTATTAAATATCTATAACAGTAGTTAATAAAACTATCTTTTTTAATCTGTTGTATTAGGAAGGCAGCTGAATTTGCAAACCCGTGCTCGAGTGTGTCTTGGACTTGTCATTCATTCAAACCTTTGACCCACATTAGGAATTTCTTCCTGTATCGTGGGTGCCTTTACAAACATAGAAACTCACATACACAAACACCCAGACCCGGAACAACTACTTGCAGATCATACAAATATATGTTCCGAGCGGGGATGGAACCCGCGATACGTTGCGCAACAGTCGATCGTTCAGCCACTGCGCCAACCGTATCGTCAAATACTAATTTAGTCTAGTCTTAGATAGGCCTTTTTAGTTAATGACATGATTTGATTTGACAGGCCTGTTAGTGTAGTGGTTAGTGACCCTGACTGCTATGCCGGAGGTAATGGGTTCGATTCCCACCCAGGACAAATGTTTGTGTGATGAGCACGATCATTTGTTGTCTGAGTGGAATTTATCTATAATATGTATGTATTTAGAAATATATAAGTATGTTTATCAGTTGTCTAGTACCCAGCACAAGCTCTGCTTAGTTTGGGACTAGATGGCGTTGTGTGATAGTTGTGGAATATTATTATTATTATTTGATCAAGTACAGACATCACTTGTACATTACTATCCAATACATTACAATATACATACATGTAATTATTAGTTCCTTTCAAGATAAGTCTCGGTAATAGTAGGTACGACGTACCTCTCATCCGGCTATTGTATTCAAATAGAAACAATATTATTAATGTTATGCTAATGACGCGTCAAATTATTCAATTTTTGTTTTGTTACGAATATTTTTATCGCATTTGGTGATTTTTTATTAAAATTTGAGAAACAAAACACTCAAATCTCTGATTTCTAAACTCTTGGCCACAAGTTACACGTTCGAGCGACATGCGGCAACGATCGGGGTAAAACAAACGAAAGAAAAACGTTAAGAGCATTTCACAAATCCTGCGAAGGACACAAGTATGAAGTAACGCTAGTGGAATTTGCTTGTCGCAGATCGCGTCGAGTCGCATGGCTGGAGGTCGTGAACCGGGCCTACGTCTTTAGCTGCCTGGCAATTACAAAGTCGATGAGTTGCCTTTGAGAATACAACTAAAAGACAACCATAAAACTAATACTATTAAGATACAGTGTCGTAAAAAACTACCCCCCACGGAGAGTATAGACCATGTGACGACCACTGCAATGATTCGCACCCTGCCATAAACAATTTTATAGGCGTTTTCTATCGTAAAGAGGCAAAGACAAAAAGAGAATTGATGCCAACTTATGAACGATTCATCGTGCGTCAGAATTATCTGAGATCACAAAGTTCAAGCTCAGTACAGACGCGAACACATCAACCTAACCCAAGTTGTCTTTCGTTAATAGATTTTCATCTTTATTACAAAATTAAAAGGTTCATGTTTGATTACCAAATATTAAAGTTTTGGGCTAATTCACGTGCTGGCGATAAATACATTTGTATAATAAAAATATCTATGCTTATATGCTTTCGGACACTGACCTAACCTTGACTGATGCCAAACTCATAATGAATTGTTTTTTTTTTAAATAAGATAAGATACAACACAACATCATTTCAGTTGGAAAAGTTTAAATGCAGATGAGAACCCAACTTACTAGGTACTTTATGTAAAAAGTGAAATAATGAAAGGTAAAATGAACTTGACTAACAAAACTCAGAAAATAATTATGATAGACAAAGAAACTTAACAAGTTAAAAATATTTGTAGTGTATATTTTTTTTAAACAGTTATTTTTAATACCCGTTTTATTAATTTGCTAAAAATGTAACTTACATCGCTAATGATTAAAGGTGCCATCATTATTTTACTGAAAAACTATTTTTATTGAGGCAGACAAAGATTTATTGTTATAACAGCCGATTTATTGTGATAACAATGATGATTGATATCTAATCAAAAGTATAGAAGGTATATTGAATTGGTTTTATTAATTTATCAAATAAATTACATAAAATAAAGATTTACCTACCTAAATATTATTTTAAGATAAGATTAAGATTCAAGGCAATTACTGTCACGTGTTTGTTTAAAATGAAATGTTGTAGCTATTATTACTACGTATAGAGATGACACCACACATCACCACTATGTCCCCTCCAGGATGAATGCGCGCGACTAGAACACGCCACAGAGTTGTCAAACAACTGAATGAACATAAGCGCGCGCACTCATCCTGGATGGGACAACGTTGTGTCGTCTCTATACGTAATTACGTAGTAATAATAGCTCAATGGTTGTCAGTACTTATACTGAAGTATTAATTCATTCAGAATGTCTGATATTAATAGTTCATAATTTAAGTTTTAGTTTAAACATCCCTTCTTTTTCATATAGGTAATAAGAAAGAAGTTATTATTTCTAGGCTAGATATAAAATGTCTAGATACTATGTTCAAATGAAGCTACCTACTTTTTTTTAATGTTAGTGAGCACCATGCACACTTTTTAAGGTTTTCCTTGGAGATGTTGGCTTGTTTCAAGTAGGAATTGAACGAAGGGGTAAATTCGTCTTCTTTGGCTTAAATTCTCAGTGGCCACTAGTATTTATAGTAATCTAGAAATTCTATAAATCATAGATTTTTATTAAATTCATTTGAATGCAACAGGACAATAGTATAAGGTAAAATTAATGTTCAATTGATTGTAGGTATTATATTTAAGTGTTTTCCTTTTTGCAAAGCTTTTCAAAATTTATGGTTTACCTACATTATGTCAAAGGCCAACTTAGTATTTATTAATTCCATGCATTCAGCACTAATAAAACAAATGAAGATGTTCTTTCAATAATTCAATAGGTGTTGCACTTACAAAGAAAGTCATTATAATAATGACTGTGAGTCACTCTATACTCTTTGTGTAAAACATAATAGGCAGGATGTGCGACTGCCTGTGTCAATGCATTAAAAAAAGTGATTTTAATATTTCCTGTGGGTTATTTTGTATATGCTCTTTTATATTTTTATGCTTCTAGATTAATACTCTCTCCCTTTAAAGAACTTGTTTTTTTTTTACATTTTGACATAGAATGTTATCTATTTAAAATAAATGGAAGGTACCATGAAATGCTTACTTACATTTTACTTTTTTCTTATAACCTGATAATTATTTGTTAATAAATGATAATTTTACTTTTTGAGCTGTTTAATTTTTTATGTTGATTTAAAATTAATTAAAATTTGAATTATCTATCTGGCAAGGTTGGCTAATTTTTTGGCGATAATTCGGTCAGTGGGTCTTCTTAGGTTCAGTCTAAACAAGTAGTTTCAGAATAATTCAGTATTATAAAAAAAAGTATTTTATTAGAAAAAAAAGACGACCCATTGACCAACTGGCTAGCTTTTATTTGGTGCACAAACTTTGTTTTATTGATAACATTTTACAAATAATGTTAATTTAATTTAAAAACATTGATATAAAACTAACCTTATTACAAACTGGTGTCGTACTTCAAAAACAAAAAAAATATCTAACTTTCCAAAGCTTTATCAGTGTACATTGACCCACTCGGAGAAAATAGAGAACCGTTCACTTCTCACTTAGTAAAAAACACACTGACTTCTAGGACCGCATTCTCAATATGATAAGATACACCTGTATCTTATTTTAACGCAACATTCGTTCACTTATTATCTCACATGTTAGGAAATATGATGCTTCCGCACTGACAACTAACATTCATTTAACCCTAGAAAGATAATCATATAGCGACTAGCGTAAAAGATAATCATACGTCTGTCAGACGTACCTTATTTAATTAAGATTTTTTAGTAAGCTTATGGATTTATTATCATGCCTTAAGGGTTGAAATAATTGTTAGTATTATATTTAAGGAAATAAAACGATAAAATAGCAATAATAAAGTTTAATTGACAAAATACAAACAAAAATCGTAAACTTCTTTACAAATTAACAAAAACTTAACTTGTCTTCTATAGGAACATTTAAAATCACTTTCAGTCTTTATATTTTCATATTTTGTACTTTTACACTTAAATTAACGTAAATAATACCTACTACAATAATCAGTCTTTTAACTTTCGGTAATTAAATGCACGTATGACACACAAGTCTGCTGTGTTCTCCACACACAGGTTTTTTGCACTTCACGCATGATAATTTAGACATCCTACGGAGTTTAGACGGACAGTACGAACAATATCTCTTTTTTTTTACAGGCGGCTCTTCTTGCTGAGCCTGGCTACTGTTTTCATCAGGATTTGGCAACAATTCCTCTATATTTTGCCGCGCAGTTCTTTTCAGAGTTGGCATCTGTAACCTCTTTTCCATCCAAGGCAAAGTGAGATCTGTACTAAGTTTCTTCATAAAGTTCTTACGGCTTAGAGGCTTTTCGTTCTTTGATAGAATATTAGAACAATAAATCACATAGGAATTTACAAAGGCTATATTGAAAATGCCATAAAGTATAGCCATTGGCCATCTGTTCGTTTTTCTGGAGCATGACATTGACGAACACATTTGGTCAAATGTGTCGACACCTCCCTTTGTCTGATTATAGAACATTATCATTTCTGGTTTTCCTGTTGTTGGATTTATTGTGCCTTCTTCATCACAAGATGATAAAAGGTAGACCATTTTTGATGGCTTAGGTTTGTAAGAAACCAGAGTCAAAGGGCCGTCGTAACAATACATGGAGGTGCCAACCGCTCGAGATCTAGTGTTTTTGATTTGCTCTGGGATCTCTCTTTTATTCGAACGTATAGTGCCAACCATTGTGAGTTTATATGGTTCCTTTAGCAAGGACTTTGCTAATGGCACAGAAGTAAACCAGTTGTCGCAGGTGATGTTACGATTGGTACCATGAACAGATTTTGACAGTTCTTTTACATAATATTCACCTTGAGGAACGCCGTTGGTGTTGGTTGCCTTGCCAATATAAGGCATTCCATTTATCATATATTTTGTCCCACTGTCGCACATCATGGGTATTTTTATTCCATACTTATTTGGTTTATTTGGAATATACATTCTAAACGGACATCTACCTCGAAATCCCAGTAGCTGCTCGTCAATGGTAAGGTATGGTCCAGGTGTGTAATTAATTATACATTGATGTATGAACATATCCCATACTTTTCTGACAGGTATAAATGGGTCTATAGTCCTGAGCTCTGGGCGTAACGATTTGTCATCCATTCGGAGACACCTGATTAGAAAGTCGAATCTGTCTCGACTCATTACTGATACGTAGCGCGTTCCTGAAAAGGAGCTATCAAAAAGTTCTTCCGTCGAGAGGTGGTTATCCTTCATAGCCGCAGATAATGTCAAGATCCCAATAAGAGCACGGATTTCAATTTCATTCGTTTCCCGAAAAGTAGCAGAAAATTTTACTTGTTTTCCAGCTTCTCTATCTTTGGCTTCTTTATTTCGACATTTTAGGGAAATTTCTTCGTTTGTCCATCTCACTATTTCACTTAGTATCTCATCAGTTACGAACAGATTAAAACATAACAAGGGGTCATAAACGTTTCTACACATACGCGTTGGTCCTCTAGCTGATCGAACAATATTTATTGCTGAGGTTCTACCGTGACTTCGACCCTTGCTCGTGGCCCAACAATGTTTATTTTTACCTCTGAGTGTGCGCTGAGAAGGAATAATTATGCGGCTATCAGAAGGCGCAGCTTGATCGGCAGTAGACTTTGAATAGTCTTCAGCAGAGACTTCGGGTATATCAAAAGCTTCATCTATGAATTCATCTTCAGTGTCACTCTGTACATCGTCTTCTAAGAGGTTATCTTCGCATTCGCTATCAGATTCTGATGACGATTCCTCTTCATTTTGATATAAAAAGTTCTCAATTTGAGAACTATCTAACACCCTTCGGTTTGCCATTATAATATAATAATAATTAAAACCTGAAAATAATAATAAATCAGTGTAAATAAACAATAAACAATCAGTTCAAATGTTTTCAAAAGTTGCATTAAAGATAATCATACGTCTCGCGGACGTACGACACAGGTATATCTTTTATTTGAACGTACTTACCGTGGCGCCACTGCTGCCTAGCGCGAGCTCCGGCCGCCGACTGAGTTGACTCGCGCAGCTAGCGCGCTGCGATTAGTAATAAAAAAAGTACAACGAAATTTAATTTCACGATACGTCTCGCGGACGTAGATTATCTTTCTAGGGTTAAATTATTTGATATTTCATCCCGCTAAACACCAAAAAGAAAATTTAAAATGTGGCCCACTGAGCGCGTGGTCGTCATAACATTTAACTCTCAACACTTACCAAAACATAAATTGCGGGCACTACAACTTTAAATTGTTAATTGAAATACGGCACTTTATAAAGATAAATTAAACTTTTTTATTCATAATAACTGCATTTTACTAGAATTAAAAACACGTGCAACCGTTCAACACAACCACCCCCGCTGGCGTCGTTCGTTGCACTTAATTTTGTGTTGCCAAATTTGAAAATATTAACCTTTAACCTTAGCGTTATCAGAATAAAATGGCTAAACACTTTATCAAAAAATCTACTAAAGATATGTAATGGCTGTGTTAAAAGAAATCAAAATGTTGTGTTAAAATATTCCTAATTATTAAATTATCATTTCAAGTTTTTAACTTAGGGAATAATGATTAATTAACATTTTGTATCTTAGCAACATTACTTGAACTGTCAACAGACAAATGTCATGACATTAACGTCATATCGTTTTTTTTTTGCATTCGATCCTGTGCCGAGAGTTCTATTTTTAAATAATTCAGGATTTGAAATGAATTAGAAGTTATATTTTTGTTAAATTAAACGTGCCTTGCGAAAGTTCCTTTGTTTCTATAAAATTATTTAAATAGTTTTTAGTAGAAACGACGTCAAAATGGTTAATTCAAGTTTAGCATACGAAATTCTGCTGTACATAAATTCATTTTATTTCGGTCTGTTCGCTACATGTGAACTGGGCACTCTTGTTCTGAAGTCAGTTTTAATTATTGAGAAGTATACTGTAGACAAGGATCCAACGTTAATAGGAAGAGATTATGGAGTGCTTGTTACCCTATTCATTATTGAAGGGGCCCGCCTTATATTGGGGCGCAAAGGGAGCCTGAGTGAAAAAGGTAAGATTTTCTGAATTGAAGCTCACTCCTAATTATTTTAAGTTTATCAGCAAAATAGACGTAAATGTGCAGAAAATAGAACTCTTCAGTCATAAAAATAATATATTTAAGAATTATTGTACCTAATATTTAGGGCCCTAAAATAATTGTGTGACTTTTCAGTGTACCTACATCAAAGAATACATCAATCTACATTTCTCTTTTACAGATTTACCAGTAATATTCTCAGTGCTGCTAACGCTGCCATCTATCATGGGTGTGATTTACCTCCTCAGGTTCCAGGTAGTAGTGTTAAGAATAGAGTACATCTGGTGCACCCTCATGCTATCCATTCAGGTGCTCGAGTTTATATTTGCATCAATGTTCATAGTATCTCTTTTCCGAGGACCCTCCTACGACTAAAAAGTACAAGACCAAAGAGTACCTTTTACAAGGGACCGAGTGCCTTTAGCACTAATTTTTAGGCCAGTGTTATTAAAAAAAAAGTTTTATAAGAAATGAATATTTAATAGAATTTCAAAAATGGAATGTCTGTAGGAAAACTGCCTGTTTATCTACTGTTATACTAAATACTGCCTTTCAGTGACAAATAATAATTAAGAAAGTATTTTTGACATCAACTCATCGTAAATAGTGATAAATTTGTTAGAAATCTTATAAAATAAGACCAAAGACATGACTAGATTATAAATAAGGTCTTGTGACATCACTTTATGAATTCCATTATGGCAGTTCAGTTGAAATCTAAGATATTTATGATTCATAATTTTATTCATACATTCATAATGCATTATACTGCCCTTCATTTACATTTTTCAGTCAGATATGCCAAATTAGTAATTACCAAATCATACATAAATAGATATTGGAAAATAAATTAACTAAAAAGAGGGTAGATGTGATTTTTAGATTATTACACTGTGGAAGTCCACTATCCTTTCTGATTCAACTTATAGACAGAGTGGGCTTAAGTGTAATAAACTATTAAACCTTATTTTTGTGAAATGCTAATGCAAGCCTTATGTAAAGGCAATATAAGGGATGCCATGCAATATTTATTATTAGTTTTAATATGTGTAAGCCTAAGACAAATGACTGGCTAAATCTTTTTAATATTTTATAATTATAAATGCTTTTGTGTTGTAGTTTAGCCATGTACTGCTTTAGTCCTATTATTTGACTAGTCATATTATCATCTTAATATATATAAATCTCGTGTCACAATGTTTGTCCTCAATGGACTCCTAAACCACTTAACCGATTATAATAAAATTCGCACACCATGTGCAGTTCGATCCAACTTGAGAGATAGGATAGTTTAAATCTCAAATTTTAGACCGGGTCCTACACCCGTGCGAAGCCGGGACGGGCTGCTAGTATATTATATAGACAGTTTTTAATTTAAATAATGAAAATTATTACATTCTTAATACAATTTTTACCTCGACTATTATTACAATAATTAAAAATCAAGCATTCTAATTAAAAATTGGTCAAACTCAATATATTGGAAATAAAATAAATAAAGAATCTGGTACAAATATAAAGCATTTGGGTCACTCATTTTGAAAAACAGTGTGGTGCACAAAATTTTTAACACATTATTATTTTTGTGTGGTGCACAAACATTTTAAATCATATTGAATGCAAATATACACAACTATTTTTTCTAAAGTTGAATTAAAAAACCAAATAAAATATTTTGTTACTTATATTACAAGACTGTGAAAATATTAACTATTTTGGGTCACTAGTGTATTTAATAAAACACAAAATATTACCTATTTAAGCAAGTATTTGAAAATGTTAACTATTTTAAGCTTTGAATTTCTAGTCAGTATCAATTACATATTTTTACTATCATCATTAAAATAATGTATTCATAGTTTCAGGTTTTCTAAGAATTACGTATTTTCAATTCTCATTCAAAAATTAACTTTTGGTGTCAACTCAATGTGTGAATGTTTCTAGAGCATGATGATTCTTTGATGAAACTTTCATCAAAGAATCATCATGCTCTATGTTAACTTTACCTCAAATTATATAATGTGGATACTATTCTTCTATCTCTATAATTACTATGTAAAGAAGGGGCACTGAGGACCCCCCCCCCCTAACCCTGCCAAAATCTCCCTATAACATTGCAGGGCCTTACTATGATTGACATACTCACACCTTACATGACTTTCACTTTAACTTTGACAAAAACTCAATATAAATGTTGTAGGAAGAAAGGGTGATACAGAAAATACAGTCCCGTATCTCCCTTTATTGTTAAACAAACCTAAGCTTTGTGAAAAAAAAGATTTGTTCGGTAGAGAAATCTGTAATTTTGTCGATTCTCCTATCTGTGAAACGTGAAAACTGGTCTATGATGATTATGCTATGAATGCAGGTTAGCCAACTAAATACTAGAGGTTTTTAAACTGTTGAAGGACTTTACTAAAGTCAAGGGAGCCTCTTAACTTAAATATATGTACCTATTTGTGGCCAGTATTGTAACATAAGAAACATATTTTAGGAGACCATAAAAGCCTTTCCCATTGTTGTTTGTATCCATCCGTTAAGTATAACTTAAGTGATAATGTGGCCTTTATTTAGATATTTATACTGAATAGTTACTATCAAAAAATCTTCCATTGTTCAGTAGTTTTATTACACCAAAGATTTATATATAAATGTGTGTGACTTTTATTTACAAAAATGTATTAAGTGTTGTCTTTATGAGTAAACATTAAAATATAGTCCAATATTTATTATTGCAAAAAATGTATTACTTAATAATGATCTGTACAAAAGTCTAGTCCAATGAGATTTTTCATTGCATCATTTAAAGTAATTGTAAAGTGCATTAAAGATTTTATTAAACTGTTTTTATAAACACTTATTGTCTAGTTATGAGAATAAATATTTATGCAATGAACTGATTTTGTTTTATTAACATTCAAGATAGAAGTTAAGAAGAAGAATATAGAAGTAGGTAGATTGCATCCTAGTGGTCCTATGCTCTGGTGGGATCATTAACTACCTACACAGGATAAACTGACTGTAAAAAATTGGATAAAGCTTTAAATATTTATGAATAATCAATCAACTATTGCAGCTGTATCTGACATCAGTTTAACAGCAACCAACACGTTGGACATGACCTCATCTTCTTTCCGATATCCAACTTGCAGATACAATGGCATCCGCCCTTTCGCCTTCTTATCTCTCTTATGTACCCTCACTTCATGTCTCATCAGTGCCTTCTGTGTGCCATACTTATTGCCGCACATCTTGCAGCCGAACTCCCTGAGACCCACATGATCGGCTTTAAAATGTACATCCATATCCCGCTTTGTATAGAAGCCTCTTCCACATTCAAGACACTTGAACGGTCTTTCCTTCTCGTGAGTTAATAGATGCCTGTTCAGATTGCTTCTTGTCAGAAAACGTAACTCACACTTGTCACAGGAAAAAGGTTTGTCACCAGTGTGTGTCCGCATGTGGATTTTTAGGGAATCCTTAAATCGTCCTCTGTATGGACAGATCTGACATTTAAATGGCAGCTCAAAGCTGTGAAGTTGTAGGTGCCTGGCCAAATTATCTTTACGGTAAAGTTTCCCACATATATCACAAATGAGGTGAGTTGCAGATTGGTGTCTGGCTACATGTTTCGGGTATAACTGAGCTGTAAGTAGTCTGTAGCACAAGGGACAACGAATACGGACTTTCTTGTGAGTGCTTGATCTTTTGTGAATAATTAATTGTTCAGAAGATTTGAAATTGAGCTTGCACAGTTTACAACTGTACTCAGATTTATGGACAAGTTCTTTAGGTTCAACTAATGGTGACATGCTATGGAAGTCAGGATCATTCTCTGCATATAATTCTCCAGAATCGTCAGCTGGAGTCTGCCGAAGTTGTTTGTCAATGTCTTGGGCTGATTTCTTAAATGCCACTGCGTTCTGAAGAAAAACTTTGCATTTCGTACACAAGTGCTTAGGGTAATCATCGTTTTCATTTACTTGTATGTCAACAAAAGTCTGTATTGCTTCTGCCATGTCGAAAGTGTTATCCGAATCGTAAATCGCTATGTTACCCTCTTTCAAACAAAGCCTGCATTTCTTGTTAGTTCTGTTTAATTCCTCTTTGCTATCTTGGCGATTCATACTGTTATGATTTAGCAAAGCCCTCTGCTGCTTGATTTTTTTCAGAAATTGCAACATAAAGTAAGAACCTGACATTTTTCATCAATCTTGATGTTTACTTTTTTTTTATTAAACAAAATCAGCTGATAGTCTGACAGTGACAGTGACATCAATTCAGAAAAATCATCATAAAATCATGGACCTTTTCGTTTGGCATAGGGCTTAAGGCCATACAGCCTATATGGACATAATGGACTTACTTTCGTGTTCGCCATTCGCCTCGACCTTCGCATACGAGAGCCGTCATGACCTACCATTTATACTATTGCGGCATGATTCACTTTGATATTCGCACACGAATATCTGAGGACGTGAAAAAAATTGCGGCATCGGCCATGTTCGTCATTCGCCTCGCGGTTCGCACAAATGTGTAAATGCGACATGACAGTCATCTGTTGACAGGAATGAAAGTCGAAGCCGTGTGTCAGGCGTTCAGTCTATTTGTTTACATTTTTTTTGTGCAAAAAGTTAAATTGTACGAAAATTCACTATAAACGCGCCCCAGCTTAATTCATCAATACCATGCTGACGTTGTACTATCTGATGAAAAAGACAAGAAAAGAAAAACGTAAATTAAATGCTACCGAATATTACAAAACCATACATGAAAACACCGATACACATTTCAAAACCAAGGAAGATTTACTATCTAAATGCCGGGTATGTTTACAAGACGGTTGTATGCCGATTTTCGGAACCGAAGACACGGTTTTTATTGTAGAAGCATTACAAGTTCTCTCCAACACAGAGGTGAAAGAAGATGACGAATATCCAAAGCTTCTGTGCGATATATGTCACGAGTTTATCAAAGGAGCTATACTCTTCAAAAAAGTAGCGAGACAAACTGAGGACATCCTTAAAAAGCCGGTGAAAGAAGAAACTATCGAAGAACATGATCAATATGATCAAGATTTTAGCGACAATAGCGTCTATGATACTAAAGAACCAGAAAAATGGGACATGGAAACTGAAGATGTTGGCTTAATAAAAAGGGAAAAGAAACCAAAAACCAGATATTCACCAAAAGTAACTTGTAATATATGCAATAAAATCATAAATCGATCCTACTATAAGGAGCATATTACCATGCATGACCCTGACCATAAGAAGTATGTTTGTGATGTCTGTGGAAAATCATTTAGGCTGAGATGTGCTTACCATAACCATAGCCTGAGACATGGCAGTGAATTCCCATACAAATGCCAGTTTTGTCCATACAAAGGAAGATACTCCGAGTTACTCAAAACCCATATGAGAACTCACACTGGAGACTATAGGTACATGTGTACTGAATGCCCGGCCAGGTTTCTGTTTAAGAGCAATTTGAACAGCCACACATTGAAGCACAAAGAGCCACAGCTACACTGCGATGCTTGTAAAAGAGCATTCCACACAAAACTGCTGTTGCAGAGGCATTATGAGGCTGATCACTTGGGCATTAAGAACCATGTCTGTAATATTTGTGGCAAAGCATTTGGATACAGGAATGCTATGATGAAGCATCAGAGACATGTTCACAAGAGAGAGAAGCTCTTGTTTGGACGGATGCCCGCTTATTTAGAAGCTGAACATAGAAGTGGCAATGTTAGTTAAAACTGTCATGATCTAATAATTTGGCATTTTTGGATTGGATCATTTTGGCAAAAATGGTGCCAGGCTAAAATTGAATTGGCTGAGTCACATCAACTGCAAGCAAGAAGACTTGGAAGTACACATTTTTTTAGATATGATTGATATGACTGGACAAGATGCCAAAACCCAGGATGTGTGCTGGCCTGTTATGCAGTGGTGATAGATATAAATTCTGGAACTGGAAGCCATTTTAGTTTTACAATAAATTGAATACATAGTAAAATGTAATAGAAAAGATCTTTTAAGTAAAATATAGCACAAAATGAAAAACATGGTAGGTAGTAGAAAATCACTTTTGAATGTTTACATTAAATTCATTGCTGTACAAAAATAATTGGTATGATGTTTCCAGGAACCATGTATAACTTCTTTAATTACCTATTTGATGATTACAAAATAAAATTTAACTAGTATAATTTTTATTATCATTTTTACATGAACCTACTGAATAATAATATGATATTTTAAGAGTGTTGGTCCAACTGAAACTGACTTCTGTATATTTTTTAATAGTCCCTGTACTGTGTCCCACTGCTGGGCAAAGGCTTCCACTTTTTCCTTGCAAGCCTTTCAAGGATGAGATATTTATGTAGGTATAATAAAAGCATTTGTTTTCATCAGTTGTACACCTTAAGCAGGTTAGGCCAAGAAATAAAATAAATCATTTACATTTTTTAGATTTATTACTGTAAAAATAAATAGTTAAGACATTAATGATTTAATTCATAAAAAAAATTGTGAATAGATTAGTCTCAGACATCAGACATGTGGACTTTTACAAGTATAAATAAAAAAATTGCTTAAAAAATATTTGGACAGTATACATCTGTTTACATGATTATAAAAGGTCTTCTAGTTTATTTATTTCAGCCTCTATATATGCTGGTGTTCTCCCATTCAATTTCTTTTGCCTTTTATGAACATCAAGTTGATGCCTCATCATTGCCTTTCTATATCCAAATGCTTTACCACAAACATTACAAATATGATTCTTTATTCCTAAATGGTCTGCTTCAAAATGTCTTTCCAAAATTAGTTTAGAATGGAAACCTCTCTGGCAGGTATCACACTTAAACATTGGTTCTTTATGCTTTAGTGCATGCTTATTCAAATTACTCTTAGTTAAGAATCTAGCTGGACATTCTGTGCACATGTATCTATAATCTCCGGTATGTGTGCGCATATGAATTTTTAAAAGTCCCGAATGACTTCCTCTATAAGGACATATTGTACATTTGTAAGGAAATTCTGAACTGTGTGTAAAGTAATGGTTTCTGTAAGAACATCGCTGGCGAAAAGATTTGCCACAAATATCACACACATATTTGGGCACAGTTTGATTGTGGAGAGCAAAATGCTCCTTGTAATAAGCTTTTGTGATGATTTTGAAACATATTCTACACTGTACTTTAGGTATCTTCTTCCTGCATCTCACAGGTTTAGAATTATTACTACATTCATTATCACTCTCAATGGATGAGAAGAAATTTTCTAACAGCGATGAAGAATTATCTGTGTTTTCTTTGGCTGTTCCTTCATTGTTTTGGGGAAGGCTGGAAGGTTTCCTGCTTTTGCCCGAAGCTTCTCTTAATATTTCATCAGATTTTTTCGCAGTTTTTCTGAATAGTATAGCAGCGTCTAGTAATTTCAAACAAGAATCACATAAAAACTTAGGATGGTCGTCGTCTTCACTTATTTGGATATCCCCGAAAGTACCAATGTTTTCGGAAATATCGGGTCTGTTTTCATCAAAAATCGGTAAAGTACCTTTCTTCAGACATATTCTGCATTTTTCCTCGATTGTTTCAGGTCTAGTAGTAATAACTGGAGTTTCTGTATCTTCTAAATTTCTGTGATATCTTTCATACGTCGCTTTCTTAAACAGTTTTACAATGTGGTACGTTGATACCATTGCTTACTAGTTTTCAGAGTACTTTTAATAAATAGCTAGTTTTATTATGATACGAAGAAATTCCTACCACACGGCACGCTGTTTATTTTTAATGATAAAATTGACATTTGACATGATAACGATAGTTGAATGTCATTAGCTGTCACTGTCACGGAGTCCAGTAACGCCATAGACGCCAAGATGGACAGAGCAATAGCTGCATTGATATGAATGATTGAGATATGAATGGTGTTTACAAAGGCACTGGCTAGTCTATACAAATATAATAAAGAGATTAAATCTGTTTGTTTGTGTGTAGGGGGTTATCTCTGAAAGTACTGAATTGATTTAAAAAAATGTTTCACCAGTAGAAAGATAGAGGAGGAATGATAAATGAAAGTCCTTTTGTAATGCAAAATATTATATTAGACAACTATAGCTATTATTTGAAAAATAAAATTACGATTTCATATTTCTATATTTATAGTTAATTTATTCTGATTTTAGATACGAGGGAGTGCGGCCTTTGGAGACTTTGTCTCTCTTGTGCACTCTTAGCTGATGGGCCAACATGCTGTCACGGTGACCAAATGCTTTACCACAAACCTCACAAACATGATTTCTAATTGACATATGAATTGTTTTTGTATGGTTTTCAAGATCCCGTTTTGAATAAAAACCTTTGTCACATTCCTCACATTTAAAGCTATATTGACGGTTATGCCTCCTCAAGTGTTTAGATAAGTTACTTTTTGTAATAAACCGAGCTGGACATTCAGTACATTTGTAATTATAGTCTCCTGTGTGTGTTCTCACATGAATTTTGAGTAGTGCTTGATGTAAACCTCTATAAGGACAGAACTGGCATTTGAATTTTAATTCACCGCCATGTGTCAGGCAATGGGTTTTGAAGGCAGATGGATGTTTGAATACTTTTCCACATTTGTCACAAATGAAACGTCTCAATGGACCATTGTGTTTTTCAAGGTGTAATTTAAAATCTTCTTCTTTGACTTTCCTGTCGCACACTGGACATTTTTTATATTTTGTTGGTTGTTCTTCTGTTTGAACTATTTCGTATTTATTATTGTCTAGTGTATCTGGATGCATTTTTAAAAGATGATATTTGTAATAATGCTTACTGAACATTCTGTTACAAGATGTACACTTAATGAACCTTTTAGCTTTCTCTTCTGCAGTCCCATGTGCCTTGATCATGTGAATTTTCATGTACGCCTTGCTAATTTGCTTACCACAATATTCACATTCTATTTTACCATAAAGTTTGTTAAACTTTTGTTTGTATTTTTCTCTGTGTTCTTTTAGATGTTTTCTATATTCATTTTTTAGAACCATGGTATGGCAAACTGGACATTCTCTTTGATTTGATTCTACATCACTTGTTAGAGATTCTTCATAATGTTCTGTTATTTCTTCATCACTATCAAAATCTATGTCATCATTATCAAAATTTATGTCATCATTATCATAATCTATGTCATCATTACCAAAATCCATGTCATCATCATCATCAAAATCCAAGTCATCATTATCATCTTCTGCGTTTTCCTTGTCTTTTTGTTTATCTTTGTCGGAAACAATAATCATTATTGTTTCATTGTCTGCTTCATTAACGGAGCCATCATCCACTTTTTTGACTTGAACCAAATCCTTTTGTGTACTGTTACTATCATTGTCTTGATTATATGCTTCAGAAAATGTAGAGTTATAAATGAAAGTCTCATCTTTGTCAGGTTTCACCTTATCAAGGTTAAATGATTCTGCTTCAGAATCTGAACAATTAAACTCAAGATATTCTTTTTTAATGTATGTTTCATCTTCTAATTTATATTCTGAGTCATCTGTATCAATACAATCCAGTCTCTTGAGAATTTTATCCGATTGTTTAGCAGTTTTTCGGAACAAGATTGCAGCTTCAAGCAAATTATGGCAATCATCACATAAATACTGTGGTAGGTTATCATCTTTATCAATTCCAATTTGTCCAAACTCCTTCACATCTTCGGAAATATCGTTTGTGCCGAATATTGGTATCTCACCGTCGGCCAAACATATTCTGCACTTTTCCGTCGAATATTTCGTGCTATTATTTCCAAAAGATATTGAACTTTTAACATGGGATTTATTACGAGTGAGCATTGTTTACACTATACTTAGCGAAGTTGTAAAGTCCATTTGATTAAAATCACTTGTGTTTACTAATATTGATTACTTAAACAAAGAATTGTTATTCGTAAACGGAGTTGAAGCAATAAACATGATGCTATCGTAATCAACAAAACTGAAAATGTTACACACTTCAGCCCCCAGCCCCCACGATATTGAAATGAACATGTCATGTCAAAGTTTGACAGATGTCAAACAACAGTCAAAGTCAATTTTGACAAATGTCAAGATGAATGACATCGGTGTTGATTGTCTATGCTTAAGTCTATGACCTCAGTTTATGAATGAAACGTTTTTGTTTTATGTAGTGTGGATATTTTTTTTGTTGTTCTATTTCAGAAATAGGACACATTTTCTGGCTATTTAAACGGAAAACATTTGATCATTATCTATATGACTAATATCTTTTTATTCATCATTGCCTCACTCGAGGAATTTCCCTTATCGTGGGTGCGTTTTTAACTCTTAGCGCCGAAATATTTTTTTTTTCGGATTGTTTAAATCTACATAACAATCAAATTTTATTTTTCATCCCCCCTTTTCCCTTGTTTTTCCTGGATTTTCATCCGTGTGATATTTGGATATATGTGCCTGTCAAATAGTCTATTTCCAGAAACTGTGTGACAAAAAGATACTCAGGGTGGCGAAGGTGTTAAACATATAAACTCACATTCACAAATGCCCAGACTCGGAATTACTAATTCTTCACGCTGCGCAGCAATCCAAACGCTCAGTCATTGCGCTAACCGCGCCGTTATTGGAATAATTTATAAATTATTTTGTAGGCATGCGACAACCCTCTGCATTATGGATTGCTGACGGAAATCTGGTGTAGTGTAAAAATCAAACAGCAAGTTCGTCAAAAGCATTATTTATTTATGTTCAAATGATAATAAATAATAACCAAAAACATTCTGTACATAAATAAATCACAGACAAAACTCAGTTTAGTTTCCTTTAGGTTCAGCATGTTAAATTATTAAAATTTAAATAAAGAAAAACAATTCGTTTTTCATTTAATTTGTGGTCAATGTAAATTTAAAAAAAAAATTTTTATAACTGTAATTTTCAGATCTTGGCGTTGCTATCGAATAATGAGTCGGGTGTCACACAAAATAATGTGTTTAAAAGACGCTACGTTTGGTTTATCAATCAAAAGTGCATAAAAAGATCGGCTCTTTCTATTTCGGCCTAAAATATTTAATTTAAAACTAATTTGTAACAAAAAAATTAAGGATAAATTAAATATTACTAAAGAATTTACAATTACGTCACACCAAAATACTTTCTAAGTAGCTCTCCTAGTGCAGCATAATTCTTTTGGCGTTCACAAGAGGGCGCTGTTGGTTAATATTTGTGAAATTGTTTATGGAAAACAAGATGCTGCTTTAGTTCCGATTGTGGCCACGCGCCAAAATAACCTTGCAGCACTGTATCAGCTATTGTAACAATATTATTGTGTAGCGCGCTTAGTATCTAGGTACATTATATTGTTTTTTCTTTGCTATTTTCTCAGCTGTCTTTTATATGGAAGATAACGTGTTTTTATTGGCGTTTACATATACATAGAGTATGGACTGAGACATGACTGCTTTGTTGACCATACTGTAAAGTGAGAAAAACAATTGTAAGTTCATCTATCGCTTTCTTTTACATTACCAAAGCCATATCTATGTCCTACAGGAACGAGATAGAAGATCCAACAATTGTTTCTGTCCTTTTTACATTTTTCTAGGAAAGGCTCAGTTCATGCTGTAAGTCTATGGCCGCATAAAAGCCTACGGATTTTCTAAAGCCCAAACACAGTACTAAGACTACAACTTTCTAGATATTTTCATTCGCTATTAGCCATCTATATAATTTTATAAACATTTTCCACTACCAGTCATAAAGCTTATTTTGGTCACAAAATTGAGAAAAACCGGAAAATATTTTTGTAGATTTTATTCATGGTTTAAATGAAGCGAAAATATTTTTTATTATATTAATACATTTAATTAGTAGTTAAACAGTGTTACTAGAATATGTTTTAATAATTTCACGGTAATTATTATAAATGATGATAGAAATAATGAATTGTTTAAAAAAAGATATAGGTAACCTTTTGAATCGCGCTAAAATCAGATTAAATTACATTACACAGAAATTTAATAGTATTCAATTATAACTGACCGGGTTACGACTGTAATATCATCCCTGCACGATATAAAAATCGGGATCCCAATTTGCTGTTAATTTTCATAAACTGGGGCCTGACCACGAGCTCTTAACGCGATCCAGTTTAGGCTTTGGGAAAGAGAAAAAGCTATGCAAGTCGTCTAGCGCCATCTCTTTCCCACAGCCTAAAGACTCACGCTTTTAGAGTTCATGGTACTGCTATATGACCTCAGTATTTCCAAAATATCGCCCAGATAATGCCGTATGAAAAGCCAAAATTAATATTATATCACAACCCCAATCTGCAACAAATAATTTAATGGCAATATGCGCGGGACTGTCTCATCAGCTAACCGTGACCCTGGAACGTAAATGGCTACTGAAGGATCATCGTAGATTTTAGTCAGTAAAAGTCTGACAGTCTCTCTCACTCCGCCCTGAGTAGGAGGACTCATTTGATGATTCTACCAAGATAAAAATAGCTAGTGACAATTTGAGAGCGAATTTCACCCAGCTAACGAAGATCACGGATCAAGATTAGGATAGAGATACATTATTAATATTGGACGTTGATCGACAGCAGAATGAATTAGTTGAATCTCAGTATCATTAAAAAAGTAAATCATATTGCACGTGGTTTTTTTTTTAAGCAACGCTTTTGTTTTCTTTGATTATAAGGCTAATTTAAAAACCTACGCTGCTAACACTTGACAAGACTATTCCTTTTGTTCCTCAAGCCCACAAGACCACTACACGAGGTCCTAAACTCGCTGAAGTGTGACGAACAGAAAAGCTTTATTTGATGGATGATGCATGTATAACTACAAAATTATGCAAAGAAAATATTATAATCGTTTGATGTATGTTTATAAGCAAAAAGATTGCATTGTATTATTATAATAATGCTGTCATATTAATAGGGCAGACTCGTGTACAACGTTTATAGATTTCGAATAACGAACGTGTGCGCTTAAATCATATGCGCAAGAGTTTGAAATGTAGTGAAAATTTTTGCGTGAATCGTCGTTTTTTTTTCATGTATGTTTTTAAGGAAGCCCAAATTATTCGATTTGGTAATATATTCGAGATTTTCAGAGCATCCGTTAATCGAATTTTAAAGCGAATAGATTCGATGATCTTTATACATTTAAATAATTTTTATTTTCTTGTGAATTATATGCAACGCGTACATTTTACATTTGAACTAAAGAGGTCACATTGTGACGAACACTATAAAATTAACTATAATAATTATCTACCACTTTAAATACTAAATGGAATTACTAAAATACTATATAATTCTCACTTTTCCGTTTACAAGGAATTTGAGTAATTTTTTAATGTTTTCTTAATACATTTCTACATTGCATTTTTAAAGATGTGGAGACAATTTTTTCACATGCAGTATTCAATTGTTTTTTTATCATCGTTTATCACGTTAACAAATGAATTTTTAAATCATAGAAGCTGAATTCATGTGTCTCATTAAGAAGTTAATCAATTAAAATTAATTTTGTGCCAGTGAAAAATAGCTCGGATATTTTTTTTTGTAATTTCTTAAATATTGGTTATAAAGTTTAAATATCAATAAATTATTGTATCAACAATTCCTCGAAAAACAACTAAATCTATGCAGGACTTAATTTATCATAACATTGACTATTCGAAATATTTTAATAACAATAATTGTCTAATAAATCGGTGCAATAATAAATGTAACTTAGTGATGCAAGATATTTTATGATATCGATAAATCTTGTTGTGATTCTTCGATATTTTATATCGATGCAAAAGTTTCGGTATCGGGACGAATAAATAGTATCGTTACACATTGTGAACGTGCTCCGCAGAAGATGATACAACATTTGGAGAATCGGTGTTAAGTTATTCGATACGATAAAAAGTATCGATACAAATACAAGTATCGTGCATCCCTAATATAAGTAAGTAGTAACAGAAGTTTAGTGACATTTTTTATTTAGATAATAAAATAGAATACACAATTTTATACTGATTTTTTTAAATACAAACTATACTGGCAGTTTAAAAATGGAGATTTTTTTAAGATATTCTTTTCTAAGCATGTTTTCAGATAATACTATTCACTTCATTTTTATTTCTAAAAAGTCTATTTTATTCATTTTATTGTAATACCTATCAAGATTCTGCTACCCAGAAGACAATGGAGTCGGTTAAAATTATTTTTATAGATTGCAGAACCAAGATTAACATACAGATCGCAGCGCGAGTTGAATGCAGTCGGGGTCTGAGGTGAAGAGCCCCCCGCTACCCGCGCGCCCCACCTCACGCGCCTGCAGTGTAGTACTGTGCCATCCTTGTCAACAGCACTACCGCATTCCTAAGCTCTGCATTCAACTCGCGCGCTTAGTGTAAGTATTCAAGATAATGTCATGCGATCTGAAAACACGCTTAGATTTCACGTAACTTGGCGATTTTATCAGCTTTTTACAACTATTCAATGACATTACGTACTAAATGATTTAAATATATTATAATAATATAATACTGCATCTCACTATGACATAATTAATCGTGCTAGCGGATATACATTAATAAATACAACTACATACATTATTTTCATAGTATTTGGTACCAATTGTCAATTTATTCGAATTTTATTTTCCATTCCAAAATGTAACTAGGGCATGGTAACGTTTTTTCAATAATTAAGAATTATTTACGGACTTATTTAATAACATAATGTCGATTTAAATTAAAATAATATAAAAGGGTGTTGTAGAAGTCACAATAATTGAAAATATTCAGTTATTATTGGATTGGAAAGCCCCAGTCATATGTTGGTAAAGGTCCAATAAAAATAAAAAAAGACTTTCAGTCAACTAAAACTCAGTTATTATACGAATTTAAGAATAAAACCTTGCAGGGTGTTTTCAAAGAGACATGGCGTTTTAACATCCAGTCTCTTTGAGACTACAAATAACTTTGGGGAAGATAACTGTAAAACTTATGGCGCTAGTGTCGCTTGTTCCACGGCTTGTCATTGGTTGAAGATCTGTCAATGTCAAAAATAACCTGACGTCATTGGTCAGATGTGGACTAAGCTATAGTAACGCCATCTACAGTAAATTTTGCCTTCCCCGTTGAGTAAATACTTGTTTGTAGAGAAATGAAAAAGACAAGTGCATTAAAATTATGAATAATTTAAAAATATATTAATTCCATACTATAATTACTAGATGAACATTTTATTACATGTGTTTAGTCAACATTTAATCTCATTAGTTACCTAAATGAGGCCTTAATTAATTCTATAATAATTATTATTAATAAAGGAATGTCAATTTTATAAAAGTAGAGAAACGTCGCAGTTATAATTCGCATTTATTATAAACTTTTAATTCAAACTATTTATTTTAGGTTTGTCTAAAAACTATCAGCTATAAAATTTTGTCGAAACCTCTAATCAGTACAGCTTTATAATAGACAATTTTTGCAATTTTTTTTATTTTATTTATTTTTTGAGCTAAGTTTAACTTTCTAATGCTCTATGGTTAACATCAAAGCATTTAACCAATATCGCATTTGCCTGAAAAAATATTCATATTTTTTTTTATTTCCAAATGTTCTCATGCGGAAAAACGAACTGAAGATTTTTTCAGGAAATGGCGACATAATTATGGGTTTACATAAGTATTATATGAAAGTATTCTATAGTCATTGTAGCTGATAGTTAATAGTTATAAGTGCTCAAAAACTTTAACATCATTACGAAGCTTGGATTCTTACCACCACCTCTTAAAAATATTACTTCTATGTTTGAAAGAGACTGCGCTATACAGACCATCTAGCTCCGTCTCTTTCTCACACTAAAGTAAGTAAGAGGTCCTGGTAGGTCACCCATTCTAGATTAATACGTATAAAAGTCATGGAAAAATAACGAGGAAAGACACCAATATAGAGGTAATCAAAGCTTGAATAATATTTAGGAAGATTTTTGTAGTGAGGGGACGAATACAGCATAATTTAGAGGGAATAACTTGCTTATGGTAAAAAGGCCCAGTATAATATTTTTATAATATTTTCTTGTTTTTCAACAAGATAGATACGGTGTGATGAGAGAAAGCCAAAATTACATTGGTAACATGTTACACAGGAATATTTCTGGATTCATAGATTTAAAAAAAGGCCGATTATAAATAAGCCAATGGCTGAATATGTCACTAACGAATGATTTTACCGAACGATTTTCATCTCATTGTGAAGAGCTGGAAAGGTAGAAGGTTACTTTCATCGCCCTCTCTAACCCACTTATTAATAAACGTGGGCTAAAGTTACGCCAAGGTTAATATTCGGATTAACCATACATTTTTTAAAGATTAACCTTGGCGTAACTTTAGTCCATGTTTATTAATAAGGGGGTAAGTGTGCAATTACAGTGGCAGCGGGGCGGGTAACGCAAACACATAGTTTTTGACTAAGATGCACCAAATGCGGGCGAGGTGGTAGAGCGGAAATCTAGACTGTTTCGTGACCCGCCACTCGTGATTCGCACACTAATACATGGGAGGACCTTATCCCACCGGTGGGGACTCTATATGCGCAGATTCGAGCACTTGCCACAACACGCACAAAATACTACGTGAAATTATAACCTTTTGTGCAAGTTATCCCCTCTAAATTTTCACAAAGATGGAATTATATTAAACTGTCTTAAAAACTTCCTAACACTAAAGGACCGTACGTTTCAACCCTGCAAACTATTCGTATCGTTAAACATCATAAACTACCCTCAATTACATTACTTAATACTGAATGGTTCAACACACAATACGAGACTAATAAAAAATCCAACTGTACAATGCAGACTACGTCTACGCTATTAAACATACGTAATTGTGCACACAAAATATAAAATAAATTAAGAGAAATATATCACTGAGTATGCGGCTTCCTTGGACAAAACAATGGAATATTTATTTCACCTGGTAACACTGGGGTGGTGTTGGCAACACTGTCATTAGAGCGCGACGAGTCTTGTGTTGCAGCCGCGCCATTTTTCTTGTAGTTTTCTGTGGTCTTCGTATTGTTGTTCTGTTACTTGCTTTACGGCGGGTGCAGACTAGAGGAGAAAAATATTGTTAGTTATATGCCCGTTTGCCGTGTTTCTTAAATTATTGCGCGTTGGATTCTGTTAAGGCATTGCATTTAGAAGACGGAAATTAACAGGGTTTTATTCTATTTTTCTCAAATGGCAGGTCGAGACGATGTCGACTATTCTATCAGTGTCAAGAATGACTTGAAGAAAAGGGTTTTTGAAGTACAGAAATCAGTTTATACGAAACATGAGAAAATACTAATAAACCTAAGACAACCTAAAGAAATATAAATAAATTTATGGTAAACCGCAATCAAGAGATTTTTGCTTAAATTGAGCTAATATGCTGCAAAAGTTAAAGGACCAATAGTATATTGTGACAAGAAGTTTTGGGGAATTTAATTGCAATTTTCTACTTTACGTAAAAACGTAACTCAGTTTTATCTCACCTTAATCTTCCTCGGATCCAAATTAGCTCCAAGATTCTGAACTCCCTTAGCCAACTTGGTCAGCGGTGAGAGCACCATGTCCTTAGTAGCGCTTCCAACGGGACTAGCGATGTTCTTAAACTGCCTTATAGCCGACTCACTGTGCGACTGCGCTATATTCAGCGTGATTTCATGCTGTGAGTTCGAACGCACGTGGAAATTGACCCCCTCTGATTGGCTATCATCGAAATTCAGCTCGTTGGAACTGTGGGACAGCTTCTGAGTAAGGATTAAGGAGTTAGGAGGAGCTGGCTTGGCGAATGCGCCGTCCACTTGGATTTCTGGAGTTCTTGAGGAGTCTATGTTGAATGGATTGATCTTGTTCACGTTAATCGGCGTTTTGGAAGCTTGCTTGTCTACGTTCGTCACAATTTCGGACGGAATGAAAACTTGCGTATCATTTGGTTCAATCTTGGAGGAGTACAAAGGATTCTGAATAAGTTCGCAATCGTTTTCTGCCTCGCTTTTGGTTCCTGGCTTGCCTAAGTAATGCTGAGTGTTCTCAAAGTTATCTAGTGTCGGTTCGAAAATGTTGGTTCTATTTTCGTCATCTGAGGAGTAATCTGAGCTCATGCCGTCAGAAAGGCTGCCCTTCTTCTTATTGTCCTTATTTTGTCCGAGGGTGAAGATCTTCTTTGTACGAGAAGCGCTCTGGTCAAATTTCAGCTGAAGGCTAGGTCGAGCGCGCGCGTTTAGTGAGTGACTCAGTTTGTTCAACTTACTGAATTGTTCCGTCATATTACTCAGGGCTTTGGTTCCTAGAATGAGATTTTCTCGTCTAAATACGTAAAATAAGGCATCTGCTAAAATTGCGCGGCGGAAAGTTCGGCAAGCTAACATCAGCAGGCCTAAGGCGGCTACTTAGCAATTATCCAAATAATTTGACTTCATTAATGAATAGAAGAATAGCTAATGAAGTTTGCTGGAAATTCACAAAGTGAATCATTTGAAATATTGCTAAGTGGCCGTTTAGACCCGCTGTAATGTTTTTTGAATTGATGTTAGGCTGAAATTGCGTCGCGAAATTTTCGGCAGGTGTGCCAATATGAAACGGTGTACAAAAATCGTCAGAAAAAAAGGAATAAAGGACTTAAGGTAGAGGGAACAAGTGTCGTTTTTCTATACGCGACTTACCTAGCATAAGGCGGATTTAGAAGATAGCTTTGTTGATTACGGAAATATTTCCTTGTTTCCAATAATCTGGGTTTTTGCAATGGTCTTAGGATTTTCGTACATAGCAGATTTTTTCGATAATCCTACGACACATAATAAAACCGCATGGATATGACGTTTATTTATGTGTTTGTTGATTTAATTTAGAGATTTATTCTCAGGCACGTATTTACGTCATTTTTATTTTAGGTCTCATAGTCGATTTCTAGCTTAACCTTTAGGAACGAATCCTTATCTAATATCAACAATCGACTACTAGACTTTCAACTGTTTGCCCCCTCTCAGAGGGCTAAAGCCTGCCGGGGTCGCGGGACTTATACCAACACCGTGACTATAAGGGCTATTGAAGGACACCGTGGATTTTAGTCAGTACAAGTCTGACAGTGCCTCCCGCCCTGCCCGGGGTGGGAGGATTCATCTGATGATTTTACCACGAAAAAAAAAGACTTTAAACTGTTTGAGATCTTTGACCGGAACCTTCAATTTCAGGCGTTATCCAAGTAGGCAATGTCGCAAATAGTTAGCTGTTTTTATTAAATATTGAAGAAAGCTATTATTATGATGCTATTATTATTATTGTCGTTCAAAGATATCCCTTGGGTTGAAAGAATGACCTAGAAGTGATAAAATAGGGAAAATAGTTCTTTAAATCAATCAAAAGAGATACACTAACGGTCTGCGATCCACTGTGCGTCCTTTCACTCGTCGTGGCCACAACGTTGCGATGCATTATTGTTGGTTGGGACACCCTTTTCAATATACCCTTTAGAACTCTAATTTTGGAAGAACAGCCGTCTGATAGGATAGAGGGAGAAGGAAAATGATAAGGATAGGTGCAAAAGAGAGGGGAAATTGACATGTTTTGGCACAATATCATAGATTAACGGTTAAGCGAGCTTACCCATGCCGCAATTCATGTGATTTGCAATTTCTACTAACTAAAAATCGTCCTTACTACTACGATATAATGATGCAATTCGATTGGCTTGACGTCGTCGTGGCGAGCGTGTTTTGTTTAACATCAACCGTAGACAACCGTACGTTTTATGTCATATGTCGTAGTAGTAAGGATGATTTTCACTTGTAGTTGGAATCGGTCGAATTGCGTCGCATCGCGTTATGGGGAAGCTTCCTAAAACTCGTAGACACTATGCTTAATATAAAATGATGATGTACTCACCCACACTCCTGATGTCAGCCACAAGTTGTGTTTCGCTTACATTCCTTGTGAGGGTGGGCAGTCGTGACAGGTCCAGGTACATGGACGACCGAGCACTGCCGGCCTGGCCGGGAGGGACCTAGTACAATTGAAAATAAAGTCTTTGAGAATTGCAGCAGGATCTTGAAGACTCTGAAAGGCGGCTTACATAACTCTGACAACAAAGGGTGACCATATCCTCACGAGAAAACAAGTAAGTAATTTAAAAAGAAAGCAAATGGGAATCGCTGCGTTAGTGCATTTGACATAACTTAATTTTTGGTGACAAAAAATTGAACAACTCTCCCACAGCCTAAACCGCTAGGTAGGCATCCTTGAATTTAACACAGTAGATGCAGTTTAATATATTGTAGGAGACCACTAAACTGTGATGTAAAAAGCGTCTATAATGTAAATTCCCCTCATAAAATTAAGATAATTTACCTTTGATTTCTTCTTCTCCAATTTGCCGCCATCATTGAACGGTATCGGCGGCAACTTGGCAACATCACGCGCCACCATCAATGACTCACAGATCGAGTGAAGTGATTCTGAAACGTCAAACGATATTTAGAACTATTTTAATAATAAGATTCGAATGATTGTTAGTTTTTTGAAATTTTGTGCATTGAGTATTAATTCATCAGGTGTCTGTGTGAATAAACTGTTCTACTGTATAGGGTGAAATTTTCAACTGGGCGTGGATGGCTATTTTCGAAACTATGAGGAATATCGAAACACATTGAAAGGAATCTCGAGGCCGATTTTGACGAAAACTAAAACTGCATCATTGGATATTAGAATAATAAAAAAATCCTAATCAGGAAACGAACTCGCTGATTTTGAAAAAAAACATCACAACCTGTATTATTACACCGTTGGGTATTGTTGCTAATAAGGATCAAATTCTGGGAAGTAATCATATACGGCAAACATAAAAAAATAAAAAGTATACCTATCATCTCATCCCGTGTATTGATGACGACGGCCATGTTGTTGAAGAATCTTAGCGATGTAGAGCGGAACATGTGGAAGTAACCAGTCTCTCCCGCCTGGCTGTAGTTGATGCGGATGCAGTACACCGGCTCCGTACCACTTTTGCGGCTCACGCTGAATAGCTGGAGACAAAACAAGATAAAAAAGTTGGGATAAAAGATAGTTCAGAACGTCATAAAGCCTCATCTTTCCTCAATAAGTATCAGGCGAAATGAAGCGATGTTTTTTTTTGAAAGAAATTGGCCCCCTTATAAATATTTAGCCTCACTTAGATTTCTTGAAAGATATTCGGAGCAAATACCTACTTTAAGTTGAACTTGAATCTCGCAAATTCTTTTTAGGCATGTTACACATACATCAGGTACTTGAATAGGCATAGTCGGGCGACAAAATAACAGTCGATTTCAACTGAAGATGTGCAACACATAAAGTTTTGTTTTTATTATGATTCAGCGAAAGGCGCTACACAAAGCTGGACGTGAATAGTCATAGTTGGGCGGCAAAACACTACTCGATTGTACTTGAACATGTGTGCAATTTTTTTATTTTATATGCTCACGTTTGATAAGCCGTCATGATTTGAGTGATCTACAAGGTAACTCACCGTAGTACAGTTAGCATCAAAAGACCCCAGCTCTTTTATTTTATATGCTCACGTTTGATAAGCCGTCATGATTTGAGTGATCTACAAGGTAACTCACCGTAGTACAGTTAGCATCAAAAGACCCCAGCTCTTTTATTTTATATGCTCACGTTTGATAAGCCGTCATGATTTGAGTGATCTACAAGGTAACTCACCGTAGTACAGTTAGCATCAAAAGGCCCCAGCTCTTTTATTTTATATGCTCACGTTTGATAAGCCGTCATGATTTGAGTGATCTACAAGGTAACTCACCGTAGTACAGTTAGCATCAAAAGGCCCCAGCTCTTTTATTTTATATGCTCACGTTTGATAAGCCGTCATGATTTGAGTGATCTACAAGGTAACTCACCGTAGTACAGTTAGCATCAAAAGGCCCCAGCTCAATAAGACTGACGTCAGCGAGCGGCACGCGCTGTACTCCTAGCAGTCGGTCGGACGTCTCGTCGTAGTCCGCGACGTAGTACGCGTCGCTCGTTAGTACGAGGACGCTGTCCATTTCTGTCTCTTGAGGGTCACCGGTACTGAGGAAACGAGGAATCACATTATTATTCCTTGTAGATATAATCATCATAAGGTCACCCGGGGCGAAAGCAACTATGGGGCTAAAGCAACTAATTCAATTTTCTCTCTATCTAATCGTTTTTGTAGATAGATCTATCTATTGGTGTAAAGAGGAATCATAGTTTTTTCAAATAAAGTACAGATGGCATCATCAGTTCACCGACTGTAGTACTGACAGACCATTTTCTGTCAGACGTCATTTTGGAGCAACGTGTTGCTGCGGCCTGTGTTATGTTTTAAGTCATTAAAAATATTTCAAGTCGTCGCAAGGAAAATTATAAGTGCATCCTAAAAACAAGATAAAACGTCAGTGTTTTTGGTATATTTGGTTAGACTCTAGGTGTTGTAATTAATATTTTATTGATATAGTTACATTAACCCCAACTTTTCATGCACGTGGGTTATTGCGACTATTTTGGCAGTTACAATTGCCCCATGCTTTTTGTATGGAAACTGCAAATTACTAGTGACGTTCCGTGTCGATATTTCGATAAATGTTTATCTGCAATTATATAATAAAACAGAAAGCTTAATTAAAAAATGTACTAAGTTAATACAAAATCCAAATTTTGTTAGGTATCAGAAATTATAAAAGAAAAAACGAGAACACTTATTGCTGTGAAACACTTCTGGAAGCTGTACGACTGGTAAAGCAAAATCAGTTATCCAGTTATGCAGCTGCGGAACGCTTCAATATTCCTCGTTCAGCAATAATATCACATTTATACGCTACGCGCCAAAAACTGTACTTTTACATTAAATTTAAAACCTTTCATTATTGTTAATTATCAAATCTTTACATATTTAGATTTATCGATAAGTAGTAGGTACTACATCTCAACACTAGTCAGTATGGAAGGCAGTCGCATTCGCCCCATAAAAAAATAAAAGTAAATTTACTTGAAACTGAACTCTTTCTCAGCAACTGTAGATAGCTTTTACAGATAATTCTGTGTGCATCTACATGTACTCTTGACCTCACCGTTTAGAAATAGATTACAACAGAGTTATAACGAATAGTCACATTTACCCCAAAGTGGGGTGAATGTAACTTTTACCGGTCGTATTCAACAATAATGCAAATTAATTAAAAACTAAAGCTTATTTGTAAGTTAATTTATGTCGAAACTGTTCATCGAAAGCTATGCAATGAAGTACGTTTATTAGAATATCTGTATTATTTAAGTAGCTTATGGTAGAGGGAAGCAAACTTTCAATATTATTTTGTTTAGTTGCTTTCGCCCCGGGTGACCTTATACCCTTTTTTATCGTGTTAGAATTTTTATCCGGGGTCACGGTAATTCGTTAGTCCCGCAACAATTATGATATCCATAACCCTATTTGAAATAAAAAAAATGGCACATCTCAAAAGTAAAAAATCGACTTTTGAATAATCAAAAGAAAAAAAAAATAAAAAAAAAAACAATTCAAAACTAGTTATGTAGCTACAAGCCCAGCCACAAGATCTAATACTGTAGGGCCTCGTTAATTCGGACTCCCACTTGTTCGGTGATTCCTGTAATCCGGCCGGGCAATACGGTGACAGCTACCTTATCATTGGTCGGAAGTTTGGTAAAAGCAGGTCAGCTGTAAGCGCCATTAAAAAAAACAAAGACAAAATGTTGAAGTTTGTTGGTCTAACATAACGTACGTGGTCCCAGTTTATGAAGAACATTTGGCTGAAGAAAAAAAAAAGATTACAGAAACTAAGCTAACTGACTACTAACCAAAATGTGTACCAATATAATCCAGACACCTCGATAGTAAAATTCGCATGGGGTCTTGTTTTTTCTCCTCCGGATTAACGAGGTCCTACTGTAACTATGAATGTACCGTAGTACCATTCCAATCCGGAGATCTCTATGGAGAAAAACTTACTTGGGATCCGCATCAATAAGTCCCCAGGAGCCAAGCACGGGTTCCGTATCAACGAGTAACTTCTTACAGTCGTCTATCAATGACTTGACGTGTTGAGCCATCGCCGCTGTGTCTGGCTCTGCTTGGTCCTGCAACAAGTAGGTAGGGGTCGTTCGATTGATGCTAAATTAGACTTTATTGCACACAATATAATATGTCAAATGATGATTGATTGATAATCAAGCCTAAAATGGTATTCTACAAAGTCTACAACAAAAAAAGCTTTAGCGGCCCGTTCAACAATGGTGCGGGACTCGCCCGTCATCAACAATACTAAGTGAAGCATCACATGCACGCACATTGAACATGAGAACCTTGACGGAGGTGCAGCGGCCGCAGTCCGGCACGATCAGCTGGTCGGGGATGGTGCGGGACTCGCCCGTCATCACGTCGATGGCCACCTGCCGGAGAGCATCCTTGAACGTCGACAGGTAGTATCTGGAACAACATGTGGATATTTAGAATTTATAGACTTGTAAACCGTGTACATAAAGCGGTTCAATGATGCATGGTAACTAAAGGTCACAGCCCATTAGAACCAAGGGTAGCTCTAATTAGCTGTGACCTTAACGCCGGAAATTAATAACCTATCTTGATTGCTTTCTTTGGTTGGACCTTCGTATATCACCAATCAAGGACTTTTCTTGCATATCCGAATCTTTAAGAGGTCCAATTTCTTTAGGTCGCCTATCAACAAGAAGTTAAAATTATCCTTTGAGTCATAATTGGACTGATTAATATCGTCGTAGCAAGCGTGTATTTTACTATCTTCCGACAGACACCGTTTTATATTAACAGCGCGTTTATGTCGTAGTAGTGACGATGATTTGAATTGAGAACCTCGTCTGTTTGTTAAAGTCCGTTAAAAAATACAATCCTAAAACCTCGGTAGTAATTATTAAGAGATAATGGATCATGTTTTTAGGTAAAATAATCTTATTTCACGACAACTATTATAGAATATTTACAAAAAAGAACTGCTATAGTGTCTTAAAGTTTGGCACACAAAAACCACTCAATGAAGATGATAAGGATAAAATTATGTGATTTCAAGCCTACAAAGTGAGAACGCAGACTCAAGTTGTTATAATTACACACGCAAAAACAACAAATAGGGTAGTTTAAAGCATAAAATTGCTAATCTGTTTAGTCCGTCATAAAGAATTGAAAAATAATTTATTTTTTGTTCATTAAAATCAATCAAAATCAGGAGTCGGCTCGTGTCGTCATAAAGCTTTTAAAATTATACAGATAGCATGACGTTTTGTGATTTTTAAAAGCGATTCCATTTTTGATAATTTTGATTTAAGTAACAAAATAAAATACGGTTCAAATATTTTTGGTATAATCTTTTTACTAACGTAGCGCGTCAGTGAATCTAAAAATAGTTGAGGTGTTAAACAGCGGAAGGTATTTTAGAACTAAATCACAGTTTTTGGAAGCCTATTTATAGCCAATGTTATTTTATGGTTATTTTTGGATCGAGCTAAGGATTGCATTAGTTGTCAAATTTTAGAAAAAAAAATAGTGTTACACTACAAAAAGATTTACAAACAAAAAGCGTTAAGAGCCTATTGGAAGTTTTAAGCTTGTTTTAGTGGAAAAGCACAACCACATGCACGGATCAGCAATTTTTTTTGTATCCCTAGACATTTCTAAAATTCGAGGACTCTAAGGACAAAAAATGTTACAAACTTTGTTTTATTGTTATTTGTTATAAACTTATGAGTTTATAACCTATGTTAAATATGTATACAGGGTAAATTTTTCAACTGGGCGTGGATGGCTATTTTCGAAACTATGAGGAATATCGAAAAACGTTGAAAAGAGGCTCGAGGCCGATTTTGACGAAAACTAAAACTGTATCATTTAATTTTAGAAAAATCAAAAATCCTAGTTAGGAATCGAACCCGATGATTTTGGAAAAAAAACACATCCTGTATTATTACACCAATTAATAGTGTTGCTAATAGGGAACAAATTCTGGGAAGTAATCATATAGGGCAAACTTAAGGAAATGGCATTTTTTTATCAAATTGCTATTTTTCCATGTTACTTTACATCTACTGAGCCATACATGGTGTGATTTTTTTTTCCAAAATCAGCAGATTCGATTCTTGGCCAGTTTTTTTTTTTTTTCTAAAATCCAATGATGCAGTTTTAGTTTCCGTCAAAATCGGCTTCGAGACTCCTTTCAACATTTTTCGATATTCCTCATAGTTTAGAAGATAGCCATCCACGCCCAGTTGAAAAATTCACCCTGTATAAATATACCTATGTAAACTATGTGTTTGTAAACTACGTATTTTGAAAATAAATAATTTGACTTTAATTCAATTCACACTAGCAAATGACATCAACTGATAGAGGGGAGAGAGATAATAAGGGAGGTAGAGAAAGACAGTGAAAGGGAGAGATGGGGGTGGTAGAGAAAGATATTGAGAGGGAGAAAGAGAGGGGTGGGGTAGAGAAAGAGAGACAGAGCGGGAGGTCGAGAAACAGAGTAAGAGGGAGGGGGAGAAATAAGAGAGAGTGGGGGCGAGAGAGAGACGGTGACTGGGAGAGAGATAGTGAAACAGAATAATGGTTATCCGTGCAAGCAGCTGTGCTTTCAAAAATTTCAAATCTCAGCCAAAGAGTGCCACAACATTACGGAGAGGAGGTCAAGAAAAGCCAAACTAATTGATTAGTTACGAAAAAAATCCAATAGACTGACCTCCCCATCCCATACGCTATCTCGGCCCCAGCAAATTCGCTAGTCAACCCATGTCCGAAGTAACTCGGCATCATTTCTAACTTAGGCCTCTCTGTATCCAAATTTTCAACGACCATCAACGAAGCAGTCTTAACATCACGCCAGAAACTGTCAAACGTCTCTATGGTGCTCATATTGACTTCCTGTCCAAGCAAAATGTCTATGGCACATTGCGTTATTTCGTCGTTAAAATGGCGGATGATGAATCTGGAAAAATTTGTTTGTGGTTTGTACCCTGAACCCTAAAATTTATGGTTGGGTTAGATTTGAAGTGAGGGGTTTACCTGTTAGCGGATGCAACGCCATCTTTCATTAGTCCTGTGAATTTTCTCTCGCCTGTTCTTGTGTAGTCACCCTGCGATTAAAAACTTTGTTTTAGAAATACGAGACAACACAAAGAGACGACTCTACTCTATACAACGACGATATATTACTAGTCTCCGCATGCACGATCTAAGGAACAAAAACTATTCTGTCAACTCGCTGAGGTACTACGTAAGCGAGGGGGACGGGGTACTGCGTTGTGATTGGCTAACTCAAGGTCTGTTCTGTCTCAAGGTATGCTTACGGCTCACAGGAGTGGTCGAAATAAGACGGATATAAGACTTTTTTGCCTAATGTGTTGACAGACATCGGTCGCCTGTTATTAGGAGTCTAGTAATATATCGTCGATGCGAATTAAGGACACGCATATGTGAACAGTAAGTTATTCGCCTCATAGTTCCCCTTATAAGGTTTCCGGGCGCGAATCAAAGAGCACGAATGGCGAACACACTTGGCTCTTTAACACTGATTGGCTGTTCAACTATGTATATTGACTGGCCTGTTGGTCTAGTGGTTAGTGCGCCTGACTGCTATGCCGGGGGTCGTGGGTTCGATTCCCACCCAGGACAAATGTTTGTGTGATGAGCATGATCATTTGTCCTGTGTCTGGGTGTAATTTATCTATAATATGTATGAATTTAGAAATATATGAGTATGTTTATCAGTTGTCTAGTACCCATAACACAAGCTCTGCTTAGCTTGGGACTAGATGGCGTTGTGTGATAGTTGTGGAATATTATTATTATGTTGGTTATTCAGCTGTATAAGTACGGTTCAAAGCTACTCTACTTATAGAAAAGTCTAAGCAGATGCCTGTTACCTTAAGCGCCTTAGTGCCAGCATACTGGCGAGACACAACGTCTCCGTTGTCCGCCCACATGGTGAGGAAGGCCTGTCGCAGGGAGGGAGGGAGGCCGCAGCCTGGAGTGCCCAGACCGAGGCGACACAGTTGTAGCTCCAGGACATATTTGGCTATCGCTGTCTGTGGACAGAAATAAATAAGTTAATTGATGACTCTTCCAATTTAGTAAGCACAAAATGGGATACCATACAGCATTATTGAAATTCATGAATATTGATAAAGTTAAAACGCTTCGAAATTCCAGAAGAGTTGTCTGTAATAATGCCGGTGAAGAGTTTGTTTGGTTGATCGCGCTAATCGAAAAAGAACAATTGCTTCGATTTGAAAAAACCTTTTTTGTGTTGTATAGTCCATTCATCGAGGAAGGCTATAGGCTACATAACATCACGGTATGAGGAAAAGGATCTGAGCTGCGGGTGGAACCGCGGGGAAAAAGCTATAGCCCTATAAGTTTTCTATAAGTTCTGAGCATAAACCATAAGTTGTAATTAGAATACACGATCATACGCATCGACCGCGTTTGGCGCTCTCATTGGTTGAGAGTTCATACAACCTTGGAGCGGGCCAATGAGTGCGACAAACGCGGTCGATATCGATGATCGAGTATCGTAGTGAGAATTCATGGTATGGGTTCAGAACATTGATTAATGTAGTGTAGAAACTTCATTAAGTTCCCCATTAGCCGTATACATACCGCTGCCTTTCCTATTTTACTATGCCTTTGTAAAATAACCCTAACATTTTAGTAAAAAGGTTACCAAAAGGATCACATACCTGCACCACATTGGTCCTATCAAGACAATCGATGCAGTTGACTCGGAACACGCCATTCTGCGTACATATGAGACCGCGGTCGTCTCGCCAACAGAACCGCATGTCTCCTATGACGTCAGCCAGCGCGTTGATCAGGATGCTCACGTTCTCATAGTGCATGCCGCGGCTGAAGGTAAAATAAAAATCATTTAATTGCCGATAAGGAGTTTCTTCTAGCAATACACTAGACTGTAGTCAAGGGCAAAATACGGCCCACGGGTCAACTCCGGCCCGCGAAAGCATTTAATTTCGCCCGCCGACGGTCCTTCGACATGAATAGTATATGGCCCTCGATAATAAAAACTTGACAGTGCTGAATTAGAAAGTAGATTCTACTTAGAGGAATAATAGAAACACGCCTACCCACGACCCCCAAAAACCCAGTAACTGGGTAATACCATACCCCATGGTACGACTGGTTGTCAGACTTTAGAGCTTCTGACTTACATAACGACTGTCAAAGATCTGACATGACAACCGGAACCAACGGCTTTACGTGCTTTCCGAGGCACAAAGGTAACTCGCTATAACAAATGGTCACCCATCCGCAGACCAACCTCGGCAAGCGCGGCTTAATCCGGAAGATCGGCCTGTGCGGCTGTAATTATTTAGCCACGAGCTCCTCCACCAAATTTGACGAAGATACCGCGCTTTTAAAATTGCCAATTCGTCACAAACAAGTACAGTTTCAATTGCTTCTGACGTCGCGCGCCCACTCTCGTATTTTTTATACTTTTGTAAATATGCATTGTTTTAACAATTAAAAACATGATTGAAAACAGTTTCAACACAAAATGCATTAATTGTCCAATAATTTTGGTCCACCTTTGATTTTTTTTTAACTTTCTGGACCCCCATTAAGAAAGTTTACCAACCACTGCACTAGAGTATTCCATTTTATATTATTCACTGTAATACTATGGGTAAGACAACTCAGTAAAACTAATTAAAGCTCATAATTAACCTTTTAACCGCCAGACTTCATACCAATTTTCGTGCCCCCAGCGCCAGGCTGAAATACAAGTTCCTCTCTTTTTGCTCCTGTTAAGCTCCGATTTGTAAAATATTATGGTGTACAATAAAAAGTATTATATCTGTCTATCTACATAGAGAGATATAGAATAGATGCAATAAAAACAAAAAAAAACAACAAAAATCGTGAATATTCTCTGTTGGATATATCGGACTCGGAATGGGCCCGAAAATATTTGTCGGAAATATCCAACGTTGGCGGTTAAAAGGTTTAAGCTAAAATGGCTTTATAAAAGCCACTGAATAAAATAGTCAACTCACCAGTACTCATGGAAGTCAAAAGTAGCATATATGATATCCGGACTGTTGTACTTCAAGACATGTTCCCCGTACGCCTCCCATATGATCCGCTCCCGACCCTGCTGGTCCACTAAGTTCACTATGCATACATTCTTGTATGTCTTCAGTTCTTCTTCAAAGTGCTTCTTGAAAGCTGTGTGAGATTCTTCTTCGGCTGGTGTAAGGAGAGAAGAAGATTAAAATAGGAAAGAAAAACAAAGGTACTGCGTATTTCTAAGACAAGTTTCTTCCAACAGATCTGAGAGAGAAGATTTTTTTTTGTGGTCCAATATTTTTTTTTCAAATTTTGCTCCACTTTAGTAAGTATATTGTGCCAGCATCGTGGGTGCGTTTACAAACATAGAAACTGACAAACACCCAGACTAAAACAACTACTGTAGGTTATACAAATATTTTTTCCGTCACACGAGCCACAGCATTACTTGTATTGTTAGTACATTGTTTGTCTAAGTTGAAGTGCGTTTACAATTCAGTTTCCAATAATGGTAACCTTTTCATTGTACAATATTTTTTAACTGCAAAGTTAAAGTTAGCAATAGTATAAATCATTATCGGTTATCATAATTTACATTAGCTTTAAGTTTACACTAGCTTCTGCCCGCGACTTCGTACGCGGATCTTGTTGCTTATGCCAGCGACAATGGGGTCGGCAAAATCGAAGATCTGAAAAGTCTGGTACCCAACTCCAAGAGCCCGGGTAAAAAATTCATGGGAGTTTGGCCAGTAGAATAAAAAATTGTATTAATATATTAATCGTCATCGAAAATCAGTCCGTGAAATTAGTGATAGCTTTGATTTCCACATCAGGTGTTCCAAATCTTATATTTTAATACATCAATAGATAATGCTCATTAGGCTGAACAGCTCTTTCTAAGACGTCATTCCTATACAGGTTGAATTTTTCACCTGGGCGTTGAGTTGAACAAAAATAAGCATGATTTCAAAGAAGAAAAGGTTAACTTAAGTTTCGAGTACAGTCATCGCCTTGAAGATTGATCAGTTTTTTTTTCAATTATACGTTTTTCTTAAGTTTTCCGTATATGATTACTTCCCAGAATTGTTGAAAGGAGTCTTCAACATTTTTCGATATTCCTCATAGTTTCGAAGATAGCCATCCACGCCCAGTTGAAAAAAATCATGTTATAGTGCAGCTGGGCTCTTTTTTTTTCGTGGTAAATCATCAAATGAGTCCTCCCACCCCTTACTGTCAGACTTGTACTGACTAAAATCCACGGTGGCCTTCAATAGCCCTTTATGTTCCGGGATAACGGTGATGGTATAAGTCCCGCGACCCCGGCAGGCTTTAGCCCTCTGAGAGGGGGCCCCGTCATTATACTGACGCTCTTTAAGGCGCGCGTGGAACACGACGCGCCGTCCATTATCGGACGGCGAGTTGCCCTTTACTCGCCGCCCGCATGCCCGCGCCTAGGGTGGCCGGAGATCGTCTTGTGACGTCCGACGCCGTGGACGTCCACCACCGCGGGGTAGCTGGGCTCTTGGAGTTCCAGAATAGGTGTTCTAGATCTTCAATTTTTATACGTCAACAGAGAGTGCTCATCACGCTGAACAACTCTTGCTAAGACGTCATTCCTGTATATGTTATAGTGTAGCTGGGCTCTTGGAGTTCCACATCAGGTGTTCCAGATCTTCAAACTAATTCTCTCAGCAGAAAATGCTCATCACGCGGAAAAATTTTTGCTATGGCATCATTTTTGTATCTCTTATAGTTTAGCTGGTCTGTTGCGGTTCTGCGCCAGTTGTTCAAGTTTTCAAAATAAATTATAGCCTATGTTTTGACCAGACTTAATACCTATACAACAAAAAAAGAATCATTCAAATCCGTCCAGTACTTTTTGAGTTTATCCCGGACATACATACAGACAAACAGATAAACAGACAAACAGACAAAAATTTTAAAAACTATATTTTTGGCTTCGGTATCGATTGTAGATCACACCCCAAGTATTCTTTTAAAAAGATATTCAATGTACAGTTTTGACTTTCCTACTATTTTATTAAATGTATAGAAGATGTTTTGTTTAAGAGCATAAAAACGAAACCTTGAAAACAGGGATTGTAATCAATCAAGATGATTTTGGAAAAGATATACTTACTTCGATCGAGGCGTGGTGGTGGCCGAAACTTGTACTCTGGCTGACTCCAAAATATAGGAACAGAGCCTCGTACCTGTTGGAAAGTATAACCATTTTTAAGATAGGATAAAAAAAATGGGTTCAATAAGATAGGTCCTAAAAATAGCTCACAAAATGTGGGAGGCCTATAGGTGCAACTACGCCTAATACCTAATAGTATAGTGTTGTAAATTCCAGCGTCATTCACATAGCATAGAAAGACATCTCATTTATTTATTTATTTTATCCTTTATTTCAGGCAACTAAGGCCCATAAAAACACAATACATATATAATTATGAATAAAAAATACTATAAACTAATACATATTTTAAAACAATAAACTTTAAAAACTATTGCACACGAAGTGACGGCGTCGTGTTACGCTGCGAGGTGTCGCGTAGCCGGCCTCGAAAACGCCGATACAGCACACCTTTCGGCCAAAAGTCTTCCTTGAGGCAGGTCTCCAAATACTGGGTTGGAACGCGTACCATGAACGACTTGAAATTTGTGTTATGGCGCGCCTCCAACTTCTCCACCCTCAAGGTCCAGTTGGTCTTCATTCGTACGTACTCCACAATGTCCTCAGTCTTCGTAGCGTGGTACAAACGGGACACGTAGAGCTGCGTCGTCGGTACTGCAGGACGCAACAGCGTGTTAGGTCCTACAAGCGCTGTCCCGCACTGGTTGCGATAAGAAGGCTTTCTCTTCTTTCTCTCCACCTTGATGAAGCCGTCCTCATCGCATGTGTCCTTCGGTAGGCCTTGCTGTTTGAGGTCCACTTCAGCGCCTTTTGTCGCGGTCGAAACTGACCGACTCTGCTTTCCCCGTTTTGCTTCTGCTGCTTGTCGTTTGGTTTGCGACGCAGCAGGTTTCGTCTTGGCGACAATTGCAGAATAGGCACATTTGGGGGTCGATGTACCTATTACACGCGTCGCTTCCCCGGCAGGTACGACGCAATCAGCTGAACACGATGCAACGCCTGCATTTTTAATAGCCGGCGACGTAGACTCACTCGCCGACCGAAAACTGCAGACTGAAGCATTTTGTGCTCCGCGACGTGTGTTCACGTTGGAGCCTTGTGGTGACCCACTTATCGGAATAGCGTTGTCGCGGACCTTTAGAAGATGTGGTCCGCGAATGTAAATACAACAATAATAACTTTTTACAATGGCAACATCGATGAAACATCGGAGGTAGTACGCGCGAACATGTGAAAATCAGGATGACAGCTGGCGGTGAGTTAAAGTTTAGTTCGAAACCGTGTTCATCAAAGTGAGTTTTAATCGGCATTGGAACCGGCGGCACCTCTGGATTGAAAGCTGAGTATCTAATGATTTAAGATTAATTAATAATTTTATGTACTTATTTATCTATGCTATTCACTGGATCCATTGTTCATGAGAATGTGAATACAGACTTACAGAATAATGATTATAAATAAACCAACGAGGTTGGCAAACTTTGAGTATGTTGTAGTTGTAGATTATAACTGAAACTTCTTGAGACCTCAATTAGTACTGGTATAATGATTGAGGCGATGAGAATACCACGCCGTCCTCTGCAGGTATGATAGACCTAAATTGCATCGTTGGATGATGATTGAGGCGGTGAGAATACCACGCCGTCCTCCAGAGTTACGATAGACCAAAATTACATGGTTGATGATGATTGAGGCGGTGAGAATACCACGCCGTCCTCTATAGGGTATGCTTAGACCTTAAAGCCTTTATGAGTGCTCTTGGAAGTGAGCTTCCAGGGGCGGAAACCATACCGGTTTCCATCGGTCGAGTCACGTAATGAAAAGATCTATTAATTGACATTTGGTTTCAGTGAATACCGATAACCTTAATTATCCAAAATATCGAAGTGTCAGTGTCATCGATAATATCTACCTACAGATGGTGAGAGGGGTCCCTGTGTTCAAGTCTGGTTGCTCTACATTCCGTGCTCTGTCTCCAATTCTCCATAAAGTATTAACAAGCGAAGCAGATCAATTTCCCAGAACAATTTACACATAATATTTTTTTCTCATTCGCTACGTCTGTATAAAGTTACACCCTCAAAAGAGACCAATCTAATACTCTGGTATCACATGATTCCTTTAAATAGTAGAAGCATAATATATAAATACAGACGTCGCGACATGGTGGAGATGCTGGGATTTGAACTGGTTTCAAGAATATTATGAGTACCAAGAGAGCCTAATACAGGCACGGCAGCAGTACCATGAGTAAGAGAGAAGTGAATTGACACAACTATTATCACCAACGGTGGAGAAGAGCAATTATTATTTAAATATTTGGAGCACACGGATTTGAGCAGGGGCCACCGACACCACAACGAATTATAGATCTATTCTGATATACTTAATTATTTTGGTGAATATTATTATTATTTTAAAACTAGATGTCATCACACATTTGTAACTGAAGTTTTCCGTATGAACCACTAGATGGCGCTAGTCGCCTCAATGTATGAATAATTATTGTGAAAAAGAAAATATTGTTATTATGTAAATCACGTAATTAAAGTGTATACTATTATTCTATTAATATATATTGAATAGTTACAATATGTCATTTGTTCTATGCCTTATTTCAATGAGGAGGATTGTTTTTGACATCGTCGGAAGTTCGTCCAGGCCGTAAGCATTATTGTCGAATAATTGACGAGCCAATTCTTGAGCAAAATTTAATTTGAGAAATTAATTTGATCAAATACCGCAATAAAGAATTAAATAATTGTTAACTAATTATTTGTCGTATAAGTAAAGTTATCTTTCAGTTATGACTAATAAGTTGAAGAAGAGTACTTCGACTGACGTGGTAGTCCATACTTCCGTAAGGATGTACGACAGTGAACCGAATTTGCATTACTACTGATACATTCGCAGAAATCGATTGTGGTTCCGATTAGCTCATGTTTGTATTCACACTCGATTATCGTGAACTCGATGTCTAATACATCTGACATAAAATTGGAAGTGAGATACTGTTTAATTTTTAATTTGGAACATTTATTATTACTTATGATACACTTTACAAACTACAAAGTTTGGTTATGGAACTGGAGAGTGTACCCTAAGAAATGATACGAAGCGAGAAGATGATAGCGGCTTAATAACTTAACGACACGATCTCCACGTTCGTTCAAGTAAATCAAGAATCACAATTCCACAGGATATTAATTGGTACCATCGGTACTGCTTCTGATAATGCGATAGTATACTTGTCCATGTCATATTTTACCGTACGTACTTGCGGTGTATGGTGCGATGCGATGGAGTCAAATCGTATTTCAGAAAATATCTCGTGGTATTTGAATTCTAAACCAACTAGGCAACTAAGAGTAAATCCTCAGTAATTTTATCGATTACGATAAAGTTGCGTTTGACACTCGTTAACTCTAGTTAAGGATTACTGATACAATAAAACGTAGAGGATAATAGTGGATTTTTAATCTAATCGATAAATGAGGAATCGATTATGAGAAAATAAAAACCGGTGGTCGTTACGGTTGACTATCCCCGCACTAATATCGGCAAAAGTTTGTTTGAGAAGTTGTGACGCATTTATGTAACGTTTTAAATAACGGAAAGCCTGATTAAGATTTGTCTTGCTGAAGTATTGTGATCTACTGTAAAACGCGAAAGTTGGAATCTATTGGTAAGTTATCAATACGAATATAGTTTTGAACGATTGAACTTTCTGTTAACCCAAGGTGAATTGTAAATTTAATCAGAATATTGAAAATCAATCAGATTATAGTGATTTATAATCATCTAAGTCATCTTTGATCATATCCTGACAAATAACGAAAAGTCTATGAGAATTACCATGTTGATTTTGTAAAAACCATAAGGATTGATGTGATAATCGGGGATTTACAGTAACACGTCGACCAACTTGAGCTAGTAATTTGCGACCTGCTACCTATCGCCTGTGAACCATCCGCTGTGTAGAAGAAAATTGCGGATACTACAAATACAAGGTAAATAGACTTTAATTGTGAATTGGTAGATGAAAGCATATCCTTTTAACTGATATGCCACGAGCGCGCATACAAATTGTTATCAGATCAGTTTCTTTGAATAGGACTAAGTACCCGCTTGTTACTTGATTTTGATAAGTGGTTCGCAGTGACCGAATTATGATGATTCGTCTATTTGAAAGTTCAGTAAGCACCAAGCATATAATTATGATTGTTAACTGTTATGAGCAACATGCTTAAACAATATTACACTCCACTTAACATACAGGGGGTAAGATCAATACTAAAGTGAGAGTTATCACGACATTCATTTAGTTTTAGAATAACTTTGTTCAAGTAAATGTTTCTCACTTGGAAACAAGGGAGGTAGCGAGTGTATCTAGTGAGAACCAAGGGACTTAACTATTTATTTGATAATATTGTATTATCTGGACACATTTAATGGCAGTTGCGTTGCTATAGTAATGTTTTCAATTGCGTTAATATAGTTGATAACTTAGCAATTAGAACGTGAGATAACTTTGTCACAAAGATATATTAATTAATTATAGTAGTAATTATCATGAATATTTGTGTTAGTGTGGAATAATTGCTTCTTCAAATATAAACTTCATTAGCTAAAATTATATATGTTTGCCCCCCTGTGGAAACAAACTTGTATAGGTTCAATCTGATATCTATAACAGGATCCTAAAGATTTCTGAAACCAAACACAGTAAATTAATCAAGACAAATTTAATATTAAATAGGAGAACTTGTTAGGTCCTTACTACATTACTTTAGCATACACTCCAGACATGTTGACTACAATTTCAGGATTCATATGAAAGTTGAATCTGAACATTTAAATACATTAACTAATCTATAAACAAAGCGTAGCCCTCACATTTGCCAACACACCTAAGATATTTAAGTTTCTTGTAAACATAAATGTATCCGAAATTAAATGGAAACGATTACCTTCACATACCCGTGCATATAAATATGATAATGATAAATTTGCTTTTTGACAAACTAACATGAGTACTGTGGAATGTTAATACTATATCTACTAGCGTTAATTATAAACTTATGTTTCTGCTTACATTTCTTGAAATAAATTATCAGGTGAGATTAAACACTTATTAATAATTTCTTTAATGTTAAATTGTTAAGTTAGAATTATTATTGTTACATTGTCTTTTATTTTCTTTTTATGTCGTTGTTTGAACTTAACTTCATCCATGTACAACCAAAAAAAATGTTGTACGCCATACCTAGATGGCAAAGCATGCAGCTACCTCATCATTTATTTTTAAGACCTGTATTATACCACTCATGTTTTTACAAATAAATATATCTTTATCTTATCTTGCTAGACTCAGATTCAACGGACCTTTGTGGACCAAATGATAGTAACAAGTGGGTACACATATAGAGCATCCGATAGAATTTCACAAACATCGGATTAGAGACTGTTCCGAATGAGGTAATGACATCAAACCACAATGTTTGTCAATTACATAAACTCATAGACTTAAGAGTAAGTTTATGAGAAAAGGGGAATTATCTTATTATTGTTTGTCGTTGTAGAACAATAATAATAAAGATGATTATGCTAAGCATTTTAGTAAACAGTAGGGGCATGATACAAATTTCGGTTACAGGACCGGTGCAAACATGGAAGAATTATTGTTGCACCGCTTGCAATTATTAGCAAATCAAATTGAACATCAGTCTAGTTTATCCTCCCGCCTCTCTGTACATAACGATGAGACAAGATACGACGCAGAAATTGTAAAGGTTAAACTTGAATCGTTGTTAAAGAGATTTAACGAAGACCTCACTAACTACTTTCGTATCATTAATAATCCTTCCGCTGACGACATAGGAAAAATGAGCGAAGTTCAACTTGAAGCCGAACAGAACCTCGCCGAATTGATTGTGAAAATTAAAATGTTTTCTACGCGAAACAATACAGTCAAACAGGGGGCCACCCAAGCCAGCAGCACTTCTAGCCGCTTGCCAAAACTAAGCTTACCGGAGTTCGACGGGGACGTATTGAATTGGCATCAATTTTGGGACCAGTTCAGTTCTAACATAGACGCCAGAGACATCACTGAGGTCGATAAGTTACTGTACCTGAAAGCATCTGTAAAAGGGGAAGCCAAGCAGGTTATTGACGGTTTCGACACTACTAACGCCAACTACCAGATTGCGTTGAGAACATTGAAAGAAAGATATGGCAAGACTTGCCATTTAGTCGACGCTCATTACTCTGCGTTGTCTAAAGTAAAAACTGCCGATAAAACAACAAATGAGTGTAGGAAAGTACTAAACAATGTAGAACGGCATCTAAGAGTCTTAGAGTCACTTGGTGAAGATATAAACCATAATCATTTGAGGCACCTAATTTTCGAGAAATTTCCCGAAGACCTAATCTATGAACTCAAGATAAAATCGACTGAGAATTCTATTCAAGAGTTGAGGAAACTTTTGGAAATCATCATAACTGCTCGTGAAGATGCGAGTCGAATAACCCAAGAACGAAACCCTAAGGTAACGGAAAATTACACTGTGGAAACACTGCATGTTACACAAGAGAACAGGAAACATCCCATGGAAGCAAAGGAAAATATGAGCAATAATAAAGAAACGAGTTCGTCGAAGGTCAAGTCATCAGGAGAACCTCGAAGGAAGAGGATGAAGTTAAGCTGTATATTCTGTAATGGTAGCCACTTCAACGACCAATGTGATAAATATAAAACTTCTACAGATAGAAAGACCATGATAAAAAACCGCTGTTATCAATGTTTTCGTCCTGGCCATAGCATTCAAAGTTGCAAATCACAGAGGCAATGCTTTCATTGTAAAGAAAAGGGGAAACACAATAGAGCATTGTGTCCCAATCGATTTCCCTCTCAAGCGGAATCATCTACGCTGTCAGCAATAAACAATAAAAGAGACACTGTGCTGCAAACGGCAGTTGCTATAGCCTCAAAGGAAGGAGATACTTCCCACCAGATTAAATGTCGAATCTTGTTGGATTCTGGGTCACAAAGATCCTACGTCACTCAAAAAATCGCACGTAAATTAGATCTCTCAATTGAGGAAGAAGAAAACTTATCTGTTTTTACCTTTGGAGCGGAACCTCCTCGAGAACTCAAAAGTACAGTAGTTAGACTCAATTTAGAAACTCGAGACATGTCCAAACGATTAATTTATGCAAATGTAATACCGATGATATGTAAAAGAATACCAGTTGCACCACGCGAGCTTATTAACTGGAAACAAAAGGAATTACTAGCTGACGATAGTTCATCTGACCAAATTGATATTCTTATAGGTAACGATTACTACTACAGTCTTATGAAAACTGAGAAAATTCAAATAAGAGAAAACTTGTACCTGGTTGATTCCAAGTTCGGTTGGATATTATCTGGAGTAATGAACCCAGAAACAAAAGGGGCTTTAACGGTAACTACATATTTCCAAACAGAGCTAGATGTGAAGTTAACTAAACCGGATCTGCCAATGGATCAAGTGAACATATCCTCTCTGTGGGATCTTGAGTCCATCGGGATAACCGATTCACCGAAGATAACAAAGGAAGAAGAAGCAATTCGAAGCTTCAATGAGACTACCGATCTTATCGAAGGAAGGTACCACGTTCAATGGCCTTGGAAAGAATTTCCGCCTAATCTGACCACTAACTTCGGAATGGCATTCGGCCGTCTCAAGAGCCTCATCAAACGAATGAATCCCGAATCAATACGGTCATATGATGAAACGCTGCAAGATCAGCGACAGAAAGGAATGATTGAAATAGTTTCCGAAACTACAGACGAAGGTAGACCTACACACTACTTACCACATCACGGTGTTCAACAGCCAGGAAAACCAACTATGATTGTGTACGATGCTTCTGCTAAAGTTAATGGAAACAAAAGTTTAAACGAATGTTTATATTGCGGGCCGATGATGCTCGAAGACCTAACTAAACTGATAATCAGATTCAGATCACATCAAATAGGTTTATCAGCCGATGTAGAAAAGGCATTCCTACAAATAGGATTACACAAGAAAGACAGGGACGTTACACGGTTCCTATGGCTCAAGGATACTTCTAAACCGGTCACAGAGGATAATTTGTTATACATGAGATTCACTCGCGTTCCATTTGGAGTAATATCAAGTCCATTTTTACTTAACGCCACCATTAAACACCATCTCACGAAATCGAAGGATCCCGTCATTAGGAGCGCGGCTAATGACATATACGTAGACAACCTAGTGACTGGTGCACAGACAGTGCAAGAAGCTTTGATTCTTTTTAAACGATGTAAAGATACATTTCACGATATATCTATGAATCTAAGAGAGTGGAGCTCGAACTCTGAAGAATTCATGCATGAGATTTCCGACGCATACCAAAATCAGACCGTAAAATTATTAGGTTTAGAATGGCATTTAAAAGAAGATACTTTACGAATACGTTTTAATAACAACAAACCTAATGCAAATACTAAGGAGAGACATTCTAAGAGTAATAGCTTCAGTCTATGATCCCTGTGGCTTCGCCACGCCTACATTGTTACCAGGAAAGCTATTGTTACAAGAATTATGCAAAGAAAAGATAAAATGGGATACACCCATACCTGAAAGTTTCGCATCAAAATGGAAAGAAATCAACAACGACCTTAGCGAGATCTCAGAAATCACAGTACCTAGACGTTATACCAGAACACCTGGAAAGAACTATGACTTACATTGCTTTACGGACTCATCTACGCAAGCATACGCTGCAGTAATTTATATAGTATCAAAAGGCGAAATATCATATGTAATCGGCAAGTCTCGTCTAGTTCCAATAAAAGACCAGGAACACCTAAAGATACCTAGACTGGAATTAATGGGAGTGCTAATTGGAAGCCGTCTAATGAGATATGTAGTCGACTCTTTAAAACTAGAAGTAAGACGACAAGTATTGTGGACTGACAGTCAGATAGTTATCGACTGGGTTAATTCAGACAAATTATTGCCACCGTTCGTTGCACGGAGAATTGAAGAAATTAAGAGAAACAAAGAAATGGCTATCAGATATGTTCCGTCTGAACTTAATCCTGCAGACGTTGCTACAAGATCGGTGAGCACAAAGGAGGACAGAATTAAATGGCTAGTAGGGCCTCAGTTTCTGACACAAGATTCCGAAACTTGGCCTACAAGCGGGGTAATGTCCACGAACCTGTTCTCCCGGGAGGGTCTCCCGAGGGAACCTCAAGTCGAAAGATATGATACTTTTCAAGATACACCGGAAAAGAATATTGACAAGTCGAGAGAACAAGAAAGAAATTCGCAAGCCCAAACGAGTGGATTGTCAAACAAGATTGAAACAATTAAAAAACTACAAGCCGAATATTTCCCACAAGAATACAATGAGGAGGAGACCAACTTAAGTCGCAACTTGAGACTATTTAAAGACGTAGATGGCATCTTACGTTGTAAAGGTCGCCTGATGAATGCAGACTGGACCTTTGATAAACGCTATCCTATTCTCATACCAAAGGAGAGTGAATTTATCAATAACACTATAATGAAAACACACAATGAAAACTATCATGTGGGAGTAAATCACACCTTGAGCATTATACGTCAATCCTACTGGATCCCTCAAGGAAAGGGTCAAGTTCAGAAACTTCTGAGACAATGTCCGAATTGCGTGAAACATGGTGGGGGACCTTTTAAGCTTCCACCTACACCAGCGCTACCGCCAGAAAGAGCGAACTATAGTGCACCGTTTACTTTCGTAGGAGTGGACTACATGGGACCACTTTTAGTAAAAGGAGAAAACGGAGAAACCAAAAGATGGATTTGCCTTTACACCTGTCTAGCAGTAAGAGCCATACACCTAGAAGTCGTTCAAGATCTAACGGCAGAAGAAGGCCTACTATCATTGAGGAGAATGATAGCTACCAGAGGCATTCCAACACTCATAACATCAGACAATGCCACGCACTTCAAACTTATGTCCGAAATACTGTCAAGACAATACTGCATCAATAAAGAAATACAGTGGAAATTCATACCCCAACTTGCACCGTGGTTCGGGGGTTTTTATGAGAGACTAATCGGTATAGTTAAAAATTGTCTGAAAAGAACATTGAGAAAACACATGCTGACACACAATCAGTTAACTACAGTTGCAAAAGAAATTGAAGCATCTGTAAATATGAGACCACTCACTAGCGTAGACTCAGAGCTAGAACACGTTTTAAAACCGGCAGATTTTCTTTCAATCGGAAAATGTTTAACGGTAGAAAGCTCGCCTGAAAACTTTGTCAACGAAGGTACCGTAACTAAAACCGATCTTATTAAAGGTTGGAAGAAAGGATTAGTCATTTTACAAGAATTCAAAGAAATGTTTCTAAACAGATATTTACCAAGTCTTCGTGAGAGATACCAGCATTCACACAAAGAACCGAGAGTAACGGCAAAAACTACACCAGCAGTGGGCCAGGTCGTCCAGTTGCGAGGTGATTCTACAAATAGAGAAACCTGGAAAGTAGGAACGATAGTTTCACTTCAAAAGGGAATAGATGGACTATGTAGAGTAGCTAAGGTAAAAATAGGTAACAAAGAATTCACAAGATCTTTAGCACATCTATATCCTCTTGAAATAGAAGACTGCGAAAGCGAATCTAATCGAGTATATAAAGAATCTATAAGTGGAAGTGAAGGATTCGACACACAGGACATTCAATCTATAGACGTAGCCATGGAACCTATAGATATAGGAAACCCCAGTAAAACCTTAATTGATCAAAGAGACGAAACCAACTGCGTCAGAGAGACATCGGTACATAATGAAGAATCACTAGAGGTCAACGGGAGGATAGATGACGATAAGATTGATACGGATAAAGATAATGAGTCTAAGGAAAACGACAAAGTAGTACCAAAAGAAAGAAGAGGTGCGGCCACGAGAGCTCTGCAGAAGATCAGAGAGTGGACGCAAAGTCTAATGACATTACTTTAATTTCCCGGCCGGGAGTGTCGCGGACCTTTAGAAGATGTGGTCCGCGAATGTAAATACAACAATAATAACTTTTTACAATGGCAACATCGATGAAACATCGGAGGTAGTACGCGCGAACATGTGAAAATCAGGATGACAGCTGGCGGTGAGTTAAAGTTTAGTTCGAAACCGTGTTCATCAAAGTGAGTTTTAATCGGCATTGGAACCGGCGGCACCTCTGGATTGAAAGCTGAGTATCTAATGATTTAAGATTAATTAATAATTTTATGTACTTATTTATCTATGCTATTCACTGGATCCATTGTTCATGAGAATGTGAATACAGACTTACAGAATAATGATTATAAATAAACCAACGAGGTTGGCAAACTTTGAGTATGTTGTAGTTGTAGATTATAACTGAAACTTCTTGAGACCTCAATTAGTACTGGTATAATGATTGAGGCGATGAGAATACCACGCCGTCCTCTGCAGGTATGATAGACCTAAATTGCATCGTTGGATGATGATTGAGGCGGTGAGAATACCACGCCGTCCTCCAGAGTTACGATAGACCAAAATTACATGGTTGATGATGATTGAGGCGGTGAGAATACCACGCCGTCCTCTATAGGGTATGCTTAGACCTTAAAGCCTTTATGAGTGCTCTTGGAAGTGAGCTTCCAGGGGCGGAAACCATACCGGTTTCCATCGGTCGAGTCACGTAATGAAAAGATCTATTAATTGACATTTGGTTTCAGTGAATACCGATAACCTTAATTATCCAAAATATCGAAGTGTCAGTGTCATCGATAATATCTACCTACAGATGGTGAGAGGGGTCCCTGTGTTCAAGTCTGGTTGCTCTACATTCCGTGCTCTGTCTCCAATTCTCCATAAAGTATTAACAAGCGAAGCAGATCAATTTCCCAGAACAATTTACACATAATATTTTTTTCTCATTCGCTACGTCTGTATAAAGTTACACCCTCAAAAGAGACCAATCTAATACTCTGGTATCACATGATTCCTTTAAATAGTAGAAGCATAATATATAAATACAGACGTCGCGACAAGCGTTGCGCAACAACGCCACTTCGGCTCGTAATTCACCAATGATGTTCTCTGATGACTCCAACTTGAACTTCATCTCGGCCTGGCTCACCTTCAGAGACGTGATGTCCTTCAGCAGCCTGGTTACGTCAACGTGGTCGAAAGTGACGGGAGGCAGCTTGTGCAGCTCCTTCGCCACAAAATCTGGCACGTCATCTGGATCGGTCCTCTTCAGCAGGTCGATGATGTCCTGCAGACTCTTCTCGCCACCATCCCTCCGGCGTGATGGCATTTGTCCAACTTGGTCGAGTGTTTGAAACAGCAGCAACTTGGCACTGCATACCTCTTCCTCTTTGTAAGAGGACTTGCAGATCTGCAAGATGCTGACCTCGTCCATGTAATCGATGGCATGCTTGATGAATGCCAAGAGTTCGTTGACAATGAGCTGCTTTGTAGCCATTGCAAACAAAATCGGGCAGCGGTTAATACTGCACAATACGCGAATATAAAATTCTTGCTTAGTAGCGCAAACGCGTCCGTTTCCGAGCGCGCATGGCACTAGACTGATTTATGTAATGTTCCCACTGCTGGGACACATGCCCCAACTCTATGAGGGGATGCCATAATTTACTGTGTGTATTTGTCACACCTCTTCGAAGTTTTGCTTCTAAGACATGCCGGTTTCCCTACAATGTTTTTTATCTCATTATTTATTCGATGATGTGTTCTATCTCATTATTCATTATCTATTCTTCATCGTTTTGAGAGCACAGGAGATGAAATAAATTACCAAAAAGGAATGCGCCTGGCTGGGTTCGAATCCACGACCAAAAACTCATAAATCGGGGCGCATGCCATTATAGGCCACGACGGCATATAACCAAACCTTTATTTTAATTTACAAAACGTAACCTCAGACAGAATTTGCCACACCAAAAAAGGTATAAAACTACAGTTAACGCAACACCGGAAAAACGTCATCAGCCACTTAAAACCACCAGAGCATGTCATTTTACTACGTGAACGTTCGAAGTAACGGTGTTACTAAGTGGATGGTTGTAACCATTTGTTATAGGTACTAAAATACAACACTGACTAGATTTGTGTAAAAAGGAACATATTATTATTCTGGAACTTATTTAGGTATTTTTTTGGCAGGAAAATCATCAAATGAGTACACCTGCCTTATGTGTGAAAGGACTGTCAGATTCGTACTGACTAAGAATCATCCTTTTCCTTACGTTGTCTTCTGTGTTACAGGATCGCTATACTCTGTTTAGTCAGTCCGGCAACCCGACAGGCATTTCACACTATAGGAGGCGCGCGAGAAATATGATGCGCCATCAAATCGGGCCTGGTTTTTGATCAGACGGTGGGCTACCTGGCCGAAAATCACTTCGTGTTCGCCGACGCCTCGGACTTCTCACGCGGCGCGGCGGCTGGCACAGACGGACGATTGTATCAAACATATTCTGCCTCCTCGAAGCAATAAAGCTTCACAGGAGTTGAGTCCTTCTCATTTCCCTTCCCGATATAGAAAGCTTCAGAAACAATGGTTTCTGGTAAGGAGCTGTGTCAGGTGCAAGGTGAGGATACCGTATCGCCTTTCCAACAACTCCTTTAAGAGGAAGAGAAGACTCGTAATCGCGGACGAAAGACCCACCTCCGCGATTGCGGCATTCCCGTCTAACATAATTTCAAGGTTATCAAATTCGTACTATTTTACTCTAGAAAATAATTCTATTCAACAGTATTTTATCTTACCTGAACAAATGAAGCTCTATGTATGCTGTCTGAGCAAATGATGGAGACGATCTGTTCAGTTTCCACATAGTTGGCGACTTTGCCATCAGGTTCTATGCCACGACGATTGTACCTAAGAAGGACAAGCAAGTATTTGTAGATTATTTCAATTGAACAACTTATTGGCACTTTCTGATAAGGTGTATTCTCAGTAACTTTTTTTGGAGTAACGTTTCTAAGTGGGCAATATCGGAAAACATTTTTTAATTTGCAATATTTGAAGAAAATTGTAGTGTTGTATTCTGTAGCTCGACAAAAAGTAACTGCAGTGTGGATACACCTTATGAAGTTGAAGTTTCATTGAAAAATGATATTTATTTAGCAAATTGTTTTTACAAACTCTTTTACACGTCAAAAAGACACTATTTTTAGACTAGATGGGGCCGGTGTTTCGTACCTGACTACTCTGAGAAGAAACATCCGAAACAAACTCAGAGGTCTCTTTTAAAGTCCAGAGTTAATTTTGAGTAATTTTCATTGTAAATCAATGTCTAAGCATCAATCAATGTCCGGCATTAGTTTATAGTTATACTGTACGTCTGAACCGACAACAAAAATACTCGTAATTAGAGAAATAAATAAGTGCGAGGCCTTACTTTGACTACATTTTGCAGTTTCAAGTGGGCGTTTCATACCAATATGAAACATTTTATTGGTGAAGTAAACATAAGGTTTATTTCTGTATGACTAAAAAGGTTTTCTATAAATTTCCTCCTATGATTAAACAATGATTTTCCATGGCCATTGTGTGATTATTACGGAAACTGATAATAATAAATGTATAAAAGATCCATTTATTTTTATCTCGAGTACGTTTAACTTTGTTTATTTTGTACTACAGTGTCAACAACTAGATAAAATATAATAAGCGATAAAAATTCTGTGAATTTATTTATCATTGAACCATTATTTTACGTCGAATGTGAACCCAGACCTGTTAAAACACAAATCGGAAATTATCGATAACGTAAATTGAGTCATTAAAAAAAACACAGCATAATTTAAGATCTATAGAAGTTTTGACAATTGTCATGTACACACTACACATCAAGCTATGCAAAACCAGCTGACCGTTCATTGTGAGTAAAAATAGTTCGAAGAGAGACCAAGACAAACTGGTTATTTACCTATAGCTTGATGTGTAGCCGTGTGTACAGTCACATAATAGTACATTATGGTACAAGTGTGTAAAGTTGGTGATTACCGCTGAGGCGCCATTGAGACCCGAGCCGTTAGGTGAGGGTCTTAAGAGAGCCGAGGACGGTAATCATCAATACACACGTGTATCATACGACGTTTTTCAACACACTTGTGAAGAAAATAATACTAAAAAGCCATTTTATTTAATGAGTAAAAAGTTTATTTAGAGAAACAATTAGTAAACGTGCAGTTGGTAAAATTTATTTGTACTATTGAACACGATATTTTTTTGTTCGAAACTTTTTTTAAAACAAAGCAACACCTGTTATCAAACTGTGACTTTTTCTTTACTATTATTCACAAGTGAGTTATAGGTTTTTTTTTAAATGGTTGACACTTTAAAAAAAAATCTATAACTCACTTGTGAATAATAGTAAAGAAAAAGTCACAGTTTGATAACAGGTGTCATTATGTGCCTAATTGCGGTGAAATTAGAACCACTCTATGAGCAAGTGTGTTGAAACGGGCACGCCGCAATCGCGGCGGTAAGACCCCTCTTTGAGGAGTGGCTGGAGAGACGTCACGGCGTCCTGACCTATCGCATGACGCAGGTCCTCACCGGACACGGAAGTTTCGGGAGGTACCTGTGGCTGATGGGAAAGGAGGAAACGCCGGGGTGTCACCACTGCGAAGATCGCCCGGAGGACACAGTAGAGCATACGGTGCAAGACTGCCCAGCTTGGGCAGAGCACCGACGTGTCCTCACGGCGGCGATAGGCGGTGACCTCTCGCACCCGGCATTGGTTTCGGCCATGCTGCGGAGCGAGACGGAGTGGGAAGCGGTCGCCGCCTTCTGCGAGGAAGTAATGCTCGTGAAGGAGGCGGCGGGCCGCGAGAGAGAGAGGACAGCGTCCTCCCTCCGCCCCAACCGCAGTGGTGTACGCCCACGGCGCCGTACGTCGCAAGACGATCTCCGGCCACCGTAGGCGCGGGCATGCGGACAGCGAGTAAAGGGCAACTCGCTGTCCGACCATGGACCATGCCCGGGTCGACGGCGCGTCGTGTTCCACGCGCGCCTCAAAGAGCTGTCAGCAAAATGACGGGGCCCCCTCTCAGAGGGCCAAAGCCTGCCGGGGTCGCGGGACTTATTTCTATTACCGCGACCCCGGAACATAAAGGGCTACTGAAGGACACCGTGGATTTTAGTCAGTACAAGTCTGACAGTACCTCCCGCCCTGCCCGGGGTTGGAGGTCTCATTTGATGATTTTACCACGATAAAAAAAAAAAAAAAAAAAAAAAGTGTGTTGAAAAGAATTTAATACTTATAATAAATAAAACAGGCTGAATTTTTCACGTGGGCGTGGATGGCTATATCCGAAATTATGAGGACTACCGAAAAACATTGAAACGAGTCTCGAGGTCGATTTTGACGAAAACTGTATCTGCTCTATTGGATTTTAGAAAAATCAATAATCCTGGCCATGAATGAAACCAGCTGTCTTTGGGAAAAAAATACACCCTGTATTTTTAAACCATTCGATAGTGTTTCTAATAAGAATACAATTCTGGGAAGTAATCATAAACTGCAAACTGACAAGGGAGGGACTGTCAGACTCGGGCAAGTATTGTCTAAAAGCCCCTAAGTTCTTTCAATTGTCCTTTACGCTCTAACATCACGATAACCTGCTTAAACAGTCAATCTAAAAACAACTCACCTAGTTCCAGCCTGATACCTCGACCGCCTCGATATAAGCCCCAGCGTGAAGGTTTCATCACATGAGTTCCCACTGCTAAGGGACTCCGTATTCAGAGGGTTGGCGTCTGCCGGCTCCACCGCTATTTGGGACAGGTGGACGTAGCCCTGGATGATGGGGAGGACCCATTGGTCGCAGCCTGGACTCTGTTGAGGGTAAGGATATTTGTTTTATTCGCACTGTAGAAAGAATCTGTTCTGTCTCGTAAAACATCTACTTAGCTTGAAGACTGAGCCTCTGCTATGAGTTGTCATTGCGATACTCGATCATACGCATCGACCGCGTTTGGCGCTCTCATTGGTTGAGAGTTCATACAGCTTGGAGCGGGCCAATGAGAGCGCCAAACGCGGTCTATATCGATGATCGAGTATCGTAATGACAACTCATGGTATGGGAACTATTAGGCCCGGTATCTGGTGGATACCGGGCCTTACCACCAAAGATGTGCGAGGACCTGTATGTAGGCTCTTTAAGTAATTGATTCGTGCGGGTATCGAACCCTAAAGTTGTTCCTCAAGCGTGATGTCATCAGCTAGTTTTCATATTTTATACTTGTCTAGAGATCGAAAAACGGTTACTTTGGCAGAATCATGATATGAATTGCGATAAATTTTGTGAAAAGGAATAGTAACAGAATAATTTTCATGTTTCTTTCGCAGAGTGTGTAAAGAATATTAAGAAATGAATGATCTAGCATTGGTTTTTGTGTACAGAAATATAAATAAATATGTAAGTTTTATAAAGATAAAACATTATAGCAGATGTATAGCAGCCAAATTTCCAGGCTGAACCTTCTTGTTACCACTTGAGATTTATTGTAGCGACGAAATACTTTTCAAGACTTCTGAAGAGTACTCTGAGTACCAGTAAGCACGGCTTATACTTTGATTTGGCATGTCGACTAAAATACACCTTTCAAGTGGACGTTGAAGACTCATCTTAATCATCATCTATGTATAGGTATATACGACAATGAGATCTAAACACATTGACTATTCATTTTCAGAGCCCGGATCAGTTTCTTTGAAAAAAGAATTAATAAAATCAGTGAATTTCATTCTTTAACCGACTATGATAGATCCGACCAGATCGGAAAAGTTGGTAGTCTAGTGTGCCTTTGTCCAGCAGTGGAATGACAAGCTAGTTACAGACGAAAAAAATAAGAAAGTTCTCAATATGACCAAAGCAAACTTTTAAAGCAGCAACGCCAGTTTCAGATCACAGTATGAAATCATAAATGTATCTTCTGTAAAATTTTTATGAGCTGCAAAAGGCAACAAATAAAGAAACCTCAGTTGGCTATTCTAATTTACTCGTCCAACACCAAAAAGAGATTAATTACTTTACAGAATATGTGCTTCACAATCATTGCGTTTTCGAGCTACTGTTTCATGGCCAAAGTATTATATTTTGCATTTATTTCTTAACTTTGGTTGGTTTGGTTTCAGAACTAGTTTTGGATAGATGTTGCCTTTGGTTCATATTTTCAGCATTTGCTGTAAACGTCCTCCGACAGCTTTGGTCATTAAAAAAACAAGAAAAGTGAGTGTATAAAAACGTGGGAAAAAAAAATGAGTTGACCTGAGACATTATCGGTCGATCTCATACGATTTTGCTATCGACATGAGTAGTTCGTAGTAACCTACGGCTTAAAGGCGCTGGATACAGAAAAAACATTAAGACGCCGATGGGGCGCGGACATTGGTCTCTACAGCGTCCTTTTCATAGAAAATGAAGGTATAGACGGGTCGCAACGCAAAACATACAGAGAGTCAGTTCGCGGGCGCAACGCTTTTACGTCTGCGCCTGTCCGCAACGCGTCCTGCTCTTACCTGTCTTCTGTCTGGCGAGTGGTTGGAGTCTGCTATGTTTGTAGAATGCATAAAGACAACAAAGCTACAGTCGTCACGCAGCAGGAGTTAGATAGCCGTCATTGTGGCCGAGAGAGGCTTTGAAAACACTGGCGTGATAACTGTGGGAACCTGGCAAAAACTAGACTACACGGGAAATCTGTGAAAGACCCCACCATCTCCTTCGTGGTTAGGTTAGGTTAGTCACCGCAGAGCCACGCCCTGCAAAGAGAGGTGGACCCATTTTCAGCACATTTAGAGTTGAAATTACGTTGGCAACTTGCGCCAGCGCGCTCTATCCTTTGCTGAGCTGTACCAAAATCAAAGAACGTCCACTTACCCCAAGCGCTATTATATCCTTCAACATATGCTTGTTCCAGAAGAATCTGTCGTCGACATGCTTCCACCACTTCGTGATGTCAACCACCGGTTTCCCAGTCCCAGCTTCTGACTCCAGAATCTTCTCTATCTCATACTGTCTTTGGAGAGTGTTCGTTAGGTCCAGGGTGCGGGAGTAGTAGAAACTCTCTGAGTCATCGAAGATCTTGAGCAGTTCGTCAGTCAGACGTTTCTCGAAACGCTCAGCGAGTTTCGGATCCCGCTGTTTCTTTACTGATTGTTTTACCTGTTTGGGGATAAAATCATGGAGTTGTTTATCTTTGGAAATAGTATTTGAGGTTGTGGCCAAGCAACAATCACGATTAATCGAGTGAAATTCGATCAATGATGTTTTTTTTTGTGGTTGAAAGTCTTTAAATGAGTCCTCTGGCTCAGGGTGGAGCGGAAGGGACTATCAGACTAATACTGATTGTAGATTGATGTTAAACTGGTCCAATTTCTGTGCCTCGCGTTGGATGCATCCAAAACTGTTGTATTAATTAGCAATAAGAGCACATTCAAGGATTTCATTGATTGAGGGTTAATCCACCAATTTCCCAAAGTCGTATCTATCGATAAATGCTTAATCGGGAATGCTATTTTTTTGGATATAGCTTTGAGTGCTTCTTTGAGATTCATATTCGTCAAGCTACTGACAAAGACGTGTCGCGATACTGTAAAGCTCTGACGGCGATGACGAGTTCGTCGTTGCATAAAGCCCAGCAATTTTCTATTAGGGAATTCTAGCAGGACTTATGCGTCAACAGAGCGATGGAAACAGATTTTAATTCCTGCCTCTAATCCACTTAACACTAATTGATCCAATTAACTACTAAGCGATGCAAATTAGTAAATAGGTTAACAAAAGAACTGGTTTCACGTCAACAGTTTAATGAAAGGTTAAATCCGAGTAATTAGTCAAATTGACAATATAGTTTGTATAATTTGTTTTTTATACAGTTTTAATATATGACTTTGTTGTTCAGCAACATTACTTGATTGGTGATTATTATTTTCAACATTTACACGTTGAATATAATCATACGTTTGTATACATATCTTCTAGAATTTTCCGACTACAAATTAAAAATAGGAAAACCATATCAAAATCATAATAGTTGAGGGTGATAAATTGATTATCAATATCCGAGGTCACCATCATTGTAACGAACTCATTATAACGATGATGGTATTACGGAAACTGAGATACCTCATTCTAACTACTTTAAAGTGTGTAGGTCGGCTAATCTGAGGTGCTAGACCCGGGCACACCGGTTGCGAAGGTAAGACCCCTCTTTGAGGCGTGGCTGGAGAAGCTTCACGGCGACCTCACCTTCCGCTTGACACTGGTCCATACCGGGCTCGGATGTTTCGGGAGGTTTCTGTGTCGTATTGGAAAGGAAGAAACGCCTGGGTGTCACCACTGCGAGGATCGCTCGGCGGAGCATATGGTGCAGAACTGCCTCGTTTGGGCAGAGCACCACCGAGTCCTCACGGAGGCGATAGACGGCGACCTCTCGTGCTCGTCACTGGTCGAGGCCATGCTGCTAGGCGAGACGGAATGGGAAGCGGTCGTCTATTTCTGCGCAGCAGTCATGCTAACAAAGGAGGAGGCAGGACGCGTGAGGGAGAGGATACCATCCACCTCACGCCCCAGCCGCCGCGGGAGACGCCCACGGCAATGGACGTCGCGAGACGATTTCCGGCCACCGTACGCGTGGGCGGCGATGAGTATGGGTGCCTGGACGTCCGATCATGGACCATGCTAAGGTCGACGGCGCGTTGTGTTCCAAGCGCGCCTCAAAGAGCTGTCAGCAATCTGACGGGGCCCCCTATGAGGGCCAAAGCCTGCCGGCGTTGCAGGACTATCTCACCAGGTAACGGTGGTCCTGGTACGTAAAGGGCTATTGAAGGACCGCTTATTTTAGTCAGTACGAGTCTGACAGTCCCTCCCGGAGTCCCTTCCATGATTTTACCACGATAAAAAAGGTGCTAGCACGAATATTCTACTTAATTTCGTTTTAGGGCATAAAAATGGCCACTTTAAAATCAACTTAGAATACATAGAGCTAAAGTAAATAATTGATATCAGCTAAGTATGTTAGATAATGATTGTTCAAAACTTGTTCAGTGATAAGGCTGGATGAATGCCAAATCGTGGCTTTACGTGATGTTCACTAGCAAAAAATGCAGAAGTGCAATGTCACCGTATATGATGACATTTTACTGTTGTTTCTTATTGTAGTTCAAGGCAGTTTTAATTGGCAATTAACCAAGTTGCTGTAAAAATTGTATAACTATATTGCCGTCATATAGATGGAATAGTAGTGAAGTCAACAAACCATGCTTTCAGACATTGATTTTTAAAAAACCTTCAAAAAGGGCTTAAGTTATTTTTATTGGAAGGCTAAGGGGCTTTAGAAATTTGCAAGGTATGCAAGTGATACCTCTGATGTTTCAGGTGTCAATAGGCTATATGGTGACAGCTTTTAGAAAGGCTGGCATTGTCGATTTAGTCATTTTTATATAACAGAGGCATGTGTAAAATTGTAATTTTTTTTTTATTAAATATGTCCCATCACTACCAATTTCTTCTATATTATGGCTGCATTAACAAACATTAAAAAAATGGGATGTAACTATAGGGAAGTTACAGGCAGACAATAGTGATAAAATAAAGGTAGATATGTCCTTAACTACAATAGATCAGTAAAATAGACATTAAAAATGTTTCTATTTTCCTGTACTTTGTAATAATACAGAAATTAATAATTATAATAACTATTGGCTGATATAATGCAATTTCCTTTACATAATATTTTCATGCATATAATTTCAAATGGTATGATAATATTATATTATTGATTTTTTTTCCTAATATGGTTTTGTATTTTCAACTTGAAGTGAATCATATATTTTTCGTAGTGATTATGTAGACTTACCTTTATCATTATGACTCAATAATGCTTTCCAATTATTGATAACAGTCATAAACAATTTCATAAAATAAAAAGATTTTTAAGGTAAAATATATGAAATAATTGTAAAACAGATTGTAAATTAATTCTAATCTCAGTAATGCATGTAGTAGGCATAATACTATTGCAATATACATAATAAATACTAATAAGATTCTCATTATTGATCCATGGTTGTTTTTTTACTCATATTTCCTCATAAGATAATTTCCGCTGCACATGCCAGTTACATAATAATAAAGTAATGAACATACCTGTGTAGCAGCTTGCTGTGTGGTCGTCTTGATAGTGTTGCTAACGTTCTTCACAGCACCAACAGTTTTATTCAGAAATGCTGAGTTTTCAAACAGTCTTGCCCTTATCTTTTTATTCAAAGACTTATTTGAACTTGCTACAGCAGTCATAGATCCATGTTTTGTACAAGCACACAGATCTATCTCTTGATTCACAGGTCCCATATTCAAAAAGCATACTGATTTGATTTTATAGATTGTGTGGTGGAAGTATATTGTACCAACAGGAGCACTCTCTTTTATTATCATTAGACGTGGTTCGAAGATATTGGTGTGCTCCACCTTGCCTACTATCCCATCAGTGATCCCTAGACATTCTATGTCTTCAATATCAGAGAGATCCCATGCTAAAACAAAGGATTACAATCAGAATTTATGAGTCATATTAAATCAATTATTTAATGCAAATATCACTGGTTAGGTAAGAATTTAAACTTTACAACGTTAAATTAATTGCTCTGCATCATGTTTTTAAGAAAAACTAGGTCAAATATCACTGCAGTTGCCAAAAATTTAAAGATTTATTATATTCACCTGATCGGACTGAAAATGCCCCAGTTATCCTGTTCCACCATAAACTTGATTCATTTCTAACGAATATGTAAAACGACTCTGATCTAAATAATTCCATTTTGGCTTGATTAATTATACGTTCAATACGTTTCGATTTAATTTCATCGTGTTTATTATTGTTGTATTTTGCACTGATTTGACGTTTATCGAAAGGGGAAGGGGCAGAATTTCGTTTAGTTTTAGAAAGTTGGCATCATCACTTAGTGCGGTCCACTCGCGATAATCGAATTTTTTCACTAGATTATTCCAAATTTTTATTTTTGCTTTTTTATGTGGTTTTAATGATAACAGACATGTTTTCATGTCAAATAAATGCCAGAAGAAAGTAAAATGAGGCGAATGAGTATTGGTCATAGAGGCAGAAGGGACGGAATCTTTGCCGCGCTTTGACAGAAACACCACTACGTCATGTTGGTATTCCTGTCAAATGTTCAAACTTCCGGTTTGAGAAAACGCTGCATTTTGTTGAGATTTTAGCTAAACTTGAGGCTATTACGCCTTTTCTGCTGCAAAATGGATTGGCAATTAACGTGTAGAGTGTGTTTAGAAACCGGGGACATGGTTTCCCTGTTTGATTGGGACGAAAATAATGAACAACTTGGCGACAAGTACACCTTCTGCTGTGGCGTGGAGGTATGTAAAAATTACCACATCAAAATGGTTGCGATGGCCACCCTATTTGATTTTTTACTACAATAATGTTGCTATATTGGTTTATTTGTAGCAGATTTTGGATTTTTTGCTGACATCCCAGAAGATTAAAATTATGATGATAATATTTGACTCGTAAATAATTAAAATATTGAAATGGTCTTTATCATTTTAGGTGTCGAAAAGTGATAGTTTGCCAACGCTAATATGCTTGAATTGTGTTGATCGGTTAACTTACGCTTATCAATTCAAGCAGCAGTGTTTGACTTCCAATGATACCCTGAAAGAATGTTTGGAGGAATTCAAGAAGAGTTCGGAAGTTGTATCAGGAGGCAGCACGTCCAAAGGTTAGCTCATTAATTTTTTATCTGGCTTGCATTTCTGTGCACCCAATACATTCCCGCCAAAATATTTCTTTAGTGTCTGACAGACCTGCATTTAAGTGTTACAAATTAATTTTCCAATCAGAAAATTAATATTTTCTCAAAAAACAATTTCTAACCAAAAAATAAAGTTTATCCCTGATAACCCCCTAAACTATGAGAGTACAAAAAATGTCTTCTTAATCATAAGTATAATTTTTCATCAGCGGATACTGAAACCATCACCATCAAGCAAGAGAATGGCTTACTGCTGCAGTATGAATTGCCAGTGGAGCATGACCCCCAGGGACAATGGACCCGCACCCTGGTCAAGACCCCGAACAGTGCGGTTGTTACTAAGGCCCCGGGGCCAAGAAAGAGAGGACGGCCTCGGAAATATCCAAATGAACAGGGGCAGATTGGTATGTGAATAAATGTTATTATTATGAGCATTGATTCAAAAATGCATCAACATTTATCAAACCAAGGTACCATGGTAGATAACAGTCAAGTAGAAAAGATTATGTACCAATGAAGATAGAAAGTTTTGTTAAAAGGTTTTCATTTGACACTATTCACTGTCTGTATACACTCTTGGAAAGAGAAATTGGTAGACAAACACATTAAAACTTATCAAAACCATATAAATTCATACATCTTTCTGTTGACTATACCAACTTACCGCACATAAGTTGTAATCTAGTCACTCATTCTGTCATGGAAGGAGGCCTATCAGAGTTATAGGAAATTAATTAACACAAAGCTTAATGAATGTTGAATTATTAAAATAAACACATTAATTAACACATTCACAGTCCCATCTAGTTTGGTTTTTTTTTATATATAAACATCTTTGTACATAAATATGTCGCATACATACATGTAATGCATGGATGTCACAGCTAGAACAAAAATGTGTTACATGTTCAAACATGAAATTGTGGGAGACTAAGTCCCCAGTGGAGTGCTACTTACTTAACCATGTAATAGCTGTCAACATAATTTTAATTTCCATATTCAATTATTCATCTTCTAGAACTGTCTCCATACCAACGCAAGAAGCCCAAGAACACGGAGAAGGAACCGGAAGCCCTGACCACACTCCTCGCGACTGGCTCCCTGGACTTGAAGCAAGAGCCCATAGATGAGGATGACGCATTTGGTCACGATGGTGAGGGCCAACAGTATAACATTGGTAATTTATTTTTTGTTTTTCTTTTTTTTGGTGTTGGAGTTACTGAAAATTTTTATGTTATATCAGGCCATAGTGTCCCACTGCTGGGCAAAGGCCTCCCTCCACTCTTTCCACTACCTTATCACTTATCTATAAATAATATTTAAGAGAAGAGAAGAAGAAGAAGAGAGATATTTAATAAATATCTCTCTTCAATGAGAGATGTGTGAGGTAGCTGTTGTGTGTGCTGTATATTATTTTCTTACAATTTTAACTGTTATATCTTTGATTTTTTTTAATTTTGTTGTTTTACTGTTTAATTCATTTAAACCTCTTGTGTAGACTTTTATTGCATGTGATGGTGTATACTCAAAAATAATATTCTATCTTAAACCAAATCCTGTTCTAGGTTTTGGTTGCTTCTGATCTTGATAGATTTATAATTTCCAGCATTAAGTGCCCGTATTCTGAAATCTAGCAACGTTGCAAAAATGGCTGTCAAATATTTACAAGTTTAATTAATCTTGCTAATTTACTGTATGAAAATAAGAAATATCGCTCTGTAGTGCACTAAAATTTAGGGAATGCAATAATTAAAATCGTAACGCCGAATACATAGTTTTAGACATAGAAAAAGCTTTTTGGTAACTTTCCAAATGCCTTTTATACACCTGAAACGGTTACAACATCAAATTCAGTGTTTTAATTGCATTCCTATATCAATTGTCTATTGCACTACAGAGCCTTATTTCTTATTTCCATACAGTACACACACATTACATTGCCAAATTAATTAAAACTTGGAAATATTTGACAGCTATAAACGAATTAATTATTTTTTACACGCATTAACGCATGCGATGCGCATCGTAAAGATGATTTTTTTTTTTGTTTTTTTGAGGAAAGAAAAATTTTAGATTGCAAGTGGGATTCAAACCCGCGTCTTCTGGATTGGTACTCCAGACGCCTTAACCAACTAGGCCATAATTGCAATCCACACTTGCAAGCCGAAAAAAAAAAAAAAAACATCTTTACGATGCGCATCGCATGCGTTAATGCGTATAAAATAATTAATTAGTTTGGTAGACGCTATCTCAATATACAACATTGATTTGGCTGTAATGTCAACGTGTTGGGTGGAAGTTAGTTAAACACTAATCCAAGAGATGGCGCCACGCTACCATGAAGCGTTAACGAGGAATGGAGAATTTCGGCTTGCAAGTGTGGATTGCAATGGCCTAGTTGGTTAAGGCGTCTGGAGTACCAATCCAGAAGACGCGGGTTCGAATCCCACTTGCAATCTAAAAGCTATTAACGACTTTGCCACTTTCTGGATATGCGCCCTTAATCTGACCCTCACATATCACAAAATATTCACTAAACCATTTGAGAAGACTAGCTGTCTGATTTACATAATGAAACATACTTATGTTTTCAGAATTTGGTGGTGATGATGATCCTGATTTTGAACCTGCACCTGAAGAAGAACATGAATCTGAACCAGACACTAAGGAGATTGTAAGTGTAACGCTTTTTGTGACCATGAATAACTTGTTCTTGTTGTAAATATCGCACCTTTTGTAACAAAGGGTTACTTATGCAAGTTTTTGTAAAAACGACTTAAATATGCAGAAAAAACCTCGATAATCGACTTTATAACCTCGGTAAAAACGATGGAAATTGCATGAATAACATCGTTTTGAGGGAGGGTAGGTAATGTTTTGAAAGCCGAAGTGACAAAGAGGCACTATAGTAAGTAATGAGTTTTTGTTTACATTATTACTTGCATAAAAGTTTTCTTTTCATTGCAACCAAAACGTCACTTCTGTTTACAAATTACATTATTAATGTCATTTCTGTAGTGACATTATTTTTGTAATGATTAGTAACAAAAAGTCACTTCGGTAGCCTTCCCTCAGTATAAGACTTGTTTCTGAACTCAAAAACCCCTTGTATTTATTTTTTAATATTCAAGATTAATCCTAAAAAAGAAATACGAAAAAAAAACTAAAACTGCTTCTCCTGTAAAGTTAGAAAACTTGCATAAGTGACCCTTCGTTTCTAAAGGTGCGATATGTTTGTAGTATGATAACTTACAGCCAACGACGATATCAATTTTATTTTATTCAATCATTGATAAAGTTGCGGTCGGTGGCTCCACTGACCGCAACTTTTTCACAAACATGGTTTATTCATTGGGTCAACATCACAAACGAGTACAATAATCAGTGCTACCGGATTTGATGTAAATTAGCCCATACTTTCAGGCGAAAAAGTAACTGGACTATACCATAAACTCTTGTCATACGGTATACGGTGTCGTACGGTATTCTGTTATGGGGCAGTGCCGCCGATATTCAAACAAATATAAAATTTAAGAAGACAATAATCAGTGCTACCGGATTTGATGTAAAGTAGCCCATACTTTCAGGCGAAAAAGTAACTGGACTATACCATAAACTCTTGGCATACGGTATACGGTGTCGTACGGTATTTTGTTATGGGGCAGTACCGCCGATATTCAAACAAATATAAAATTCAAGAAAGGGCAATTCGGTCCATCTATAAATAATAGATACTACCTATCTGAGACTTAATTTATAGATGAACCGAATTGCCCTTTCTTGAATTTTATATTTGTTTGAGAGAAAAGAAAATTTAGATTAATGTTATGACTGTCAGCAGAGTATCTCATGGTCAATTTACACAAGTTAACTTTTTCAATATAGCACCCACCACTTCGCAAGCGCGGCAGGCCACGTAAGACACTACAAGAGCCGAAACCCAAGCGTAAGAATGAAGATGGAGAAGATGTCCTTCTGAAGGAGACCATCATGGCCTTCTCAGAGCCCATTCCGGAACATATCCTGAACCCCAAGCCTAAGAAGAAGTATTCTCACAAGAAGAAGTATACTTATGAGAAGACGTGAGTATGTTGGGAATAAGAACTGCTAATAATGGTTTCCTAGGAAGCTTCTTTATTTCTCCTTGGAGTAAATTCTTAATGCTTGCTGAAAATGTAACTGTAACTACAGATAGCGCGCGAGTTGAATGCAGTCGGGGTCTGAGGTGAAGAGCCCCCCGCCCCACCTCACGCGCCTGCAGTGTAGTACTGTGCCATCCTTGTCAACAGCACTACCGCATTCCTAAGCTCTGCATTCAACTCGCGCGCTTAGTGTACATAATATAGTTAATGTCAATGTTTGGGAGTCTGGATGGATGTTGATTAATCAAAAACGACAGAATGGCTGAATGGATCATGATGAAATTTTGTCTGGAATTCCTTGTATCAAAATGGCTGAAGCGATCATGATGAAATGGCCGGCTCCCCACAAACCTGGGTTATCTCTGTCCAGAAAATTTAAATATTAGTTTCAGGGATGGCCTGTTCAGGCTCATCTATTTTTTCAATTTAAATTCTCCAATTGTATACAAGAACTCTATCTGGTCTTGTTTACATTCATACATTTAGATCGCTAGATCTGTTACCTAGCCTGCGTGGGCTCCGATTTTACCTAACGCCTGGTGGCAACATTCATACAGCTTTGATAAAAAGTGATTCCTATCGACATTGGACATGGTCCGCCTTAAAAGACTACCTCATCCTTGTGTTAGAATCAGAATAGATTTATTTGTAAAACAAAGGTTTCATAATGGTTATTTTAATCTTTTACAGACACACTTGCGAGACTTGCGGCGCTTCCTTCACCTCCAATGCTTCGTTACAAGCCCACATCCGACGTCATTTAGGTATCAAGCCGTTTGTCTGCAGGTATGTACTACTTCTGCATTACATATTGATTCGTTACTTCATTCTACAGTAGCTCAGGATTTATAGAACTGTTAAATTTTAGGAGAGGCATATGCCTAGCGCGCGTAGCATGACCAATTTTTTTTTTACCTGAAAGCCTACCTAGGGAAAACATTTTTTTTTTGAATTTGAATTGTTGCCATGCTTACGATGATTCTACATTCTGTAATTTTGTAAAAACCCGTTCTTCCAGTGTCACGCTACGCCATTTATCCAGTTTTTTTATTATTATTATTTTTTATTAACTTGGAAAACAGCATTATGAAACTGGATCTCTAAAAATTAAACAATATTGTGTATGCCATGTTATTGAATATTCTGTGATTTATTTCATCATTATTTTCTGTATATCATAAAATAATATAATCATAATGTTCACATTTATGTATTTTACGAGATATGGGTGCGGGTGGGGACTCTTTTTATTTGAATTAAAGTTACATTATATCACAAAAATATTTATTTGTAAATATCAAATTACACCTGCGCCCATGTTTTATCGGCCTTTTCAGCACACGCTGTTTCAAAATAAAATTAATAACACTAATAAATAAGTCAAACATATAAATATAAAATTCATGAAAGAACGCACCCGCACCCCGCTCTCGATATTTTATTTTATAAAAATGATTTGTTATGTGTATTTTTTTATATTCTAAATACTTTTTTCCTGAAGAAGTGATAGATAAATGTATGAAACAAATTGTTGAACAAATGACATTTGAACGTAACATACTGAGGGACTGTTCTCCGTATCAACTTTGTACGATTGTATATTGACAAAACAAAAGTATCATTGTCTCCCAAAGACAAAAGATCATTCGAATACCGACAAATCTGAGGTTTTTATGAGTAAAATCTCAAGTATTCCTTGTGTGATATAAAATTTCTTTACAAATTAAGAAAGGATAAGACTTTATTATGACCATGTTGAATCAAAGGACATGGCATATTGAACAGCATACACTGAAACAAGAGAAGTTCAAAGAAATCTCAACCTTGTATAGTAGCAAAACTCAAAAACTTTATTATACAATTCATCATAACGTCCAAACAAATGTCAAACTTGTTCCTGTAGCTTTAAAACCCCAAAATATATTACCAACATTTTAACTCACGTAAGTCCAAACTAATCTGAACCTTATACCGGTAGAAATAAACCCCAAAATATACACTTACCCGCTGCATTTTGTACGCAGCGTTTGCGGGTACGCGTGCGTTCTGAACATGGAGTTACGTCGTCACATGATGCGACACACGGGCGTGCGGCCCTATAAGTGTCGGGTCTGCGACCGACGCTTCGGGGACTTCGGCAGTCGACAGAAACATGAGAGGCGAGTTAGAGAAAGATAGACATAAAGATTTTTTTTTAATTTTGCACAGAGTGGGGCGGATAAGTTGGTCTCAATTTTAAACGTCGTGTTTGGCACTGTTATGGCGCCAGAAGACTTGTCATTGTTGGTCTTAGGTAGCTTGCCGATGCGATGACGCGATGCGACGCAATTCGACCGATTTCAAGTACAATTGAAAATCATCCTTATCACTACGACATATGTCGTAAAATGTGTGTTGCTTACGGGTAGGTGTGAACAAAACACGATCGGCACGACGACGCCAAGTCAGTCGAATTACATCGTTATGTCGTAGTAGCAAGGACGATTTTCTTTTTAAGTTAGTAGAAATTGCGAATCGTACGAATTGCGTCGTGGGAAGCTTTCAAAGAGGGGGGCAACATTAGCAGTATTATAATATGAATTGCAATAAAGTTATTTTATAACTATTATCTACTCTTGCAAAGGCAACATAGCAGAGTATTTGATTGCAATTGATATTATGATTCTACTAAAATGCCCCTAAAAGCTGCAGGTACCGAATATTAATATTTCACACTGATCTTTAGAAAGAAAAAACACTACGAAGCCGGAAATAACCGATTCTCTCTTTCCAAAGGTTAATGTGAAATATTTATTGCCCTTTAGTATTTAGACCAGCCTAAAATCGCAATAACAGTCCCAAACACACAAATAGACCAAACAAAATTGAAACAGCGTGTGCAGTACTTCAAAAGGCGATCGACAAATACATACAAGGTGAACAATACGGTAGAAAGACTATTTTCTACGTTACCGACAAAGGTATAAGTTCGATTATACGATAGCGTCTGCGGTTTTGCGTGCGTCATGCGGGAGGCGTTGAAGCGTCACATGCAACGTCATACCGGCGAGCGGCCGTACAAGTGTCGGATCTGTGACCGACGGTTTGGAGATTACGGGACGAGGCAGAAGCATGAGAGGTATGGGATTTTGGACTTTATTACTAGAGGTATAAGGTACTTTGCTGCGGTGTTTCGGAAAAGGTAAATAGCAAGATTTTTACGTTACTTGCAAAATAATGCCTTAAAAATGTCGGATCTGTGGTTCGGAGTTGACACGGCAGAAGCAGATGAGGTATGTGATTTTGAGCTTTATTAACTTAGAAATAAGGTGAAAGAATATTGAGAATCAGTCCAGTAGTTTTTGAGATGATTGTTTACAAACTAAAACATGAGTGTAGATTCCTGAGTTATGTATATTCACCACATTGCTCTCTAACAGAGACGAGGTCTCTGTCCTAATGCTATTGCTTCGAAGGATAATATTCCATAATTATGGATAACATCAAATGGATTGCTTTCGAAAACAGCGACACCGCCCTGTTGGTTGCGAAATTAATGGCTGATGCCTCAACAGTCCGTTCACAACTATGGTCTAAGCCGTAAGACGGCGGTAAGGGAGGTGCGAATAAGACATTATATGTGTTTCGTAACACGTCACTTATATTTTGAAGAAGCGATCCAAATTTCAGCCTTTGACGCTAGTTAATTAACACTTTACCTTCATATATCCATAGTACAAACCAGTATCCATGTTTCACCTCTACGCAGAACTCTGTGACTGTCTAGTTGACACTGTTGACAAGTCACGTCATAGCATCTAAATTTTAGCGCGAAACGGACGCAAAATTTTTCCTTCCCTCTAATTTTCATGGAAAATTAGTAAAATTTCAGTTAAACTGTACAGAAAGTATTTAAAAGTGCTCGGAAAAGTGTTATATTGTATTCACTCCGATTGTGATTCAGTATTAGATCGAAACGAAGATTTAGATCTTCGTTTTCAGAAATGTCTTGTCGGTTCTGATAGGAAGCAAAATTCCTTTCAAGTTACTTGTTATCCTCGAAGGATAAGTGTTTAGATGGCACCGTCTTCTGTGTCGGCTTATTTACCGAACATAAGGTTTGTGATGACAACGATTTCTAGCACTCCTCACATTGTGTGAGTTGGAACGAGGTGAGTGGTATATTTAATGTTATACGTCTCTCAACTCGGGGTTGGAGTGTTTATAGCAGCAATGGCGTAAGAACAAAGAAAATTTTCGTAGAAATTTTCAAAAATCCCTTATTTCGACTGACCCAACCCGGAATCACTGTGTTGTTAAACAAAGTTCAAAGTAGCGATTTCTGGCTTGTGATTCTAGCAGAATGGTAATGGTGAATAAAGCATATTGCTTTTTCCTTAGATGAAGCTTGTGTCTAAAGACCACAAGACTTTCAGTGTAAAACATGGTGCTAGTAGGAATTATTCCTCAAGTAATTTCTGAATGTCTGGAGAAACTAAAACTGCTTGACAACATGAAAACTAATTCTTGGATTATTAATACAGAAACCTTGCAGTCTCAGTCACTTAGCTATAGCACAATCAAAAGTGTATAAGTAGTAACAATAAACAAGCATGTATATGCACTTATACCTCTGCGGAGGGAGGTTTTTATACAGAACCTAAAACAGCTGTGACTAAGCCTATGCCTGTGCTGGAGCCAGTTGCTAAAACATCTGTATTGCTAACTGTGCTAAAAAGCTTCCTACTTATTTATAAATGATGTCTGAAAGTACAATCAGAACATCCCGGTGAGAGTCCTATCTATGGATCAAAGAACCCACATGATGTTAATATTTCTTGGAGCCATTGTCTGATATAATGACAATTATAATTTTTTTATTTAATTTAAAAGCTAATAATAATATGACACTTTCATTGAAATATAAAATTATCTAATGATTTTTCTACTATTTATCTATATCATAACTAGGCCATCGCTGTAACAGTTCCAAATAAGAGAACAATCAATAACAAATTAATTGATGGCATAAATATAAAACAAAAATTAAATAATCTAGGATATCTTGGCAGTTTACTAAAATATTAATTACCACTATACTAAAATAGTGCTAGAACCTAATTCACATGTATTACTCTATGTGACTATAAAGTGTGTTGACACAGTGTTGTCTGTGTAACAGATGTTATTTTTGTTCAGTCTTACAAGGCTTACCGTTTACAATCACCAATTACAATGGTGCATTGGTTATAAATTAGATTATACAAATATCTTATTAAAATATAGCACACTTCTAATTCCTGAAAGGATGGGCAGTGATGTAAATATAAGACAATTATCATAGAGTGCATGAACTTTTAGTGAAATTGATCAATTTCTTAATGTTGTTGATGATTTATATTCAGAAAAATGAATAATTAATAATTTTTAACAAACATGTTTTGTTTATAATGAAGATTATGACAGAAGGTCAAATCCTTTTTATATGAGAGTTGAGTAAAATAGCTTGTTTAAGCTTTTGTGATGTATGCATTACTTACCTATTTGGGAAATAGGTCATGCCAATCAAGTCTGAGATACTTTTAGGATTAAAAGTATGAAAATTGTCAGCTTGCTAAATATTAAACCAGTTAATTACTGACAAAGAATCCGTTAGCATGAGGTATCTGCATTTATGTTTATTGTTTGGGACTGTACCTGTAAAGTTTTACATGGATAGCTTAATCATTATTAAGACCCTAGGATAGTGAAAATACTAAGGAACCCAATCTGTGACAGCAGATTATGTTGCGAAGTTATTAAGACTTTCAAGGATAACTTGTATTGCCCCCCATAAGCTTATTATTAGTATGGTGGCATTAAACAAATAAATCTGAATTAATTATTAAGTAAAAACTAAACCATGTGGCTCTCTTCTATATTGCCTAGGTGGCGCTACGAGTTTGCCAGGTGGTGTGCTTGTGATACCATGAGGTTATCAATGTACCACTCAATTTCCTGAGATATGGGTAGGGTAACCTCCTTTTTTGTCCGCACAGCGTGTGAAGAAAAGGTGAACCCATAATACCATTTCTCTTCAGAAACATAATGATATCATAGACTCAAATCCAAGTGTCAGAGAATATGTGCATGTTGGAGATTTAAAGGAAAATGTGACGGACACTCTTCTGCCTATTAGAAGTCAACTGATTGACATGGGCTATCCAAACGCACAATTCAGCTTATGAAACTTGATATCTAGTGCTCTTGAATGTGAGATGCAAATTGTTGAGGCTAGCAGATTGCTGAATATCACTCTGACAGCGGTTTCCCTCCCGGGGAGGGTTAAGAAGTAAACTGAAATCTCTTACCGCCTACCTACTAGGAACAGATAGCCAGATTGGCTCCTGTTGCCTCATGCCCCAGGCCTCGGAGGCTATGTTTTCAAGTGGGGTGTCCCAAAGTGACCATGTTCGTGCTAGTCAAGTTGGCCTGTGAGCAACTGCACGTACCAAGGGACTGAACTCATGGATTTTCGAGCTTTACGTATTGTATAATGGCTAATGATGAGTCATCTCAACTTGTTGGAAAATAATGAATTAATTGTTCCATTCTGAACTGTGTTGTGTTCCATACTATAAACAATGCTGGCCCTCGAGTCGAGAGCTCTCGGAGAGTGAAAGCCACAACCTGTACCTTAAACCTAACAAACTGCTACCCTTAGGCTAAAAAGTTGGGGGGGGGGGGGGGGCAGTTCAAGGACAGGTGCATCAGTAGAATAAAGAGGTTACAAGGTTATTACAAGGAAAGTTCTGAGGCATGTCATGGCTTATAGATTACATGACGTTCATCCTCAAATAATGTAATAAGTGTATTACAAGGAAAATACTGAGGCGTGTCATGGCTTATAGATTACATGACGTTCATCCTCAAATAAGGTAATAAGTGTATTACTTGTGTTAATCTGTTGAAAAACATGTGCAATTTTTACCTTTTTGTCTATGCATGGATAGGCAAAGACTTGCCAGATTGGTACCTGTTACCTCCAATAAAGGGGCTCGGGGCCAATGTTTTCAAAATGATTTTTTGAGCATCTCAGTGGGACTCCTTGTTGATGATTTTTTCATTTTAACAAGTATTTTGACTTGGCTTAACCTACCCGTTGATTGGTAGAGACGTACAATAGCCCAATGTTGTAAGATTATGAACAACTTACATTGCTATGAAGGGCCGATAGAACTCGTCTGTTTATTGTGTTGCCTTTTTTAAAAATCTACCCTGTTCCTTGATGAATTTGTTAATGAGATCAAGGCCAGGCTGACCTGGAAAGGTTATTCCTGTTGTTGTGGATGGTTGGAAAATCCATCTTTTAACAGATTAAGAAGCTTAATTCCCTTCTAGCCATCAGGAGGTTATCTGGAGAATAGAATTTTAGATGACACAAAATTGGAAGATCAGTTATTCTACCAAGATAAACACTTTGTACTAATATACAGTCATCAAAGAGAGAATTTCCTCAGGATAATTATCCTGGAATGTGTCCAATGAAAGGTTGGAGATGAATCTTACACAGAGAGGAGCTCATTTAATGAGCAGGAGGATTTATTACATATCTCTACTACATAATAAAATACAAATGTATAGGTAGTAGAAATACACAATGTACAGTGTACAACGAATTTGAAAACTTTAATAAAATAAATTGTGTAGGTACATTGCTACTCGCATCACCTACTGTGTTTTCTATGGCTAGGTTTTAATGAAGTAAATGTTGTAATAGGTCTAATAATAGTCAAGTTCACAAATAATATTTATTGGTTATTCTCACATCTTGAGAGAGTATTCTTCAGTCATGTAAGAGATACATTTATCTAGACTGACTGGGAGTCAGTAATGAAGTAAATTAATGATTAATGACCCAGTGATTCTGGCACCATAGTGGTACTCTCTGAGAACTAAGCGATTCCTTACATTTTTGATAAGGTCGTCATCGTTTTTTAAATTTAAATGAATAATCATTTTAGTAGTTTTTTATTATTTCACAAATAATATTATAAATGAGGCATTTGCTAGGAGTATAACTTCAAATGGGCAATGTGTTAATTTGTGGATTTATTTAGAGAAGTTCCAGATCACCCAATGTTCTATAGTATATCTGTCGATAAACTGTACAGCAGTTTTGCAGAAGATAATGTTAAATAAAATGTTATGTATTTTTGATAAAAAAAAAAAAAAATGTACGAATTTAGGATAAAAGGATTCGTTTATTCTAAGTTAATTCACATAGCATCTAAATCTTTCACCAGCAGATAACAAACAGGTCTTCAAAATATAAGTGACGTGTTACGAAACACATATAATAGAACTGTTTTGCATAAAAACAAAACAGTTATTATGTGTGTGGAGTAACACGTCACTTATGCAAGGTGCTTGCTGGTGTTTGAAGAAGACTATGACGTGACTTGTCAACAGTGTCAACTAGACAGTCACAGAGTTCTGCGTAGAGGTGAAACATGGATACTGGTTTGTACTATGGATATATGAAGGTAAAGTGTTAATTAACTAGCGTCAAAGGCTGAAATTTGGATCGCTTCTTCAAAATATAAGTGCCGTGTTACTCCACACACATAATAACTGTTTTGTTTTTATGCAAAACAGTTCTATTAGTTACTTTGTAAGTACACGAATTCGCCATTGGCGACTCCTCGTGGCGTATTTAAAACATTTCTTTACATTTATCTTACCGCCCCACGTCACATTCCACACCGGCAACGTCGCATACGGGCCGTAACATTACTATATTAGACGGATAGTACTTCTCAAATGACCTTCTTCAACATTTAATCATCCAATACCGAGTTTACGTGTCCAAAATCTTTCCACAATGACCTAGTTTATGTCTAATTCTTCTTTATTACTCAAACAGGTTACACATGGGAGTTCGTCCGTACCAATGTTCTCTGTGCGGCAAGTCGTTCACATACTCCTATGTGCTGGCCAATCACATGCTCACTCATACCGGGGAGAAGAAGTACTCGTAAGTATAGTAAAAATCATGTATTTCTTTATTAATTTGCATAGAAATGTATATTTAGACAGCCAATGCATTGTTCTGTTTGTTGGTCTCAAACTGATGATAAATATCAGGCAGATTACAAGGTAAACGAGTAGGTTACGGTACGGTTAATGGAGTAGAGTGGCCTGGGAGAGATTTGAATGGAATTTCTAGGAGGTGTTTGCAAACGGACTTACAGAAACTAAGGAAACAATAGATACTTTTTTTTTTTTTTTTTTTTACGTCGTAAAATCATCAAATGAGACCTCCCACCCCGGGCAGGGCGAGAGGTACTGTCAGACTTGTACTGACTAAAATCCACGGTGTCCTTCAATAGCCCTTTATGTTCCGGGGTCACGGTGATGGTATAAGACCCGCGACCCCGGCAGGCTTTAGCCCTCTGAGAGGGGGCCTCGTCATTATGCTGACGCTCTTTGAGGCGCGCGTGGAACACGACGCGCCGTCGACCCGGGCATGGTCCATGGTCGGGCGGTGAGTTGCCCTTTACTCGCCACCCGCATGCCCGCGCCTACGGTGGCCGGAGATCGTCTTGCGACGTCCGACGCCGTGGGCGTCCACCACCGCGGGTGGGGCGGAGGGAGGACCTTGTCCTCTCTCTCACGCGGCCCGCCTCCTCCTTCGCGAGCATGACTGCTTCGCAGAAGGAGGCGACCGCATCCCACTCCGTCTCGCCCCGCAGCATGGCCGCGACCAGTGCTGGGCGCGAGAGGTCTCCGCCTATCGCCGCCGTGAGGACACGTCGGTGCTCCGCCCAAGCGGGGCAATCCTGCACCGTATGCTCGACTGTGTCCTCCGGGCGATCTACGCAGTGGTGACACCCAGGCGTTTCTTCCTTTCTCATAAGACACAGGTACCTCCCGAAACATCCGTGTCCGGTGAGGTCCTGCGTCACGCGGAAGGTTAGGACGCCGTGTCGTCTCTCCAGCCACTCCTCAAAGAGGGGTCTTATCGCCGCTATTGCGGCGTGCCCGGCCGTCGGTCGCGACAGTCGTGCCCTCCATACTGCCCTGAGATCGCGCCGGAGCTCTTCCCGCCGCGCCTCGACTTCTCGAGGCAGCGGGGTTACGCCCCGGCGCTGCGCCTCCACGCGCCATTCATAGACGCGCTGGAGGGCAGTCGCCTCCAAAACAATAGATACTTGATCTTATTTTAATAATAAGGAATAGTTATTTGTTATACAAGAGTGCAAAGTTGATTTTTAACCGCGTGCTCATGTTTGATGACCGAGCAAGCGAATGATTCTAAAATTGAATCACGAGTGCAACGAGTGATTCAAAATTAGAATCATGAGCGATAGCGAGGGAATCAAAAGAGCACAAGGTGAAAAATCTTTGCACTCGAGTGCAACACGTAACTTTTCATCCCACCTCAGCGAGGAAATGACTAAATGCAAAAACAAATAAAAACAGATGTATATTGTACAAACACAAGATAGGCTTTTGTTTCAGTTCAGGTATTAACTAAGACATTATTATAGAACAGAATAATTTTTAAATTAAAACAAATAATACTTAGGTAGTAGTTGAAAACTACTACCTAAGTAAAGTAAGTTGAAAACTACTACCTAAGTATTATTAAGTTACTTATTTTTATCTTGGTTTGTCATAACATCACAATAAGACGTGAAAGGAAAACCGCACAAAGCAAATAAAAAAGGTAAAATAAAAGTACTGAGCCAAGAATGTTTCGGGTCTGAGATTTTAACAAAATAATTGTAGATTACGCTCCAAGGGAGGCGTATTGAATTCCGAAGTGATACTAAGGATTCTGGGGGTGAACCTCCATCCGTAACGCAGCGAGAAGGTTCAAGTGTTAACACCCGAAAGAAACGAGGGAATAAAGTTAAAAATCCTTAGTGAAGCGAGGGATTCAAGTTAGCCCAAGGCAACGCAGCCTTACACCCGAAGAGCGTACTCTTCTTTCCCACCTGTGTACCACATCAAATTTTAAAAATAGAATTTGTTTCCTCGACAACCTTCGAACGTCAAGTGGGCACCACAGCAAGCGATCAGCTGTTGCGGTCACCGGCCGCCATTACTGCTGCTACTCTTTTGTTCATACGATGTTCTAAATTCAAATTTACTTTATTCACTAGAGGATAAAAACGACTTTTACTCACTTGAGGATAAAAACGGCTTTTACGCTCAGATATCGAAGAGCAAAAGTACCCTTTCCGAGGTGGGGGGATGAAAAAATAATTTGTCACAGTGCAATAGTGTAAAGGAACATTCTATTTATCTATTGTCCTATTATTATTATTTCATACGCTCAAACCTAGAGTTGGGAAAGAGTTTACTTTCGTATTGTGTGTGTTTTAGTTCCAAAAGACTTCTTCGAATGCTGGATAATACCGCTATACAGGGTGAATTTTTCAACTGGGCATGGATGGCTACTTTCGAAACTATGAGGAATATAGAAAAACGTTAAAAGGAGTCTCGAGGCCGATTTTGACGAAAACTAAAACTGCATCATTGGATTTTAGAAAAATCAAAAATCCTGGCGAGGAATCGAACCCGCTGATTTTGGAAAAGAAATCACATCCTGTATTATTACACCATTCGACAGTGTTGCTAATAAGGATAAAATTCTGGGAAGTAATCATATACGGCAAACATAAGGAAAACGTATAATTACAAAAAAACTGATTTATCTTCAAAGCAAAGACTGCATTTGAAACATAAGTCACCTTTTCTTCTTTAAAATAATAATATTTTTAGTTCAACTCAATAATGTCTTATTGCTAAGTAAAGTGGGATTGTTGAAACGTCAAACCCAGTGAGACATTGAAAACAATGAAATTTTATAATTTCGAATAAATTATGGCTCAGTAGATGTAAAGTAACATGGAAAAATAGCAATTTCATAAAAATCTGCCATTTCCTTATGTTTGCTGTATATGATTACTTCCCAGAATTTGATCCTTATTAGCAACACTATCGAACGGTGTAATAATACAGGGTGTGATTTTTTTTCCAAAATCAGCGGGTTCGATTCTTCGCCAGGATTTTTGATTTTTCTAAAATCCAATGATGCAGTTTTAGTTTTCGTCAAAATCGGCCTCGAGACTCCTTTCAACGTTTTTCGATATTCCTCATAGTTTCGAAAGTAGCCATCCACGCCCAGTTGAAAAGTTCAACCTGTATACGAAAGCGCTTTTCATAAAATTTCATAATTCCAGATTTATATATAGATCCAGTAGCTTGATACAATTTCGGCTCTGATTTCATGTAAATCAGCACTGAATTGGAATAGAGCATGTTGCTACTATTCAATCCAGTGACGATCTTTGGAACAAATCATTGTTTATTTTTCAACTACAACAAGTCAATTTATGCAATTTCTATCCCACAGTTGTGCTCCCTGCAACAAAAAATTCACCAAAGCGCACCACTTGAAGTATCACAACAAGGTGCACCACAAGGATCTGTACATCAAGCAACAGCTGGAGCTCGAGGCCAAGAAGATGCGCCAACAGATCAACGTGTCCGGACTGTCCGGCGTCATCTCCGGACAGATCGTGGACGGCACGCTGCAGCTGATACACGCCGCGTCCGAAGGTGAAGGATACGGTAAGTTATAGCTAAGATAGAAGTACGCCAGCAGATCAACGTGTCTTTTAACACAAGCACTGTGTGTTACCAGTGATAAAATACGGCTCTGAAACATGGTCGTTGACTACTAGCAAAAGAGACTAGGAGTCACCAAGGAGCAATGAAAAGAGCTATGCTCGGAGTTTCTTGGCGGGATAAAATCCGGAACAAAGATATTTGCCGAAGCCCCGACGTAGCTCAGTAAATTCGCAAGTTGAAATGGCAATGGGCAGGCCACATCGCTCGTAGAACTAACCTGATGGAGAAAAAAAGTTCACGGACCGGAAGACGCAGCGTAGGCAGGCCTCCGAGTAGATGAACCGACGACATCGAGACAGTCGCAAGTGACCGATGGATACCAGTGGTGAATTGTCGTTCGGCGTGGAGGCCTATGTTCAGCAGTGGACGTCTTCCGGTTGATGATGATCAAACACACCCACGATAAACTAGATATGCATAGCGTTACCCGTGCCTATAGAGATTAAAGCTACTAAAAAAACGTTTTGTAACTGAACTGTTTTTATTGTTAGACGGAGGTGAAGAGGCTCAAATGCAAGTGGTGGAAGAAGGAGAAGAGGAAGATGCCGGCGATGATTCTGAGAAGGAGACAGATCGCGCTGTCGCTGGTATGCAAGGGGTAAGTTGATTTAAGCATGAATTGCTTGGTTTCTTGCAAATTATCTTAATACCACTGTTGTCAAAACGGTTAATAAAAATAACGTGAAGAAACCTGCATGTCCTAGAATCTAAAAATCGAAGACACGTGGCTACAGCCAATTGGTGACTACAGCCAACATGGTGGATAACAGTCTCCTCAATCGCACGGAGGTCTGTGTCTCAGCAGTGGGAATGTTATAGGTTTGGATAGATGGATGTTTGTAACTCAATTACGTCAGATCGGCTAAACGGATCTTTATGAAATTTGGATCAGAGGTAGTTCATAGTCTGGAATGTCCGATAAAATACTGTTTATCTCAGTATTATGTTCCCGTCGAATCATTTTCAAGTTCTAAACGGGCGAAAATGCTGGCAACAGCTAGGATAAAAATTCTAACAAAGTAATTATTTGTTCCAGGTTGTATTAGACGCAGAGTTCTGCATGGATGAAGACGTTAAAACTGAGTGAGATAGATCACTATTTCACTAATCTCGATGCACTGTAAAGAAGGTCCCAAAAATGACAATTTTAAAAAGTATAACACTACAGAGAAATTTATAGGATATAAATTATCCGCTTTGCCACAAATAGATAAATATCTGTTAAAAAAAAACTGCAAAACAACCCTTAAGGCGCTCCCTCACCGCGAGCATTCACCTGTGATGTAACGTTACAGATTCGAGCTTTTCATCGGTAAGGGAGAACAATCGAGCATCACAATGCACACCTTGTACCAAATCTATACAAAATGTACGCGAATGCTCGTCAGGGAGATAGTATTGTAATGTAATGCGCAAAGTCGAATCTATAAATGTTACATTGCACGCGAATGCTCCCGGTGAGGGTGCGCCTTTACATCAATGTGAAATGTTGTTTTGACGATGACATTTTTTAGAAAAGTGTTCAACAGATATTTAACTTTTTGTGGTAAGATGGAGTATGTTTAGTTAAAGAAACTATGTACGCACTATTTAATCACGAGATACTGAAATAAAGGGAGTTTAGATAAGGTACATAATAATGTATTATAGACTGGTTTTAAAGTAATAATATTTAAAAGATTTCGTAGTTATAGTATTTTATAAAAGAAACTCGTTTTTAAAACTTGTACTAGTGAAATATGCGTTAACAAGGGGTCATTTGAGTATATCGTTACTAGAATTTGAGTATTTTTCTCCTTACTAGCTAAAGTAATCAACATTAAATTTCCTTTAGCTAGCTATGTTAAGGTAAGCGTCGGTAAGGTTGCCATCGTTTGAATCAAAACCAACGACGATATATTACTAGACTCCGCATACACGATCTAATGAACAAAAACTATTCTGTCAACTCGCTGAGGTACTACGTAAGCGAGGGGGACGGGAACTGCGTTGTGATTGGCTAACTCAAGGTCTGTTCTGTCTCAAGGTATGTTTACGGCTCACAGGAGTGGTCGAAATAAGACGGATATAAGACTTTTTTGCCTAATGTGTTGACAGACATCGGTCGTCTATTATTAGGAGTGTAGTAATATATCGTCGTTGACAAAAACTCAGCTGTTGAACAGTTGTCTAAAAAAAGTGTCACTGCAAAACGGACCTTATTTCAACGTCATAATCTGTCATTTTTTAGACAAGTTTTCAACAGACTATTAAAAGTTTTTGTGGTACGACAGACCAAGTTTTAAAAAAGAAAAAATAGAGATAATAAATATTGGTTGTCTAACCAAGATCTGGACATACCTCGACGTCCATTTCGTCGAAAATAAACGAAGACCTTTCGTGCTAACGAAATGATTGAATGACCCCTTGTACTGTTCAGTTAGGGAAATGATAATGAGCCTTTCATGAAAAGACGTAAGTGAAATAGCAAAAGTTGCATTTATTTAGAATTGGTGATTTTTAGAAAAATGTAAATATTAAAGAATGATTTTTAGCAAAATTTCAAATCGAAATAGTAGAAAACTATGTGTTTTACTGGAAGTCTGCTAGTAGGCAATTAGATGAACTCATAAAATATGTGTTTCTGTAGAATAATGTACTCGTTGTGTATATAGATATGCTAAGGCACTTACAGTTTTAATTCGTGAATAAAAATATACTTGACTAAAGCGCACTTAAGAGAGAATTTTTATATTCACTTAAATAATAAAACTGTACTTGATAATAATTATTATACTCTAGAAATTAATATTCTATCTCAATCCACATCTTGATCCGTATCTTTGACGGCTTCTGCTGATTAGACATATCTAAGACTCGGATAGGCAAATTCGGTCGTTGATTGGTTACAGACAAAGATATGGAACAAAATGGAACCGAGATGGATTATTTATTTCCTATAGGCTTTATATTGTACAAGGGAATAAATAAACTTCCTGAGCCTTGCTTTAAAAATGTACCGTAAAACGGGGTGAATAGGGACGCAGGGGTGAATTGGGACAAAACTCTAACAGGGATTTAAATGTTGAATTAATGTGATAGGTTACCAACAACTACTCAATTTTTATTTATTGATTAATACTACATTAATTTGAAACCTTGCTGGCAAACATACCATCATAATTTTTCGTTAAAATCCACTTCAAAGTTTTGTCCCGATTCACCCCTGCGTCCCTATTCACCCCGTTTGACCTAATGGGAATAAACATAATATCTGTAGGTAATGTTATATTATTTAAGATTTTTAAGAAAATTGTAAATAGTTAGTTTTTAGTTATCAATGCGGTATATTTCCTTGCTTTGACCAAAATTTCTGGGTATTATTATTGAATATTGTAATACTAAGAATAGGTATGTTGTTAGTGGCAATAAATTGTAAATTAAAGAATAAAGCCACGTTTTCACTAGGGGACATGTCGCGGAGACAAGTCGTCCGACATTCACGTACTTTGTTTCTGCAACTTTGTCCCTCCACATATGACTTGTTCACACTAGTTCCGACATACAACTCGATAAGGGTCAATGTTTTCTCGTTTGTCCACACTACTGCCATTCTCAAAACACAAAGCGACACGCGTCCTCACTACTCAAAGGCTGTTGGACGACTGTCGAGGGACATGAAGATCGCGCGTGTCGACTAGCGACAAGTCCTGCAACTCGTAAAAGTCGCAAGCGACGTCGGGCGACATGTCGCAGGACACGTAGATTTCGTGTCGGGCGACAAGGTCGCGAGACAAATGTCCCCTAGTGAAAACGTGGCTTAATGGACACGTATATTTTTTTTTGCTTTTATCAACACCAGAAGCTATGCATTGTGAATTGGTTATGCCGTGTATTGATAATATGTTCTAAACATAAAATTATTACGTTTATGTTTTAGCAATTCGTTCGAAAAGGATGTTATTTAGAATATGAATAAAGATCATGGAACATGAAAAGTTAGTTTTTTATTTTACTTAATTATTGTAACAGACAATAAATTCACGCCAGGTTTGGCTAAAACTGCGTTGTACTCACGCGTGAGGGTCTAGGGTACTACTATAAAAAAATGTTTCTTTACATACCTCTGGATTCGTTTAAATCCAGTTACTTTCAGCAATTTCTGTGTTTAGGTATAATTGAAAAAGTATTGCATGTTTTCAGCAGAAATTCGAGCTCTCCTAGTGTAAACCTAACAATTAAAAAATATAAATTCGCATGGGGGTTTTCTTAGGTATTTCGCTGAAACCGCTGATCATACAGACTTGATGAATTTTGATAAAGGTCAGGTAGGACACCGTGGATTTTAGTCACTACGAGTCTGACAGTCCCTCCCGCTTTGCCCTGGGTAGGGGGAGGACTCATTTGATGATTTACCCACGCTAAAAAAAAGAGAAAACCCATAATCTAAAAAAAACAGTTTCACGACTTACCCTCCAATATACATCATGGCAAGCGAGCTACCGTGTCCTGAACTCCAGCCGAGGAGAGCTGACGCGATCCAGAACACCCAGTCGTTGGTCACCAACACTGGCATGGTGGATGGACTCATTTGATGATTTTAAGACAATAAAAAATTAGGTATTATAAATGCTTGTACATAAAAAAGTAGGTAACTGTCCAGTACTATATTTTTCTAATGCAATTAAAATTAAGAATTCATTCGTTTTTACCATTAGAGACAAAGAAAATCGTGACTATACAAATTAAATGCAATCCAATCCTTGCTAAAAAGCCCAGGCAAAACAAAAAAAAAAAGTTTCTCCGATAAAAATAAAATGGCGGTGAGTGGTAGCGCGGGAAATGTGGAAAAATAAAATACTAATGAAAACGACACGGCGAGCTCAAGAGGGGACGTTTTTATCTGTTTCGTGTTTGTGGGCTACATCAACTTGGGGCGCTTTACATGCGCTTGTTTAGAAATAAATCTAAATTGAGAAATGCAATGAAAGTATAAAGTTGTTATTACGATGAGTGTATCTACTTATTTCTCCCATGCGATGGACTGATCAGATCAAGTCTGTAGTTGGTGTTCCGCTACATGAGTGCACACGAGTTATGCAGACAGGGAGGGATGGCGTCGTATTGTGAGGCGAATTATGGCAGCACGATGTCTCGCTGCAACATGCTGACCACGACCACTCTGTCAAGAGTGAACCGACGAAGAAGAAGACCTACTTATACGAAGAGCTTTTAAGGGGATCAACATCATCAGCTTAAAGACTATAGCAGTCCACTGCTTGGCATAGGCCTTAGACCGATCTAATCGTTACAATGTATGGTAATTTCAAAGAAGTCACCCCTTTTTTCGGTAGAAGATATCACTACCAAAGAAGGTGATATTTCTCTAAAGCTGACTGTACTCGTAGGTATGCACTATGCAGGTCAATTATGAAGTATAAGTTACCAACGCCACGTTGTGTCGTCATGTACCCCTATTTAACACGTGCACGCTTTTAAAGAAATAAAAAATATTGTAGAAAATAAGTCTACTTGTAGCTCATACAACATTATTTATTCCTTGCGGGGATTGAATCTCCCACACCCAATCTGTACAGCAGTTGGACGGTCAGCCACTGCGTCAAAGGTGTTTTCGAAGTATTTTTTATCTGCCTAGAGTACCGTAGGCGCTTTTTCATGAGAATAAATAGAACCTGTGGCAACTTTGAAATACTGAACTGGCAGCCCTGCCATTATCATTCATTCTTTCATTTCCCGCATCAGCATCATTCATTCATTTAATTTCGTTCTGTTCATGGTTCACGAAAAAGATAATTAGTCTATTCTGGCTAAGTTTAGAACCTCTTCTAGCCCTTATAGCGCAAGAAGCGCAACGCAAACAGTCATTTTAATTTAGTTACGATTCAGTATACAATAACAAAATAGGAAATAACTGATACCCAAAAACCTATTTAATAAAACGACCATTGAAGAAATTACCAGCAAAAAAAAGCAAACTCCGAAACTCTGAATGCTTCACTGCATTATCTTGCCTCTTCATATATCTTTCAAGTAAATCGCTGCTTCCTTAGCGAGGATACATAATAATGAATTTAAAATCCTTCCTGATTGTCTACTTAACTCCGGTTGTAGGAAAAGCCTTAATGTAACTTTCCAATTTATTCTATCCGCGTTACAGGGGCGTAGCTAGGCAGGGGCGAAGCGGACCCTAGGCCCCTGCCTCGCACCCAACGACGATATATTACTAGACTCCTAATAACAGGCGACCGATGTCTGTCAACACATTAGGCAAAAAAGTCTTATATCCGTCGTCACCAAGTTCGTATTAGTTTCGACCTGTGAGCCGTAAACATACCTTGAGTTAACCAATCACAACGCTACGCAGTACCCCGTTCCCCTCGCTCACGCAGTACCTCAGCGAGTTGACAGAATAGTTTTTGTTCCTTAGATCGTGCATACGGAGTCTAGTAATACCTATATCGTCGTTGCTTGCACGTGAAGGGGCCTCGCTAAGAGAAAAAAAAATAGGCCTCGGAACTCTCGATGTCGCTAACAATCATATTTGGTATAGATGACTTGGGACCTCGTGTGAATATATCATATTTTTCGCCCTAAAAGAAAAGGGCCTCGGCGATGCGTCTCGCCCCCTCCTAGATTCGGTCTTGGTACGCCACTGTCGCGTTAGACGAAATTATCTGTGTGTCGGTATTGCCAGCTGTAAATAAAATAAAAATGTAAATGACGAGCGTAGCTGGCGTGCCGTGTGGATGATTCTTCTACCCGGCCGATGGATCTCAATGTGTAAGCTAGAAAAGTGGAAAATTTTAAAACGATTTTATTTAGATTGAACACGTTTTGTTCGTTTCAAATCTTGTAGAAGCATTTCATCAACTCTTACTCAACAAATTCTCATTAAACTATGTGCCTACAGACAGCCATCACATCAACCTACTTCAATCTGTCAAATGGCTATAATAAATTCTCGACCTTATCACAACATTGAAAGGATAATATTCAATTGGTAAAAAACTTTTTTATAAAAAAACTTAACCGCCTTCAAAAACAACCACAAAAAAGGGTAAAATAACCCACAAAATAACTTTTCTTTCGGAAGTCGGTGGCTTTGTTTTATTATTTCGATGTCTTTTTGCCACCGACTTCCGAAAGAAAAGTTATTTTGTGGGTTATTTTACCCTTTTTTGTGGTTGTTTTTGAAGGCGGTTAAGTTTTTTATAAAAAAGTTTTTTATTTTACTCTTTTTAGTTTTAATATTCAACCCAAATTCTTGGCAAATACATCATTTTCTTACATGTGCACTAGAATTTTGTAATCCGTAGCACCGGTATTAACATCGCCCATGTTGTGTACATAAAAGAAAGTTCCAATAAAATTCCCTATCTCAAAAAATGCTGAACAGAGTTCGATGAAACTTGCAGTATTCCCTAAGGTGAACGATCCCTAGTACAACAGAAAACAATTTTGAAAATCGGTCCACAATTGGCGAAGTAATCGCGTAACAAACACGCAAAAAGTAAAGATCACCATGTCATCCAAGTAGGCGAAATTAATAAAAATGCTCACAAAATAAAAAGTACTGAACCAAATTTGATGAAATTTTTATGGGACCACACTGCAAGTATCCTGCATCGAACAAAAAAAGAATCACACTAATCGGACTAGAAACCTCGGAGTAATCGATGTACATACATAAAAAAAAAAAAATAAAAAAAAAAAAAAAAAACATACCGACCGAATTGAGAACCTCCTCCTTTTTTTGAAGTCGGTTAAAAATTAAACTGATTCGGATAGGTTGATCGGCTGACGTCTGAATAGACAATCATGAGGTTGCTGTGACAATAGGAACTACATAATTTATTTATTTCTGTGTGAAACGTATAGGCATATACATTAACACACTCATAAAAGAGATATATAATACAGTAGAATACTGTTATGTTAAATTCAGTTAAATTACTTATGTCTTTCCTTACTAAACATATTTGGGACACACGATTAAACATTGCAATAACTCTCGTTGCTCTCCTCAGTTGATTTGCCCAGCAACAATATAAAAAAATGTTTCAGACCATAGACAACAATAAAACCTCGTCCATACTTATTTGAAAAGTTTGGGAACCATCAAATTTCCCCCCACTCGTAATAAGCGCATTAAGGGTGGAAAAATTTAAACTCGCCCGCGTCCCAAAACTTTTCGCGTTTTCTTTTTACATTAGGGACAAAAAGAAAAAAGCTTCTACTTAGAAGGGTGGCCCAACTTTTAATATCCTGTAGATATAGCAGCACAAACTATAGGCTACAATAAAATTTACTGTATCACCTTATTCTCTAGATTAAAGATCCATTTTCGCATGGCAAGAGATTATGTGAATTGTAAAACAAGGTTGTTTTTTTTTTAAATATAAACGCGGTGTTCGTGCGTGGTGCTTAGCGAATTTTAAAACTGATGGGACTAACTCACGGGGGAGTGTTTTGTGTCTGATGAACTGTATGTCTATGTACAGTATAATGATATGACTTTATAGGAGGTAACCAATAAGGGCAGGACAAAGATGTTAATGCCGTATAATATGACTCTAAATATTTATATTTTTGGTTTTATAATTTTGATTGGCTGAATCAACCATTTAATCCCAATATTATATTAAATGAGCAATATTTGTATGTATTTTCTCGAATACGACTCTAACGATTTTGATGAAATTTGAAATATGACAGGGGCGAAAAATCAATTTAGGGAAAATTCGTTTTCGGTCATCTGGTAATGAACAATGGTATATTTGAAGACGAGCAGGGCTCGGTCGACTTGTAGTTAAGTATGCATAGTGTAATCAAATAATGTTTAAAAACCAAAAATATCGAATGCGTAAAAACCGATATTTAAATAAAAAAAGTCCAGTCCAGTAGGACTGGACTGACATGTAAGGCCAAGAAAGAGGTGGAAACTGTACTGGAGAGACAACCTGGACGCGTACCTCAAGGGCTTGTTCGAAGAGGCAGAGGATAAAAGTTCCTAGAAGCTATTGGGAGAAGCTTTTGCCCAGTGGTCGGAAAACATTGGCTAATTAAAAAGAAATATGACAGTCCTCGGGACCTATTATTGGGATTTTTTTTTGAACTTGTCTAGGTTTGTGTTTTCAATAAAATATCTATACGAAAGAATAGACCCCAAACATTTTTTAAACTTGCCTTTCAAAACGATAGATGGCGCCACTCGTCTTGTTGATACTCCATCAAATTATTCGTAACTAGAAACCGCTATGGCTTCATCTGGGTTTATCGGACCTTCTATTTTCAATTCTCGATTATTCTAAGAAATAAACCTAGAGTCTCGACGGTAAAGAACACTACCAAAAAGAATTATGAAATTCTTTGCAATCGTTTGGTACTTACTTAGTTACTTACTTTTTACACACGGCTACATATCAAGCTATACAAAACCCAGTTTGTCTTGATCTCGGTTTGTACAATTTTTACACACAGTAAACGGTCAGCTAATACTGGTCTTGTATAGCTTGATGTGTAGCCTATACACTTCGGTGATCCATTTTTATTTAGGTATACATATAGACAACTAGCGACTCACCCTGGCTTCAGACGTGTAATTTGCAAATAAAATATAGGTATCCATAAAGTTCTTGTCAATCAAAACTAATGTAACTTTCTATTTGCAAAATGGATCCAGTAGATCCAGGGATGACTTCTTACAAAATTACAAACTTCGCCTCTTTATGTATACACGAAAAATATAGGCAGCACGCTTTCTCACAAATTGATAATTTTGCCGGTAAAGCGTTTTACAATTAGGGGTTTGTTTAATTTTCTAAGATTGCTTGCGGAATTTTTATGGCTTGTTACATCCAACCCTTTGCTTGTAAACCGGGATTAAATGTGCTTTTGAATTTGATTTGCATAATTTTAAAGTTCTATTTAATTTTTGCATGATTCAATGTTTTTTTTAAACCCGTTAATTACCTGTGGTCGTGTGGTTTTTGGACTTGATCTGCTCGTTGAGGAATAAAATATATGAAACTACTATGAAAACTGAAACATACATGAAACTGCTTATTTATCTTAGGTACTTGATTAAGGTAAATAACAGTTTCATGAATGTTTCAGTTTCATAGACAAAATATTCGCAAAAGAGGTGTCTTTGGCACAAGAAAAAGACAACATCAAAAATCTTACTTCTATTTCCAATAACATTAATTCATTCGTTTTTTTCTCTTTTATTTATTTATTATTATTTTTCCTGTACATATTACTAGTAGGTTTTTATTTATAGTTTGTAAATTATGTTTTTAGCATTGCTTATAATAAACATTCATAATTGAAGCATTGGACACAGTGAGGCTATTAGGCGTATGCTGAGACGCAGGTTACGCAGGTCCATACAGCGCAGAGCAGAGTAGATTTTGTAAAGCATGGGACGTCATTGAACTACGTACGCTGCTGCGCAGGCACATGCCATGCAGACGTCTGTCTGTCCTGCTCTGCGTCTCGTTGCAGTGCCGGCACAGAATCCTGCGCGACGCGTGTATTGTGTATGCTGGATACACTCGTTGCTAGGTAACTTTGTTTATGATGCGAATGTCAGTTACGTCGCAGCATGCGGAGGAGGCATATGTCTGCCTCAACTGCCCTGCCTGCATTGTGCTGTACTGTGCTGTGCTGCATTGCCTGCGTCTCAGCATACGCTTAGCCTAAGGGTCCGTCTTTCAACAAGCCCACGTCAACGTCCCGAAATAAAACTAATTTCAGAGATGATAGGTACTTACATAGATACAATTTCCAGAGACAACACAAGATTTCTGTTTATTATTAGCGAAATTGAAGTATTTACAGTGTTTATTGCATGAAAAATGAAAAAGCGCCTCTAGTATACGAGGATGTATCTTTATCCACCAAATTGACGTCGAAGTTCCCGTTTGCTTTACATCACAAAAACTAGATAAGTTAGGGCCTTTGGTCTAGTTTTCATTTAGGTGAGATCTAGCCTGAACTGCGTGGAGATTTTTCAGGAAAGCAAAATTCAGCTGCAAGTGGGATTTAAACCCGCGTCTTCTGGATAAGTACTCCAGACGTCTTACTAAGTAAGCTATCGCAACAAACTAGTTTGAAGGTGAATCATTCCTTCCCTTGTTTGAACGTTTTACGGTAACGGAGCACCTATTAGCTTGTAGCTGAATTTTTTTTTCCTCAATAATGTTAACGAAAACGCGACGTAGGCGTTATTGCGCAAGGATAATAGTAGATTACGCACCAAGGGAGTAAAGCATTGCCTTACGTCACGGGCGTATTGAAGCCCGAAACTACACTAAGGATTCTGGGGTGAACCTCCGTAGCGCAGCGAGGAGGTTCAAGTGTTAATTCCCGAGTGAAACGAGGGAATTAAGTTAAGAATCCTTAGTGTAGCGAGGGATTCAAGTCAGCCCAAGACAAGGCAGCTTTACTCCCGAGGAGCGTACTCTGCTTTTCACACCTACTGCGAGGAAATAAATTCGAATTTTGAAATTTGATGTGGCACGACAACCTTCGAACGTGAAGTTGGCACCACTGTAAGCGATCAGCTGTCGCTGCCAGCGGCCGCCATTACTGATACGACTCCTTGGTGAAAGTTTTCATACGGTTTTCTTTGAGGTTCCAAATTCAAATCACATTATTCCCACGGGAATAATGAAATTCAGTACATACAACATGTCCCAAAATTCAACGATAAGCCGGCACCAGAGGATGGACCTACTAATGACTACTCGAGAAAAAAAAAAAATAAAAAAAAATACCTACTTTAAAAAAAAAATTTTTTTTGATAGTTTGGGCACATAGTAGAAGTGATTACTATTAACAACAACTTATGAAATTTGGTTCTTGATTAGAAAAAGTGTCATTATTTTTTTTTTGTGGCTAGTTTTCCTAAAGTATTATACCATTTTAAAATCTAGGTTAGTTGCGCCAATTTTTTAAAAAACTTGCCATAGTAGTGTCAATATTTTTTTTTTACACTACGATGAGTTAAAGTGTACTGAACGTTAAAATCTTTCAAAATTTTAGGGAAATAATTTTTTTTGGTTGTTTTTTTGTATAAAACTACGAAAATTCTGTAATTTTCAAAGATCATGGTGAATAGTAGTACTACTTAGGTTGCCGATACAAACAAAAAAACTGAAATATTTGAAAAATTATGGTCATGGTAGTTAAAAGTGTCATACGGGGTATACATTTTCGAAGAATTTCAATTTTTTAAAGTAATTTAAGAAAAAAGTAGAGGTATTTTTTTTTCTTTTTTTTTCTCGAGCGGTCATTAGTAGGTCCATCGTCTGGTGCCGGCTTATCGTTGAATTTTGGGACACGTTGTATATTATTCCCGGCTCGAGCGAGGGGGAATAATGTCATGCTTTACAGTAGGTTTGCCTGACGTATAATATGACATTTACGAGCAAGTAGTGTGAAAAAAAACTTTAGGCTGTGTGGGTTCCGACCCTAGGGCGGCAATCCTCGCAAGTTGGGCCGTGGCGTGGGGCCCTGCGCATTTTGGAGTCTAGCTGGCAAACGTAACTTCTACCTCCTGGCTAATCCGACGCTTTTTATTTTAAAAAAAAGCTATCCCTCAATTAACCAACCAGTAGCATATTGTACTGATTGACACATTAGTAAAAGTTCGTCTAGTTTAACTTTTTATTTGTAGACCGCCCCCGGCGTAACAAATGTGAGGCAAAGGAAAACAAACAGACAGACAGAAGTGATGCTGCCCTTTGCGTTTAGAAACGCGACAGCTGTGGTGTATGCGTTTATGGCTTTTGATTAAATTGTTTTTTTTTGGTTGCTGGTGCTTTATTTGCTATTAATTAGATAGTGGAGTAAATTAGCTTTGGATATCATTAGTCTGGCTTGGTAATTATTTGATACAATTAGAAGCTGTCGAAACTGGGAATCAGAGGTCTGAAAAATTCTGACAACCAGTTTGGTTTTCGAGCTCCCCAGAAATAGGTTGTGGAGGTTGCGTAAATAGTAATTGACACATATTAATCCAGCTTGCAGTTAGATTGGAAACAAACCCATTTTTGATAATAATGTGGAATAAACAAAATGTAGAACATTTAAGCTTTAACACCTCAATACTTCAGGCAATTTATTAAATTCGCGAATTAACTACCCAAAACGAAACGAAAATATAGTATGTTAATTTTTTGTATTTTATATTGTTTTCACTTTTTGAATAATGGCTTCGATGCTAGCAAAATCGTGTGTTATAGACGCCGACAATAATTTGCCTCGTACCTATTTATGTACCTATCGTCTTCCGATTGACCCTTCCTTAGCACTAATTAGCAACAATCAATTAAAATACGTAACTACTAATCGATAAATTAAATAATTATGTTTCTAATTAATCCACAGACTTCCAAGTAACTTTGTACAACCATACAACAAAGTTTCACAGAGATTGACTCAACAAAAAGTTACTTGAACCGTACCAATTATGAAATTATACAAATCCGATACAAACGGGAGCAGATTGCCGCGAAATTATTCACAAAGCACCCCGGGCAGGCAACTTGATGATATTGTATTAGGTGATCACATACGAATGCGATTTTAATGGATACGGAGAGAGCGCCCCTCGTAAAGAACCCAGCAACCTAATCGCGCAGCTAAAAAGAGCCCAATTTCCCCGCCATATCGTTTGACGTTTACGTCGTTTCGCGCGCAAAGTTGGGGCAACCCCAATCTAAATTAAAATCTAAAACCTTGTAAACAAGGCAAGTGCTCACTTTTTCGGGGATTTTAACCCTCGGAATTAACGAGAGATATAAAATAAAAGGGGGCTCGTTTCCGAGTGCGCTGCGGTGGTTTGTCATTGTTTTCGATGCGTGTGCTGACATTAGTTTTTTATTGCGTTGTTGTTGTGAAGTTTAAATTGAAGTTATTGATGGATTTAGCAAAACTAAAATGCTTTGAAATGTCCCACGACGAAATAGAAAGTAAGTAACTTATATTCCTGCAGAATAATTAGTCCCAGCAGCTTATTACTTCCTTTGAGTTTCTGTATTTCTTTTGGCTTTCAAATAGGTAACTTCGTAAATAATAACTTCTTATTTAAAAAAAAACAGCAAAAATGAAACTCTTGAATGATTTTCTTTGTAAATATATTAGTTAAAAATAAATAAATAAATACTATTAAAATGTAAAGAATAAATTAATAGTGATACAATTATTCACAGCATGATTCAGATTGATTTTTGGGGAAATAAGTACAAAATGACAGATGGTCAAAATGAGAGAAATTTTGTTTCAAACTGGCTGGGTTTTGTTTTTAGGCTTCTCGTTATTATGTTTTCAGTGCCTGTGAGACCCGCCCGTTTATTATTTTAAAGATTGGACCCTGTAGATGTGCGTAGAAAAAAAAACATTTTGTACGTACTCCCCAACTAAATAAAACATTTGAGCACGTGTTAGTCCATCCACATTGCTTCCTGGGAAGTGTGATGAGCAGTTTTACCATCAAGTGCGGAAATGGTGGAGGGTAAATGTGGTTCCTTTCGGCATCTTACGGTAATAGGGAATTGGTGTTTGGGTTTGTCCGTCACATTTTGGTGATGGTAATCTCTCTGGTCGGGCTTTTTGTTTCGCGTCAATTCCGCTAAACTGTTCGCTAATTCCGCGGTTGCTTCGCCGTACAATAACTGCCCCCGGTGCACCTGTTGAAGATGTAATGTTAATGGTCAGTCCAATGGTACAAAACTGACTATTAACAGAAATTTATTTACTTCGGGATTCCTGCATGATAGCATCCAATTCTTCTCGGAGGTTCTCGCCGATTGATTGCAGGAACGAACCGATGCAACCGGGGAACATAGGCTTAAGCATAAAACATAAAGTGAGCTGTTTTTCTTTGTTATGGAAACACATACCACGTATTTGCCCAGAGGCCATTGCTAAAAAGGGCGATGTCAACATTTTTCATAACCACCAAGCGGCGTGTCAGCCCTTCGTGGCGAAAGACGTAAAGAAATTGATGGATTTTTTACAGGCGGGTATTTGCGCACCTGGGCAATTTAGAACTATGGGCCCACTTTACGATTACGGAGACGTATAATACATGAGGTATTAAGCCTATTCTAGTAAGCAGTTACTTTTCCCAATATTATAGTGGCATTTATTTTATTAAACGAAATGGGGCATTTACACGGGTTTGATTTGTGGGGCGATTTCGCCACACGATTATCTTTGGTTGGATCTTTGTCTGCAACCAATCAAAAACCGAATTTTACAATTCGAGTGTTTAAGATGTCCAATCAGAAACAGCCGTCAAAAACTAACGGGATTTGCATTGAGATTGAATATTAATATGGGGCGTAAATCAACCGTCTAAATAAAACAATTCGATTAAGCCGGGCGATACCAGCGATGTGACTGCTGACTTTTGGCAAAAGCAACGTAGTAATTCACCCATGAAAATTGCCCAAAATGCCGAAAAAGTTAGCAAACAGCTCAAAAGAAGCCATTACCTCATCTTTCAGCTCAGCCCTCCTTCGTGACACCCACTCGATCTGCTCCTGCAGTTTCTTGCATTCCGCTTCGTTATTCTGAAGGTCTGAACGGAGCGAGTCCACTATCTCCCGGTAGCGCACCCTGACGTCCTGGTCGATGGCGTGAAGATTCTCAATTTCATTTTGCGTCTCCCGAATCTTGCACTTAGATAAGAGGAGACGACCTTCCTGTGGACAAATTTAGGGACACACTAGTATATTTTTTTTGCCGTGACCTTTTTGCCCGTCCAGGGCGTGACGGGAGGGATTGTCAGACTCGTTCTAACTAAAATACACTTTGATACTTCAATGGCTCTTTACGTCTCAAGGTCACGATTACTTTATGAGACAGTCCCGCGACCCCATCAGGCTCTACCCCTCTAAGGGGGGGGCCCGTCAAGGGGCAGCCTAGGCATAAGGGTTGCCAGGTCTTAAAACCGAAAAGCTGGTCCGACCAGTCAATTTAACCGGACATTTAGTCATGTGGAAAGTCCGGACACTTTTTGTCCTAATATAACACGATCAATTTTTATAACTAAAGGAAGGTTTGGTTCAACTAAACGGTTCCTCTCGCCGTGCAACGACCAAAACGAGCGCGGCTAGTGCATGACTAGTATACAAAATTATGATACTAAAAAGCCGGACAGGCCGGTCACGGTCTAATTTGGCCGGACACGCAACCAAAAAGCCAGACTGTGTCCGGTTTTATCCGGAGGCCTGGCAACGCTACACCCAATCATCACAACCGTTGATCTGGCTGAGCTCAGGGTGTGGTTGTCCGCTCCGGTTGACCGAACTAATACAACTTTTCTGTAGCAGTAGTTCATTTGATAAATATCAACGAAATTATGATTCTCTTTAGTAGCAGCTTAGTAGTTCGATTCACAATATTAGGAAGATGAAATGGTTTAAATTATCATCTTCCTGCCCTTATCCCATTTTACTTGAGGTCGTCACAACACGTTTTCTTCTTCTATTCTCCCCAATCATACGTCCCAGTATCATTTACTTCTTATTTTCTCATAATATCATTCCTTACACAATCCATCCATTTTTCTTTGTACTTAGTTTCTCTTCATCCATCAACATTCATAAAGCGAAAATTAAAACATTTTTTAAACTCTGTAAATTAACATTTATCGTCGTTTATTACACGATTGAATGAAAAACAATGTACCATTACCTTGTCAGCGAGTTTCTTGGTCAAGGCATCGAGGTGTTCATCAAGGGAGTCTTTCTCATCGAGCTCGTACCGCTGGACCACGTTGTGGTGAGGACACAGGCGGTGGATGATGTGCACGGCGTTGCCACTGGGAACTGGTTCCAAACTGGATTCCGGCACCAGATCCTGTAAGGTCGGAGGTATTATTGACTAGCCTGTTGGTCTAGTGGTTAGTGAACCTGACTGCTATGCCGAGGTCGTGGGTTCGATTCCCACCCAGGACAAATGTTTGTGTGATGAGCACGATCAGTTGTTTTATGTCTGGGTGTTATCTCTAAATACATACATATCTGCATATAAGTATGTTTTCACACTACTTGCTCGTAAATGTCAAATTATATGTCAGTCAAACCTACTGTAAAGTAAGTCATTGTTCCCTCTCGCTCGAGCCGCAATATATGTACTGAATTTCATTATTCTCGTGGGAATAATGTGATTTGAATTTAGAACCTCAAAGAAAACCGTATGAAAACGTTCAACAAGGAGTTGTATCAATAATGGCGGCCGCTGGCCGCAACAGCTGATCGGTTGCAGTGGTGCCAACTTCACGTTCAAAGGTTGTCGTACCACATCAAATTTCAAAAATCGAATTGATTTCCTCGCAGTAGGTGTGAAAAGCAGAGTACGCTCCTCGGGAGTAAAGCTACCTTGTCTTGGGCTAGGTTCACCCCCAGAATCCTTAGTGTCGCTTCGGGATTCAATACGCCCGTGACGTAAGGCAGTGCTTTACTCCCTTGTTGCGTAATCTACTATTATCAGTTGTCTAGTACCCATAACACAAGCTCTGCTTAGCTTGAGACTAGATGGCGTTGTGTGATAGTTGTAGAATATTATTATTATTAAAAAAAATAAGTCGGTTTCGGTCTAGGAACTTGTCTTATAGCGCGGTTGACAGTCAAGCCCAGAACTACAGTCAGGTCATACTTGCAATAAATATTTGTTCGAAGCAGAGATTAACACGCGCGCCTATTGTTAAACCGCTTTCGGACATATTACAACGAACAGAAAACCCTATGAAGTAAATAATTTGTCTCTCAATCTTGATCCCGGCCGAATTCACCAGTCAATCAATTTAATTTCGCGGAGTAATTTAAGGCCTTTCGTACACAACGCGACGCAAGTCTCCGATACCTGGCATACACCGACGCGTTGCCTAAGTACGAACTTTTTTTTTTTTTTTTATAAAACCTTGCCCCACACTAGAAATTTCTCCTGTGTCGTGGGTGCATTTACAAACAAATAAATTCACATACACAAACGGCCAGACCCGGAACTACTTGTAGATGATACAATTTTTTTTTTCCGCGGCCAGCGCAGCAGTCCAATCGCTCAGCCACTGCGCTAATATAATGCCGTCATTTGTATTGCGAGGGAGTGATATGAAATTTCGAATGACGTTATTTCGACGCACGCTATTTCGAAAAAAAATTCGAGTGGTACGCCAGTTCGAAAACACGTTACGTCGAAAATCGCTATATCGAATGACGTAATTTCGACGAACGCTATTTCGAAAAAGAAATAAGAGTGGTACACCAGTTCGAAAACACGTTAGGTCAAAAATGCTGCCCTCCAGCGCGTATGTGTAGCGCGTGGAAGCGCGGTGCAGCCGCGCCGGTCGGGGAGAATTCCCGCTGTCCCGACAAGTCAAGGCGCAGCGGAGAAGCTCCGGCGCGATCTCAGGGCGGTATGGAGGCAACGACTGTCACAACCGAGGTTCGGGCACGCCGCTATCGCGTCTGTAAATTCTTTCAGGAGTGGCTGGATAGACGTCACGGCGTCCTGACTTACCACATGACGCAGGTCCTCACCGGACATGGAAGTTTCGGGAGGTACCTGTGTTGGATAGGGAGGGAAGACTGTGGAACTGGCGCACGGCGCACCACTCGAATTTCTTTTTCGAAATAGCGTTCGTCGAAATAACGTCATTCGAATTCGATATAGCGATTTTCGACTTTACGTGTTTTCGAACTGGCGTACCACTTGAATTTTTTTTCGAAATAGCGTGCGTCGAAATAACGTCATTCGAAATTTCATACCACTCCCGTATTGCGATAGTCGCCTTGACACCAAAGTCGTCGGGTATCGGAGACTTGCGTCGCGTTGTGTACGAAGGGGCTTTTTTTATCGTGGTAAAATCATCAAATGGGGCCTCCCACCCCGGGCAGGGCGGGAGGGACTGTCAGACTTATACTGACTAAAATCCACGGTGTCCTTCAATAGCCCTTTATGTTCCGGGGTCACGGTATAAGTCCCGCGACCCCGGCAGGCGTGTACGAAGGGGCTAACACGATGTTTACAAAAACGCTTGTAAAACAGTCTTTAATACTATGTTGTTTTTTTGTGGGCATTGATGCTACTTTACTTACACATTGGGCCAACGCATTGGGCCAGCGTGTACATACCTACTTGGCGGTATGTTGGTACTAGTTGGTGGGAATACTAGCCGGCCAACAACCGAAAGTTGTCGGTTTTTCGTGCACCGATCAAAGGATCTTGGTGTGCTTCGCATACAGTATTTACACGTTGGTACAATGTGTAGGTAAACAGCGACATTTGAAATTCATTATTTTGACCGAACATGCTGGCCTAATGTCTTGGCCCAATGTGTAGGTACAGCGGGCTTTATAAAATTACTTGGGCTCCGGGTGGCCAGGCTAAACGCAGTGTCACAAGCAGTTTTCAAGTTTCAAAGGATGATTCCAAAATTTATACTCACTAATTTACCAGCTGAAGATTTCCACCTCCATCTTAGAAAGAGTCCAACCAGGGTAAATAACACCAGGCCAATACCCGCAGCTGTTAGAGCGTTCATCATTTAGACGGATAACATTGTACCACGAGGATAACTACTTTAGATTTAATAGAACCGACACAGCCATATTTGTCTGTTTTTGATTTTTGACACTGTCACTTTTTAGTTGTCATGTTTGAATTTCGAATGTCGTTTTCTTTTTCCTTTTTTGGGACGGCTTTAAAGGAGTTTCTAATTGTGTCTATGAAGTTGGCTATGAAAATCTTTATTTTTCTCATCCTGTAATCTTCATCCAAATCCAACTTAAATGGGAATGGGCAGGACATGTCTGTCGAGAAACTGTGGGCCCCAGTGGTTCAAAATTGGAGCCCTGAACAGTGAAATGGAGTCGCGTGTTAGGCCGCAGGAATGGGACAGAGCAGGCTATTAAAAAAATCTAAAGGTCTTAGGTAGAGGTGTGGTGCTAAGACAGGAAACCTACACGTGCGCCCGTGGACTGGAGTTCCCTCTCGGATACGTCCGGGGGAAGACCACCCTGGGATGTGGGCCAAAGCTCTTCTTAAGGGGTGTCTTTGCCCGTATACAAATAGCCTGTCGTGTGGACGCTCCAACGCGTGTCCCTCTGATCAGCAGAGGGCACAGCGGCGGAGCGGGCTTGCGGACGGTGAGTAATGGGTAGCTCGACGTCCGACCAAGGACCAAGCCCGGGTCGGTGGCGCGTCGCGTTTTGCGCCAAATGCCTGCTGGGGTCGCGGGTTTTTCTTAACCCAGGTTACCGTGGCCCCGGAACGTAAAGGGCATCCGAAGGAACACGGCTGGATTTTAGTCAGTAAGAGTCTGATAGTCCCTTCCACCCCACCCAGGGCTGGAGGACTGATTTGCTGATTTTACCACCTAAAAAGCATTTGATGATTTTACTAACCTAACCTTTTAGGTTAGGTAGGTACAGGTGGGCACATCAATCTACCACAATTAGTCAAAGTTGTTTGAAGATTTTTGTATGGAGGGTCCTCCATTTTTAATTTTTCAAAAATTTTTATTGACGGATAAATTAGATCTGAATTTTATTGATTCTAGGAATTAGCCTATTTTTTTGAGGTATTAGAGCGATCTCGTTGGCATGAAGTAGAGTTGCCGCAACAGTTAATTCAACTTCGAATCAAAACAATTAACTAATCAAGTCTCCAAAATGCATTACAACAAGCCATGCTAATCTAAATTGAATTACGGGGACATCAGAGGCCAGTGCGTGGAGCAAAGAGCCCGGACTGCGGGACACAGAGTAGATACACACCAGAAGGTACGCTTCAAACAACCGTTGAAATCAGGCTGACATAAACGCGGTAAAACGTTTGAAGTTAGCTTGATTATTATGTTTTTGAGCAGGCTCAACAATCCTAGAGAAATATGAGAAGCTTTAGTTTGACTGTGCCGCACTAAACTAATTTAATTCATTAGTAACTTGACACAACGATAGAAAATACAAATAAATATATTTATGAAAGTTAGTTAAACACAAATCCAAGAGATGGCGCCACGCTACCATGAAGCGTCAACAAGGAATAGAGAATTTCGGCTTGCAAGTGTGGATTGCAATGGCCTAGTTGGGTAAGGCGTCTGGAGTACCTATCCAGAAGACGCGGGTTCGAATCCCACTTGCAATCTAAAATTTTTCTTTCCTCAAAAATCATCTTTACGATGCGCATCGCATGCGTTAATGCGTATAAAAATAATTAATATTTATGAAGGAACACTAGAGTATAGAAAATGAACTAATTAAAGAGCAAGCTCGTGAAGTCGTTAGGGTATCGGAGTTTTTTTTTACATTTTATTTATTTATTTGCTGGATCTCCAACAGAGGCTACACAATTTCATGCAATTTTGATTTAAACATGGGACAATAAAAGTGTGTGTCCAATATAGGAGACCACATCTTTCACTTATAATCTAGGTTAGTAGTACAAGCTAAAATAATTACAATGAATCAAAATAAACATAGAACTTGTGTACTTGTGTACGAAAGTATGCAAGAAACTTGCCAATGTGTGCGTGTATTCTAACTATAGAATACACGCACACATTGGCAAGTTTCTTGACACGGAGTAGATAAATACAGAAGGTCATGTAGTCATGACCTTCTGTATTTATCTACTCCGTGTCGCAAATCAGGGGCCTAACATGAATCGTCATCAATCACTCCTGTCAGCAACTCAGGTGGCGAGACCACGACGATACGATGCCCAAACGTGTCGCTATGGCGATTGAACTGATTTAAAGAAACAGGGTGTTAATCAACCGTGATTAACTAATTAATTGGTCAGGTTAGGTATTAGTAAGGATTTAAACTCAGATCAAAGAAATAGGTAGATAGAACGCTCCGAACGCGAGTGTGTCCACCAAAGCAAATACAAAATCAAATTGTTTTTTAAATTGTAAATTACATTCCATATTGTGTTGTTGCACGGACCGGAAAACGCAGCGTAGGTAGGCCTCCCACTAGGTGGACCGACGACATCGTGAGAGTCGCGGGCAACCGATGGATGCAAGTGGCGAATTGTCGTTCGGCGTGGCGGTCCAAGGGGGAGGCCTATGTTCAGCAGTGGACGTCTTCCGGCTGATGATGATTGTGTTGTTTGTTTTTGAGAACAACTTTTACAATGTTTAAAGACACGAGATGGCATAATTTGGCAAACAATAAGAATAACGCGTAGCTTGGTACGATGATTAGCTTGGTATACTGTCGCGAGTTGATATTCGTTTTTGATTTTGTATTTACTTTGGTGGACATATTCGCGTGTTCTGAGCGCTCTATCTGCCCATTTTTTTTGGTCTGAGGATTTAAAGCTGCCGCGCGTAAAGTTATCTTTTTTCCAATATAATTATTAGCTTACTAGCTGACCCGTCAAACTTAGTACCGCCTCAAAAACACCTTTAAACCTTCTCTGGAATTCCCAAGACAATTCAAAACCAAAATCAGCCAAATCGGTTCAGCCGTTCTCGAATTTTAGCGAGACTAACGAACAGCAATTGATTTTTAAATCTAAGAAGATTCTGTCGACTCTATCAGCTCCATGAACCACTACTTATGCCCTTAAAACGCAAAGGCCAACCGAAGGAACGGAGGACTTTTACTCAGTAAAAGTCTGACAGTCCCTTCCGTTCCACCCAGGACGGGAGGACTCATTGAACGATTGTACAAACACAAAAATAAACATGGGAAATTAAAAATTAGATTGCAGACACCGAGGGCTTGAATCTGCGTCCATCCGTTTCTCACCGGTGTAATTCCATTTTATTATATCTGCCCCCAAAACGGTCCGAGACGCAGAAAAAAAAATCACCTAAAAAAAAAACATGTTGACATTCTCGCCACATTAATTCCATAACATCCTAATCCATCAAACCACAGTTTGCAACCTATTTTTATTACACCAAACTTCGTAAACGTAATCAAACCACGATCAACGCAATAGAATGTCCATCAGGATTCACACGTCACACAAATGGTTCCCCGCGCCGCCCCTAGGTGGAGCTGGCAAGGCAATTACCTACCGATGCAGGGAATAATTGAAAGGGGATCGAGTTCTAATTGATTGTTTCTGGACGAATGATTGATATGATAGAACGATTAACGGCCGCGTGAGTCGTGACCGTGTGATTTGTGTGTGTTGTAAGTGGGATGGGTGGTTGGTAATTTGATTAGATTGTGTAAGTAGTAGCCAATGGTGTTATGATGAGTATTATCGATTATAGATGACGGCATGGTTGGCGCAGTGGCTGTGCGATCGGTTGCTGCAGGTTTCGATCCCCGCACGGAACAAATATTTGTATGATGACACTCTCGAGTATTTTCTTTATTCAAAAGAGAAGAGGACTTTTGCTGCATGGTGCATCAACGAGACTGGAAAATGATGTCGGTGAGTTATGTTGTACCCGCTAATGTCATAAATAGATCCTTTGTCGATATTTTCGCATTTTTTCAATTTAAAGAAAGACCTCATACGAGATTAACCAGTGCCAAAACACCAATTCAGAAAAAAGCTATGTATACATGTAGTATACATGCGAAAGTTATTTCATCTTTAGCTAAGGGTATTTAGTGTGCAGAAATATTTTCAAAGCAACTGCAACAGGACGATTAAAAATCAGCCGAAGCTGACGCCGTTAACATTGCAAGCTTAATAGGTGCATTTACGACAAACCATATAGCAGCCATTTCTTGTAAACCGTGTATCACCAACGGAATGAAGTCATAAAACTTAAGGGCCGAAGGAATTCCCGCCACATTTGACATTAAACGCTCCGTTCAAAAATCGTTCAGTTCATTCATTCACGTGTCGCGTTCCGTTTCACTTCGTGCGTGATCAAAGCGAGCGCGTTGACGTCGACGCAGTATTCGTGAGATTTACAGCTTACGGAAGCTAATTAGTTTGAATTAGTTGGGAGGAGGGCCCGTATGGCCGGTTGCGCGCAGCGCGTGCATCCGAACGTGACGCTTTCAGGACTGAGAATGATTAGATGGCGCACTTTTGTAGGATGGTGGATAAGTAAAATTGTTGAAGAACTTATGGTAGTAATTTGAACGTAAAAAAAAACTATTGTGGTTTAAATTAGAAATTATATCATTTCTGTAGACTGCAATAAGATTCTTGATTGCGCAAAATAAAGTAGGTAGCAGTTAGAGATTTCCCTTCTTGTAGAACTTTCAAAAATGTTTGTAGGTAATGGGCAGTTTTGCATAATATATTATGGACACTTTTTTGGAACGATATCATATTATTTTTGATAATAAGATTATTATCATGTTCAATTTATAACACCCAACGTTCGATTGATTCTCCTGTCATTTAACTTGGAAACACTTGAAAAGATGAGTGATGAATGCAAGTTTAGACTACATCCATTACAAAGTCTATGTTTGAACATCTCCAACGCGTTCCGGGTCATGATCCATGACTAAGTTCACGCCATTCTCACAGCGAGGGTACTCAGAGGACATACCGGGATGCCAAGGAGTTTTTGTAACATAATTTGTAACTAATTATGAACCAAAAAACCAACGGTGTCTTTGATCAGTAGCGACATATGGCCGCCCTTTTAGAGCATGTCGTTTACATGTTATATTAATTAATCGTTCGAGAATAAGGAATGGAGAGGAATCTCTGAGGAATGTTCAGTTATGGCTTTAATTTATTGGGTATGTGTTTAATGGGGAGATTGTAAGCTTTGTTTGACGTGATTTGGTTAATAAAGGGAATAAATATAGAAGGAAGTAGGTGGCAGTGTACAATGGAACAAATTATTTTCAGAACGAAGAATATACCGTTTTCGAAAATCATCAGTTTTGTTCCCACTGGACAACGGCTACGATCTATAAGTAATTGCGTCTTGTGACAAAGCTACAAATGAACTAAATGAAAGAATTGCATACAGCATGCCATGATTCACTGCGCCTCGACTTGCGACGGGAAGACAGTCACGCGACATTGAATCACTCGTCTGTCTCTTGACACAGGTTTTATCACCTAGGACAATTAGATCGGGGTTGTTCGGTCGTATACCTTCAACATTATCTTAAATATTTAGTCAGTGCCAAAAAAAAAACACACACTTTTGAAAATCGACCTACCTAATTCGATTGGAGCAGCATTCCTTTTCAAAACAAACCTCAATTTTCCTCTATATTATCAAATAATCACATAGCAGGGGATCATGTCTCAAAGGACTAAAATAAAAGGAAATTCAAAATGGCCGACAGTGAAAGCAACGGCGCGGTTTCTTTCCGCGTATTACTAACATTACCATACTTCAGGCGGCGAAGCTTATTTAAATGCTCCACCGACTCCATTTAGAGCTTGGAAAAATAAAACTGGGGAACAGATCCCGCGATCTCTCGCTGAGCCGCTTTTGTGGTAAATATGTATAAACTTACCAATTTATATCTGCGTTTTAACAACTTTTTTGCTCAACCATTTCAGTTCTTATTCGTAGAATACCAAGAGACACATAACATTTTTCCCGTGTCGCAAGTAAGTTGGCTCATGTATAAGTATCTACGTTTTGTCGCCGGCATCTTTTTATTTTATCGCATTTTATTTGGGAGCTCAGCTGCCAGTCGTGTTGTTTGCCGCACTCAAGTATATTTCGCTATCTATCTAATATCTACTTAAAATATGAACGAAATAAAATTCTTCGCAAATACACGCGATTTTCCAACTTTCTTATTCTTTTTTTTGCTTTTATTTCAAAAGGCGCATTAATATTTTAATGAAACGCAAATCGGCGTAGCTTGTTTGAATATAAAACAAAGCAAAAATTAAGTTAAACGATTAAAAAAGAGTCCCCGGAGCGCTCCACTGTTTGAACAATGATTCCATTATCTGAGAACGACGCTACGCTTCCTCTACTCAGACATAAAAGATAAAACTGAATAGCCGCCAATTTTGTTCCATTACTCTCGAGCGCCGCAGAATACATATTATCCGTAAAACGGAACGCAAACAAAGTGAGCGTCGTTTTCCCGCCGACGATAACTTAATTTCAGTCCGCCATAAGTACGTAATTAGCGAACCGCTGCCTTATCGGCCGGCGGGTAATTAACCTCTCGGGGGGGTATCCTCCCTCTCCCCGGGTCTCCCTTCCTCCCGGTGCACCTTGAATACCTCCTCGGCTCGTAATATTTCCGCCATATTATCCGGGAATCCGCCCACCTCCTCCGCCAATGGCGGCGATTCCCGCGCTTTTGTTTCGCGCCGTCACCGCTTCGTTCCGAAACGTTGTAACGTTGGTATGTTTTCTTTGGGAAATTTGGCTGTATTCGTGAGCTGGATGCGGTTTGTTTTCATTGGAGCGCGTTTATTATGCTAACGTTGTCTTCGCTTTTGAAATATCATAACTTGGAGATACTGTTGACTAAATCCGGACTTTGCCTCCTAAGCATAGAGCTGACTTTAGCCTATCTCTTGGTTGTTCGTAGAGGGGTGTCGTCAGTTCATATTTCATGTGTTATCATCTTTTATTGAGTGCGAGTCAGGGCATTGTTGTCGGTTTACTGCGCGGTTATCTCGCGCGGCCGCCGGTGTTTAGCGACGCTTCGCCTGATGAATGGCATATTGGTATGATGTTATAGATGCCGACGGAATCCTGCGAACCTAGTAAGGGGTGTGATGTGAGGGTAGCGAGGGATGTAACTTCTAAACATTGTTAGTAAAATGGATAACGTAACGTAGAGTTTGCATAAGATTTTGCATATTCGAGCGTGTTGAAGATACAACGATATCTGTATTAGTATGTATGATAGAATACTGATAGGAAGGTAGTTATACAGCTTCGCTTCTATTGGTTTCGATTTTATTGGTTCATCAAAGTTATTACAATTTCCTGTGATATTTGTAATGAAATGTTAGATTAACAGTTGCGTAGCGGCGTAGGTTTGATTCGGCTACGCTGCTACGGTTTTCGTAGCACGGACTAGTATGAAAAAAATAACATAGTTTAAGTTTTATGAGAACTAGGTTTTGTAGTCTGCATTAGGTAGACTACAAAAATGCAGTAAGTAAGCTAGTTTTCTTATTGCTTTGTAATTGTTATATTTGAGGACACACGTAACAGACCAAAAAGATATGAAACATAATAAACTAACACACTTAACCGTCTCTCAACAGTTTTATCCATTCAGTCACAACGCCAATATACCAATTAGAACACAAAATCGTCCACAACATTTAAACAATACAACAAATAATCGATCACTGCCCATCGAAGCGTGTTTCCGAACGAGCGGTCGTTTGTCAAAATTACGCGGCAGTTGATAAGCCGCATAATTTTTGGCGCGAGTCTCGTCGGCTGTCCTAATTGGGTGGCGTGGCCAGCGCGCCGATAAAGCCCGGTTTACACAGCGTTTTAATTAATAGAGGTCGCCGGCGAGCGTAGGGTTGTCGCGTTTTCACGGGGTTGGAAAATTAATTTTGAAAATGTGAGAGTCTGCCGAAAAGATACATCGTTTTTCCAGGGGTCTCTATTGTGTTCGTCAGGCAAAGAGGTGCATTCGAGAGGAGGTAAGTTATGGAATGGAAGAATTGCAAGAAACCTTTTTTGGAGATGTTATGGTGTTTGCTTATTCTATTTCGTCATGGCCAATGGGTTATGTGCCTATCACAAGTACAGTTCTACCTGCGCCAAGCCGGTTTGTACACAGAATATCGTGCGTGCGGTTGGTAAAACTGTGAAGAAAGAGAAGTTTGCGCGATTCCAACTGCAGGGTTTGGAAAAATCTGAACCACAAAAGAAAAGAAGAAAATTGATTAAACTAAAATAATATTTGCTGCTGGAATAATTGCTAATTGTATAGCTGTAATGATGGGCTGTTTCATAGCTAACATCGGTATCATCGAGACAACCTTTGGATGGCATGTACAAAAATTTGAAAAATAAATAGGCAATAGGCAATCTAAAAAACAAAGTTCAAACCCGTTCACCCCTAATATCTCGCCAACGTCCAAAACACGAGGAGTACCGAAGTAAATCTGCGCAGATATATAAATCAGGTCAGAATTTAGTTATCTGGCCGGCGACAGATTAGACCTCTTTGAATACACGAAGCGTAGGTGAACTAACTACTAACATTTCGTCTGCCGAAACTGAGTTTACCTGGAGCTATTTTAGATATGAATTGGAAGCTAGTTTTGAGGAGGTATTAATATGAAAACGAGGATTTAGTAACACACATTCGTAGGGTAAGGTGATATAACTAATTTGGCAAAAGAATTCATGATTTGTATTTAACTTGTAACAAAATGAATTTAATCATGCAAGAATATATAAGCAACCATTGCAAGATTGTTTAAACAAGTAACTGTGATCCTGGAACACAAAGGCCAACCGTAAAAACAGGCGTAGTTTTTCGTCAAACAGGCCCTTCCGCTCCGGGTGAAGGACTCATTTGATGATTTTTCAACCATAAATTTAGGAACTTTTAAAATTATCTTTCTCCAATGAGAGTAGTTTCCAAGAACTCTGTAGATGGCGTTGAACTGACTACGTTACTAGATTTATGCCTTCATTTTTGCACAAATCCACGAGGAACAGACTTCTCTTCTTTTTCTCTTGGGACATTTTCTTTATGGCGTGGAAAACTCATAAATTAAAAAGATTGGTCAATGATTATTTTTTCCTTTTCCTTGTTGTTATTTATTTCCAAATGCTAATGGTGTGATGTGATGTGACTGACAATGACATGACATGTACGTTACGTTTTAAGATCTCAAAATTACAATCAAGTGAAAAAAATCAAAAAATGACGACGGTCCGTTCATTGCAGTAACATACCAAGTTCAGCGCCATCTATCCATTGACTAGGGAAACAATCAAAAGAAAATCCCTCTTTGGGATCAATATTTGTTAGGCTCACACTTCGACTTTGATGTGCATGATAAAAGTAGATGAAAGACACATAAAATTATCAAATGATTTTCGTTCCGTGTATTTTTTCATATAGGTATAGGCAGAAAAAATGTGACTGAAGCAATTCCATAAAACTTTTAAAAAAAGTAGGTTTTTAACGCGCGCTCAGATGCGCGTATTTTACGCGCATCTGACGTGGAGTTGCGGATACCAGCCCGTTTTACAATACAAGTACAAACTTAGAATAAGGTCCTATAATTTCTGGATTCAGGAGACCCTAAACCGTTACCGTCTGGCTGTCATAAAATTAAACTCATGTTACTCCCGGTCATTATGTAAGTTAGCAGAATGTCTCGCGAACCCTTTGGAAAGTTCTCGAAAGTCTGATCAAAGTTGCCGACGGTAGCTCCGTGAGTATGGCTGGGACCGTAATCAACTAGAAGTAGGACCCTTGGAAATGTTGGGAGACAGAAGGTTTTCACATAATGTCTGTAATTTTATGTTTATTTGAATATATTTTTGCCTTAATTTATGCTTAGGTACTCATCACTGCTTACTCACGTATCAGATACGATTTTTTAATATCTCCAAACAATTTAACCAAAATGCTTTGAAAATGGTGTATAAAATCGATGAAATGATTTGAAAAGACATACGAACAAACCATTAGGATTTTTTTTTCGTTCGTTGCCCACATGTAGATACTTTTAAGCACATAACAGGGCTATTTTAGTGTTTAAACTTCTTATATCAAGCCCAAACACCAGGGTTATGAATATATTAACTTCTAATATTTAAGCAAAATAAGCTGATGACCACAGAAGGCATGATTAATTTTTCACCAGATTAATTCCACAGTGCGCTGCTTAAATCACATGAACTTAAATTCCTCTTTCCCAAATGTTAAAATTAAAGCTTTAGGGGGATTTGTCTCCAAATAATGCTTTGTACATCTAGCTACAGATAAAACAAATAAAATATACATTCAACGAAACAGTAACATAATCTAGATCCACGTCTCAAAGGAACAATTTCTTTGCTAAACCTTTTTTAAAATTTAAAAAAGTAGAATGAATTTGTGAACGCAGCTAACGGTTGGCGCGCTCACAACTGTCAAACGGGTGCGCGCGAACTTTTGGCGGGAGAGCGACGCAATAAAAACCTTATAAAATTTCTAATGGGAAAACGTACGAAGAGTTTGCCCCGTGAATTATGAATGGTAACGAGCTCAGCAACCGTTCCCCCTTTGTATCGAGTCTGACTCCAAGTTCGTACTTGTTTCTTTTGTAGATTGCGGTCGTGGTTTATGCGATGCGAAAAACAACATTGTTATACTTTGGCGCTGAAGTTGAGTCGCGTTCCGAGTTTACGAGCTGTTTTAATTGCATTTGCGTTTTATTATTTTAGAGTCTGGAATTAGTAGATAGATTTTATGCAGAGTGCATTTTGTGTTTTGAGACCTGGATAGAAAAATATAGATTTCAGAGCCGAGTAATTCAAATTTGTAGCAAGATAGAATTATAATCAGAAAAAAATTACAACATGAAGGTCTGAAATTATCTAGGGATAAATAGAAAAGGCGTCCAAAATGATGAATCGTTTAAAATCGCCTCTGATACGAAAGGTCCAGCTGAAAATAACTCCAATTATATTATGCGTCGTCTCTTAATAATGCATGGAACAGAAAGAGATGGAGACACGGAATGAATGTTTCGAATCTCCATTCGTAATTCAAGAGTAGGATGACCAAGTTTTAAGAGTTAGAAACCATATATTATATTGGTATTATCCCTACTGCGCTTCATGAATTTTCTTTTCACAAGAAAATTCAGGAAAAAAATAAATATAAATAAATAGAAAATAATTAGAAAATCAAATAATCACCTAAAGAGAACTATCTAGATGTTTCAAAGAATAGAATCAGAAACCTACGTAATGAAAAACTTTTTTCAAAAAAAAATTAACCGCCTTCAAAAACAACCACAAAAAAGGGTAAAATAACCTACAAAATAACTTTTCTTTCGGAAGTCGGTGGCTTTGTTTTATTATTTCGTTGTCTTTTTGCCACCGACTTCCGAAAGAAAAGTTATTTTGTAGGTTTTGTAGGTTTTATGGGACCAAACTGCAAGTATCCTACATCGAACAAAAAAAGAATCACACTAATCGGACTAGAAACCTCGGAGTAATTGATTATATACATAAAAAAAAAACATTCCGACCGAATTGAGAACCTCCTCCTTTTTTTGAAGTCGGTTAAAAAAAGTAAGTTAAATCTAGGTAATAAATAAGTACATAAATTACTTCAAGAGTCTATTCAGTTATTAAATATTAAATAGACCCAAAAGACCATAATTATGCTTTGAATAAGGTTATAATTATTTACCTACTTAGTTAAACTTAAGATTGTTAGCTCTAAGTGTGACCCTACACAATTTGATCAAACAAAAATATCTAATCATCTTCGTAAAATTGACACAAATTGACAATTTATAATATTCTTTTTCTTTTAAAGCCCCCCAGATCAACATCTAATACAAAATCACCACAACAACAGAACCCAGGACATTCCCAAAACCGCCCAACATCTGGTCACAATACAAGAGTATGGGCGTGTGAAAACGTGCAGTTTTTCGAGATTTAACACAGTCCCTTTTTTGTAGCCGCGAGCGAACGGGACGGGGTATTAAAACTTGTATATCGGATTAGACAAAATTACTAAGTGCTTCAGATAAGAGGGTGCCTCGTTGGACCCAGGAGTCCACCTATTCGATGTGCGAATTAAAAAGCTTTGCCCGACAACTTGTGAGGATTTACGGTCAACTTTATAGGATGTGCTCGCATATTGATTGGATGAAGGAGTGTTTATTGTGGCTGTAGGAAAAGAAGACTTATTTTAAGGTCTTTGTGTGATACCGTTACTTATTTTTCAGTACATATGTCTGAAATTTGGGAAGTATTACTTTATTATTTGGTCAGTAGGAGATGGTAGGTAAATACTACGCCTGTTCCGTTGAAGACTACAGAAAATGCGAATGAAAGAAATTGGTTACCGCATGCCATAGTTCTGACACGCGAGAAAAAATCTGAGCAAAAGGTGTTGCAAGACACACAAGTCTTGCAACACCTTTTGCTCAGATTTTTTCTTGCATTGGCGTGATATCATATCACCGTAACTCGTAAATGTGGGTAGTGAGACAATATAGCATCAAAACATCATTCTGCAAGCAATTCAAATGTTTCCGTTATTCACTGGATGGAATCCATTAACACCCCAGTACTTATTAATTCCACACCTCCGCACTACTTGTCTAGACACACCCCTACACTAAACCTTCCTTATCTGTGGCAACATATTCCAAATTCATACAGATTATGCTCCACATTTCGCGCCATTCGTTCAGGAACCGAGTTCACGCGCTTGAATAAAATATGGCGGACACATGTCTCTAATGCACTCATCAATTATTTGTCGCGCTCGCTCGTCGTGAGCCTCCCTTTAGCGCAACGTTTTGATAACGCCACGAGATTCGGCAGTTACGTTTTCATGTTTTATGTACTGTCTGAACTGTGAAGATGTTGCAGGTTTACGGTAGTGGAAGTTCTATTTATATGGCTTGTATATCGTATCGTACATAGGTACCTATTGTTTGACAATTTCTTCTAAATGATTACCTAAAATGATTTCGGTTGCTATCGAAAAATCTTACTTCCTAACAGTCTGAAGAAAACAGTCGGTCACGAATCGAGCCTTTTGCCTTCTTCTATCTTTATTTTCAATTATATAAATTGGTAACCAGTGTCGATAAAGAAAATCTTGAAAATATCACCTTATCACTAGAAACAACTATGACCAGTAAAAGCTATTGCAGGAATGTAAGGCCTGAACTCCTCTTACGCGTAACATGTCTCTCGTAAGATAGATTGTGTTCTTTATAGAGTTATTTGTAAAAGATTAACATCTTTTCATTGGAACTGAAAGTAAAAAAAGCTCAATTTCTAAAATCAAAAACTCTATCGTGTTTTTGTGGGTGCCCAATTAAACAACAAAAAATATTGCTTGTACAAGCATACTATTTTGTTGTGTAATTACGTAAACAATGCGAAGATATGATAGCAGCAATTACCGTTGATTTGCTGTAATTTATTAAAGTGTTACTTCGATTTTCATCAGATCTTGTCCTGATTAATATGGGACTATCCGTGACTACCCTTTCAAACGTAGGTATCAACTAGGTATTATCCAAATCGGTGAAGAGGTCGTCGAAAAATGGAAGAACATACAAAATAAAATTGAGAAGCTCTTCCTTTTAACAAAGTCGAAGTGAAAAGTGAAAACCAAAACCGCCATCGTATAAATGAACCCATTCCAATAACAATTAAAGTACTTAACAAATAAAGAACGCGAACCTTTACTAAACCCCATACGCTCTTAAAAAGCCAAGCAAACATGCTCGTTCAATTTCAATGACGACCAATATCTAGGGGGTATCACAAATTGCTTCGACAAGAACCAACCACATCTTTAGAATTTTGTCACACCTTTATTTATTAGTTGTTAAGGTTTATAATCGTGTGTGAGGGAGGTAATTCAGGAATTGGTGGAACTCACTCAATTCGCCGGTCGTGTTTGATCGCCAAAGAACCCTCGGTTCAGAATCGTATCTCGCGTTCTTGTTAGTTTACATATCAGTTTTGTAAAGATCAGTTATTAGTTTTTAAATGGAATTGTGGCTTTTATCTTCTTTTTAGTTGGCAGAAAGAAATATCACTTGGTTCAAGATGGTGGGAAAGTGGAAGAAAATTGTATGATAGGTTATTTGCGTCAGCGTCAGGTGTGGCCTGGCTTTTATGCTGAACTGAGCCTATTTGGCACAGCCGTGAGGCACACGACGGTACCTACTTTTTGTGATTATTTTTTGTTTCCATTGTTGTGTCAAAACTGTGTGCCAAATGCGTGTCAAATAAACTTATTTTCTTGGCATATCTACTTTGTTTGAACTAACTGATCCTGTCTTTTGGTGTTTACTGTTTCATGTACTACCTAATTGCCTGAATTCCTTTTAGGCTGATGTCAGTCGCCTACTTCTGCGATAAATACGTAAATAGTAACGTACGTACCGCTAAAGTCGTCGCAATATGGTGCTATACAAGGATAATTGTAAAACATTAATTCATGGACTGGCAGTACTCTATGAAGCCAAGCGTGATTATGTAAAATAAAATTAAAAAAATATATTTTTCTGTTGGCAATGAACACCTGAATTAATAATAATATTTATTCTCTTACCACAAATATCGTCACTTCTCACAAAAAAGGATAAAAAAGTTTTTGTTTGTACAGTTTGAGCTACACTTTTGTACATAGTTATAACTTACTCAGTAACGTTTTGCGTTATTTTAGAGTGCATTAATTCTACTGCGTTGATTTTATTCTCGCCATGTTTAACAAATCTTATAATAATCTTATATCACTTACTCTAGACATAAATCATGATCGGAATAGTAATTCAACAAATAAATTCTCAAACCCTTAACTACCATCTTTAAGCCCCAAAATGTTTGATCACCTAATTCAGCCACAAATTACCTGCTGTGTTGCCATCAGCTATCGGTAGCCAATATTAATAGCGTTCGTTCAGAAACAAAGTGTAGCCGGGAGTGAACAAATAAGACTACACGGCACTACTTATCAACTGGAGCGGAGGAGGGGCAGCCTAAAAGAGTGATCCTTGAGGAGGTTATTACGTGTGCGTATGGAAAGTAATTGCTATTGCTATTGTTGGGCTGATTATGAGACTGGATACTTTAATCGAAATATAGTGTGCGAAGCAAGAGTATTGTAAATATTGCTAGCATGATTTCCTAGGCAGTTAGTATTTGATGATAAAAAAAAAACTAGGTATTTCTTAAATGACCGTGTCAGAAATCAGATTTTTTTTTTCAGTAAAGTATCTTAAATATCGCGCAATGTATTATTAACATTATATTTCTTTTAGTTTCAAACCGCTGAAAATAAAAATGCATGAGCTTTAAACTACCAGCCATCCAGACTACCTTCTGTCTATATTTTTTTAAATTAGTAAATTATATGAAAATGTTTCACCTATAGTTTCCCTTTCACCACCCACCTAAGACGCCATTAAAAAGCGTACATATCCAATGCATAAATGGTGAGCCAATAGCAACTACCCAACAATTTCTATCCGCTCACCCATCTCCTTCCCTACACGTAATAATGTCCGAGTGTATTCGTTATCTTCGGGTTCGTCTTAATCACGGTTGGGCGACCATCAGTCAGGAGCGAGCTAATTGCCACATTTGTAGGTTCAAACTACCCTGCTACCACACAATAGATACCTTTGTTCTATGAAGGAGGGGCCAGGGTGATTGGGGGAGCGAAATTTTGGGGGTTTTTGGGTCAATTTTGTTTTTGTTGGTGTTTAAAGTTATCTTGCAGAAGCGAGGCTCTAAGATTCTTAATACCGTTATTTTGTAATCCATCTTGCGAGACTGTAAAATTCATCAAATCATTTTTTTAAGCAGTATTACGTTTTTTTTTAAGTCGTTGACCCTCTCAAATAATTTTTACTGGGGTGCGTTTAAAACATTTAAACTCATTTGTAGATCATATAAATAGTTTTGCGGGATTGGACCCGTTACAGCGCAGAAGTCGATCGTTCGGGCACTAAAATCATAAAATCATTTACAAATTAACGCATTAATAATTTCGATAGTTTATAAATAACCGAAAACTGTGAATTCGGTTTAATAAGTTTCAATAAGTCACGGTAATTTGCTTAGACAGTCCCGCGCTACAGAACATAAGTACCTTGCGCGCTAATTGGTTGTACTTTACGCAGAATTCGCTTAGCTGAAACTGGAGCCCTGAGTATAAGTAAAAATAACCCTACCCGCTGCTCTCATGCCAACACAACTACCTAATCCAGGCGCGAGAGGTCTCATTAGACCCAGCTCCTGTAAACCTGGTCCATTGTTGGCCCCGCAGCGGCTAGTCAATTATGTATTGGCAACACCAGCGAATTTAGAGCCCTAGTGACGTGACATACTTACAATAGTGGTCTCTCTACTCACGCTCTTTTTCCATACCGCGGGAGATACCGTAGGCACGGGTATGCGGACGGCGAGTAACGGGTGAATTGCGGTCCGATCATGGACCATACCCGAGTCGACGGTGCGTCGTGTTCCACGCCAAGACACAAGGGCTGTTAGCAATGTGAAGGGACTGCTTTAAGGGCGAAAGCCTGCCGGGGACAGGTGAGACTGAAACGTAAAGGGCTATTGAAAGAACGCTGTGGATTTTAGTCAGTATGAGCCTGAAAGTCCCTCTAGTCCCGCCCTCAGTGGGAGGACTCATTTGAAATTTGACGGTTATCCTCCCAGAAAAAGAAAGTTGTAACAGGTCTTATTGGAAAGCTATACGGCTGAAATGATGATAAAAATAACTGGCCAAATCTGAGACAGCTATAGTAAGTGCCCATCTGCCTAGATCTTCGGGGAAATCAGGTGTGAAGTTATGTATTGTAATAAATTGAGTATAGAAACTTGACATTCTTACACGTCGCATAGACGAGACGCCAAGAGAAAGCCTACAATACTATTAGATCATTTAAATCACAATAGAAATTACATAAAAAGTCGTTGTTTTTCCCAATTTGTTCAACAATAGACATAGCAGACGAATTCGCGAGTAGAAAGTAAAAATAAAAAAGTGATAAGTTAATGGAGTTAGTGGACACAACACACCAATCACTTGATATACTTCGTAAGAGCTGTCAAAGTGCGATTCCTTTTTTTGAAATTGGCCACCTGGTGGTCTTTCAATGACGTCATAAAGCGTGAGTCTTTAGACTGTGGAAAAGAAACAGAGCTATACAACTAGCACCATCTCGTTCTCTGATCGTAACTACCTACTCACTCTTTGATGGTCAGAAGTCACTATCGGTATTACCTACTCCATAGTTTATTCCAAATCGAGTAAAAATTATCGTGTGAACCGCAAAACTCACAACTCAAAGGAAAGCTTCCAAAGCCCAAGCCGTGGGTTTTACTCTATGTCATTGCTCGATCGAGTAAATCCATATGTGAGTACTGACCATAAGGTGTCATGGTTGGGCACCAGATGACTAAATAGCTTCGGAGACTACTGCACGTGTTTCTCGGGGCGTACGTATTTCCCAGCACGTGCATCTCTCAATCCGCGCATCACTTGGTCTGTGCTGCTCCCCATGGCTGTTACCCATCTGTGCTTCTCCCCGTAGGTTCTTCTCCCTGAACTTGCTTCACCCACCAAATGCTACACTACGCTAGTTCTTTTCCCTAACCGTGCTTCGCCTAACCTTGCTGCTCCCTGCTCATATTACCCCATCCATGTTTCTCCATGACTATGCTTCTGCCCGCCTATTCCACTTAACGCCGTTGCTTCGCCCCGTCTATGTTTATCCCTTTCTGTGCACACAGATGTCATCATGCGATGGAAGATGGACGTTTATGTATAAACTTGTTGAGATCTGAAAAATATCGCTCAATGTTTATTTTAATTATGTCAGCCAATACTTTATGCCACGTCTACGGCTTATAGAATGCGTCACCGTTTTTACAGTATAAGTCAATCAAAAAACATAGTTTCTTTAAAAAAAGGAATTTTACGGTCATTTACCTACCTCGAAATAAAATAAATCAAAATAAAAACGTTTCCACCATAATAGCGAAAGTTTCAAACATATTTTACTTTAATGTACTTCGCTGTTGTTAAAACAAGGCAATATTAAAGCACCACACTACGGCACATTACCACCTTGTAAAATATAGAGGTGGCAACCCCGGCCGACTGAGATTGGCTCATTAATTTAACAGCGTGCAACACTTAAGCCAGGCGTACCAACATTTTCGCAAATGAAGTGGCGGGAATACCTTACCAACTTAACAAAACCGTTACATAACCTCAAAATTTTGAAAAATAAACCTTCTTACTCTGATATAAGAGCGTCATTTTAGTTTGCTGCTGGTATTATAAGGGTGGTTTTGCAAAGGGTAGGTCTAAGCTTGTATTGTCGTCGCTGTACAGGTAGGGGAATATTCGGGTCTTTGATTTGTGACGTAATCTTTTGCTCGATATTACTCTTAATTGATGTAGTTAATTTAGATTTAGAATTAAATAAGAGATTCGTTTGTATTTTATGCGTTTGTTGCGAAAGTAAACCTTATTGAGGACCTTATTGTAAAGTTTTTCGACGAAGTCAATTATGTAGGTACCTACCTATTCACAGGAAAAGATTTTCAAATAAAGAATAGAAAAATATTTGAATTTGTGCAAATACAACAATCATCATTAAATTCCCGAAAATAATTTAACAAAATGCTAAAAAAAACTACAACAAAAGTAATAAAACAATTTCATTAAAAAAAAGTAAACAGAATTATGGTCTTGAATACACATAAATGTTCTATTAAATTATAGAGCTGAAATTACCATTTCTTTGTATTTTAAACTTTTAAACCCAGTGCACGTGTATTTATTTTAAATCATTAAATCAAGATTGCAATAGTTTACATTTTATTAATATATAAACGTAATCCACAATCATTTATAATGATTAAAATACTAGTACAATTATGGCCGATAGTTTGTAAGTAAGGGCTGATATTTCAACTGTCAGATAACTTTTAACTAAGGAATAAAAATGTTGGTTTGACAGATTATCTATAGAAAATATGACAAATCGCTATTTTTATTCCTCAGATAAAAGTATTCTAACTATTGAAAAATCAGCCCTAAGTATTATAAAATGACGAATAATAAAATGATCTGACTTTAGAAGCGATCAAAAAAAGACAAAGAAAGGTAGATCCTTTGCTCTGCTCTGATCGAATGACAGTTTGTTAAAGGGGACAACCCTTTGACAAAGTGACATTCTATCACCGCTACCGGTAATGATGATGGAAAAATCATACATTTATTTGACCGTCACAAGCTTCCAAAGATCGCGGGATTTATTCCATCGCCATGACCTCGGAACATAAAGGGCTATTGGAGGACAGCGTGCATTTTAGTCAGTACAAGTCTGAAAATTTTTCCAGGTGTTTTGAAAATTGGTATTATTTTCGATTTTGTCACTTGGCTCACTTACTCAAGGTGGAAAGGAAATGATCACTTATTTCTTTAGCCCATTTTTGCTGAAATGTATCCACGTTGAAAGTATGTACAGTACACTTTACAGTACGCGATCCGACAGAATAAATATATACCCTCATATTATGTTCATTTAAAATGGTATAATATACGCTAGATACTCTAAATGACTTTATTTTAGTAATAGGTTGTCTAGCTTAATCGCGCAACTTCCCTCATCTGTTATTTATAAAAATTGAATTAGGGAAACCATATTTCTGGAGTATTTAGCGTACCTATATTACTTATCATTTCCACAGACTAGGTACTGTCTTATTTCCAAATAACTTAATTATGAGGGTATTTTAGACTATTACACACTTAAATATAAGATATAAAAATTTAAATTGATCAAAAAACAAATCAAAACAACACCAACAATTGTCATTCCTTTATCTAATAACTTATAATATCACAAACACCCCAACTGTGCCATATGCGATCCTTGTAAACGCCATCATTAAGCTTAATAAGGGTGCATTCATCGCTGCAGGCGCAGGTCTCAGCGGTATCGTTGTTTTTATGGCCACTCGTTTATATTAATGCCACTAAATAATTGTGAACAATGCCACTAAGTTGTGATTTTGATCATTGTAATTTTTGTACACATGTGACGTTTCGTTTTGTGTTATGTTTTGGCGGTTTATTTAGAAATATCTTGATGTTCTTGTTTCTTGTTTTGCCCATTTGATCAATCACAACACAGTTGTTTTAAGATTAGGCAGTATTTTGTACCATAAATGTGACAAACAAGCATGCGAGTCACGGGACTCTTTCATCAGGTGACCGCCGTGACCACGGAAAGGGCTATTGAAGGATCACCATGGATTTTAATCAGTACAAGTCAGTTCCCCCCGTCCCGCCCTGGGTAGGAGGATGTGGATGATTTTACCACGGAAAAATTAACTTATATGAACGCCTGCAACATCAGAGGTAGCGCTTGCGCGTTGCCAACACTGCAAATTCATCATGCCCTTTTTGAGGACGAGAAGGTCAAAAGTGCAGAAGACAGCACAATTACCGTTCTTTTAAGAACCTATGAAGTAAAGATATTTTTCCAAGGAACGAAAAATTGAGCTGCGAGCAGGATTCGAACCTGCGTCTTCTGGATAGGTACTCCAGACGCCTTAACTAATTAGGCCATCGCAACCACTTACACTCGTAGCTGAATTTCTCGTTCACTTGTTTTTCTGAGAACACGTTATCCAGAAGTCCCAGGTTCGAATCCTGCTCGCAGCTCAATTTTCGTTCCTTGGCAAAATATCTTTGAGAAGACGCGACGCAGGCGTTATTGCGTATAAAAATATAACACTATGAAGTAAATATCGTTAATGAGAGAAAAAGAGACGCTCTGGAACATGTGTTTGCACTATAAGTCTCCTTTGAGCTATTCTATGTTTTATTGTTAGAATAACTACTTATTAGTTAGAATAACTGTCTCATTTTTTCAAAAAAATTGCTTAACTACTACTGATAAACTAATCTTCCTCTACAGTGATGCAAAAATATGACTTTATTGCATAAAAATCGATACACTCCTCATCAATAAACATCCATTTTTTGCACAAAAACCTATACCATCCACCCACGTTTTACGTCAGCATATTACATACTCCTTTTATATACAGCGGGCGTTATATACAGGGCGTTTAAATTAAGTTGTCTATTAATGTCGGGCGGCCGGCGTTATCGGGCCAATTATAATTCACCGCGCAAATGACACCGTCATTACGGGCCGTTCATAACCGGCTTTACTGTGTAGCCGGATGCCCGGGTACGGTTAGCAGAAAAACACGAGTGTTTTTGAAAATAAAACGTCAAAATATGAATTCACGCATTTTGCTCAGTAAAAAGAGTTTCGCAATAGAGAGGGGAGGTTCTCATACTCGTCAATGTTTTTTTTATATATTTATGTATGAATTGCCTTATACAACTGGACATACAAACTTCAGGTAGCGTAATGTTTTAAAATTTAACACATTCGTATTATATAAACCTGAAGTTATGGTAGACTCTCGACACTTCTTGATAGTACCAAAATAGTATTTTTGAGGTGTTTCTATCTGTTGGTTACGAGATCAAATGTAAAACTAGTTAATCTTAGCTATGGTACGTATCCTTTTCTTTTTTTTTTATTTATATTTCTTTTTTTTAGTCACCTATAGTGACTAAAAAAAAGAAAGACTTAAAGGTGACTAAAAGTTTCTTGTAAATATTTGTTCCTTTTTGTTTTTTTGTTGTCACACAATCGTTTAGTGTTGTTACTTTTTCTTTTTCATACATTTTCTTTATGTATTATGTTGTGTGTACTTATGGCATGTGTCAATTAACGTTTTTTTTCGTTCTTTCTTTCTTAAAAAAATATTAATGGCCAGTTGTTTTAACAGTAGTTAACTACATATTTGTTAAACTATATTTTACATTGTAACGAATACTTCACGTAACTACTGCACACTATTTCTTTTTTTTTAGTTCGATGATTGCAAACTTTAACACTCATTCTTTTTTTATATGTCAACACCTTTACATAAAGCGGGTCCCATCTGAGCGGGGTCAATCGACCACAGAGCCAATGGTCTTAGTAAGGTTACTAGCAAAACTCATAAAGAAAAATACTAAAATAACAATTATTTTTATTTATTAATTATTATTTTTCCTGTAAATATTACTAGTAGGTTTTTATTTATAGTTTGTAAATTAAATTGTATAGCTTACTAAAAACTATTAGAAAATGTCAAAATAATAATTATCCGTATCTCCTTTGCTGTCGGTACAACAGGGTGGCAGAAGTGGGCGGTCTACCACCCCCGCCCCCTGCTCCCCGCACCCCGTTAAACAAAGCCAAGCCAATTATTATTAAATATTCGCAGCTCAATTTATGTCACCGGTAATCGTAGCGGCACAATGAGTGCGATAACCGGCTGTAATTAGCGGGCTTAATTAATGGCTTTATCATTATTTTTTGGGCTAAATATGGTTATGAAATTGGTTGTAATGAGTGCTTTTAGTGTATTGGTAAGTAAGTCTTGTTGAATGAGAACCTCCTCCGGTTTTCATTCGAAATAAATAAAAATGTTCTTTCTCTTATGGGGAGTTGTTTAATCAGTTATTATTTGTTAAAAAAAGTATTGGATTTTAACAATAATTGCCAATCCAAATTGAATCAGCCTATACTGGATTAAGTGTTTGCCACCTTCGAAAGCGCCTATCATTTTGATGACATACGAGTACTTAGTTATAAAGCAAGTTATAAATTACCGCACGTAAAATAAGCGCATATGACGTGGAGTTGCGATACAATCATTATACAACACAATACAACTTTTAAAATAAGATGTCGATCAGCTATTAGCCAACTTTTTCTTCGGATTTACAATAATGTTTTTAGACTCTCGCCAGAGTTGAAATCTTTCAGCAGATAATTTTAAAAACTGTAACCGCTGCAAAGTATAAATTGATATATCAGTTATATATTTATGAATAAACTAAGTATCTTTTTTTACAATTGCTGATAATACAATCGTTGTCACAATTTATGTATAATTTCCGATTTCAAATGATAATCCTTGTAATGAAGGTCATAAGGATTATCATTCACTGAAATCGGAAATATAAAAATAAATAGCCTGTCTGCGACTATTAATATAATATAATATTCCACAACTATCACACAACGCCATCTAGTCCCCAGCTAAGCAGAGCTTATGTTATGGGTACTAGACAACTGATAAACATACTTATATATTTCTAAATACATACATGTTATAGATAAATTACACCCAGACACAGAACAAATGCTCTTGCTTATCACACAAACATTTGCCCTGGGTGGGAATCGAACCCACGACCCACGGCATAGCAGTCAGGGTCCACTAGACCAAAAGGCCAGTCAAAACTCAAAACTCTGCTATGTATTGAATAATTTAAATTGAAATCTACATTTCTGCATTATTGTGATGATTTCGTGGAGTACAACGATTTGTATCTCACAAATCTGTACCATTTTAAAATTAAGAAACACAAAAAAATGAAAAAAAAAAAAATGGCCAATCCCAAATCGACCTCGCATGACTTAAGTTCACTCAAATCCTTACAAAAAGCGCATCAATTAATACCAATTTAAATATTCTGAATCAGTGACTCCCTTAAATTAAACAGGTGTAATACTACAATAGTTTTTGATCCACCCCTGTAAGTTGTGCATGTGTGTGTCGCTTGTACCTGTTTAGACATTTTGAGACACGTGTGCTACGATTAGGACACGTGTCGATTCGTTGTGTTGGTGTCAACTTTAGTTATAAGGTGGAAAGTGCAGTTGTCAAGTATTAAATGAAATAATTGTTTTATGTGTTGGTATCTAGTTCATGTTGGTTATTTTTACGTAAAGAGTTTTTGCAATATAGCAGTTGTCAGCTACATCGCCCGTTTATGACTTGGAAATTATCCTACGGGAACCTCCATCCACCATCGCTGAGAGACATTTTTTTAAAGCTCCGTTCAGCCCTTTTTGACGTGATTGATTGAGAAACATATATTCATTCAAATATACAAGCACTTCGTTTTCACAATATCACTTAGAATCTGAATGTATGTGGCGTGCTCTAGGCGCGCGCACTCATCCAGGGGCCTAAGTCTACTAATTTATAAACGTTACAATGGTCTCTCAATGGTGTGTTTTTGACAGTTTTTGTATGGCAAATCTGTCAAAAACTTACCATTGAGAGACCATTGTGACGTATATAAATTAGTAGACTTAGGCCCCTGGATGGGACACAGTGGTCATGCGCGGTGTCGTCTCTATACGTAGTAATAATAGCTCAATGAGGCACAGTCGAGATTTTGGACCAAAATTAGACACCGAAGTTTGATAGACAAAAGTGACGAATCTTTCATAGACCACCCAAATAATAATTTTTCGTAACCATATAAATTCATCCAGATACATAAAATAAAATAAAAACATCTTTGGAAAATTCCTACCAGAAAGGAACGAACAAAACACAAAAGCAAACAATTACGAACATAATAAGCTCCAATACAAGTAATATTCCCTCCCAATAACTTATTGCCATAACATTTCCATCAAATATAATAATAGTTCACATCCGAACGTAGTCGACGGCATAATATCCTCAAATTATACAATTTCACGGCGAATGGGTGTCATGTAATCCATTCGGCGATTTGCCGCCAATTAAGTGGGTTGCTAGGCAACCGCGCAAAACTGTCATGGTGGATGCTCATAGTTTTCGAAATAAATGCTACTGCAAAGCGTTTGTAGGGCTAGATTGGAGTATATGTATATTTATTTTTCAAAGGTTATTTTTGCGTTGTAGCATTAAAGATTGTGCAAAAAAAAAAAACTGGCTAGGGTACTTAACAGGTTAGGTTACTTTATGATTAATATTTAAGTATTTTGCATTGAGCTATTATTACCTACTACGTATACAGACGACACCACGCATCACCACTGTGTCCCATCCAGGATGAGTGCGCGCGCCTAGAGCACGCCACAGAGCTGTCAAACAACTGAATGAACATAGGCGCGCGCTCTCATCCTCAATGATATTTTGTAGAAAATTAAAAAATTCATGAAAAATGTAAAATACTGATATCCAGCTGCATCTGGTGTGTCTGGAAGCCGACTCCAATGTAGTTGGGAAAAGGCAGGCAGATGATGTAGGAAATTAGGAAGCTAATATAAAACTTATAAAAGCTTCGATATCTCTCCATAATTCGAATTTTTGGCAAGTATTAACATGGATTTTCAATCATTCTCTGGTCTATGACTTTGCATGATATTGAAACAGCTGAATGCCACCATTTTACAAACGTCTTTCAACTAGTATAGGTACTATAGGTACTTATTATTACTTTACTTCTATAGGTACTTCTGAAGCCATCGTTTTTGCGACAATTCTTTCAACTCCAGATCGGCTTTTGTCGAGAAGTTAAACCAACTCCCAAAATACTCCAATCATTCATGCACCCAATCCCATTGTAGACCCACCAAAAAGTTTTTGTGTTCATAAAACCTTTCCCGCGCAGATCATGGCGCGCTAACCGTCGTTTAACTATGCAAAACGTTATTCGGAAAATGGAATCCGGTTCAAAACCGTGCAGCTACCATTTTGTTAATAGTTTAATCTGCAGCGGTGATCCGCGGGCAGCCGCATGGAATAACTACATGTGAATATTTTACTAGGCTGTTCAGTTAACTGCCTTTGCCCGCGGCTCGTGCGTTATGTTTTCTGTCGTTTATACTGATTCGTTTTTTAAATATTGGTGCAGTTGATCGGTATTGCTAGATGCATATTTTGTCCTCAGAATATGCATCTATAATAACAAGAATATCAATCAATACTAGGCCTGTGGCGAGTTGCGTTTTATATTTTTTTGTTATTTATGGGTGATACGATTTTTAAATATTGGTGACATGGTGCCTTGGTTGGTTAAAATGAGAGGTGTATTTTGCTCTTATAGCCGGATGTCTTTAAACTTTCGTATGAACGTCCAGAAACGGAATAATTTCTCGTTAGTGTAGCCTTAGTGTCTAAAATCTATCTTGCTAGTATTCTAAATGGTTGGAGTTTTGATTTGAATACAAGGCGCAGTGAAATTACTTAATTAAATAGAATGATCATTGTTCCTCGAAGAAGTAAGGCACTATTATCATTATGTTTAATGGTGAATTATTATAAAATTTATGAGTTTTGCTGAAGTTTTCAAATTAGATTAGTGACTTACAGTCAAAGCACAGCTAAACTACTAAACTACATGTGAATATTTTACTAGGCTGTTCAGTTAACTGCCTTTGCCCGCGGCTCGTGCGTTATGTTTTTCTGTCGTTTATACTGATTCGTTTTTTAAATATTGGTGCAGTTGATCGGTATTGCTAGATGTATATTTTTGTCTTCAGAATTTGTATTACATATTTATATGAAATTTTAGTTTCGATTGGAATACAAAATAACAGTGAAACTAATAAAATAGCATCAACTTTGTTTCTTGTAAGATAAACGCAGGCAATACTAATATTTTACTAGGCTGTTCACCTAGTTGAATTATTATTATGTTTTTTCCGTCGTCTATGGATATTTAGTTTTTAAATATTGGTAGTGTTTTGGTCAATTTAACTGTGTAATAAGTAATGTGTTGTGTGTTCTATTTACAGTATTAGTTCTTTTAGCGCATAAGCGAGACCACACACGGTAAGGTTGCTTATTTCTTGCTTGATGCATGTTTGCTAAAAATTTATCGAAAAATAATACTAGAAATCTATGCCGTAGCAGACCTCTACAGCTACAACTGTGCTACGATTCGCAGCAGCTGTGCTACGCTGAAGTTACTTGTAAATGTATTTATTCCTTATATAATTACTCATCACAAATATAATAATAGTATATCTAGAAAGAACACAACACTTATTTGATTTGCAACCGAAACTATAAGTTTTTGTAGGAGGTCTACGCTTTCACAGAAGCTACGGCGTAGCCTTCGTAGACTTGCTGCGAAAAACACGGTAATTTTTTATATGCTTTTAATATTTTTTGTTCTTTACCTGTAGGTGTCCTATTATAAAGGGATTTAAATGGTGAAGTATTCAACTGATGATAGTTAGACCAGCTATTAAATATTTATTAATGTATTAAATTTTTTGTTTGTTGTGATTTATTGCCTCCCACAATAATAAAGTATAACCACAGTTTAACTAATAATCTAATAAGAAAAGAGACAAATTACGTTTAGAAGTAAATACGTAACGTTTTTAACTAATCAACTTTGTAGGCGTAGACGCGCTACGGCTACGTAGCTGCTACGAGTTCGTAGCACGGTAGCAAAATATTTTTATTTATAATTTTAGATTCTAGTTGATTGGACCTGAAGGTCAAATCAAATAATTAATTTTGTAAACATAGGTAGTTATTACAGATATTAAAATATCAAAAATATGTGCAAAATGTTTTCAAATTACCTAACGGTTAAGTGTGTGTGCAAAAAAATGACAAAAAAAAAAATCCCACTTTTTTCATAAAATGTCGATAAAACAGTATAATGCAACTAGTCTGCATATAATCGATGTCCGTGGCATGTACTGGGTGCTAAGCAGGCGACATGGATTGGATTCTTTGTAAGCGGATAGTGTGGCGCAAAAAACGAAACCGACAGCCTTTTACAGATGTTAGGGGCTATTCTGATACACGATAGTTTTGCGTTATTATCGGGCATTTAGTTCAATATTATGCTGAATTGGGTTTATTTAGCGCAGTCGTGAGTCAGAGTCAAGTTAAGATATATCTAGTTGTGACATGTACGACGTGCGGCCACGGTTGTGGAATTAACGAGCTACTGTGACCCTGGAACGAAAAGGGCTATTGAAGGACACCGTGGAGTTTTGTCAGTACAAGTCTGGCAGTTTCTCCTGCTCAGCTCTGGGTGGGAGGACTCATTTGACCATTTTATCATGCTAAAAAAAACTTATGAGGTGTGCTAATAAACGTTTTTCGTTTTACTTTCATAGTACATCTAGATTTCTCTTTTTTTTTAAGTACATGACAAGAGATATGTCTTTGGCTCTTTGGTCGTTTGAATCCGCTCTGGTGGGGCCCGCGGGTTCAAACAACCACATTCGTTTTTTATATTTGCGTAGAAAGAAACTACAAGGTCTGCTACAATCCATGCATACTCCTTTCACCTCGTCCGCATTCTTAAGCAACACAGCGAGCGACAGCGAGTTGCATCTCATGGTCCGTAATCGTTGAATTTTTCCAGTTTTCCATGATATTTTTTTAGGAAAACAAGATTTTCCTGAAAATCATTTTTAGAAAGCCATAAATACTTCGTCAAAGCCTCTCTATTTGCCATCACAACCGATATTCGTCCAACAATATCGTCTCAGATAGTCCGGGATATGTTTTTAATTTGTCGGCATGCGAGCGCTCTCACATACATTACCCGGACACAAACAAACGCTGCGGATTAGACCTTCCCCGGAGCGACTGTATACAGGGTGCGGGAAAAAGAATAGCGGAAAAAAATTGCGAAAATTGCGATAGATGTTTGATTCGGAGAATAAATCTGCGGCCGTATTACAACGTCTTCACGTCGGTGAATAGTTGCAGAATCCTTAAAAGCTGGCTTCTCCCGGCGAGTGAAAGTGACAGAGTTATACAAGTCGTCTAGCCGTCTCGTTCACTCACTGGAACAAGCCTGGTTTTAAGACGTTGCAATACAACCCCTGGTCTAAAACTGTTGTCGTTGTAACAATAATACGGCTGTATTCCTTGAAAGGTTTAGCAAAAGTATGACGGATAGAGAGCCATAACCTGCCAGGATCGCAGAACAGTCCAAACGGGAAACCCTAACCCTGGAACTACTCCTTACTTGTAGGTCATCATCACCAGCCAGAAGACGTCCACTGCTGAACATATCATCATTATTGTGACATAGAATCATGCCTGTAATCCCTGAAGGGTTAAGCTGAGGTGTACTCACAGTTTACCCACATTTCGCTAGTTATGTTAAAGTCCCAAGTTATAGAGAGAGTGAAGAGTAAGGGAAGGTTCATATCTGACGTAAAACACGTCGAGCGTATCATCGAATGTTCTTTGACGCACTAACGTATCATCGGTTGAGTGTGAACGGTCAATTGTTTTTCTATACATTTGTTTGCTCTAGTGTTACGCGACCGATAATACGCGACGCATTTTCCGTTAGAAACCTCCCCTAAGACTTAACGTAAAGACTGAACGTAAAGGGCATCCGAAGGAACACGGGTGGATTTTAGTCAGTATGAGTCTGACAGTCCCTTCCGCCCCACCCAGGGCGGGAGGACTCATTTGATGATTTTACCACCTAAAAAAAAAAAGACGCGCGCCGTCACTAGTCTGAAAATGAGCATGTAACACAGAGCTATAAAAAGAGACAGATAATATAACAATTACTAGGTCGACGCATTCATTATTTTTTATAATCAGAAATTAGTAGGCAATCTATATCTAAAAATGAAACCAGTTTTCCGTTGTCACGACATAACATGAAAACGGCTTGACCGATTCGGGTAATTATTTTTTTGTTGTGTTTGTAACCATCGGGACCGGGTTTTAGACCGGGTCCTCCACCCGTGCGAAGCCGGGACGGGCCGCTAGTTGATGATAAAATACGAAACTTCTAATCAGCCAGTAAATAGCTTACATAAAAAATCTAGACCCTATTAATTTTAGAATAATACCTCATTCTAGATATTCAACAAATACCTATTCTGACCCAAAATTAGTTTGACAAATCCAAATAAAAATCGCTCTCAACAATACGCCGCACCCTGTACACACAACATCCATTTAAATTGATATAAATTAATCCTTTAGCAATGTGCCCCTCAAGAAAGAAATCCCATTACGTCCAGATTCGATTAACGTTTTACCAGGACCCCTTCGATGGACCCCTTGCGAGGACCCCCGTGCGAGGACCCCTTGCTGGACCCCATTGCGTCTTTTGCTTAAATCTGTCCGGTAAGTAGGTGGGTATGGAAACTATTGGTAATTTGAATGTAGTTTATTTGTTTTGGTTTAATAGGTGTTTTAAGTATGCAAATTGGTATGTGTTGTGCAATGTAGGTAGTAGTCAGTAGTTTAATAAATGAGCGAATATAATAAAATAAGGTGTCACAGGTTGCTGTCGGGATCGCGGGACTTATCTCATTACCGTGACCCCGCGGAACATAAAGGGCTATTGAAGGACACCGTGGCTTTTAGTCAGTACAAGTCTGACAGTCCCTCCCGCCCTGCTCGGCGGGAGGACTCATTTGATGATTTTACCACGAAAAAAAAAAACCTTTATTATATTATTGGTGAAATAGAATAAGTATGACAGCTACAGTGGCTGAGCGATCAACTGCTGCGATATGCGTTCTATGATTATTTAAAAGACTACAAAGCATTGCCATCCAACGTGGCAAACCTGCCAGTCTTCTGGGCACGTTTCCGGGTGACAAGGATGCGGAGGAGATTTGACGCTTAAGTGTCTCTGCCTTTTTGTGTTTTTGTTAAATTAGGTTTTTTTTTATTTTGGTTTAACTTTAGTTGTAAATGTATAGTTTTATTTATTTTAATTTTTTTTCTAGCTTTAGTTACCTATGTATAATTATATTCAATTTAACCAAAGACTACAAATAGATGTTCCGAATCTGGGTGTTTGTGTAATTTAAATATTCGTAAACGTACCCAAAACAGAAGAAATTCTAGGAGTGGGTCAAACTTTTAGACACTAGTATGCTATGCTAGTATGAGTAGTGTGAGTAGTTAATATGCACTATTTTTCATTTTACGGGTAGGTTCTACAGTGTATGTAGCTTATAAATAGGGTGACACAATGGGCTGTCTTATCGCTAGAACAAGCGATATTTTCAAGACAACCTTTGGATGAATTTACCCTTAAATTCGCAAGCGTACAGTTGCCTCTTCTCCTCCCTAGGAGAAGAGGCAACTGTACGCTCCTTAATTTTTAAGTAATATTGAAGCTAGTTAAAGATTTTGCAATTTTGTAATCTTTAAAGAGTCATCCAACCGTGGTTGCAGTGGAAATGACTGTCAGACTTGTACTGACTAAATGTCAAAATCCTGCTCGCAATCGAAATGTCTACAACAAAAATCTTTTGACCTGACAGCTGACTATAAAAAAAATGGCGGCACTGAAGAGGGGATAAAGTATACGTAAGTGTTAAAAAAATACCCACAACTTTTAAAAATCGAATCGACCAGACTTAACCGCATTATTGACACGGTCATCCGAGCCTGTTTAAAAACCAATTTCCCTATACAAACAACTAACAACAAACCAAATAAAAGACCGACATCTTCAATTACACTCCTTTACCATGGACTTAACAAACACTCGACACGGATCGTTGCGAGAATCGAATAGTACATAATTCGACTATTCGATGTCGTGGAATCGATGTTGTCACGTCCCTAGGGACCCCACCCTAGCCGCATAATGTGATTCTATTATACGAGTATCAGTGTCCAATGAGGTTTTCATCAATTGGGAATATGAGGATGTTTGAGGAATTGTTTTGTTTGTTTGTTTTTTTCTTTTCTTTTTGCAATATTTTGGAGGTTATATATTTTTTTTCACACTACTTGCTCGTAAATATCACATTATACGTCAGGCAAACCTACTGTAAAGCATGACATTATTCCCCCTCGCTCGAGCCGGGAATAATATATGTACTGAATTTCATTATTCCCGTGGGAATAATGTGATTTGAATTTGGAAACTCAAAGAAAACCGTATGAAAACTTTCACCAAGGAGTCGTATCAGTATTGGCGGCCGCTGGCAGCAACAGCTGATCGCTTACAGTGGTGCCAACTTCACGTTCGAAGGTTGTCGTACCACATCAAATTTCAAAATTGGAATTTATTTCCTCGCAGTAGGTGTGAAAAGCAGAGTACGCTCCTCGGGAGTAAAGCTGCCTTGTCTTGGGCTGACTTGAATCCCTCGCTACACTAAGGATTCAGAAGACAGTTTTTTATTGGATTTAAGCCCTGAACACATCACCCAGAGAGCAAATAAGCGCCGTAGGCCGATGAAAGATGGTAGCTATATGGACCGCTTTGAAGACAAATTCGTGGGTCTGAAAAACGACATTAAATCCGATCTTAAGGATTTGATAAATGAACTAATTGGCTCACAGAACTCCCGCATGGACCGATTTGAAGAGCATATCCTCGAAATTAAATCCCATTTTACAATGATCGAGACAACAAACCAAGAAATCGAGAAATCGATGACAGCTGTTTCGAATCAGTTAGTCGCTTTGGATTCGAAAATTTGTAACTTGGAGGTTGAGCGTAATGCAATGGCCAAGAAGCTTACTTTGCTTGAAGAAAAGATCGACAACTTAGATCGCAATTGTGTGAAGACTTGCATCGAGGTTCGCAATGTTCCCAAGTGCCATAAAGAATCTAAAAGCAGTCTCTTCACAATGATTCAACATGTATCCAATCAACTAGAAGTCCTTATACAGCTTTCTGACATCCGTGATGTAACAAGAATACCTTCAAAAAAAGAAAGTAAGACCTCGAATTTAAGCATCGAATTTACAAACACGCTTCAAAAAGACGTCTTTATGCGTGCTGCCAAACAGTTTAATACCAAACATCCTACGGACAAAATTAATTCAAGTCACCTTGGCTTCGACGGACCGAAGATACCTATTTATATAGCTGAGCAGCTTACACCTCTTTCTAAGAAACTGTTCTATGCAGCGAGAAACTTCGCAAAATTAAATGGTTTTGCTTTTTGTTGGACGTCAAATGGTCGTGTCATGTTAAGGAAAAATGCCGATGGTCAATACATTATAGTAAAAAACGAAGAACAATTGTTGCAAATGTCTCAACCAATTAATGCATGACTAAAATGTAATTTAATTTTTGTGCCTTTTCTAAAATTGTCAAAACTACCTAGTATTTACTTTACCTTTCTAATTTTAGATATATTAAATGTTAACTGTTGGCTTACACGTACATCAACACAATACATAAACCTCACACACCAGTCCCGATTACTCACTGCATTCACACATCTCACACTCTTACATGTTTCTCACGTGATTTATAATAACCCGTTATCCAAGCTTTCGATGCCTCTTAGTATGATCATTGCACTCACTGCTAAAAAATGGTTCATAACGTAAATACTTTCATGGACACTGTTGATGAATTTTCTGTATCGGATTCACACGCTTGTACCCCAGAGCAGGCTAAGATGTTCATTAAATATCCAACACATTATTTAAAAATCCTTACTCAGAACATAAGGTCAATAAATTGTAATTTTCTTAGTCTGCAGACGCTACTGCAACGACTAGCTATGAACTGTGATATTTTGGTCCTGACGGAGTGCTGGTTGTTGTGCTCTAGTAATCATCATATTCCTGTCATTCAAAACTTTTCCATGTACAGCACTGTCAACAATACAAATGAAAGTGATGGTGTCGTAGTCTATGTCCGATCCAACCTTAATGTTGCCTGTGAGGAACTTTGTTTTGGTTCCGCCACCGGTTTAGTAGTGAGAGTGGGGTCTGACATAGCCATTCTGTGTATATACAGGTCCCCTTCGATAAATAATATTGATAATTTCCTTTCCTCCCTCAATAACTTTCTTCCCACTTTATCCAATATCAAGACTGTTGCTATTACTGGTGACATTAACGTAGATATAAAACCACTGTCACCTGATGCTCGCTCGCACGACTACCTCAATACCCTTGCACTTCACGGATTCCTCCCAACACATACTTTCCCAACGAGAGGTAGCAACTGCCTGGATCATTTGTTATTAAAGACCACAGTATCATCTATTTCACTAGTTTTCGACACAACTGTAACTGACCATTTCTCTTCGTTGCTGTGTATTCGTGTTAAAAAAACAAAATGTAATATGACTAAAACCATCAACAAAATTGATTTTGATTCCTTGGACAGGACTATGGGGATACTGGACTTTACACGCGTTTGCTCAGAAGTGGATTGCAATATTGCCACCGATACTCTGGTTGGGCTCATGGCTACCGCAATATCCGAAAACTCTTCCACCAAAAAAATATCATCCAATAAAATAATACTAAAACCTTGGATAACTCCGGGTTTGCTGCGGTGTATTAAACACAGGGACTTGCTCCATAAAAAATTAAAACAGTCACCAAATAATGTCACTCTAGAAATCTCGTACAGGCGATACAGAAACTTCTGCAATAAGTTGTTAAAAAAAGTAAAACGTCAATTCGACACACAAGAGCTCGATAAAGCTGGAAAAAAATCAAAAGTTCTCTGGGAAACTATAAAAAGAATCACAAACTCACAAAAACCACAACATGCATCAACACAACTACTTTCACACTCGGACACTCCATTCCAGTCTTGCAATGACCTAAATAAATTCTTTGCCGACTTAGGAAAAAAACTTGCAGATAAAATTAACAACGATCCCGTTTCACCTAGCTCACCTTGCTGTCATTCTACCGTTTCTTCAACATCCTTTGTATTAGATCAAACTGACGATGAGGAAGTCAAATCTGTTATTCACTCTCTTAGATCCACTTCTGCCACTGGTTGGGATGGTATCTCCTCCGCGGTATTAAAGAGATATTGTAACGTTCTTGCGCCAGTTTTAAGCTATATATTTAACCTCTGCTTTAAGACTGCTATCTTTCCGTCAGCACTTAAGAAGGCTATTATACACCCTATCTATAAGGGTGGCGATAAAAACTCCTTTAATAATTATCGCCCCATAGCCGTCCTTCCTGCCCTTTCAAAAGTCCTTGAGCGACTAATTAATAAGAGACTTGTAGGTTTTTTCGAAACTAATAACTTGTTTTCCTCTCAACAATTTGGGTTCCGAAAGAACAAATCTACTTCTGATGCAGTTCTTGAAGTAACAAATTTCATAGTTGAGAAAATTAACAATCGGAAGAAAGTGCTTACAGTGTTTCTCGACCTCGCCAAGGCCTTTGACACCGTTCCCATTTCTACCCTCTTAGACAAATTGGAGAGAGCTGGAATCAGGGGACTGCAACTCGAACTACTCAAAAGCTACTTGACAAATAGACTGCAAATTGTGAAAATTGGAGACCATCTTAGCGATGAGCTACCTATATTTTACGGAGTGCCACAAGGCAGTATACTTGGCCCAACACTATTTCTCATCTTCTTAAATGACCTTTGCAAACTCAATCTTACAAATGCAAAAATTGTGTCATTTGCTGATGATACAGCTCTTACATTTTTCGGTAACTCGTGGTCGGAAGTACTGAACCATGCACAAAATGGCTTTAATTCTGCTTTAAACTGGCTTCGATCTCACGCCCTTACACTCAATACATCTAAGACATATGACCTTTTCTATCTCACCGACCATGCAACCTGAATTTCCTATCTCTCTAAAAGCTCATTCATGCAACAGTTCAAATTTGCACACATGTCAATGTTCACTCATTGAGAGAGTTGATACTATTAAGTACCTAGGCATAATTTTGGATCGTTATTTGAATTATAAATCACACATTGATGCTCTAATAGGCAGGGTTAGAAAACTAATATACATCTTTAAAACTCTTCGCCACGTAGCTAACCAGTACGTTATTCGCAATGTTTATTACGCCTTATGCCAATCCATTATCACTTATTGTATAAGCTGCTGGGGCGGCGCAACTAAAACTACCCTTAAACCATTAGAAGTGGCCCACAGAGCTATACTGAAGATTGCCACTTTTCGACCTATTCTGTACCCTACCTCAGACCTCTATAAAAATTGTAACGTCCTCAACGTAAGGCAACATTTCATCTTGCAAACTATTCTTCTCCAACACTTGAAGACGCCCCTTATCACAATTTCGAAACGACGTAAAGATTTAATTTGCACTATCCCACCTCCACGATTTAAATTCACCAAGAGATATTTCTTTTATCTTGGCCCTTACTTGTACAACAAAATAAACGGCTCATTGTATATTTATAATCTGCCATACAGTAAATGCAAACACCTTTTACGTGGGTTCCTTCAAAATAAAAGTTACGACGAGACTGAAGATTACTTACTGACACCTACATGAAAGTACCTAATCCTAATCCATTCATTTAATCCATATAAACACACGCAACATCACTACACATACGCTCAAACTCACATTCACTCACTCACTCACACTCACTTACACTCACATCCACTTACACAAATATTTTAGTAGATCAATTTGCATGTCATTTAAATTTTATTTTTTCTATCTTTATTCCATCACTGTTAGTTTAATTTCCTTTATTTTGAATAATATGTGATGTATAAATATAATATGTATATATTTAAGTGTTAGGAGCACAAATAAAAACATGTTTCTGTGATACCCAAATAGGGGTCGAAACTGTCTCTCCTCAATACAGATCACTTAGTGATCTAGTCAGGGGAGCAGGAGCGTCACCCAACTATTTAGTATATATGTACACAATGTCTTTAAAATATGCATACCTACTTTATAAGTTCCACATGTACTGTATACCCATGTGTCTGTGTCTAAATAAATATTATTAATATTAATATTCTTAACTTAATTCCCTCGTTTCACTCGGGAATTAACACTTGAACCTCCTCGCTGCGCTACGGAGGTTCACCCCAGAATCCTTAGTGTCGTTTCGGGATTCAATACGCCCGTGACGTAAGGCAATGCTTTACTCCCTTGGTGCGTAATCTACTATTAAACTTAACCCCGCTCTCTAGAAATTTGTTCTATAACTCGGGTGCGTTTACAAATATTTCAACTTACATTTACAAAAATCCAGACTCAGAATGACTACTTGTAGATTATACAAAGTTTTGTTCCGTGCGGGAATCGAAACCACGAGAATCAGTACATCAATCTATCGCTCAGCCATTGTCTCAACCATTCCGTCAACTGTTCCTAAGGAGATGAGGAGCTCGTGGCTAAATAACAACCAGGTTGATTTTCAAGTATAAGCCCCGATTCTCGCGAGCAACCGATGGAAGCAAGTGGCGAATTGTCGTTCGGCGTGGCGGTCTAATGGGGAGGCCTATGTTCACAAATGGATGTCTTTCGGCAGATGATGATGATCATGAAGCCCCGTTTCCCGAAATAAGTTCAATGATGGATGACCATTAGGTACATACCAAGTTTCGATCAAGCCTCCTAAAATTTTAATTTTCTGGCATTCATCTGTATCTACCCCTGCTGTCAAACTTAAAAGAATCACTCACGGAAATAATATAAAGTAACTGGTAGTCTTTAATAGCCAATTATAAAAGAAACATGATATCAGCAACACTGGAAATAATCAGCTCAAACAGGTGGGCCCTCAATAAATCAATGTTGTCACCATTGTGCATTCGCATCGAGGACCCCTCATGTTGGCATTGCTGGTAATGTCACGTGACTTGACCCTAATTTGATGGTGAAGCTACGGGGTACTTGGGTAACGAAATATTTGATAGTGTAATGTTACTAAGTTTACTGTTTTTTCTTAACCCTTTTATTTCCTGGCTTTCGAGTGTGCATGGGAATATAAATGTGTAAAGTACACACACATCTACAAAATGTGTGTCAAAAAATGTCATTAAGAACTTTAAAAGCTTTTTGGATTTCTATGCTGGCTATAGACAAAGATATAGACAGGACTTATTTGAACTTAAAATATTGAAACATATTAGCTGTTAATATTTTTATTTAGATTTAAAATAAAAATTGAGTTTTGAACATTAGTCTCATTTATATTTTAAATCTGTGTCCGTTTTTTTCTGATGTGAGCAAATGGGGGAAGATAGAAGCTACAGACCATCATCAGCTATGGTCCTTACAAAACTCCTTCAAAGCCACTCATAATAGTTATTTGTTATACAAGAGTGCAAAGTTGATTTTTAACCGCGTGCTCATGTTTGATGACCGAGCAAGCGAATGATTCTAAATTTGAATCACGAGTGCAACGAGTGATTCAAAAATTAGAATCATGAGTGATAGCGAGGGAATCAAAAGAGCACAAGGTGAAAAATCTTTGCACTCGAGTGCAACACGTAACTTTTCATCCCACCTCAGCGAGGAAATTACTAAATGCAAAAACAAAAAAAAAACAGATGTACAATCGTATAAACACAAGATAGGCTTTTATTTCAGTTTAGGTATTAACTAAGACATTATTATAGAACAGAATAATTTTTAAATTAAAACAAATAATACTTAGGTAGTATGTAGTTGAAAACTACTACCTAAGTATTATTAAGTTACTTATTTTTATCTTGGTTTGTCGTAACATAACAATAAGACGTGAAATGAAAACCGCACAAAGCAAATAAAAAAAGGTATAACAAAGTACTGAGCCAAGAATGTTCCGGGTCTGAGATTTTAACAAAATAATTGTAGATTACGCTCCAAGGGAGGCGTATTGAATTCCGAAGCGATACTGAGGATTCTGGGGGTGAACCTCCGTCCGTAGCGTAGCGAGGAGGTTCAAGTGTTAATACCCGAAATAAACGAGGGAATAAAGTTAAAAATCCTTTGTGAATCAAGGGATCCAAGTTAGCCCAAAGCAACGCAGCCTTACACCCGAGGAGCGCACTCTGCTTACCCACAACCTTCGAACGTCAAGTGGGCACCACAGCAAGCGATCAGCTGTTGCGGTCATCGGCCGCCATTACTGCTGCTATTCTTTTGTTCATACGATGTTCTAAATTCAAATTTACTTTATTCACTAGAGGATAAAAACGGCTTTTACTCACTTGAGGTTAAAAACGGCTTTTACCGTCAGATATCGAAGAGCAAAAGTACCCTTTCCGAGATGGGGGGATGAAAAATACATTTTTTGGCCAGCCTTTTCTTTGAGATGGTCAGAAGTAAAGGTTACAGACACATAATCGACAATGAAGCGATCTTACCCCAGAAGAAGCTTGTACACTCTTTTTTTGAAGACACACACACATTTTTTGAGAACACTCTAGTTTTGTAAGGTTAGTTATTATGCGTTCGGAAACAGATACACAGCCTGCGTTTTTTAATGGTGATTTTCTTAAAAGTTATGAAAAATATCTAGTTCTTCTCTTTCATAACATTTAATGTCTTGGATTTCTGCAAAGTAAGGCCAAATTCTATAGTTTATTTTAAGTTAGCTGGTGATTTTCTAATATTGGATCGAACGCCTCGTCCTAACCTCGAGTACAGTTTCACGAGGGGATGCGGCATGGCGAGTAGCTCATTGATTCTACTAATCCTGGGGGAGTCTTAATGCCGACTGGTCAGCAGTGGGGATGTATTAGATGGACACGTGTCAATTCCGCTTTGTAATGAGATCTCTTTAATTTCATGTATTTTATTTTTTTTAATAGGAGGACTTTTTGGTTTTCTTAAGACGTGTAACTTTCGTGGCGATATGTTTTGTGTAATTTCTTGAAGACAAAGCCTTTAAATAGATGCTGCGGTCGAAATAGACTATGGAGGACACATTTTGAGGTATCAATGAAAATGAATGAACGCAATCCGCGTTTACAGGTTTAGTTAACTTTTTTTCTTTAACTTAGCTTCTACGCAATACAATGACATAGCTTGGTAGCTTTTTGGATTACGTGCAAATCTGAAAACGGGTTTTGATATTTATAAACCATCAAAGTAAATGTAGATTTAAAAATATCGTCGATTAATTCAATTGAAAATCGAAAATAATTATTACGCTACAGTCTACTCAATTTACTTTATTTTTTTTTTTAAAAGAAAGAAAACTTCCCCCTCATTTGCTTCCATCGCAAATCACCAACCGACACCACCCGTTTTTCAAAAAAAGAACATAATAGTGTACACCGATCGTCACTAGTTTCGGTCGTTATCGCGACATCGTGTTATAAAAGACCCTATTATATCATCTGACAGCTTGGAGCGCTCCCAAAGGATAGATATTTTACTTTAGCTGATTTATCGCCATTTTGGGACACTAGGTGTTGTGTTTTTGTCTTCTGTGTGGGGTAATTAGACGGTATAGCTTGTCTGGCATATTTTGGGGGTTCTACGTTAATTTGATGCTGGTATTATGTTAGGTTGCTGATTTATTTATTGGCAACATTTTTGGCCAGAGACAAAATCCAAAAAATAGTAGACTACTTGATATGGAGGAAATGGAAACAAAATATGAATTTTCTACTCGTTAGCTATTATTTCAGGGTTCAAGAGAGTTAAATTAATACTGTTGTACTTCGTGGAACTTCATTACTTTGGCAAGTTTATTTGGTGGTCGCCACTATTGATTCTGTTGCACAGGAGTTGCAGTGGTTTGGCAATTAAATATTGCGGGATTGTACCTACCAATAAAAAAGATAGAGCATTAAGTTATTAAAAAAACATTTCGTTACACAATCAAATAAGTAATAGCGAATATAAGGTATGGCTAACGTGTGTTATTGTATGTATACAGAAATATTTATGTGTATGTAGGTACGCAAGTCTGCAACTGTGCATACAAAACTTTAATAACATAATACGCTATGCAAACCTGCGTTTAACAATAAATCACGTCAAACTAGCCAATTAAATGATAATTTTTCACATATGACTGCAGAATTCATTAATTAATACAACAATTTGTAATAATATAGAAACGTTTGCGAACGAACTTTAAATATGAATGCGTTCATTGGCGCGTGACCGATTTCTTGCTATTCGAAATTTGAATAAAGACGTCGAAACCGCGACGTCAGTAAAGTCAAAATTCGAACGTGCATTAGCGCTAAATCGTTTATTTAGATTTTACACGCAGTTGACTCTGAATGCAAAATATGGCGTCCGAAATGAAATTATAAAATTATCCCTGTTTGTCTAGTTTAGAACACAAAGGAGAAGCATGTTTACACGCTATTTAACAATTATTTAACATTTGATTTGTACACGGACACGTGATTTGAATCTAACTTATTTGCATAATCCCCTTTATTAGGCACAATTACGATTTGACATAGCTATTCGATTATTAGTTTTGTGACATTTAATTTATAACTTTATCTGTACTGGCTGTTATTACAATTTTATTTAAATTAAGTAGCTTTTGAATCAATTTGTTTTTAGTTTCTTGTAGGATTTTTTCACTTTTTTCGAGTGATGAACGTTGTGTAAAGAATTGAGTAGTGTGTAATGAGAAATACATAATATTGCACGCGTCTTCACGCGTCATCCTCCGCAATTAGCCGATCAATCATTTGAACGCATCCGAACTAATTCGCGCCAAAACCCATGTTCCCTGTCAAAATATTTGCCACGGAATTTTGAACCTAATAACCAGTGCCAATAAAAGAATTAACTTATAAAATTGCTTACACGATTTTCTAGTAAAATATGTATTTTATTTCGCGCCAAAAAGTGTCGCTGGCAACATGGCGGCCCCATGGGACTTTATTAGTGTCGGCGACCCACCCATTATACATTTTTAAACCGTATCCATATAAATTAATGTCGATATCACCCTAGCGTAATATCAATCTCGTGCCGTAGTTGTTCGCGGATTATGTTACAAATAATATCATTTTGTACGGTGATTCGTTATGAATGGTGCTACCTATGGGTTTTACCGTATACGGTTGTTGGACCTTCTTGATTATTTGTTGGTTATTTTGGTAGATAGAATAATTTAATTTATAACAAACTCATGGAAATGCGATAAGTTAAGATTGTTTTAATAAATTCAAGTAAGCGCAGCGCTCGCACGAACTAAGATTACCTATGCAAATTTTATTATCGCTGCACATTCTTCTAAAATTAAGCCACTAACTGATTTAATTAATTATCTTCTAGCTCATCCATCCTTCAACAATTTTCTTGTGAACATATGAGAACATTTTTAATTTTACAACAATTTATTAATGAGAAATAGCAGACTAAAAAAACAATGTGGATACAAAAAAAATAATTAAGGAGGTTTACATCATTGTCATGAATGATATTTAAAAGAATAAAAAACTTGCACTGCCAGTATCAATACCATTCCGTCGAACTACCTTTCGGATAACGAAGTGTTCCCCTCAACAAGGGAGGCCAGTTTACTGTTTCTTTATTCCATTATGTTTTAAAGAGAATGTCATAGCTATCGGGCAAGTGCAGCGCGGAACGCACCCAAACTGTCGAATTAACGGAGGGCGCGAACAATAGCTCCCGATTTAAATTGCGAACGCAGCCTTTAATTGCGCGCTAATGGGCAACCGGTTTTTGTTTTAAATTGGCTGTCAAGTTGACAGATAGACTGTTTTGTTTGATATTGGCTGGATTTTAACGAGTATCAGAGTTTTTCTGACAGATTCTTTTGAGTATGTGGTCGGCGGTCGCGTATAAGCTCCCGTTTGCTATCTGCGCATAAGTTTTACTTGTCGCCCTCTATTATTTATTTATTTATTTAAACTTTATGAACAAAAAACATGTACAAAGGCAGACTTAATGCCTTGGGCATTATCTCCCAGTCTACCTTAAATATAAGTCCCTTAAATAATAGTCTATTAATTATAAGCTGAAAGAAAACATCGCCCATAGCCGTTTGACACATTCAGTCCAGTATATGTGTGTTTGCGTAAAATTAAGTACCTATAACAGTAATTAACACATTAAATAACGTCATTTTGGTCAGTTTTTTTATATGGAGAGCTAAAGAATTTTTTTATGTTTCATAATGATCAACGAGGATTTTGAACAGCCCTTACACGGCTTATATTTTAGATTATTTAAACTTTACATGTCTCGATATCATAAAATTACAATGACTTAGAACTACATGAAATTGTATGTAAAAAAAATCCTTAAAAAAATAACAAAATCCCATCGATCTATAAAAGCCAATTACCCAAACAATGGTTGTAAAATAATACCCACAAACTGACACCACAGATGAAAATGTTATAACAGATTATTATCATGGCAACACCGTGGGGTGATGCGTCGAAGATATCAAATCACAATTTCGGCCAGAGATTGCGTATTTGCGTCGACAGATCGACGTCCCTTATTTATTTGATTAGGATGCTTTTTATCAGTGCTGCATCTCCCCTAAACAATTTATTTTTTGTTTGTTTGTGGTTCAAATTATTATTGTGGCTGTGAGATATGAAATTGATGACATTAGGAAGTTTTATTATTTTCGAGTTTTATCTGCTTTGAGATTTCTTAAGTTCAGAGTTGTACTTTGTCATGTAAAAGTAGGCTACTGAAGGGAAATTGCAGGTATTACCTACCCAGTACAACCGCCCCTAAGACGACCCACTGACTTTCTAGAAGTCAGATAGGTATAGGCGCTATGCTCTATTTAAAAAGGTAGTTGTGATCGGAATGCTGCTAGACTGGAAGCTGATCTTAATTTGAGTAGGCAAATGTTTAGCCAAGATTGACTAAGCCTTTTTCTGAAATTTCAAAAATTACTACATTATATAATTGTTATTCTATTATTATTATGGTATACTACATACTACAATTACTTACTACTTCATGAAAAAAAAGGCGTAGTCTATTTTAACTAAGTTCTTCTATCTTCATAATTATTAAAATTATACAGTTTACTTTATAGGTAATTGTAAATTTCTGTATGGTATCCATTCATCTTTATCTTAGTAATTAATTACAAGACCCACCAAAACTCTTGCAAACACTAGCTCCCACGATCACAGACCCATTCACCACAAAATCGTGAGAACTCATCAAAATCATAACAGAAAAGTTATTTTTAATAAAGATGAATCCGCATAAAATCAACAAAATTCTGTTGTTTCGCCCCCTGGCATTATAACATGCAATCTTAGGCCTATTAGATTAAAACGTTACTCTATTTGAATGACACGTGGCGAGCATGCGCCGTGCACACGAAGTTTGACAGCTAAACAAACATGGCGGCGATAGCGGAATCAGAATCAAATCTTTATTAATATTATATGAACAAACACAGTGTTCTTTATATGGGGTTTTGTGCAAATATAATTTTTGTAATTGCTCTTGTTCCCCTTAAGTAGTTATTTATTGTGAGGGAGGAAATTATGTGCTTAGCAAATAATGGTTTGATTAATTACTGCTTGTGATTGATCATTAACTTAATGTTCTGTTAACTGTAATAGAGAACACTAATAAGGTTTTAAGTAATTTACTTTAGTACTTTGAAGAGTGCTATTCTCGCATACGGTTTGACTTGGTTACCAAAGCAGTCATTTTCTAAAATTAAGTTATATCTTTAACTATAGTAATGAAAATGACCATAAGGTCTGTATAACTGCTTATACAGACCTTATGGTCATTCATTACTATATTTTTTTAGTTTCTAAAGATAGAGATAGGTATCTCTATTTTTATTGCTCTGGCCTTATCCCAATTCACTTGACGAATATATTTTCTTCTTCCAAACTTATTTCTCTTTTTACCCGCTTTTGTAGTAAAATTGTCTTTGAAATAGTTTTTGCATCATTTGTTTTGTATTTACCTGCATACCAGTCCATATTCACACTCAAACGTACCATCGAGCGACCAAACTCCCCTAAAAAAATAATGTTAATTTCCTACATCAAACAAAACAAGCCATTCAACGCTAGTCTATCTAGTTTTAACAACCACATGAAATTCTCAGAAACGACGGCTAAAATACGTCACAGGAATACAGTAGGAAACGCTCGAAATATGGAATATTCCAGCAGGCGCAATCCTCGTAAGTTGGGATATTCCAACGGGCGCGTGATATTTACCCACCGTAGAGAGAGAACAGGCTATTAATTTACATAGTAATTTATCTTGTAATTAAGTACGCCGCAAATTGCTATCTCAGCCCTTCATAATCCTTTCGCGCTGTTGCTTGGCGCTTGGAAACGATGATGTTAATGGTGATATGCTCCGATTTAGATATTTTTAGTTTACTGACAAATCTTTTGTGTTTACAGCTAGAATAGGCGTTGCAATTTTTGATTTTTGGATTTTTGGCATTCGTGCTCTTACGGATTTTTCCTTAGTTTTCTTTTAGTATATGTATATGTGGATATCATAATATAATCATCATAATAATCGTGGATATGGAAATTGGATCAGTGGGTCACTAGACAATACACAGAATACGTGTTGAAATATCTATTTATCTACTAGGTTTTTTATTTAGATTTTTTTCATCAGTTTATAATTATAACTACGAGATAACGTAATGCGATACTTCAAAAATGCTTTTTATCTCAACATAACGTGTTTGTTACTAAGTAAATCAGTAATGTTTCCCCTAGAAACCAGAAACAGATGATCGCGTCCCATCCCCTCGTTTCTACCGTCAGCCTGCGGTTGGTGTTGACACGCAGCCGACAGACAGGGATTAAGGTTATCTGCATCACAAAGCCTGCACCCTGGATGGCGCCGATTGCCAGACAACCCACCCGGTCGTCAATATAGCCCCGATTTTTGGAGTTTCCACGATTTTTCGACCAAGTTTCGGTGGAGAAATTGAAGGAGTTTTGACGTTTCAGTGAGTCCAGGTAATTTAAAAAGTCCAATTTACTTTTAAATATTATTTTATTAACTTCATGCTTAGTGTGTGTTTAAGCAAGATTGTTTTTTAGACTCGAAGTTAATTTTCGAAGTAATTAAATTCTGAATTAAACAATTCATTCTTTGCTTAACCTAAAATTTGTTAATTATCACATCAGAATACCATAATTGGCTTTTATTTACTTTAAATAAAAACAACCATTAAAGAATTTTCTGAAAGTGAATGATTTTGATAATGGACGGATGTATACATAATACAATTTTTAACAGATTTTTTGACAATTTATCTTTTAGTCTGATAAAAGCACCTTTCTGTAAGTTAATTTTCGGCTTCCACGTGAACAATAACGCAGGCAAAAGCCAGCTCCAGCCAATGCTCGGTTTTAGAGACGATGTCGAACTCGACAAAAATTTCTATAACGTCATTTCTTCGTCAAATTTTACTGAACTCTAACGTTAGCCTTCAACAAATGGCAAATTTGACATAGCAATTTTAAAATTTGTCGAAAAATGACGACATAAGAAATTGTCGAGTTCGACACCATCTCTAAAACCGAGAATCGGCCCACTGCGATGTAATCTCAAATCTCTAATTTCCTCCTTCAATCCTCACAATCCAACAATTTATCTTAAGAAACAATAACCTTTAATAAAATAATCCACAACATTAATTGGGAGTCCGCATCCAAAATCAAAGCACGCCAAGTCATATTGTTGAACACAGCTTGTTAACAACTTCGTCCAAATTGGATTGTTTCTTCAGTTTCAGTGGAGTTCGGACTTTGGGAGTTGCACGGCACTTGGCATCGATCAGGTCAGTATCTGTGGAAATCGAAGTCAAAGTTCTGCGGGAGATTATGAAGGATTCTACTGAGGTTTATAGAATAGATTGAATTCAAGTATTCTTTACTAGGTGTAACGAGTCGCAATTTCTGTGAGAAAATATGTTTTGAGGTCTTTGCTTTATTTTTTTGGCATTTGAGTGCCTTCATCGCATTGTTATTTAATAAAATGCGGTAGTGCCGTAAGTTTTGACTATAACTATGCAAAAAAATAACATGCAAAGCTAGGAAAGCTTATCTAGTTAAAATATTACAAATGTAATTGGCGCCCAGCTTGGGACAGTTGTCCCATGTTGGGCGCCATTTGTGCCAGTATTATTTTCGCTTTTAAAATGTTATTTGTTTCAGATACATTGAAAGACATTTTAGTAGATACCATTTTACACAAAGTCTTGCAAATGTAGGTTTTATCGCTTTAACATCAGCTGTCAAGCTACGTTTCTGAATGTTAATAATAATTAATTTCAATGTTTATGATACTTTAGTCTTACGTCTTCCGTCTAGTACCTACATTTAATTGAGGGTACAATCCAGTACTGTACTGTATGTTTATTTAGCCACAAACAAAAAAAAACTTTTTGCTTAACAGGATACAACATTCTAAAAACTACATCCAAATCAATACAGTCGCAGCTTCACAGAGTATCAACCGCTTTCAGAACACGCAATCTGAATGCGTTGTCATCCGACGCTGCGGCAAGTCTATTAATTCCATTCAGTAGAGGGTACAAACCCCTAAATCGATATACGCTAAGAGGGACCCATTTCACGGCTGAACACCCGCGCGACCGACTTGGGTGGAACTCCACGTGATATGGTAAGTGCGTTCGATTCTCTGCTCCTTTATAATATCCTGGTACCTTTGAGGAGTTTAATGGTGTTTTTGGATGGGATTTGTATATCATTGTGATTTGTTTTGAAGTGTGCTTGAATAGCCTGTCTTTTTGTCTCTATGTTTGTTTCGGAAACCATCTTACTTTAAAAAAATGTAATTTTGGATACAGTGTAATTGAGTGAAGCAGGGATGAGTCACTAGTTTTATCACATTGCAATACAGCGGCATGAGAACGATGGGGTGACCATGAATATGACCATGCTTTCTGATGCATGCTATTAATTTGAATAACCAACGATGACTTAGTTCCTTTACGTTACAGAATTTCCTAAAGTCAAATCCAAATCCTTTAATCGACAAAAACATTCCAAAAACTCAGCTCTTGACCCATTATTATCGTTTTAAATAGCATTTAAAAGCAACAATGGGAGAGCACGCGGCGCGACGTCCGCCCGCCTCGGCGTCCCGCACGCGATTGCATAATTTTTAATCACGCGACCGAGTAAGCAGCTAATACGGTAGAACGAGATACCGAGGGTAGTTATAGCTAACTGGCGGCAAAGCGGAATTGGCTTTTGTCATCGACAGCGGAACGGATCTTCTTTATTTTTCTGTGCGCCTGGTACGTGCGGTTTTTAAATTGTTTTTTTTTTTAATGATTTGTATGTATGGGAATAATTTTATGGTGAACATGAACAGCTAAGAAAGTTAACTTCTGTGGATTTAGTTTCATATTATGAATAGAAAACGGTTTAAGATTTTGGATACAAGAGCTTAATAATGGGTCGCGGGACCGTCTTATCGGATAACCATGACCCTGGAATGTAAAAGGGGACTATTGAAGGAACACCGTGGATTTTAGTCATTACAAGTCTGACAGTCCCTTCCACTACAAACTGGTATTGGATTATTTTACCACAATAGAAAGAAAAACTAAATGAGATTTCGACTCTCTAAGATGAAACCGTATAAAAAATGGTAAAAATTCAGTATTGTAACTCTTAATCTTCTTTCTCGTCAACTATACTATACTAGACTATATTATAATTTATGTTTGGACTACTAAACTGCCAATAAAATCGCAAGTGCAATAATCAAGAAAACCAACGACATGTGTACCCAAAACATACTCCATTTACCTTCACACTTGACTAAATTAAAGTGTCAGTTCAAACTATAACGTCAGTGCCGACCCATTCATTAATCCGCCATTGTCATGGTAAGCAGTCTGTGATCTATATTTTAATAACACGCCTCGATGGACGTCTAATAAGGGCGAAAATTGTGTTAGGGATGACAACGCATAGGGACTGAAGGACGTGGTATGTTTTTAATCGTATTTTTTATCATCACTAGCTTATATTCGCGAGTCCGTTTGCGTGGACTTCGGGTATTATCGTTAGAACTTGAGGGTAGGTAAGTATCGTATCCCATTTTCAGGTCGAATTATTGTCACCATGATATTTTGAAAACTTCGTTCGGTATCGGTAACAATATTCCTTCGGGAATCCTCTAATCTTTTTATTTTGTTATTGCATTAAAATGAAAAAGTGTTGTTCGCGTATTAATCCAAAAGCCCTAGTATACACGTTTTTGTGACGTTACGTCCGGGGTCGCGGGACTGTCTGATGAGGCAACCATGACCCGTGAAACGTAAAAGTCTTTTGAAGGACAATGTGGATTCTCATCAGTACAAGTCTGACATAATCAGTCCCTCCCGTCCTGTCCTGGGTGGGAGGACTCAATTTCATAAATTTACCACATAATTTAAAAAAAAAGTATAACCTGTAATTATGACGTCAATTTATTGGACCACTTAGAGATGGATCCCACAACTACCCCAATTTACAAACTAAAAGTAGGTAATCGCGAAAATATCCAACCACCAAAAATTAGACTGATCAATTCATCAAAGCGTAGTGCGCATTTAAAAAATACATTAGTGAATTATGTAAATGTATGCGTTCAGAAATGGGAAGTTTTCTCCGAACAAATCGTCGGAAGCAATTTTCTCGTAGGGATTTAATGCGAGATCTTACTGTGCTTGAGCCGAGTACAGGCATAGGCGAAACTTGCTCCTGACAGGCTATTTTTTCAAATGTATTTATTTTGTGTCTTGTCCGTCGCTTTATTAAGTAAGAGATAGCAATTGAATAAATAATAATTTTATACTACTGCGGATTTAGTAACATTTTACGTTAATGCTAGGCTCTCCCATTTTACACTCATTTATTAGGTAATAAAATAATTTAATCAACTAAGTTCTAATTGACATCCATTTATGAGAGTTGTAAAATCATAAAAAATCGATTTCAGAAGGCATCTAATTTTTTGAATTGTCTACAGCATTTTAACACCGGGCAGGGGTATTGGCTAACTTGATACTCACTGACCAGCGGTTGTCCACCGAACTTGGATGACTTGATACATGTTATGAGTAGTACCTCAAGATCTCAAGTTAGAATAGTTGATTTTAGGGAACATTTATCAGTTTCATTACAAATGCAAAAGCCAATACGAAATTCACCTTTTGACAGCTATTTGATAGTCACCACCCAGACACCGAGATACGCAATAGCCCCGCAGGTTAACGAATATGTGAACTAAGAGCCAATTTAGCCATCGGGTGTACACTGCCGTCTCTATGATTCTTTTTAAAAGCTTAAAGCTCATTCAGGATTCGCCTAAATATGCAGCTTTTAAATGAAGACTTAGATGCGACGCGTTTCCATTGATTTGACCTTAAAGACTAAAAAGCGAATTTCTTTCGTTTTCTCAAGATTTTTGACAATATAAAAGAATCACTTTATTTATGGTTTCATTTCATTTTTTGATGTTATTACAGACGTTATTGATGAACTTTTTTTTAATTTCGTTCGTCAATAAACGCATTTACTGGTTTCGTCGAATTTCGCCTCGCGAGGCATTCGCCACGCAACGCAGCTCGGTTAGTGTGGACGTGTCCCGGCCGAGGCAAGCGAGCGCGATTCCGCGGGCGAGCAGCTACCGAGCGCCTGAGCCATCCAGTGTCGGTTTTTGTTCCCTCACGTATGTGGCGGACTGCCTCGCGATGCAGTTTCCTCGCTCGGAAAATGCCTCGCAAGGCTGCTCGCTCTGTGTCGACGCACCTAAATGAAGGATCCTGTATGACTGGGTTACACATATCTACAATGGAAACGCACACGCTTGTATAAGTCTAAGGCAAATCAGGAGGCAATTTATAAAAGAATTGAATACTCAATTACTGACGATTTGTGACGTTTAAGTTCCGATTGCGACACGATAAATTGACTCCAAGCCTTCGTACTTAGAACACAATGGATGCGAACACGAATGTCTTAAACTGCCGTATTTTTTAAAAGAATGGCTTTGCATAAGTCTGCAGTTCTGCGTATTTGTTATGTCCTTTTAAAAATTCTAATGTTTACCAACATTAGATTTGGTCTGTGGACAGATTTTTGAACAGATTTTTTTTTAGTAGATAAATTAAAATACGTTGCCCCACACTAGGAATTCCTGTGTCGTGTGTGTGTGGGTGTGGGTGAGTTTACAAACACACAGATTATAGAAACACACATACACAATAACCCAGACTCGGAACTCCTGCTTGTAGTTCATACAAAATACATATTCGTTCCGTGCGGGATTCGAACCCGTGACATACTGCGCAGCAGTCCAATCGCTCAGCCACTGCGCCAACCGCGCCATCAGTTAGTTATTTTTTTATTATTATTTAATTAAAATTAATAAGTAGAAGTACTATACTATGCGTTTCAACTATGATTAGGGAGGGCCTCATTAGTTATAGGACCTTGTTAGTCATGAACTAACGAAAAAAAACACTTTAGGTTCTTTTACAAATACGATTTTCTTTCGACAGCAAACACAATATTTCCATGAAAAAATGGTGTATGTAATCAGTCCAAGACCACTTAAACATAAACCACCGTTTATAATAAGTAAGTTTACATAAAAAACACGTCAATATTAAAACATTTCGTATTAAAAATATCGAAACTCAAACATTTCCACTTCAATAATGTTAAAACTATCCAATAAAGCGGAATCTACAAAATATTTTACGGCCCTGAAAACTTTACAAAAACCAACCTTATGCCAAGATGTTATAGTTTATTCTCGTTTGGGTAGGGTAAAGGTAATTTGTTACTGAAACCTGAAACAGAGTTGTAAATAAAGAACGCTTTATATAGCTGGTTGTAACATTGAGAGAAACATACAGTTTGCATTGCAAAGATAAGTTTAAAGTGATCTTGGATACAAAGATAGTCATTTGTAGTAAGAATTGTTTAATTAAGATAACGTTTTTAGCATACAAATTATAATAAACTGTCTTTTGCCCATAAATCAGTAGGAACTAGCTTATCCGGGCACGGCTGGCGAAGTTGCTGAGCGAATGACTGTTGCGCTACGTGTCGCGAGTTTGATGGCAAAAAGAAAATGTAAGTGAGAAAAAAATTATCACACTTTTTTATGGAAGCAGGAAACACCATGTTTCTCGATCGCTTTTTAAGCTTACTAGGTAGCAAATTATATTCTGAGGGAAATCCTGAATACTGAACATATAGCATACATTTTGTTAGCCTACAATGCCTACATTCTTTATTAAATTAATAAGTACTTTACTAATATAATATATAATAGACGCCGAAAAAAACCAATACTTAAAAAGAATTGCAAAGCTGTCGCCTAAATGCGCAAGAATCTTTTGAAAATAACAGTAAATGTTAGACATTTTAAAATTCGAGGTATTAATATTTATGTACCAAGTTGTGGAGAAAAAATTGTGCTGAACAATCGAATTTTAGACAGCAAAATTGATAAGACCTCTCATTGTCTCGACCAATTTTGATGTCGTGATGATAGGTAGACCATGGACCATGATGTCACAGCATAGATGCTTTTTAACCCAGTCCCACAACTCCGTAGAAGTCGTGAAAGCAAGTATAATATTATTAACATAATTATATCCAGCCAATCGCAATTAGTGTTGAGTTCAGTGGTTTGTAGCTAACCGATTATGATTGCTCTAATTGCGTCCTAATTACCGAACAGGTGGTAATGGGTCGCATGTAATGATGTTGCAGTAAGTGTAGATTATTAGTTTCTTACATTGTTGTGGAATACAAAGATACTTAGGTAACTTTCACGGGGTGCTGAGGCAGGAAACCTCCACGTGCGCCCGTGGACTGGAGTTCCCTCTCGGATACGTCCGGGGGGAAGACCAGTTTTTCGGGCCGGTGCACCCTGGGATGCGGGCAAAAACTCTTCTTTAGGCTCTGTGTGCCTAAGGAGTCTTTGCCCGTATGCGAATAGCCTGTCGTGTGGACGCTCCAACGCGTGTCCCTCTGATCAGCAGAGGGCACAGCGGCAGAGCGGGCTTGCGGACGGTGAGTAATGGGTGGCTCGCCGTCCGACCGAGGACCAAGCCCGGGTTGGTGGCGCGTCGTGTTTCGCGCCAAATGCCTGCTGGGGTCGCGGGTTTTTTCTTAACCCAGGTTACCGCGGCCCCGGAACGTACAGGGCATCCGAAGGAACACGGGTGGATTTTAGTCAGTAAGAGTCTGACAGTCCCTTCCGCCCCACCCAGGGCGGGAGGACTCATTTGATGATTTTACCACCTAAAAAAAAAAAAAAAAAGGTAACTTTCACATTAGCGATTCGTGCGATTTGCTATTTCTACTAACTAAATATGAAAATCGTCCTTGCTATATAATGATGCAAATCGACTGACTTACGTCGTTGTGGCGAGCGTTGACGAGCGTTGCGATTGCATGTAGCGGGGAAGTGGCGTCGGTGACAGTAAAAATGAAAAGGAACCGTCTGTCTTGGTATGGGCCATGCGATGAGGATAGATGATACTCATGTGACTAAGAGAGTGATGAGTATGAATGTTGATGGATGTAGATGAGGAAGGCCAAGAAAATATGGATGTTTAAGGAACGATATGAAAGGAGTAAATGATTCTGAGACGTCCAATAGGGTGGAATGGAAGAAAAAAACGTGTTGCACCGACCACAAGTAAAATGATATTTTGATGAATGTCACGAAGTCCAAGGAAGACCAACAAATCATCTTTCAGGGTCAAAAGGTAGCAAGAAACAAAATTCAAATGGTTCAGGAGAGCAGCATCCTTCTTGTAGATCTTCTCTTTCTCGACAATTCGCAATCTAAACCATGTCTGCAGTTTAAATCCATCTAATTTTACATCCTCTAATACGAAATATCGAGCATGACAGCGGTTGTCATACTAGCACGCCGCACGACTTGACTCGGTGTGACCGGATCAAAAGACCGGACCATGACGATCGTAATGACCGCAAATATACATTTAATTAAACAGAACGTGAATACAGACTGTCAATTTTACATGCGTTTAATATTAAGATGGCTCATTATACTGTTTGTTCTAAAATTAGATATCTGTATGTTGATTTTCTGAATGGTTTCTGGCATGATGTGTCGTTTTCTTGACGCATTCTTCTGCGTGATAATTTTTAGTGAACTTTTTTAACTGAAAACTGTTTTTAAATGTTAATTCGGTCCATGATTTGATTATTTTCAGTTAATAACTGAAAAATTAATAGGTCGCTTTTGATGATGATTTGAAATTAACTTGAAAAATATCTAAAAATAATCTATATCAATGAGCGTTTAAAAATTCATTGAGTGAATTTAAAATGTATAAATTCAACAAAACGAATGACGTGTATACGTGTGATTAACACTTTTGTTATTCTTTGGAACGCAAAATATAATTTATAAGTTACAAAAAAAAAATACAAAAATAATCAGCCAGCATATTTACGCGCCAAAAAGACAATAATTCAGAAAAAGAACACATTTAAATAAAAATAAGAAGCGTTTGGCGTGTTCTGACAACCACTATCGTTTGTTAAAAGGGTCGTAATTAATATCAAAAATAAACTTTTATTTAAACATTATTTTAAGAAAACGTTTAAGTGGTTTTGTGAACACGAAAATTTTTCGTAATTGTTTTTCTTTTTGACTAGTTGCAGACTGTGGATTTTCTCGTGCTATATTTGAAGTAATCATTAAAAAGCTTAAAGAATATTAATTATATAATATAATATATTATTTAAGCATGTTTCCGGTTATTTTATGGCTGAACGAGATTTGATGAAATTCGGCAATATGATGGAGTCGTTAAATCAACACAAAGTTTTGTCTTGAAAGGCTGAATAAGAAGTCGAGGGCAAAAACTGGCTGTGATGTATTTGGAGTTGGACTGTACTATTCAACCTGGAATGGCCTGGACCTAATAAAAGTCCTTCATTGTAAATTGGGCTTGTTTAAAAATGGTAAAATATATTTTATTGATTTTTAACAGCGAGTTAAAAAACCACTAAGCCGTATTTCACAGACGAACCAACATCGTAACCAACGAAGAGTTAAAATAATATATCATTTAATGCATGTCGAAAGAGCATCTTTGCGTATTTTTGTCCCACAAACGACCTATAATAATAATTTACAAAATTGTATTCGTACACTTTTCTTTGGAACATTTATTGCTTTTTAATGTACTAGACGACATGGCTGTACAGCCAACGGTCACACGTCATAACATCTGCTTTTATCTTTTTTTTATCTGTCATCCGTCAAAAGCTAACGACTGGCAAAAGTGGCAAGCGCCAACAGCCTGCATACCGCCTTGTTTATGGCGAAAGGTCTATGGTCCAATTTTAATCGCCACTTTTTAAATCTAAATGAAATTAGTGTCACGTTAATTTAAGATAATCTTTTAATGTTTCTTTTAAATCCATTAGAGAAAACTGTAATAATGGTTTTTTTAAGCTGAATGTTTTAGGCTGTGAACTATTTATGAAAGTCTTTTTAAAAAAAAACGATTTATGGTTCTAATTTTAAAACGGTTTCTCTAACCCTATTCCTTATCTAACCTACAACGAATTCTAAACGAATTCAAAAATTATTGAAGAGAAAAGAACAGATAATAAGGTTATTCAACTTTTGTACCCTACTATGCATGTTATTGACAAATTAAGACAGTACCCTCTATCTTTATAAAATCCTTCTGATTTTGTGTGTTTATGTTGAAATGTTAAACAAGAAATTGAAGTCATTAATTCTACTATAAAACAGTAGGTAACTGTACCCTAAGAATTTAAACAAAAAATAATTTAAATAGGCCACACAACTATTAAAAACTAATGAGAATAACACTTTCAAATCACACCACAGACAATTTAAAAACCCAAACTTCCATAACCGCGTAAAGAAGGACCACAGACAAAAAATACGTTTTCTTATTCTTTTTTCAAACTATCACGCTGCTGTCATCATGTGTGAAGTGGCCAGTGAAAAGATCTGAGAGCGGTGTGATGTCTTTGAACGTCTGGAGACACCGTTACAACATGACACGGGAGGACTTATAACTCATACCATTTGTCACTTTTAATTGCCACTTGTTCGTTGTCGAATGTCTGAAGAAACGTTATATAAATAGTTTATTGTGAAATAAATGTGTGCAGTAGCTGTGAGGAAGAGATGGATTCTGTGGCGCTTAAACGCGGCTTAAAGAAAGGGTTTGATTTTTTTTTTACTATTTTATTAGGCGTTTGGTTTTGCATTGATCTGCTAAAAAAAGCGTCACAATAATATAAATAGTTTCAAGGGGGAACCACATTGTTAGGGTAAACTAAGTACCAAAGCATACGGATATAAAGGATTAGAACTGTCTAATGCTATAATTGCAGTTTCAAAAAACAAATATTCGTTTGTTACATGGCTATTTTTTTTAATCGTTGCCCTACACTTGGTTTTTCTCATGTCGTGGATGCGAACAAACCTAGAAATTCACAAACAAAAACGTCCAGACCCGAAAAAACTACTTGTAGATCATACAAATATTTGTTTCGTGTGGGAATCGATCCTGCGACACGCAGCGCAGCAGTTTGATGGCTAAGCCACTGCGCTAACCGTGCCGTCAGCTCTAGTTGTATAGCTGTTTCCGGTTTGCATTTTATGCGAACATAGCCAGTATTAGAAAAAAAAAATACTAGTATTTTTTAATAAGTAAGTATTGTATGGCATTAATAGGCTTATAATTGCTCCATTAAAGTCACATATCTACCTCTCCCTTTTTTTAGACAGGCTTAATTCTAATTTAAAACTAAACACCCATTACCAGCCAATTAGATCTTCCATCCCTCTTCCTCCCAACCCAAACAACTACATCTATCTCACTCCCTCCATCCAATACTACAAGGTGACAACCCCGCAAATCCTTAAAGAAATTAAGACATAAATACTGAAACAGTAATGGCGTTCAAAGCATCCATTAATACGTCGATGGCTGGTTTTGCTTTGATGTCCTACCATCACATCGTTGACAGCCGGCATTGGACTGTAAACACCTAAACGACATCCTATTCCGGCCAGTTATTATTGATTCTAAACGGTTTCGGTTTTTGAAACTTATCTACGGAATATGGATGCCGTATGCGGTTGAATAGTTTGTGTCTGTGCAAGTGCCGTTTGAATTTCGAACTTTCGTTATCAATGTTGATTTTGCGTAATGGCTGCTACACATCTTATGAAAAATCGTTACGATTAGACTGTACAGTTCAAACTGCAACGATAAATCTACAAGTCTGTATGATGAAAATCTAACATACTGTACAGTTTTTCTCACACACACACAGTCATGTAGCTTTATCGTTGCAGTTTGAACTGTACCGTCCAATCGTAACGATTTTTCGTAAGGTGTGAAGCTGCCATAAGAATGTATTAATAGATAATGTGTTTTATTACCTAATTTATGTTGTTACGAATATATAAAAGTTTGAGGAAATCTTCAACTGCTTAAAATTACTTCCATTCACCATTATTTCTTCTTAACGAGCAATTTTTTGTCTGCAGGGCTTTCCTAATTCGGCCAGACTGTTTTTACTTCTTTCAAATCTAGGGTTACAGTATCAGCCTTGTTGTTGAAAGCTTGTTTTGACATTTCATTTTGTGCCGCAATATCATTTGATTATCTTCAGATACACCGACTCATAACCAAAAATAAAGTCCTAAATGTCTCAAACATTGAGTCATCCAGTTACGGTTTTACTTTACCTTTCATAATTTACGTGCAACTAATAGAAGAATGAGTAAACCATAATAAATTATCACCAACATTCTACCAACAGAACAGTAGCCAAATTCAAATTAGGGTTGCCAATAATAGCTTCGTTTATAACGCAATAAACTAAATATACGTAATGCCTTCTCGTCGGCAAGCCGTCCTGTACGCCCCGTTTGACATACAATTAAAAATGACAGATGACTAGCCGCCATTTTGAAACCGCTCAAAGAAGGCCGCGTTTAAAAAAAAAGCCGTTCAACACATTTTTAGCTAGTTAATATAGAAGATTAGAAGGATGGATGTAAAGTTGTCAATCATATGGTTTTGAGCGCGTGAAAGATTCTAGTAGCCGTTGTAACGTGTCAATTATTTATTCTTTGATGTATTTGCCAATTTTGTCAAGGATTGTTTTTTTATGTTGTTGGTTTTGCGAAAAGCCTGGAGAAATATTTACATTTTACTATTTTTTATGTTAAAATATCGTTTATACATAATTATTTTCCATTTCTGAACGTTTTTTTGTGGTGTTCAAGAACCCAGATCAATACAATTGTCTGCACATCTGTTGAAATTCTTGAGTACCTGCCTAGGTATTGATGGAAGCTTTGTTTTGTTTGTTTTTAAAGCCAAAATCTAGTGCTTATTAATTAGTTATGGATAGGATAGAGATACAGGTATTTTTAGTAAGCCATAGTTTCATAATATCTTCATAAAAATATCTAAGTTATTTTAAAGTACGTACAGAAAAGGCTATTGAGAGATTATCACTCGATTTTCCAATTACAACTTATTGATGGACTGATTTGTCAGGAACTAATCAGTAGCCTTAGCACGAGTTTTCAGTATTTAAGACGTGAAGTAAACTGGAACTTTGACAATTTCAAATTGTCAATTTTCAATGAAAAAATTAGTTCCTTCTTTGCACACCAGAGGCGCTGTTCCATTTGTTCATACAAGAAACGCTGTAAATACTGAAAATACTCTGTAAAGTAAAATAATGGAAACTCGTGCTAGGGCAACTGATTATTTGACAGGAGTTTAACTTTATGTACAGACGCAAGTACAGAAATCTACCTCAAGCTAGGTAAGTAGGTTGACCTACTGGCGTCTGATGGTTATGCTTGAATTATATTTTGACACATTGTTGTTGATTTTATTAACCAAAACTGGGTGTAACTTTACATTAGTATAGGTACTGATTGTAACACTTTTCATACCTAGTACAATGAAGCAAGGAATTATGCCCAGCATGGTGGTGGTTAGCCAAAAGTGAGATAACCACTTTTGGTGCCTAACCACAAGTTATCTAGTAACTTTTTGTAAATTCTTAATATAGCGAAACTATAAAAAAAATCAAAAACTGGTGTCTGATTAGGGTCGGATGCAACGGCCATCAGTTAATACCAAATTGATCCTTTCCACTACAACAAATTGACAACAAAATTGATCGTTTCCACCATAAACTTCAAATCCTTCAACCAACAATATTTATTCTCATATTGCACTATTTTTCATCTTAAATATTTAAGGCGGTACAATGGTAGTTTCACCCCTTAAAGATGGCTCGAGGCGATACGAGTTCCCCTACTTCCCGCCCATGAATTTAATAAATAATAGATGAATGATATCGTGTAAATAAGGACCGAGAAGTGTGTCATAAATATAGAAAGATCTTTGTTTAGGAAGGGATGAATTTCGGCTTATGATCGTGGTCTAAAAATGGAAATATGTATTTCATATTAACTTGTAATCATCTACACTAGCGTTGAGCTCCTTGTGTTATGAGTTGAGCTACACGGTAACTGACACATGCTTGCACTGACTGGACAGGTCCACTCAAATCTGTGTGGTTCTTTCTTCAAAAGATCACCTCAGACACCTGCATGGTTCTCATATAACTTTTCTAGTATAAAATTGTCAGGACTTTAAAAGAGACTGTGACCTCTGAGTTTGTTTCGGATGTTTCTTCTCAGAGTAGTCAGGTACGAAACACCGGCCTCATCTAGCTTTAAAAATAGTGTGTGTATAGTAAAGAGTTTGTCAAAACCAATTTGCTAAATAAACATCATTTATTTATCATTTATCATTATGTTGAACATTTCGTAATCTTTTTAATAAGTCTTCTGGGAGAGAGAAGGTTTAAAAGTATGTTCGCCTTTTTACTTGATAGTTAGACAAACTTAACTTAAATGCTTTTATGAAAGATACTGGGTGTAGTCAGAAACTACAGATCGCCACCTGCTACGATCCTTACATAATCCTTTCGCCTCATCCACATTCATACATCTGGTCATACAAGCATGTCGATTGCGAGTACTACCTATGTACTCGGCCTTTCTGAAGCACTTCACCCATGTAAGGTTAGTGTAAGTCTTCCTAGGGCGTTCCTATCCGGCGTTTCCACTTACATTAAAATAGTTTCTGCGTACCCCCATGAGAAGGAGGAGTTTAATATGTATATTATGTATAAAAGAATAATCACCATGAGCTTTTGTTTGTCAGTCAAAAATGTTCCCACTGATGGGACACAGACTGTGAAAGGAAACGGAATGTAGTTCACGTCGCGGTTAGGCGCAAATGATGACCAAATCTTTGGGATAACTTGTCTTGTTCTCGTCAGAAGTTCTCTCTCTCTCGTTCAGAAGTGTCCATCAGGATAACTCTGCTTGAGGTGGCACGGTACAGTCAACAAACGAGTTATGTATGCATAGACATCACGTTTTATTTATACGTTGTGTTAATTAATGTTTCAATTTATCCGCGAGTTAAACTCTTTGGCTGTTTGTAGCATAACCAAAAAACCAAAAAAATGTAGTTGTGATTACAGTAAAAAAGTGCACACAGTAAAAATTTGTTATTTACGTACATATCTCTAATGTTGACAGTAAAAGTCGCCATTTTGAAATATTTTGTTTCTGACAGACAGGGTAAAAGATGTTACAAATAAAACCAGCATATTATAACTTGAAACTATTTTATATCAACATCGAGTTAATGTAATGGCCGAACTATTTTAATTACATATATTTACAGCGTTGAGCATTGTATTAGCAAATACTTAAACTATTACATATTAAAGCATGTTCAGACAAGAGGATAAACAAAGAGCGACATAATCTTGGTCTTTCATTTTGTTTATAAAAAAAGAAGGAACAATGAGTATTTCTGATATTTTTTGAAAAAAGCTAATCTATTTAAGTCAATTTTTTTACCGAGCTAGATTAGGTTTTGTTGAATAATATGCATAAACAAAAGCTCATCTATTAGAGTCTGCCTCGTGGCTGAACTAGTATAGGATTTGGAAATACGCAACCCGGAACAACCGTATTCGTTAAAAATGGAGAAACATTATGTGTCATACAAATTTTTGAAAATATTTAAGTAGTCTAAATGTTTACATTGAATTTAGGTGTGTTGTCAAAACAAAAAAAAATTAATATAATTGATTTGAAACCTATCTATTCTTAATTATTTACGTGTTGTCTGAACAAGCTTTTTGATTCTAGATATATTTGTAGTATGTGATAAAAAAAATTAAAAACTGATATTTGAGCTTGAAATTTTACAGGAGGTGTAATTTTTTCTCTTTTGTAACAGCCGGGGGTTATTATGCAAAAAATAACTAAATCAGACAAAACAGAGATACTTATTAAGACACTTAATTGGCATATTAAGGGCCGTGTTCACGGTCTTTAACCGACGTTTAACCATCTATTTGACATTTGATGTGGGTTGTCATACAACAATTTACGATTTTTAAGATACGATGTTTAAGAATTCATCAGTCGATTACTCAAACATTGATTAAACGAGAGTCGGTGAACTCGGGTCTAAGTATTATTAACATAACTTGGTGTTAAAATATTCCATAATAGAGTCCGCGCGCCACCACTCATGACCTGCGGAAAATTCGTTTTACTACATTTTTAAATGCAATTTGACATAGACATTAGCGCCCCGTTAAAAGAAGTACTTCAGTCGTGGCGTGGAATAACATCTTCCTTTGCTTAGTAAAGTAAAAAAACATTATCTATGGACGAAAATAGTCATTTGTATACAAAAATAAACCACCGGCTGTCTAAAATATCCGTTTTTTTAATGTATTTTAAGCGTCTGAAGCTATTAAAAGATAATAATTATGGCATTATACAAAAAAAAAGATCCGTTTAACTTTATTATATATAAAATTAAGCAAAATACAAAATGATGAATAAATTACGACTGCTTTTTTATAAGCAGTGACTTAGTATATAGCAATATTATAAGGTAGATAATGATATATTTACAAAAGGTTTATACATGGCTTATTATTAATTTATTTACATTTCTTATAATACCGTTTGGTGTTCAATTGCGAAAATTATAATTTTAAAAATATCTTAGTAAAATGCGCCATAATATTTACCAGAAATACTCGTATATAATGCCTACTATTATATTATATACTTTTGGTAAATATTATAAAATTGTGGAATAAAGGACCAAGTTTTTACTCCCTCATCTTTGTACCAAATTCATATAAATTCTTTATTGCATTCAATTGCATTGTCTTTGGAAATTAACAATACAAACACACACACTGTGTAAGTAATAATTAAAAAAAATGGTTCTTTATTCCCGGTACAATTTATTGTATGAAAATTGAAATTCAACGTGGAAAGTCTTCAAGCTATGAAATAATTTGAGATCATTTTGCGAAAAATTTATGAAATGCGAAGAAATATTTAAAAAGCAGCGATGTTGGTCTACTTAAAAACGAAATAATACGAGTATGTTTATAAAGTAATTTGAAATGAGAATCATTGAAAATTGGGACAAGCAGACGCACTTTTACATACAGCTTTGTTAAAATGATACATGGCTGGCAGCTAATAAAAAAAGATTTTTGTTAAAGTTATAATTACCTTATTTATCTTATTAAATACGTATCACAATCGATTCATAATATTACCTTAAATAAATTGCACTATTATAATACAGTTTCGACAATTTCCAGCTAAACACTGTTCACAGATAGTTCTCATTGTGACATTTAAATTAAGTTTCTTTGAAAGACGAAATTTAAATTGCTGTGAGGCTATTTAACTTCCTTTATTATTGGGACATTTAACATTTAAATAAAATACCAAAAAAGTAAATTAGATTTTCCAATTTTGTCCACAAAAATAAACAGCACAACACTTAACTCTTTCAAAGCTAATTTAATTCAAATTGTCAACTGTGAAACACTATTGTGAACAGACTTTAGTGTTCAAAATGTCCGTACACAACACTATTCCGTCCTTATAGACCACTAATTTGGAAGTCCACAACTGTTTTCATTCTCTTTGTCGACCCGAGGGTCTTGAGACCCTGGGCGCTGCCACAATCACGTATGAGAGTGTCCCAGGCTTCCATGCGAGTGATGGTGATTCGCTGCGAGGTGGTGGAAGTATGGAGCATAAGGACCGGGGCCAGTGAAAGGGTAGGGGACCCCATGGGAGTATAGAAGACCCCCAGGGTAAGGCCCTGATGGAAAGCCCCCGGCAGAAGGTGGCGGGACTGTTGGACTGTTGACGTCCATTCCCGGATTCTGCTTTTTCCATTTCGTGCGACGATTTTGAAACCAGATTTTGACCTGTGGAGAATAGAGCTGTTAGAATATCTATTTAATATCGATGACTTATTGTAGAGTTTTATGTTTTCAAGGTTTTGACTTTCTGAATAAATGAAAGTATTATTTATTTTAACAAAATATAATCCGATCATTATTATATTGCTCATTTTTCCTTCAAGTTTGTTGATATTTAATCTCTTAATCCTCTTTCTATTTTTGACCGTCTACGGCAAAACAAAAAGTACAATTTTTTCTGTAGACCTGTTAGAAAAGGTTTTTTAATGGGTAAAAAAGAACTGAGCTATCAAAATTATTAACTCCGTCACGAATATTACAACCGGGCACCATTTTTAGTTTTGGCAATCCGAGGTTCGGCATGGTTAAGTTCCTTTAAACCCTGCAAACAGAAATAGGAGCCCCGCACAGCAGGGCTCTATCGACTATGCCTTGACTTGGTAAATTTTTTATGCAGTGACTGCACCCACTCGCATTCTGCTGTACATTTTGCTGATCAATCAATCGATTTGATTCGTAGCGTAGCTGACTTAATAATATGTGGCCAATGTAATTTATTAATAGACAATTAATACAAGCCGCTTTCCCCCATAAATTGCACCCTTTTTAAAGGCCATTAAAATCTTAATAAATATTTATTATTATTATGATTTTATTTTATTTATTATTATTATTTATTAGTTCACATACCTGCGTCTCCGTCAAACTCAAGCTTAACGCCAGGTTCAGCCTTTCGCAGACCGACAAATACCTCGTGGTCTTAAACTTATTCTCCAAAGACACCAACTGCTCATACGTGAAGGCAGTTCTGGCTCTTCTAGGCTTGGTTCCTCCTTTAGAGTCCCTCGAAGAAGATCCCTTGCCTTTCTTGGAACTGGAGCTGGTCGGGCTTTTGGGGTCGCCGTTCTCGTCCAGGTCTGATTGCGTGAGGATGTCGTCGTCGAGGTTCGAGGTCTGGTCATCCGTTTCTAGTTCGTCTGCTTCGATATCTGAGTGTTGGAGGTGGTCTTTTACTGAAACAAGGAGAGGAGATAATGTTAGATGAGGCTGGTTGGTGGTTTGAGCATGGGATTAGAATTAAGAATAGAATTCTTTAAGGCTGGTTTCAGTGTTGATGACTTTTGATAAGTCAACGTTTAGTGAAAATATATTAGGAGTCATTGATCTTTCTTCAAGTTAATCAAGATCTGCTAAAGCTATTTGACGTTCTTGGTTGGAACAAATGTATGATCTGTAACTATAAGTATATAAGTTTGGTTTCAGTTCGATGTACAGACGTCAGGACATTAAACTACACCAACCTCTTAAAATTCTTAAATAGGTTTTCAACTTTATCATACAAAGTAAGGTTCCAGATCGCTGAAAAAAAAATGAAAAATTTGAAGTTCAGTAACTTAATATTTAAAGCCATCGAAAAGGATATTCATCATTAAATAAAATGCATCATTCCTCTTATTTAATTAACCTCTTTTAAATACTCATTTAGGAATTCAGACGTTATAAATAAAAACATTTTATCGTTTCCTCATAACGCCATTTTCATAAAAATATTCATGTTTTTCAGATGATATAATGGACATTTCCGTTTCCTTCTCAGTTGGCGCGTGTGGCTAGTGTTGCCAATGCGAAATAGTTTTAAAACGCTATTAATTTTTAATGTGGCAACATTGGTAAGAAATTCGAAGTCCGGAAACATTAAAATATAATTTATGTTGGGACAGTTTTGTGTTTAGTAAAATGATTAAACTGCGAATTTTAATGGAGAAGAGGATGTATAAATATTAGCGAAATTGGCTGTGTGTTTTATATCGTTTAGTTTTAAGTTTCGGAAACCAAAATGGCGTCCTGATTGGTGTTAAACTGCGGTGATACGGACGATTTACGTAAAGAAATAGTTTTAGTAAAGATACGTTAAGCAGTTAACAGGTTGTTAATATTTTTGGACTGGTCTGCTGACGACATTACGTTCTGCAAATAGTATGATGGACAATCTACAACAGGAAATGAGTTTACGCGAAATATAATTTGGAAGTACATAATTTTATTACCAACCTACATTTAAAACCAACAATATTTCATGATTACTTCATAAATTTATCTCGAGCTCGTCGCTAAATAATCACAACCGCACAGGCCGATCTTCTGGGTTAAGCTGCGCTTGCCGAGGTTGGGCTGTGCATGGGTGACCATCTGTCATAGCGAGTTTCCTCCGTGGCTCGGAAAGAACGTCAAGCCGTCGGTCCCGGCTGTCATTTGTATATTTTTTACAGTCGTTTCTGTTAGTTAGAAGCTCTAAAGTCTGACAACTGTGTTACTGTACCTATAATTTTACTGTACCAATCGTATTACTGTACCCCAGTAGTGCGACCCAGTTACTGGGTTGTGGAGGTCCGATAGGCAGTCGCTACATGTAAAATACTGATATTCAGCTGCATCTGGTTCGGCTGGAAGCTGACCCCAATATAGTTGGGAAAAGACTAGGCAGATGACGAGTTCATTTTCTCGGAACACCCACTACTTGCACCTCGTAAATCAGCGGCCATTTTAAAAACGGCCATAGAACTAATGAAGCCATAGCTGTCTATTAGTAACCGTTACTTTTTGTGCCGGCAGTCAATTAACAAGGTATGCGGCGCAGGCGCAGACAAATAGTCAACTAGTCATGGACAGACAAATGAGCTCCTTAAACTATGTGCTTTATTTGTTCAGGAATTAGGACAGTGGCGTAGAGGGTTGGGAGCTATGGTAAGCGATTATCGGAAGTACAGATTTATGTTGGCAGAGAGTTTTAAATTAACTGTTTTAGCAGGTTAACCTACCCGAATCCGTCAAATTTTATCAATCGGACATTAACCTTTCACTATTGTGAAAAGGTTGAAAATCTATTAAAGAAATTTGACAGATTGAGGTCTCATATGATGTGCTGGCGTTTATACATCTTACTTCAGAGTTGGTCTAGCATGTAGAAAAGAGTAAGAAACTATATCCACATAAAGCTTTCGAGGCAGTGGCTGAGTGATTGTCTGCTGCGGGTTCGATGTCGGGAATAAATAATTGTATAGATAGCCTTTATGTAAGGTTTCGGCTGTAAGTGTTTGTGACGATACAGGAAAAAATCCAAATGTCAGTTTTAAAAATACTATTGGCAAATTTTAGTGGAAACAGTTCTGAAATTCAATTATTTGCGGCAGGTACATTAATGCCCGATCCTTTTTTTTCAAAATCCTCAGATTTTTTCTTCAAGGTGCATAAAACATAACACGATAAAATCTAAAATAATTTAAATTACCAACCTATCTTCCACTACTTTCCATCCTAACAATACGTATTTAATCCGAACACCATCCGTCGCACGCGCACTATAATATATCCATCGTCGCGACATCTGCTACTATTTTATCGCTACGAGTCGTGGAACACCACCTTTATCCAAAACATCTTTAACGACTTCTCCTGTACATTGTAATTTGAACTTTAAACTTAAATGTTTATTGATCATTATCGAATGAAGATTTATGGTGGTTACGTCTTGTGATATTGGCAGGTTTTCTTATTAGTATATTTTCCAATTGGGTCTTTATTTGTTTGTTGTTAGATGTGAGAAGTATTTTAAATCGATGAAGAGGATGAGCTGAAATAACAGTGATAGGAAATTATGAGTTTTATCTTCTAACAACTTTTCGACTGATATCATGATCACATTGATCAATTAAATAATCAATTTATTTTTCATTTCTCATACTCGGAAAGTAGTGTTTGTTTGATCAGAGCAGCGGGTCGAAAACGATGCTTCCCTCCCTTGGGCGGGAAAGACTCATAGTAATTGCTTCCCTCCCTAGGGCGGGAATGAATTTTAAAAATAGTACTAAAATTGGTTATTTAGTCGGCTATAATTTTCTATATTAATAATTTCGTGCAGGGCTACGTTAGACTCGATTGAAAGCTAACCTGAATAATAAAACATTAAAAAATAATGATTTCGAATCGACAACATATATCCGCAAAATTCAGATTGTCGAGTATTTTGCAAATTTCTAATGATTTTCTGACCAGACAGATCGCAGCCGCCATTTTTGACATCGGATGACATGTTGAGAAGTTTTTATTTTTTCTCTTTATTTTCGGCCAGTGTCATGTGGTGTATTATTTAGTTACTAAACCTACTTAGAAAAACCTATAAACTGTAACCGTGCCTCGACAAGTTTAGTGCGGCGGGAAGAGTTCCGGCGCGATCTCAGGGCGATAATATAGGGGGAGCGACTGCCGCAACAGAGGTCCGGGCAAGCCGGATTACCATCTAGTTTTTACATAATTAAGAAAAATATCGATTAAAAAAAAAATGCTGCGGTCTTGGGAGTGTATACGGCCAATGTGAATTATAAAAAAAATAACTATTAAAGTGGGATGGCCCGGTGAAACCGCAGGCAACAGCTAGTATTATAAATGTTTAAATGTTTGTTTGGATACATGGACATTTGTTCATCTTTCACACAAAAACCACTGAACGGATTTTGATGAAAGTTGGTACACAGATAGCCTGGATAGATTTATAACCTGGATTAACACAAAGTATAGTTTTTATCCCACGGGAAGCGAAACTGCTGACAACAGCTTGATTTTCTTTATTTTGGTTGCCGATACTTGACCTCAGAAAGTTTTGCTCAATCCTGATCGACCGGTACTCGACAAGCCCCTCTTTCACATACAGTACTGCAGTTTTTCCGTTTTTCCCCAAAAACTATTTTATATACACAACTTAAAACCCCACGTTTCCCTCCCACGCAACATGTAAACACGTCATGTAACGTTCTACGAGTGGATTTTCAAGCGTGTTAGGGACACGGCGTAAAGCCTGGCTTTGAGTCCCGCCGTCCCGCAGTCCCGTCACAGTGGGGTGCTAGCGACTTGTAGTGACGTCATATTGTTGCTAAACACGCTGCCTGTAATGACGTGTTGGATAGTTGATGTAAGGTCTGCGACAGCATGATTATTTTTTTGTTGTTGGAAGCTAATCTCAAAGACAGATCAATATCGGAGACGACTAACTCGACACTGACACTCTCACATATAAAGTATAAGTACCTAAGTATTCAAAATTGTAAAATAACACCATATTTTAAGAGTAACCATGGAGTTTCTTGAATGGAATCGACCAACCCGAACCGAGCACCTTTTGTCGACGTTTTATAAGTATCCTCATGGGCCTATGTAAAATAAAAATATTTGATTTTGATTCTGACGTACTGACTTAAATCTACGTTGAGCATTAAATAACCCTATATGTTCCAGGGTCACGATAACCTGATGAAACAATCCCGCGACCCCAGCAGGCTTTTGCCCTCTTAGTGGCCTCATCAGCTGAATATTTCCTTGGACGAAACATATAAGTACCTCCTTTTTTATGTGGTAAAATCGTCGAATGCGTCATGTAAGCCCACCCAGGGCTTAACAGGAGAGACTTTCAGACTTGTACTGACTAATATCCACGGTGTCTTTCAATAGCCCTTAACGTTTCGGAGCCACGGTTACCTGATAGACCCGCGACCCCGGAAGGATGACCACACGTTCCATATGGATGAAACTTCTTGTCTACTTGATAAAATGTCCTTAGACTTCAATATACAAGACAAACTCTCCCATAACGCAGATAAACAGATATCTGTTACCTCTTAATGTCTTAATCACTCTTCCAACACTATCAGGAAGAAATTCTCCCTCGCCCAAGATTGTTATCGTTATCTATATAAGACGTAAAGTTTCCAACCCCTGACATGGAGACGATTGTTTTATTGATCCCTTTATAAACACGTTTGCATTCCCCTTGAAGATAAATTAAGTACATGGTTTATTAAGCTTTATTAATACCTACATAGTTATTTTGTACGAAGTGATTGAAGTACTAATAGAAATGAGATTGGTTGGTTAGTTTTATATTATTCCTTTATCGTAGCTAATGTTATTGATAAGTCCAGTCATTCCATCTACGATTATTTTTTTAACGTGACCATATTCGAAACTATAGTCCATATCTTGCTCTTTCAGTACAAAAATTAAGAAAGACGTAAGGTACCAACACGCGCACAAAGCTACTAGGAAACAGAAACTATATGAAAAAATGTGATTGACATACTTAATTATAAGTAGGTACACGAAATTGGCAGATTGAGGTAGGTTGATGTGCTAGCATTTGTACACAGCAGACAAATGCTAGCACATCAACCTACCTCAATCTGTCAAATAGCTTTAATAGTTTTTCAACCTTATCACAATAAAGAAAGGTTGATGTTCGATTGATAAATTGACCGATTCCAGTAGGTTGATCTGCTAGCGTCTGTACATAAAGAAGTTTCCAATAGGACGTCTTGAAACGTAAATTTTGTTGTCAAATACAAAAACGATTTACTACATCGGCAAAAGATACAATTTCCCCTACCCACTGAGAGCAAGGAAAATCAAGAAAAACCCCTAATTAAATAATCATTATTCTGAATGTAACAATATCAATCGTTACCCACTCTAACGTTGAACGAACAAGGGTGTCATATTCCCCCAAACTCCCCGAATCCCGAGGAAAGGCACTTGTAATCGAGAGGGCTTTATTAATTACAAACTTGGACCGCAACCACCCCACTCTCCTCACACCCCAACCACCCAAAAACCAAAGCATTACCATCCTTAATACCTGTTTACTAAGGTTAAAAATCCCATAACGGATCTCTATTAACCCAACCCAGTCTTATCTCTTGGGCGTAAGCGTCAACAGTGAGGTGGATTTAATTCGGAGGATTTTGAACTTAATACTGTGAGTTGTAGGATCGTTTTTCGGTTGGGGGCAAAGCCCATCAATTTGTTAAATGAAGAAAATGGAGATGTGTAATTTGGGAAGGATCTTGGTCGGTTGCCTTGCAATGTGTGCCGTGTTCGCAGTTATGTCCGTGACGCGAAACATTTGTACTTAACTAGCTTCTACTTTGAATGTCTCATGAGGTTTAAAATGGTCCAGCAGGCGTAGCATGGCGCCGTAGAAAGGGGTTTTGTCGTCGGAAGACTAGACAAAAAGACAGAACGTAGAAATATTTTTATTGTTTTAAGCATGTTATTGTAAAAAATATGGAAAATAAACGTTCTTTTCTTCAATAGTGTACGAATGGTGTCATATTTGTGCAAAAAAACAGTCGACTTGTGTAGAAATAACGATGAAATAACCTTTTCTTTTCTTGGTAGAATAGACTAGAATCGCCGTGCTACGCGTGCTGTATGGTGTCTATGTCATGTCTAAGAAATATTTTCGTTTAATGTCTCATTATGATTGACCATTTTGGATCTGAAAGCTAGCAAAAGAGAAGTTGTTTCACAGGTCATTGACCAGAGCAACGTGACCTCGGACTTTGGAGATTTTTTTTGTCGTGGTAAAATCATCAAATGAGTCCTCCCACCCTGGGCAGGGTAGGAGGGACTGTCAGACTTGTACTGACAAAAATCCACAATGTCCTTCAATACCCCTTTACGTTCCGAGTCACGGTAATTTGGTAGCAAAAGCTGTTAGGTATAAAATAATAATAAAAGCACCCCTTTACTTAATATTCACAACAAGCTTCAGGCATTCGCACGTAATTCCAGTGCCTCAATTAAAAAGTCAACGAAGCAATGTTGCCAACATTAAGCCCCTCGTTAACACTCGCGACACTTCCGGTTACACCGGAAACATGGCTGCTGTAATAATTTTCAATGTTTCCGCACGGAAGAGATGCCTAATTGATTTTTTGTATAATTCTGTGCTTTGTGAAAGGTTTATGGAAAGTTCAGCTTATGTTCTATATTTCATGCTTTTGAAATGATTATGACGAGGCTGTTATTTCATAGAATGATTGATAAGAATATTTTATGGTGCCTGATATATGATGACTTCATCTTCAATATGATTTTTATTTAAACTTACTGATAGCGTGACCGCCGTGATTTTTTTGTATCTGAGCCCTTATCACGAGTTTTCATTTTTTTATTTTACAGCTTCTTTCCATTATTTACAGCGTTTCTTGTATGAAAAAATGGAATAGCGCCTCTGGTGTACGAAGAAAGAACTATTCCTTTTTTTTATTGAAATTAATGTCAAAGTTCCAGTTTTCTACGTCACAATAACTGAAAAATCATGATAAGGCCTCTGAATTACACATCAAGAACAAGTTATGGCTCATTGGAATCAGTTCCGACTTACGAGTTGAAGTCTATGGGTACGAACCCAGCAATACTTTGTGTAATAATTTATTTTATCAATGTTACTCTTTAAAAACGATGGACATAAACAAAAATGAAAAAAGGTCCCAGAATTGACTTTATATCAGTTGTATACACTTAAAGATGATAATGGAGGAAAGAATTTTTTTTCCGCTTGCAAGTGGGATTCGAACCCGCGTCTTCTGGATAGGTACTCCAGACGCCTTAACCAACTAGGCCATTGCAATCCACACTTGCAAGCCGAAATATATACACACTTGCCTTAAAAAGCACTTTCCAAACTAGGTATACTACTGAAAACAATTGTAATCGTTGTTATAGCGGTGTAGTCATAACGGTCTAACGGTCCCGCATTTAACAAGAAATTTATAAATTAAAAAGCAACTAAGAATAAATTCTCTGCAATACTTTTCACCGGTCAATTAACTTTCGTGCAAATTGCACGTAGCTCTGAAAAATGCCAATTTAGTTCTAAAGACAGTAATGTTCGTTTTATTACTGTTTTACACTGTGCAAAAACTTTGACAAGCTTTTTTATAAATCTTCTGTCGATGAAATAGGCAAAAAATTACTTCAGACTATACTTCTAATGTACAGAGTTGATTAAAAGAGGCAACGTTTTTGTTATGTCTAAACGTTTGCTAATTTGTACTTTTCAGCTTGCAGCTCTTTTTAAACAAATCTCGCTATAGAAAGTTTTTGGAATTGTAAAACACGGAAATATCCGTCTTACAAGAAAGATAAACATGTGTTGAACACTTGTTTAAAAAAACTGTCAACTGCAAAGCATAGTAACTGTAGCATATTAAGTTAGAGTTAAATTACTTATTAGTCTTTTAGGCTAGATCGTAATAAATTTTATTATGAAGTCTGCTCTTAATAACACTGGGAAAAAAAACTTGCAAAGCGACATTTTGACGTTGATATTAGCGTCATTTTGCAGTTAGGTACAATCTTTTTAGACCTTAGAGATATTTTTATGGTAAGGCGACTTATGTTTAAGCGAGATTCCCGTTTACTGCAGCATTACAAGATTAGTTTTATTATCTTAGTATTGATCAATTCCAATTCCTGCTGGATAGATGACTAGGATTGCATCGTTAACCCGCAAATGGACAGTAACTTCTTAGCAACGACGATATATTACTAGACTCCGCATACACGATCTAAGGAACAAAAACTATTCTGTCAATTCGCTGAGGTACTTACTACGTAAGCGAGGGGAACGGGGTACTGGGTTGTGATTGGCTAACTCAAGGTCTGTTCTGTCTCAAGGTATGTTTACGTCTCACAGGAGTGGTCGAAATAAGACGGATATAAGACTTTTTGCCTAATGTGTTGACAGACATCGGTAGCCTGTTATTAGGAGTCTAGTAATATATCTTCGTTGCTTCTTAGAGACGCATTAAGCAACTTTTTAACCCCAAGGTTTGAAAGTCATCGTTGTAACTGACAACCGTTATTTACAATTTTAATTTAATTTGCAATTGACTATCCGTAGTTTTATGAAATAGTTCTAATTCGTGATATCTGTAATTTGTAGTGTGCATTACAAAGATTATCTTATCTATCCAGCTATAGTTTTCAATATGGAAAAGAATCTTGCTACATTTAAAACGTAGGTCTTATCCAACCTACTTGAACAAAAGCATTGTAACTTAGCTACGTCTATTTAAATTTCCAACGTCTTACTATTAATCGCTTGACTGCCAACGATAATGGCCTCCAAAAATACTCCAGTCCCTCATCCAAATATTCATAGCCAAGTAAATCTCCAAAATAAATGACACCGTTATAATATGACACGGACGCGTTCATCTACACTGTCCGGACTTCCGGATTTCCGGATTTCCGAAGCGTCCACCCGGACTTAAAGGCCCGAAAAATAAGCCAATCCTAACCCTAAACGCTTCCAAAATTTATGTCCGCCTCTTGACCCTCGCAACGCCTTATTCACCTTTTATTTTTATTTGAGTGAGCAAGGAACAAATCTTAGCGTAAAAGGGATAATAAAATAATCGTTAGATTCGTTTAGACGACTCTAATTTCACGGATTGCTGCGCAAAGGGACGTCGGCAGTGTAGGGTTGAGTTTGTCTCGTTCTCTCTCGTTGGGGGTCGTATGTCTGTCCCTGTTCCTCCCCGTCCAATCGGCGGGAGTGAGTTGCACAAGTTGCAGACTCGCTCTTCTCTTATTTTGCCTTGTTTGCGGGTTTGTGTTGGAAGTTTTTTCCGCGGTGGAAATGTTTTCGTGGATATCGGAGTTTATTTTATTTTACAACTTCGTTCGATGTCGGATATTTTTATTTAGGAGTTTTTGTCGTCTTTTGAATATTGAAATGAGAATTTTGTTATATAAGTTACTCTTTGGGTAGCCTTGATTGTAGAAACGAAAAATTACGTAACTCGGCTAAATTATGATATAAAAAAAATCTTTCGGGCATTTAATTTTATAATCATATTGTTTGTGCGTTTGTCGTATTTATTAATTAACTTTACTAATAATTTATATTTTAATGAATCCCATGTTAATTTGTGTACCAATTGTTGGTCGAAATAAAGAAATTGTTAGTTAATTACGGATAGCCGATAGCTGTATGCTTGTTAAACTTTCAAGCAACAACTGAACGCATTTGAATTAGGTAAAATTAGGTTCACAAGTAGTTTATAACCCGGATTAACACAGGATAACTAGGTTACACAGATAGCCATCAGCTTTTAAGTTATTAATAGTATCAGGTTTTATGTACAGCCCAAAATACAAAGTAGGCATATTAAAGGTTCCGTCACAGTTTTCAACCCCACTTTACATCAAGCGTAAAATTCACGAGCGTGGACTTTAAGACCGATTTGATAGCCATTCTATTTAGATGAGATGGCCGATAGCTATTGATGTATTATGTACTTTGACCGGCTCTTACGCGATTTGCGCGGACGCTGTTGATAACGAGAAGTAGCCGATTTGTGCACTCGGATGAACAATCGTTTGAGCAGTGAGAGGGTTTGGTACACGTCATGTATTTAAAGTATGAGGGATGACTGATGAACTGGATTAGGCCAGTGCGTTGTTCTGCCCGTGTGGAATTCGCGAATCACCATACACGTTATAAGCTATCTCATCATCATCATCAGCCTATAATGTTCCCACTGCTGGGACACAGACCTCCTCTCTGAGAGAGGGAGTGCGCCATAATCAACCACGCGGGCCCAGTGCGGATTGGTAGATGTCACATGTCTTCGAATTTTTGGTTCTATGACATGCCGGTTTCCTCACGATGTATTCCTTCACCGTTTTGAGAGCAGTGGTGATGAAATAAATTACACAAAGTAATGCACCTGACGGGGTTCGAACCCGCGACCTACAACTCGTAAGTCGAGACCGATACCACTGGAATAAGCTATCTGGTTGCCAATAATTCAAATGTTTATTTTTTTTTCTCTTTATTTTTAAAGAAGGTTTGATTAGACATAATCATGCCACCTTCATTGGCCTTACATAGAAATCCTACTATCTACGCTTAATTGCTTAGGTTACCAATTTATACAAAAACTGGGTATGTAATATGATTCTAGCCCGTCCTACGTCGGAACGTAGGACGGGCTAGAATCATACTCCTACTTGTCGCAGATCTAAATCGTATTTGAGCAAAAACTTGACCCTTCAAATGTTCATGAGGAAGAACATGATGAGACACGATGTCCTGAAATTATTGCGTGACAAACAAACATTTATTCATATACTAGCTTCTGCAAGCGGCTTCGCCTGCTTACTCACAACCACTGCAGTTTACTACTGGTCAAAGAATTTTTAAAATCGGATCAATACTTTTTCTTTATAGTATTAATTATAGATTATAGATTGGTATTGTTAAACGTGAATCGGTAACTGGAATCCCAACCCTACGCATCGTGGTACATCCTTAGTGGAGCAAGCAGAGACAAGTCAGGTGGACGTATGTCAGCGCGGTGTGATTTGACATGACCGGCAAATTCAAGTTCCAAGATGATAATTATATTTTATTGAACAAATGGTGGATTCAGTAATGGTGCCAATGGTAGTGGTGTGTATTCCATTTATTAGTATGTACAAACTTTTTATTATATATTTTTAATATACTGATCATTCAGCTCTACCACATGAGTGTTAACGAAAGTTACAGCTGCTTCAAGCTGTTTTTATACAATTTCAAATATTGTTTAATGACTAAAAACAAAATGAAATCGCCTATGAACCCCGGTCAGTGAGGAAGCAATCAAACTGTCATCACGCCGCAGCTGTGGCGACCTCTGCCGCGGACAAACTGATTTATGTACACTGTGATATACAACTCGGGCATCTGTCCCACTAATAGCGAGGAAACGACAAGAAACGTGCGAAAGTCTTGTGTCGGTGAAAGATTATCTTCTGGCTAGCCTTTCTCTAATTACCTTTCACTCTATACTCAATACTCAATACGTTTATTGCATTCCACAATGTGAACTTAGGTGGTAGGTACATAAAAATTACATACAATAGTTTTGGAGCATTGTGGGCCCTGTCGAGTATAACAACATAAAAATTAAAAATTAGGAGTTAAAAATTTAGGAGGAGGGCTATTATAAATGTTTTTTTACAACTTCAATATTTATACCTACTCGTTTTCATTACTTTCGTTTTGTGTAGGTAGGTGGGCTTACGACTAATTGTATAATTTTTACGACATATTTATTGAATTGTTTTGATTAGTATTGCGTTTTTTGGTATTATTATTTATTTATTTATTAAATTTATCATTTAAGTATTCATGCACATTATAGTAACATTTGCTGATTAGGAATTGTTTTAATTTATTTATAAAGATGTTAAATTTTTGTTCATTTTTAATGTCATCTGGTAATTTATTATATATTTTTACTGACATTACTAAAGTACTTGTGGAGTGTATTTTTAACTTAGAGCCTGGCTGGTTTAGTCTATTTTTGTGTCGTAGTGTGTAGTGAGTCTGTATGTTTTCATGTGTAGTGAAGAGTTTTTCATTATTTTTAACAAATTTACACATTTCCAAGATATATATACAAGGTAGCGTTAGAAGTTTATATTCTTGAAAATAGGGTTTGCAGCTGTCTGTGTTTTCTATATTGGCTAGTATTCTAATCAGTCGTTTTTGTAGTGTGAAAAGTGTTGGTGCGTACTCTTACCGAATGCAGCTGAATATTTAAAAGTATTTTACATAGAGCGACTGCCCTGAACTCCACAACTTAGTAACTGGTTCTGGCTCAGTAAAATATTATTATACTAATATTGTAAGACATGGAAATACCGGTTTTGTTTAGCAACCAGTACGTAAACACCTACAAGGTAGGCGGGCGATCTTATGAAACCCACAGGATCACTCTGTATGCAACCCGATTCCAACCGGTCCTATTGGAAGTATATAAGGAAAGCCAATGTTCAACAGTGTATACGTCTAACCGCTGATATGACGATGATGTTGATACGTAATTAAGTACACATTAAAATTGTCAAAATACCACAAATAACAGCCTGTTCAGGACCAATGACATACGCCTGTATCTCTGATAGACATTGACCTGCAAACCAGGTGTTTTAGAAGCTATTTCTACTTTCTAGTCGATTCTCGCTAATCGCCGGCAGTGGGACAGTGCCTTACCCGCTTCCAATTGTACCAAAACCCGTCTGAAGTCTGTCTGGCAGAAAATTATAGTTTCCTTTGCTTTATAAAATTAATAGATTTGTTTATATTACATGGATTAAATGTTTTAAATACTTTGTTGTATTTTTAGTTCAATGTTTTAGCTGTTAGAGTGGTTTAAATATGAGTTAGGTGGTTTTACATTGCAAACGTCCCAAATTATTATTTTAAAAATAGTTTGATAGCTACTTAGCAGGGCAATTGAAAGAACACGGTGGATTTTAGTCAGTAGACTCATTTGATGATGTCATCAAATGAGCCTCCATGCATTTTTTTTCTGATGTTAATGAAAACTTCAGAAAAACATTGCATGGAGACTATTGTGCAACTTGACCCTAAGTATTTGGTGCACAGTTTGTTCCATCGATACTGATATTATAAAGCTGAAGAGTATGTTTGTTTGAACGCGCTCATCTCTATTTTATCGAATTGAAAAATATTTTTATGTTGGGTAGTCCGTTTACCCAGGAAGGCTCACGTTACGACCAAAAGGAAATGAGCAGCGGAGGTCAAAGTGAAGCTACGCGAAATCACCAGTTAATTACAATACAATCACCGAACTGTAAGGTACCATTCCAAACTATTATCAATGAGTGTATGACACAGGAGGTGCATGTGGTGCGGGAGTACCGCGAACCGACGAGAAATTACATAGTATCAAGCTGCTAACTTTGTGATTTCTCATGACATATATAATGTAATATACAAAACCAGTATTAGCTGACCGTTTATGGTGTGTAAAAATCGTACAAAAAGTAAGAGCAAAACTGCAAGACAAACTGATTTTGTATAGCTTGATGTATAGCCGTGTGTACATAGATTCATTACACAATAATACTAGATGGGTGTATCGGGTTTTACATATACCTACTAAAAATAATATACCTAATTCAGCTACAGAAAAATAAGGAATGCAAGCACCAATTGAACAGTAGCTACAATAACAAGAGGTATGCTACTGACGGATCCTCAACGCTTTTGTTAAACAAATGACTCACATTCTTATCACGCAACTTTCTTGGAATCGATTCCAATTTTCATTCCACGAAATGTAATCGATTTCGACATCCGGTTTGATGGACAGTGGACTACTCGATCGATTTCAGGTGTTTCATAAGAGTTCCGTATTTTGCCTTTTTTATCGTGGTAAAATCATCAAATGAGTCCTCCCACCCCGGGCAGGGCGAAAGGGACTGTCAGACTTGTACTGACTAAAATCCACGGTGTCCTTCAATAGCCCTTTATGTTCCGGGGTCACGGTGATGGTATATAAAGTCCCGCGACCACCGTATTTTACCGTACAGCGTACTTGAAATATTATATAGGACACTATTTCAAATAAAAAAAAAAATGCGACCTGCATGTCGACGTCAAAGCTTATAAATGAATTAATTAATACGCTTCATTTCTGAACTACCTATTTTAAAATTTGCCGTAGTAATTAAATAATTACAAAAAAGATCAATTTATAAAACAAATAACATCTTATTTTTCTATTTTAATAAAATTATACAAAAACGTCAAGAAAATTCTAGAGAAATAAAACTTAGGTATCCTGTTGACTAGATTGCATTCACTTAAATATGAGGTTCTTGTAAAATAATTTCTTGACACAAAATATAAAATTCAAGCTTGGTAAGATGAAATAAAAGAAAAAAAAAATGCCATTATCATTTAAATAACCATTTAAACAACAAATACAAAGCGTCGTGACCCGACTTATGATTACCGTACTTTTTTTCATAAAATAAGTAATAAAGAAACCCAGGAAAAGAACAGACACATTCACCTTAACAAACCATTTTTATCCATTTTCTCACTTATTATCTTTTTGATTGACTACGTGACTTCAAACTTGACAAACAATATTTACCGTCGATAAACCTCATTATGTACCTTATTACGGTACAATAAAAGTTATAACGGCAAGTTTTTTTTTCGTGAACTGCAATTTTATGTTTGCTTTTTTGACGTTTGATGGCTAAATTAAGTCACGTGGGTATAAGTCATGTTTTATCATTTTAGAAGTCCGTTTGGTTTGATTGAAAATTTAAATTGATATGTTAAATCCGGTGTATTGTTACCCTGTTATTAGTTTATAGGCATTTGTGACATAAAAGATAATTAGGTGTGAACTAATGAAGTTATTACATATTATAATGATTATAATAAAAAAAAAGTTTATTTAATATAGCTTGTAATTGGTTCGTGTTTACTTTGAGGTCATACTGTCGTTATAATGTCTTTATTTAAACAGGCGGAGGTCCGCTAACAAACAATGCGTAGTTTTTTATACGTTTTTTTACTCCTTTTATTTCAGATAATTATTCAATGCAATTTTTCGTGATATGTAATTTTATACTTACACATAATTTTGTAATCGAAAGTTAATTAAATCATTTAGGGGAATAAACAAAACACTGTCACAAAATTAAAACCACTGAGCCATAAGAAATAAATTTTTAATGAGACCAATCATTCATACATATAAGAAAATACCAATCGGATTGAGAACAAGGAAGGCTTTGCTAATAAAGAAAATGCATTTTTTTAGCTCTATACTTTTTTTTTGTTTTAATTTATTCCTTTTTTAAATTAATAGACCGTTTTTCTGTAGCCACAACGTTATAAAACCTTTCCGCCCTATTTAAATTCCACACTATTTAGATAATGATATAAAAAGGCCACTAAAAATAAATAATAATTATTTTTGCACTACATTCCTATTCAAAGATGCTTGAGGTCGTGATTCTCTTGATAGAGTCATTTATATAAAGAAAATAAAAAATAATAAAACTAGAGTAAATAGGTAATATGGTGTCTTGGAAGCACGTCGCATATAAGTTCCGTGACTGTTTTTCGCATAAAAAAACGATGTTTTTCGATCGAGATTCACACTGTGAATCTTTGAAAGAGCTACTTTCATATGCGTGACCACAGAGTTGAAAAAAATAGCGTTAGACAGACCAGGCAGCACACAAAAATCTCAAAACCTCTTTTCAAGTATCACAAATTGGTATTTTTTTTACAGAAATTAAATGACCCTTTTTTAGAAACCTGCTATGTTTGTTTGTTTCTTTGTATGGATGGATGTTTGTCACGAAAAAACCACTAAACGGATTTGGATGCAATTTGGTACACAGATAGATTTATACCCTGAATTAACTTATAGGATAGTTTTAATCCTGTTTTTATGGTCCCACGGGAGAATTTTCGAGTTGTAGCGGATGAAACCGCTGTCAACAGTTAGTGAAGACATAATAACAGTCAACGAGAGCCTTACCGCTAAATAAAAAAAAAAACAAGACACCCTACGATCCACCATGTCACAGGAAACACGGTCTGTAAAAACTAACACTGGAAGTACTAAAAACTGGTATTTAAGTTCGGCTAACAGAGATCCATATTGTATTAGAACAAATAACTAATACATTTTATTTAGTGTTAGCATAATTTCAACTGTAAACGCATGTTGATAGAAGTCAAAATTTATTTAACAGGGTTACTTGATTAGACTTATATCCATTAGGAGCTGTTAGAGGCCCAAAATGCAACAAATTAGACCCATATGTATGGCCAGAAAACACTACTTTATGAGATATTATTTGAATTCACACATACAGTTTTTTTATGTCATGATTAAAAGATAAATTGAAAGTTTATTTTTTAGTTTATTTATAGAGTAATTTGAATATCACGTACTCAGACTTCCTCTCACGCTCTGTTTAGATAATTATTTAGGCTTAACTAGACACGCGGGAGCGTGTCAAGCCAAGTTCAGGCGCGCAGCTCACAGTGTGCCATTTGGAGCTTTTTATCTGAGGCTCCTACTTCAAACAACTTTTAGATATTATTTACTTCTGGAAAAGCAAAATTCTGTGTGTCTAAAACGGCCACTTAGCAATAACACCAATCATTCACTTTGTGAACGAACAATACAAGAATTGCCATGCAATAACTTTGCTGGAAATGCGAATCATTAAGAAAAAAATGAATCATTAAGAATATAATTTAAAACAGCTACTCAGCAACACTCCCAATGATTCACATCGTGAATGAACAATAGAAGAATGGTCAATCACTTTGCTGGAAATGCACGAAGTCAATTAAGAATATTGCTTAAAGAGGCCGTTATAGACCCTCAGGTATACTTAAATTACTTGATTCCCATGTCAAATGAACCACAAAACTACACAACAGCTCATTCAGTTCAACATTTTCACCAACAACAAGCAATTACAATTTCAGGTAGTCCACTTTGCTACGTACAATTATTTTACCGCGGGTTTAATTCCCGCCAATTTGTCACACCGCTTGCCAATGAATGGATACATAATCCTAGTTAAAAAACAGGCCAAGTGCGGAAGGACATGCGTACAACAGGTTCCGTACCATTAACAATAACCCATATGACATGACCAATTATAATGGCTGGAATTTATAAGGGAAAGTGACCTCTGAGTTTGTTTCGGCTGTTTCTTCTCAGAGTAGTCAAGTACAAAACACCGACCTCATCCATTTAAAAAAAAAAACAAAAAAAAATGAACAAATTTTATTTTGTTCATGTTTCATTTCATTCCGTACGAATTATTGTTATTTGTTTTATTATTTTTTGTTATAATGTCAATACATACATTACACTTCAACTGTGAAATTTTCAACTGTCCTGAGGTTATGAGAGTTCTTGAGGTTATAGCCTGGTGACAGATGGACAGACAAACAGACCGACAGACGGATGGACGGGCAGCGGAGTCGTATATATGTTACGGTAAGAGTGAATAATTGAAGATTATTAATAATTATCTATTATATTAATAATTACCGAAAGTCGAGGTTAAAGTGATTAATTAATCACATTTGTCGGTTTTTATTAATAATTTGACCCTAGTAGTGATAAATGTAATAAGTAAACATCCTTCACAGGAGCAAGTCGACGGAGCCCCACTCCGCGGGGCTCCTACTTCTGCGTGGTTAAAAAAAAAAATAACCACGAAGAGGATGGCGGGGTCTTTCAGACCCCGCCATCCTCTTCTAACCTAAATTGTCCTAGTCGGGGTGCCAGCAAGTCCCGAGGTTAGGCCTAGTTCTAACCGGCTAAACCTAGGTGTAACCGACCACATGCAGTTAAACCTACGTGTATCATACTTATCTTCAGTTAGCACTAGGTTTAGCCGTTTAGTTTATGAATTTTATCACATTTACCAATATGTGTCGTGAATTATTAATAATTACTACTAAAAGTAATAAATTTCGATCGTTTATTCACATTTACCAAAACATGTGGTTATTATTAATAATTTTGTAAAAATATTAATAATTTTCAATTAATCACATTTACCGTAACATATACACGCATTTAAAAGAGTAATATTAATGTACAATAAAAACGCCGAAAACGACAAAATCAAGCAAGCAGTTATTTTTATGACTCTAGCTTGTAAGTAAACTTCACAAAATATACAAGAATAATTTTCAAAAAACGCAAGAAAATAGGCCATTCTTTATAAAGTATTTGAAGAATGTTTATAAGTGTTTTTGGAAAAAATTTCAAGGAATTATTATGATTGAAAAGGCAGCGCTGTGATAAACAATACAGCCAGAAGTAATAGAGCCTCGTTAGTACCATTGACTACGTAACCCTAAAAATGTATGCCAAGTTCTGGAGAAATAAAAAAAATACGACAAAAACTATCAATAAGTAGACGCTTTTTACACACACTGTGTTTTTAGATAAATTGTTGTCTGTATAACATTAGATGTTAACAAAAAATCTTTATTTTGCACTAGTCTTGCCGTCAATTACTTGCTGATTTCTTCAATCTCGTGAATCTGTGATGAGACTGGCCGTTTTTCTTTTTTTTTCGTGGTCCTTGTAAGTAACCCACCTTATTTTAAAGAATTTGTGTTTTTATTAATTTAATGATACATTTCACCTAATTCTTTATTCAAATATCTTCAAAAGCAGAATGTATAGGTGAGATAGTTACAATGACCGCGAAAAAAAAGAAGAAGTCTCATCACAGATTCACGACATTGAAGAAATCAGTACTTTTTTGGATAAAATAAGACGAAAGAAGTTTCGAAGCCAATTTTAATATAAACTAAAATCATTGGATTTTGGAAAATTCAAAAAACCAGGCCAGGAATCGAACCCTCAATTTTGTAAAATAAAACACATCCTATATTATTTCACCATTCGATAGTGTTGCTAATAATTATGGATCAAATTCTGGGAAGTGATTATATACGGCAAAATTAAAAAAACTGCAGCGTTATAGTACCTACTTAGAATTATATAGATTGAGATGTACTATTTCAGTTTAAAATGTACGAAACAGAACTAAGAAGCAGAAAGAAGGGTTGTTATTAACAGTGCGACGGGCGACGTGCCGTGGCCGAAAAGCAGACAATTTAATTTAAAATCAAAGGCCCTTTACTTTCTATTATTTAGGCAGAAAAAGCCAGAAGAAATTGTGAGGTTTCGTCTGCATATATACTTTTTAAATTTCTTATACTAAATGAAAGTTTACCTCCATCATATTTCTCTTTACTAACCAACGAACCTGCAATTCACGGTTCCTTTCACACAGATTTTCTCCTAATTTCCTAATGCCAAAAACTCAACTCAAATATCTTACTATGCGATTAAAATTACGATGAAGGTGACGTCAATTTGTAATATTTATTTTCTTTTTAAGTTATTTGTAAATATTATTTAAATTGTCACATTTTTTTCAGCAATAACTGTACTTTAGGACCGAAAACCTGATAAAATGTTAAATCACTGTTAAATCATTCATCATTGTTAAATAAAAGCTCTGAGATCAATAAATGGTTATTAGTGACGTCACTGTTTGATTTTGTCATACTCAATCTATGAGGGAATCGCGTTTTAACAAATCATATAAAGTAGGTAGGTATATATTTTTTTTATGTATGTTTACTTAGGGCTGATTTTTCAATACTCAGATAACTTTTATCTGATGAATAAAAATGGCGGTTTGACACTTTATTTAGAGAAAATAATTATGTCAAATGGCTATTTTTATTCCTAAGATAAAAGTTAACTGACTATTGAAAAATCAGGCCTTAGGCTGATACGTTATCCATATTCGAATTCCGAATTTGTTTTCTGTATTCGGAAACCTGACTGCATAAATTTAATACATAGTATTCAACGTGGCGCACACGTTCGTATATTTTCCAAATGGAAGAAATGTAACGTCATAAATTGAGACTGTAAATACCCGTAATTTGTATGGTGTGCATAATTAAGAGTAATCTATCTACCTATGGCTTCATCAAATCTTCCTCGTCTATCACATAATAGGAGAACAACCTAAAAGACTGGAAAGTTCAACAACGTAGCGCAAGCGGCCATTAACAAATAGCGTCCTTTTGGCGCTTGCGCTACGTTACTATTGCATTATAAATTAGCCTTAAGTGTGTAATTTACCTTCATACCTCGCGTCTTATACGCTGTTCTGTTCCCCAATCTATCTATCTATCTATCTACCTATAACGTCAAAAAATCTTCCTCGTCTATCTCATAATACCTCAAATTCTTCCTCACCTAGTTACTCATAACAATAAACATACAATAATCAGGTACCTAAAGCTTGGCAGACGAGCCAACCCTGAGCCGTCGGCATTGTAGAGGCTTAACTAAGCTATGTGGCCCAACCCCTCGACTGCTACCCCTAATACCTAATGCTGTACGAGTAGGCTGTTCGGAGTTTTTATGGGTTAAGTTGGCAGGTTAAAAATAGGTAAGTTTTGGATATGCTGAATTGTCAATGGTTTCAGTGATTTTCAGCAGGTTTTTTCAGCTAGTTTCATATTTGCTGCTGAAAATTTAGTAAATATGTGATAAAAGAACTGTGGCTCCCGAGGCCGAGGCATACAGTTATGAAAAACTTTACCTATAAAAAACCGTAGCAACTTTTCAGAAATTATATCTAACGGAATGGACGGTCAGCAAAATAAATGTTTGATGAAATATCGATTTTATATGCACTGAAGTAATTTGTGAAAAAATGAATGGCAAAACAATACAGAGTAATACATAATGTATGTTTTTTATTTCAAAATATTCATTATGTATTATATTTCACAGGAATTTGCATAGCAAAACAAGTTACTTCTTAACTATGTTACAGTAAGGACCGCAATAAATATTTCTCCTTTTCAATTCACCGTTAAACCATATTATAAGTAACTTCACTCAAGTCAACTACAGCTCTTAATTCACTCGCGTCATCCCACGTTCCTATAAGAATCCACTTAAATTCATTCCACATTAAATTCGAAAACTGCAATCGGCAAAACCAAAACCTATCACTACTTTAAACCAGAAAAAGGAAGATTGAACTATGAAGAAAACAAATAAACACAACAACGGACCACCTACTCACCGGAATCACTGTCATCCCTGTCATAATGTGGTCTCCAATACTGCTCATCATATCTCAGAGGCACTTCAGACCGGCCGGTGAACTTCGTGGGGTCCAGAATATTCTCCACGGAGAACGCTATAGCTGGCCTGTCGGGGGGCCTCGTCAGCCCCAGTCTCCTCGTAAGGTCTACCGGCGCGGCCTCCTCCACCCCGACGACGTCCACCTCCCCGTTGGCCTCCATTTCCCCCTCGGCCTCATCTTCGGCCTTGTCTCGACGCTCCTCCGATCCTCGCGCCATCGCAAGCATCGTCATAGCAAGGCCTATTTTATTGAAAATTTTACTAGAAACATTTGAATGTTCAATCAAACATCTCAGTTTTTTAACACTATCACTGCACACAAGTGTCTTAATAATGTCCTTAGTCCTTATAGGTCAATTAACACTGTCTGTCAATTCTGTGAGCGCGTGCGTGCGAGCCAGTGGACAGTGAGGACACGTTCGTCCCAGCCCAACATCCGATTATCACAACTCGCTATCAACTGAACCCGGGGAGGACAGAAACGGGCGGGCACATGAAAGGAGGGGACGGGCCCAAAGTGGGGGCCAAAGTGGAATCTCGTCACCCGATTGGCGGTGGGAAACGAGGCGTGCCCGGGGTGGAGAAACGTAATCGAGCAATAAGGTTTAAACAATTTCGTTTAATACGTTGAATTATGTAAGAGAGCGGCGGGCAAGTAATCGCGCACAAGCGATAAGGCCATTTGCGCTACTTCGTTACGTATTAATGGGGCAGGAAATTGACTTATGAATATTAGAGGTCGCGGCGAGCTGAAGATCGGGCTAAAGCGGCCCCGGGCGGCCGAGCGCGCTTATTTTCCTAGTTAAGCGCTGAAACAATGATGTTTATTGAGTTTTGAACTTAATGGGTTTGGGCGCGAGCCGCGGGCCATTTGCGCCATTAGCTCGGTTTGTTTAGTCGACAACGTAACGACTTTTCGTGGAAACGGTTTCAACGAATTACGTTTCAGTTTCAGCTTTTGTTTTGATGGAAAATATAATTGCAAATAATCTGCGGCCTAAATAAATATGACGAGTAGTATAACAATCAAATGATCACTGATATCTTGGATCACATTATGTAATCGTAAATTGGGTAATACATTTCTACTTATCTTATTAAAATCTATTTTATGGCAGCTTCTAAATATTATTACGGTTATTTAATCTCTTCCGTAGGTACTTACTATATAAAACATCATTATTACAGAATTACTCCTGTATTTGTGCATAATTATGTGTAACTACACGTCGCGTCTACGTCGCCTAGCGTAACCTGCGAAAAGGAATCGCGTAGCCATAGCATCGTGTAGCACAACCTGCGTAGCCTCGTGTAGCTTATCGTAGCGTTGGCGTAGAGTCGTGTAGAACTCGTACAACCTACCTGCCTAAATGACGTAGCGTTGCGTAGCGTTCTGCGTAACCTTCCGTAGCAGTGTGACTAGACAACATGTCTATGCTTTTAAACAACAAATATCAACGACGAAATAAGAATTTTTATTACAGGTACGGCAATAAGAATGCAAAACGATTGTTAAAGAGATGGGCTGGTTTTAAGCTTTGTAGATAGTTCAATTAGATGATGTTATTATTTTTATACATTATTATTACCCTCCAAAATATCCTTCTTCTAAGTACTGGCCTGATTTATGGCCTCCCAAATATCCTTCCATATGTGCTCTTTTTAGTGCCACTTCGGACCAGCCATCAAGGGGCGCATCTACATCGTCCATCCTCAGGCTGACGTCAGTAAGTTAATTTCACCTTTCACTCGCTAAAATGCTTTGGAGATTTCTGCCTTTTAAAACCAAAATCTCTTTCGCTCAAAACGAAATTCAGGTTCTATAATCCGAATTTGGTTTTGAGTTCTTATTTATTTTGTTTTTAATCTATATTACGCCTGCTATTTCAATTTGGATTTTATTGAGGAGTTGTTAAATAAACTTGACAGTTTTCAATTTTATAAAACATAATCATGTTTCAGAATTTAGCAAAAGTCTCAAGTGGCTCCCAATCCGTCTTAGCAGGAACCTGCGGATATTAAGTATGTGTCCTGTTCAACATTCAATATATAATCCTCTTGTTTTGCCTCGTCCTGTTTTTGGGATCGTTTTTCTTATTCCCGATCATCGGACACCTTATGCATAACCCATAATATTATGTCATCATCTTTTATTTAGCGTGCTAAAATCATCAAATGAGTCCTTCTACCCGAGGTAGAGCGAAACAGACTGTCAGACTCGTACTGACTAAAACTCGGGGCGTTCCTTCAATAGTCCTTCACGTTTCGGAGTCACGGCTACCTGTTTGGACAGTCCCGCGACCTCTCATGTTATCATTTATGGTTTAAACAGCACTATAGCCTACAGAAGTGGCTGGACAGTCACAACTATAAAAAATGGCGTCTCTGTAGAGGGTAAAGAGGGGATTAGTCCATCAGCTAGATTAGGTATCAGAAAATATTTGACCCATATTTTTTCTTTTGTTATATTAAACAAAATTGAGGAAGATACGACACTTTTAAAATTGCCAAAACGTCACAAGCAAGTACAGTTTTTCCTTACTTCTAAGGGCGCTCCCTCACCGCGTTCACCTGTAATGTAACGTTACAGATTCGAACATTCGAAGACAATAGAGCATCAAATTGCTCACCTTTATGTTACATTACAGGTGAATGCTCGCGGTGAGGGAGTCTTTCAAATTTTGATACGATGATGATCTTTGTAAATATGAAGAAAAAATACATGTCAATTATTTTTTTAACTGTAATAGACGGTGTCCACATGTCTATTATTTGACTGTTCGTCTAGTGGTTAGTGACCCTGACTGCTATGCCGGGGGTCGTGGGTTCGATTCCCACCCAGGAAAAATTTTTGTGTGATGAGACGATCATTTGTTCTGTGTCTGGGTGTAATTTATCTACAATATGTATGTATGTATTTACAAATATAATAAGTATGTTTATCAGTTGTCTAGTACCCATAACACAAGCTCTGCTTAGCTTGGGACTATATAGCGTTGTGTGATAGTTGTGGAATATTATTTTTATTGTTACTATTACATCAATGGTAAACTCAGTAAGTTACAGCGTGCCTAACACAATTCATCACAACTTAGCCTCCGAGGTTCATGGCACAGTTTTGCTCCATTTTGTATTTACACGGCTAATCGCAGCCAAAGATCTAACATTTAGAGCCACCAATGACATGCACGATCTTAGCTGTTCGACACGCTACTCCAATCAAACTAGGTGGAACTATAGGATGTGGTTTAAGATGAAGATTCTTGGGGAATTTTAAAGGTAACGTTCGTAATTACCTGAATCGCTGACATTTTAGAAGACGACTTAAGTCTATTTTATTATTTTTTTCGTATTCTTTACCTATTTTTATATATTTTTTTTAAATAAATTTTCATACATCTTGCATGTAAATAGGTATTAAAAAATAAAATATGTACAGGGCGTCAAAAAATTCATCCACATCGCTGTCAATGAGGAAAGTGCCCATTGCAGAACGCTGGCAGCATTGCCACGTTGAATGACAATGATCCTTTGACCAATAAATAGACCAGCCCTCTGGTCACACGAAGCGTCGATTAATACGCTTAGCGATGTCAATTATTAAATTGATTACTGTGCATAGAACTTTAAAGTTAGTTAAAGGCTTTGTTTAAAGTTGATCGGATGAATATCACAGGATAGCGCTGAATGCCAGCCGCTTCCAACTGGTCCTATTGGAAATCTATGGGGGAGGCCTATGTTCAACAGTGGACGATGATGAAAGTTAAGAATCACCCTATGTTCCAGACTAAGCAGTTTGGAAAACATTTTCAGTAGTTTTTACAAGGTTTTTTTTTTGTTTTTTCAAAAAATTGAATTGCGTTATTGAGCAGACATTTTTAAGACATATGAAGGACACTACATATATTTTCTATCACATTACGAAGAACTTTTTACATTTTTTTAAAGAAAATTCTTATTATTTTTGACGTTTACGAATCTGCTACAAATTAAGCCCAGTATCTTCTCAGCTACCGTATTTCAACTTACTTCAAAACAACATCCCATAGAAATGTCGAAATCTCAACAAAAAAGTGTCAAATTTCATCTCGTAGCGTTTTATCTGTGAATGATTGGTGGCGCGACGGGGGCCATTGTGTACACAATTGACCCACGATGCCTCCCTGACTATTACTGACTCTTTAAATGGTTACGAACTCTATTAAAAAAAAATAGTAGCTATGGAATTTCTTTCTGGTTCCTCTCCATGAAAACAACCAACGAGTGTACCGTGCCAATTTGTCGACGTTTTATAAGTGCCCATTGAGGCCCATGTGAAATCAAATATTTTGATAACACTATTTTATAATATTTTCTGCTCCGATACTTTTTTTATCGTGTTGTCATTAAGGCGTTCCCTCACCGCCAGAAATTCTCCTGTAATGTAACATAAAAGTGCGCTATTTGATGCTATACTTATTGTCTTCGAATATTCGAATCTGTAGCGTTACATTACAGGTGAATGCTCACGAGTCTTCCTACCCAGGATGGGGAGGAATGGACTTTCAGACTTGTACTGTTACCTGATGAGATAGTCCCGCGACCCAGGCAGGGTTTGACCCTCTAAGGCCCGCGTTTGCTGACAGCTTGCGCCTATATACGGTGGCTGGAAATCGTCTCGAGACCTTTTATAATATAATCTAATAATAATATTTCACAACTATCACATTAATAGTAATATGTGGAAACGTTGTTGATTGTACATTAAAATACTTCATTGTTAATTCATTTAGATTTAAGACTGAATGTACAATTTTTATTCCCTAATAAAATAAAATCACACAACGCCATCTAGTCCCAAGCTAAGCAGAGCTTGTATTATGGGTAGATACTAGACGACTGATAAACATACATAAATAATTCTAAATACATACCTACATATTATCTATAGATAGGTCTACGTGTATAACACAGTTGTGGTAGACAAACTTGATGTCACAAGGCATTCTCAACAATTCTTTGGATTACAAATAATTTGTAGTTTCACATCAATTAGAGGCCTTGGATCTTCACACTATACCGAACCAGAAACATGAGAAAGAAAGAAAAAGTTTTATTGGACTCACACAGGACAGAACAACAACATAAACATAATATCTATCACTATCCAACACTCCACTTCACACATATTCCCAATCACCCAACAACACAGTGTCATCAGTTGGAAAACGTTCAAACACTCGACTGCACCAACAAACAACACTCGTAACTATTTGATTTGCGCGCAGCAGGCGAGCTTTGTGTCAGGACACGGTGTCAGATCACGCTGCGAACAGTTTACAACTCCACGGGAGCTGTCTGTGCCACTAATGGCGGTTAAAATCATTAATTGTATTTATTGTTGACGAAAATAGTGTTTTGTATGATTGTTATCTTCTGATTGATGAAATTGTAATGATGTCCGGATCTTAAGAACGATCTGGAAAAAAAATTGGTGTTATATTTGATGGATAAACAACTAGGTGTGTTTATTGTACAAAGCAACCTTTGATTTGTATATTTTTCGGAATTTATTTAAATAAACTTCATATATATAAACTTTACGTCGAATTTTTAGGTTTTATTTCCTTTTTTTAAGTTAAAATTGTCAACAACGAGCAGTAGCTACCTACTTATGTTAAGCAGTCTAAAATAATTTTCTTATACCAATTTAAAGTCATCATATCCAATTAAGACGGATAAATTTTGCCAAATTAATCCACCACTGTCTTTACTGAACCAAAAAAATAAAATGATAATCATTAATCAGTACTTCCATCTTCAACTTTCAGACAAGGCGAAATTCTGAATTTAAAAATGTTCATCATTAGTACCATAAACAAGTGACGCCGTAAAACAGCTGTCCGTTCCACTGGAGATATTAATTAAAAAGTTTTTTACGCGAAAAAAAATGGACGTCGGAGCCACGCCTCTGCTCCAATTAAAATTCTAGCCGGATTCATTACGATACTTTATTTTTTAAGTGTTCGTTAACGAATTCTGTCAAAACAAACGTAAATTAATTTGAATATTTTATCACGAATATCTTTGATGTTATCTGGCGTCAAGTATTTTAGAAAAGAATGTGGAAAGCAAAAGTATTATCTGGTGGTTTTATTGTCTGTGGCATTAATGACATCTCAATGCGATAATCATGAAATTTCGTAAAAAAAAGTAAATTAGCCGCTTTTATCTTGCCAAGAAATACAACATGCTTAAGTGGAGTAGGTAGTAAAATTTCAAATTAATAGAGTTAAAATTTAATTAAAATAGTTGAACTTTATTATCATTAAACTGTTATCATGATTTATTTTCAAATCATCGTTACCACATCACAAAGTTAACTATTTTCGCTACTCTTCTTTTCTGTTTGTCATCCAGTAATCTTCATAAATATATTTTATATAAAACAAGAATGTAGATTAGAATTAAAATTGTCTAGAATACATTTAAATTGTCTTCACTGCTAATAGAAATAGAAAAATGTGTGTTTCGGTGTGGGATGTAGAACAGATCTGTTAAAACTCAATAATTTTGTCGCGGATTACATTTATTTTGACGCTTTGATCCTTGTTTTTGTGTTCAAAAGATTTGAACGATATATCAATCCTACTTGATTCAACTGAATGATCTGAGAGAATGTACGCGAGGACAGCATGTTTTGATATAAATTATTTGAATAAACATGATCGTCTTTGAAAATCTGTGAGATGAAACTTGTAAATGCTATTTTAGCGATCTTGTACAAAGTTTTTACAACGTTGATCTATTTTCATGAAATATGATTTTGCATCAGCATATTTACTTTGTACAAACTGGTTACTTAGCACATTTTGAAAAACTTTCGTCTTTTTTCTTTAGCTGCCAGATACAGTCTATTCTTCTTAAACTTTTTTCCAAAGTGTCCGGTCATTTCTAAAGCAACTTTCACGAAAGCATTATTTGAAATTCATCTTGCAATGCTTTGCTTTTACATAATCGATCTAAAACAGGGCTGGTTTAAAACCCATTAATAACCATATTTATAGGTAAACATGGTTTTTAATGGCTTTCATTCTCTCTTTATCCCTTCGTTCCTTTTGTGTTTTTTTTATAAAATGTACTCAGGTAGATATTTCTTAAAATTATTGCTCAACATCTTATTATCATCTTATTTCATCTTATTATACTATGCAAATATTTAAATTAAATTACCTACATAAATAAAAATGCTTCCCCATCCACTAGTAACATAAAATAAGACTAAAACCACAACAAAAGATAAAAATACGTCTCAATTTAATAAGACCATCATCAAAAAAGAACGCACCTAATAGCTGCAATAACCACACTTGAATATGACAATATAAATGTAGCGAAATAAAAAGCAATAAATATAAGTAAATGAGGTGCAGTAGCGATGCCGCCGATCGTCGTGTCATGCGTAACGCACGCCAAGAATTTTAATAACCAATTTGTATTTAACAAATCTGTTTCGAGACAACGCGCTGGCTTGGGGTTCCGTAGTTCCGAAAGCAGGGAAGTTGATTTAGACTTTCCAGATGGTAAGAAGGCTGAAATAGAGGCAGGCAAGAAGAAAGAAAATGAAGAGCTTTATTTTTTTTCTGTGATTTTACACTAGGACAAAGTTAAATTTACAAATTCGAATATGCCATAGGCAACACATAGAGTAAACGAGGCAATAGCAGGAGGAGCAAAGCCTCAACGGAATGATTACCAAAATTTAGAAGTTGGAAGCTTGAGAAACCAAAAGATGTATGGCAGTATCTATGGATGACCTCTAAAAACTTGCAGGGAACTTCTAAAAATCGATTCTTATATATAAAGGAATCTACATAATGAAGACTGAGGACATCGTAGAGTACCTACGGGTAAAGACCTTGGGGGTAGATAATTTTGAGTGGAGGTGTATCATCACCATTTCAAGTCATCTGGTCAAGAGGAAAGTTTTGAATACAAGTGGATGTTACGTTTAGGTGAAGACCAAAGAAAAGATCGATATTAATTGTGTGAAAATTAACTAGGGCTTGAGAAGAGGTGAATGCCTTTTAACCGCCAACGTCGGATCGGATATATACATCAGACAAATATTTTCGTTGTTTCGTTTGATTTTATTGCATCTTTTCTATATATCTCTCTGTTTATGTAGTTATACAGATATAATACCTACTTTTTATTGTACACCATAATATTTTACAAATCGGAGCTTAAGAGGAGCAGAAAGAGAGAAACTTGTATTTCACCGATTCGTAGCCTGGCGCTGGGGCACGACAATTGATATGAAGTCTGGCGGTTAAAAGGATGGAAGAAAAATACGTTTTGTGCTGACTCTGGATATTCTACAGAACCACAGCTGGAAATAAAATTCACAACTCCCAACTTTTCCTCAAGAGCTAAATTACAAACGGCGTCTTCCTCAGCTAATTGAATGTTCCTTGGATAAATCAGAATTAATATGCGCGTTCCGAAACCGGATTGGATTGTTATTGCTCTGTTAGCCCGTCTTTGATGCGTTTGAGTAATGGAACGCACGCGCGCTCGTATGTCGCGACCATAGTGATTACCGCGCTTTTCTTTTTTTTTTAAATACAGATAAAAATACCAGGTTGATTGTTTTCTTTTTTTTTGTAACGTTTGCTAAATTAATGGTTTGGTGTTTCGGTCTGTAGTTTATGTTTGTTTAGGTTGTAATATTAATAAGAATGAAGCTACGCGTAACTAGGTGATATTTTACAAAATGAATATTTTTAAAATGACGTAGATTTTTCTTCTGTTCTTCTACTTGTAAATGTGATCATTAAGGCATGTTTTAATTACCACCTTCCCTTCATTCCGAATTCACGTAATTGGTTTTGGTTTTACAAACTGGAGAATGAAAAATATACATAGTTCGGGTCTCAGTCATTTTGAGTGGGAATTTATGAATGAATATAACTGACTCATAGACCCTGATCGCTTCATAAAGCTTGTACATTTATAATTGACGTAATTAATCTATTCATATTATTCCGAAATAGTTATCACAAGCTCCCCACTAGATCGCAAAGGTAATTTGTCACATACCTACACCCAACCAGACACGTCACAGGCCCAAATGATTTATTGTCGTTCGAACAGACAAAGACTTCTCCAAATAGGCCCCCCTCGGAAAGCAAACACTCAATTTGAAAGTAATTACTAAGGGAAAATAACCTCTAAATTGTACGTGCAAAAAGTTTATTTTCCCGCCAAAAAGTTTGACGTAAGCCAACTGTCAACGGGTACGGATGCGTTCGGATGCATTCCTCGACTAATTGTATGTATCGCACCGCACAAAACACATTTGTCAATTGTCGCCCGCCTCCCTTATAACGGAACGTAATTAGTTAGTCAACTATTTCTGGAACGCTTTGACGGCTTATTAAGATTTCAAATTGAACACAAATTAGGTGTCATGGCTAACTGATTACTAACCTACGATTTGTTTTCGTGTTTCATCGGGACATTGAAAAATTTGTGTGTCGACACGTCGACAGTCTCGTTTTCCGGACATCAAAAAGCTATCTTTTAAATGGGAATGGGATTAAAGAATTGATTGGGATGATGGAATTTAAAACGTGCTTTCAAAGAAAGTTATTTCCTATAATCTTGTGATTTTGTAAAACGTTATCTTAAATTCGTAAGAAGTCATGCGAAATTCTAATGTCTGGAGCGAAATGAAGAACTTGTAGTTAAATTTTAGTTAATGTTCTAATTAGACCAAGAAGTAAGCTTTCAGCGTTTGATATTGCCTATGATATTGCATCACAATTTCAGCAGCAACTATTAAAAAAGAAAAAAATACTTAATGTATCGAGCTTAGTCTCTTAAATCTAGGCCCAAACCATAATAAACAATATTAGTAAAACATCTACATCACGTTCCCCAAATAACTCCATGTTTACACATGTTACAGCCACCGAAATCTAATTAAAACATAATAATGGTTTTAAATTGACTCAATCTCGCCACATGTTTAAATTATCACCCAACTAATCAGGGAACGTCATTGATCGATTCAACTCGATTCTTTCCCAAGCAGTGCCATCTGTGAACAAGCGAGAGATCGACGGGTGACAACCGTAAAAATCGATTCGATACATCGACTTTTTCTAGAGATGCGCGATTGTTGTGAAAACGAATCGATTTGTGTTCAGGATGGAACGAAGTATCCGATTTTTCATTCGATAATTCGATTTTTTTTTGTTCTTCGGATGCCAGTGTATTTGGATTAAATTACTTAAATTTTGAAATAGTTTAGGTTGATTTTAAATGTAGTGTTGTAAGTAGTTTACTGTCCTTTTATCCAACAGTTTATTGCCAGAACCACAGAACATAGTACTTAGGTATTAAGTTGAATAACCTAAGTAAGCACCCATTATGTGTTGAAAATTATTTAAATCAAAGAAAATCTACATATGAATTGACACATTATCGAAGAATTTGTGGCGTCATCGCCATAGCCGTCAGTGTCGGACGTAGGATTCCCCCAAAATTCTGTTTCTTGATTCTGTTTACTCTAAAAAAACACATTGGCAAAGAGCTTTACAACACCTTCCTACAAATAAATACATCCATTAAAACCACCATGCTATACACAGAAAACACAATATCTCAAAAACAAACCACAACTATTTCACCACAGCACAAATTGCATTTGGTACACCCCTAGCCAGTTTTTTAATCCGATGCCTTTTCACGAACACACCGCATCGAATCCGAACTCCGGGCCATCAATTAGTGAGTGCTCTCACAACATCGCGTTCAGTTTTTTCAAAAACATACGGCTTTACCGATACAAAACAAAACTAGGAAGAAGCGATCAGTGGCGTTGCAACACCGAATTTAGGAGGGATAAGACGCTTTATGTGCAAGGGCCTTTTTTTCAAAGCCCTTATCACGACATTTCTGTATTTTACTTACTTTACAGCGTCTTTCTAGTATTTACAGCATTTCTTGTATGGACAAATGGAACAGCGCTTCTGGTGTACGAAGAAGGAACAATTTTTTTTCATTGAAATTATTGTCAAAGTTCCAGTTTACTTTACGTTACAATAACTGAAAAACCATAATAAGGCCTCTGGACGAAAAATATAACTCACCTCCGATGCTAGCGCGAGGCCCCCTTGTTGTATGTTGACTTGGTTCCTCCAAGTGACCTATAAACATATGTGATTGTGATGTGACAGTGACATCAGCATTGTGAGGCACGTTGGACTCTTTCAGTTCACAAGTTATTTGGAACGTGGGGCCTCGTATGAGCAGTGAAGGCGTCAAGATTTTCGTCCTTTTTTTTCTGTGATGGTGAGGGCCCTTTGGGGTCGAGGCCTAGGGCTAGGTTCCGCTTCACCCCTACCTAGCTACGCCACTGGAAACGATCATTTGCTGGAGGTGCCGAAAAAAATAAAAACAGCCATAGACACTCCGGAAATCGTTACATCGTTTTGATTGCGAACGTTTGTGATCCATTCGATCTGATTGAAAAGATTGAAATTTTGTCTATGCTTTTGAAATGGAGTCGTTGATTAATTTGTTTATGCTTTAATTTTGGATGAGGTATTAATGGTGAAGAAATTTCTAAACGGTTTATTTCACAAAGCGAGGTATTTTCGCCACTGGTAATTTAGGAATCAATATAGTAATTGGAACAATTAGCAACACTTCAGGATTGTTTCGTATTCTTGAAGAGAGCCTACATAATTAGTGCTTATTGCCTAAGTGTACTTGCAGCATTTTATAGGATGTATCTTTCACCCTGGTTTTCACAGCGACGTACTCAACTAGTAATCACCAAGATATTAAGCACCCAGAAGTTCCGTAAAGGGCTATTGAAGGATCACTTTGGATTTTAATCAGTTCCAGTCTAAAATTCCCTTGGGAATTTACTTGATGATTTTGCCACAATAAGTAAAACATGCATACAACATAGTTTTAAGTTTTTGCCAACACAATTTTCTTTCTTTCTTTTTTCCTGTATAGCAGAATAATAGTGTAGTCTGAAACACGCTTATAAAGCCAAAAAGCCAAGCGCACTCAGCGACATCTGTCCGCAATCAGTAACAAACAAGAGCAACAAGGGCAAATAGCAAGCGATCAATGGAGCAGAGAGCGGCATTACGACCACAGCCTTCAAATAATTGCGAAGCAAACGTGTTCCTTCATCTTTAACTGAATAGATGGTGCTGTTGTTTATTATATTACCATGCTTTGTACCTTAGTTTTTATAGCATTATTGCTGCACCCAGAATTATTGCAGAACCCTGTTTTTTAGGCCAATTAATAGGCTTTCGAACCATTCCAAAATGTACACTTTATCTATACTGAACGTTGTTATACAAGCGTTAGTTTTTATTTCAATCTTATGATCCGGCTCGAAGGACCATTGTTAAGTATACCCCACGCAGTTCGGGTTGGTTAAATAGAATGTAAATATAGTATTGTCGGTTGTTTCATTTTACACTCTACCTTACTGATATACACACAAAGGTCACACTCTTAGTACAGTTAACGAACCCGTCGCAAAAGTTTGTTTGGTTGAACTTGCATCAACAACTACTGGTTCGAATTGAAAAATTATTTCTGTGTTGGATTGTCCTTTATCGAGGAAGGCTATAGATTAATAAACATCACGCTACGACTAAAAGAAATCGAACAACGGGAGTGAAACCGAATTGAACAGCCTAGCCTTTAATAAAAAAGAAATCGCTATTGAATAAAAACTCAAATAAATTAGCCAAAACACAGTAAAAAAAAAATGACGCAAGCGTTCAAAATGGCGGCTATCCCTAGAATTTCGCGCGTAAAAGGCATGACAGACAACAATGGCTAATTGGGCTCAGTTTACATTGTCACGTGCTTCAGATGCTAAATTATTTAAGCTTAGATTTTTCCATTTCTAGACTTCATTATGTAGAGAGGATTTTTGCTAATACTGTCCTTAAAGACTGTATTTAAATAAATGCTAACAATGCTGTTAATTTGCATAAATCATGTCCAGGTGCAAATTATAGTTTGTCTCGGTTATAAATTCCGTTTAGTGATGCGACTAGCTTGATTTTCTATTTGTTTGAAATGAAAGAACCAACTTATTTTGTTTAGATTTTCCATGGACGATTTTATAGTTTGAACGAAAAAGTAAGTAGTTAACTTATAAACTTACATGGGGTGAAAAACGTCAATTTCTTATTAAATTCAAATATAAGTACGACATTTTGATGACACGACGATTTGCACAGTTAAGCGATCGACCTTTGCTGCATGTCACCGCTCGCTGGTACGATACCCGTACTGAACAATTATTATTTTTATAACCTAAAAATAGTTAGGCATTTCATGACTGAAGGGGTCGGGGGCAGGGAAAAACCAGTCCCGAAGAGTTTAAATGTTTGTAAGCGCACCCATAACACAAGTTTCAAATTAGCTATGCATACGAGTGTTGCCAGATACTTGTAATATTTGCAGCTCTATGCCTGAAAATTTTATTTAAATCCTAGTTCTTAATCAACAGCACTAGACTACCCACAGATAAGCCTAGGTAACCACTATCGTGATTAAATTATTCCGATTTGATAAACATAATTCAGAAAACTAGTTTTGTACATAAATTGTGTTCACGGTTATAGATGAAGTCAGATTTATTAGATCATATTACAATAGATTCAAAGACTTCTCATTGTTTATTCTCTATCTTCAGCATCTTCCTAAAAAAAAAAATTATCATAATCTTCATCCATCAGCCTCCCGAACAAGCCGGTTTCTGAAAAGGTTTTAGCACCCACATACACACGCTCCGCCAGATTATACAGAAGACAGAGGAGTATAATCGGCCATTATGTTTAGCGTTTGTGGACTATGAAAAAGCCTTCGATTCAATCGAAACCTGGGCAGTATTGCAGCCCTCCAACGATGTCATATCGACTATAGGTATATCGAAGTGTTGAAGTGTTTGTATAATGATGATGATGATGATTTTTCATCAATCTGCTTTTTTCCAAACTATGATGTGGTCGGCCTCCAGACTATCCAACATCATCATCAGCCGGAAGACGTCCACTGCTGAACATAGGCCTCCCCCTTAGACCGCCACGCCATGCCGAACGACAATTACGCCACTTACATCCATCGGTTGCCCACGACTCTCACGATGTCGTCAGTCCACCTAGTGGAAGGCCTACCTACGCTGCGTCTTCTGGTCCGTGGTCGCCATTCGAGAAATTTTCTTCCCCATCGCTTGTCGGTTCTACGAGTGATGTAGCCTACCCATTGCTAATTCAACTTGCAAATTTTAAGAGCTATAATGTTGGTTGTTCGCTCCAGACTATCCGAAAGCAGCTCAATAACAGTGTTTTACTGAGCAACTGCCAATCCGACCTCGGCAAGACTCTTAAGACAGGACGTCAGACTTTCAGTCTTACGAAAATATCATATAGCGTTTAAATGAACAAACGTATAAACCTACTGCAAAATGATTTCGGTTCATCTTGTAACTTTTTAAACATATAATAAATTATGATTACCTACTTCATTATCGAAATAAATACAAAAATGTGTGTTTAATTACCTAATTCTTCTGGTGGTTTTTGTCTTATTTCCTATTTATATCAGTCCAATAGCAATGTAAGTTTTACTATAAACTTAACTAAGTACCTACCTTTTAATCGCTTGGTTAAATATCATCGTATTTATCGTGCCCCTAGCGCGCGGCTACGAATTGGTGAGATAAAAGCTTCTCTCTATCTGCTCTTCTTAAACTACGGTTTGTAAAATATTATGGTGTACAATAAAAATTATTCTATCTGTCTATCTACATACATAAATAGAGATATATAGAATAGATGCAATAATATCGAACAAAACAACGAAAAAATCGTGAATATTCTCTGTAGGATAAGGTACGTAGGTACGACTCTGGCGAAATCGGCCCGAAAATATTTGTCGGGTAAATCCGACGCTGTTGTTGAAAAAAAAGGTTATTAATTTCTACTCCTACAGGCTTCATTTCTTTGACAATACCATTGGTCAATTTTCTTGTTATTTTCCTTTGTAATTAGTGTTAGGGCTGATTTTTCAATAGTGTGATAATCAGTGATAACTTATAACTGAGGAATAAAAATGGAGTTTTGACAGCTTTATATAGAATAATTATGCCAAATCGATATTTTTTTTAATCAGCCCTTAGTAAGACAATAAGGCTGTTTATCAGAAATAAACCCTTCTATTATAAAAATAGATTCTAATTCATCAATTACTTACCTATTACATTAAATTGTCCTTGATACTGTCAGTACATAAGTCCTTTATATTCGCCTCTTTCTAAAATAAACTTTAATAATGAAAGTTTAAAGTTGAATTTACAATGTAGTGGTTTTGTGATAGTAATGTTCCATAGATAAGGTCCATTGATTTCTATAATTGTTTTCGTTTGTTTTTTGTCAAAGTTCATTAAGTTTCCTATTGTAATGCTTATAAGAGATTTTAGACGATTTACTGTTAATAGGCAATCTTTATTATGTAATGTTTCCATAAGGTCTATTTTAGTTAAGTTTTTACAGCTAATTCAGTACCTGCGCCTTTTAAGATTTAATACTTATTTAGATAAGTATTAAATATTGTCATACTGCAGTTAAACCCGGTATGATGTGTTGCTTGAAAAAAAAAACTTATTTATTAAATAAAGACTCATACATATCTATTCTTTCCCATTTCTATGAAACAAGGAAAACGAAGAAGACGAAACTTCTAATGAATGAAAAAAGGAAACTCTAAAATATACTTATTTACCTAACGATACTTACTTACCTATTAATATTCTTCATCATCATCATCTTCTTCTTGCAATAGGACGTCCACTGCTGAACATAGCCTCCCCTTTAGATTTCCACATTATACCAGTTGGAAGCGACCTGCATCCATCGTCTTTCGGCGATCTTTATTATTATTAATTAAATTATTAACGGTTAAAATTAAATGATGGTTTTTATGATGGTTTCGACATCAAAAATTACAATATTTAATTTCAGATAGGCCCACGAGAAAAAAAACATCGAAAAAACAGTAATACACTTTCTAAATCAGTGCCAATCCTTTCATGAAGACCGGCCTTGATCTTGACCTTACAAAAACAATCACACTATCACTGATTAAAAAGACAATTAACTTCGCGGATATTCTCTTTTTTAACTTAGAGAAAAAATGTGAAGGGAATTTGCACGTCTACTGAGTAATTGGTATATCACATTAAATCGATATGGCTCACAGCTAAGACGTCTTTGCCTATTGAATTCTTTTGATTAATTAATTTGTCTCTGGTTGTGATTTAAAAAGTGACTTTTGTCTTTGGAAAGGGGTAGTGTGGAGATAGTTCTTTTTTTTAAATTGTGGTGTAGTATGTTCGATCATTTGAAGGAGCATTTAAAAATAAAATGGCGCCAATACTTAGCAGCATCGTTAGGTGAGTATTCCTATAAATAATTTTGAAAACATGTGATTTCCATCGTGGAAATAATAAAACTACAAAGATTGTAATAGTTGAAACAAATTAGTATGAACGTTCATAAATTATTGATTAACATTTTAACAGGAAAACTAAAGACTGTCGGACGAATTACAGTATCTTGTTTTAGATAGACCAATTCCTGTAGGGAATACAATATCTACTAATTGCGGTGAAATAATTTTCAGAGGGAATATAAACCAGCCGCTAGACATGCTTATAAAATTATGCTGCCTAACTGTTGTGTAAGATGAGATGCGTTAAATTCAAATAAATAATACGCAATGCAATTTTAGCACACAAAGATAATTATCATTACAAATAAGCTTAAATAACAGAAATATTTTTATGAAACTATCTGGAAATTCAGCGTAAATTTCAGAGTTAGGTGTTTTAGTAGGTGGTAAGTAAGGGTAAGTGCACACTGGGACGGAAGGATTATATTCTGCAACGATTCGCCGACGACCGGTTCACCATTGGACGTTTCGTCGACAGGACGATTCACTTATGGCCGTTTCACCGATAGACTCTTTCACCTTTGGACTTTTCGCCGATACGACGATTCATTTATGCCCGGTTCATCGATAGAACCTTTCACCTAGGGACTTTTCGCCAACAGGACGATTCATTTAAATCCGTTTCATCAATAGACTCTTTCAACAACGGACTTTTGGATGATGAAGATGATAAATTTTAAAGAGTTATAGGTTACCCATCATGTCGGCAAAACGTCCGTTGTTGAAACAGTCATTATAGGAGGATTATACTGGAAATGTGTATGTCTTTTGGTGTTAATTAAGATAGATTTTGAGTCGCTATTTAAATTTGCGTGTGTAATTATAAAATTAGAATTTTAGTCGCTCTGTTGAATTATGCACAGAATTGCGTCTCGTTTTAAATTAACCTTAAGTGTAAATGGTAAATTATTCTGTTTTAAATGATTAAATACATAAATTCTGTAAGACCAGCTGTGGAATGCGGACCTGAGATTCCAGGAGTCGATCACTTATTATATATACATATTATAATCATAGCAAGATGTTTTAGCATAAACCTATGCGTATATTGAAAGCGAAGCTTTTATTCGCTTAAATCCAGCCAATTTTAATCAACAGTATTAAAATAATAAAAATATGAAATAAAGTTAAAAAAGGTAAAACAATTTAGGTATAGGTAAGTGACAAACAAATATAGTTAAAAAAGGTAAAAACAATTTAAATAGGTAAGATTTCCAACAGGTATCCTGGATTTCAAATTCAGAAATAGCTATAAAGGTTTATATCGACTGACTCATAAATCAATAAGTTAAAACTAAAATGTAGCTTGACGTGATCCAGAAAACTGTACTTTTTTAAACCGGCTTGCTATCAACTTCATGTATACGAACTAAGAACGAGATTTTTCTAGAAATTAAAAATAAATAAAACTATACTTACAACTAAACTTACACTAAAATAAAAAAAAATAAAAAAAACCTATTTTAACAAAAACAAAAAACATTTAAAACATTTTTGATTTTTCTTAATTTTGGACCAATTAGAGTCCAATTAGAACTAGCCATGTCTCTGATTAACTGGACCAACCCGCACTGGTGGATTATGGTCCACTCCCTCTTATAAGGAGGACGCCTGTGTCCCAGCAATGGGAACATTAATATAATGATGTCTGATTAACGTTATGTAGGTGAATGCGGTGATCGCTACTATATTTTTTGTTTGTTGTTACCCACTAACTTCCAACTGCTCTACAAAAGTAGCATCAGTGTAGATTCGCCCTAACAAAATATTTAATTAAAATTACACGCTACGCCGTAACATAACAAAAACTAACAATTTATTATGTGTTCAATAATGTTAACAATAGATACATAGCAAGTATATAGTTGTATTTGTAATAAAGTACACGCACAGAGCAACCTTGTAAATAATGATTATAAAGTTGATAACTACTTGTATTAGAAATAATCAGTGGTTCTCAAGCTTAAAGCTTGGTCCAAGAACTTAAAACTTTGAGTCTTCTTCTCCTTCCGGCTTCTTAAAGAAAGAAAGAAAAAACATTTATTTGGCGCAAATGAGACCACGATTCACACAACACTTAAAATAAAAATAAACACAAAAAAAAGAAAGGACTTACTTCTAAAACAAGATTAAAAATTAAACAAAGAATTGTTGTGTGTCTCACGGCTGCGCCAAAAAGGCCCAGTTCAGCAAAATGTCGAGCAACTAGTGCTCGACGCTGGTTTTCAACTGGACCTGTGATGGTGATGTGACGGATGTAAATCAGCTTTAAACATAAATCATGGTTTCAACGCTTTGTACAAATTTCTACTTATATAAAATATCGATACATAATAATTAAAATAATGAATATATAAGTATACCTATGTGAATATATATTTTTATGTGTAAGTAAGCTTCTTCTTCTTATCCCATGTTTATTTGGGGTCGGCTCTCCTAATCGTTCTTCTCCAAAAATGTCTTTCCTGGGTCGTCATGGGGTCAATACTATTTCTATCTATGTCTTTCTTAACTACCGCCATTCATGTAAGTCGGGGTCTCCTCCCACGCTGTCTCGGTCCTGGCTTGTAACTTAAAACTTTAAGTGTGATTGAATTTATCACAGATTTTTTTATTTTGTGGACAGACGATCTTATGAAGGCCACAGGATCACGCTGGATGCAGGCCGCTTACAACCTGTCCTACTGGAAGTCTAAAGGGGAGGCCTATGTTCAGCAGTGGACGTCGATATGATGATGATGATGATGATTTATCACGAAAGATACCCAAGTCATTAAAGATATCGGGTCAAATTATGCTACAGCCGCATTCTCGAATTTACTGTGTGTATTTAATACATATTTAACTTAAAGCCTGCACTCTTAGTATCACCAGAAAACAGCACAGCAAAAAACATTGACTTATAAAAAAATCAGTTTAGAATCAGATTCTTAATTTTTTAATTACAGTTTTGCCTAGGCCCCCTCATCGTACAAACATGTTTTTTTTTAATAAATTCTAAGGCAACAATTCACACAGGTTTTATTGTACATTATCCAGCATCAATATGAACGCAGAAATGGTTGACAATCTCTGCGCTCGTGACAATGCAAGTTAGGAAGTATAATTATAGCGATAATAATTAGCTGCAATATAATCTAAACGTTATGGAAACTAGAAATACCTACAAACTGATTAAATGGAACTTAGAACTTAACAGCCTTATTGTCTCGGAATTAGTAATGACTTTAGAGACTCAGCACATTTAGTCAAATAAATATTTGAGGCCTCCAAAAAAACCGAAACCTCCGTCACCACTCCTAATTTTAGGTTGATAGCACAAAGTGGAAGAAACAGCTTAAACTACAACATTATACTTTAATCCTAAAAAGCAAAACCAATTTCATTCAATCAAAATAGTTGCTACGCCAAAAAAACAAGAATTGTCCGTTCAAAGTTACTCAAAAATAGCGAGCAAAAAGTATGGAATCACTTGGAATTATCCCGGATAACTCCTTGTACTTTCTACTTGTAACTCATTTTGATATTTTAAAGTTAAACGTTTGGACTTATTTCATTACCGTGACCCCGAAATATAAAAGGCTATTGAGGGACACCGTGGATTTTAGTTAGTACGAGTCTGACAGTCCCTCCCGCTGTGCCCTGGGTGGGAGTCCTCATTTTATGATTTTACCACGCTAAAAAAAGCAATTAAATGTTTAAAATTACTCGTATCATTTTTATTATTATTTACTAGTTATTTAGTACTCAAGATCGCGCGGAATCTTAGTAAGGGATTCATCTATCTAGGATATGTTTTGTTTTCACCACCAGCAAGCTACGGGAGTCTGTGTACGGGAATGTCAATGGGCTGGACGTCCCCCGTGCTTCCACAGCTGCAGCGGCTCGAAAGTTCGCCACTGCCCCAAGTGCCGACACTGCAGCAGGAGTCCTGGGTAGCCTCGCTGCTAGTGCTCGGAGGACTCTTGGGTAAGGATTGTCTACTTTACTCCTTCCACAGCTGCAGCGGCTCGAAAGTTCGCCACTGCCCCAAGCGTCTCCAGGGAATTATTATGACTACTCTTTAATTTTTTCTTCATTTTCTTGTGTTGGCATCAGCGTCTTCAAAAGCTTTGTTGGAGTAAATTCTGGGCCACCTTGACTCTCCAATCTTATGGCACTGGTAAAGTAAAGGTAAACACTACATAATCTGACAGAAGCGGCCAAAACAATTTTACTTTAAACCTACTTGTCATAGTTACCAAGCATGCTCCAGTTCCAGCTGAAAAAAATATTATACGAGTATGATAAACTCTGTCGCTATGCCAGTAGTTCCATTATGGAAATAATTGATATTTTTTCTCCTAGTAGTTCCGTGGAACTAGACTACTTTTACGCCTAATCCCGTTAGTTCCATAATGGAACTACTGGCAGCGCAAAACCCAGTAGTTCCATAATGGAACTAGTGTGAACTAGTGGGGACCTACTGGGATATGGCGATAAACTCCACCATCTAGTCGCAGTCTGTCACCATACTTCTCGGTGAACTCGAGCCATCTTGGGCCTCATCTTTCCCTCTGTCAACAGCAAACCTATTTTAAATAGTCTACAGCACCTCTTTCTAAAATACCCCTTCACCCCACAGGTCCTCTAATAACCGTCCCTCTGTCCCGGCACGTGGGACGCCGCTGGATAATCATGGGCGCCAACATCCCCCTGCTGCTGGGCTGGCTACTGGCTGGCGTCGCCACTAACCTGCCCACCTTGTACGTGGCCAGGGTCATGTGGGGCTGTGCTACGGGCATGATGTTTGCTACTGTTCCTATTTATATTGGGGAGATTGCTGAGGTAAGATTCTCATTGGTCATTAATTATTGTGTGTATAGAATTGAAAAAACCTCTAGTTAAATTTGTGTTTTAGCTCGATACTTGTTGAGTTGATTTTGATCCTTGGTTCAAAACTCAGATCGGGTAAATAGTGTCTCGGTACTAGGCTCAGATGCTGAACTTAAAAATTACCCACTGACTATTACGAGTACATAAAGGGAAAAATGTGCAATGGGTGTATAACTCTAGCTATCGCTTCGTCTGAATTTTGACAACTTTATTTATTTGTACTGTCTGTACCTACCCAATCAACGACCTAATTTGCCTATCCGAATCATACCATAGAACTATTAATAATCTACCTTAAACTAGGTAACCTTAGTTAGGTAACCTTTGCCTGTAACACATGAAAGACCGACTTTGCCTTACGGAGTTGGATATCTTTATCCAATCAGAGGCAGCCGTCCAAAAAAACGAATCGCGATTTAGTTTGAAGTTGAATTGGGGTTCGACTTAAGTGTTAATTGCCATATAAGAAATCTTCCCTTCAGAAAATTACGTATTTTATCATACCGCTTCATCACTTACCCAATTCGACAATGAAACAAAAAATCTTCTCCAGGACAAAATCCGTGGCGCTCTAAGCGCGTTCTTCCTGCTATTCATCAACGTGGGCTTCTTATTGGCGTATGCCATCGGTCCCTTCACCTCGTACTGGGGCCTGACAGCAACTGGCGGTATTCTGTCACTACTGTATCTGCCCTGCACCTGGTTCATACCTGAGACGCCCTTCTACTTGGTTTATAAAGGTAAGACTAAGATTTCTTAGGAACTAGCTTCATCTGCGTTTATGTCGTATTTTTTTTCTCTTAGTTAAAACGTTGCCTCACACTAGGAATTAGTCCTGTGTCACGAGTGTATTACGGTGTGTTACGTCAATAATACGGGATAAAAGATATTCTATGTATTATTCCAGACTAACAGACAAGCTATCTCACACGTATAAGTTACGTCCAGATCTGTTCAGCCGTTTTGACGTGATGGAATAACAAACATTCCACAGTAAATACTAAACAAACAAGAATTAATGTTGGTATTACAATCATATGATTATTATTTGGTGCTATTCAGAACGACATCCACAAAAAACCACATTGGTCACAAAATTAATAGTCAGCTACGAATCAAAAAATTGATTGATCAGAAAATGTACAAAAAATAAGCCAAGCTAAGGCCCTGTGTAGTTCGGTTTGGTTTGGTTCCTACCTAACCAAACCAAAATTTGCCTCGGGGATAGTGATTTTGTGGTTCGGTTTATTTATTATTTCCTATTTTTCTTCACTTAAATTAACTGTCATGGTCAACGTGTAAACAGCGTTCATAAAAACAAAGCGAACGAGAAATTTAGCTACAAGTTTAGTGGTAGTGGTGGCCTAATTGGTTAAGGCGTCTGGAGTACCTATCCAGAAGACGCAGGTTCCCTGCTCGCATCGCTCAATTTTTCGTTTCGTAAAAATATGTTTGCCATGGTCAAAATTCGATCTGCATTAAAGTATTAAAAAATTCCTTAGGCAAAATGGAAGAAGCATCAAAAATCCTTCAATCTCTTCGCGGCACCACCAAGGAAGGTGTTCAGCCGGAACTGGAAGGCTTGCAGGCGATCGTCTCGAGAGAGTATAAGGAACCACCCAAGATACAGGATCTTTGGGCCACCAGGGGGAATGTTAAAGCTTTGGGTAAGTTCATACATACATTAATAATGTATCTCAATGTATCTTTGTCTATAACCGATCAACTGCCAATTTTTTAATCTGAGACTTTAGGCGGAAACACATTACTAAAACGCGACGCGACCCGATGAAACGTTATGCGTGCAGGCTCGAATCGAATGTGCAGGCATGGCTTCGCGTCGGATGTTCATAGTGTGATTCTGGTCTATATATAGAAAACAATATCTACATTTGATTCGACTCAACACACATCGAGTTTCATCAGGTCGTTTCGCGTTTTAAAAATGTGTTTCCATCAAGCAGCCGTCAAAAACTCAGATCAGGATTCGTATTGAGCTACCTACAATTTCAAACCACATTTTTAGGATTTCATACTGGTAGGAGGGTAAACCCTGACCCTGTTACGACTGTTATGACTCCGCTGTCAATCTGTCTATCTGTACGATTGTCACCAAGCTGTATCTCATGAACCGTGATGAGTTAGACAGTTGAAATTTTTCCAGATGTATATTTTTGTTGCATCTAACAAATACCTGGGGCTACCATAGAATAACGTGATTTTTTGACTTTTTGTACCATTAGGTAGGGATCCCTTCGTGCGCGAGTCCAGCTCGGACTTGGTCGGTTCTTAAGTCATCTTACCTCAAATCTTATAGTTAGACTAGCGGCCCGTCCCGGCTTCGCACGGGTGGAGGACCCGGTCTAAAATTTGAGATTTAAACTATCCTATCTCTCAAGTTGGATCGAACTGCACATGGTGTGCGAATTTTATTATAATCGGTTAAGTGGTTTAGGAGTCCATTGAGGACAAACATTGTGACACGAGATTTATATATATTAAGATTAGAATTAGATAGACTTATAAATATATGAGAAAATTCTAATCTAAAAACCAACTTTCATTTTCCAACCGTCAGGTATCTGCGTATTCCTGGCGATGCTGCTGCAGCTGTCTGGCATCGACGTGCTGCTGTTCTACATGGAGGAGCTGCTGGCCAAGGTCGGCACCAACCTGTCTCCCTCCGACGGCACCATCATCATGGGAGTCGTGCAGGTCAGCTTTATAACTACCGCTAGCTCTGCAAGATCATGAGATTTGAACCCTCCAAGAGATCCTGACCAGCCTTTTTTTACGCGGTAAAATCATCAAATTGGTCCACCCACCCGAGGGCAAGGCAGAAGAGACTATCAGACACGATGTCCTTCAATAGCCCTTTATGCTGGGGCCACGGTTGCCTTATATCGATAGTCGCGAGACCCCGGCAGGCTTTGGCCTTCTATGGTCCTCGTTAGATTGCCGACTGCTCTTTGAGGCAAGCGTGGAACACGATAAGTTACTGTTATTTTTAATACACGACTTGCGTAACCCGGATGCCCCGTTAAAGGGGAAAATATACACAAATCCGTGATTAGACCTGTCGTATTGTATAGATAGGCTGTGAAAAAGATAGATGAGAAACGATTGCATGTAGCAGAGATGAGGATGTTGAAATGGAGTTGAATAGATGTGTGGAGTGATAAGAATGGATAAAGTAAGGAATATAATATGTAGTTTATTAGGGGAATTTAGAAAGTGAAGCCTGTTATAGAAAAAAAGAAAGGGAATCGTCTGTCTTGGTATGGACATGTGATGAGTAGGGATGAGACCTGTGGATGAGACTCACATGAGTCTACATTCATACTCATCACTCTCTTAGTCACATGACTAAGAGAGTGATGAGTATGAATGTTGATGGATGGAGGAGACGAGGAAGGCCAAAGAAAAGATAAATAGATTGTCCAAGGAATGATATGAATGAAAAAATAGTAAATGATACTGTGACGTCTACGTGTTGTTCCGACCACAAGCAAAATGGGATATGGGCAGGAAGATGATGATGATAGTTCCAGTCAAAGCTCGTGCTGAATTATTTCTGTTTCAGGTGGTGACCAGCTGCATCACTCCGCTGGTAGTAGACCGTCTCGGAAGGAAGCTGCTTATGTGGACCACGTCACTAGGTCTCACAATATTCTTGGTAAGTGATTTCTGGTAAACTACATGTAGGTAACCTACCATTAACACCTACATTTTGCACATCGATCTTTAGAAAGAGTCCAGTCTTACCATGGGGTATCATATTACCCAGTTACTGGGTTGTGGAGGTCTGTTGCAGTCGCTTCATGTTAAATACTGATATTCAGGTGCATCTGCTTCGACTGGAAGCCGACCCCGATTTAGTTGGGAAACGGCAGGCAGATGATGATGATCTTTAGAAAGAGATAATCGGTAGTTTCTGTTCTTTAGAGCGTTATCCCTGTCACACACTTTCCATTTGTATTATGGCTTCTCTCGCTTACTTGCTTCGGGCGACAGAGGCAACGCTCTCGAAGCAGAAACTAGCCGATTATTTCTTATTTTATCTTCTCGATCTGTATTTATCGCCAGTTAGCGTTTCTTTAAGTAAAGGGTACTTTGAATTTCCATTCATCAATATATCTATCACTCGATATCACCTTTTTTTTTTTTTTTTAGGTGGTAAAATCATCAAATGAGTCCTCCCGCCCTGGGTGGAGCGGAAGGGACTGTCAGACTCTTACTGACTAAAATCCACCCGAGTTCCTTCGGATGCCCTTTACGTTCCAGGGCCGCGGTATCCTGGGTTAAGAAAAAACCCGCGACCCCAGCAGGCATTTGGCGCGAAACACGACGCGCCACCGACCCGGGCTTGGTCCTCGGTCGGACGGCGAGCTACCCATTACTCACCGTCCGCAAGCCCGCTTCGCCGCTGTGCCCTCTGCTGATCAGAGGGACACGCGTTGGAGCGTCCACACGACAGGCTATTCGCATACGGGCAAAGACACCCCTTAGGCACACAGTGCCTAAGGAAGAGTTTTTGCATCCCAGGGTGCACCGGCCCGAAAAACTGGTCTTCCCCCCGGACGCATCCGAGAGGGAACTCCAGTCTGCGGGCGCACGTGGAGGTTTCCGGTCTTAGCACCCCTCGATATCACCTTTCTAGCTAAATCTCGACACAAACCATGTTTTTTTTCTTCTAATTGCTTGTATGTTGACAGACTTTGATCGGCGTGTACGCATTGATGGACTCGTATTACAAATATGACGTCACATCGATTGCGTTCCTCCCGCTGCTCTGTCTCATCGTTTACATGATACTCTTCACTTTGGGTGAGTTGATTACGTTTTCTATTACCTTATTCATTGTTATAATGCCTCTATTCCCACAAAGAATATTTCTTTAATAAATACTAGCAGCAGCCCTCACAGTATGAGTCCAAGCCGTTTCGTCATCTCATTCTGGGTCGGCTTCAACGTCGAGTCTATCTCTGGTGGTAAGCTAGGCTGTCGCTGTACTTTTGGAAAAACTTGGGAAGGCCTTTGTTCAGCCGTGGCACAGCATGGCTTACATAAAAACAAAATAGTTCCAAGCGGACATGCAGTGTGTGATATGCGGTATCGTCATCGGGCTCGAAGGACCAAAATTTTAAATGGAACCATACATAAATATAATTATCAAAGCAATGTTAGCCTAATGCTAGTTTAAAAAAAACATTTTTGATGAGAAAAATTACACAAGTTATTGTTAAATTTCTGATACCTTAGAAATCATAATCACAACCAGATTTATATCATGGTAAAATAAATCTTGGTCAAATGAATCCTCCCAGCCAGGGCAGGGCAGGAGGAACTGTTACAATTGTACTTAAACACACACAGTGTCCTTAAATGGCCGTTCCGGGGTCACGGTTTTCGGTAGACCCGCGACCCCGGCAGGCTTTGGCGCTCTAAGGGGAGTCCTCGTCATTGTGATGACACTCTTTGAAGCGCGCCGTCGCGTCGAGTCGGGCTGGTCCATGGCCGGACGGCGAGTCACCCGACAAACTTCCCATAATATTTACCGTTTTAAGCTTATTATAAAACGTTTATTACAGGCGTGGGTCCAGTCCCATGGATCTTGGTGGCGGAGATGTTCCCGGTGAAGACCAAGTGCCTCGCCGGCGGGATCTGCTCCTTCATGTGCTGGCTCGCTGGCTTCGTGTGGACTTTGTAAGATTATACTGTAACTTTTTTTTTTAGAAATATGGTGATGATGATTTGCAAACATATTTCAAAATTAAAATAGCTTGAGATGAATGGAGAATTGGAGACCACATATAGAACGGAAGAATATGGGAAGGCAGTGAAACTATTGGGTGGACAATCTTATTAAAACAGCTGGTAGTTAAAAACGGCCAAAAAATTGAGAGATTTGGAAGAGACATTCCGCTAAAGGTTATAGAAGAGAGAAAGAACGATGTTTTTACTATGTAGTTTTTTGTATAAATTTCGCTTTAGTTCCATTCTTCATCTAGTCTACGACATTTAGGACCAAATTTTATTTCTAGCTATGATTAAGGCAGGCGAAAGTTAAGGAAACAATTTCCTTAGCATCTGGTTCGACTGGAAGCCGACCCCAATACAGTTGGGAAAAGGCAGGCAGATGATGATTACTTTTATCAGTAACCACGAAACTCATTACTTCCATAAACTTTCACCGAGTCATTTAAAACTACCCTCCATCTCAACATTGTTTTTTTTTTCATAACCAGATTCTTCCGCGACGTGGCAGCCTCCTACGGCATCTACACAGCATTCTGGATCCTGGCAGTCTGCTGCGGCATTGGCTTCATATTCTCCGCCACGCTACTCCCGGAGACGAAGGGCAAAACCTTCGATGAAATACAGGATATGCTTAACAATAGGTTGGTAAGACTTTAGCCGTACGGAGTTTCAATGACGGGGCCCCCTTAGAGGGCCAAAGCCTGCCGGGGTCGCGGGACTAACGAGGTACCGTGACTCCGGAACGTAAAGGGCTTTTGATGGACGCCGTGGATTTTAGTCAGTTCGAATCTGACAGTTCCCGCTTCCCCTGCACTGGGTGGGAGGACTTATTTGATGATTTTACCTTAAAAAGATTTACGAAGCTTGTAAAGAGCTTTTGAAACCAGTCTTTTCAGCCCAGTTTCAAAACAAAGGCTGAAAAAAATCTAATGACTGCATTTAGATTATTATCTCAAACACACTCGAATTTGATGCGTATCATATCTATGTAAATATGCACCGGTTTAAAGAATTAGTCCGTAAGATTCGATTTTGAATTAATTTCGAAAGATCCTTATCCTATTAGGTGGCATTAGAGAAATGCTAAGAACAATTAAAGCTATAAAAGAATTTATTATTGTTTCATTTGTTTATAAATGACAGAATATTTATAACATCACTATAATATGTACATGTTTATAATAACCTTTCTTCTTTCCAGAACTAAGGAAGTCAAGCCGGTAGATGTATAGAAAAATTAAAGAAGAAAGAAAAAAATTGTAAATAGTTTTATGTATACTTTCAACTCAGCTGTTATTTGAAATAAATTATTACAAAAAAAACGTGATACAATATTTTATTCTATAATCTTACACAATAATTTCATTATCATTAATTATTTAAGGTAAAGTCATAGTTTATTTATCTCTGGAATTGTAGAGGACAGATTCTTAGTCCGAGGACATCTTTGCCTATTTCCGCGACGCCACAAACTGGGCATAGTTTGCCTTTGTGTTCGGGCAAGAAGCTAGCGCCACAGAGAGAGCACTTCTCTTCAGGCTTTCCTCTATAGATTGGCTTGTAACTTATACCGCAGATGTTGAAGGGATTATGTTCATCGTACAGGAGCTGATGCTCGTCTGTAAGCGATTTTTCACAAGCCTGAAGGATCTTTCTCGCTTGCTGTGCTACCTCGGGTCTAGGTCCAAGTTCCAGGAGTCGTCTCGCGAAAGAAGCTGCTGTTCTGTAGTTCTTCAACTTGAAGAACATGTTGAGAGCTGTTCTGAGGGTCAGGATCTGGTGGACTGGTTGCAACTTGCAGTGAGTGAAGTAGGCTGCCATCTCGCATGTACGCTTTTGCTCGTCTAGTGTGTTTTTCGGCATGGCTGTGGGGTTAATGCAATAGAAGTTATTATAGGACAACATTCGTGGTTTATAAAGGTTGTTGTTCATACATTTTCAAAACATAACACTACGCTTATAATCCATGGATTGAATGACAATTTAAAAAGTATGAAAACTCGGGAGTGGGAGTGTGTGACGGCGGAATTATATAAAACATGTATTTGCTGTGCACCACTAGCTACCTTCTTTTTAAGTTATAAATAAATAAAATATTCTTAATTACTGTTTGTAATTTTGGTGTACAATAAAGTATATTCTATCCATCTATCTAACATTAAACCTAGAATTAACATAATAGCAAACGACGATATATTACTAGACTCCGCATGCACGATCTAAGGAACAAAAAATATTCTGTCAACTCGCTGAGGTACTACGTAAGCGAGGGGGACGGGGTACTGCGTTGTGATTGGCTAACTGAAAGTCTGTTCTGTCTCAAGGTATGTTTACGGCTCACAGGAGTGGTCGAAATAAGACGGATATAAGACTTTTTTGCCTAATGTGTTGACAGACATCGGTCGCCTGTTATTAGGAGTCTAGTAATATATCGTCGATGATAATAGCCAATTTTAAAAGCGTCGTATAATAGTCACCTTTGGCTGTCTTAAAAAAAAACGGGTCAATTTATTATCCAAATGTTTGATAATATAACTGTCAAATTAATTCGGTTTGTTTTAAACATCTTGCCTATTTGTAAAGGTCAACTCTTGGACTTGCAGCCTTGGTTTAGCTCTTTGGGTAAAACACGCTTGATTTTATCTACAGTACTCCTAAATTAATAATGCGCATGCAAATCTTCGCTAATTGTCGTATTCCCGGAAACACCCGAATCATTGAATCATAGAGAGCCCTAAACAATGCACTTGCATATTGCACCTTATTCCAAAGAAACAGGAGTCAATGTCATATGTCAAATCATTTGAAACAATTGAAAATAATTCGGGCGGTTGGCGGCTGTCGCCGGTCAGTCAAAGGTCCGTCAGTCGTCTTTATATATTGGTGGTGACTGCACGTGTTCTCTCTGTGTGGAATTATATAGAGCTGCTATTACAAAACACATAATTCTACTAAATTATGCATGAAGAAAATGCACTTAACCACTCTATATACATATCGTCTTCCAACGCTTGGGAAATACGACCGTTGCCGAACAGTGACGAAGATTTCTATGCGCATTATTAATTTGGGAGTACTGTACATTACATTTATTACATTTACATTACATTATATTACATACCTTTTCTAGCGGTCTCCATCTGCAATCCCAGTAGATATTCCCTCGCTATGTTCAGCAGTTGTTGTGCCTCAGTGAGTTCAGGTTTGGTGTCCACATGTAGCAGAGGCACGGACTGCACGATACGTTGTAGACGTTCCACGGCTTCGGTGAACTTGCCAGCTGTGGTTAGCTGGTAGCATTGTTGCAGCTGGGTTACTAGGTCGTTCAGTTTTGTGGCTGGAAAAAAGTAGTAAGTATTAAAATTAATATTTTTTCAGTTGCTTTGCGTTGTGTTCCACGCGCTCCTCAAAGAGTGACAACACAATGACGGTGACTAGAGGGCCAAAATCTGCCAGGGTCACGGGACTTACGAGCTACCGTGACTCCGGAACGTAAACGTACAAGTCTGACAGTTCCTCCTGCCCTGCCCAGGAGAAAAAAAGGGTGGAAACGTTCTGATAAAGGCATTGGTGTTACATGTTTGTGATAACCAGTAGTGGCCCAGTGTTAAAGGCCTCGACTTAAAAATTATAAGTCGTAGGTTCTTCCCGAGCCAAGCGTATTACTTTGTGTAATTTGTATCACCACCACTGCTCTCAAAACGGTAAATGAAAACATCGTGAGAAATCCGGCATGTCCTAGAGCCAATAAAAATGAAGGCATGTGACGTCTACCAACCCGAACTAGGCCCGCGTGGTGGATTATGGCCCACTCTTTCTCACAGAAAAGTGGCTTGTGCTCTAGCATTCGTAAACATTATAAACTGATGATGTTGAATAAAGAAAAGATAATCAGAAACAGCTAAATCTCACTTTGAGATTATATTTTAATGATTATTCATCTTTTCAAGTTTTGACTGTTAATACTCACTTATAACAGGCAATAGATCCTTCCCGCTAGCCTCCTTCCAGTTTCGGTGCAGATGTGCGTTGAGCGGCGGCAGTGACGTCAGCGCGCCGAACGTGAGCCGCGCACGACCGAACATGTTCACGAACGTGTCCAGGTACGGCTCGAAGTTTACGATGCCGACTTGTTCGTTTAGTAGTCTATAAATAAGAAGATTTAGAATAAGTATAAATAAATAAAACTTTATAGTTTTACTAGCGGCCCGTCCCGGCTTCGCACGGGTGGAGGACCCGGTCAAAAATTTGAGATTTAAACTATCCTATCTCTCAAGTTGGATCGAACTGCACATGGTGTGCGAATTTTATTATAATCGGTTAAGTGGTTTAGGAGTCCATTGAGGACAAACATTGTGACACGAGATTTATATATATTAAGATTTACCAAACAAGTACAAATAATATATGTTCGAAAGTAGTAGTGTTTTTTATCCTATATCAATACTAACCTGAGAGCGATCTCAAATTGTCCAGTAGCGACATGATCGTGTGCAGTCTTCAGCTTCCCGGACAGAGCAACCGGCGCGCCGCGGGTAGGAGCCACGAAGTAGTCTGTGTTTTCATCGCCACCGTCGATATCCGCTGAAAAATAACAGACTTATTAACTACAGAAGTTTGGTCACACGAATCTATCTTAGACTAGGGCTAGGCTAGGTTGGGCATGCATGCGGACGGCGAGTAATGGGTGACTTGTCGTCCGATCATGGACCATGCCCGGATCGACGACGGGTTGTGTTCCACGCGCGCCTTAAACAGCTGTCAGCAATCTGACGGAGCCGCCATAGAGGGCCAACTGCCTGCCGGTGTCGCGGTAGTGTCTTATCAGGTCACAGGTGAAGGAACACTGCATTTTAGTCAGTACGAGTCTGACAGTCCGTTCCGCTCCACCCAGGGTGAGAAGAGTTATTTGAAGATTTTACCACACCAAAAAGGGCTTGGCTAGGTTACAAGTGACAATCATCCTTACTACTACGACATACAGTCGCTGCCAAATATATAACATACTTGTATTAGTCGAATTGCATCATTATGTTGTAGCAGTAAGGATGATTTTAAATTCTACTTGATCCGCGACGCAAATTAGATGAATTGCATTGCATTGTAAATACGGAATCTGGGAAACAGATTCATCTAGGAGTTTATGTATGGGAATTTGAATATTTATAACCGTTTCTATAATAAAGGAGAAATTCTCAGCGTGGAGCAACATTAAAAAAAAAAAAACTTGAGTCATACTTTGAAAAAGTAAGTATAATATTGTTTACTGGTACATACCAGAAACTGGTGCGAGTTCCTCAGGCAGCTCCAAGTCTTCATCACCGACGTCCCATCCGCCGTCATCACACGCGTCTTCCATCACTTCTTCACCTTCATCACCCGCTCCCTAGACATAAAATAGTGTTAACTTTAAACTACGATAGGATAAGTATCATCCTAATCTTATTGCTATTCCATTAAGCGTTTCCAAACGTCTTTTCAAATGCGAACAGCGAAGGAGTGGAACTCTCTGCCTGCGTCTGTGATTCCGAACACATACAACCCTAATCTCTTCAAAGTTAGAGTGAACAGGCTTCTTCGGGGTAAAGCTCGCTCCATCGTCAAGCTTGTCTTAGTCATTCCTGACTTAGACTAAGGCCAAGAGCAAACCCAAAAGGCCAAAAGCAAAAAAATATATAAAAAAAAACAATGCCACTTTTCGTTGTAACTTTATAACTCAAGAAGGGGCTCACCTATCCAAACAAAATGTTTAGGCTTTGTTCGGACTATTTAGTCGATTATTTATGTGAAGTTTGGACGAGGTCGAGCGGTTTTTCGTTTATCACATTTTTTGTAACACATAGCGAAGCACGGGGCGGTCCGCTAGTATTACATAAAAAACCTTGTCAGTTGCGTACCTTATTCTCGTCCAGAACATCATCATCATCTCCCCAGGCCCCGCCGGCCTCCAGCGGCTCCACATCATCAGCGGCTGCTGCAGCCACACCAGTGGCCGCGCCGCCTGCACGAGCACCGCCCGCTACCTCGAAGAAACTCCTGGGAAATAAAACCAGTTTTTTAACAATCGGCTCATGATGTAGTATGGAGTTCGATAATTCAGGCATAGATAAATTCAGGGTTAGATTAAGTATAACTGCCAACGACTATATATTACTAGACTCCTCATGCCCCATCTGACAAACGAAAACTTTTCTGCCAACTTGCTGAGGTATTACGTAAGCGAGGGGGACGAGGTACTGCGTTCTGATTGGTTAACTCAAGGTCAGTGCGACGTCAGTGCATTTCACTAGGGATGGGACAGTTTTAAATTAAATGAAAGTATCGATATTTTTTATTGTATTAATTTATAAAGTAAAAAATGTCTTAACATACATAAAGTTGCATGAAATTACCTTTTTATTCTAATTACGATTGAATCATGTAGGTAAAATATAAAAATGAATAAAAACAATGTTTTAAAATTGTTTCCTTAATTATATGTTCGAAGTCTTTCTTGGTGAGACCTATCAAATTGAATGCAGCGCGATATTTTTGAGTTGTGAGCTTCACAATTTATCACATGTATCTGTAGTAATGAGAAGTTTTCTTTTTCGAGTATTAAAAAAAAAGTAGTTTCCAAGAACTCTGTAGATGGCGTTGAACTGACTACGTTACTAGATTTATGCCTTCATCTTTGCACAAATCCACGAGGCACAGACTTCTCTTCTTTTTCTCTTGGGACATTTTCTTTATGGCGTGGAAAACTCATAAATTAGAAAGACTGGTCAATGAACATTTTTTTCTTTTTCCTTGTTGTTATTTATTTCCAAATGCCAACGGTGTGATGTGATGTGACTGACAATGACATGACATGTACGTTACGTTTTAAGATCTCAAATTTTATTACAATCAAGTGAAAAAAAATAAAAAATGACGACGTTCCGTTCATTGCAGTAACATACCAGGTTCAGCGCCATCTATCCATCGACTAGGGAAACATTAAAAAAAAATCCCTCATTTCTAATTATTAAAAACTAGCTTCTGCCCGCGACTTCGTACGCGGATCCTGTTCGTTTATGAATAAAAAGTATCTTACGTCCGCCTCCTGGCTCTAAGCTACCTTCCTACCAATTTAATCTTCAAGGCAAAGACTGTATTTTGAATCATAAGTTACCCTTTCTTATTTAAAATAATGCTATTTTTAGTTCAACTCAATAATGTCGTATTGCTAAGTACAGCGGGATTGTTGAAACGTCAAACCCAGTGAGACATTGAAAACAATGAAATTTTATAATTTCGAATAAATTATGGCTCAGTAGATGTAAAGTAATATGGAAAAATAGCAATTTCATAAAAATCTGCCATTTCCTTAAGTTTGCCGTATATGATTACTTCCCAGAATTTGATCCTTATTAGTAACACTATCGAACGGTGTAATAATACAGGGTGTGATTTTTTTCCAAAAACCAGCGGGTTCGATTCCTGGCCAAGATTTTTGATTTTTCTAAAATCAGATGATGCAGTTTTAGTTTTCGTCAAAATCGGCCTCGAGACTCCTTTCAACGTTTTTTGATATTCCTCATAGTTTCGAAAGTAGCCATCCACGCCCAGTTGAAAAATTCACCCTGTATATAGATATATTGTTTGCCTAAATAAATATTTATAGGGTTTTTTTGCTTTATCGACAACAGAAGTGGTTGAACGATTTTGGGACATCACTAAGTTTGTTTACATAAAATCGAGGAAAAGAAATAGCGAAAAAAACACTTTGAAGAGAAAAGGACGCAATCATAAAAGACATCAACGCGCGCTCCGCGAATGTGCCATGCGTACAAGTGCGACCAGTATAAGATGAACCCCGATAAATATTGTCAGAACTTTAATCTAATTTAGATTATGGAACTATTACTTACTTACCGATGAAATGTGATACCGTCTTTCAGGAAACTTGAAGTTTGGTATTTTTTATCACAAAAACGTATTGTACACGGGGCCATATTGTCAATTTTCTCGATTTTTAACTGGAGTAATGCGGAAGTGTTTACGGCTCACAGGAGTGGTCGAAACTAAAACGAACTTGGTGAGTCACGACGAATATAAGACTTTTTTGCCTAATGTGTTGTCTGACATCGGTCGCCTGTGATTAGGAGTCTAGTAATATATCGTCTATGATAACTGCCAACGTCGATATATTACTAGACTCCGCATGCACGATCTAAGAAACAAAAACTATTCTGTCAACTCGCTGAGGTACTACGTAAGCGAGGGGGACGGGGTATTGCGTTGTGATTGGCTACCTCAAGGTCTGTTCTGTCTCAAGGTATGTTTACGGCTCACAGGAGTGGTCGAAATAAGACGGATATAAGACTTTTTTGCCTAATGTGTTCACAAACATCGGTCGCCTGTTATTAGGAGTCAAGCAATATATCGTCGTTGATAACTGCCTTTCTCGAGCCGACCTAAATAATCTACCCGAGAGGGTAGGGTAGTTTTGTTGTCAGGATTGACAAATGAATTCTCTATTGATGGTCTGTCAGTTTACCAACACCCGGAGAAGGAGGACTTCTACTCTGAATGCGAATTTTTTATTCCTCAACAAAAAAAAACACAATGCGAGATGCTAGCGTGGCGAAATGGGAGCTATATGTTACATTTTAATGCGTCCTTCCACCCAGGGCTTGACAAGAGGAACTTTCAGACTTATACTGAATAAAATCCACGGTTATTCTTCAATAGCTTTACGTTCCAGGGTCACAAACAAGCAAAACATTTAGTAATTACTGCTACTTTGTGATGACTTGCTTGAGGCCTCCCAAACTCGACCAAGTAAATATTTTTTTAAAATCATTTTCTAAGACTGGAGTTACATAATATATTTATAAGCCTAAATCTATATCAGAGGTGTGTGGGATTCCCTGAGGCGATTTTTTAACCCTGAAACTAGAAGGCAGTCATGACCTCACTTGAACAAAAATTCGTTACTTACTTGGACACCGCCAACAGCGGCCAATTAGGCTGCATGTTATGCACAGGTAGCGGAGGTCGCAGCAGCTTGGCGTCGGGGTTCGGTTCTGGGATGGGCAGGCCTCCTGCCTCCAACATGCCTTTCAGTTGTTCAGCCTCCTCGTACTGCTTGTGGTTGATAGCTGTTAGGTAAGCTAGGGAGGTCTGAAACGGAAACAATACGTGATACTCGAGAGGTTCAAATATAGAATCCTGAGCGTAGCGAGAGGTTCAAATATAGAATCCTGAACATAGCGACAGGTTCAAATATAGAATCCTGAGCGTAGCGAAGTTTTCAAAGGTTCGAGACGCAGAATAACTTTGCTGCCAAGTGCAACACACAACTTTTCACCTCACACAGCGAGGAAATGTAGTGAGGCCGGCTCACCTGTCAGTGTAGAAAATAATTGAATACACACGTCTTGGTGAAAGAATTTTGGATGACACTTTGCGCCCTAGCGCGCAAAATGGAGTTTTTCGCTCAGGTTTTGAACGAGGAATAGAATCTTTCCGAGTGGTTGGTGAAAAGACAATAAATCAAAAATTAAGGGCTACATACCTGTCCAGCATTCTTCAACAGCCTGATGGTCTCCCGCGTGTCTCCCAGAAGCAATGCTCCCTGGAACTGCGCGGACACATCTTTACGGATCTCAGCGATCTTCATCATCTTCCGCAGCTTGTCCAAGTTGCCCGTGATGAGGTACAGGAAGGAAAGCTTGTCAAAGTTCTTGGTACGCTGGTAGCACATCTCTACGATCTGTGGAGACAAGGTGATGTTGAACAACTGGCCTGTTTGTCTAGTGGTTAGTGACCCTGACTCAACGACGATATTACTAGACTCCGCATGCATGATCTAAGGAACAAAAACTATTCTGTCAACTCGCTGAGGTACTACGTAAGCGAGGAGGACGGGGTACTGCATTGTGGTTGGCTAACTCAAGGTCTGTTCTGTTTCAAGGTATGTTTACGGCTCACAGGAGTGGTCGAAATAAGACGGATATAAGACTTTTTTGCCTAATGTGTTGACACCGACACATTAGGCATATCTATATCCGATGTGTAGACATCGGTCGCCTGTTATTAGGAGTCTATTAATATATCGTCGTTGCCCTGACTACTATGCCGGAGGTCGTGGTCGATTCCCACCAAAGACAAATGTTTGTGTGATGAGCACGATCACTTGTTCTGTGTCTGGGTGTAATTTATTTATAATATTTATGTATTTACAAATATATAAGTATGTTTATCAGTTGTATAGTACCCATAACACAAGCTCTGCTTAGCTTGGGACTGGATGGCGTTGTATGATAATTGTGTAATATTATTATTATTATTTCCCAGTCATACCTGATGGTTGCCAGTAGCGAGCGCAGCGTTGGCCAGTTTGTCCCAGGCGCTGGGCTCGTCCAGACTCTTGGCAGCTTCCAGGGCCACGTCAATATTTCCACACTGTAGTGCCAGGGATAGTCGAGTTCGGGCGTCCTTTACGAAGTGGAGGGCTACTTCTGGGTAACCTGGTATGCAAAAATAACCTCTATAATAAGTTGTTGAAAAGTGTAAATCCCTAAGCATCTTGAACAGTTTTTGCAGTTTGCGCCACTGTTGTGTGAGGTCTGCAAGTATAACTGTAATTGTTTGTTGGTACGCGCGTTAAAACAAAGCTTAAATTAAAATATTGAGGACACCGCAATGTTGTAAAACATCGTTTTATTCGGAAAATAGGAGGATATCGTCCTCAAATGAGACGTCTCGATCTGCGTGGAGTTGAAAAAGCCGTCAGTCTCGTACGGACTAAAAAGTACCATGTCCCTTTAGTTGTTTTTCCGTTCCAGAACCGCGAGTTCTTCTTTTAAAATCCAATGAATCTTTCTAGAGCTTTGCTAATAATAATATCATAAAAAGTATAAGTTTACCTTTCTCCTGTAAGTAGGCGATGATACTCTGCCCCACTAGTTTGGCAGTGCGGACCATGTGCAACACCTGGTCGTATTGACGAGTCACCAGTGCTAACTTGAACCTAAAGAAAAAGTAGGTTTTGTTAAATTTCGTCGTTACCTTTCACTTGCGTGACATCCAGAAATTGATTAAGGCAAACTACACAGTTTTTTTTTGTGCAAATGCTTTTGGACTTCCTCCGCACGGGGAAGTCGATGGTGTATGTCAGACTCGACTGACTAAAATACACACGTCCACACACACGGGTTCAGGTATACTTGGTTGCTGTAGTTCAAACAACAAAGCTTGGAAACCGTTATGGTCAGCCCAAGTCCAAAGTCATGAACACAAAAAAAAGTAGTAATATTGTTGTAACAATTTTAATATTGTTTTTAAAAACACAATAAAAACATCATTTGAACCCTATTTTTAATTTCAATATTGATCAAAAACAAATTCGAAAAAAAATATGAATAATTTGACATGCATATTGTTTGAAACGAAAACCAAGGTTTGATAGGACGAGTACAAATGATTGCACTGAATCTTAACTAAGGCATCAGAAGGATGGAGCTGATAAACAAAATGAAACTGACCTGTACTCCGTAGGGTCAATGTTGAGCACCTTGGGTCGACACTCACGGTCCAGACACACCACGCGCGCCCCGGCCTCACTCGCCAGCACTTTCACTGCGTACACGGGAACGTCTAGTGTACGGATAATACCGTAGTCACTGTGGGGAGGAAAAGAGAATGAGTTAATATAAAAAAAAAAAAATTAGCAACTCCGAAGATGCATAACAGCATTTTATTCTTCGTCTTCCACATCCAATCTGTCACAGTAATCTTTTTGTGGACATTAGTCCATCTGACTAGGAGATATCCCAACTTGTCGATACCTGTTTTGCAAGCCTCCACTCTAAGGCCTTATCTGCGTGGTCTCATAACCTAAAATACTATAATAATAATAATATTCCACAACTATCACACAACGCCATCTAGTCCCAAGATAAGCAGAGCTTGTGTTATATTTCATAAACATATTTCTAAAAAAAAATTACTATAGATAAATTACACACAGACACAGAACAAATGATCGTGCTCATCACACAAACATTTGTCCAACATAGCAGTCAGGGTCACTAACTACTAGACCAACAGACCAACAGGCCTATCAAATACTGGCTAATTGTAAGTCGATTAGCCAGTATTTTGGGTTATGAAACCCATCCTTACAGCAATACTTTATGTTCGTGTAAATTCGGAAACCCGAAAACAACCGAAGTGCATAATATTTCCAGTTCAACTATAGACTCACCCGTCTCTACAGCAGTACTTGATATGGTTAGCGGTGGTGTATATGAAGACAGGCTGCGGAGTGGAGTCGTCGAAGGCCCCCGACTTGACCCTGGCTCCCTCCGTCACAGTACACAGCTGTTCCAACTTCTTGGTGCAGAGAGTGACGCTGTGCTTGCCTAGTAAGGCTACCAGGGACATGTCCGCGTTCCATATGGCGTAACGGCATTTTGCGATTTTTACCTGGAGAAAATATGGTTGGGTTAAAATGGATGTCACCTCGACAACAAACAGCTTAATTACCTAGTCTGGGACGCCAGCACATCAACCTCAATTCTATGAAATCATATCTGTCAAACATCTTTAATAGATTTTCAACCTTATGGAGACCACGGACTAGCAAGCGCAGTGTAGGACGTTAACTAACAAGGTGAACAGACGACCTTATAAAGGTCGCCGGAAGACGCTGGATGGCTGGAGGCCTATGTTCGGCAGTGGACGTCCTATGGCTGAGATGATGATGATGAACCTTATTTTTACAGAGTCGGGTAGGTTGACATGCTGGCGTTTGCGCATTGCGATCATGAAAAATCTTCAAAAAAAAGTGTTGAATTGTCCCAATAAGCATCATTTATAGATACCGGCCAAATGCCAGTCGGACAGCGACGCAGGCGTTATTGCGTATTAATATTTAAAACGATAGAGATTTCTTTCTTTCTTTTTTTTTAGTTCAAACAACCATAGACGAGGTTCTCGTATATCGGATGGCTGTCGTTAAACGCGTATCTATTGAAGCTCCAAGATACTCACAGAAGCAATGGTCCTCTTCTGCTGTACATCCAGCAGCTGCACAGCATCAGCCTCTCTCAGTAACAACATGCCGGTGCCCGCGTACATGATCTCCTCACACGTTGGAGTCGAGATCTTCTTTGATACCTCGTTCTTCAGGTTTTTGATGACGAGCTGTGAAAATGTAAAATATATTAGTTTATTTATTGTTGCTGAAATTCTTAACAAAATAAGTTCTATTTTAGTTTTACATAATACTGGTGAAGTAACTATACTAAGCTATTTCGTTTTTTTTTATCGTGGTAAAAACATCAGATGAGTGAGTCCTGACCCCATTACTGTGAGACTTGTACTGACTAAAATTCATGGTGATTCTTCAATAGCCCTTTACGTTCCAGGGTTTCGGTTACCTGATGAGACAGTCCCGCGATCTAGTCAGAATGATAGTTTTTTTTTTGTAAAAACGTAAGCGGGAGGTAGCTTTGGCTTGAGATCTGTTTAACAGGCACGCTAAAAACTTCTTCAATTATCTCTAAACACAGAAATGCAGACCAAGCTGAGCAAAAGTGGGTTTGAATGAAAATAGACGCATTTCAAGATGCGATTTTCTTTTAGGAATATAAATAAATAAGGATATTTTTCAGTAAGAATTTGTTAAATCTCCAACATTTTCTTAAAATGACTGTACCAACCTGATTATTCTTCTCCAGCGCCGCGAACCTGTTCCTAGCGACCCACACGGCAGTAGTGGCCTGTCCCCGGGCGGGGTCCCCGCTGGGAGCCTCCGCTCCGTCCCGCGGCGCCGCGTACAGCTCGTACGAACTGTTGTCTCCCACGCGCCAGTTCACCAGGACACACCATTCAGCGTGGTTTAGGGACATGCTATACAAAAAAAAATAGTTATAGATGGAAGTAAAAAATCAAATGCACGTCAGTTGCTGTGATTGGTTAACTCAATTATATCGACAACCAATAAAATTTTATATATTTTATTAGACATTTTGACAGGGGTTTTACTCTAGTGCAATGCTACGTGTAAGAATAATTACACATTAGCCGGGCAGATACCCGGGCTTCACACAGGCGCAATTTAAAAAATAAAATATTGCCTTTCTACTGGTGAAAGACTTTTCAAAATCGGTTCAGTAGTCCTAAGGTTTTCTTCCTCTGAACATAGTTACACAGTCAGTGTGAATTATTATTCTTACCTATAAGGTTGGTTCCTGCCACCTCCCTTGATCTGCATGACCGGTGCATCGCGATTGGTCGCCATATCCAACTTGCGGAGTTGTCTGTAAAGATAAGGAAATAAGGTGATTATTAAACTTCCTTAAGAAAAGTAAGTAAGGCACGAGTCGGTACTGATCGTACATGGCCTGACGTTACCTATGGCCCTATAGCCAAACAGCAAACGATAAACATAAACATTCAGGAATCTTTAATAGATTTTCTACTTTATTCCCTAGAACATAAAGTTGAAAATCTATTTAAAATTACAGAGCGTTTTCGTCTGTTTCATTCAGCTCAGCAGTCTTTAATGGATTTTTTATTGATGATATAGATTTTTTATAGGTTCTAGTTTTAAGTTGAAAAATGTATAAAAAGTCCTGAGTGTTTAGGTTTATCGCTTACTGTTTGACTATAGGGACTACACAGATTAACTGACAACCTACTTCTTTATAAAATCACCCATACTTAGTATTCATTCTGAAATATGACTTACCTATCCTTGATATAGAAGAGCATGTTATTATGCACGGCGTAGGCAGGCCTCTCTCGCTGCAGCTTGAACAGAATCATACCGGCGTCGTGGCCCGCGGCGAATAGGTTCAGTGTAGGATGGGCGGCTAACACCCAGTATCTGTGAATAAAATAGGAAAAAATAATATGACAAGTTTGTTTTGTACTTTTTAGAAGTGGCATGGGAGCGAGTCTGCGTTCCGAAAAGCTGAGCATAACGCTCAAAAAATGCTCGAGCTAGTCGTCAGCACCATCTAGAATATTTTCGACAGCGTTAGTAAACGTTTAAGATTACCGCGATGTTGTATTTGTTTTTTGTTACATTTATCAAAATGGACGAAGACTTTAAAAACTGCCAATACGTCACAAGCAAGTAGTTTTTACTTGCTTCTGACGTCACGAACCGCCACTCTCAAATTTTGTTGCGTTATAACTTTGTAAATATGCATTAATTCAACAAAGGAAATAATACGTTTCCATTATATTATTTAACTGTTTCTGACGGACTTATAAAATTTGCAACTTATCGATGCTATCAACCTGCCTTTTATGAGTATTTTACTTTATTTATCACCACCAGTTTTATTTATTTTCTCCTTACCTCTCATGCTCCCTCCGGAAGGAGTGCAAACAGGTCCTCTTAGTCATGTCCCAGACGCGGATGAATTTGTCCTCACTATTAGACAGGATGAGCTCGTGTCTTGCGTGGAACAGGACACACGATACGTTGTTGTAGTGGCCACGGCAGGTGTCCACTTCCCAGGCCTGGGAAAGTTACTGGGTTAGTGGGAAGTTTTGATAGTTGTACATTTAAAAAACTTACCGCCTTACCAAAGATAAACATTTGTTGAACACTTGTCTGAAAAAAATGTAACTGCAAAACGATCCTTATATCAAGGCGGAATATTGTTTTAACAATGACAGTTTTTTAGACAACTATTCAACAGATGTTTAACTAATGATGGTTAATTTCATTTCCCCAAAACTCCTAAGGCATTTTTGACGGTGGCCCGGTGGCATAAAAAGAAAAATACCTTTACATTTTAGAGAAAAGTTGATTTTCATAACCAAATGATTCTTCTAGGAAGGAGGCCTTTAGGTCTTACCTGCTGTGGGACAGAATAGGCTCCAAATAATAATAATTTCATTACGGTAAATCATGAAATTATTATTATTTGGAGCATCATCTACCTGCCTTTTCCCAACTATATTTGTATCGGCTTCCAGTCGAACTAGATTCAGCTGAATATCAGTACGAGTATTTTACATGGAGCGACTGCCTATCGGACCTCCACAACCCAGTAAGTAGCGAATACGATACCCCATGATAAGACTGGTTGTCAGACTTATGAGCTTCTGACTCTTTAATAAAAATTAAGTTTAATTTAATTTATGGAAATTGACTATGGCCTTAAGAAATTTTGGGTAAACCAAAAGTAAGAATGTATTTAATAAGGATTTCTCAAAATCACAATGACATTGATATGAAATTGAAATATTTTAAGCCAACAAATTCCATATAAATGAATTTCCCTTTGTGAAAATAATGAAGTGGAATTTTTATAGCATGCTGGTTACTGTCCAGACACGAAAATATTATATTAATTTTTGTATTTAAATATTATAACAATTTTGCTTACCTTACATTGTTCCTCCTAATTAATAGAAATTGTTGATTTTAATTTACAAAATAAAGTAAAATATTACCCAAACCATTGAAGAGACAGACCACCCATAAAGTGCAGGTCTTTTAAAATTGAAGAAAAGTATGAAATATGAAGAAAGAAATCATTACCAGCCAAGAAACTCTGGTGTCAAAGATAAGACAGGACAAAACTGCCTTACGCCCCATTTTAATAATCTATCTCAATCGAAATCTCGATCCGTTGTCTTAGACAGTTTGCTTATTGGCGGATAGACCAAGATTATCTCAGATAGATTATTAATTACTAGTTTTAGTTGTTAAATAATGGCAATTCGAGTTTAAGTCTCTTTCTTAAGATCGATTTGTCATTTTTAAATAACCTTTTTTACAATCAAGTACAGATACCCAGAAAATGTATGTGCTTAAGCAATTATCGCCCTACTTCGGAAATATGAATGGGATTTTGAGATCTAATATCAGCTTGATACAACCATAGAAGTATCAGCCTACTTTGTATAACCATTGTTAGAAAATTATAGATGAACACAATGCAATTTAAAAAAAAAAACTTGGTTACCTTCAGAGAGAAAGCCTAAAACACGCAAAACAGTGATGAACCTCTGCGATCAAATGATTAAATTAAGTGAACTGGTTTTTGCAAACACATCTTTTACATGGCAAAAGAACTGTGGGGGGGGGGGGGTTAATCCATACGACGTTAGTACTAATTCAGAAAAACGAAGATTATTTTTTTACATGTAAATAAAACTGTGGGGAGTTAAACATACAATGTTAGTACTAACTCAGAAAACCGAAGATTAGCGAAGTGCATACATTTTCTGGTCTAACTAAACTGTACAAGGATATGGAAAAAAACCATGGTTAATTAACAGAAAATCCTCAAAACCTCATTAACGAAGCGAAGAATGAAAACCCAATCTGAAATGAGTAGAAAAAATTATCCGAGCTGTGAAAAGACCACCGTCCTTGAATCTTCCAGGTACCTTAGCATCGTTCATCCTCCATAGTTTGACCTGCCTGTCATCAGCTGCGGACACAATGAGGGGGAGGGTTGGGTGGAACGCTGCCCAGTTGACTCCTCGGTCGTGGCCCTCCAACACGTGTTTGACAACAGCGTCAGCCTGCAAGATCAGTTGCTTTCAGCAACATTGGTGATGTGTTATAACATCAATATTATACATACATATTTATAGTTTGTTTTTAATGTTTTCTAAATTAGTTTTTGTTTACTTTATAAATCTCAAAAGAGGTTATTGTTCTCAGCTTTTCGTTGAGACCAACCTACATAAGATACTTAAATAATAATTAGCTGGACCAACATTTTTTTTTTTAAATCTGGAGTTCGTTTGGTTTGGCGCTCCCTGGGAGAGGCCTATGTCCAGCAGTGGGCTGCAATAGGCTGATAATGATCACATAATTATCAAAAAGGTACAACTAATTTTGACAATAATGTAATCATTTTTGACATGATCACGGTTGATCATAATGATTATGTGACCCTAAAGAGGTATGAGTCAACAAAAACTAAGGTTTTATATTTTTTTAAGTGTGTGTGTGTGTGATGTGTGTTATAATTCTTATATATTTTATTTACTAATTTAAATAAGAGAGAAGCAATGGGACATTCACTGAGCTAATTCTACAACTACATAATGTTCATTGCACCACGTCTCTAAGTGAAGCATTGAAATGTAAGCTTTAAAATGTAACACACAAAGCAACAATTTAAAAAGCGACAGTAATTGATCACAAGTGCGACTGAAAAGTCACACAAGCTAATTTAAAATTATACTTTCAGTTTATAATGGGACATCTAAAACTACTTTCAAATAAATAAATAAAATATGCCTTGAATATAACTTTTTTAACTAGAAAATTACAATTGATTGTAAAATATAGTTTCTGTGCACAAAATCTATAAATACTGGTGCATATAGGTAAATATTTTATTTATAGTTGATTTTTACGGCTTTTTATCTGTTCACATTTAAACCATGAATAAACAAATTCTTACTGCAAAGTATTGATTAATAATTTCTAATTACTGTTTTGCTGAAAGCAATAGTTAATCACACATTCTGTAAAGAATTACAGTTCTGTGCAAAATAGTTTTTTTCGCCTAATTTTTTTAGGAAATATACTCAAACCCCTATTTGTCATAAATAAATAAAAAAAGCGGCAAACATAAACAAAAACACACACAACACCTAAAAAATGTTTATTATACCTGTCCGAATAAGTCCGTAGCCTGAGGGTTTCGTAAATGCTCAGCTAAACCTGTGGGTCCAGGAGCCACACTCTTCTTCCTTAATCCGGAGAAGTCCCATACTCGTACGGACTGGTCCAAGGATGCAGACACGAGGAGGTCCTCGGTAGGGTGGAATTGTGCGCACATAACATAGTGGTTGTGACCTGTTAGCACGCTGATGCACTGTCGGGACTGCCAGTTCCATATTCTGATTGTCTGGAAAAAAAGATTAAATTATAATTTAAATAAAGTTGTCTTTTAAATTGTAATGTTACGATTTCCTTCCTTTAGTAAATCCATACATTACATTAGCAAAATGCAGTAACTATGGAAAGACAGAAAAAAAAAAAAAAAAAACATTATAAAAGTAAGAAAAAATAAAAGTGTTAGTGAATAACAATTATTACAGCTCAAAAAAATCACTAAAGACAAGAATAACTTACAATATATTTTAATCATAATGACAAAAATGGTAACAACAGAAAATTCCAGCACAAAAAATTGTGATAATAACCTATTACCTGATGGAATGAAACATAAAAAAATGATGGTGATGTAATGAACCATAAAAAAATATTTTAATAAAACTAGGGCTCAGTGGATCTAAAATGGCCACTAAGTAATATACCTAATGATTCACTTGCATATTAATAACAGAAGAATAGCCAGTGACGTTAGCTGGAAATTCACAAAGTGAACTAGGCATATTGTTATGTGGCCATTTTATACCCTCTGAAGTATTAACTAGGACATACGAACCTGGTCATCAGAAGCACTCAAAATCCATGGGTACTCATGGTGGAAGAATGTTGTGCGGATGTAGTCCAGATGGCCCAGCAGTGTGAACAGACACCGTCTCTGCTTGTAGTTCCATACCTACAATAATAAAAAAGATATACAACCTCTTTGAAGTGAATTGGCTGTATAGATAAATGCACATGAGTAGAAAGAACCTACACCTTTATTTTTGGGTAGCTAGAATGAAATTAGAGAACAGGCTGCCACATGGATATAGAATAAGAATAAATTACTTGCTTAAAAAAGAACAAAGAAAATATGGACCTACAATTAGAGAGTGTGGTCTAAAAGATTATAATATAATTTTCTGAATGGGGTAAATAAAAATAAATAAAAAGGAATCATTCTAAATCTGAATTTTGGATTCTTTCTTATTGGAAAACAACATAATGCCATATTTATGTTTTTTTTATAGAAAGGGCAGTCTGCTCTACAAGTTATTCAAAATAAATCATTGATAATCATTTGTATAACTACTTCTACTGCTACTAACTAACTAGGCTTAGATTCGAATCTTCGGAGTATATCTATCTCAATGTTTTTACTTTGTACAGATTTCTAGAAATAGTGTCAAGTTGTATGGACCTTATATTGGGTAATTTAAAGTTCATACATAGATATATGTGCATAAAAATACTTCTTTGTGAAGTTATTATCGGTGGAAACTACAATTGATATGCCAGCTACGATATACGTGTCATAAACATGATGAAACATACATGGTAAAGATTTAATGTAAAGTCAATATCTCGAGCACAAACCTTGATCTTATAATCGTCTCCACCGGACACAAAGAGCGGCTGTTGAATGTGGAAGCAGATGCCACGCACAGGACCGTCATGTTCATCAAATTTCTCCAGCAATGTACACATACGATAATCCCATAGCTGAATCACACCATTGTGTAAACTAGCCAAAACCCATGGCCGCTTCGCATGGAAGGATATACCTTTCACCCGCGCCGACTTAGTTTCAAACTTTGTAAGCATATCTCTCGTATATATTGGAGATATTCACGCAAAATCCCATAAAACAGAATTGCTCCACACAATCAAATGTCAGTTGGACCGGCTGACGTGACACGTCCAACAAAACTAGAGGTGATCCTGATGTTTGCTTACTAAACAGTTTAATGAATTCAAAGAAATTCGCCCTCCGGGTTAAGAGGTCTCATTTGATGATTTTACCAAGTAAAAAAAAACCGTGTGTATTGTGTATGAACACGCCTCTTTAGTTTTTTGAACCGAACACCATTCCTTTTCCATATCATGATTTATCGGGTGTTTTTGATTTAGACCTGTTTTATGAATTACTTTCTGCTACAATACGAATTGCGCTTTTAATTTGGCGTTAAATAAGAGCCAAAATAGAACATAATAAATACAATCCCATGTGTCTGTTCACCGGACGGTGAGTAGGTAATAGGTGACTCGCCGTCCATCATGCCCGGTACAGATGCCCGGGTCGACCGATATGGGCCGGCTGGGCGGTTGTACATTGCAGTGGATTTAACCTTTTTTTCCAACTCGGCGTGGGCGCTTTTTAATGCCAGCTGTGATGCCCGCAAAAAGCGCTCGTGCTAACGGGGGCATAATTGTCCATTTTTTCCCACCTCTCTTAAGCCATTTTCACACATATTTATGTTCCGAGCATAGACTACGATATAAAAATCTTATCTTTGTTGCGTTTTTTACTGTCAAAATAAAAATGTCAAAATTTGTTTGTCAACAAAGTACTTTGTAATTTAAGAATTTTGTCGTAATCTAACAGTTCTGTTAAGTGTAACTGAAGTTCTTATCCATAATAAAAAGCCTTCTATTAATTAAAGAGATTCACACAAGTGTCGAAGACATAATTGAGAAAGTTTTACACTTTAACATAACCTCCAAAACACATCATGGCTCCATTGGATAAAGAAAAGTTAAAAGAAATGGGAAAGTTATGCATTCCCGGTATGCGATTAAGTTTATCTAATAAAGAATATGTTGCCGGACCCGGGACATATGAGCTTAGAGGGTATATTTATGCCACTTTGTGTGGAACACTAAAAATGGAAAAGGATGAAAATGAGGTTAGTAAATAATGTTTTAACGGCCTGTTTAATTTATTATTGTTCCGTGGTTCGTCTATTTTACACATCAATAAGCTAACAGCATTCTGCAAAACTTGTTTAAGCATGAATCAAAACTTTTATACCTGAATTTACTTGGGAAAATCTAGTATTTAAATACTAACAAATCATAAACAATCCATCTGTTTTTTAGGTAACAATAGTATCAGTAGAAAGCCCAAGGACACCCAGTATTCTGCCTAGGACTGGTGACATAGTGACAGCTAAGGTGACAGTGGTGAACCCGAGAATGGTCCAATGTGTAATATTGTGTGTTGGTTCATCAGTTCTGGTGAGGCCATATAGAGGGATCTTGAAGAAAGAAGACATAAAAGCTACAGAGAAAGATAGAGTAGACCCATATAAATGTTACAGACCTGGAGATGTAATATTGGCAAGAGTTGTATCCTTTTTTAAACAAATAACTGTAGAAATTCTGGTTTAATGGCATGTACAAGAACCTATACCACCATATACTGGGTACACAACTAAACATGGTGGATAATTATGTTCTGGTCTGTCTTGCAAAAAGCAAGCTTATCCTGTTGCCATGTAGTTGGAACAGTGAAGGCTGTTGAAGGAATTTAATTTTAGAGTGTGGTATGAATTTATCAACCCAAATTAACTGCGTATTAAATATATAGATTTCAATAGGCTTATTTGGCACATAGATTTAAATATTCGCTTTTTTTAGTTTACTTTTTAGACATAATATTTTCCTTATCACCAAATTCAGCTACCAATGACAGAAATTCACTGGTACCACCTTTCAACAGCAGAAAATGAACTAGGGGTTGTCATAGCTACGGCCGAAGGCTCCCCTCAAGGCATCAGTATGGTCCCTATAAGCTGGTCAGAAATGCAGTGCCCCAAGACATTAGTTAAGGAGCCAAGAAAAGTCGCCAGGGTCATTCCAGAAAATATTAACCAAGCCCTCTTCCCAGTCAGAGATAACTCCACAAGTGAATTAGAAGTTGCTGGAGATAAATAATTTTTTAATATTGTGTTGGTGTTTTATTTTTGTTATTATCTTTTCATCAACAGCTAGTTCATCCCCAAGACTGCCATACCACAGATTGGTTGTTCGAGCATGTAGCCTGTGATCGATACACACGGACTACACGAACAGTCAGTTGGTGCCAGACAATGTTAAGCAGTCCGACCGCTAGAAGCGATTGAGCTGCTCGATTCCGTGTGTGTAGAAGACTGCTTTGCTATGCAATCGCTGCGGCCGGTCGAGTGATTTAGGGTTTTCGTAACAAAAAAAGCTAGGAATTTCTGAACGAATAGTATGACGTCGATTGACATTGACACCTTTGACACGAATATTGGATTGGAACCTAAGATTGGAACCTTGATTGGAACATTACAGCTGTCCAGCTGTCAATATTTAATAATCGACTAAATTATTCCCAAAGATAATATTTTTCTTTTAGAATGAATGACTACGATTTAAATGAATAAATCATTAGTCATTCATTCTAAAATAAAAATAATGTTATTTTATTAAATTTTCAAATATCACAATCGGTACAAAATAGGATTATGTATTTGTACTTTCATGACATCCTTTAGATAAATCAATTTTTATAAATCTATCAATCGACTAAAATTCTAACACGTAATCAACTAAGATCAAATGGTGGCACAACACGTTTTCAACGTCTTGTCTTGTGTCATTCTTTGATTCTTTCAGGTGATCCGAAGAAACAGTCCATCGCTTTTTTATGGAAAAATTAAAACACAAAAGATAAAAATTTGCTCATAAGTAATACCGTATCATTCCAGTGTTTACTCAAATAAATAGACTCAGTGCAATGAGGTCACCATTACCAGTTATCATAAAGTAAACCCAGTTTGTCCGTGAAAAACAATTTATGTTGAATATTGTGGACTATAGTTAGTGTGTAAGAGTTGTTGTAACGACAAAGTCGTGTTGTAAGGTCTTAAGATGAAGTTCGCGGAGCACTTGAGTGCGCATATTACGCCTGAGTGGCGTAAACAATACATAAACTATGAGGCAAGTATTATTGGTACTATAAAATTCTAGATAAGGGCATAATAATAATAATTTACGCATCGCTTTGTGTACTGTCTACCCACTTTTATAGTGTATGATTCCTGTATGCAGCACTAGGAAATTGTAGATTATTTTGAGTCTCTTACATGGTTTGGAACATAAAATAACAAAACTTACAAAATTGGTTGAAATAAAAGTACCTTTTAGTTATATTTTTTAAATATTTAATGGGTTTTTAAGCAAAGGGCAGGTTCAGGTTAGGACTTACAAATTGTGACAGAAAATAAATTTAATTCATTGCCAATATTGTAAAAACAGGGCCAAGGAAAGACATTAAAAATAAATACCATGTTGTCCTTGACTAATATTAAAACTGCTTAGACAACTGTGTTGTTTCTATAAAATACAATGGCAAAATTTCTTCAATAAAAAATAGAAGAGTATTTCAAATTATGATGATGATGTTTGTGCATTTTGGCAAAGTTTCTGCCATACTGGACAGTTTATTGAAAGTGGAAAAAAAATATTAACGTAAAATATAAATTAATAATTGTTAATAAAAAAACATTGCAATTCAAAGTCAACCAGGCATTACTTTAACTAACATAGTTTTTAAATAGCTCTGGTTACTATAAAAGACACTGGGCGTCATCTGACCAAATCATACAAATTTAATAACAATTGTGATAAAAATCGGTAGACCTACTTAGCTCTCATAGGTGGTAGAGATCTCTCTATAACCTTGCTGGTATGGTATACAATGCCCTCAAATTTTTATAAGTTTCCATACATTTGCCAAATTATCAATGTCAGTTGCAAAGATAATGTAAACATGTTTTATATTTAAAATATACTAACTAGATTTTCATACAATTATCTAACCTAATCCATATGTTAGTCTTCATAATTTATTTAAGTCAGTAGATGTCCTTCCTAGGTTGAACTATACCCAATGCCGAAAATATGGAGATACCAATGGTGCCCAGGCATAAGGTTTGAACTTCTGGCCTAAAATGTCCAGAGCAGGGCGCAGTTAAAGAAGCTTGCACTTGTTGCATCAAAAGGCTAGATGCGGCACTAGTCTATACATAAGGTTGTCTGCTCAGGGCCTAAATACCAAACTACACACCAAAATCTGACTAATGCGGTGTCATTAGAATTATTATTTAAAAAAATATAGGTACATTTTTTTTTATTCATTCATAGCCTACTTCCTACGTATTTTGCCCAATGTCCTTTAATTAGTGTGACACTAATATTTTGGGAAGGTCATATTTATAGCAATTTGATAATGTCCCTCATGTCAATCACTTGCTAAATATAATAATCAACATGTTTAAATATAAATCATGTTACTTTAGCATGCTCATCATTCTTACAGAATGTGCTGATGTAGTATGAGTAAGCTAGTTCTGTAAATTATGGTTTGAATCAATATTTGAGGGGGGATCTTGATTTGTACTTTTTTAAGTATTATTTTTAAGTATAGTTTTAAAGAAAGGCTTAACTGTAATAAGTTTTAAGGCACTTTACTTTTATTATAAAAATTGTTAAAAAAAATATTATGCTCTAAAACTTAATTTACCATTAGTTATTTTTCTATAATAATCTGTAAAAAATAAAAAGTGTTCCTATGAGAGTGACATGTTCGTAATGTGAACATGTCAACCCTCCTTAATAAATAAAGAAAAATAATTGTTACAGACATTTGAGTGGTCATCATGTAGGAGATATAGGGATAAATATCTGACAGAATTGGCATGAGTCATATTAAGGGTGTAACTAGGTCTAGACTCTAGACCTTAGTCAACATCTTTATTTATCCACTAGAGTCACTTAACATCACACAAAAAGTTTCATGGAGTTATGTCTATGGTCTTCTCTGTGGGTCTAAAAAGGCCACTTTAGCAACATCATAATATTCATTGTGATAGAACTCCTAAAGTGGAATATTCTATTCTATTGCTCAAGTAATAGTATAGATAATTGACAAAAAACAATTGTATCGCAATTCTATAAGCAGCATTGATAAAGTGGTGTTTTAAGGTTTTAGGAGACCTTAAACTAACCAGTTCGGCAGTTCGTATAGGAAAAGGACATTTTTCTTTTTACAGTAAATCCTGTTTTTATAAATGTAATGCTATATTGTAATTATCTATGTTACCAACAGGAAATGAAGGCTATGTTATACACAGCGGTGGAGGAGGCGCCATCCGCTGAGAATGTCGAGCCAGAAGTGCTTTCCCGCCACTTCGCTAACTTCGACGAAACATTCTTCCATTACTGTGATCAGGAACTTAAGAAAATTAATACTTTTTATTCAGGTAAGAAGGCTATACAATAAAGTTTGTAATGCCTAAGTATTTAATTCTACCAGGTAATGAGTGTGTATGTCATAACTCATACCCCATTTCATAAAAACTCTTTTATTTTTCAAACGAATGGATCAATTTTTAATTAAACTAACTAAAACTTGATTCAGTACTTTGAAAAAGTCATTTTGTAAAATACTTGAGACTTGGACTTGAGAAGTTTATACAGCGTACATGGTCTGAATTTTAATAGCACAAGGACGAAAAAGAAATTCGGCCATATTATGTTCTTTTTGCCGTCTTGGTCATTAGCCATTTTTGAGTCTTGACCACACAACAGATTTCGAAGCCTATACAAACGAGACTTGTTGTTCTCTTACAAGCAAAACGTAAGCAGCGAATTTTGTGAATAAAATCGACTCGAATGACGACTCTTTTAGTCCTTGGTAATATAATACTACATATTGAAAGTCTTCCAGCTCTCATCTTCCCGCTGCCTCGAGAAGTCGAGGCGTGGCGGGAAGAGCTCCGGCGCGAGCTCAGGGTAGTATGGATTGGACGACTGTCGCAACCGACGGCCGGGCACGCCGCAATCGCGGCGGTAAGACCCCTCTTTGAGGAGTGGCTGGAGAGACGTCACGGCGTCCTGACCTATCGCATGACGCAGGTCCTCACCGGACACGGAAGTTTCGGGAGGTACCTGTGGCTGATGGGAAAGCAGGAAACGCCGGGGTGTCACCACTGCGAAGATCGCCCGGAGGACACAGTAGAGCATACGGTGCAAGACTGCCCAGCTTGGGCAGAGCACCGACGTGTCCTCACGGCGGCGATAGGCGGAGACCTCTCGCGCCCGGCATTGGTTTCGGCCATGCTGCGGAGCGAGACGGAGTGGGAAGCGGTCGCCGCCTTCTGCGAGGCAGTAATGCTCGTGAAGGAGGCGGCGGGCCGCGAGAGAGAGAGGACAGCGTCCTCCCTCCGCCCCAACCGCAGTGGTGTACGCCCACGGCGCCGTACGTCGCAAGACGATCTCCGGTCACCGTAGGCGCGGGCATGCGGACAGCGAGTAAAGGGCAACTCGCTGTCCGACCATGGACCATGCCCGGGTCGACGGCGCGTCGTGTTCCACGCGCGCCTCAAAGAGTTGTCAGCAAAAAATGACGGGGCCCCCTCTCAGAGGGCCAAAGCCTGCCGGGGTCGCGGGATTTATTTCTATTACCGTGACCCCGGAACATAAAGGGCTACTGAAGGACACCGTGGATTTTAGTCAGTACAAGTCTGACAGTACCTCCCGCCCTGCCCGGGGTTGGAGGTCTCATTTGATGAGTTTACCACGCTAAAAAAAAAAAAAAAAAAGCTCTCATCTTAAGAAATAGCAAAACTTAAAAACTTCAATCCTGTAGTACATACAAGTACCTATAACTCATCCCGAAATTTCAGAAAAGCTCGCTGAAGCTACACGTAAATTCGCCACACTACAGAGCGAATTAAAATCACATTTTGAAACAATCAAGCCGAAAGGGAGCGGCGATAGCAAAAAGGCGATACCCCGGAGAAAAGTTCAAGAATTAAAACTAGCCTTTAGTGAATTCTACTTAAGTCTAATTCTCCTTCAAAACTATCAGAATCTAAATTACACAGGCTTCAGAAAAATATTGAAGAAACACGATAAGGTAAGTTGTGATAACGTTCTCTTATCTATTTATTTTAAATAGTGGATAATCCTGAGTATACAGTGGTTAGATGATATCACCATATCAGTTAACTTCCTTATGTTTACACTTTTTATATATTTTACTGGGTTATTATGGCACTATTATGAACTTTGGTATTTTCAAATAAAATTTAAATATTATGAATCACTCAATCATTATAGCACGCCTGCTGTAATCCCTGAAGGATTAGATATTTCGCCTGTTTGTTTAAATCCGCGATAAAAATCTAGCCTCCACCCGGGCCAGGCTATTAAAAAATTCCTGCCTAAAATTCACATAAACACGCGTATCCTCACATCACAGCCCTCGTAGCGACTGCGACAACTAGACCAACGCCAAATATTACCAGTATTTATACATAAAAACTACGTTCTAAAACGAACAAGTATGCGTCATTTATTTACTAGATAGGTTTCCCCGTTATTTTCCTTTATTCAAATTAAACCATAAAATGTAAAGGCACGTTTGCTTCATAACTTGAATTTGCGATCTTATAATGTGCCATCATCATTTCAATAGCACAATACGTCATAATTAATTTACAAAAAAACATATACGGGTCGAATTATGAACCTCTTTTTTCGGTTAAGAAATGATTAAAATATAATTTTCCTCATCTAGTAGGTAATCGGTATTTATGCGAGCCAAAGTACGATACGCAGACAAACGAGTTAAATGTACTGAGATTATCTTTTGGGAAAATCCATTGGTCATCTTGAGTTCAAAGACTTCCTCATGTCGGTTTCAACTTTAGGGCCAGTTGTGTGTTCTGTAGTTAAGCAAATTAATTGTTAAACTTACATTTTTATCCATTAATTAGTGTTGACCTTTAGTTGGCACCATGAGGTCTTACACATAACCTACATCTGCAGAGTTTTATAACTTTTAAATTTCCGAATTTTTGTAAGGCTATTAAACGAAAACCCGTTAGCTTCATAAAAATATGAGTCTCTCATGAAAGTTATGAAAGTACCGACCATATTCGTGATGCTGTATTTTATTTATATGGCCTGAGTGTCACGCAGTGGTTGACGTAACTTTTCAAACGCGACCAAATAAGCATTTATTTCACGAGACCTTTCAGTCGACAACGGAGATAGCGACTGATTGCTCAAATGGTACAAGACAGTGTACTTACTTAAACCAAACAAATCAAGCACGTAGGTAAACGTAGTGTAACGTCCCCCGGAAAGATGGATCAATGACTTGAAGAAGATCGCTGGCAGTGACTAAATAAAAAAGCTGTGAAGGTGGCCTCCTTCTTGGAGGCCTATGTCCAGCAGTAAACTGAAAAAGGGTGAAATGATGATCCACAGCCGGAATTCACCCACTGATCCGTATAGATCTCTCTTTTCTAATGCGAATCTCCACTTTATTTTCTTTATCGGTGAAATATCTACAGCATACAACATTGTCCGGGAGTTCGCACCCACTAAAACTTGAAGTTTTGTTACTTCCCGCTATTTCTCAGAGTTCGTCATTTTACCAGTGTATCTGTAGTCATAATATCAGCCTTCAAATATAAAACGTAAGGCGTTTTATATTTCGTTTCATTTTTTTTTATTTGTCGATTAGTGGGTCTTTGGGTCACAACTTCTATACTAATAATAATATTTATTATTTTAAAACCATAAAATTTGCTCTTCTGACAGACACTTAAATGGTGTGGTTTTCCTTAACATGATTCCGTCAACAACTCAATTGCCGTTAGCTGGTGTCTGATAAACAGTCGTAAAATAAATCGATGATGTTTTTATTAGAAGCCAATCACCATAAGAATGCTGTCCTTATCCGAACTTTGATTGAAGTTACAGATAAACAATCTTGACCCTTAATGGTCGCGCCTAAAAAGTTATGTCAACGGTTACGTGGGGCCGTGACACTAGTCATGTAAATTGAATATTTCATAAATTACAGATCATAGAGCGTAATGGAAATAACGCTCTATGATCATAAAGGACACCTGATTTTATGAACCTGGCGGAAAGTATGATCTTTAACGTTTGTAAAATACAAAATTATAAAAGTAATTCGGAAAATTAACTCTTTACAAATCCCTTATAATGGGGACGAGCAATTTTATAACCATCAACGTTATTTTGTACGAACTCTAATTTTACCACTATAATGCGAAAAACGCACACTTTTCTATTCATTGTCGAAGAAACGGTCTAATTATTTAAACCAATCTAATATAAGTAAACCTAGTTTAACAAGAGGGTTCCTTACTCATCCACTACCGCAAAAAATATTAATTGAGGAACTACTACTTAGTAGCTATGATTTGAATGAGACATAATTAAATTCTGTTGGAATTTCCTCCATTTTGACCATGACCCTTAATTTATTATGTTATGGAAAGTAATAACACGCTTTAATATTAACCTTCGTCGCGTTTTTATGGAAAATCAGAAGTTTTGACTTGCTTTTTATGTTATCGAAGGTTTCGAATTGTTTACAACAATTACTATCATTATTTAGCATAATATAGTATGTGAAGGAAAATATTACAGGTTGACTGAAGATACTCTGGGATAAATCAAATCCCACAACATCTTACTAAGAGGGGTAGTCCTCCCGCCTCGGGTGGAGCGGAAGGAACCGTCAGAATCGTACTGACTAAAATCCTCCGAGTTCCTTCAATTGCCCTTTACGTTTCAGGTTCACAGTAACTTACTAAATCGGCAGGCTCCAACACCCTTTAGGTTGTAAATTCGCCAAAATCACCTCAGATAATAAATGAAGGAGTATTGGCATTTACAACCCAAAATACGTCCCCAACCCCATAAAAATCTACCAAAAAACAAATACCAAACTAACAATCAGTCTTTCGCAGTTACTAAACTTAAGCAACGGAGCACAATGGCGGGCGGAACACGTGGAGACTTCACATTTCTACACGAACAAAGACATCGACAGATTAATAAGTGATACAGAGGCTACAGTCACCAATGACCTGGAGGGAGGAGACCGGCAAAAGGCTATGAAGAAGCTGAGAGTCCCACCGCTTGGAGAACAACAGAGTCCGTGGACCACTTTTAAAGTGGGACTGTTCTCTGGGTCCTTTATTGTGTTGGCCATCACTGTTGTTTTGTCTGGTGAGTTTTTTTTTTTTATAATTGTCATATTTTTGAGGGTAAGGTGTAATTATAAAGAAACAGATTGTCGGAGTTTTACGGTTGCATACTATATGCGAGTCACTGGAGAGCACATGAAAAAATATGAAAGGTGTCAACCACTCTAAAGGCCATGGATTGCAGTCATTGTGGCCGAAATCGGCTAGATGGAATCATCATCGTCATCATAAGTTGAAATTTTTTTTTTCTTGAATACCTATAAGACAGCCGGGTTTTGTTAGATTATTTCTAAGAGACACGGCCCTGGCACGCAACGGTTAAGTAATTAAAAATACAGGTACATTTTTGAACCTCTAAAGACCCTTCCGCTTCACTCACTACGGGATGACACATTTAATGGTCTTCCGTAAAAAAAACAAAAAAGTTATTTATAAAAAAGTTATTTTAAGAAAATTAAGCCTAGTAAAATCTGAATTTGTCTTACAATTTACTGTTTTCGCTGTGTGGAAATTAGACATTTTTACAAATATTTTGATGCTGATTTTCATTAAAAATGAAATAAAATCTAAAAAGTGCTTCAAAAGGTCGTACTTCACTCAGCGAGGTGATTGATTGATCCCGATCACATCGCGCGTTGTCATCTATTTGGCAGTCCTCATCACCCACTTCGCACGTACCACATACATTCAGACTGGGATTTACGTACTACATTTTTTATTTTATTTAGTATGGGTTTAAATTAGTCTCTAATGGCTTTGTGAAACATATTCAACCGCAACCACAAACCGTCCCAATGGGAAATTACTTGAGTCATCAACTTAGGCAAATTGCTATAGCTACAGACGCCAGCACATCAAGTTACCACAATCTGTCAGTTTTTTTTTTATAGATTTTCTACCTTAATGCAATAACGGAAAGTTTTCAATTGGTCCAATTTGGCAGATTCGGGTAGGCTGGCCTGCTGGCGTCTGTACATCGAATAAGGTGTTTCTAGAGATTAAAAAGCTTCATTTTAAATCTCTGAGATGTTAAAACATTTTTCATCTTTTTAGAAATAACCATTTTTACGGTTAACTCTTTTTATGGGAATAACGTTGATGGTTATAAAATTGCTCGTCCCCATTATAAGGGATTTGTAAAGAGTTAATTTTCCGAATTACTTTTATAATTTTGTATTTTACAAACGTTAAAGATCATACTTTCCGCCAGGTTCATAAAATCAGGTGTCCTTTATGATCATAGAGCGTTATTTCCATTACGCTCTATGATCTGTAATTTATGAAATATTCAATTTACATGACTAGTGTCACGGCCCCTCGTAACCGTTGACATAACTTTTTAGGCGCGACCATTAAGGGTCAAGATTGTTTATCTGTAACTTCAATCAAAGTTCGGATAAGGACAGCATTCTTATGGTGATTGGCTTCTTAAAAGGCTGCTACGAATCCCAAAAGTATTGCAGATCGCGGCGCACTGAACGCGGGCGTAGATCTACGCCCAAAATTGATATTCAATCTCAATTCGAATCCCCGTTTCTTTGTTTATGGCCGCTGTTTCTAATTGGACATCTTAAAGACTCGGATAGGCAAATTCGGTTGTTAATTGGTTACAGACAACAACAACAGGAAAAAACATCTGAGATAGAAGATTAATTTCCCACGTTAGTTGTGTCTCAGCCCTAGCTAGTCGATACCAGTTGACAATGTTATGATTAAAAACTCCACCAAATCGGTACACGTGATCTGGTTTTAAGACTGCTTGAATTCAAAAAGGCCTTCTTCTTGAAAGAATCTTGGATTAATTCGATTGAGAATGGGATACAGCAGCGTCTCACGGCAAACACTCTATAATCTATCTACGGCATACAATTTGGGTAGAATTGATCTAGGCCAAAAAACTATTGTTTTTGGGCAATCCACCTACCACGATCATCGTCATGAGGTATCAACTTACTACGAGCTTTAATCACCTCTTTGGTATTCTGTGGTGTCAGGTGCGACTGCAGATAGTGTTTTTAAGGCTTCAATTCGTGGGTTGCGCAAAAAGTGTTGTTCTTTTAGGAGTTTCTTAAGTAGCGGAGCTTGTAAATTGGCAGTATGATATCCCCGTGCCTGAAAACATTTGCAATGATATCAGAAGTGAAAACGGTTTCAATTTAATAGAAATGATCTCAGATACTGGGGGCAATATCGCAAGTCTTATCCATATCCGTAAACAGTATTACTCGGAACAATGCATTATTGTTATCTTTGAGATAAGACAACTGTTTCTACCTATTAAGATTTTGCCAATAGTAGTAGTAGATAACACAATTCCTCGTCGCCGAAACTCGTGGCTAAATGATACCAGCAGCACAGATCAATATGTCAGGTTAAGCCACGCTTGCCGAGGTTGGTCTGTGGACGGGTAACCATTTATCACATCGAGTTTCTTCCATGCCTTGAAAAGCACGAAAAACCGTTGGTCTCGGCTGTCGTTAATTACAGTCAGAAGCTCGAAAGTCTGACAAGCAGTCTTACCAAGGGTTATCGTATTACTTAGTTACTTGGTTGTGGAGGTCAGATCGGCAGTCGCTCCATGTAAAATATTGATATTCAGCTGCATCTGGATTGACTGGAGGGCGACCCCAACATACATAGCTGGATAAAGGAAAAGCCAGATGAGATAACGCAATTCCTTTTATGCTAGATTTAGGTATTATTTACTAGCAACCCGACCGGACATCGCACTGGTGTAATTTACGAATTAATTAAAAATTCTGAAATCAGAAACAAGAAATTCAGACAAGATGTCTGATCCCCTTAAACCGGCTCAACTGATTTTCATAAAATATGTGTAAAAACCATCGTTACAAAACCTGCTTCTACAAACGGCCGGCAGGATTGGCAGCGATTGATTGCTTCGCTATTTATATGATCTCCTAGTACATAGTTTCTCCGGCTCTGGGTGTTTGTGAATGTGAGTCCGGTCTTTACCAAATTAAAGGAGAGGTGGCTTGCTCAATTTAACATATTACCCAGACAGCAGACTTCAAGAGGAAACACAAGGGCCGTTTTTATATGCAAACGTAGTCCCCTGTTTGCTCCGTGGATAATGGCAGTAGAGCAATAATTTTATTTTAAAAAATCTATGGCCGCCACTATTGGCATGTCTCTATGTTTTCCTTTTTTCCAAAAATTAATTATGAAAAGAGATATGAACATTCTAAATCCTAAAAAATTGGCCAGATTTTCCGCTGTGTTCAACTTCAAATATCCAGGAAACAATTTTGATGAGATTATATAAAAAAGGAACACGGCCAAAACCTTTCTTTACTTTTTAAAGAAAAAGTAGTTAATCGTTTAAGTTTTGGAGTTAGAGTTTAGTAATTAGAGGACTACGAATCGTTGATTCGCGCGACAGCAATAGATTTTACAAATACCTATTCTTCAATTCTCTAGCCCTTGGTGTTTCCTCTTAAAATAAATACCTATGAATATCTAATCTAACTTGAAAAATCTAATGCGTATCAATGCTAATAGTCAAGATGATGATGAATGATTCACACCATAACTAGTTTCAAAGTTTCTTAGAAATGTTTTCCATGTTTTAGGCGGTACGTTATTACGGGGAATTAAATTAATCATTGTTTTGATTACCTGCTTAAAATCTACGCTTAATATAAATTCATAATTACTTTGATAAAAATGATAATGAGTTGAATTGATTGAAATTAAGTAACATGTTTACAATGTTGATTGAATGACCGCTTGATTGATGAAGTTAGAAAGTTTTTGCAATATTGTCAAGCACAGAAATATTAAAATATATCTATGTTGTCAAGTCATTCAGCCTACAATGTTCCCACCGCTGGGACACAGGCCTCTTTAATTTGAAAGAGAATATGTCGTAATCTAATATGAAGTCCCCAGCTTGGATGGTCTCCATAACACGAAAAATCCTGGTTTTAGAATACCCTATACAATTCTGTGCTGCACATTTTTAGTATAAGGTGGTATGAGGCTATTCAGGGCGTGGTGAATGTAATTGTAAGTACCGCTTCTTAAAGAGACTTGAGCCGATCAAAAACCAATAAATCTCATTTAATCTGATTGTATCAGGAGTGTCATATTTTTATCGACCTTCAATGTCAGTTTTCACTATACTCAAGGGCAATCAAAAATGTTTTATGTTGGATTTTATCATATAATTAGCAATAAATCTATTAAATCTCTACTAAAGCTATAAAATATTACACAATATCTTCACCTAATCTTTGTTATCACAAGATTCTGTAATATTTTTCCAGCAGATATGCACAAATCCTGGCTAAACATTGTGTAACATTATCATTTACTGACCACACTATAAGCAAAGATAAAGATTACTCTTAGTTACTTTTCGTGAGTCAACAACCTTAAGTAATAAATGTTTCGTAATTGTCTATTTATGGATTAAAGGAAATGATATCATATTATTGGGGATTAAGTTCTAAAATAGAAAAGAGTTTAACAAACTGCGGGTACACTTGGCTAAAGACTTTAGTAGTCGGGCTATATGGAGCTACGTTCAAAAGTTCCCCTTCAATGGCGTAATAGAAAAAACGATTTGACTTTGACTTTATGAAATAATTGTGCGATATGTAATTGTGACTAAAAAGTGAGGTTTTCGGATTGAGCTGGGTTTAAATCAATTGTTTGACAGGCACACTCGTTTTAATAGATCAGGCTCTATTGGGCTTTACAGGATTTATTTAATAGATACACTCTAATAAACAATAAATAAATTAAGCTATTTGAAATAAATTGTTTGATAGGCACACTCGGCCGAAGAGATGAGTAATCAAGCAATTTAAGGCTATAAACAAAGCGTTTGACGTATCGGGCTAACTGAGTATAAAATCATTTTTCCTAAAAGTACACACGGTAGAAGAGTTAAGTAAGCAAGTTCATTATTATTATCATCGAAATTATTATTTTAAATAAATCAATTCTAGCGAACGTGTCTTTGTAAAGTAGCCGGATTGTTTTTTTTCCAAATCTCATCAATTTTCTTTCACAAATAGGTACCTCAAAATGTTGATAAAATCACTTTTGAAGTTGATTGAATAAAAAAAGAAACTTGATGCTATATCCATCTTATTCATACTTTTAAGGCGACCATCGCTAAAGATGGGCCTTCCAATAAAATAACAATGAGCAGTGATTTATTGCAAACGTCTGTGTTCGTCGCAAATAAAATGGAAAAGTTACTTTCTAACAAAATAAAGATGTAACGGTGACATTGGCCGACTAGTCGGTTAATCTTGCCGGTAAGGTTTGTAAGTGATTTGATTTGTTTTGTAGGGTATCGAAAATGTAACCGTAAAACGTCCAAACAAGGGAATGAAAGATTCGGATTCAAACGAGTGTGTTGCGATGGCCTAATTGGTAAGGCGTTTTAGTACTTATTGTAGACGCTGGGTCGAATCCCAGTCGCAGCTAAATTTTTCTTTCCTCAAAAATCTTTAATGCCAGTTGACGTTTCATATACACAACTACCCAATATCTACATTAGAAGCTTCCACTATGATTTCCAAAAACCTTGAAAGACATGGTTCATCAATTTGTTTCACAAGAACAAAACCTTTAAAATATTACACAATATCTTCACCTAATCTTTGTTATCATAAGATTCTGTAATATTTTCCCAGTAGACATGCAGAAATCCTGGCTAAACATTGTTTATCTATTATATTCAAAGTTTCAAAAATCGAATTAAATTTTAATTTATTTTCATACAAGCTTTCATACCATTATTGAGTTCTTAACAGGAATAAATTTCGTAAAATCCATTCTATCTGCGCACTTATTTAATTTAAGGAAAACTTGTGCGATATTTCATGCTTCTAGATCCTGAGGTTCAGCGGTGCATTGATCGTAAATTCAGTCAGCCAGTCAGATCCTTCCCCAAATGAACAGTGTCTAAAACGGTCATTTAGAAATATTCCAAAAGGTTCATTTCGTGATTAAATAGCCGTTGATTTTGCTAGAAATGCACGAATTGAATTACTAGGAATATTGCCTAAAGAGGCCGTTTCAGACGCTCAGATAAACTGAGGTTGAAAAGAAGTCCAAAACATTTACCCAACCGACTAGTCGGCGACCAATGGCCAACTGGTCGACACATCTCTAATAATAGTCAACCATGATGTGACTGACCTCAAAATCTGATAAGGCATTTCAAAAAAACGTTTTCGAATTTAAAAATGGATGTACCTACGTTTTTTTTATTTCGAAAACATATAAGCAAGTTTGTAATAATTACCCGTTTACCAAATTGAGAATTAAATAAAAGAAACTGGTTTTAGCCTGCGTCTGCGCCCGCGCCGTTGAATCGGATATAAAACTACGTAAAGTTACTGTCTCCTGAGATAAAATGTATCCTAATCCAAAAGTTCAGGGTCATATGCCTCATCGCAATCTGTTCAGCCTGTCTGGAGTTTGAAGGACAGATAGACAGACAGACAAAGAATTAGACTTACTATTTCGTCCAAATTAATATTATAATTACGAAACTAAGTTGTTTGTTACCTTTTCAGTCCATACTACTTAACCGATCATCGTGAAATTTTGCGTTACATTTTGAGTTATACAGAGACGGATTTTTTTGGTACGAAATGTACCCTATGTCGCAAAGCGTAAGAACCATTGGTCTAAAAAATAATGTTAATAAAAAAATATAATAAAAATAACGTTAATGTTATGATAGATGGCGCCTCATGTAGGTTACCAATTGATTGTCAAATTGAAATTCGAAGACCGCGTGGAAAAACTAGTTTTAAATATTAGTACAAATGTGAACTTCTTTACTTAAATAACATATTTAATATACGATCCATAAGATCATTTCAAAATTGCGTCTCTATTAGTCACCAATTGAATATTTTAGATGAGGGGAAGCCCAAAGCCCGCATTTTTATTATATGGCGCCCAGTTGTAGGTCGTTACGTCAATGACCGAGGCGCCAAAAAAACGGCCAGTTTCTTATGTATTGACAGGCTTTTGAACTTCGAAACTTTCTATATCGGGCGTAGACTATGATTATGGTTTTTTTGGGGAGTGGCGTTCATCAGTATTAGTACCGCCGTTTTATTTTTGTTGCTTTCTATTTTAAAACAATATCATCTTTTTTTTTTTCAAAATGTTGTGTACTGGTCTCAAATCCATGTTTGCTACTGAGTAATATATAATTGGCTCTGACACGCTCCCGAGCACAGAAATATTAAAAACAGGAGAAGTGGCAAGGGGGCGTGGCGGCAACCTAGCGGTGCTGAGCGTTACGCTCAGATAATGAAAAAATGGCCGTCACCGCGAGTTAGTCTGTTGTCAACCGCGATCGTGAAAAAAAACGATTTTGCCGTCTTGTTCAGAGGTTTTGTGCAGAAATAGTAGCCAAAACAAAAACTTTAGAACTCATGGCATCAGTCGCCACAGGTAAATAAAAGTATTTTACAATATTTGTCTTAAAAATCAAGAAAAACTGCAAGCCGTAAAATATACCTGACTTGTACTACAATACTTTTGTTTTCCGATATCTCTTCGACTGCTTTATTTTTGTTTTAAATACATTGCTCTTTTACAACCACCTCAGTCTATCACCGAGTGAACTGAACAAGCAATGTAAAACTGACATAACGATACCTCATCGAGCCGTAATGTCGCATGGTGCGTCCGCTGCTCCGGTCCGCGGTATTTGAGCACGAGTTAGTGTTGTGCTCGTGGAGGTCTAACAAAGTCTATCGACAAAAAGTCGACTTCTAATATTGTTTTAATAATATTTTAGATTTTTCTTCAATTTGTTAACTTGTTATAAGTTTGAAAGGTCGATTTTTATTGTTTTAAAGCGTAGTAGTTAAATGCGTAACCAAGATCGTGAAGTAGGTAAGTTCATTAATGTTTAGTTTAGTAACCTATGTGCACTAAATTAAAAGATCTAATTTGGAACATTTTATACATTAATTAAATAATGTTTTGTTGGTTTCATATCGTTTTTATTTACTTTAATTCCAAACCTGTACAATTTAATCGATATATTTATCAAAATTCTTCGATTTAGTCAAGCACTATGCCGTTCCGCCACCGTGTCCCTACAACACACAATGATATTTTTTTGAGTGTGAGCAAATGATACGGAAAAAGCACGCTGCAGTTTAAAGAATAAGGTTTATATTTAAATGACAGAGTTATCGTCGGCGCGTGTGTGCACTTGTTCGTAGTATTGTTTTGACCTAACTGTGTGTGCAATATTAGCGTTATGGAGGGGCAATCGTGGCTTCACCGGTTTTCTATACATTTTGAACTTCACGCCATATCTCCTTCTTTATTATATCTATGCTCCCGAGTGTCTAGAACATAATATACAAGTCTAAAAAAAACCAAACATCCGGGACTATAAAAAAAAAAAACTAAACTGAAAATTAACACCTTGAAAGGACAATAGGCACTTACGTATGAGTTACGCCGCAAGTCCCCAACTAAATTAAAATCAAATTATGGGTAATGCATTGCATTGTTGACGGATAATGATTTTTCAGTGATTTATTAGATGATTAGTGTGGATATAGGGCCCATTATAAGTAAATTAAGTTTTTTTTTATATTTTTAATGCATTGTTATTGTCCAAAAATAAGCGATTTTTATCATTTCCTGGTATAATTGCTTCCACGATTCTAAAAAGTGTGTTTGAAAAGTAGTGGCTAACTAGCCTTTTAAACGTCTACTGCGAGCTTCCATACCTGCGGCCTCTTCTGGCCAATTACGGGTCCTTGTCTGGCAACTTATGGTCTGGCCATTCATGGTCCTGGACTGGCCAATCATGTTACTGATGGTCTGACCATTTGAAGTCTTGCTCTGGTCAATTGCGGTCCTGGTCTGGCCAATAAACGTCTTGATCGAGCCAATTTTGGTACTGGACTGGTCAATTAAGGTCCTGGTCTGGCCAAACATGGTCCTAGTACCGTTAGCACACCCCTATTTTCGGCACTGTTGAAGAACAGAGCATTACCCAAACTGCAAAAAATGCTGCTATTTTCTGAGAAATAATTTTATTTAATTTTGTTCCAGCATTATTCCACGAAGGAGGCACAGAAAACTTCAAATCAGCCTTCAGACTGTACCGAGGCCCATTCCTATTAGTAGAATTCATATTCCTTATCGGTATAAACGTATACGGGTGGCGGTCTTCTGGGGTCAACCACGTACTGATTTTCGAGTTAGACCCCCGGAATCATCTGTCAGAACAACACTTAATGGAGCTGGCGGCCATTTTTGGTGTTATATGGGCTTTAAGCATATTAAGTTTTATATATAGCGCTAGTTTGAGTATACCGCCGTTTGTAAACCCGTTAGCGCTTGTGATAATTATGGTGGCCTTTCTCATGAATCCGCTGAAGGTTTTTCGACATGAAGCACGGTTTTGGTTTCTCAGGATATGTGTAAGTATTATTTATTTATATATCTATATTAGCTTTTGAAGTAGTTTTCTGAAAGCGACAACAAGTGCTGGTATTCAGTTGAAAAAACCCTAAACCGATAATTTTTGATCGCGGGACTAACGAATACCTTGACTCCGGAACATAAAGAGCTATTGGATAAGTACAAGTCTTAGGCCCTTCGTACACAAGGCGACTCCAGTATCCGATACCTTGCGACTTCGGTATCCAAGCGACTATCGGAATACAAATCCATACAGGTTCGGACACAGGCACGCGTCAATGTATACCAATATTGTAGAGTATCGGAGACTTGAATCGCCTAGTGTACGAAGGGTCTTACAGTCCTCCCGCCCTGTCCAGGGTGGGAGGACTCACATGATGATTTTACCACACTAAAAAAAAGATAATTATACCGATTTGTTGGTAGGTATATGATATGGCTAATTGATTTTCGATTTGTAATTTTTGGAATATCTTTTTAGTTAATCGGTTATCCAGTGTCAGTCATATGAAAACTACCAAAAGAAGAATGGGCAGAAATGTATGGACCCCGTCCCTTTCCTTGTAACACTCCCATCTATATATCAAATGAAAGTACGTAAAAAGTGTATCATTTCAATGTATGACAGCAAACCTGCAAACTATAGGAGAAAAAAGTTATTGAGACTTTTATGTCAAAAGATGAATTTCGATTTTCAGAAGAAAAAATTGCTCTTAGCTTTTTCTCATGATAATATGTGTATAGATCATGAGAAAGAGTAACATTGTTGACTTAGCGGTACCCACTTCTGACTCTTTAAAAGAAAATCATAGTACTTAGTAGTAATAATTGTATGAAAATAATGAATTTAAACTAGATTGGGGCTTTAGAGGCTCAAAGCTGTGGTAGGGATACCACAGGCCCTACTTAGAAGAACATGACTATAAGACCGTCACATGCCGCCACAACCAAAACGTTACTCAACTGACTAACGAGGAAGCAAAGGAGTAAAAAAATCACCAGTGTACTATGGATGGTCGTTGGAGTCATTTTTTGGTTTCCTTCATTAGTGTCCGAAGTGCTAACAGTGTCTGAATAGCTTTTTGTCATGGTAATGATGCGTACCAACGCCAACGCTTGTACCCATCATTTCCATGTGAAAATCTATGAACATCGCCGTGTGGAGACACGTTCGTATAGAGTATATGGAAATATTTGGCACGACTATAATATCGCCGCGATTCTATCGAATGTGGAGATAGCGCCTTACTCTTTTTTAAAAACGCTATCATCATCATCATCATTATCTCAGCCGTCGGTTGGAAGCGACCTGCATCCAGCGTCTTCCGGCGACCTTCATTAAAACGCTATAATTAAATATTAAAACTGACATTTTCAAAATCAATGTGTTCCATTATAAACTCTGTGAATCCCGGCCGATCTTCCATATATGTACATATTCTCGTAATAACATACTATGACGAATTCTGACTCGAAGTAAAGATCGCGAACACGTAACACATAGTTGACGCCTGTCTTCTACTTCCATAGTCGACAAACCTAATCGTTAAGGCACAGAACCGTGGACGAGCTGAAGGTAGTCCGATCCGGTTAAAGAAACTAGCAAGTTTTTTTTTTTTTTGCATGTCATGTGACATTTTTTTTTAATACAGTAATGTCAACGATGCATTAGCACACAGTATTGAGTATGGATTAATATAATTTAAGACATACATGACTTCTGCCTAACATTATGTATCGTTGGTATTTTGACATAAAAGTCTCAATAACTTTTTTCTCCCATAGTTTACAGGTTTGCTGTCATACAATGAAATGATACACTTTCCAAGTGCTTTCATTTGATATATAGCTGGAAGTGTTACAAGGGGTGGGACGTTTTGTCCATCCTTCTTTTCCTTCTTTTAAAATCATTTAAAGACCACTACAGTAAATTTTAGAACCAAGATACCCGCAATTTAGTCACCCCGGCAATTGGCATCTACCACGTCGACAAATCATGCAGTGACTCGTTCCTTACAACGTAAACTACACTAATGTGACATCTGGAAATCATAATGAAAATCCAGTCGCGAGATTAGCTTTACATTCATAGTTAAAGGTTAACTAATAAATCATGTTAAATATAAACCTAGTCTGAATTATCCTACTAACATTATAAACTTAATAGTTTGTGAGGATATATGGATGTTGGTTACTCTTTCACGTAAACTACTGAACGGATTTAGATGAAATTTGGTACACATATGGTTTAAAACCTAGATAAAACTATTTTAAGTGTAACATCAGATACATTATCCAAATTATACTATTATTTTATCCATTATATTATTCATTATATTATTTTATCCAAATTTTATGATCTCGTGGGATAATCTGCAGTGGCGTAGCTAGGCCGGGGGCAAAGTGGACCTCGCAACTGAATGCCGCCCTGTGTTCAGAGAAAAAATTGATAAATCCTTGACAACGGCGATCACCAGTTAGTGACGAACTAAAACTTAACTTCTACAAAGAAACATCTCATATTAAGCAATTATAAAATTAATTATAAAATTCTCATACTAAGATTAGGTCTCCTCCACTTAGGGCTTTCAATTCGAAGTTCCGGAGTTTCGGAGCGATTTTAAGCGTTTTTCAACTTCGGAGTTGAAATAGGATACCGGAATTAAAACCGGTTTTCAAAAACCATGTAAACACTGAAAAACGCATTTTAAGTCTTGAGCGTAAAAGAAGTAGAGGCGATGTCATTTTTTTTTTTTTTTTTTTATAATAATAATAAATTTTTATTTTCTCCACAATATTGATCTTAATTGTTACCTTATTTCTACGGTGACATACAGGCGACATATAGAAGACATGACATATAGAAGGCGCATAATATTGTGGGAGACTGGTGCCTAAACTAGGCTCTGGGCCTGTATTTCAGGTCACCAGGACTCCTCCCTTAAAGTTTAACAAATTATATTATGTACTCGTACAATCGGTATAGTTATGACTGTATATGATAATTAACTGTAGTATGATAAGACTCCCAGTTCAGACATGTATAACGAACAACGTATGTATAAGAATGCCGTCCACTGCTCGCGCGAGGCTCTAAATTGTAAGATAACTTGGGTTAATTTTATTTCTAACTGGGAACTGAAAGGAGCAAAAACAAAGGAGCATCGCGCGACCAGCGTAGGCAAGTCATATTTTTCTCCCTAAAAGAAAAGGGCCTTGCAGATGCGCCTTACCCTCTCCTAGATTCGATCTGGCTGCGCAACTGGAAATAATTTACGAGTTGTGAAGCCGCTGGCAACAACTAACTCGTCATAAATAATAAGATTGGTGTCGTGACTAATCTGCTTGCCAAACTTGATTTTCCAGTGATATTTTCAGTTTTACGTTTTACCTCATGTTTTTAACCTTATCAAAAATGCAATTATGGCAATCAACTGATTTGATGCGCTTGTTATTACATCAGGGTTACCTCATACTAGGACTTTTTTTGTCTATATCGTGAGTGCATTTACTAACATAACTCGCATAGAAATAGCTAAAATTGCTAGATGATTTCTTGTTTGAAATGATTTGATTATGGGATAAAAGACAGTAATGATGAATGGTCCACTGAAGAACTCGTAAATGCAATGGTGGTAAATGGAAATGATACAAAGAAATGACCAAAAAAATCTCCCTAAGCAATCCAATTCAAATGCATTTCTTTAGAAATAAACAATGATGCCTGTACTACAAAAATAAAACAAAAGAGTCAGTTTCAGTGAATAGCGATTCACTGAAACTGTAAAAATCTTTAATTTCAGCGTAATCTTTCTGTAAATTGGGTTCAATTTGTGTTGCACTAATTTCTCAGCACTGACGTCAAGCCGACACGATTGACTTCTTAATAGTTTCTAATTACTCATTAGTTTAGCTTTGCCGTAACAAATGTGTTATGACTGTAAACGTCTAGCACTCGACTTTATTGGTTCAATAAGTAGATGATGTTTAACTCTGTTTTCAATAGTTTTTTTATTTATCGTATTAAAATCAGGAGGGACTGTCAGACTCGTACTGACTAAAATCCGTGGTGTCCTTCAATAGCCCTTTATGTTCCGGGGTCACGGGAATTCATTAATCTAGCGACCATTTTCAATAGTTTAAGGGCGGTTTTTGTCGTTCATTTACGTTCCAAAGTCTCGGTTACTTGATAAGGCATGCGTTTGGCACTCTATGGGGGCTTGCTCTATCTTTTCTCTCAGCTTTTTTAGGCGAACACGAAACGCCGACGACCCGAGCATCGGACGGCGAGTCGCCCATTACTCGCCGTCGATAGGCATGCCCACAACTTTACTTGACAAGACTTTACAAGTCTTGACAATTTCATGATCCATTTATTAATTCGACTTTAATGAATACTAGACTTATTGCAGTCTAGAAAACTAAATATTTTCGAGCTCGCTTCGCTCTCTTTCTATAAGGCGTCGACTGTTCCTTTTTGGATGCTTTGATTTTTCATCGTGAGACAGAATAATGTTAATGTTGCATAATACAAAACAATTACCCATGCGAATAGAAAATAATTATTTAATTGCCAGAGATATGGTTTTATAAAGCTGTCATAAAACATATGACTACACGTCGCTCTTCCGCTTCAGTTTTTTAGTGTTTTTTTTTAAACCCTTAGAAAACTAGGGATTGAAAAATTCAGGTTCGAAGATGGTGGTTGCGACGGCCTAATTAGTACGATGTCTGGAGTACCTATCCAGAAGACGCGAGTTCAAACCCCGCTCGCAACTGAACTTTTTTTCCTCAAAATATCTTTTGTGTTTTTTTACGGGAGGTCGGGAGCCCCAACAATTATACAACAACGCCATCTAGTCCCAAGCTAAGCAGAGCTTGTGTTATGGGTACTAGACACCTGATAATCATACTTATATATTTCTAAATACATACATATTATAGATAAATTACACCCAGACACAGAACAAATGATCATGCATCACACAAACACTTGTCCTGTGTGGGAATCAAACTCCGGCATAGCAGTCAGGGTCACTAACCACTAGACCAAACAGGCCAGTCAAAATTTTAAATTACCCTAGTAAATAACTTCAACCTCCACATGTGTTGTTCCAGGGTCGTATCCTAGCAGCTCCATTCATGCCGGTGCTATTCGCCGATTTCTGGCTGGCTGACCAGTGGAACTCATTCGTAGCGGCCTTTTTAGATTTTCACTATCTCATCGCCTTCTATACGACTGGTAGTGACTGGTTTAACGTTAATGGTAAGTGACCTATTTGTCTTTGGAAAATAATATTTGATCAATTGATTCAATAAACTGCTTACAAATTAGAACTCTATGAAGGTTAGATAAAGTTTAATTTGTATTATTTTTCGTTTCATTTAGATACTTTGGAACTTTCAAAACAAAGAGATGAAGTTACTTTTCTCTAAATCCGTTGACAATTATTATACCTTCCTTGTGACTGACAGAATTGTTGGAAATGTTGAATTCCCTGTTATCCAAGATTTGATTTCAACATTAACTACACCAAGCGCGCGAGTTGAATGCAGAGCTTAGGAATGCGGTAGTGCTGTTGACAAGGATGGCAAAGTACTACACTGCAGGCGCGTGAGGTGGGGCGTACGGGTAGCGGGGGGCTCTTCACCTCAGACCCCGACTGCATTCAACTCGCGCGCTATCTGTAACTCTCTCTCGTTTGTTATCTTGATTCCAATCTTTATCTGTAGCCAATCAACGACCGAATTTGCGTCCGAGCCGCAGCAGCCGTCAAAGAAAATGATTGGGTTTTAAATTGAGATAGAATAATAAAGTACGGGCTTTAAAAGAAAAAGGAGATTATATAAAAAAAAATCGTTTTGCGCCGACAACAAGTAATGGTTTTAAAACAGGAAGATGATGAGTTAAAAATATTCAAAATTATATTAAGAAAACAGTATCCATTGTTAGTGATCTGACCTCTAAATAGTCGTTTTTTCTTATTTTCAGTAACATTCGAGACAACACAATGGTTCATCATTACCAGGGCTCTGGTAAACGTGGTCCCGGCGTGGACACGTTTTTTCCAATGTCTCCGGCGGTACCGGGACAGTCGGGAAGCCTTCCCTCATCTCGTGAACGCCGGGAAGTACTCCACCACATTCTTTGTGGTGCTGTTCGCGACTCTAAGGACGATTTATAGTGGTTAGTATCAATAAGTGTACATTACTTTATGATCTAGCTATAGCCAGCAGCTTCGCTCGTGGAAGTAATATTCTTTATGTTAATCCAGGTTATAAGCTATCTGTAATACTTCCTCGCATCATCTGCCTAGTCTTTTTCCAACTATATTAAGGCTTCCAGTCGAACTAGATGCAGCTGCATATCAGTATTTTACATGCAGTGACTGCCTGTCAGACCTCCACAACTCAGTAAACGAGTAATACATACCCCATGGTAATACTGGTTGTCAGACTTTAGAGCTTCTGACTAACAGTAACGACTGACAAAGATCTGCAAATGACACCCAGGACCGTTGCGTGCTTTCCGCTTTCACCCGGAACAAGTCTGAAAAAACTATCCTATGTGTCAATCCAGGTTATAAACTATCTGTGTGTATGTTGCAGTCAATACTCTTAACCAGTCAAAAGTACTATTGACTAGCAAAATCAGTCAAAAGTACTTTTGACCGTATGCTTTAGTCAATAGTACTTATGACTAAAATAACAGTTAAAACTACTTTTGCCCAATGGAGCTGGTTAAAAGTACTTTTGACTAACTGATTCCGTCAAAAGTGGTTTTGACTGGTTGTATCAGTCAAAACCACTTTTGACGGATTGCTTTTGCTGTGTAATTCAAAGTGCCATAATAGTGAGTGTTTTTTTTTCTAAAGCTGAGCGCTCGTTTTATTTCTAAAGCGGAGGAAGAGGGCTTTCGAAGAAAGGTCGACGGAGCCCCGCTGCGCGGGGCTCCTTTTTCTGTCTACAAGGTTTTAAGGAACCTAACCAAACCGAACCTCGAGGTGCCCCTGAAGTCGACCGTCTTCTTCTCGTTCTAAAGCATAAAGTTGTTCAGCTGGTATTTAGATAGGAGTGTATGTATTGGGGCACTGAGAAAAAAAATATTGGTAAAAACGACTTGGGTCACCCCGACACGGACAGGTTAGGTTAGAATTGTTTTAAATCACCCAAAAGTAGGAGCAGTGGAGTGGAGTGGTTTTGACTGATGCTTAATTGCAGTTAAAACTACTTTTGACGAAGAGCGTCAGTCAATAGTACTTTTAACCGCAAATTTGCAGTCAAAAGTACTAATAACCAATAATTTTCAGTCAAAACCACTTTTGACCAACCTGTTCAGTCAAAAGTGCTTTTGACTGATTTTGCTAGTCAATAGTACTTTTGACTAGTTAAGAGTTTTGACTGCAACATGTACATGTCATCTAAATTCTTTCACGTGTATAATATTAGTATGATAGGATAGTAGAATTATAATATAATTGTCTATAGTGTATTTTTAATCTTAGTAAGATTGATTTATTCTCTAGTCTGCTCTGTCCCATTCCTAGGCAAAGTTCTCTCCACTATTTCTACCTTTCGCGACACTATGCGTCCTCCTTCCTCCGGAGGCAACCTGTCCTGTTCGTCGCGCCATCTCCCATGTGGCTAATTTTTTAAAAGTTGTATTCAAAACATAAATAGAAAACAGATTGTTGTGAAAGGATAGAATGATGACATCTTTAGGGGCATAAAAATGACATTTCTTGATCGACTTTTTTGTGGTTAAATCATCAAATGAATCTGAGTCCCACAGGGCGGGACGGCCAGGACTGTCAGACTTGTACTGACTGAAAATCACGGTGCCTTTCAATAGGCCTTTACGTTCCGGGGCCACGATTACCTTATAAGACAATTCCGCGACCACGGCAGGCTTACGTCTTCTGGCCACACAGAAGCGAAGTAAAACGAGGACGCGTCGCGGACAGGGACAGATGTACAAACCTTGCGGCGACCCGACTCTTCTGTATGTTATGTGTCGCGACGCTTTCATACATTTTGTATGAAAGGTACACTGTAGAGACAAATATCCGCGCCCCGTCTGTGTCTTACGTCTTTTCTGTGTGTCCAGCACCTAGTTTCTTGAGCTACTACGATTACTACAACAATCCAATTGCATCAGTCTTACTCAAAATCCTCATTTCTGAATTTCAGGTAGTTACCCAGATTCATACGACAATCCGTTCCTTTACGCATGGTTCGCGTGCCAGCTGGTGTCCTCCCTGTACACGTACACCTGGGACGTCAAGATGGACTGGGGACTCTTCAGCTGCGGACCAAACGCTGAGAACAAGTTCCTCAGGGAGGAGATTGTGTATAGTCCTGGGGTGAGTAGAGGTATCGTGGTAGGCATATATAGTCTCCGCCTAATAAGTCTGGAGTAAAATTCATTTACCCCCGTGTACCAATGTATTCCAAAATTTCAAAACTATAAGAAAAAATTAAAATAAAGCGTCGTAACACGATCAAAACGACTTCCACGAAACAAACGTTTCGTGGAAGAGGCGACCTTGACCCTTCCTTGACCTTATATTTTATTTTGAAATTCGAACGATGCATTATTAGGATCAATGACCTTTATTCCAGACTTATCTGGCGGGGACTATAGTTACGCCACGTCGAGGGTCGCTGTTTTGCCTAAAGCCTTTAATTTAAATAGTTTAAAAGTGCTGATAGACTTTAATATTGACTTGTAACAGAATGCACGATGCATTCGCTCTTTTTAATTTGTCGAACTGAACAAGGAACGATGCTAAGCTTAGAGCCAAACGTCATCTTTGTAGCGAACGCTCTATTCGATGGTCGTAAAAAAAATGTTTCTTCGTGAAGTAAACACGGTTGGCGCAGTAGATGAGCGATCGTGTTCTGCAAAATATAAATATTTGTATGATCTGCAAGTAGTTGTTCTGGGTCCCAGACCCCAGAACTGTTTGTGTTTGTGAGTTTCTATGTTTTTAAACGCACCCACAATGGGTGCGTTTAAATACACATGAGAAATTAGAATGCTTTCTATTGTTTTTTCTGTTTGTAATATTCGCAAGAGTGCTCATTCGAAGTGAATGCTCACGTTTATCAGTTCCTTAACAAAATTAATCAATACAAAAACAAGATGTGAAATCTGACATGTCACCTTAACACTTTGACTTTGACATTACCATGGACAGAAATAGAAAAGGGTTCCTGAACCTTGCTCAACCATCCAAAGACAGAACTCAGCAAGAGTTGCTTAACTTTGGTGACCCCCACAGAGAGACAGCCGGCCCTACCATCCGCTTCATGAACATCACATGCCTCTAACATGGTTTAGGACTTACACAGTCATTATAGAAGTTCAGAATTCCCATTTCCACTAACAAACACAAATCTTCAAAAGCTCCTTTCTTTACTTAATCAAATTCTTTATTAATTCCAGTTCTACTACTTCGCAATAGTGGAGGACTTCGTGCTGCGCTTCATCTGGACCATCTCGTTTGTGTTGACGGAGCACAACTACGTCAGCGCTGAGACCATGACCTCCATACTGGCGCCGCTTGAAGTGTTCCGGTTAGTACACTTCAATTTTTGAGAAAGCGTATCAGATTAATAAGACCTAAGAATTAAGGTTAATTTTCGATTGCGTCTTAACTAAGCTGGAGAAAAGTTTAAAGGCGGAAATATACGTGTCGTGGCGTGACGTTTTTTTTGTTTCATACTTGTCTACTGCTGCTCAGTGTGCCACGGGTTCGATCCCGAAATATTTTTATAACTTAAAAGTAGTTATTATAGGCCTAGATATTTTTGTATGTGAGTTTCTATATTTGTAAACGCACCCACGACACAGAAGAAATTCCTTGGGTGAAAAAACGTGTCAACAAAAATTGTTTGCATCTTGCGTCACGACACGGCAAACTGATATGCTTATGTCGCGACACGACACGTACGATTCCCGATTTAATTCGTTTTCTATATTTCGGCATAAACCCTTTTGGTCGTGTTAGTAAAATAATGTTGCTGGGTTTCAAAACTGTATTTCCCACAAATCTAATTTAAACATTTTTACTATTCCAGACGATTCATCTGGAACTTTTTCCGCCTTGAGAACGAGCACCTGAACAACTGCGGCAAGTTCAGAGCGGTGCGGGACATCTCCGTGGCGCCGCTGGACTCCTCCGACCAGGCAGACATCATACGGATGATGGACCACCCGGATGGGGTCATCAATAGGTCAGTCATCCTTCTAGCTAGTTTATAGACCAATCGCTTGGATGAGTCCTCCCCGTGGTGTATAAGGCATAAACAGAAAATAGGTTGAGAATTTTCTGTTCAAGTTTTTAACCCTTTACGTACCAGGGCCACGGTTACCAGGTGAGATAGTCCCGCGTCCCTTTGCTTTGGTCCTCTTAGGGGGCCCCGTCAGATTGCTGGTAGCTCTTCGTCGACCCGAGCATGATACATGATCGGACGGCGAGTCACCCATAACTAGCCGCGCGCATGCCCGCGCCTACGGTGGCCGGAGATCGTCTCGCGACGACTGTTGCCGTGGGAGTCTCCCGCGTGGAAAATCTCACTTCATTATGGGTCCACGCATCATGTTGTATTCCATACGTCTCTATAAACCATCATCTTTCATACCCCTTTCCTATCTTATCTTTCATATTATCTGATATAAATAATTATATCTTTGTTTCAGATCAACGAAAAGCAAGAAAAACGCGAAAAAGACAAAAGAGAGTGATCGCAAACCCTTACTGAAGAAGGAGTCGATACAAGACATGCAACTGGAACTCGACCTCTCATCCAAGATGCTGTAACCAACTGTGATACCCGTACTTATACTTTAGATAATTATTGTTATAGTATTATATTACGAAATATATTTATAGCCAATTCTTATAAGAAATATGTTTTATTTTACCACTTTCTATTTACTTTCATCTGTCCCGTTGATGTCAGTAATCAAATCTTGCAAGTTAAAATTGATCCACTTCACTCCCGTTTTGCGTTTGAGCTAAAATGTTGCCCGTATATGTATATAGCGTGACAATACAATATTTATAATGTAGCTTATCTAATGATGGAGCTAGAAGGTGGCCATAGGAACTCTGCAAAAAAACGCCGCAAACCCATACCGTGGTACCACAAAAACTTTTAAAAATCTGTTGAACACGTCCTGTCTAAAAAAAATTCAGATTACGACGTTGACGGGACCTTTGTCTAACCGTATTATTTTTTCAAAAATATCATGGTCTCAATCAGCTGTTCAATGACAAATCAATATCATCGTTGATAACAAATAAGTGATAACACCTACCTTACAGATATAAAGATACGTATATGGCAATGACCCTGCTTTTGCACCCATCATCTTTCCAAGACATTATCAGTACTTGACTTTGGAGGTTCGATAATCGTTGTCAATATCTAAAAATCAACAGTGATGTCCTCTCGACGGGTTTTCGGTCACGGCGGGGTATCTCAACATAGATTAGTCAAGGACAGATGCATTATTGTTTTTTTTTACTCTCGTAGTCCAATGGGACGGCAAGAGGGATCATGCACAGGATCAGACTGAATCAAGCTATAAGGCTAGAACCAAACATGGTTGTTGCTCTTAACTAACTCATAACTACCATAAGTGCAGCGAAACCGCAAATGAGGATAATATTTTTTGCTCGTTACAATCCACCTGTAAGTCCAGCCCGGGTAACGGTAAACCTCGTCTTTACTCCTAGGTCTTTTCTTTATTTTTTAAGTGATAAAGTCGTCAAATGAGTCCTCCCACCGAGGGCAGGGTGAGAGGAGACAGACTGTTAGACTTATACTGACTAAATTTCAGTGTCCTTTAATAACCTTTTACGTCTCGGGGCCACGGCTGCCCGATAGTTCCGCGACCCCAGTACTCTTTGGCCCTCTAAAGGGGAGCGCCGTCATATTGCTCTTTGAGACTCTGCTTGGTTCTTGATCGGACAGCGAGTCTCTCATTACTCGCCATCCGCATGCCCTCGCCTACGGTAGCCGGAAGTCGTCCTGCAACGTCTTCCGAAATGGCTGCGGCGTGAGGTGGACGCTGTCCTCTCCCTCATGCGTCACGCCTCCTCCTTCGCTAGGGTTCATTGTCAATAAAAAAATAAACAATATTTTAATAATAGTTAGTGCTTTTATTTAAATACTAATAACTGAAGTAGATATAAACATCTCGAACGAAGCTCAACGCTTACCGAACAATTATCTAGCGAATAGAAAAGCTATAAAATAATAATTATTATTATATCACAACTGAACTTAAAATGTTAATAATGCACAAGTTGTACGTAAAGGTGAGATGAGTTACGAATTAAAATAACCTTTATTACCATAACAATAAGATTTCCATTGAAGATTGCACTGATGCTCATTAGGCTCATTTTACATTGCCATGGAATAGAAAATAGAAGTGCATTTCTGTATCAAAAGCTTACAAAGAATAATGAACTTTATGCTTATTACGTAACGTTCAGAGTAGAAACTGGTGTAAAATATCACGCTTCTTCCCGAGAATTCTTCTCGGAAACTTTTGCAGTTAGGATCTTAGTTTATACATTATGAAATTGACATAAAGTTCATATAGCTTTGTAATATCGCGTTACAAAAAAATATGCTATCATTACCCTTCGATTCGATACATTTTTAAAAACCAGGGTAAACGCTTTGAATTGTAGAAAAACTAACATCCAATTCCGTTGTTTTACACAGTGTTACTCGAAATGCGCCTTTAATTTAAACAGTTACGGTCTTACTAGAAAAAGGTTTAAACATCTGTTGAACACTTGTCTAAAAAAGTGTGACTGCAAAACCGACCTTATTTCAACGTCATAACCTGACATTTTTTTAGACAAGCTTTAAACAGACGTTTAAAAGTTATTGTGGTTTTTTATTTTTTTGTGTGGGCCATCTCGCAGGTCAACCTCTAGTAGGTTGTGTACTGCTAACCGGACTTTTCTGTGGATGCCTTAAGAATTTAAGGTCTCCAGCCAGGGCAACATTATTGTGGTACCACCATTACGGTCTTACTACCAAAAGGTAAAAAACTTTTTTTTAGACGTTTAGTCTAAAAAAAAGTTTAATTGCAAAACGACCCTTATATCAACGTGAAATGTTGTTTTGACAGTTCTTTTATACAAGTGTTCAACAGATGTTTATCTTTCTTGTAGTGAGACGGTTAAGATCTAGAAATCACTTCGAAAAATCTATGTAGATGGGGCGATTTGAATTATTAAGATTAGAGAGAAAACTTTCGATTGTGTTCAACTGTGACAATAAGCACCAAAATTCTTAAACAAAAGTTTTAAAAATTTCAGCTTTTGTCATCAACTATAATAATCGCTTACATAGTGACAGATGCAGTCATAAAAAGAGGGAGTGAGTTGACACGAGATTCAACTTATACTTACACGGTTAATTTAATATCGTTCTGTACCCCTAGCACGAGTTTTCACTCTTTTACTTTACAGAGTCTTTCCGGTATTTACATTTACGAGTTTCTTGTATGAAAAAATGTAACACGCCTCTGGTGTGCGGAGAAGGAACTAATATTTTCCTTGAAAATTGTCAATTTGAAATTGTCAAAGTTCCAGTTTACTTTACGTTCAAATACTGAAAACTCGTGCTAAGGGTACTGTAGTCTGGAATTTAATAGTTATAATTTAGCCTTTAATTTTATTAACACCCCTTTTAAAAAAGTTGAACACTTTTTAATGTCATTCTAGTTCAATCCTGGTAGCGGTTTCGTTTATGGATACAAATTGCCGATTATGGATACGTTTTACACAAATATTTACCGCCAGGATGCCTTATTTTGTTTTCTAATTATTTAACAAACAAAAACAATTTAATTGTACTTATGAGATTTTTTATTTTTTGAAAAAATAAGATCAAGCTCACAAATATCTATTATGACCAATATTAGAACTAAGCAGACCTTTGGGGTGGCATTATGATCAAATGAGTCCTTCCACCCCGAGTAAAACGTGACAGATTTACTGACTAAAAATCCACCCTGTTCTTGTCCCTTTGCGTTCCAGGACTACGGTGTTCTTAAAAGAAAGACCCGCGACAATTAGACAATCCTAACAGAACAAGCAGTATAGATATTTCAAGTAATTCAAATAATCATCAAATAATAATTCATTATCTCGATCGCAGCTCACTCGTTGTAAAATAGCAACTGTCACAAATGGTATGCTATTACAATAAAACATTACAATAAAATTACTATCCGTTGTAAATCTCATGTACAACCGTACAAACTTAATTACATACATACAACAATTATTTACATTGTTTTTTAAGGCATTTTATCGACCCATTGATGGCTTGGAACAACGACGTTATATTACTAGACTCCTAAAAACAGGCGACCGATGTCTGTCAACACATTAGGCAAAAAAGTCTTATAACCGTCTTATTTCGACCACTCCTGTGAGCCGTAAACATACCTTGAGACAGAACAGACCTTGAGTTAGCCAATCACAACGCAGTACCCCGTCCCCTTCGCTTGCGTAGTACCTCAGCGAGTTGACAGAATAGTTTTTGTTCCTTAGATCGTGCATGCGGAGTCTAGTAATATATCGTCGTTGACTTGGAAAATAGCCTTCCCGATTCTTGTCTCTGACACATTGGTGCGTATCTGTAAAAGAAAAAGTAAATTAATTGGAGTTTTTCCTATCAAAACGACACGGCTAGCGCAGTAGCTGAGCAATTGACTGCTGCGCAGGGTGTTGCGGCTTCGATTCCCGCACGAAACTTATATTTGTGTTACCTACAAGTACTTGTTTCGGGTTTGGGTGTTTGTGTATACTTGTGATTTTCTAGTTTCTATGTTTGTAAACCCACCCACGATACAGGAAGAAATTCCTAGAGTGGGGCAATGTTAAAAAAAAAGCTAAGAAAAAAGAAATGTACGTATCATGTCCAACCCCGGCCCCAAACGTTACCATGTGATCAGGTTATCTTATAAAATGTTATCAATGAAACACCCAGACACGGAACAACTACTTGCAGATCATACAAATATTTTTTCCGAGCGGGGTTCGAACCCGCTACACGCTGTGCAGCAGTCGATCGTTCAGCCACTGCGCCAAACGTGCCACAAGACTTAAAGATTAAATCCAAAAACCACGTGGGGATCACGCGTATAATCTTTTATTTTGTTTAAATTATTGCATTCTACCTTCACATTACTCATAAAACAAGACTAATGAATTCATTAACCTTACAACCTTTTAATTGGCTCAAGAATTCCGTAATTACTAGGTATCTGGTTCAGATATAGCGCACTTTGATAATAATTAACCTAATTAGGTAAGTTATCATAAAGTACTGCTTATGTAAAATGTACACTACATCAAAAGAGATAAAGAATTCTTTGTTAATTTATTTATTATTTTTAATAAACAATCACAGTTTTTCTCTTAGTTACGCAAAAAAATAAAGAATTTGTCTAGTAGGTTTTTGTACAGTAAAATATAGAAATTATACATTTTTAAGATCAAAAAAAAGTTTCATAGGAAAAAAACTCTCCATTGCCTCTTAGAGTGGGGTATGAAAAACCTGGTAGTAAGTTATTATTGATTTACATTATTATTCCTGAGTACTATAAGGCTATGAATTATGTGTATTTAAATTATGTGTGCTGTTGTTAAACATTTGTTTTTTCAGAACATAGCAATTCAGAAAAAGTAAAAGCGGGTGGGCTATGCAATGCCATGAATTAGGTCCTTCAAGCTTCTCGCGAACGAAGTTGCGGGCAAAAATTATAAAAATAATGTTTTTGTTAAAAAAAGACATTTCCCCACACTAGGAATGTCTCCTGTGAATTTCTAATGGATGCGCTTAATTCAGGCCTGAAACAACTACTTGTAGACCATACAATTTGTTCTGTGTATTACCTATAGCTGAAGAGTTTGTTTGGTTGAACGCGCTAAACTCGAGAACTACTGGTTCGAATTGATAAAAACATTTTTGTATGAAGACTGAAACATCACGCTACGACCAATGGAACCGAAGAGAACAGCTGGTTCCTATAAAAAAAGGGATTAACATACCTGTGAGTAAATCATCCACTACTCTAAGACCTAAGCGCCTCTAGTCTAGACGCCATCTCATCCAGTTCACTCTCGGTGGGTTCTGGTACATTATCCTCTTCTTCCTTGCTGGTGGATGGAGCAGCCACGGCTGTGGGAGGCGCCGGCGCTTCGCCCAGCTTGCCTTGTGTTAGCTCCCATAGCACCTGGGGACACATTGAGACGGTTAATTCGAAAGATAGTTTTATAGGTATTTTTTTATATTTTTTTTTGTAGTAATATTTTCAAGTGAGTCCTCCTACCCGAAACGGGATGGGAGAAACTGTCAGACTCGTACTGACTAAAATCTACGGTATTCCCTCAATAGTCCCAAGGGAATTTCATTTTTTTATGGGATTTTGACGAACTTGAACGAGGGTGTAGCATTGCATTTCGGACTTTAGCCAAAATTTTTAGTTCGCCGAGGAACTTTGCAAGTAGTTTAGAGGAGGCATCTAAAAAGTGCTTAAAAGGTTGAGGTGCATTTGACACACGTCGCTCGGGAGAGTCCCGTGATTTTACATCTCTGTCACATCGCGCGATGCGATCGATTACGCTGAAGCTACACTAGACCGCGACGCGATCTGCGATAAATGAGCGATTAAAACAAATGAAATTAAAGATCAAAATGTCAGTGATCAGTGTAAAGGGCGCCTTCACATTACGTCGCAAGCAGCGCGGCAGAAGTACATTAGTTTACATTTTATATGAACAGCCGCGCACAAGCAGCGTCAGTCGCGCGACTGTCACCCAAATGGGAAGGCAGTGTAACCTGTTTCCAGTCGCATCGCAAATCGCTATCTAATGTAGCCTCAGTTTTACACAGTCCGCACCACCGACGTTGCACATAGTAATATACAAGTTGCTTACCTTATCAACCTCGCTCTGCGCCGCTTCTTCCATTTCCTCCTCATCTTCCATGCTGGACATGGTCTCATCAAGCATCTCCTCAATGATGCCTGCTCTCATCATCTCTTTGCTGAGCTCCTGCATCGTTGCTGCTACTTCTGGAAGACGGACCAGCGCCTGCATTGCTTGCATTACCTGGGAAATAAAGAAATTATAAAAGTGAAATTTCTATCACATGCTAGATGAGATGTGGGCTGTAAAAGTTACTGAGTGGACTTCATTAAATGCCACTGCAGCAGATCAAGATGGTAGTAGCGGCTTGAGTGGATTGTATTAACGAAAGCTAAGATTGTATAGAGAAAGGCTTCTCCTTTCTCTGGAGCTGTTCTCTATCATTCTCCACACTATAAATTCAGTGATTGTAAATCTATACCGGCGACTATAGACAATAGAAGCGTAGGATGATATTTAAAATTGAATATATCTTTTAAAATTACTACCAACATACCTCAGTTGATTTCTGCAATGATCCTGCGACTCTTAATGTAGCTGTGAAAAAAGTACATTTTAATTTTAATAACACTACTAGTAGTACAGAAAGTTGGTGGCTCTTGCTATTTGATAGGCAAGTTCTTATTTAATGTTTTTTTTAATTAGCCTGCTCTATCCCACTCCTGGGCAAAGTCCTCCCTCCAATTTGGACAGAACCTGTCCAGTTCCTCCAGTTTTGAGCATTTATCTCAAAAATTGTCCCACACTAGGAATTTCTCCTGTATTGTGGCTGAGTTTGCAATAACTTAAACTCACATACTAAACACTTAGACTCCATCTCGCACTATACAACTACTTGCAAATCATATAAAACAATCCATGGGGGAATCGAAACCATGACATGCATCCCAATCATCACACGTAAATGAATTAAAAACAATATTTACCTAACTGATTCTTCATCTGCATCTGTACGGAATTGAGGTGCGCTTTGCTCGTGTATATTTTACTGATTGCCTTCCGAGACCTGATGATCTCCTTAGCCAGTATTGTGCACACTTGTTTGTCACTCTTTGCCGCAGCTTCTTTTAGGGACCGCTTTATTTTATCCTCTTCTCTTTGAATGGCTGAGAAAGAAATAATAATAAAAGTGTGAAATTAGAATACCTAATTGTTTTGGAAAAATAAATGCTATGATTCTCTTCAACCTTTCAACTGATAATTTAATCAGGGTAGATGTCAATATAGAAAAAGATTTACCAACAGTTAAATGGAAAACTTCATCATTACAGAATCTACAATTTATTCAATAAAATATAATTATCATTTTGCAACTTGAATTTGCTGGTCATGTTAAATCACAATCTGACAATATGTCACCGTGACTTGTCTCTGTTCGCTCGTCTAAGGATGTATCACGACGTGCAGGATTGGGTTTCCAGTTACCGATTTACATTTATCACAACACAGTATTGTCAACTTAGAGTAAGCATCAAACACTATTTTTACCAGGAAGAGGATTATTTATACACATTGTAAATGTATTTTATAAAAAATGTTCTTAAGTTTTGTTTCAACTACATACTCTCCTATATTCAACTGATCCAGCCTATAATTCTTTATTTATTTATGTACACAGAACACACAAGTACAGGAAATAACATTAAGATAAAAGAGCGCAATGGCACTGCTTAATTTATAATAAGGGGTCATGAAAATTATCCTTAATTAAATCATTTGAATCAGTATATTTACAATGTTTTTAATTTGTTTTGAGTACCCAATATTTGGACACTGTAAGAAGTAATTAAAGTATAGTTATTGGAAGTGGGTGATCCAAACAAGTAATAAATATCCATTAACAAGTTCTAATAATGTTAGTTAGTTATAGTTTAAAATGGATAGCAGAATGTTCATAAAAAAAATTGGATAAAATTACCCAAAAAGTTTAAGAGTAATCAGAAATTCTACTGATGTGCATATTTAAATGAGGCTCATGACATACAGACGTGACCTTGGCTCGATTGACTACTTAAATGAGTCTTTGGCATTCCTATCAAGGCGTGAATGTGGGTTACACTCTGCTGTTTCACTTTTTGACTGTTTTTACACTTTTAAGTAACACAAATGTTTAACATACCTCTTATTTGTCTATCTAGGTTGTATCCTTCTTTACGTATTTTATGACACCACTCGTTTACCTAAAAAACAGCGATATTTTTAGAAAATCACTATGTTACATGGTATAGAATTAGACAATTTCTCATAGGTTTCATAGTTTGGATATTAGACGTACCATTTCCTTTGGATTTCTCTCGGGAGATTTTCCAAAAAGACCCATTTTGTACGGTTAAAACTGATTTTATTTTATATTTTGGAAATAAAATGAATTTGTTTTGACGTAAATACGACAAATTCTGACAGACGATGACTTCATCATGAAAACGTTCCATTCTAAATGCTAACAATTGCATAACAGGTGTTCGAAAGTGGTTTACGAATGTTTTAATTGAAAATAGTAATTTTTATGAATGTTTGAACAATAAACATTTAACATTGTTAAAAATATGTCAAAATATGATTCTATCGGAAAAACTATAAACGATTTATCGTGACAACAAAAATTATAATTAAATAGCGCATTTGTGAAAAGAAACGTGCATCGACTATTTTCGTATTCATGCAGAAAAAATTGGATACGTGAGCAAAAAAAGTAGAAATATCAGGAAGTATGAGCTTAATTAATATTACAGCATCTTCTAATAAAAGAAATAGTCGTATCAAACGAAGAACTTCTTCGATTCGTATTTTATCTCAATACAATCTTTGGTGTTTTATCTCAACAAAGTTAGCCAGAAATTCTGCATGAAATGGAATGGTTGAAATTTTTTTTTTTGACATTAAAGTAATGTTACCAAAGTTAATAAATAATAGTTGCGTGGGGAATATATTAGTTTTAAGCACTTTGAAACTACACTTACCAGAAATTTTTTCAAGAAAAAAAATGTATTTTTAACAGAGATCCTTCCTTATTTTTCAGTAAATAAAACATCAGTAAACATTTTATTTAAAAAATTAAAGAACTACAAATCAGTGGAATTCGGTATTAATAAAACTTGCAATACTGAAACTTTCAGTTACACAAATATTTTGTTGTCGGTGCGAAATTTGAAACGAATTTCTTTTTTTCACTAACAATTAACTTGATGTGGGTCTATGTTCAATAATTCCAAATAAAGTAAAAAGTGGAGTGTATTTTTTGGCGTCATAAGCAGAAAGGTAAGTGTATTTTCTATACCAAACAACCCGGCAGTATGAAAGTCTTTTTTTAGACGTTCTAATTTTGTGATAATCTTACAGATGCAACGAACGCTAACCTTAGCCAGTACATTTCAGCATCTATTACATTGTTGCGTTAGAAATCGATAGTAAATAACGATAGTGTTAATTTTGAGGTTATTTGAAAACTTAATTTATTCGCTATCCGCAGCCGTGACAATCAAAGCATGGGAAGTTACCCTTGACTCTGTAGCATCGATTATAAATCGATAAATTGTTATAAGACGATTATAGAGCCGGTTAAGGGTTTTTTTATCACTCTGGTGTTCATAAAATATGTTGCTAGATTCTTTTGTGTTCATAAAGTGTTGTTGTCGAAAAACAACAACAATCGGAATCCAAACATGCGTGTGTGTTGCTTGATAACTTTTTGAGTTACTTACATACTTAATTTTATCAGAAAAAATATGCCCTTGACACAGTAGCCTAATTTGAAAATAATCATAACATCTCTAGAAATGATTCAATATTGAAAAAAAAAACGAAAAATAAAAACCGGCAAAGTGCGAGTCACTAACCACTGGACCAGCAGGCCTGTCATCAATTTGAATTAGTAGTTCATGAGATTAGTTCATTCAAAAAACTCTTCAGCTTTATAAAATTAGCATAGATTACCATGTTTATGTATTGTTGAGGACACATAGGCAGGCCCTAAGATGACCCACTAACTGGCATTACTTATTATTTAGTTAAAGAAAACATACACTCCTTTTTTGGGTGACTGAAAGCTTGTTTTCTATGTTTTGAGAAAATGCGTCCTCCTGATGTAGAGGAATAGAGTAGATACTAGTGTAAGACTCACTATCATCATATCGGCCTGGGATCATCCACTACTGGGTTTAGGCCTCCCTCTGTTTTTGCCATATACTCTGTACTTTGCGTCTCTCATCCATCTATTCCCAGCAACCTTGACGATATTGTCAACCCAACAGGCTTTTGGGTGGCCCTGGTTTCTTTAGACTCATGGCAATTAGAAGACATCCCGTTACTTCAATTGCCATTTGCATACCAATACCATGGTAGCTAGACATTTTCTTTCTTAAATTAAAATTGTTGTTCATGACCCCAATCGCTCCTTATGTAATGCTGAATATAATGATAGAATTTAAGTCCATTAAAATCTAATTTGTAGTATCATAATCCCAAGTAAATGCGATGCAAGAAATAAATTGTTATCCCATGACCCTTGAAAAAATTATTTAAAATCAAGATGTTTTTGTAGGTACAAGTTTTAGTATTTTTTCTAACTGCTCATTCATGCTCACTGCAGACGAACATCCTCTTATATTTGCTGTACATAGAATGTACATGCACTGTTTCTGGAGTGGACACTTTCTGTTTAAAAAGATCCCTGGTAGGCACTGTAGGCAGACTCCCAATAAAACCAAAAAATCATCAATGCATTTTGAGGTCACCAAATGTCAGTTTTATATTAATGTATTTTTTAGGCAAAGTAGCAACCATTTGTAGGTATACTAATTTGAGAGCAGTGGTGGCCCAATGGTATTGGTCCTGACTTACGAGTTGTAGGTCGTGAGTTCGAACCCTGCCAGGCACATTACTTTGTGTAATTTATTTCATCACCACTGCTCTCAAAACGGTGAAGGAAAACATTGTGAGGAAACCAGTATGTCCTAGAACCAAATATTCGAAGACATGTGACATCTACCAACCCGAACTGGGCCCGCGTGGTGGGTTATGGCCCACACCCTCTCACAGAGAGGAGGCCTGTGTCCCAGCAGTGGGAACATTATAGGCTGATGATGATGATGACTAATATGTATTTGTTCCGTGCGGGGATTACAACCGCGGCACGCAATGAAGCAGTCTTTATCCTATACCTTATTTTTAAGCAGAGAAAAAACTCTTAAATCCCTTTACAAATTCCGAGAAACAACTGTAATTAGATAAAGATAAGCGCAGGAAGTATTTGGTATAAGTGGCAATGGCGGCGGTAATTGAAGATCACGCGATCACGATTGTCACTCATCAGTCATCTCATGGACTCGAATTGTCGGTCAATTTGATGACACCATGGAGGTCGTGTATTTGGCGAACTTCTTTATTCGTTATTTTTTTAATAAAGGTAGTGGAGCTGATCATGTCTGCTCCGTACGGCAGGTGTGACCAGAAATCGCCCAAAACCCGGGCATAATAAGCACATGCCTACTTGATTATGACATGGTGTTCACGTAACTTTAACGGCACGGTTGGTGCAGTGGCTGAGCAATTAGACTGCTACGCTGATTGAAGCAGGGTCGATACCCACACGGAACAAATATTTGCATGACTTACAATTAGTTGTGGTCTGGGAGTTTGTGTATGTGAGTTTCTATTTTTGTAAACGAAGCTACGACACAGGAGAAATTCCTATTGCGGGGCAACGTTTAAAAAAAGAAAAGAATTTAAAGTTACTGAATTATAGGCCAAACATTATTTTATAAACTCTTCAACAGGCTATGAAGAGGGACTATCTCAAAATTTAAAGAGGCTGCTGGCTACAAAAACATGATATTAGTGCGCCATTTACAAATGGTGCTTGAGCCTTCCTAGACATTAATTTGCATCACCTCATTTAATTAGCTCTTTAACTCAGTATCATTTCAAGACGTTCGCTGCGTTGCGTTGACTTTAAACTGGACAGACCGATAAAAGAGAGGACAAAATGATAAAAATTATACGCTGGGGTTGACGAAAAAAGATTGGCGTTACGCTAATGAATTTCCTTCGGTACATCCACCCTGTATTGTTAGCCCTACAATCTACTTGACTTTTTGTTCCACCATGAGATTTACTAGTATTGTGATATGTTATTATAGTATACGAGATTTAATTCGTGCTAAAAACTAATTAACAATATTAAAATGGTGAAAAAACTAAACTAAACTTCTGTCATACAGACATCCTCAGCGAAGGTGATGATTCCCGTGATTTTTAACTTATAAAGCTCGTTCAACAAATTAGCTCTGCTTGTCGCTCTGTCCACTGCCGAACACTAGACCCCCAAGCTGCTCCACAACACTCAATTTTCCGTCTTCTGCATCCAATCTAACAAACCCAACAATTTAAGGCTCTGTCGAAACTCTAATTAGGCTCAATCTGCCACTGTAAAATAAAAAGATGATATAATAGCACGATTATCAAATTAAGTAAGTACAAGCAAATATTGTAGCATAAGTGTGAATCAATCAAAACAATGTAATCATAAATTATGTTAATATTAACTGCACATTGAACCCCAAGGTACTTTTGTTGTACAACATGCTCTCCGCGTATGTAGGTCCTTTATCTTGGGTCAAGCATGCGTCACCCTCGTGTCAGTATTCCTCCGCTATATGACGCAAATATTTTATCTAAATAGAGATCTGCACAGTAGTGTAGTTCTAAATTATTTCTATTTTAATTATAGCAATGTTTTTTCGGCCTATTTTTTATGATTTTATGCGTAATATGATAATGTCTTTGATTAAAATGAAGTGTTTTGCAAGGTGGTCTACTTTTGCGCCTTCTGTTTTCGTTTGATTCTTTTTGTATGAAAAGTTGGTCACATTGTCAGTCTTTGTAAATTCTTATAGCGCGTTTATTGAACTCCAATTACTTGTACTATGAAGCCTTGCCCTCACCATCTTTTATAATTGAAAGCCTTTTACAAAACACCTGAGTAAAATTTTACTTTCAATCAGATGCTTCCCTGATCTGTGTTCTAGTCTTATCTAGGTCTTGCTTTCGGTCCTCTTTTAAAGTTAAAGTAGATATCTTTCATCTCAAAAAGATATTCAGGATTTGAAAAATATCTTACCCATGGGGAGATAATAAGTTTTTTTGCGTTTAAGTCCAGCATCTGACACCCACATTACATCCAGTAGTTAGTCATGAATTCTTCATGTGTGAAGTTCAGGGCCATTAATTATACTTAACTGTAATAGAAATTATGTAAATGGAAGCTATAAATTGTATAATAGGAGGCACCGTATAAAAAGTAAGTACTGTTACCTAATTCGACATTGTGCATAATGCTTTGTTAACAGAAGTTTCTCGTGAAAACCCACATACATAAAATAAATAAACTCACGCCTTCCCATGGCATGGCACAAGCAAAATAAATTACAGATCGCCACCTGCTATTACCCATAGATAATCCTTTTGTTTTGTCTATGTGCATACGAGTATGTATGGTAATTCATACCCACATGGATTTTGAGTAGGTACTACAAGTCTGAGTATTCTGTAGATCATCACCAATTAAGATGCTTTTTTAGTATGTAGTTAAGAAACTTTGTTTTATTTAGTCTTGTCCATTTTCTCCACCAGACACTTGCCGTCATTTTTCTAGGCCTGTCTTAATTTTTCTTCTCAACTGCATGCAGTATATGTTGTCCCACTGCTTTGCAAAGACTTCTCCTCTCCATTCCTTCTAACCAGTATTGTCAATTCATTTTTACCAATTCTCATGGAATATGTCCAGATTCGTCCTGCCATCTCCTTCGTGGTCTACCTCAACTCTGTGTCGATCTGACACCTCTTGGTTTTAAAATGCCATCGTTTTCATGATAATGAATGGATGATGTGGCATGCATTGTTAAAATTACAAGTAAGCTAGTTGGAATTCTATCAAGATAATTATACCGATTATATTTTTACTTTCTACATGGATAACAATGTAATAATACTTAAATTTTAATTCTATTACTTATCCGCAAGATGATTAATTGGGTAACGAACTAATAACCTTCCAATAGCTTGATTATTTGGTTCGGATAATCACCCAACTTAAAGGTTCAATGAAATACGTCTGGAATTCTGTCTGATTTCCAAAACAAATAGTTGCTATCTCTAATGAAATCTCTTGCAGACCGATCGACCTGCCAAATAGTTAGAGAATCTAGGCTAAACCAGGTTCAAACCGAAGTTTGAACGAGATTTATTTAAATGCAAGGCTTTTTTCGAGGAGAAGGCTTTCTTTTGTCCATAAATTAGAGAAAACGGAGGTTGTGACTAAGTCATAGACTACGCTAATGATGACCATCTAAAAAAATTCTGGTAGGCAGAACAGATCCAATAGATATTAAATTGTAATAAATTGGCTTAAACTCATCTGTTAAATACATCAAGTCATAGGAATGTACATTTGCCAGATGCTGTAATTAAATTAACCTGTGAAGGTCGGATTTTCAATGACGAATCTAATGATTAAACTTTAATATCGGACTTCTTAGTTCCCCTGGACAGGCCTGGTTCACTCCGCGGCGTAGGTATAAAACTGCACGTAGGGTGGGGGGCCTCTTCGTGGAGGACAATTCAGTCGGGTGCTACGCGCCACCCGTTCCGCTCGCGCTTCATCTACTAAATATTTTTGTTCGGTTACGTCTATTTACGCACATTTACCTATAGTTTCGTAAAAGTTTTCATAACAGTATTATAGCTATAATTTAATTATTATGAAGAAAAAAAAATACTGCATAACTTTTGGTTGTCTAAATAATGACAGTGATAAAAGCCTCACGTTTCACACGCTACCGCGTGATCTTGAAAGGTAAGAAAAAAAGTGCATATTTATCTATGTAGTACATTTAAAATACGATTATTAATTCCAGTCAGTAAAATGACCAGTGATACAATTTAATTTAGTAGCTACCTACATTTCATTAATGCACAAATGTCAATTTACTAACTGGAATTAATAATCGTACTTTAATAATGATCAATAAATAAATAATGAGAATTTATTTAACAATCTCTTTATTTTAACTTTTTTACCATATACACTTGTTTTTCCAAGTCACTCTCGACTCTGGCAGAATAGTCGACATCGGCTTGACCTGCCATTCGACAAAAATAGAATAGAATAGAAGTAGAAAGATGTTTGCTTTGTTGTTTACGCACGTTCAAACTCAGAAAATGGCCACACTACGCATTCAAGGTCAGCGATCGTATTTCGCTGCGCGACTTTTTTACCTAGGTACCTACCTGCAAAGACACGCCACGCGGGGCCTGTAACAGTATGCGATAGTAATTGGTCGGTTGAATGCAAAATGATAAGGACTAGCTACTTTGCCACAGACGATAACAATCTTTAAAGTTATGACTAAATAAAATTATAGACCAAGAGCCACGGTCAAATAAGAGAAATAATTATACATAACAATAATAGGTAAAACAGATTATATTAATATATATAATTGTTCCTCACGAAAGGTGCCGTAGGTGTATGAAGTAATCGATGATGAATCCAAAAAGATATAGGTTGATGATAAAAACAAAATTCCATGAGGAACATAGGTATTTATGTTATTAATGTAATTTAACAAATGCGTAAAAACGTATACCCACCTAACTGTGTCTAAACTCGCGAGTCGCATCCCTATTGAGCTTGACCGACGGTAACCTTTCAATGTCCTTGGCGTCAGATAAACAAAAATAAACTTTCGCGCGTAACCATTCAGTACATTTTTGCTTGCGCATGGGAAGTTTAGGCTAATATAAAAGTAGGTGGGCGGTACGGCTGCCAGTTAAAATGTACTTTATTCTTCCGTGCATAGATTTTACATTTGTTTGATTTTTTTTTGGGAGTGACGCTTCTTTGCGTAGTAATATTATTTATTCTTTGCCCTGGATATCGAAGCACTGCGACTGAACAACAAAGATTAGGTTCAGCCCTGTTGCCAAAAAGACTATGTATTGTTATTCCTTTTCCCAATAAATCGACTAGGAGTCTAGGACAGATTCCACTGCAGACTTTTAAGCATTCCAATTGCGCCCTACCCCAAATGGAACAATTCCTTTTTCATCCACTTGCATATGGCCATTTCTTCTCGTAATCATATAAAAACTGCGATGAACATCTACATAGAACTTATCAACAAGTGTGAGGTACATTTCCTATTGTTTTGTCAACTAGCATTATTCATAGCGATTGCTTATTAACTTACACAATCTGCATGACAATGGCTACAGGGTTATGCTGCGCTTGCGTTGGATCTAAATGTCCCAGGATGTTTATGATATTGGAGTTTTGACTCCTTTCTTGAGGCTGTAGAAGTGGTTTTAGATTGCACTGCAAATCTCTTCAAGCCAAAATTAATGATACTACCTTTTTTCTTCCTTACCTCGAGAACATTTATAGCTAAGCCTTTTTAGTGCAGTGCTTGCCAAAAAACTCTTTTTCTTAATGGTATTAATTTCGAAAATTCTATGATACAATAATTAACAACCAAGAGAATTTTTCATACATAATATGAAGCAATACTAGTTTCAGCAATCGAATTGTGATACGGAAAATTTCCACAATTCTCTTTCGCTTTTTTATATCATTGGTACTAGTCAAGCAACAGGCATCCCTAATGCACTTCACATACGAATCGCGCGACATGTGAGCAGCATTACGTTTCACAATACGCCGGCGCAAAGCGGAAGATTGCGGCGTACGCGCACCGCTATCATTTGCGAAAGACCCGCTAATGTTGCACCGTAATATGTCTTGCATGACACCATCGTGAGTCATGTGTCTTCCTTGGTTTTTTGTCATCCCTGAATAGTTTAGCATGTTTGACAACTACTTGATCTGTGAAATTCAGCTAATATGATTTTTTATCATAGCAGAAACTACAGAATGCTACTTGTCATACTCCTTTTGTTTCTTTCAAGTCACCGTTGACAGTCCTGAATCCTGAGTATACCCGTCTTCTCTTTTGTGCCAGCCTAAATAAATAAATGTAATTCTCTAGTCGATCAATCAGTAGCAATATCCAACAGTTCTTACCATTTTACCAATTGACTGATCCGTTGATCTCAACGAAAGTACGACTGCTCAACTTCCGGCAAGACCCCAAACTGGCACACAAAATCGATCCCCAAGTGGCAGTTAGCCTATAACACTTGAAAAGTGTCGAAATGTAGGTCTACGATGAGCTCTGTCTAACGTGAAAACCTATTGTTGTTTGTCTGTCGATGAAACAGAATACTAATCAGCAACCATGGCATAGTCTTCAATTAACAAGACAAGGTGAAGGTCTTCGGTTTATACCAACTTTTCGGACCTTAGCTGACCATTATTGAACACTTCCTCTTTATTTTCCTTCGACCTTCCTATTATTTGACTTAAAAAGGTTTCGTTGTTTACTTTTCCTCCTTATTTGGATTCCAAAAACAATACAGCATTAACCAAAGACGCAGTATTACTATCTGTGTCACCTGAATACTTAGTGTCTTGTAGTTCATTCGTCTTGCTCAATTTCGAAACAATAGTCTATTGACTATGTATGAAAGTTCAGTCTTAATTACTGATGTAATACCCAATTTGAATCAGTAACTAAACTACTTACTGTGTCATACCAAATTTCAAAATGCCAATGAAAATCTGGCAATTTGCGAAATATCGATCTAGCTACCTGTATGTGAGTTACTGGGGAAGCAGAACATGGAATGTCTTGAAAAAATAATTGAAAGATTGCCAAAAGTTTAGCTTTTTGTGTTTTACTGCATTCGTTCTAAACTCGGCATGGTATAATTGCATTTTCACTACTTGTTGGGACGAGACTGTCGCTGTCTGCATTGATTCTTGAAATAGCACACATGGCAACGAAAGCGAAATCTTTGGTCGCTTTCTTTTTATGTTTGCTTTTAGCATCAGCTGAACCTATAGAACTTATGCTGATCAGTTATCTTTTCACCCAAGTCTCTTTTGGTCTACTTCAAAAGATCATGATAATTTACGAGTGCGATCGGTGCACGCGCACTGGGTGTAAACATACAGTTGTTTACTTTGATAAATTGTTACGTTCCACACACATCGGTAATGCTGTTGTTACGTGCCGCACTTGTATGTGTGGGTACAATATCAGGTGACTTTACGTTGGCGCCCAGAATTTTAGTTTGTTTACCGTCTTCTTCCGTCGTTGGCGTTTTTTCTGGTGACCAGTTTAGCTCATCGTTAGGAGGATCGAGTACTACATTAATCAATGCTTTCTGGAAAAATAAAGGATTATGTTAGTAATCCACTAGAAAATTTGTCTGCTATCTTGGAACATCGTTGCAAGGTGCATTCTAAAATGTAACTCGTGAATTGCCATTACCACTTCATACTTTATTCACCTGCATCCGGTTCAACTGGAAGCCGACAATAACTTGATAAAAAGCTAGGCAGGTGATGAAAAAACGAGAAAAAAGAAGGTGTAAGTTACAAGGAATAAAAGTGCAAATTCGACATCAAAATACATTGAGAGGCAAAGTTAAATCCGTTGCAAAACCAAGAGCGTTGCAAGAAGTTATGATTAAGAAGTCCAAAATGGTGTTGATGATACACCTAATCAGTAGAGAATTAATTTAGGCAAATTACGTATGTATAGACGTAGTATACTGGAAATATTATGTTCGGACAAAATTCCGCGAGAAAAAGATAAAAATATCACTAGACGTCATTCCGCATAGACATTACGAAATATATTTTGTAGACAGTTTATTTTTAAGTTGTTTTCAGTCTGTCTATTAACTGCTGATAATTTTCTGTCTATTCCTTCGTTTGAATACTAATCCTCCTTTTCTGGATCTATTTGGAGACTGCACTTCCCAAATAGTTGCAATCTCGAGTTTCCTTTCTTATCCATGTCATCGACTTCATCAATCTTTTCTTTAGTCTCGTCCGTTTTTTATTTCTTTTCACGTACATCTTAATTGTAAACGGTTAATAATACAATGTCTTATGTAAATTACTTTTACCTATAGGTATTATTGTTAGTGACTTTTGAACTTGACTTTTGTAATATGACATGGCCAAAGATTATCTACTTTGTTCATTTTCAATTATTTTGTATTCTCATTGTATGTTGTGTAACTAAAGAAAAAACTCGGATCTTTGTGTAGATTATCGTGACTCGTGACATGATACTACAATGTTTCCAATACACATAATTATCTGATGATTTATTACTTAACCTTTTTTTTTCGTGTTAAACATGATATTGTATAATAGTCGCATACTCCTTATTGTGAATGTAAGAACAACGTTAGAACATCTTGCTACTAGCGTAATTTTCTTTTTGTAGAATCGCTACGATCCTTGCATTACCTGTCCCAATTTAAAAAGTTTTGAAAATGGGTTAGGTCACTTGACCGTACTATGCCATTACCATCATCATTGTCTTCTTGTTCTTGCACCATGTTACTGTCTACAAAAAAGTTTTAGAATATCACTAGCCGCGCTAGATTCGACTCCCTTCACTTTCATATTCATTCCATCTACCCATCTTTTCTTCATTCTTCCTCATCCACACATTCTGTCCATTCTTTAGACCATTCACTCCCTCTCCAGTTTTGTTTATATTTCTGGTGTGGTGTAAATATGGAAATGTAGTCAACAGTGGGTCCGACTGAAAAGGGACAGACATCAATTTATATTTCGTGCTACCCATTCTGGAAAGCTATTTCAATACAGCACAACAGTAAATAACTATCTAATAATATTAATTGAATTCAAAACATTGTTGATATCAAAGCTTGCTTTTGAAAACACTGCAGTTGTTACCATGAACTGCCAAGATAAACCAAGAACCCTGTAAACAGTCAGTTGATGGAAATGATGAAATATTACTGCCAATGCGTTAAGTAGATAAATAAAGCAATTTATTTCACAATATCTAAACAGATATGATCAGATGTTGAATTATCTTTCAGCATGAATATTTACTTTTTGACTGTTTATTATTATAATTCTAATGCACCGAATTAGACTTAATTTCCGTTATGAACGGACTTTCGAAGTCTATTTTTATAAAAAAGGTTATCAGTTCGACCCGCATTTTGTCAGAATTGCAAAATAATTTCCAGTTTTTTCTGGCTATGAACTTGGTGATGGAATCCTAAAGATAATTATACTAAATTTTATGGAGTTTGATAGTAATCACGCAGTTTAGATTGCCTACCAACCAGGTCGAGCGACAGGAAACAGCCAGGACCTGGCTCAGTGGCGTACATTGGGAGAGGCCTGTGTCCAGCAGTGGACGAACACAGGTTGATGTTGATAAAAATGATCAAAGGAAAATAAAGAACAGAGATGAAACTGATGGATGTCTACTTAAAGAACCGATTGATAAAGAAGAAAATAATGTTGATGTTTACCAAAAATACGAATAAAACGTAGTTGTCTAACACCTGCGTAGTAAATGATGATTATCAAAATGTACTGTTGTATGTAGCACTTTAGATTAGAACTAATATTGCACGTAATATTTATGGCTCCATGTCGAAGTGCGTGGGAGTTCGCTATTGCCCAATATCCTTCTATCTAATTGAAAATTGATTTTAACGAAGCCTTTGCGTTTGTCTAGTTAGAATCCATAGCATAAAATATAACAGCTTATGAGATGTAGGCTTTGGATTTTGATACTTTCTACCTATTGACTGTTTTTTTTCATCTCGCTATAAGTTGATGTTGCTGACTGAATCTATCTTTAAAGATAGATCTTGAGTAAACTGTCCTGGGCACATAAATCCTCTTCATTCCCTTCCTTATCTTCTTATTTTCCTGTTGTCTGTAATATCACCATCATTGCAACGAGATATTTTCCATGTGTAATATGCGTGTTTCGGAACTGTTGCAAGATTGAGATCTTATAATATTGTCAGTGGCCAGTGACCATGTCAGCTTAAGAACTTATGTCTGTAATATTGTTGCAATTAATGCATATCAAATATTGAACGAAATTATAGAGCTAGTGTAGTTTTGTTCTCCATTCGTTCACCATGTTTTACATATTTTATGCCTGTAATATGTCTATAATTTTTGACTTCCTTCTCATTTTACATCTGTTTAGAGCAGAATAGCTTCTTCTACTCTATATCTTTATCAGCCGTCATCTATATACTCTATATCTGTCTCTATACTTTTTCTTTTGCCTCTTTAGCCATCCACGTTAATACGTAAAGCTCTTCAGCCAGCCTTTGTTACGTTACTGTAGGAAAAAGTAGACATAAGCCTAAATTCTAATGGTATCCGTCCATTAATTGTTCTCAAAATATCTTCCTTCTCAGACGGTTAATGCAAGGTAAGTACCTACAGTTAGGCCCTTCGTACACAAGGCGACTCGGGCAGGGGCGGTATCTCATAGTACTGTTAAAGGCCAAGCCTAACTTACCAAATTAAAAGAAATGCATGTATCGTAACCTTATAATAATATAAAACAAAAATATAAAATAAACCATAACGCCTAGCATAATGCATGAGCAACTTTCCGCACCGTGTGACGTCATCACGTTCACTTCACTGTAATACGAAACTAAGGCCCACTATTTTCTTGCCTCAATTTTAGTAAATTTCATTCATAAATGTATGATTTTTTGTTTCATTTTGTCGTGTGTATGATCGGAACAGATGCATAAATAATGGGCGTTCCTAGGCTCGCTGTAGCTGGCGGCAACCAATAGGGAACCAGCGTTTTAATGAATGAAAATCTTAGTGGAAACACACCATGCGCGTTGCCAGTTCAGGAAACAAACTTCACCCAGAAACGATTTTAATAGAAACAATTAAAACAACCAACGGGGTAGTAATATCAAATCTATACATGTCAAAAGATAAGTATAATTTTAAAGGATAACAAAATCCCTTTAATTATAATTATTAACTGTAGGAATTTAATTTTTCTCCACTTTGAGAATTTGGTTTTTGGGTAATTGGGAAAATAGGGCAACTCTGTCAGTATAATACGGCAAAATTATGTTAAATGCCGTTCTTAAAGATGACAATACGACAATGAGGCCATTATATTTTAGTAGCGTTTTTTGTCGAGAAATATTAAATCTTATTTTTTTGTAGGAGCCATATTGTTTCATGTGACGAGCAGATTAGCGCGTGTGATCTTTTGTTATTGTTTTGTCCTTTTGTTTTTATAATATCATAGTGAGTTTTAAGTAATCCGTTTTGAAACATAAAGTAGAATATTTGTTTGTTTACTTAAAAATGGTCCTAGATTGTGTGATTTGTGCTGACAATGTGTGTTTATTAGAGATTAAAAGTAATAAGTTTTCACAACTATCTTATAATGATAAGATTCAAGTTGTGACAAAAGGTAGATGTGTACCCGAGTTACGAGAGTTAACCCAACAATATAATAATTCGTCTCGTACTCGTCATTTCAATCCTCATAGTTATGAAACATATCACTGGCTGTGTGGTTGCGTACACACAAATAAATTATTTTGTTTCCCGTGCATTTTGTTCAATACTTCTAGTAAATGGAGTGAGGGATTTCTTGATTTGCATAATTTTCATTCCTCAGCGAAAAAGCATGACCTATCAGAAAAACATATAGAGGCTTGCTTTAAGTTACGTACATTTGGTAAGTCACGCATTGAAACTAGTATTAACAGTCAGTTCAGATTAGATTTAGAAAGGCATAATTCTAAAGTAGATAGAAATAGAAACATTTTTCAAAGACTGATCGATGTTGTATGCTTTTTGGGAAAACAAGAATTAGCTTTTCGCGGCCACGATGAATCTTTATCATCAGTGAATAGAGGTAATTATTTAGAATTAGTAGATTTATTAGCAAAGTACGATGGAATCTTAGAAAATCACTTACAAAATGCAAGTAGCACATTCACGGGCATGTCGAACAGAACGCAAAATGATTTGATCTCGAGTGTTGCCTCTGTGATGGCTGTTCACATTAAAGACGAAATTAAAAAGTCCGATTTTGTTTCTGTAATGGTGGATGAAACACCTGATATTAGCGGCCGAGAACAGTTAGTTTTTATTTTAAGGTATTTTCGCGATTCCGAAGTAGTTGATCGATTTATTAAATACGTAGATGTCAGCGCGGATCGGACCGCTGTAACTTTAAGTTCTATAATTTTGGAAATTTTAGGAGATTTAGATTGTCATTCTAAATTAATTGCACAAACTTATGACGGGGCAGCAGTTTTATCCTCTCAAATTAATGGAGTGCAAGCTTTGGTGAGGCAAAAATGTCCGCAAGCAATGTACGTATGGTGTTCAGCACATGTATTAAATTTAGTTTTATCGAAATCTTTCGAACGGGTTCCTGAAACAAAACGGTTTTTTTAACATAATAAAATCAATTGCGGTTTTCTTTCACAATAGTACGAAACGAATGGCGTATTATAACGACTTTTCCGCTATGAAAAAGCTGCCTCGTGTCTCCGAAACTAGGTGGACATATCACTCGCGCACGTTAAATGTAATTAATAACGAGTATACACACCTTCTTCAGTTGTTTGAGGAAATTAATGAAAATACACAACACTGGGATGGTGATACATTGTCACAAGTTACTTCTTTTTTATGTAACATGAAAGAATTTGAATTTAATTTTTTTTTAAGAACATTCTCTGATATTTTTGAGCAAACCGATATTTTATACGATATAATTCAGAAAAAAACTAGTGACATCGCGTTTTGTGTAAAAAAAATCAAACAATTCGAGTCCTTTTTAGCTAATTACAGAGACAAATTCCAGATCAATTATGATGCAACTGCCGTCATTACCGGACCACCCAAAAGAAAGCGCAATGTCGATGATGTAAAAATACATTATCGGCGAATCTTTACCGAGATAATTGATAATGTACTCAGCGAATTAAGACATCGTTATATGAGTATCAAAAATTTGAAATTCTTTGAGTTACTTTCTTGTGAAAATTTTAGTAAATATAGTGAACAATTCCCTGAAAAGGAAATCAGAGAGTTCACTAATACTTATCAGGCACTTTTTAATTTTGATAGATTAAAAAATGAATTGCGCTTTATTTATAGATCGCCTGAATTTGCGAATTGTAGCATATATGCTATAATTCAAAATTTACATGAAAATAATTTAGATAATATTTTTACAGAAGTTTTGCGTTTAGCGAAGTTCATTGTTACTATCCCAGCTAGCAGCGCATCGGCAGAACGTTCATTCTCGTCCTTAAAACGTATTCATACATATTTAAGAAACACACAGAGTCAGCAACGACTCACAAATCTTTCTTTAATTTCTATAGAAAAAGAGCTAATGATCGAACTACGACGTAAACCCACTTTTTATGACGACGTATTGAATTCTTACTTGAAAAAGGATAGGCGCGTAGATTTAATTTATAAATGAGCACAATTAAATTTTTTTCACAGATTCTAATTATTTAAATCAAATCTGAATCCTCTTACTCTGAATTATCTTATTAAATATATGTATGTATGTAGGACATGCTATGCGAATCACATGAAATAGGGCCTTTCTAAAGGCCACTTTGGATATCTTGCAAGTGACGTGTTTTGTAACCATCACCCACTTGGAAAGATATTTGAGGTGGCCGAATCTTTCTTCTATTAAAATCGTCAGAATATCGTGATTCATTAATCTTTCGTGAAGAATATGTGGTGAGTTTTTTAAAGTATAAGTTTTCAAATGGGCCGAATGTTTCTTCTATTCACATCGTCAGTTTCAAATAATCAGGTGAGTTTTTTTTTTTCGTTTTTTTTTTTTGGGTCTTTGTTCGGGCTGGCCTACCTATACTCTGGAACCACTGCACGCTACTGGACTCGGGTATCCGATACTCCAGTCGAATACCTAAGTCGCGCGACTCTAGTAGCGCATGATCCGTACACAGCGGCGACTCGAGTCGTAAGACTCAAATCGTCTATTCGGCCACCATTCTATATTCAACCTTAATAATACATTGTACAAAACACAAAATGTACATCTCATTGCATAAATTAAAATGCTGTTAATTTTAAAAATGGCGGGCACATTCCAATTACAACTTTTTGTAATTCAAAATTGGCGCGTGTACCTACAGGAGAAAAACGTATTTTCACGCAAAAATATCGAGAAAGAATATGGTTCATAATTTCGCCGCGCGATTCTGCTACAAGGTAGCTCGATTTGTTTATGCTTTGACTTTCATGGTGGTGACCATGGGTTCAATCCCCAGGTAAACATAGAATTTTTCTGTTTTCGTGTTTCACTTGTTTTTTAAAGTTTTATTCCATTTTTTTTCTAGGTTTTTTTTTTATAGTTTATCTTTTATTTGCACCGGAACGCTGACGCGCTTATGCTGATGACCGTGGAAAATTTCAGATTTGAATAGGATTTTTTTTTAATGTTTTCGTTTTCTTAACTACTTTATTTTTGCCGTATGTGCAAGTACACGATGAAGCTGGGTTAAAGTAGTAATGTTTGTAAGAAAACCAAAATAATTTATAAAAGTAAAAAAATTGACACCATCCTAGATAGATGGCGTTGTCGTCGAGTTAGATCGCGCTATCGTTTGGTTACATCGATTTAGTAAAAGCAACTGTGGTTTTATTTTGAACTTCATTAGTGTTCACATTAGTTCAATATTCCAACATTACCAGTTCTCGAGCTTGGTAGTAAACAAGTAATATTAAACCTAAGTTTTAGAATAGAACCACGGTAGAACTAAGTGTAATTTATTTTTATTCATGTTACTTTCTTTTAACTTCTTTGTAATTCTTTAATTCCTTCATTTTTTTCTATTTATTTCGTATAAAATGTACAAAAAAAGGAATTGTCTGTTAAAGTAAGTAGGTAGGTACTATTTTTTAATTTGTTATCAGTGAAGTTTACAGTTTTATTTATTTTATCTAATACCTAATCACTTTTAATTTTCTATGTATTTTTCCCGAGCTAAGCTCAATCGACCAGGGGCCTTAGGCAAAGAGCATACGACAGTAAACGACAATCGTTATCGTTCATCAGTCACCAATACATTTTCAACTTTATACCCCAGCGCGTAAAGTTGAAAATGTATTGGTGACTGATGAACGATAACGATTGTCGTTTACTGTCGTATGCTCTTTTACTAAGGCCCCTGGTCGATTGAGGCCCCAGGTACCTATTATTATGTAAATCACTAGTTATATTAATCATTACAAAAAATAAATTCCGGCCTGTTAAATCAACGGCCATTCCTATTACCGCCCAAGCATAGGTTTTCCATAGTAATGACGGGGCCCCCTCTAGAGAGCCAAAGCTTGCCGGGGTCGCGGGACTTATCTCATTACCATGACCCCGGAACATAAAGGGCTATTGAGGGATACCGTGGATTAGTGATCAAAATCGATTCTGACAGTAAGGGTTGGGAGGACTCATTTGATGATTTTAAAACGAAAAAAAAAAGCTTAAGTATTCCATAATCATCATCTGCCTAGCCTATTCCCAACTATATTGGGGTCGGCTTCCAGTCGAACCAGATTCAGCTAGATATCAGTATTTTACATAGAGCGACTGCCTGTCGGACCTCCACAACCCAGTAACTGGGTAATACCATACCCCATGGTAAGACTGGTTGTCAGACTTTAGAGCCTCTGACTACCAGTAACGACTGTCAAAGATCTATAAACGACAGCCGGGTCCCACGGCTTTACGTGCTTTCCGAGGCACGGAGGAAACTCGCTATGACAGATGGTCACCCATCCACAGATCAACCTAGGCAAGCGCGGTTTAACCCAGAAGATCGGCCTGTGCGGCTGTAATTATTTAGTCACGAGCTCCTCATAATATACTTAGAATATTATTTTGAATTTGACAAGCCTGTTAGTCTAGTGGTTAGTGGCCCTGACTGCTATGCCTGAGGTCGTGGGTTCGATTCCCAAGGAAATTTAATGTTTTTAACCGACTTCAAAAAAAGGAGGAGGTTCTCAATTCGGTCGGTATGTTTTTTTTTTTTTTTATTATTTTTTTTTATGTATGTACATCGATTACTCCGAGGTTTCTAGTCCGATTAGTGTGATTCTTTTTTTGTTCGATGCAGGATACTTGCAGTGTGGTCCCATAAAAATTTCATCAAATTTGGTTCAGTACTTTTTATTTTGTGAGCATTTTTATTAATTTTGCCTACTTGGACGACATGATGATCTTTACTTTTTTTGCGTGTTTGTTACGCGATTACTTCGCCAATTGTGGACCGATTTTCAAAATTGTTTTTTTGTTGTACTAGGGATCGTTCACCTTAGGGAATACTGCAAGTTTCATCGAACTCTGTTCAGCATTTTTTGAGATAGGGAATTTTATTGGAACTTTCTTTTACGTACACAACATGGGCGATGTTAATACCGGTGCTACGGATTACAAAATTCTAGTGCACATGTAAGAAAATGACGTATTTGCCAAGAATTTGGGTTGAATATTAAAACTAAAAAGAGTAAAATAAAAAACTTTTTTCAAAAAAAAATTAACCGCCTTCAAAAACAACCACAAAAAAGGGTAAAATAACCTACAAAATAACTTTTCTTTCGGAAGTCGGTGGCAAAAAGACATCGAAATAATAAAACAAAGCCACCGACTTCCGAAAGAAAAGTTATTTTGTAGGTTATTTTACCCTTTTTTGTGGTTGTTTTTGAAGGCGGTTAATTTTTTTTGTGATGAGCAGGATCATTTTTGTTCTGTGTCTGAGAGTAATTTATCTATAATATTTATGTATTTAGATAATAAAGTATGTTTTTCAGTTGTCTAGTACCCATAACACAAGCTCTGCTTAGCTTGGGACTAGGTGACGTTGTGTGATACTTATGGAATATTATTATTATTAATTGTAATGAAACAAACAAGGATATTTTTTTACTTCAGATACAAAGATGTTTAATAATAAAGTTTGAAATAATACTTTGATACAAATTTTTCGTCGGTTATAAATCGCGCAGACTTGGGTATCCGCGATCTTGATAAATGGAGTCGCGCGTGGCTAGAGTCGGCGACGCATCACCAAAATAAGCCTCTAAGGATTTGTATTGCGATAGTCTCCTGGAAACCAAATCGTAAGGCATCGGAAACTTGCGTAGCGTTGTGTACGAACCTTCGTACACAACGCGACGCAAGTTGCCGATACTATAGTTTCGTAACTACTCATGACCTGCGGAAAATTCGAGGTATTCAATTTTTATAATGCAATTTGATGTAACGACATAGACACTAGCGCCCCGTCAAAGGGTCATGATGGGTGGTCAAGATTATGAATTTATAAAATGTCTGACACATGACTGTGACGTCAAAATATATTTTTAGGGATCCGTAGGTTCGAAAGAAAAAACGGAATCTTTATTAGATACCTAAGTCGTGTGACCGTCCGCCCTTCACAGTTAATTTTCTGTGAACTTTTTTGACCGATTAAGTTGTAAATATTTATCTATTGAATACATAGAAAGAAAGAAAAAACGTTTATTGGCACACGCCACAAGTGCACACAGTACACCAAGAAAATAAAAAATACTCAACATTTAGAACAGTTAAGTAGGTAGGTATGGCATTTCCAAACATATCAGTTCCTATTGCTCAAATGTCTTTCTGTATTATCTCCGAAAATACTGAGTATATTTGTAATTATGAAAAAGATACAAATAATAGAAGTCCTTTGTATATAGATTACAACAAATTTTACAGTAGTCCTATGATCTTAAAACAACATAGACATCGCAGGGACAACAATGAAAAAAATTGTAAACAGCATCATGAATGTGACATCAAATGAAAATGCTTATTTTGAGGATTGTAAAAATAATACTTTATTCGTAATCAATTTTATTCAATGAAATAGAAAAAAAAAACCTCTCTCTCCCAATTTTTTTATTAAACTGCATACCAAATTAAGATGTATTACGAGGATTAAATATTGAGTGAATATTTTTTTAACATTTTAAAATACTTACTTTCCAAAAGTGATTCAAGAATATGCTACGGAACCCTTTATTGTGTGAATATAATTAATAATGGTAAATAAATTGTTCCGCCATCTTGAAAGTCGCAGAAACTCAAGTAGCGGCGATGTCAACAGATAGGTAGCGCGCGATTGGCGTCGCGCGTCGCGAGCATGTGTACGAACGTATATGGATTTCTATTGCGAGAGTCGCCTGGATACTGAAGTCGTAAGGTATCGGATACTTGAGTCGCCTAGTGTACGAAGGGCCTAAGGATTTGTATTGCGATAGTCTCCTGGAAACCAAATCGTAAGGCATCGGAAACTTGCGTAGCGTTGTGTACGAACCTTCGTACACGACGCGACGCAAGTTGCCGATACTATAGTTTCGTAACTACTCATGACCTGCGGAAAATTCGAGGTATTAAATTTTTATAATGCAATTTGATGTAACGACATAGACACTAGCGCCCCGTCAAAGGGTCATGATGGGTGGTCAAGATTATGAATTTATAAAATGTCTGACACATGACTGTGACGTCAAAATATATTTTTAGGGATCCGTAGGTTCGAAATAAAAAACGGAATCTTTATTAGATACCTAAGTCGTGTGACCGTCCGCCCTTCACAGTTAATTTTCTGTGAACTTTTTTGACCGATTAAGTTGTAAATATTTATCTATTGAATACATAGAAAGAAAGAAAAAACGTTTATTGGCACACGCCACAAGTGCACACAGTACACCAAGAAAATAAAAAATACTCAACATTTAGAACAGTTATGTAGGTAGGTATGGCATTTCCAAACATATCAGTTCCTATTGCTCAAATGTCTTTCTGTATTATCTCCGAAAATACTGAGTATATTTGTAATTATGAAAAAGATACAAATAATAGAAGTCCTTTGTATATAGATTACAAGAAATTTTACAGTAGTCCTATGATCTTAAAATAACATAGACATCGCAGGGACAACAATGAAAAAAAATTGTAAACAGCATCATGAATGTGACATCAAATGAAAATGCTTATTTTGAGGATTGTAAAAATAATACTTTATTCGTAATCAATTTTATTCAATGAAATAGAAAAAAAAACCTCTCTCTCCCAATTTTTTTATTAAACTGCATACCAAATTAAGATGTATTACGAGGATTGAATATTGAGTGAATATTTTTTTAACATTTTAAAATACTTACTTTCCAAAAGTGATTCAAGAATATGCTACGGAACCCCTTATTGTGTGAATATAATTAATAATGGTAAATAAATTGTTCCGCCATCTTGAAAGTCGCAGAAACTCAAGTAGCGGCGATGTCAACAGATAGGTAGCGCGCGATTGGCGTCGTGCGTCGCGAGCATGTGTACGAACGTATATGGATTTCTATTGCGAGAGTCGCCTGGATACTGAAGTCGTAAGGTATCGGAAACTGGAGTCGCCTAGTGAACGAAGGGCCTTAATTAGTAAGCAGAGTGCGAACAGTCATACTGTTTTGGAAGTTAGGAATGTTTGTTCGAACTTCTGCGGTACTTCGGTCAACTCAATGTCGTTCCAATAGGGACCAAAGTCCAGTTCAGTTATAGAATTGAGGTAGGTTTTGTAATTTTTTTAATAATTTATAAGTGCGTTTTTCTCAACTAATACTATTAAGATTAATTTCCTTCAAGATTCAGTTAACCGATGGTTTGTTCATGCATATTCGTTTTTGATCAAATGTTTTTGGAGCAATCGGGAATAACTCATACCAAGATAATGTATAATGACCGGTATTATAACTTTCACTATCATAATATTAAATAATGTTATCAAAACTTTTACCTCAGGGTAAGTACAATGAAAGGCAAGTCTCATGCAAGTCGGCACGTTGACCGTTGTTTCCAAACAACTTTGTTTGACGTCAACTAATCCACGTTTATCTAGAAATTGTTTATATTATTAATAAAATTATTCCTATTTATCACATGTCAGTCTTTGATAATTCTGTTAATCATACTTAATCCCGTAGAGATAGGATAATAGCTCGGCGGGATTACGATTGAATGCTACTCATTTATTAAAATTTTGGTATGGACATTGAGCCGATAGGGACGTTACGAACCGGACATTCCAAAGTCCACGTGATAATTTATGATTACCTATAACTCATAAGTAGTTACGATCGAGACATTGGAGTATGTTAGTAAAACCTAATTACCTGATCCTGGCTCAACTTGCGTGGGATCATCGTCCACAGCAAAGCTTGACAACTTTAGAGATTGAAGCCAAAGAACACTTTTCTATTGTAGATTTTAAGTGTCTTTGCAATCGCATCCAGTACTTTACTAGAACTATCATAGATTTCAGTCAGTCGATCAAAAGATGTTATTCCAAGGATCAGATTTCACTATGGCAGACAACATGGCTCACTACTGTTTTGAAATAGTACACGCATCCATTTTGCATTTTCAGCCTTCGCACTATATTGCTTTCAGAATTGTACATTACAACTGATTACCTTTATTTTATTTGGGTTTTTTTAAATCATGAAACTAAACACCCTCGGTGAAGTGAAAGATTCTGTCAGATTCCTACGGACTAAAAATTACAGATTAGCCTGTTCCTTCGGTAGCCCTAACAACAGATATCCATGGCGGCACAATTAGGTTCAAGTTTATAGCGACGTTGATTACCATCCTCATCCTTAACAATTTTTCTCAAGATACAATCGTCGAAGACTCGTTTACCACCTGCCTTCAATATCTGAACTAGTTCGAAGATATGCTTCGGCCGGATACATGTGTTCTATAAGGCTGTTCCTTTTTTCGATGAAGGATATAGATAGTATAATGGTATATCCTCTAACTACTGCTAATTAGATTATTAAAGCGTTTGCACTAGGTATCTAATAAGTTAGCGCTTGGATACTAATTAAAGACTTTGTGCTAATCTAGTTAACGCCCTATGATTTGCAAAAGTTTATCGTAAGTACATATTTTGAACAAATTGTTGTTTCGTTGATAGGTGAGATCAAGGGTACACTAAATGATACTAATGATTATAATAATGGCTCAATTAGCAGCATAGGTGCAACTGTTGTGCTCTTAACTACTATGGGATTTACATTAGAGTCGTCTGCTAAGACATAAATGACAATGTCCGGAAACATAGAATAGGCAAGCGCACTAGCTTCCAGAACATATCGTTAATTTTTTCCTTGTCGAATTCCCCAACACCCGACCAGTATTTTTTAATACACCCCAATTATTCAAATCAACGAACTCCTTGGATTTTATTTACTTTTCTCAAATAGTTTTACCTTCTTCCTGCACCCTATTCCATGTTTTTTCATCATTTCTTCCCAGAACACGCTATCATTTACCAAATTGTCTACCTACTATGATCATTATAATACGATAGGGTTCATATCTTTAGTTGCCAAGGGCATAATTATCCGCCATCCTCCGGCCTCCCAGGAGTAATGGCCTCAATAATAGCGTACTGTATAAACCTGTCCTCTTTAGATTTACAAGTTTTATTTAACATCCACCTGTGGTTTGTATTCGCACGTTTTATATTAACAAAGATAGGTTTGTTGTTTACTTCAAATGGTTCTGAAGGTTATTTTTTCCTTGCAACATTTTTGCGTCTAATGCCTACATCACGATTACCATTTTAAAATTTCTTGTTGTGTTTGACAACTATTGTGTTGAGGATTATGACTATGTCGTCAATATCGTGACCTAGCCCAATCTGCTTATTGTTGTCATTATATTTCTTCTAAAATTTCCCGAAATTAATTTTTTACTTGCATTGTCAACAAACTGATAGCGCGAAAAATATTTACATTATGAATATGATAACAGGGGTTATGTATGTTAACTTACAACTGGTTAAATGCGAATTTGTAATTCACTTTGCCTGAATTTAGTGAAATCTTATCATCAATGATGAATGATGTAACTTGACTGTAAGGAGTCATATCTTTGGGGGTATTAATCGAAACAAATAGAGAAGTCTTACGCCTTCTTCAAGGAACGCTAAAAAGCCCAAAGGTGCCAATTTAACATCATTAGACACAGTGGCTCTGTTACACCACATGCTAGCAATTATTCAGTTTCGCAAAACCGCACACACCATTCTGATCCTTAAACCACAGCGATTAAAGACGATGACGCCGTGAAAGTACCGTAACTACAGTGGTGAAGTAATTGCAGTCTCATTAACCGTTTATTTTCTTTTAGTTATACGTGGGAAAATAGAAAAGGTGCAAGTCTAATGGGGGATTGATATCTTAGTCCCTTTGGGTAAGCAGGCTATGCAAATTACTGTTTGACAAGTTTTGTAACATATTTTCCTCTAAGACGATAAACATGTTCGTACATTGCTTAGTAACTTCCCTAATCTCATCATCTGACCTTGCTGCCACAATTTCAGTGACCTGCGATATTCCAATCGATTAGTTGGCTTTACGAAATTTATTAATAGGTATAATTATGATAGTGCATAATGCTTAAATACTTAATATGCACTTTTACGTCACACAGCATTTCTTTATCTTCAAGATAGAATAATATGATACTCATGTGATTAACCAATAATTTCTTTTTGGTAAGCTGTTACTTGGTAGATTATTTACAAAGCCTCAACTAGAGGATTTTGTAGTTATGAAAAATCTCGTCTATGTCTTTAGCATTGCTGTTTCAGTATTCTTTGATAATCCTAATCATCATCTTCCCGCTCTTGTCTAATATTACTTGGGATTGATGCAACAGGTATTTTCCATCCCCTTAATTCACACTAAGTCTTATAGTGTGGTTTGAGGACAGGTGCCAACTCCTACTATGCCCCGACTTCTTTCTGTCGTTTATCATTGTTAAAGATACCTGTAGTTACGATATTCGCAAATCCATCTCTCTCCAGTTCCTATAATCCATTCCAATCATCCAACATTATCCCACAATGTATAATGTGCTTAATATCAGTCAGCCCTCAATGTTGCATGACGGGAACGGTCGAGACCATCAATTATGCCAGTGTGTGGCAATTGCCAGTCCATTGGAAGCCGACATGACAATTGTACACCATTTATGGCCACTTGCAAGGCATCTCTGGAAATTGAAAGGATTATGCTTTATGATGTTGCTAATATTGTGCCTATAGAAATTGACCATTTTGGTCTTGTTCATTGTTAGGTAACCTAGATGCTACTATTTGTAGAAGATGTTCCGATGTCAGTGAGTCGAGTATTCTTGAAAATTGAAAAGATTATGAGGAAGCGCCAGATTTGGGCAAAACCTCATTAGCGAAGAACATTATTAACTATTACAGTTTTAAACAATGACTTACTTCCGGGCAAATCGGTTCCTACGATTACTCCATTTTAGGTTAATACTTCGAACGAAGTGCCTTTATGATGTCAACATTATGCCTACAGAAAATTATTGTTTTCAAGACCGTATTATTGACCTTCTATGGATAGTCAGTCTATAAGTGCTCTACTAATGCTCTATTATCATACTGGTTGTTTTAGGAAATTATTTTTATATTTACCAAAATGTGAACTGTGGTGCTTTTGTAGTAGAAGTATTTTTTGTTTATTTATTTGTATCTTTTAAATCTTCTCGAGCTTATTTTTGTGATGGAGCGTTTTCAAATTGATCTATTTATTTGCACTTAGTTCTTCCATGTTTTGTATTAATATAATTCCACCACTATACTGTCAGGTGGACTCGTTGTCGGACACAAAGTCCACTGATAAAGGTGCATGATTGAGTTCATTTGTCTTTAGCTTTGTTTGTATATTAATCTTTATAGCACATGGACACTCCAGTACTGACTGATTAAGTAATGCCAATATTGAAGTATCGGTGAAGAGGTTTCTGAGCGTCTTAGATTAGATCTTGAGAGATTGTTGATCCTTTTAAACTGACTTTATTTATTTGTGGCTACTTCCTGGCTTATGACACCGTAGAAACAGGTTTTGCCGAAGTAAGAATAGACAAAATTGCATAACGAAGAAATATTTCTATGGTCCTGACCATGAAAATGTTTAAAATATGTAAAAGAAACGTTCCTATTCTTCAGTCTACAGCTCAGTGATACCAATTGATGGTGTATGATGTATGAATGAACGTCAGTGGACGAGGTGAAATTAAGTAATATGCAAAAATCGTCGCTAGTGGCGTTCTGTTGTTACTAAGGGAAAATGGTGTTAGAAAATATATGGTTAGATAATGTATTTTTGATAGACCACTCACAGATACTGAAGATAGAAATATACAATTTCCAAAGAAAGGCTCTAAAGATCTAATAAGAATAGAGTTCCTAGATTCTATAGAATAATCAAGCGGAGTTGTTAAGTTTAATGAAGGCACAATAACTTTTTAAACCAAATTACAATCATAAAACCATCAACACATAAATAAGACGCAAAAGTAAGATATTTAATAATACGATGACCTTGTACATAACCATGAGAAAACCAAGTCTACGGTCCGAAGCTACGAAAGGTTAATATCGCAAGTAAATACCGGCTTACATAACTACAAGTTCAAATGACTTGTATTACGACGTACAAGCAACTATCGACCTAAGCGTCCAGAATATCGTTAAGCAGCATGAAAGCTGCGTATGATAATTTTAAAATTGTATTTTATGGATGTATTGGTTTGTAGTGTAACTTCAAGCGGGAGGATCCCGGAGACATCATTTGTTTGATTGATAGCATAAGTTCGGACATTCGGACATGAGACGGAAGCACATCTGGCAAAATGTTATACTTTAAGTGCACATTTTTAGTAACACTTTACATAGGCATGATTTAAATTTTAAGTAAGACATAATCGCCGCAGTATTAAAAGTTTCAATCGAATCTGCAGCCGTAGAAGAAGATTTTGATAAAAATGATGATATAATCTTTATAAAAGACAGCAAGCAAAATCCACGAATGAATAATCAACCTGCAAAATGTCAAGCTCAAACCAGAAGGTTGGTCATAAAACATTCAATGAAAACTCGTGGCCAGTCACCCAGTCCCAAAAATAGACCATAATTTAAAATGGACAATACCGACCTAGATCAACCGGAAGAGACGACGGCGGTTGAAGTTTGTAATTCTATATCATTGACCCATTGTGGTGGTGCCGCAGCTAAAGACAAGCGCATTATTGGTCAATTTGAGCAGTAGTGTGCTACGTATGGTTTCTATCAATCAATCAATCAAGAAGGCGACAAGATGTTTGACGCAGACGAAGCGAAAAGATGTAAAGATTAGAAAACACCACGTGTAGAAGACGTGTTTTTACTGGTTCTGCCAACTATAGAACAAAATGGTGTCAGTTTATTTTGTATCAAGCGGTAGTTTCAAGTCAGTACTAGACAAAAAATAATGCATAATTAAAAAAAAGAAATGAGGACTCCCGTTTTCTCATCTTTTGAACTAACAATTTCAATAACAATAGGTGTTTGCCAGTAGTTTTCCTTATACCTTGATTGATCTTGCTTGCCTTTCTAGCTTGCCTTTCATTCAGCAATGTGGTGCAATTTCTAGACAGAACTTTTCTCGTCATATTTTAACATTTTGGTTCAAGTAAACTTATCTTGGTTATGTTACTCATTCACTTTTAACACTTGCTCTCATTTTACTGTGTATACTTATTTCATATTTATTAACATAAAACTAGACGAACTGAATAATTAATGTTACGGACTTCGTCATCGTAGAAGTTTTCTCGGTCATCGGCATTGTCAAGGTTTTCCTGATTGAAAAGTATGTTAGCTGAACTTAACGAATTTAAATTGTCTTTGGGAAGATATTTATATTTCATGTGAGCCTCGAATCACCTATTTCTGCATTATAGCCTTTTCATTTCTGCATACTTCTCAGATCTGGGTTGCCAGAAACATTTGTTCTATCTTCGGTTAAGATTGTCTTCAAAATCAGTGTTTTATGTTTGATGATGAGAAGTGGTTTTGGGATCGGTACTGGCCCCTTTCTATTTCATTGAATTTGCGTCTTCCAGTCTTATACTGTCGAATAATCGAAGCTTGTTTTGGAAGAGTCAAATATAAAAAACCCCAAATCCAGAGAGATGGAGAGCTTCTGGTCTTGTGTAGAGGACAGGAGGTAATTTTCGTTATCGTCTGACCTCTACCTTGAAGTCATTAACTTATAAGAAACAACAAATACCATTCATAATCATAATAACAGAAAGGATATCATCAAAAAAAAATCTTTTGTGTTGGCGCTGACGGTAAAAAAAGGTTAAATACCTTTGCCGTATTTTATCGTCATGGCTGCATTATTGGAAATTAATAACACACTTAATTTCTGATTGCCTTGTTATTAGCGTCCCAAATATTCGATTTTCGGCCAGAGATTTTTTTGGACAGTTCCTTCAATATACGTTCCGTTACAGTTGGGGTATTCTTTGATCGTAGCTTCATTACTGTTAGAACACACACATATCCCAATTTTTCTTCCTTTCTACCTCTTCACCGTCAGTTTCTTGAAATTTTTCTTCAATCCTTAAATCATTAGAAATGTTGAGATGACCTTCTTAATTTTGTTTATCATATCAAAGATTGTCCCAGTGGTATCGGTCCCGATTTAAGAGAGGGTCTCGTCTTCGAACCCTACCAGCAGCATTATATTGTGTAATTTATTTCATTGCCACTGCTCACAAAAGAAAAGATCATGAGGAAACCGACAGGTCGCAGGGCCAAAAATTCGAAGATGTGACATATCAATACCCACTGGGCTCGCGTGGTAAATCACGGATCACTCACATTAGCAGAGTGTGTATAGAGCACATTATTGGGTGCTCTTACTATACCACGAACCTTTATTTTTTTTCTTCATGTTATTATTGTCCTTGCAAATAACATTTGTGTCAGTAGACGATAAAAAAGTTGTTATTGTTTACTTTTTCATGCTAATCAGTTATAAATTATTTTATAATCGTACCAAATATACAGATAGATTAACATGCTTAGCCCCAAATCCAATGGATAAAACGCTTATAACACAGATAACTTACAGTGACCGCAATGTCAAATATGAAATAGAAAACAAATAACGCATCTGAATAGGGAATAGTTTCACAATAACTGAATGTTTGACAGCCAGTTGTGCCAAGGGGTATGATAAAGACCACCTTGATATTAGCATACCTATTTTTAATGCTGTGATCCGGTAAGTTCTAACTGGTTTGTTGGGATCAGATCGCCCTAGAATACCCTTGTAAGAAAATGTGGTAGGTACTGTTCCAAAATTGGTTGCTCATGCACCCGATAGCCAACATTCCGTTTTAAGTACCAATGGTAGTCCATTGGAACTTATAACGGAATGTTTGCCACTGAAACTGTCTTGAACTAATTCTGCCAGGGGCCCATGTCTGACAGTCCCAACCGTCACACCATGAGGTGGGAGGAATAATTTGATGATTTAAAAAAAAGATTCGCTTTAAAGTAAAGCCTTTTGATTTCTCCAGTTCCGTGCTGACTTATCACTCAATTTAAATTCTAAAATAATACTGCCTTACAAATAAGAGGCATTTAATCAATTTTAAAACAAAATATCCTCATTTTAAACCTGATCTGGTTTCTAGTTTGAAACACTTGGTAAAGCAATTCAGACTGAAATGTTTCTGTTTCAACAACTAGGCCGGTGCACGCGTGTTACTGCTCCCATTATTATCCAAGCAATGTTTTCTCAACACAGTATAAACATTCAACTCCTCTTCGTTATTATTTGCTCCGGTTTCATGCAGTAGGTCTTTGTCTGCACCATTTAAAACAAAATGATTCAGAATATATTTGGAAATATGTAGTTACTTATTCAATTCTACTTCTGCTGTCCTCTCCAATTGACAATATTCATCAGATAAGCGAGACAGCTTCACGATGTGGTTATCCCCCTTAGCATATTGTGCCTTCAAGGGTAATGACATCGTGACACTGTCTGTAACTAGTTGACGATCCAAGATTTACCTGACTAAAATATCTTAATCATCAGCAGCCTGTATTTGTCCACTGGTGGCCATAGGCCTCTCCCAATGTACGCTACTGACTGATCCCATGTCCTGAGCTTTCTTCATCCAGTTTCTACCGATTGCCTTTCGCAGCTCACCGCTACGCCTGACCGGCAGGGGCTGTCACAGTCTCCACTCAATGCCATGCTTGATACTTCCATCAAATAGGAACGAAGAATCCATGCACTAGCGGAACATTAATTCAACTTGTACTAAAAAATCGTTCTTTGAAGCTATTTCATGGTAAAGCACAGTATGCAGTTTCAACCTAACTATTTATGGATCTAGGCACAAGTGAATCTGAATGTGGGAGTAAAAGTTTCTTGTCCATTTTTCTGGCAATTATAAAACTAGCATGAAACTAAATCTTATCGTAAAATGTCATTTCCTAGTAAATTCTATGATAAATGCATTTGATAATAATCCTTGAACGCCATTAGTGTAACGACGATACGATTAACATCATCCTTCGATTACTTATCATCAATCACAAGGTGTATCAGAAACTATTTGCGAATCATACGATGTTTTATTTTGACTGTGTCAAGATATAAAAGAGTAAGGGTCAAAGTTCGGATTATACCAGTTTTTTTTACTGTCTCAAATTATATCAAAATCGCTTTCTGGTTTTCTGTCTATGTTTGAATAAATTAACGTTTTTATGTGATAATTTGATTACAATGAATATTATTTTTTCAACTGAACCAGGCATTATGAAATGTTAAAAATTACCTGGTCCACATAAAAAAAATCTCTTTTTTTAAATTGAAACAATTGATTCTGTCATAACTATAAGTAGCACAGTAGAAATAAGAACAAATATAAATATAGCTGATAAATAAAGAAGCAGGCCAAACAAATGGTATATGAAAAATAATATTATAATGGCCAAAGAGGAAGTGTACACTGAAATAACTAAAAGCAAAAGTGCGCTGACCCTAAACAAATTAGGATTAGTTCAGGAGGATGATAGCCAGCATAGACACCATGAAAAATCAGAGGGTAAGGCCGCTTGTCTCCCATTTCTTTTACGCGCTAACTCAATCACTGTTACTACTGTAATAGAACGGTGGCGCGTCCGTGACGTGCGCATGCGGCGTCTTTCTCGGTGTCGGCCTCAGTATTGCGTCGTCCGTGCGCGTGACCACACGTATCGCGTCCGCGAACCCTTTAATGTTCGATCACGATTGTGTTATATAAAAATTCGCATTCTTTCGCCTTTTGTTACAATTCCCAACAGTGCTCTAAAAATATAAAATTCTTACCAAAATCTTCTTACATTCCAAAGCGTAACGTTATATTTTTTGAGGAAAAATATTCGGTAAAGTATCCAAAAGCATTTTTTTGCAATAAAAACAACCTATAAAGTTTTTCACAACACTAGTATTCGCGAGCATTCATGCTTGCATGTCGATTTCACTTTCTGTGCCAACGTCGGAGCTGTTATTTGGAATTGTTAAATGACACCCCTTCAGTCCGCTAGTTGGTTTTGTAAACGATATTGTTACCAGGTTACCTGTCCAGTGCTTGCTGGAAATGGTTATTTGAGAACTGAATGATAATAGTAACCAGACCGCATGATACTCATACATTAGTTTCGACCTGATTGCTTCGTTTTACCTCAGTCTTATAGATGCATAGAATTCGAGCGGTTATATCGTTCAAACGATTTGTTTACTGAAGTGTGAAATGATTACAATTTCTTCTATTATTAACGTTTGCGCTCCTTTCTCTTATGGGTGAAACTGAACCCATGGTGTGAATATGAAGTGTATACAGTGAGCAGCTAATTATGTGTTCTCATTTTATTTAAAGATGGTAGGAACGCAAACCAACCAAACCGACGCTCATTATAATCTGTCATCTGGAAACACCACAGTAATCCAATCCTTATTGACCAAATGCTCAAAATGTCAGTAGGTTAAAGAACCATCAACTGTTCCATTTCTTTGAAAACCGCATGGCACTATGTTTTCCAATTACTGTGACCGCTTCCGTAGAATTTTCGCTTTCTTGATCAACAATTATTTATGCATTCATTACATGACCGTAGCGTTGTGCGGTGTGTGAAATTTTAACGATACTACATACCGAATGAGTGCAGTTTGATAAAACATTTCATCAAACTTCTAATGTAGAATGACGATGAAGAAAGAAAGATTGATTGATGAACATGAGGGTACTATTAAAGAAATAGTAGTACTAAGTAATGCTACTGTGTCAACTGTTTATAATTCTGAACAGGTTGTTGAAATGTCTTCAAAGGATAATGGCTTACTAATGTAGGAGCGAACAGAAAAATGAGAACCGGATTGTTGAGTCAAGTTAAAAGACCTCTTTTTAATCAACAAAACAGATGTGATGTCTGTATAAGGTTGCTCTTCCATTGCCATTCTTCTTGCTTGTGCAATTTTGGGTCCTACTGATCTTTAGAGAGAGGATACTTGTCAAGCACTGCGCGCATTTATCTGTGTTTCAAGATTATACTGCATTTGCCCTTGCTGTGATCGTCTTGATTCAAGTCATGTATTTTTAAGCAAGAATTCCTTGCGTCTGATTTGCATTCAATTTTGAAAATTTGAACATCAAATACCTCGCCATGTGCTTCTTTCTTTTGATTGTTAGATACGTTATCTTATTTTGAACATTTTTATTCATTTTATAAAACTTGATACCGTAGTTGATAACAAATATAAACTTGTATCGACCTTGTTAGATACACTGAAGTATTTTAGGTTGTCATAACTCATAGTGTAACGATGCCGTTTCGTCCCGCTGATTCTTTTTGGCAATTGAAATGTTTCGCAAAACGCGAATAAACATTCTCAAATTCTCAGTGTTTTTCCTCATACATTGCAAAAGAGTCTTTTTTTTCAGTTACTAAATGATTTGTTGATGGATGTCGGTAGAGGAAATCCAATTTGACCCATAAAAAAGATTGCATCAAATCGGACGATCTGAACAAATTGTAATTTGCGTACAATGACTGATTCATTCTATTGTACTAACACTAAGTGGGTACCTAATTTAATGCTTTCGTTTACTACTCCAATTTACACCTACGATCGTCAGTAAACAGTCTTGTTTCATGTAATACACAAAGCGCCATTTAAGTCCAAAGTGTAGAACAGGCAAAGAGACTTAGTCAGGTCCAAAGTTTCATCTTCACTGATTGTTACGAATGGTTCAATGGTCGGTCAATTGTATTATTATTAATAAATTCAGGTCTTGATGACTCCTTTGAAATCTTTATTCTAAATCGTCCACTCTTCAAAGAGTAAGAGAGAGGAGTTTTTTTGTTATTTATGATCTGTTAAAAGTAAATTACTTCCTACAATATGGACATTAAATAAGACAAAGCTAATAATCACAACGAAATGGTAAAAACTAAAAGATATCAAAGGGCTTGGTCTAACACAGTCACATGCAAAAATAGCGTGTTAGGTTAGATAAAAGTTCAACATTGCTAAGAAGCTTATCAATAAAGAGTTCATAGATGAGTCTTTAAATATGCGAAAAATAGCTAGATGATGATTCTGTAATGAATATCAATTCAAATGTAATTTTTAAAATAACCCCTTTCTAGGGAAGAAAGGGGTTATTTTCTTCTGGTGCATTGCCAATGGCCTAAAGTTGGCTGTTAACACCAAATATATCTTCCCATGAAGGTTTAATAGCTCAGAACCCCTATAGACCACTTAAACGATCAAAATTGGTAAAGAATACCCCAATTATGAAGCCAGATAACATCATACGACCATTGCTACAATAATAAACCCATGATGCACAAATCCATTATGTATTTGATATTGTAATTCCTCTTCCAGAATTCATTTTATTTATAGACAATGCTGTTGATGTAGAAATAGTTTAACGGTTGTGCAATGAGGTGATAGTACTTAATAATCATGTTCCAAAATTGATTTATTCACTGATCATTTACATGGAAGTAATGTAAGCAGTTGGAAAACAAATTGCCAAATTGTTTGTCTAAATTCTAATGAATTTGAGGAAGGTGTAGTAGGTATCTATTACATTCAACGACACAGAAGGTCAAGTACACTGGTGTCGTGATTAGTCATTTAAAGACGATATTTCCAGAAACAAACTGATATTTAAAGATCTCAAGATTCTTGAATCTTGCTCATCTTCCAAGTTATTTGTTTATTGACTATTTGACACTTGATTATATATTATCACGCATCACACGATGACCATTCGATGGAAGTTATCTTTCACGTTCGAATCCACTTGTTTTCTTCTAAAGAAATATTTGAGCCACCTGAATTTTTTGCTTATGGCTCGACCTTCCATCTTACGGACCGGTTTGTTATGTCAAGCTCACCACACACCTCCTTTGCGCCTTTAAATTGATGTACAAGAAAGTAATCATACTTTTGTTAAAGTGCTTGAGTCCTGATTACTTTTAAATTTCCTTAATCGATTTTGTCATTAGTATCAGCACGTTGTTCTGGAATCATCTGTTTGATAACGTACAATCTATCATTACCATACGTAATATTTATCTAGCTCTGAAGTGCTGTATCACAGTTTTATTTGTTCGATCCCCACAGCCACACCATTTGTCCCCCTTCATTGTCCTTTAAGTACTCGCTCCCTATCGGTTGGTTGCCAGCGCGAAATTTGCCATCCGTATCAATCGTGATCTCCTTCACGCGCTTACTTTGCCCGCTCACAGTTCATGAGTTTATCACCAAGCAATTAGGTCGTTATTAATTACTGTTTTCATATCGATATCGCATGGTAAGCTATGTGCTGTCGATATCTATCACGTTAGTGCAAACGCTTCGGGCAAATCAACGGACATAGGTCAACAGAGTGCACATTGTGACATCTGAACAGCGACACTGTCAATACAATTCCGACTTTCGAGGAGGTAACACGTATTACCTCCGTCCGCAAAGAAATTGAAATCGATAATTTGATATCTTTTTAGAACTCGATAAAGAAAAGTTGCGTAAATCTCCGAGGTTTTTAGTGAAATCTATAAATTGAGAAATATAATTAGTGAAGATTTCGTCCAAAATTGTGGAAGTAAGTGCGTTGTGGAACTGGACGGCTGGTGATGTAGTGTCGGTGCACAACAGCAGCGAGATGGATACGATGATAAGCGTGTGGACGATGGTGGAGCATGTGCGGGTGGCCAGCGGGGCCGCCGAGCTCGCCATCTTCACCGCTATTCTCTACTGGTTCTTCACGTCCAGGTGTGTACTCTTCATCAATAGCTTCTCATATTCGGGAATAACTTCATGTATACTCCGAAAATCCTGTATTATTAATTTTATCATTATTTAAAATATTATATCCCTTGACATAGTCTGCCAAACAAACTAATTCTGAACAATATTTCTTAAATGGAATTGAGCTTATGCAACTTTAAATTAATTTACAAGACAACTATTTTAAAAAGGAGACCTTAATTTGAGCCGAATGTTGTAATTTAAGAAGCCGTGAATAAACACTTTTAACGGCGTGAAATAATAGTCAGAAGGACATGTGAAACTAAAGTAATAAGAAAATAACTCCGTAAAAATGGCAATCGCACGTAAGCGGAAACTTAAGTTCAGGTTATAGGTACGACGACTTTAAAAAGGACAATAAAATATAACAGACCAATCCTGCTCCCTCAGTCCTTTCATAAATATTAAGACTTAATGTTGACTCATAGCTGAAAATCTCATCGTGAAACTTTAATAAACTAAGGATCCCGTAAGAAAAACTTAAATAATTTTTCAATGAATTAAATGAAAGGGAAGGCAAAAGGTGCTTCAGAAAATAATTATCTTGCAAAAGAATATAACCTACTGTGTTAATAACAGTGGAATTTGACCAGCTGCTCTCCACATCTGTTAAATTAAAGTAAATTACATTTTAACAGTAAAGAGCCAACGAAAACTGTATGTATTTACACTTAATTTCAATTTTGCAACTATGCAATCTTTTCATCCTACTTCTCCATTTAATTGTACACTCTGTAAAATAACTAGCTAAACCACTACTTGGACACAATGTAATACATGTCTTGCTATATACTCAGGTCTAGACTTCTAATAATTGTGATTTAATCGAAAGTTGGTCTACTCTCTCTAGAAGCCTACCCACGATCGTTCAAAGCGATTGCCGTCTCTACTGCTACACAATTTATTTAATTAAAAACTAGATAATTGCCTGTGTACGCTGATACAGTCTTAGCGGGTACACTAATTGGTTTATCAAAAGGTCAATCTTGGTCAAACAGTTATAATTCCGCGCAAATTCATGTCGTTGATACCGTTCGCGTGAGATTCTTCCTTTTCCTGGATCAGGAGCATTTGTGTCTTTCTTTAGTACATTCTTCAATTGCAGTTTTCTTTGAATATAATTGTTTTAAAGGCTTCAAATTATTAATTTATTTTACTTCGATGCTACTTTTCCAAAGTTCCTCAATGTTCCATTCTTCTTCTCGATTTCATCACCTTTGTTTTGAAGTTTAGATAAATTTTGATTAAGATGGTTGCCGGCTACATGTGCCATTATTGTTTAAAAAAAAAACTTAATATATTTAATTGTTAGTGCTGTGCTTAGTTATTAATAATTAATTGTTAGTTGATAAAAATTGTTTTTACAACATTAGAAACACAATCTAGATATGGAAAAAATATTAAAAGAATTCGTTGATGTTAACGACCTCAATTCTGCTTCAAACTTTATTTATAAACATAGTCTGCTTCTTGATATAAAAACAAAGAATCGCATGTTTGAAAAAAATATTGGAGGAAGAAAAAACGGATGACGTAGAAAAAATGCGTAGTTCACAAGATAATTTACAATGTTTATATCATATTGCCGTTCATTGCGCGAATAAAATTGAAAAACAAAATAATACTAATCAGTGTATTGATAAAAATTGCATATTAGGCATAGATTATGGATACGATTATCATGCTTACCGAAATATTCGTAGCTATTAACGATTTTTCAATGATAATGCTGAGGTTTTTACGATTCCGCAGATAGAGCGGCTTATGAAATTTTCTACATATTTTACTAAGACACCTTAGTCATGGAAGTCGTGAAAGTTCAACAAACCTGTAAAATCGTCTCCTCCCTCCCTCTTTTTAATACTGTCGATTTCGTACGTTTTTCTCTTTAACTATTACTACCTATCCATAAATTCCCTATCATCATCTTCCTTTCTTTTCTACACTCTACTTGAAGTCGGTGCAATACTTTTTTATTCTTCCCCTGTTATTATTTCATTGATATCATTCCTAACACAATCCTTCCATCTTTTCCTTAATCTTCCACTCCATCCATCGACGTTCCCTGATCATATTTCCATTCATTGACTGAATAAATTCCTAGTCTATCTTCGTTATATTCGAAAGCCTAGACAGATAATATGCGAACGTTACACTAATGGATTCGTTAACTACAATGAATGTACTATTATCATTAACTATTACAGTTCAAGTATCGTTCGAATGTTCTGTATTATTGATCATGAGTATATCTGCTGGTCTACCTATGTGTATAAAATTTTCATTGTGCCTTGAGTGTGGTTATGGTTCATTAACTTTAATTTATTCACTGAAAGAAATAACAAAGGTTTTTTGTAATGTAAATATAGTTGTCTGTGCATTATTAGCAGAGTCTACAGCTCTTATGATAAACTTTCTCGGATGTGTTGAAATTGAAATTAAACTCGATGGTGCTATACATTGAATTCCTTTTGCTCAAACAACGTCCATTTTTTTAAACAATTTTGTTGCGATCTCCAGCAATGTATTGAATAGATTATTAAACTGGTTTTATGGAACTAGTCTTAGGTATTGAATTACTTTTAGTTTCCTTTTGGATATGAGTACTCATGATAATTCATCATTATTCTTGCATGGAACCGATCAACTGTGGAAGTAGAACTGTGCACCTGATTCATCACTCATTTTGATTCTTGGCACTGTGTTTTTCATTTCTTTGTTACACTGGTATTAAATTTCAAATTACTTTACTAAGCCACCGTTAGCAAAGCAGCGGTCATTTTGATGCACATTTTGGTTTTCCTAAGATGCCGAAAATAAATCGAAAATAATCTGTTCTCTATCTAGATGAGAATTTAACTTGACTTTGAAATTGCAATTTTTACATTCTTCTTTTGTGCCACAGATAATACTGTAACCACGATGCTCGATTATTTAAATAACAATTGTATTCTGCTAACTGTATAGGTTTTTTTTATTATGGCGTACGCCATTTATATAAATGGCGTACGCCATAATAAAAAAAAACTATATTATCTATCATTTTCAGCTCGTAAAGATATCTTTACGAGCTGAAAATGATAGAAATAAATGTTAATGAAGTCATCTGGTTATTTTCTTTGTGTTCCTGAGGTTATAAATGTCCATTTGTATTTCTGTGAGATCTAGCGTTTATGGCGGATCTATTTTATATTGAGGAAAAACAGTACCGTCAGCACGAGTTTTCTGTATTTGAGACGCAAAGTAAACTGGAACTTTGACGACTTCAAATTGACAATTTTCAAAGAAAAAATTGGTTCCTTCTTCGCACACCAGAGGCGCTGTTCCATATTTTCATACAAGAAACGCTTTAAATACTGGAAAAACTCTGTAAAGTAAAATAGTGAAAACTCGTGCTAGGGGTACTGAACATGTTCTAAAACATGTTTTTCAAAGGAGGATAGAGGGATATATTATTACTCTTGTTTATGATTAACTTCGGTATGACGTACTTTGTTTAGATTTTTTTTTAATTGTGTCATGAAGTCACTGGTTTAGTTTTGACAATAACCTGTGTCAACAGCCGGACAAATACGTCTATGTTTTGTAACAGTCGTACTGATATTTTGATTATGAAGACGTATAGTGACATGCTTTTACATTCTAAAAACAAACATAGTGAAACTGGTTAATCATTAACGTAGTTTTGATGCCTTCATAGTCATTTCTTTCTAATGATTCATAATCTTTCTGCTCTTATCTCATTTTTCTTGGATTCGGCGCAACACGTTTTTTTCTTCTATCCCCTATCAGACGTCATAGTTTAATTTACTTCTTTTTCATACATATCATTCCTTAGAAAAGTCATCCGTCTTTTCTTTGGCATTCCTCTTCTCCAACCATCAACATTCATACCCATCACTCTCTTAGTCACATGAGCGTTATCCCCCCTCATCTTTCATTCCTCCTAATGATTAATTTAAATCTGTTTACCTCGTTTTTCTTAAAAGAATTTACCCTTTTCTAAGAGAGATAAAATACCGAACTATTAACTTTTTCATCTTATCGTTATCTCCATTTCTTTCTTCATTAATAGCAGCTTCTTGCATACAATTATTATCATTGAACACTGTGAACCCGTAAACACTATTCAGTTTAATACATATCTCCTTCATAATATTATCATTCTGAGACTCAGAAGAAAGCAATACTCAACAATGGTCCAAGATTACAAAAGAGTGACGAAGCGAACCGTGTATGGATGTATAGGTTGGTTGTACTTAGCCTTTGTGCTGCGTACTTACCTACTGCTAACTTCGGAACAAATAAATGAAAAGATTTTTAGTATGTGTAGCTACCAAGATTGAATGCCTATACAAAGTTTCTTGTCCATGCTATTAACCGTTGAAGAGTTCCCTCGCGTGGAGACAATCCTGCGTGCAGAATCGTTTAATATCTATCATCAAAATGTATTGTCATCATAATCAAACGGGTGTACGAAATTTCAGCTCAATTGACTGTCGGGAACTGGTTTTAAATTCTGCTACAAGATTTGACCCAAACATTCTAGCAGGGAAAGTTAATGTATATACGTAAATATTATCATTTTTATAAAAATGTTATCACCAAAAATCACGTGTTGCATTCCGATTACTGATTTAAACCTTAACTGATAAAAAATTCGGAAGAGATTGTCAACGAAACGTGTTCGTGAAATATTGAAATCATATTTGCAAAATGATATGTTAACTAGCAGTTACGTCACTACTTAAGATAAGGGTTATTGACGTTTCAAGTTTAGAAAACCGGATCGGTGGACCCAGGTGAACTTGTAATCGATTCACGTCTTTCAAAACTGGAAATCTAGCATAACCTAACCTAGCTTTAAGCCTAAAGAGGACCAGAATTACAAGAGATGGCAATTATATCGCACCCACAAACGCAAAGAGCAATTGAAGGAAGGAACAGAGTGGGTTTTAGTAAGTACAACTCTGATAATTCCTTCCGTTCCTCACACGGTTTAATTTGACGATTCCCACCCCCCAAAAAATGTTCTTAATTTTGAAAGATCAATGCAAAAGTATACCTAGTAACCTAACCTTGCCATTTATTATGATCAGGTATAATGTAATCAGATCCCGCAGTCGAAAATTTGTAGTACCGTAATATGAATATGGAAGGCTCGCCCGTAGGCGTTGCATATCTTTTTGAGACAAATGACTCACTCAACTTAGAAGCCTAAACAAGAAAACCAAAAAATGTGCCGTTGCATTGAAGGACCATTTATAAATCTTCTGTCATAACAGACAAATGTGTTTTTGCGGAGCTATATTTTGTCTCCTCCCAAATTGATAAACTAGGTAGCGGTGATGGGCGGACGTGTTGTGAAACTTCAATGATCAATTGACGAAATTAAAAATATAAACTGAATATGCAAATTAAATAGTGCAGCACCTTAATTCTGTGGGCGTTGCTTAACTGGTCCTAACAAGTTAAATCATTTTCGAACACAAATGACTCAACTTCGAAACCGAAAAAAAAATGCTTGATACCGTTGTCCTGATGAGCCATGAGCTATGCTGTCACTATTACGACGATTACCTAAAAGCTAGACGATCTCCAAATATCTTATTTCGGAGCCTATTCAATACAAACGAACAATCAAATCTTTCCTCTTAAAATATTAGTATGATAACGTCATCAATGGTGTTCGTAAATGTCCGCTTTGTGCTCGGAGATTTTCGGCAAAAGTTAAAAATGAGAGTGACTGGAGAAAATTTAGTAGGATAGCATATCAAAGCTCACTCACACAGACCACTTCAGCCATCTTTGGTAGTTGCTGCCAATCAGTTTGATAGCTTCATTACCTAACACTGACATGGTTACTATTTACACACATGGTCAATATTTACCAAGTTTATTATTTGTTTTTAAAATTCCGAAATGGCAGATGATGATGCTGATGAAAAATTTAACCACTTCCACATTATGTTTTTTTTTTCTGATCTATCCTTTTTCTTGTCCACAGCCGCGTTGCCGACATGCTGGAGGTGGTTGGCGAACGCGTCGGAGGATGGTGCGGCAGAGACACAAGCAGCTCGCTCAGACAAGCGGTGCGCGCGCGCAAAAGACAGTCCGAACCTTATGCCAAGTTTGAAAGTGAAATCATTGTGAGTTGCTTTGCTTACCTTCTTAACATTTGCTCCATTTTCTATGCTATTATCGGTGTGCATCTTCTAATGATGTATGGTCTGTCGAAAGCATGATAAAGTGAAATGTGTTTGCCTGTACAGATTTGGCCATATCTGTGAGTAATCAAGGATCACATAATGTTACACTCTGTGTTTATTTTTCGTGAGTGTCACTGCACATATCTTTTTCTAGCAACAATTTATTTCGAGTCGACACAGCGTATTTTTTTACCTATTTGATAGACATCTCATGAGTCACCTCTTTTTAGCAATATTTCAAATAGTCCATCAATTTCCTATTCTTTGGCCACGCAGATATAATTAATTTTCAGTCAAAATTCTGCACTAGATTTAGTTTCTCATAATCTTTGAACCAAAATAGGTAAAATTAACCAACCTTTAAAGATATTCGACCAACTTCCGTTGAAGCAATTCCACGCCGTTAGTGTGTTAGTATTCAATCCATAGTTTCCGCTTTCCTTTTGTTGTAATGATATACTAAAAACTCGTTGTTTATCAAAACTGGTTTTAAACGTTTTAAGTAAATGCAGTATTTAAGACGTGTGAAGTATGAAACTAAATTGTATTAATACTTGAAGTTGTATGATGTTACTGCTCAACTAAACATGCTTTCCAACTTAGGAATAGATAATCAGCTTCCACTACTGGGACACAGGCCTTCTCTCTGTAAGAGGGAGCAGGCCCAGTGATAGCTGGTTGTATGTATTAACTAAGATAATTTTGAAATGCTCTTGGTATTTTTTTGCTTAATTCCAATTGATCTAATTATCTTTCATCATCATCAGCATTTAAAGGTAGTGCTTTTCTCTGCTCCAATCCAATCCTCATATTTATCTATGTCTTATGCTTTGCGTCAACTATCTATTTGGAAATCTTCCTCAAGGGTTTCTATTTTATAATCATCATTTGCAGCACTCTGTAATGCAATTTCTAAATCTCTTTACAACTTATATCTCGATCAACAAATTCTTGTAATGCCTTTTTGCATCTGCAGTCCCAGTTTCTCCCACTAGTGTGGCAATGGTCATCAGTGAACTCAAACGACTTTGTCATTGAGTGGCTCGTATATGTTACGTTAACCACTTGTTACGAGTGAAGTAACATTGTTATTATTATATTCATTATTTTTATTATTATACCTTCGCTGTCACGAAACGTTTTAACACGAACAACTTTAGGACCATTGCTAAATAATTCTGCAATAATTTTCAAAATCACGCTTATTATTTTTAACCCACATTCTGCTACGTGTGTTTTAACGCTGTTTATTTTCGGCATTTAAATTCTGATTTAAATGCCGAAAACATTTTATTTGCGACGTTCTCGTGTTCAGAATCTTTTGAAATAGAAGTGATTTCTTTAGACAGAATAATTTTGACTGTAAACAAACTATGATTTCGTTCATTTGCATGTTTGTTAGTCATAGTATTGTTTGATTTTGACTGGTCACGTTTTTCTCTGATTCTTTGAAAATATTCATGTGTACGCTTCATATTGGTAACTGGTAAAAATATATACAGAAATGAGTCAGATTCAGCGGTGATGTTTATTTTAAGTTTGGTGAACGAGAAAATATGTTAATTGATGCGCTCCATTACTGATACGGAATGGAAGTCCCTTTTATTAAAGGAAGATTAATGGCTACTTCGCTGCTTTTAATTTAAAAGTGTTCTTAATATTTCTGGTTATCTGTTCTGTTAGCTAATGTCAGTTAATTGAATGAAAGGAAAATGTTTGCATCCTCTTGATGTAATAAAATTGTTCCTTGATAGATTTGATTGTTCCTTGATAGTTACCTTGATAGATAACTTGTGATATATTTATTTTACTGGACAATTGCTTCCAGTGATATTTTTTCCACGTTATCTTTATTGTATTAAATTCAATTATAAATCTTAGATTTCAATGAGAATTTTTTAATATTGAAAAGGTTGCAGTTTGTTAATTTCTTGACTGCACGATCAATATTTAAAAATATTTGTCGTCTCTCGCCATTCACTCCATCTTTCGCGATCTTCCCCTTAAAGGTAGAATCAGAACAAAGAATAATAAAACTATTATTTCCACAGTGCCGCAGATCCTCGCTGTTCAGAATAAAGGAAGGTCCTATAGTACCAACTCCAACACCACAGTCCAGACCGCCAGCAGGACTGGCTTGTGGAAGATGTGCACCTGTTTCCAGGGTAAGTTTGTTACTATTATCATCTGACTCCAGGGTGGGTATTACAACGTCTTCCAGCCTTATTCCGACGAGTTAAAGTGACAGAGCTATACAATTCGTCTAGCGCCATCTCGTTCACTCACTGGAACAAACATGGTTTTAAGACGTTGTAATACCCCCCAGAAGTTGCATCTCCCTATTCTGTTTTGTTCAAATTTGATGCTTTCATAGTTGCGTAGGTCTCTTGCGAATGTTGTCACCTTTGGGTGGATATTATGAAATATTATCTTTAATTATTATTATTGAAACAAGGCTCTTGTTAAGACCTTTTTCACAATACACGATATTGTGTGGTGTCAACGAAACAAACATTATTTAAATATACTATAGATGGGACAACTTTTTGATAAATAAAATCGTAATCTATTGAAAAGTACCTACTAAGTAACGTGTCTAAAATAACAATTATTATATTTTACTTCAAAACATCACTAGATTAGATATGGGATCATAATTTTGTCATTGACAGTTTTGCTGAAAACCTCCTCTGAAAATTAATAATCTATCTCGGTTGCTATCTGTCCATTGGATCTTTGTTAACCGATCAATGACCGATAATGCGTATCCGAGTCTTTAAGATGTCCAATCAGAAACAGCCGTCAAAAACAAAAGAACAATATTTGGATTGACATTAAATATTAATTTTTAACATAAACCAGTTTCAGAGATATATCTCAATACTCTGCAACAAAACTTTTAAGAAGTAATATGCTGCGCGATTTACTGCAATACAACGACGATATTTACTAGACTCCTAATAACAGGCGACCGATGTCTGTCAACACATTAGGCAAAAAAGTCTAATATCCGTCTTATTTCGACCACTCCTGTGAGCCGTAAACATACCTTGAGACAGAACAGACCTTGAGTTGTCTAATCACAACGCAGTACCCCGTCCCCCTCGCTTATATAGTACCTCAGCGAGTTGACAGAATAGTTTTTGTTCCTTATATCGTGCATGCGGAGTCTAGTAATATATCGTCGTTGCTGCAATATCATTTATTTGATCATTTTATATTTGAGTAAATAAATACTACCTACTTACCGTTCTCTTATGTACTCTTTTAGCCATTTATTTACCTTCCGTCGCAAGCCTTGACCGTAATATTTTTAATCGCAACTGTTTATTTAGTAACACTGAAAAATCTAGATATTGTCTACAGTTTTAATGTTTTTTTCAGATAGTTTAAACTATGTAATCGTAAATTAATTACTAAGGTTACTTACTGTAAAAAAAATGTTTTTTCATTGTATTTTCAGCATGTATTTTTCATGATTAACATTGAAAGATAATATCGGGTACTGAAAAGTGCAATTTTATATTATTAACATTATCACATCATTACAATTTGCGTGTCATCAAAACAACAATGTAATGAAGGTTATTATTACATGTGAACAAATAGTAAAATATACCTTTATTCTATAGAATGTCTAGTACCTAAATTAAAATGATGTACAATGCAGCAAGGTATTAATTTGGTTCTACATTCCGTATAAAATTCTAAAAAAGTTTGGCCTTCGAACCGGATCCTTACCTGAGAACTTTTTGTTTTCAGTCCTGTTTCCTAAATAAGTCGTGAATAATTGGTACTGAAATTAAAGTGCATTCGTTCAGTAATAGATAAAAGCGTTTTTTGACAAAGTATTTTTATTTTCTTTATGCATTTATTTCAAAAACCTTCACTTGTTGACTCACATTTAACTTTAGTCGGAAAATAAAAGAAAACAATGTACAATGCAATAAATTTTCAAACAAAGACTTCCATATGGGCTGATTAATTAAATACGCAGTACGAAGGTTCGTTATCAGTATCAAGGCTCAAAGAGCAATGTCTTCCGCACTAAAGTGTGTTTTTTGTTCAATCGTCCGTATGTTAAACTCGAACTGCGTATTATTAGTAGGTTGACTTGATACTGGAGTTTTTTTGTGCTACTAACACATATTAATGAAGATTTGAACTGGGTTGTCCTAGAAATGAAAAATCAGAAAAGACGTGACAGTCGCCAATCTGCACTGGATCCTAGTTGGGCAGTACCGTAACAAGCTTTTTATGCACCTAGTGGGAACTTCTTTAATTGCGCCCTGATTTGGCCAATTGTGGTCCTGATCTGGCCAACTATGGTCCTGATCTTGCAAAATATGGTCCTGATCTGTTTACTTCTGTAACTGCGCCCTGGTCTAGTCAATTGTGGTCCTGATCTGGCCAACTATGGTCCTGATCTTGCAAAATATGGTCCTGATCTGTCAAAATATGGTCCTGATCTGGCTAATTATAGTCCTGATCTGGCTTATTATGGTCCTGATCTAGCCAATTATGGTTAAAAAAAGAAGCTCCTGACACATGAGCTTCGCTTATGAAACGCCTGGGAATCAAAATCGGTACCTTCATTTTTATCCTCGTTGACACTAAGTTAGATCTAACTTACTTTTTATTGCTTGACCTACAGTATTGTTTTTCTACTTCCTTGTAACCCTTAATTTGGCAAGACCAAAAAAGTTGAAGTAGAAAGTTGGCGTTAATATATTGCATTAATAATTTAATATGCATTCAAACTTTACGGGAAAAATAATAAAAAAAATATTTCACGAAGGGTTTCCTGAAAACAGAACGTAAAGTATACTTAACAAAATCCTATGGCTAAAGAATTAAAATGTATATAATATTATATAATATGTATATAAAATAATGTTTACATGCAGTATTTCTATGTAGTAAACAATTTTCACTTAGTTAACACCATAAGTAACCATTAGTTTTGGTACAAATTTCATCAAACAGATTGTCAGAACTGAAATCGATGAAATAATTGAATTCTTTCTTTCTATCGGGACCCTAGAGCTTTCGCACTTTTCTGGATCTACTTTCGCACAATGAAGAAAACTTCTATGAGACCATTTAAACTTGATTACATTGTCGTTTTGGGTACAGGGGCTATCTAGATCAGGTTAAGTGAAGTGAAGTGGAGACAGAACACAGCCTTTCTGTCTCCGACGATTTGCTAGTAGCTGTAGTACATGTTGGTAGTGGCACTAGTGGCGCAAAAGCCAAAATTTGTGTAAATTGTAGAGAGGAATCAATTACCTGACTGAGAATGCATCATTTCATTGGAAAAGGTGCTAAAACTGCTATTTCAATAAGTCTCACCATGCAGATTTGTTGAGTATACTTTACAGAACAAGATTACTCACCATCGAATTTTGTTTAGTATACTTAACAATCAAATTCACTGACTCCTCGTGTTCATATCCAGGTGAAGAATGGATTTCTTATATTTTTAACCTATTGATTACACAATAAATAAATAGAAATAAGCAAAATATGTATCAAAACTAGACCAAAACCTAACAAAAATAAATATTTACATTTATGGCTCACAGATGACATTGTCTCATTGTCCTTTCTGGTTCGCTACTGTCAAGGAAAATATTGACAGGCCGGTAGAAACTTTTTCCTACTAAAATTAACTATCATTGAAATATTCCTAGCCCATAAAATTTGAAATCACGGAAGAAAATTTGACTCTAGATTTTTTCAAAAGTTATGTTCAGTATACTTTACGGTGCCAAATTAAGGGTTAACCATCGAAAAGCTGTCTGAAAAGATTACTATTAGCGATAAGACCCCTTATTGTGTCATCCTTGTTATAACTTATATCTTGCGAAGTAATAAAATAATTTGTATATTTGATAATTTGTATGGTTTTCATAATAAAGAGAATTCTATCTATCTATCTCATTCACTAATAGGGAAAGGAGAGAGGAGGAGAGTGGAGTCTAGAAACCCATATAAGATAATATCTTCTGATCTAAAAATGCAAATCACAGTGGCCTCCTGGTAACCGGAAAGGGCGATGCTGTCAATGAATGGATAACAATGTATTGATATGCATATGAATGCCCGAGTGAGGACGCGTTGACACATATCATACAACATGAAGGACTTTTCCTTTGACCAGTCATTTTAAAACCTTAGTCTATATCGATCAGTATGTGTATAACCATTTGATGGCCGGCACATATAGCATGATACCGTAGAAACGGGTATAGATAAAAAGAGAAAATGTATTTATATATCTATCGTAAGGTATGCTCCTGAGAAAACTATCCCTATCTGGTAGTGAGATCACTTCGTACTAAGCATGGCCGATAAGGCGCGATCATGGCACTTGCAACATCGAAATATCGGGAACTCAAAGAAATAGTTAACCACGGAAGATATCCCGTAAGTGACATTTTAAGTTTAGAAGCAAACCGTGATAGTTTAAAAAAGTGTTAAGGTATCGGATACTCGGTCGCGGGAATTATTTCCATCACCGTAACCTCGGCACATAAAGGGCTATTGAAGGACACCGTGGATTTTAGTTAGTATAAGTCTGACAGTCCCTCCCGCCCTGCCTGGGGTGGGAGGACTCATTTGTTGATTTTATCACGATAAAAAAAAGGTTTCGGATACTTACGTCGCCTTGTGTACAGAACTTACGCCCTTATCCTTTCTGAAGATCATCATCAATAACGTCGTTGTATGCCCTTTAAGTGCGTCTCAGCTCAAACTTATGCACTCGCATCAGACTTGTTTATAAATAAATATGCAAGCTAGAACAATACACAATATACATTCCATTACGGCTAAACAACATCGTGATATAAGAAAGGCAATTAAAAATGGTGGCAGAATGTTTATGAGTATGCATAGATGCAATATAGGTGGGTACTGTAGGTCACTACTTGATAATTATTTACTAAAGGTTGATGTATTTCATTTTATAGATGACAAGCGAATTGCTCGCTACGCTCAGGCGCAATGTGAAAATGAAATGTAGTCTATGTCACTCAGGAATAATTGAGCTTTCTACGGGTGAAAGAATTCTTCAAACCGGTTCTGCAGTTCCAGATTATTTCTAACAAACAGATTCATTAAATTCTTTATAAAATTAGGGTAAACAAGCCAATACCTCAGCTTCTCCCGGATTCAATACACCAAAAACATCCAACGCTATCCAATCCATCAAACTGGGAAAAAACATTTTCATTGATTTTTTGCGATTATGTGTGGTTTCGGAGATCTCGTCTTGTCTATATACAGCATAATTGTAACTGTACTAACATCATTCGATGCTCTGGTCGATTCAAAGCTCCAGAGCCTTGAACATCGGCGCCGTGTGGCCAGCCTGTCGGTTTTCTATCGGTTACATTTCGGAGAGTGTGCGATGGAACTCCACAATTTGATTCCGCCTAGCCCTTTCCATCATCGGACTACAAGACGTACGGCAATGCGCCATCAATATATGGTGGACATCCCTCCGGTGCGTACAAAGCGTTTTGGCAATACCTTTATTGTACGCACAGCTAAGGAGTGGAATTCCCTGCCGGCTTCTGTATATCCCGACAGCTATAACCTTGGGGTCTTCAAGTCAAGAGTGAACAGGTTACTTCTAGGCAAGCGTGCTTCACCGTCGACCACATCTTCGCTTTCCATCGGGCGAGATAGTGGTCAAACGCGAACCTATCCATAATAAAAAAATAAAAAAAAAATCTCTCTTAATGCTGTCTTGATGACGCATAGATATTCAAATGAGTATACTTCTAAAACCATCAGAAGTCCCAACACGTCTTCCAGTGCCACATGTCACAGAATTTTACGAATCTCTCATACAAATTGCGCGATATTTTTCTTGACTAACCTGACGTTTGCACTGTCGTTTAATTCATTATTTTTGCCTTTGATAATTATGTAGTAAAGTGATCTTTATTGTCTTTGCTATAAGGTTTGTGTTAGCGTCAAAATAATGATGCCATTATCATCAGCCTAGTATTTTCCCAACTTTGTTGGAGTGGAGAAAGTTTAACTAGATGCAACTGAATATCAGAATTTACATGGAGTGACAGCGTAACTGATATTCAGCCCAGTGAATACTAAATAGTATGATACTCCTTTTTAACACTGGCTGTCAGATTTTCGGCATCTGTATTGGCTTGTTAAATCATAGCTATACGATTTCAGTCTATAATGGATACTCCCCATCCACCAGTTGACCATCTTCGCCCGGGGAAAAAGGAGGAGCATGTTAGACTCGACTGACTAAAACATACGGTGTCGAATTCTGGCTTATGCAGAAGGTTTACTCATTCAATAGCCGCTCCGCGAACTAACCTAGGCTAGTGCAGCTTAACCTTGAAGATCGACCGATATTATTAAGTCACGAGCACTTCATCAAGTTGCCAATTGTCATGTAATTACTCCGAGGTTAATAAAGGGAACAGTACCGTCCCTGTGATCAGCCGGAACAAACACTCGCTGTGGATCTATTTTAGTTAAAGGTTATCCGACTTCTTGACCTAGAATTTGTATTATGTGTGACGTTTGACGCTGAATTTAAATTATACTATCAGGTACTTTCAATATTGTTGTTACACCTGATCTTTTGTGTATGCGTATCCTAGTTTCTGGCCTAACCTTTTCCGTTCCTTTTCCCCCTCCATATATGCTCCTTTTGTGCCTATTGGCATTGTTTTGTTCTATTCTGCCAATGGACCGTAGGAAGTAGAAACTACTTATTTTTCTACTCATCCACTATTTTCTGATTAATTTCGTTGCGGGTTCCAATGCAGTAAAATTCACTTTCCAGATAAAGTCCTGGAGAGTGAATTTAACTGTGATTTTCTGGTGATCGCCATGTTCATTCTGGCTTTCAGGAGCGAACGTGGTTTGGGAATAGTATCACGGGTTTGTCCCAAAATCAGAAGCCCTCCTGCTGGATTGGATACCCCAGTAGGCGACAGTGCTATTGAGTTTTTTCTTTACAGTATTCTTAGTAGCTGTCAAAAGCCTAGATTTGTGTTGGCAATAGACTTGTCTCCATTGGCCTGGAACTGATGAAAGTCTGGATGTACTAATATAAGGACACCTCTACTCCTTGTGTGAGCACTGGGTTTTCCATGAAAGATTTCTCGTGAGCCAAAGTCTAGATTTGTGTCAGCAATAAACTGGCTTCCATTAGTCCAAAGAGAAAGTCCTGCAAACTCAGAACTTGAAAGGTTACGACAACATTTAAAAGTGTCCTTCGAAGACGGTATAATGTATTTCGATGACTCCTCACAGTGCCCATTTAAGGTTCCTGATGATGACATCTGTCCTTTTAGTTCGTCTTTCAATGTTGGAAAGATATTTTTCAATATTTATATCGGTATGCGATGCACTTTTTAGCTTGTCAATGATTTTTAAGTTATGGCCGCCGAAGCTGACGACTGTTTGAGGGAGCAGTCCATGTAGGCCTATATGGACAGCTACCTTGAGCAGTCAGTTTATACTTGGTGACTGCTTGACCTCAGCAATCACCCAAAACATGGCGAATGCTCAATCGGATCCGTATGTGTGTACGTAAAAAAGACGTGTAGTTTATGCAGTCTTGGCTTGAAGCAGTCAAGCAGTCCGTATTATGGTCCGTACAATAGAGGAAGTCATAAAACAGATACTTTGCAATCATTTGCCAAACTGATATTTTTGTTGATTTCATCCTATTTAATTTATGTAAATGATAAGTTTCTACAAACAATTAACTCCATTTGTTTTTTGTTAAATTAATTATTATCCCACAACCCACAATAATATTTTTATTTTTCTTGTTCTAGCATAAAAAACGATAGTTAATAATTGTGGAAACAAGTTAATGCGTAAATAGGTTTGGACTCAATTCAACAACAATGGGCATAAAAAAATAATTTTATAAAACAACGTCAATGTATTTACAACAATTATTTCCGTCTTAACTTTGTAAGTTTAAAGAAAAAAAAACTAGTAATCTTTAACTTGTGATCAGAGTTTTAATAAAAACGTAATTAGGCTTGTTGACACGTTTAATATATTGCTACCACTTCCTGGGAAATCAATTTTTTTCTTATTGTTTTGAAATGTTGGAATACATTGGTACACAGGGTTCAATGAATTTTATTCCAGACTTATTTGGCGGAGACTATACAGGTTTTACTAAAATGTAGCGCGTATCCTGTACTAATTTACATGAGACAGTAGATCGTATTACAACTATAGAAAAAATCAAAAAACAATCTACCTTCTCTCGCCAATGTTTGCCAATTACTTCCTTGGTATGCCTGTCTACGTTTCGCCAAATTATTGACTTGCGGTTGAGGTCAATGACTCTAGTTTATGGCCATATACTTTTGGCTTGTTTTTCTACACACACGTGATGGAATTACTTAGAAATGACTGGTCGGTCAAATTGCTTTGGACAAAAATATTTTTAAAAAATCAATGGTTTTTTTATAGTATGTGATTTGGCATTAAAATTAGGTAGGTACCTCCCAAACAAGCCAAGAATGGTAAAAAAACGCAACTGGTTTTTAACTTTTTAATAAAATGTAACTTTTGTTTACATAGTAATGGGCTAAATTCGACCATTTTTAGATGTTAAAAAAATGTTATCAAGGCCTAATAATTATGACGGGGCCCCCTCACAGAGGGCCAAAGCCTGCCGGGGTCACGGGACTTATTTCCATCACCGTGACCCCGGAATATAAAGGGCTATTGAAGGACACGGTGGATTTTAGTAAGTACAAGTCTGCCACCCCGGGCAGGGCGGGAGGACACCATTGATGATTTTACCGACTTATTCGTCAACTCGCCTGCAATTAACTCGCTCGCTCGGGCGACTTGGCAGCTTCCTATTTTACCTATTTTTGTTGTCGTCAACTCGCAACTGACCGAAAAATGGTACAGTCATCTATAAACGTGTTATAATAAATTAATATAGAAACCTACTTTATAGTATGAGGCGCTGTAAGATCAACTATCTGGAATTTTATATTAATTGTATTTTTGTAAAAACAGTATAAAATACCTGTATACTATGAAGTACCTTTATTAAATGATTTAAATACCACCTTTTCGTGCAAGCCTAGTACTTTTGTGATAAATAGATTTTGCCCAAAACTTGTATGTTGAGACAGAACTGTTAAAATGAAAAATACCACCTTGATTTTATGCAGTCCTAGTACATTTTTGGGTATTGAGTATTCGCCAAAAGATTTTTTTAGTTTTGAAGACCGTTCGTTGTGCGGCATGAAAACCTTCAGCATGATTCTGTTCTCCTAGTACTTTTTGCTTTAATTCCTCATTTAATTTCGGCACCAAAACCTTCTTCATGATCCTGTTCTCCTGGTACTTTCTGATTAGATTTCACATTGAATTCTAACTTATGAGAAAAATCATTATTACATATGTCTTTGTGCTTTTATTTTATTCATGATCTCAAAACAACTCCGCCCCTAAGACGACCCACTGGCCCTCAATAAACCTACTTTACACGTTTAGTGTCATAAAAGTGTGAAGAAGGTTTAAATAAATTAAATGTTAAATTTATAGAAACACTTTTGTAAACGACTGTAAATACGTCAGATTTTCGCTTAGTTGCGAGTTGACGACAACAAAAATAGGTAAAATCGGAAGGTGCCAACTCGCCCGAGCGAGCGAGTTAATTGCAGGCGAGTTGACGAATAAGTCATTTTAATTTTACCACGCAAAAGGCCCAATAATTGCCCTGGCATCCACCGAAAAATAATTTAAGTGCATTTAGAATAAAATATGATAAACCTAGTATGTTTTTAAGAAGGTAATTAAAAGATTATAAAATAAGATAGGTCCGTATTCTAGAATGATGATTTTTCATTATTATAATATCGAGTCATGTGATGACTTAGGCGTCGTCCTCAACAGGGCCTAATCTTAATTCCCACTCAATCAGTAATTATAATAAAATTAATACCTACATTTCTCTTAGCGATAACCTCAAGATATCAAACGCGAGTACAAAGGTACTTTTAATAATATCGAAATTATAAATTCTAAAAAGAAAAATAAGTTTTCTTCCGGATGTCAATGACTTAGTTTTTTATTTCACTGAGTTTTATGCCACCGATTACGACATCTGAAAAAAAGTTTTTTTTTTTTAAGGACTTAATAATTAATATTTGAAACTTTTTGTAGAGGAAACAGGGTGTGTTTTGTGATTACGTAAACAATGCTTAGAGATGCGATAAAATAGAAGCGAACTCGATTGAATGCTGTAATTTTATGAAGAGTTACCTCAATTTCTCTAGGATCTCATCATCAGATCCTGTCCTAGTGATCACCTGAAAATCTATTTATTTATTTAAATCGGTCCTGGTGTGTCTGAGAAACCGAGAAACAAACTTATACAGAAGAATTAAGAGTCTGTCCCTTTTTTGAAGTCTGTTAAAAATTGGAATAAGGTCATCACAAATTTTAATTTTTAACCGACGATAAAAAAGGAGGAGGTTCTCAATACGACATGTACCTATATACATATTTTTTTTAAACTCCGCACTTAAGACCCATTGACACGCTTCAAGAACTTGCATGCAAGTTTGACTACATTTCGGTATTTATTTGATCAACTGAATTTATTATCTATTCACAGTCCGCAATGTAGTCTTACGTACATACAACTCGGATCGAATTTCTTGCTACGTGGAAACAGGCCTTTCTTTGTAACCACGTTTTGTTCCAAATTTTTTAGGTGGCAACTGAATAGGATGTAATTAAGTTATCTAAAGGATTAATGTTTTCAATCTAGATAATTAACCTAGGTGGTAATAAAATAGATCGCACATCGAAAGCGCAAAAATGATTAGATTACGAACGCTAAGTACACGAGTTTTTGCACAGGAATCTTTTCTTTTATCTTTAAATATTTCATGACGGTGATTGATCTTTCTAAAATCCACAAGTGTACGTAGTTCGTAATTAGGGATTGCATAATATTAATTAAAATATGTGATAGTTAAGATTCAAGAGCGATTCGTATCCTGTATGACAAGTTTGATTTAGAGAAAAATGATCTATTTTTTTATTTATTTCGCCTTATAATTTAAATTTGTCGTTTATTTTATTGATGTTTATTTTGAAACAAATTTTGGTCACGCTCTAGTGACACGTGAGACTTGTGGAGAAGTAGTCTAAACAGGAATTATGATGATTATCTAGTAGCATCATCATCTGCCTAGCCTTTTCCCAACTATATTGGGGTCGGCTTCCAGTCAAACCAGATTCAGCTGGATATCAGTATTTTACATGGAGCGACTGCTTGTCGGACCTCCACAACACAGTAACTGGGCAATACCATACCCCATGGTAAGACTGGTTGTCAGACTTTAGAGCTTCTGACTAACAGTAACGACTGTCAAAGATTTACAAATGACAGCCGGGACCAACGGCTTTACGTGCTTTCCGAGGCACGGAGGAAACTCGCTATGACAGATGGTCACCCATCCACAGACCAACCTCGGCAAGCGCGGCTTAAACCGGAAGATCGACCTGTGCGGCTGTAATAATTTAGCCACGAGCTCCTCCTTATCTATTATTGATTATTATCTAGTAGCAAAGTATTTAAAATCCTATAGGTATTAAATTAGGGCCCACTTAGAGAATGGAAGAACTTACACGCAAGTTTGTCTACATTGCGGACCAATTGATGAACAATTAATTCAGTTGATCAAGGAAAAATCCGCAATGTGGTGAACGTTGCATGCAAGTTCTTGGGTTGTCTTAATGAGGCTTTAGAATTTGATCAAAGACACTCTTTTCTTTGGCCTCAATGGTGCTTAAAGATGAAACAGACATGATTTAAAAAGCATGTTAGTTGTAAGTTCTGAAAGCACCACGCTATTTTCTAAATATGACCATGTAATTATTTTATTGTATACTGTTCAGGAAACCTAAAAAAATATGCTTTTATATGTACAGTCAGCATCAAAAGTTGCTGACCACATTCAAATTTTCAAAATAGTTGTACAGCGTAATAATAGGCAATAATACGGTGTACAGCGATTTTGAAAACCTGAATGTGTTCAGCAACTTTTGATGCTGACCGTACGAAGTTTATTCGCCCAGTTTTTTATTTACTGAAACGCCATTTCCATTGTAACGACGGACATAATATTTATCTTATCCTTTACAATGTTATTGTAAACAGCCTTAAACAGGTCATTGACATCATGAAAATGTCCTTTACTATTTAACTTTGTGTTGCGTCCTCAATTTTCTTTGCACATTTACATACAAAGAAATTACTTATTTTTCAGTCATCAATATACCTACATACATGAATCGCTATATTAATTAATAAAATCGGTCAAGTAGTTGCGGACAGACAGACACACAAGTGTTTATAAACATTTTTTCATTAGATCGTACGGAATCTTAAAAAAAACGTTCTTATTTTTTTTGGTATTTTAACTAATAGTTAGCCTAACTATTGATCAAACAACTGGAAAAAGAGGAGGTGATAATTATTATAGCTTAGACGATCTTATCTAATTTTTATTTTTTCTAATTTTCCAGACCGAAAATTCGAGAAAAAAAAGTGTTATTGAACTACAATTATGTAGTTTCGGACTGAACGTTATTTTCAATAATAACACAAAAACTAATGCTAAATATGAATAAGTAATTCGCAACACTTATAATTAGCATTATTTTTTTAATATTTTAGAGCGAAGTCACAGCACATAATATTATGTTACAATGTACCTATGTAACAACATAATAAACGCTATAAATCATGAAAAAATCTCATCGAGATATCATGGACAATGCAAATAAGCGTATAATTTTAAGTTTAACAAGATTAAAACGTAAGATAATGGAGAGCAAATAAATTAGTTTTAATTATGAAAAATCTACATATCCAGGACATAACAGATGATACTAAGTTATATTATTGTAGGCTAGAAGTTAATCTATTATGTACTCAGTTTCTAGGAATTCTAGGCCTCGTATTTCGAGGTCTTTATTCCTAGAGTAGCGCATAACTTCACAATGTGACACAGAAAATGAAAATGTCCAGAAGCCTCAGAGAAAACAATAATTTAGTTAGTCTATCAAGTTCTAGGGGTCTAAAAAGGTCTACAATCTATATTTGAAATTATCTAATACTAGTGACCATTTTCAGGTTTTAAACTTATCCTGATAAGCAATGCTATAACGATATTTATGACTGCCATTCAACTGTGTTTTATATTATGAATCCCGAATGCTTCAATTTGAGCTGATGCTAACTCCATCATTTGGTTAATTACTAACTAAAGCCTGTGTTGATGAATGCAGGGGAAGGGGAGGACAAAGAAAAGAAATGATATGAAAGAAAGATAGAGAATTGAAGAAGAAAACTTGTAGCACAGACCCTGAAAAAATGGGACAATAGCAGGAAGGTGATAACTTACTCAAGCCTTACCGTTTGGTTTTCTAATTTCTATCCTTCTTAAAACCATTGTACGAAGTGATTCCTCCATTTTATAATCTTTGTATTACTCTTTGTAATTTACAAATGTACTACCGACCTTACGGTATTCCCTGCGGCCGTGCGTGTTGTGCATGCTAGAGAGGCGACCCGCTTCGTCTTCGCACCATAGACAAGGCCTCGTGGCACACGGTACACCTTTCTAGTTAAGTTATTAGAATAGTAGAATTTAGTAATATTATGAGAACTTCGTATCTCAGCACAAAAAGGAATCGCCTTACCACTAAAAGATAATCGTCTGTTAAACGCTTGTATAAAAACAGGTGTAACTGCAAAACGACCCTTATATCAACGTGAAATGTCGTTTTGACGTTGACAGTTTTTTCAGACAAGTGCTCAACAGATGTTTATATTTCTTGTGCAAAGACTAGATAGACTTTTCTTTTTCTTGCCAAATAAATGGGGCCTAACCTAGCTACGTCAATCACAGCAGAAAAGTCAATGGCGTTATTTAAAAAGTCTGAGTCAGAAGGATTTCCATAACACCCAATTATGTCATATTTAAGTAATTAGCGATCTACTTGGGTATCAATATTTTGGTGATTAGGAGTTCGAAATGGTTAACGATTAACCTTTTGTCTAACGCAGTACTTAGCAGCTATCACTTATAATATACTTAACGTAAGATTAAAATGGTGTTTTAATTGCAGCTAACTAACTGACTGTCTAATTTGATTATCTCCTGACCTCGTTTTCGTTTATCATATGTAATTAAATCATTGTTATGTAACTTTTGATGCTTAAGCATATGAATTGAAAATGTATACAGGGCGTCACACGGCGATGCCACATGGAGGGAAAGTACCTTAAATATTGTAGATGGAACATTTTACTGAAAGAAGACATTATTTTAATTTTAAAAACAAATTAAACTGCATTCATAGATTTTTAATAATTACATGGTTGAACCAGGAATCGAACCGTGGGATACCCTGTATAATACCCGCATAATAGAGAATCAACTACACCAAATCGGATATTTTGACAAGGACACAAGTACCAAGACTTATAGTAATGAGGTACACCTGCAAAACCTTTCAAGGGTTAAAGGTTTGATAGCTATAACCTTGGGATCTTCAAGTCAAAACTGAATAGGTTACTTCTAGGCAAGCGTGCCTCACCGTCGACCACATCATCGCTTACCATCAGGCGAGATGGTGGTCAAGCGCGATTTAAATATAAAAAAATACGGTTTAATAAAAGATTGTGTGATGAGCATGATCATTTGTTCTGTGTCTGGGTGTAATATATCTATAATATGTATGTATTTAAAAATATACTATAAGTATGTTTATCAGTTGTCTAGTACCTATAACACAAGCTCTGGGACTAGATGGCGTTGTGTGATAGTTGTGGAATATTATTATTATTATCTACAATAGTCCATCATAATAATGAGATTGCACCGCTCACAACCGCATATTATAATACAATATCCAGTTCAAGTACAATTTACACATTGTTATGTCATCTAATTTTAGAACGTCGGTCTTCGTAACTAGCGTTCATTTCAAAACTGAACACTTTTATGAATCATGCGATTATATTGAGAAAGATACTTTATGAATCATGCAGTTATATTGAGAAAGATATTGATGCTGTTCGCCTGCGCCTTCCCACTGCTGGTCTTCTAGTACTTGGAAAGGCAAAGTAATTAATAACTTGTAGGTCTAAACCTAGGAGAACCCACGAAACCCAAAGAAGTTTCGAAATTCTCCTTGAGTTTTGAATAACGCACTAAACGTTTCCAAACGTCGTTTATAATGAGGACAGGGAAGGAGTGGAACTCTCTGCCTGCGTCTGTGTTTCCGAACGCATACAACCCTAATCTCTTCAAAGTTAGAGTGAACAGGCTTCTTCTGGGTAAGCTCGCTCCATCGTCGACCTTTTCTTAGTCATTCCTGACCTAGACTAAAGTCAAGAGCTAAACCATCTCACATAAAAAAAATAAACAATAAATTAAGAATCTGTAGTCGCCTACAGAAGTATTGAAGTCATCTTCGAAATACGGATTGAAGTTGCAGTTACCTAAAACAACACTTATTCTTCTCTGATGTAATATTTCATGAATATTTCTAATCTCTCTATTTCTTGGCTACGATCTTATATCTTCGTGATGTGTGTTTTCATCAATCGTTCTGTCACTATCATATTTTATTTTGACAATTCTGATTCTTCTACTATTCACTATATCTACACTATCTTTCTCATTATAATCATCATTATCATCATTCTTAGCCCGACTTCACCCTCCGCTAGAATACCTCTCTCTATTACACCTTAGTGCAATTTATATCTTCCATCTACTTTTCTATTTACCACAAAAAAACATCTTTCCGACTCAACAGGTTTCCACAAACGAACACAAGATAATGCTTATGTTTATATTTATTAGCAGGCAATCAAGCATCTATGAATAATTTGACTACCGTTACACAGACACGCCCACTTTGCGCGCGATTTCGGACATTGACCTCAAGTAGGCTATGAAGAATGAAGGGATATTAGATTTTTTCGCACATTTTGTTTTTTTTTTTTGGAAAAAGTAGTTTGTGGCCAGTATTAACGTTTTAAAGAGGTTTGAGTTGCGATAAACTTCTTTTGTTTTTCCACGACTTAGTTCTAGTAGATAGATAGACAGTGTAAGGAAAACCAAAGACAAGATAGGTAATTGGAAGGAGTTTAGTTTTAGCACTTTTAGCTATGGTATTAGTTAGTTAATGACAGACCATATTACGCAGACTACTAGTAAAATGTAACATTATGCAGAAAGATGATGAACACAAGAGTATAAAACGGCCACTTTAAGCTGTATTCCTTATCATACACTTCGCAACGCAACGTCATTGGCTGCTTTTTAACCGACTTCAAAAAAGGAGGAGGTTCTCAATTCGGTCGGTATATACAGGGTGAATTTTTCAACTGGGCGTGGATGGCTACTTTCGAAACTATGAGGAATATCGAAAAACGTTGAAACGAGTCTCGAGGCCGATTTTGACGAAAACTAAAACTGCATCATTGGATTTTAGAAAAATCAAAAATCCTGGCCAGGAATCAAACCCGCTGATTTTGGAAAAAAAATCACACCCTATATTATTACACCGTTCGATAGTGTTGCTAATAAGGATCAAATTCTGGGAAGTAATCATATACGGCAAACTTAGGGAAATGGCTGATTTTTATGAAATTGCTATTTTTCCATGTTACTTTACATCTACTGAGCCATAATTTATTCGAAATATAAAATTTCATTGTTTTCAATGTCTCACTGGATTTGACGTTTCAACAATCCCACTGTACTTAGCAATACGACATTATTGAGTTGAACTAAAAATAGCATTATTTTAAAGAAGAAACGGTAACTTAGGTTTCAAATACAGTCTTTGCCTTGAAGATTAATCAGTTTTATTGTAATTATACGTTTTCCTTAAGTTTGCCGTATATGATTAATTCCCAGAATTTGATCCTTATTAGCAACACTATCGAACGGTATAATAATACAGGGTGTGATTTTTTTTCCAAAATCAGCGGGTTCGATTCCTGACCAGGATTTTTGATTTTTATAAAATCCAATGATGCAGTTTTAGTTTTCGTCAAAATCGGCCTCGAGACTCCTTTCAACGTTTTTCGATATTCCTCATAGTTTCGAAAGTAGCCATCCACGCCCAGTTGAAAAATTCACCCTGTATATACAGAGTGTTTCTTTTAAATGGGCCAAAAGGGAGAAATCCTTATCCATAAGAGATACGGGAAAACATTCTCAGGAACCTTTAGCTCTTTTTTGATACTGATAATTTTGGCGTTTTTATTTTTTTGGTCAAGTGTGAGTTGTTGTATTAGGGATCGTTCACCTTAGGGAATACTGCAAGTTTCATCGAACTCTGTTTAGCGTTTTTTGAGATAGGGAATTTACTTGGAACTTTCTTTTATGTACACAACATGGGCGATGTTAATACCGGTGCTACGGATTACAAAATTTTAGTGCACATGTAAGAAAATGATGTATTTGCCAAAAATTTGGGTTGAATATTAAAACTAAAAAGAGTAAAATTAAAAACTTTTTTAAAAAAAAATTTAACCGCCTTCAAAAACAACCACAAAAAAGGGTAAAATAACCTACAAAATAACTTTTCTTTCGGGAGTCGGTGGCATCGTCGTTATTTTTGAAGGCGGTTAATTAATTTTTTTTTGAAAAAAGTTTTTTATATAAGTATTATTCATTCATGAAGTGGGGCCGTTCAAGTATTACGTAAGCACTATAGGGGGGTGGGGGGGGTCTTTGTTTTGCTTATTTTGGATGACATGGGGGGTAGGGGAGTCCAGATGATGATTACGTCATCGATACTTATTTACTTTTTTACACGAATGGCAACCCTCACATTGTATATGCTTGAAAACGTAACGCATTTTCGGGGATTCCCGCAAAAATATACACGCATACGTAAAATCTAATCTCTATTCTAAATCAATTTTCTAATTTTTAAAATTATAATTATAACATTATAATTATAATATTAAAAAAAATACATTTTTAATTGAAAAATGTTTACGTAAGCATGGGGGGAGGGGGTAAAAGCTTTGCTTACTTTTGCTGACAAGGGGGATGGGGGGGTAAATAATTGTAATAAATCTGCTTACGTAATATTTGAACGGCCCCACTGAATCATGAGTAATATTGCTATTGATTGACCCGCAGTCTAGTTGCCACACAGTTTTTAGGGGTCCGCACCCAAAGGGTAAAACAGAACCACATAATAAAAATAATATTTCCCATAAAATAAACATGTATTTTTGGGCCGTTTTTATACATATTATACGCAGATGTTATACATGTATTGCTTGGAATTTTTCCACATAAATACATAACTCGACATTACATAAATCAATAAATGATACGGAAAACCAACGCCCTTGACACTCGGGATATCAGAATGATTGAACGGATCAAATGACAACACATGTCTGTCAAAATCAGTCAAGTCGTTTATGAGCTATGGGGGGACGTCCAGAGGCACACAGATATAGAAATAATTCCTTTTTACGACCTTCAAACGTTCGAGTTAAATACCGAAATTATGTGGTTATGGCAACATGTATTTTGTACCCGCCGAAGCAGTAATTATGATCTTTTCTCAAGATGACCACACGGCTACACATCAAGCTATACAAAACCCAACAAAACCTGTTTGTCTTGGTCTCGCTTCGTACGATTTTTACACACAATGAACGGTCAGTTAATACTGGTTTTGCCTTCGATCAATTCTTATTAATAATCGAAGAGTTTTGCATAGCTTGATGTGTAGCCGTGTGTACCTACGCTTCGAAGACCAAAAAATTAAATTCTTTAAAACTCTTGCGCCACATTTAAAACAACTGTTATTCGTGTGCCCATATGAGGACATTTTGGGATGTGCTCGCCGTCCTTAATTAGGAACATCTCGTGACCTGGTGGTTCGTGTTGCAATCACACACCACCCGTATTGACAGGGTGACAAGGTTATGAATACATGTTTTTTTTTGTCAGAGGCTTTATCACGAGTGTTCTTTTCGTTATTGTGACCTAAACGGGGACTTTTTTTTTGCGTGGTAAATTAATCAAATGAGTCCTCTCACCCCGGGCAGGGCGGGAGGGACTGTCAGACTTGTACTGACTAAAATCCACGGTGTCCTTCAATCCTCAAAGAGGGCTCTTACCGCCGCGATTGCTGCGTGCCCGACCTAAACGGGGACTTTGATATTAATTTCATGGAGAAAATTAGTTCATCTTTCGTACACTTAACTCGTCTTTTCATTTTTCATGCAATTCGTCATTATATTTCACGTACGCTGATCGGTAAAATAAAATACGGAAATCTGTGCTAAGGCTTCTAGTAGTCCAATTACTGTAAACTTGAGCTCTGTTGTGTGAGAAAGAATTTGTCAATTGACTCTACAGTTGTGATGACCATCATGAAAATATTCCCACAGAACATAAAGTTTATACAAACCTACCATACACATTACCTTCCTCGGCACGCCGCAGTCGGGTAAACAAATCCTCAGTTTCTTTTTATTATAACTTCAAAATGTAACGTAACGACTGTGCAAGTATCTAATGCTATTTTATTAAAATAGTTCTTTTCTTTTGTGATGTGTCATCTTACCTATAGAATCTGTCCAGTTTTGAACAATGAGTGAGCGTGGTGGTAGATTTAGCTCTTGCTGAGGTACCTGTGGATAAATATAATGTCTCTAAATCAAGTCAAACTCTGCCTAACCCTTTTCGGATGGTCGCTGGACTTATTTCATTACCGTGACCCCGGAACATAAAGGGCTATTGAAGGACACCGTGGATTTTAGTCAGTACAAGTCTGACAGTCCCTCCCGCCCTGCCCGGGGTGGGAGGACTCATTTGATGAACCCTTCTCGGATGACGACGAGCAATGGGTGACTCGTTGTCAGTCATGGAACATGCCACCCGCGCCTCAAAAACCTGCCAGCAATGCTTACGACTCAAGTCTCTGATACCTTTGGTATCCAGGCGGCTATCGCAATACAAATCCTGAGTTCGCATGCGTCGATGGATACCAAATTCGTTAGGGATCGGAGACTTGAGTCGTGTTGTGAACTTACGAACGAAGGGCTTTTCGGGAACGGCCCTTCCGCTCCACCCAGGGTGGGAGGACTCATTTTATTTAAACACGCAAAAAAAAATTGTGATATTACATTCTCGATGTTATGTTATTGATACACTATTGGTTGAACAAAAAAAAATAATACGTGTGTGTGAATCAGAGAATTCACAAAGGATGTGTTTCCGTGTAAAACAAAGATGTAAATTAAACAATATGTTTCCTTTACAAAACGCTTTGTTGCTTATATTTGTTAACGTTGTTCTTCGGTCCTTGTCACGTAGCTTTGTACGATAAATGATAGCTTTAAAAAGGTGTTTTAAAAAAATAAGTCTTATTATTTTGATAAATAATTGGTATACGTGTCAAATTGAGAATTTAACGGCCCTTTTTCCATCTTTCATTTTAGTCAGATGCTCCATATAACAATAAATTACACAGTTTACAGCATAGATATATAATAGTGTTTACAGTGATACTAATAATAGAAATAAACCCCTCAAGTTTATCATCTTGTGATCCTTTTCCCAATTATTTTTGAGGTGCAGCTGAAAATCAATATTTTACACTAAAAATATTGCAGCTGCACCTCAGCAGTTACGTAGACAGACCATTGACCGACTGACTATCTGTTCTCCACAAGACTAGAACCCAGTAAACGGGTATATATAACAATATTTCTTGGTTAGACTATACAGGGTGTTTCTTTTAAATTGGCCAAAAGGGAGAAATCTGCATCCATAAGAGATACGGGAAAACTTTCTTAGGAACCTTTAGCTCTTTTTTGATAATGACAATTTTGGCGTTTTTATTTTTATGGTCAAGTGTGAGCTGTCCACAGAAATGAGTGAAATTGACCAAAATTTTTTTTAATGCAATTCGACTCTCTTTCATGTAAGGATCATTTCATTGTATCGGAAGAAAAAAATCGGGACGGTGAAAGTTGGTCAAATTTAGCAAAATATTTTTCATACAAATTGTATGAACGAAAAAAAAAACCGTTTTTTTATTATACTGTTTGACTTACTTTCATATAAGGATACGATAATTGTATGGGCAGAAAAATATCTGAACAGTAGAGGTTGGTCAAAAGTAGACTAATGTTTCTTCTAACAGCATAAAGTCGTATTAACAGTGTCAGTATTTCATAAGATTTGACCCACTTCTGTTGTCCGGGCATTTTCCTTCCCATACAATTAAATGGTCTTTACAAGACACTAAATAATAGGCATCATAAAAAAAATTGGTATTTTTTTTCGTTCATACAATTTGTATGACAAAATATTTTGCTAAATTCGACCAACTTCCGCCGTCCCGATTTTTTTCTTCCGATACAATGAAATGATCCTTACATGAAACAGAGTCGTTCGGCATTAAAAAAAAATTTGGTCAATTTCACTCATTTCTGTGGACAGCTCACACTTGACCAAAAAAATAAAAATGCCAAAATTTTCAGTATCAAAAAAGAGCTAAAGGTTCCTAAGAAAGTTTTCTCGTATCTCTTAGGGATGCAGATTTCTCCCTTTTGGCCCATTTAAAAGAAACACTCTGTATAAATCGTATAGCTATTTGACCGTCCTAACAACTATGTAAGCATGATATTTGGTAGGCTATGCATATATGTATTTTCTCTGCAAATAACATCGTATACATAATATTTGCTTCAATCATAACCCGTAGTCAACAAAGTATTACATGAAATTAGTACTAATTACCAAATCATAGAGGATATAATTCAAGGGTACGCAATTTGTCGGGTCCAAAGACCGCAATTTTATCGAGCTCGTGATAACGAGTTATGTAAATAACAATCTTATTAAGTGCAAATGATATTAATTAATTGGTCAAAGTCCAGTCATATAATCGGGAAAATATATTATTGACATAATTTAGAGCTACTAGCGGCGTTTCCCGGCTTCCCACAGGTTTAAACTTTCGAGAAAATAAGCCTAAAAGTGGACCCACTGAAATTAGACCCAGCTGTATAACTCGACTCAAACACCTTTTGGATAGGTCGACCGAACCCACTGATTAATTTCATAATTAGTACCTATACTATTAGCTTTAAACAATAGTATTTTTTATTACAATACTTAAAACGGGCTAAATACTTACAGCCGCACAGGCCGATCTTCCGGGTTAAGCCGCGCTTGCCGAGGTTGGGCTGTGGATGGGTAACTATCTGTCAAAGCGACTTTCGTCCGTGTCCCGGAAAGCACGTAAAGCCGTTGGTCCCAGCTGTCATTTATAGATTTTTGACAGTCGTTCCTGTTAGTAAGAAGCTCTAAAGTCTGACGACCAGTCTTACCATGGGGTATTTTATTACCCAGTTACTGGGTTGTGGAGGCCCGATAGGCAGTCGCTCCATGTAAACTACTGATATCCAGCTGCAATGTAGTTGGAAAAAGGCTACTGTATGTATTTGTTTTGAGTTTCTGATATTTCGGCACTGTTGCAAGTGCCATGATCACGTAAGTATTTTTTTAAATTAAATTTGGATCCAATTGATCAATACAAATACAGCAAATACATAATCTTGTCAAGTGAACCCGCGTGTCCAATTGGCCACACTCGTAGGTTATAAGCACTCCATTCAAGTAACACAAGCGCAAAGACATGACTCACAGCAGCGTGTTATGTAAAAATTACAAAAAAACAATACATAAGTGTAACGATTACATAATGCACTAGTTGTTTAGCGTACAGCGGCAAATGCAATACGCATTGCGGTTTATTTTTAAAGAAACATGTCAAAAATAGAGACGATGGAGAGAATGTTGGCAGAACAATACAGCGATGAGTGAATGACATTCTGGAAAAACAGATAGGACTTCAAAGTCTAACTAGTACACCTGAGCGTACATGCAGAGGGGCTACGGTCAGATCTTTTAAGAACAAACGGGGCCTCCTCTCATGTGCTGATGGTGAACACCGGAGTGGTGTTAGGTTAACATCGCACACTTCCCGGTCATACCACCAAAGACCGGTAGCCTTTTGAAGATTCCCCCCAATAACAAAAATGGGTACAACTGATCGCGGAACTGGTTTAAAAGGGAACCACGGCACAAGGTAACTGAAACTATAGCTTGGTTTTTTTAGTCAGTCAAGTCTGACAATCCCTTCCTCTCCATCCAGAGCAGTTCATAATTGATGATTTTCCACCCATAAAAAATACAGAGGCGAACTTCTGTCGACTTTTCTTTTTGGTTGACGGCTAAGAAAAGTGATGAACTTGTGTCGTTTTGTTTGGAATCTGTAGGCATAGCCGTATATTTTGTTTAAGATTAGAAAATAATAATGATATTATTAATTAAGCCTCTAAGATATGAAAGGTCAAACTGAGGGTCAAACTATCAAGTAATTTTCCCGCCTCCAGAGAACCTAGCTCACGTTTCTGAATGACGTTCAAAAGATAAGGGACGCATGTGAAATGAACTAAATTATCGCAATATCAGTAGCAATCGCATTATGCTTGGATTATTTTGATTACGATTATTAACATCTTGGATTAAAGGATTCGGTGAGCTATGCGGATTATTGACTCGAAGTTTATGCATAAAAACGTATGTAGGAATTGCTAGGTGATTAGAATAGGCATCATCATCTTTTTAAGCTTGTTATTTGGTGTCGCTGCTATACTTTTTCTTCTTCTTTTCTCCCCTTATTAACTGTCACTCCATTTTTCATTCATAAAAATTCTCATAATATCCGCCTTTTTCTTTTCTCTTCCTCTCTTTTCTTTCTTTATCTTTAACCTGTTACAGTTTTATCGCTCTTTTATTCAAATGCTTAACATTCATCCTTATCACATGCAAGGCAAAGAATGTAGACTAGTGAATCTACAAAATAAACATAAATAAAGTTTTTCCTCATTTATGATGTCTATAAATAAATTCGTGCACTCTGCATCGTTCATCACATCTGATTCATCATCTTATAGGTACCATATTTATCTTCTCTATTATTATGAAATCCGTATAAAAAACGGCAGTTTAAAAAATAAATCTTCTAGATATGTTTAAGTAAATCACATTTATTTATAAAGAGCAATAAATCCCATAATCACGTTTCTTATCCAATGCAAAGTGGAAATAAACGAGTTCTAATAATAACCGTATCTGTATCGAAGTATTAATGCAGGTGCAAGTTCAAAAGCTATCGACTGCGAAGCAAACTAACTAGCGGACAAGGTCGGGTCACGGTCGTAACCTTGGAGAATCAACATGGAGACCGGTTAAGCATATGTCAATCGTAGATGCGGAGTTTATCGGCTTGAGACTGGCTAAAGTTACGACGATTTGATGCAAGTTAGTATGGAATAGGCTTAGGGAGTCCGGCTAAAGTAACGACGATTGAATGCGAGTTAAGTATGGAATAGGATTCTGTTTTTAAAAGGTTTGGTTGGCTAGTATGGAATTGAATAGTAAGATGAGTTGGAAAGAGATGTATAAAGTAGAATGGCGTTGGTACTTCGTCAACTAGAAAAATTGGCAAGATCATGATGATTACATCAGCAAAAATTATGATACTCCTGGGAGGTCACATAGAAGCCCTTGTGAGAGTGTCTAAATCCAGCACACGGGTCCTGTATGGTTAGGGTCACTTTGTCGATTTTTTGCACGACAGGGTCACTGCACCGTTTTGAAAGCAATGAAAACATTTTACAGAAACTAAAGTGTCTTACTGGGTCCTTCGAGCCGGATACCTACCAATATTAGACACGTTTCTTTTGACAATATTGACCTGTCTCGCGATGTATGTTAGTTTGTCCCCAAAGGTCGTATCTAGTCAATATTCTACACAAGTCACATCAAGGCTTGAAAACTGACAACTATTGTTCTTATTTTTCCTTCTAGCGCTTCCTCTGTCCGTCTATTACCTTGAGGTTAGTTGATAATGAGATTGTTTTCTATTGCAGAAGGATAATCTTGACGTTTACATGGATTAGAAATACAATAAGGAAATGGGAGTTCTTAGTAAATTAGTACGGAAATGATCAAAATTTTCGTGCATTGGATATTTCCCACTCGTCAAGATTTTGCCAAATTTTTCACACGAAACATCCGGAAGAGTGCTACAAAGAGTTTCTTGTACTTTTGGTTTACTGATTTATTTGAAGCGAACGCCCTAATAAAATATTTTTGGCTTTATACGTTTTTTGACGTTTTCTTTCTCACTGGAAATTCTGAGAGTTTTTCAATAATATTTAAACCAAAAATTAAATATGTATTGTTAAGACTACGACGAGAATCAGTTTGTCTGCTTTTTCAAAATATTTCATTGAGTGCGTTTATCCGATACAAAATCTGGACCGAAGTCGAAAAGGCGTAAAGCATTTTGACAGCCGTCTCAGCCTATGCTACTCAGCAATCGCCATTTTTCTTTTAGTGCAGTCAAGATATTGTATCGGCTAAAGGCACCCATAGTCTGCTGTATATTAATTATGGTTTGCGTTGATTGGAGTACACAAAGATGTCAGTTGTGCTGGATCCGTATATCTTGGGATAGTTCTGCGTCCAACTGGGATTGACGATTGTGTGTTAAATCTTAATTTGTACTGCTCTCACAAGTGTCAGATATAGCAATACTCACACAACATGACATCATATTTCTCACGAGCTAAAATCAAACAGTCTGAACAACACGTGTTTTTTAACGTGAAGTTAAAATAGGATTGTAATAGCTTTCAATTAACATTTCAAATTCTACAGAGTATAGCTACAGCTATTGGCTTCCCCATAAATATTCTTATTAAAACACAGCTGACTCATAGCAACGAGATACTAAATCAGCTGATAACCTTTTAATTCTTCCACTGACAGTTGACCGAATACCTTACATTTATAAGAAGTAGATAACAAAAGTATGGCAACAAGTAGCTTCAATGTTGTCAATGTTCATTCATTCATCGAATCGAGCGCCTCTTTAAAATGGCCGCTTTATATTCCAAATTTAAACACAAAGGAGACGGGTGGCGTGACTCGCGGCGACCAACCGGCGTGCGGCGCCCGCGCGGCTAGTGCGTCGACCTCTCCCCTACGATGCGATTGAACAATCGAATCATTTATCGATACTCTATGAAGATGCTCTGTATTCGATTATTCGAGCCTCTGAAACACCTTATCTGTTTATCCGATAACGAATTAATGGCATATTTGCCTCTTGATGTTAACAATGGAATATCATTCCGTTTAGTTCACAATACACTTGATGAATACAGCTGTTTCAATAATTAAGTTCAGTTTGCAGCTACTAAAGTTTTTAAATTGTATATAATTGGGTCCTTAGTTCTTGGCACAAACAAGGGCCCAAGCGGCTCCCCAGAAAATTCCTTTTAAGTAATTAAAAATGATCAGAGCCGTCTGGTGTTTGACATTAATTAATCTGTGTCAGCGTAACCCTTTTAAAACTCAAGTAGGTAATTTCGTCATAGCGCACACTTCATTACCCAACCTATTGTTCAGTAAAATGCCTATAATTATAAATTGCTCTTTCTTGAAGCAGCCTGTATACACATGCGTCCTTATCTAGCTCACACGTGTACATGTAACTTGTCTCAGTTTATTTATATACGCGATAAACAATTTTGTTGCCTGACCACCTGATCTACCATTTATAAATATGTATTTTCCCTATTTCTTATAATTTGTCGTATCTGTACAGTCACATACGTCTTTTTTGCTAAACCAATGTTTGCAGTTACGACGTTTCCGACATCATCTTTTAATGTCTTTCTTTCTTTTTCCGTGCATGATGTAATAAAGGCGAGTTTTCTTTTAATTGTTTCATCACATTTATTCATTATTTAGTAATATCAATTAGGCTATAATGTTTCCAGTCCTGGGACACAGGCTTCGTCTCTGTGAGACAAAGTGAGATGAAATAAACTGAGACATAATGCGGGTTGGTAGATGTCACATGTCTTCGAATTTTTGGTTCTAAGAAATAGCGTTTACGAAGTTTTCCTTCACCGTTTTGAAAGCAATGGTGATAATATAAATACAAAAAAATGCGGTTAGAGGCGGTTAGCTGGTTTCCCAACCGATTTTCTTTATTAATAAAAACTTGTAAACATTATTGATTGGTTAATAATTTTCACATGTTTTCATAATTTCGTTCTAATGTGATATTTTCAAAGCCGCACCACGTATTAATTTGAAAAGGTTATCTTTTTTTGGGCTTTTTCTGAAAGTTGGTAGGTAGGACCCATTTTTTTCGTTGGCCAGCACTTTCAGAAAAGGCTCATAAAGGGCAAATATGTACGGAGCGTGAATAATGTCCTTTGCAATGTATCTTATTCATTCTCAAGACATACATATGAAGTCAAGGACAGGTCGATAACCCATAGCGTATGGCTTTAGTGACACGTTTTCCCTTCGGTATTTTTAGTGTTTGCGTGGCTTAATAAACTTCTTATATTGCAGCATGGTTCTTTTAGCGAATTAATGTAAGAAAGGTACTTCTTCTACTCTCTGGTCTTAGTGAACATTTATGATATCTGTCTGTGGTAATTGAAAAAAAAGATATGGCGTTGTTAGTTCACGTAACAGCCAGTTAAACTAACAATTAGTTAAAACCGTACATATTTATAACCATTTGTAAAAAAAAAAATGCCTTTCCGAAGAAAGCTCACAGGCGACTTGTCTTTTTCAGACATTTCTACTAATATAGTCATATTTCAAACGATTTACGCAAAACCTGAACATATTATACACCTAAACCTTCCTCTGTCTGTTAGTAAAAACTGCTTAGATACATTCAGTATATTTTACGTTTATTGCGAACAAACACATTGATGGGACGTCATCAAAATCAAAGGTTAATACATGAACTTAAGATTACACTGCAAGATTTAAAATCTTATCTATAAAACTATTATTACTCACAAGACATTATCATGGTGCGATTTTGACAAAATCTCGTGTCGTCATATCAAGATTATCTATCAATATTTATGTCATTGTCAGACCATTTTACTATATTATGAAAACGTGGCATGTGAAAATTACGGTGATATTCGACCTTTTTGTTGAACGTAACACAGATGCTATCCAGCCTTGTATCACTTCTAAATCTAAGCATAGCTTGCCTAGAAGTTACCTATTCACTCTTGACTTGAAGACCACAAGTTGACTAACAGGAAACACAGACCGCGGCAGAGTATTCCACTCCTTAGCTGTGTGCGCAATAAAAGTATTGGTAAAACTTCTATTTGATTGGCTACAATTTAAATGCTCATCAATAATTCTATTTGTATACCAAAATGGATGAGCATTAGCTCATCAAATCTAAAACTTGCTTTTGCAAGATTTCAGGGATACCCCGAAGTTCGGCTTGATTAGGTTCCTTTAAACCCTCCAAACGTCGCCCGCGTTTAGGAAGTTTTTTATTATTACAGAAAATAGGTTAATTTCTACACTTCTTTATAATACGGTGAGCATTTATCCATTCTGGCAGATATTTCGATTTTTGGTTTTAAAATAGTACTTTTACTTTTCTAATATGCGTTTAATAAACATAAGCCAATTTGACTACCGCAATGTTACCATTTTCCATTTTTCTTTTAGTAATAGTAATTAGTAAAGAGTTTCTGACACCAGAAACGTGTTCCTTCATAAATCAGATATTTTATACGCACATTTGGCATCTAAACTGCAATGCTATTGGCAATGCTGCGTTTGTGTAACGCCAACTATCAACTTAGGTAACGTTAGGTCAGTGCTTAGTCGAGTGGAAGAACTTGTGCGTTTTACAGCTGATTTTCATGAGCCTAACGTTTCGAATGAAAAGGGTTATTTATTTGGTTGGTGTGGAGGTTCGATCTCCATGTAAAATGCTTGTTAAAAGGTACATTCATTTACCTACACTGAAAACTGATTTCGGCATAGTTGAAAAAAGCCTTAGCAATAAGCTATCTGAAAATGCCACTGTAGCATAGAATCATTGCCAGGGTTGCGGGACTGTGTCATCAGGTAACCATGACCCTGGTCGAGGGCTATTGAATGATGCCGTGGATTTTAATCAGTACGAGTCTGACAGTCCCTCCTGTCCTGCTTTGGGTGGGAAGATTCATTTGATGATTTAACCAGAATAAAAGAAGTATAAAATCAAGTATCTATACTCGTCAAAACAAAATAGGGGCCACTTATTAAATTGGACTTTAATCAAGTATCACTCTTATTCTGTGTACATAATAGATGGTAAATACCTTGTTAAAGTTTCTTTCAAGTATTAATATTGTTTCTACTGCATAATTGGAAATTTATAACTTCTTTTTAATTAGATATTTAAGATTTCTTCGAATGTACGGTTTGGTGTTTTTTATTTTTCAAACTTCTAACGGAGTTTTCTTCGACTTATACAGCAAGTAGGCTGTAACGATTGTTTAATCTCATAATGTCATTTATTCGGAGACATATGGATGCAAAAACAGCCACTTGGGGTGTTACCTTAATCCAGGGGGGACATAGCCAGAACAGGAAGGTCTTATGGTGGAATATTCCCAACCAGTGGTTCAAAAAGTTTGAAACTGGTCTCAAAAGACGGGTAATATCACCAGACGCCGTGATCCAGGAAGAAAGAAAGTAAGTAAAGCCTAAGGAGACCAATAAGTTTGATTAACCGCGCAAATAGTGCGAAAATCTACCGCGCGGACCGTACAAACTCTATTGCGTTGAGCTACAGGCACCCCTATAATTGACTAGACTATTCCGAATCGACTCCATGAAGACTAACAATACTCAAGAAGATGCTTGGTTCTCCTCCAGTTAACTGGAGCGTATGGTGCAAATCGTGAAACATTTGCAAAGAGAAAAATTATTTAACTGTTTTGAGTGGTCTTCATTGCTTTTTATTTATGACTGCAGGCTTATTTTTTTCAATAAATACCGATTCATTAGAGTCTAGAGAAGATCTAAAAAATAGGTTTCAGATCCTTGCACTTTTGAAACAGACTGTTCCGATGAGATCTGAATTATGCTCTGGGGCGGTTGTCTCTATCACGCAAAACTGAGCTCGCACTTCGTAATAACGTTGCTGTAACAGCTCAAAATTGCGTAGCGAATGTGGTGCAACTCCACATTATCCCATTCGCACAGCCACAAGTACCTGAGTTCATCTTCAAGCAGGATAATGTTCGAGCGGACACGCTGCGACTAACAGTGCATACATTCGCTGACGTTCGAATTACATTGTTACAGTGGCTACTCAGGATTTTTACCTAAGTTTTATTCAGCATTTAAGAGATGAGTTAAAGAGGAGTACAAAAGAAAGTAAAATTCGCATCAACACCCAGCTGGATTTCATAAACTGTCTGAAAACTTGCTGGTAGAGAATCCCAAAGATAATGTTTGGTATTTAATCCTGAACACTCCACCTCCATTAAAATGAGTAGCACAGAAAGAACAGAGTTAAAAGAGAAGCTTTAAAGAACACTTGGAACATTAAAGACTTTTTTTTTCGAGTTTTTTGATGTTTTGTGTAAGTTGATACATTCCTGCAATTCCCCACTTTTCATTCAATTTCGTTTAATTTAACAATTGATTGGAATACAAACTTAATTTTTGTGTATTTCCAAATAAAATCGTTAATATTAATCAGATTCAGTCATTATAACCAGTAATATTTAAATATTATTTAATAAATCGACAAAAATAAGTTGGCCCTTATTTTCTTTTGAGTAGTATATATTCCAATTTTTGAAATTCTACAAATATGCTACTTTAGACCCTCAGATGATGCCTTCAAGGCGCAATCTAACTTAACATTAAAAAAGAACAATAAATGTATGTAAACAAATTACATATTATAACACAAGATATTTTAAAACAAACAGGTATTGTGTTAAATACTAAGGGAATTTAAACATAACCAAAACAAAATAACAAACATAATTGGTCTGATTAATAACTCCAATCGTTGACAGTTCATATTTCTGAACATTAATATATGATTCACTCAGGTATTCGATAAAATTATTGTTACTCGAAACTGAGTTATTTTGGCGCGCATTCATATAATATTTGTGCCAGTTCCAAAGGAAATGACAGCTAGAGTATTGCCAAACTCATTTATGTGTTGCCAGTGCAAATATTAAACACTGTTATTACAATAACTTTTTTTAACGTATTAACTAAAGGTTTTCTTGGGTATCAAACGTAACTAGCAAAATAGGGTTGAGAGATCTACCTAAAACATAACCTGTTGAGAAAGAAATTATATGTGTTCATCAAACCTATTTGGTTTGGTGAAAACAAATAATTTCTGGTGGACTGCCTCATTCGTTTAGTGGTTGCAGAGCCACTGCTGAGCAGGATTCCTACTACTTAGTACTCAAAATAAATGGCGAAATGTTTTGGTTTACTATTAGGCACACGCCCTGACTTAACACTGGCATTAAGTTGTTATAAAATTTTGTAAAAAAAATATTTGTCGCACATCAGTAATTTCTACTGTATCGTGGATGCGTTTACAAACATTTAAAGTCACGTACACAAACACCCAAAAATATAAAACTAATGTACTCTTCTCTGTTGTCCACAGGAATCATGGCAAGAGCCCAAAGCCAAAGACACGGGTGCAGTCATCAATATCCTGGATATTGGGCGTCAGAACTTCGCGAATGGCGGCGTGGTATCTCGCTACCTCTGCGACCTGGCGCAGTGCTGCAACCTGTTCAGTTATGACTACAAAGATGTTGTTCCTAAGGTGAGTTGCTGTCATTTGTGTAGCTTGATGGAAGATATACCCTGGTAACATGCAGTAAGCATGCACGTGGTTCAGGCGCCAGCTTCTGAGGGCCCCAAAATCATAAACATTATAGCTTGCAAATAAAACAACTGAAATCTAAAATATTGAGCTAACATTGCATTGTCCTTAGTCCTAGATGCCTGTTGTGTCAAAGTCGCATTAACCTGCCTTCATAACTCCTGTCTCGTTGATCAATCAATTGCAACAAAAATGTATTGACCCGGTCACGCACCAAAAAAATATAATTCAGTGTTCTTTACAATTATGTTTGGAGAGGCCACTATCAAGTTTTTCCCCAGTAAAAATCGTAAAACCGGGACTACTGCTGAGCAAAGCATGTCCCCAAGACTCAGTTTTTTCTATCCAGGGTCAAGGGTTTGTCAAGCTCGTTTGGCCATCTTCTATGAGCCGTTGCCTTCTGCCGAACTAGTTATTAATATTCTTTATTCCCTAATTTCCAGGTGGTAAAAGATGTTACCGTCCAACAAGCAATAGAGGAAGCTACGCAGGAGGAGTTGAGAAAAGCCAAAGAGAACGGTCAAGCGGGCGCAGAGTACACCAGTATACGGCAGAGGGTGGAGGCGCGCGCCTTGAAGGTGGTGCAGGACATCAGCTCCGCCATGTCTAACAATGTGCTCAAGTAAGTTCATCAGTATTCATTTTACTTGTCAAAATTAATAGATTCAGATGATTTTTGAGGAAAGAAAATTCTGATGATTGCTGATGTTGATGATCAAACTTGTCGGTAGATTTTGGTTTGGCAAAATACACTTCGAAAAAAAAGTTCTCAAAATGTAAGAATCAGAAGTTGTAGTTCTAACACCAAGTCCCCAATTTTAACACTCTGCATCTATTTTTGATTTTCTACATGGTGCCATAAGTGTGCCAAAAATGATACTTATTGTTAAAAACTAACCGCCTTACCTTAAGGAAGATATACATCTGTTGAACACTTGTCAAAAAAAAATGTCAACTGTAAAACGTTGTTATAAGAGTCGTTTTGCAATAACACTTTTTTTAGACAAGCGTTCAACATAATTTTATCATTTGGTGGTAAGGCAGTTAAGGTTTATAGTCATATAACTTAATTTTGTTATGTTTACTTATGATATGTCAACATGAGTGTCACTTCTTTTTTTCTTTTGTTTGTTTTTACACTAAATAAACCTTTATCTATCTTAATTTCAGATTCGTAGCCTGGGCTTGCCACAAAGCAGTCCGTAGAGTCGCAGGCGGCGGCTGCGGCACCCGCGTGGCGGGCGTGGAGCGTCTCCGCAAGGCCAACGCGGCGGGATTGCCGCTCGTGTTCGTGCCGCTACACAGATCTCACTTCGACTACATCCTCATGACGTTCACATTGTACCTGACCGGTCTTAGACCACCTCTAGTGGCTGCTGGTGATAATATGAGGATACCTTTCTTTGGGTAAGTTGTGTCTATTTTTTTTTTTTTGCCGGAAATTCCGGAGTTTCCTTTGTGCATCAGAGAGCAGATTAAGCAGGTCCCGGCTGTCATTTGTAAATCTTTGATAGGCGTTACAGAAGACCTAGCCAACTGGTTGATAGCAAACGATAAAAATAACCGCTCAGTAGCTATTAACGGATTTTCAACTTTATGATCTAGGGTAAAAAGCTTAAAAACTAATGACACGTTCTCGAGCCTTTAGCTTTATCGTTTGTAATTGAAAACCACTTTTCTAGGACTTCAGGTAGGAAACTCTAAAATCTGACAACCAGTCCTTCTGAGGGAAGTATTACATAGTATTGACAGCGCATTTATGATGCCTCTGTTAGTTTTACCAGCTCAAAGAAAATATTAGAAGAATACATTCAAAGATATTTGGAAAAGGAAAAGAAAAACCATGATATAGTGATATAATTTTCTAATAATTCATTTAATTTCAGTTGGTTCCTGCGAGGCTGTGGTGCATTCTACATCAGACGAAGAGTGGAAGGATCAGAGTACCACGGTGACCCTACATACAAGTCAGCTCTTAGGTAAGCAGAGATTATGATAATAATAATATACAATTTGCCACAAAAACTGGACTCTCAAAAGTGAAAAACCCTAGCAATTTCCATGTATCTCAATGTATTTTATTTTTTGTTTCAGGGCATACATCCTGAACAGTTTATCAGCTGGTAACAATTTGGAGTTCTTCATCGAAGGAGGACGTACAAGGACAGGAAAACCACAGACTCCTAAAGGTAAAAACAATATTTTTCATATAAAAAGAAATGGGAAAGTCCCTAGAAAGTCGTATACACCTGAATTTTGGGGTTCCTAAAGAAATAAATATACATTTATTTTTTTTCAACACCGTATTTAGAGTTTCCAAATTTTCTTCCCCTGAAAACCTTTTCAGAACTTTTGCGGAAACTTAACAAAAAAATGTTTGTTGGGTCATTTGGTCAAACCATACTAAAGTGATACGCTTGCCAACGGACAATATTAAATGTTTATTTGTTTACATAATACCAATGTGATGTTTTACATTAATTTTAATTACTAATTTTTTGAATGTTCTTGCGTACTTGGATCACTTATATGCAGGAATGATGGGTATGTTTGTACACTAGCACAACTATTAGTGTGACGTCATGTGATGTATTTCTCCTGCTGTTAGTTTTAGCAATTTAAAGGCGTTTTTTCAGCTATCCCTTCGTTTTTTTTCTTCTGGTATTTTTAAAATAGGCTTTTTCTAGTTAGTGCGTATCGCTATCTTCATCATAATAATATAAATTATTCTTACTTCTTGAATTTTTAGAAACTGATCGCTTTTGAACGCAGTTTTGATAAATTGATCACGTTTAATATTAGTTGTGTCTGCTCTTAATTGCATTTCATTCATATTCACTACAAAAAAAAACAATTCATTCACACTTATCATTTAAACTAATTTAGACCTTATGTGAAGCAGTGGTGGTCTAGTAATATGGCCCTCGACATACGTGTACTTAGGGCACAGGTTGGATTCCTATCTGGTGCATTACTTTCTGTAGTATATTTCATCACTACTGCTCTCAAAACGATGAAGGAAAACATCGTGAGGAAACCGGCATGTCCTAGAACCAAAAGTTCGAAGATATGTGACATCTACCAACACGCACTTTGTCCACTTGGTGAATTATGGCGCACTAGCGCTCACCAGGTACCATGACGTCTTAAAACACAGTAATTTCACTATGGGAAAGAGTCAGAGCTATACAAGTCGTTTAGCGGCATCTCGTTCCCACACTAAAATTACTCTCGCTTCGATGACGTCATGGTAGACCACCTGGTCTTCGTACCAGCAGTTCCAACACTATAGGCTAAACGATAATGAGACTTAATGTTAGTTAACATAAGTATTATTTTCCCTCAGCGGGTATACTCTCAGTAATAATGGACGCGTACCTCGACGGTACTATTGAGGATGCCTTGCTGGTGCCTGCGACCCTGAACTATGATAGGCTGGTGGACGGGAACTTCGTGAGGGAACAACTCGGCATGCCCAAGCAGATGGAGACTTTCTGGTCGGCACTCAGAGGAATTTGGAGGACCCTCAATACCAACCATGGAAGTATAAGAGTGGACTTTAACCAGCCTATTTCGCTAAAGGTAAGTTTAAGACTAGAGTTTTTTTTTATCTTTGGCAATGTTTACACACCCTAGTAATTTGGCCTGTGTTTACAAACATGGACACTCACATCCAGACCTGAGCCTACTTGCCAGGTCATCCCAATATTTGTTTCGTGCGTGAAACCAGGCACACAGGCTACCGCAGGTAAAAAAACTAATTTTTACCTGCGGTGGGCGTCGCTCGCGTTTTAAGTATAATTATCGCACGGAAAATTATTACCAGAAAAAAAGATATGCACATACCTACCATAATTATGACCTACCATAATAATTACCATACCATGGTTTAGCAGATATACACAGCACATATAATATATTTTTTTCGTCGTCATAGTTAATCTACGTTATAAACTATCTTTCAACCAAAATTTATCCAAATCGGTTCAGCACTTTTAGTGCGATAGAGAAATAAACATCCATTCATCTTCGCAAACCTTTACAAGATTTTAACTAATAGCTTCTTCGAGCGTTAATAGTTTTTTTTTTTTTTGTTAATAATCGTTACCAGTTTTCTTTTATATGTGGAAACTTGTAATTGGCCATATTTTGTCTAAATAATTTTTTACTGCATCTGTTTAGCTGTAAGTTTTCCTAAAATAAATAATCATCATCATCTGCCTGCCTTTTCCCAATTATATTGGGGTCGGCTTCCAGTCGAACCAGATGCAATTGAATACCAGAAAAAAAAAGAAAAAAAAAATAATTTTAATTATCTCTTCCCCAGGAACTAGTAACATCATTCCAGAAGTACCAACACTACAAATCACCAATCGAGACCCCTCTGTCTCCTCCCAACAACAACCTGGCAGTGAACCTGGACCGTCAGATCCTGTACAACCACAGCCACTCCAGCCTGTACGGAGCTGACGTCAGCACTGACCACAAGATGATGGTCGAGGCTGTTGGCAGACATTTAGTTTATGGTGAGGACCTTTTTCTTTATTTTTTTTTAAGACCGCTATGGATGCCTACGTGCCTCATAAAGTTGATTTCTGAGGAAAGAAAAAATCAGCTGGGATTTGAACCTGCGTCTTATGTTTTTATGGTTTAAATCCCACTCGCAGCTGTCTTTTTTTCATGTGACCATTTTGTGGTCTAGTGTCAGTCATTTGGCTCTTTAAGGGCTCCGTCAGTAACCCACAGGCCTCTGACATGGCTTTTACACTTACGGATTTTTTGTCTTTCCTACGAAAATATCAAACTTTTTTTTTGTCATATTTTATAAGAAATGCGCTAACGCTTCCACGTCGTCTTGCAATCGCATGCACAATTCTCTTTACCTAAGAGATGTACAATTGACTAAATTAAAATATGAACCATTTTGTAAATAAATTGTTTGCATCCGTCAAATTAACAAAGATCAAGCTCGTTACCATGAAAATGTATGTTTACGCAAATGTGGACTTAATTGCAATTGAATTTCTGGAAGAAAATGAGCTTACAGCGGGTCATAATTCAACTTTGTCGATTGTACGTGTAAAATACTTTTTTTTTACGTTGTAATTTTTACAAATGAGTCCTCCCACCCCTTACTGTCAGACTTGTACTGACTATAATCCACGGTGTCCTTCAATAGCCCTTTGTGTTCCGGGGTCACGGTAGTGGAATAAGTCCCGCGACCCACGTGTAAAATACTACGCGCCGTTTCGGATTCAGTGGTTTGATCGGAGCGACGCATGGATATCATTTCATCACACCTTTAACAAAACCTCTTTGTCCAACAGACGCAGCTCAAGCAACAGCTCTAATGTGCACCAACGTGATCTCATACGTACTTCTAACGGAGGCCAGACGTGGGGCCAGCCTGGCCACACTCACGGCCAGCGTGGCCGCCAGGCAGACCGCCTTGACCTCGGAAGGAAGGGATCTGGGGTATACAGGAGAAGCCAGGCAAGCTGTCAAACATGCTGTGAGTATCATTTGACTAGACTTTTCCCAACTATATTGAAAACGACGGAGCGTTGTGTTCCACACGAAAGAGTGACAGTATTATGACGGAACCTCTCTTTAGAGGCCCAAAGCCTTACGAGATCGCGAGACTTACATATTTACACCGTGGATTTTTGAGGTTTGTTTCCACGGCTCCCGGAATTAGCCACGGATCTCGGCGAGTTGTATCCACACATTCCGTGATCCGTTTCCAACAAAAAAAAATGTTTGTTGCCATCGGTCACGGTATCCGTGGCTACATGATATTTATTATATCATTATTGTATCCAGTTTTCTAAAAATAATAAAATGTATATCATGTAGCGACGGATACCGTGATTGGTGGCTACAAAAATTTTTTGTTTTTGTTGGAAACAAATTATGGTATCGGTGGATAAAGCTCGCCGTAATCCGGGACTAATTCAATCTGATACCGGGATCCGTGGAGACAAACCCGATTGTTGACAGTGAAATCTCACAGTTCCTGCTACCCTGCCCTGGGTAGGAGGACCCATTTGCTGATTATCCCAGGCTAAAAAAAAAATGTTCAAAAGTGGTTTTTTTCGGGTCTGGCTGTTTTTGCATGTGATTTTAAAGGCGGAAACACATTATTAAAACGCGACGCGACCCGATGAAACGTGATGCGTGTTATCACGAATTAAATGTGTAGGCATGGCTCCGCGTCGGATGTTCATAGTGTGATTCTGGTCTATAGAAAACAATACATTTGATTCGACTGAACACGCATCGCGTTTCATCGGGTCGCGTCGCGTTTTAATCATGTGTTTTCGTCTTAATTATAAACACACCCAAAAAGGTAAAAATTGAGTATAGGACAAAGGTTTTTTTAATTATTAGTCTTGATGATTATATTCGTCCTCCCCAGCTGGACATGCTAGGTCGCGGCCTGGTCCGTCGCGAGGGCAGCGGCGAGCGCCTCACAGTTCGTCCTCACACGTCCATCGCGGCGTCCTTGGAGCTGGCGTACTACGCCAACGCCGTCGTAGCGCACTACGCACCGCTCGCTATTGTTGGTTAGTATCTTTAGTTTTATTATTTTATTGAACTGCATGTTTCCTTGTAAATAAGCTATTTTACGTAAGAAAAAATACCAATAAACCACCAATGACATCTACTGTTGAATGATTAAAAACGTATAGATTTTAAGATGTATTATCATCATAGCCCCACAGTAAGTAGATTGATTTCATGTACTTGTATCAAATCAAATCATTTATTTCAAGTAGGCCATACATAGCACTTTTGAAATGTCAAAAAACAAAAACAGTTACGTTAAATAAATCAACACAGTTCAAAAATAGTTATGGTGCTACAGTCCCAGTCACACGACATAAAAACTGTGAAAGTACCGTAGAAGTATCACGAACTGTCTTAGAAATCATAACAGGGATAAGCTCTTTACCCTGGATTTCGTTTCATTTCTTGCGGAATTTTTAACCGATTTGGCTGAAATTTGAAATAAAGATGGCGTATACACATATTTCAAAATTCCGGAAAAATCTCTAAAATCCTGGAATTCCTGAGGCATGTCTGTATTAAGATATACGTAAGATAGACTGGTTATTGTCCCCTAATCATTCTACTTATTCCAGGCTCTAAGTATCAAACACTTTTAAAACATACACTTCTTCTTTCCAGCTACTGCCCTAGAAAGTCTGGTATGCTCCACATCATCATCAGAAGTCCGTCAGTCAGACCTGCTGTCCGCGGCCCTGGAGTTGTGCGAGGTGTTATCTCACGAGTTCATCGTGTGCGCGCCGTGTCAGCGGATACAGGACCGGATGTTGGACGCTATTGATGCACTGGAGGTGCATGAAGTTATACTCAAAGATAAGGTACACATGTCTTTCTACTTTTAAAACGACAACCGTTAACAAGACTGGTTATCAGACTTCCCATGTGACGCAATTCGACCGATTCCAACTACAAGTGAAAATCATCCTAACCACTACAACTTATGACATAAAAGGTGCGGTTAACTACGAGTAGTTGAAAAACAAAACACGCTCGCCACGACGACGACGTCAAGTCAATGGAATTGCATCACTATATCATAGTAGCAAGGATGATTTTTATTTTTAATTAGTAGAAATTGCAAATCGTACAAATCGCGTTACGGGGAAGCTCCACAGTAACGACTGTCAAAGATCTACAAATGATAGTCTAGACCGACGGCTATACGGGCTTTCTAAGATACGGAGGAATAACTCTGTGATAGATGGTCACACATAGATGAAGAAGGTAGCTGGCAGTGGCCTCATGAATAAAGTGGGATATCTGCTGGGAGAGGCCTATGTCCAGCAGTGGACTGCAATTGCCTGAAATGTTGATATTATGAGATGGTCACCCATCCAAAGACCTACCAAAGCAACCGCGACCTACTGTTATTATTTACCCACGAGCTCTGAATGAATTAGTTATTAGATAAGAATTTATGTAAATTAGTATTTTTTTTCCAAACAAAATTGTCGTCACATTATAGCGCTTTACTAAAATTATCTATAAAATAATATTATTAATTAACAAAATTAAATAAAATGACTAATTATGTTTTCTATATTTTTATAGACTGCGGTAGAATTAGAAGAAGAAAATTGGTCTCGTAGAGTGGCGCATCGCATTGAGGAGGAGGATTACGACTTCGAGCGACCAGACCCTGCGTCACGCATTCGGTACACTGTGTCCGATAAGCCTGAGGCCATCGCCGAGAGGTAACCCATTTTGTAACTTAACACTTAAGGATTAGGTAGGAGTTTCGGACGGACATAGTCCATGGTGGGACAGCAAGTCGCCCATTACTCGCAGCCCGCATGCCCGTGCTTACGGTGGCCGGAGATCGTCTGGCGACGTCCGTCGCCGTGGGCTACCACTGTGACTGGGGTGGAGGGAGGACTCAGTCCTCTCCCTCATGCGTACTCCTTCATTAGCATGACTGCTTCCTAACACAACCACATCCCAAGTCAATCGCAGCTTAACTTAAAAGATCGATCAATGCGCCTGTTATCATTTAGTCAGCCAGCCAGCCTTTTTGTGGCTTACCCCTCATTTCTTTTCCAGACGAAGACTCCTGCTGACCCTCCGTCCAGTGCTGGAAGCTTACGCGGCGACCTGCCGGCAGCTGGCCCCAGGACCCATGAAGGAGGTCGTCAAGAACACTCTCGACTCACTCACAGAGGACTTCACTCACAACAAGATGGTTTACGGTATGAATACTATTTTATAAGAAGTTCCCCCATATAACTTTTTAATGGAAATAGAAATTCGACTGCAGACTAGACTAGGACTTATGTCCTTCTAGATAGTCGGCATTTACTACCTAGTACCTACCCACAGACAATCGCAAGACACAGCAAACACTGCAAGAGATTAATGTTTGCCGTGTCTTGCGATTTATGTGTCTAGAGATTACTGGTAAAATAAACTAAATGGCTCGACGCCGACGGCCTTTAGGGTCGCCTGCCGAGGTCGCGGGACCGTCTAAAAAGGTAACAGTGACCCTAGAAGACAAAAAGCAACTGATGGAACAAGATAGATTTTTATAAGAGTCTTGACATTCTTTTCCCTACGCACAGAGCGGAAAGACTCATTTGAGGATTTTACCACCCCTGAACAAAGAAAAAGGAACGTAAACAATAGGATGTTTTTGACCATTTTTTTTATTAGTCCGAAATAAAGATTATTAGAAAATATTAGATCCGTACTTTTTCTTTTGTCACGTGAACCAAAATTGACGATATACAACGCTTCTAAATATCACAAAACGTCACTCGATCGTTACAATTTTACAAGCGTAATGACGTCACAAGACCCTACTCCCGAATTTAGAAGCGTTATATCTTTGTCAATATTCATTGATTAAAAAAAAACAAGAAATACGTGGTCATTATTTTTCAATTTTATTACTGACGGACTAAATAGAATTTATTTATTCAGTAAAACACCCTATTATATTTATATTTCCAGGTGAAGCCGTATCAACGGACGCAATCAACAACTGTTTGCGACTGCTCCGTCAGTGGGGCGTGCTGGACATGTTCACTGAGCAGCGCACGCGCATGTTGCGTGTGTCCGCGCAGTACGACAGTCCGGACGCGTTGCTCGCCGTCTGCCACAACGTCTACAAATTCAACATGAACACACCGTTATTAAACAACAAGTGATTGTGAACTGTGATTTGTGAAGCCAGTGATCAAGTGCTTATACAGTGAAACAATGTTTCTACCAAACAATTTGAAAAGAGTTTGTGTAAATAAGGTTTTAGGCCGCCGGGTGTGTCTCTCGTCGCATTTTCGTATGACAAAATTTAGTTTATTATTTAAGTTTTTCAATGTTTCTAAGTATACTTGTCAAAAAGAAGTTGTTTACTCAAAAATGTCTGTTAAAAGTGGCTTATATGCTCTCGTTATTGTGTTTATTTAGCATAAACATTTGTGGACAATGTAACTGTTGTTAAATCTCGTTACACAAGGAGTTACTGAACTGTCATGAAAAACAAAGCTTATGAGAGCATTAAAACATCACTTTTCTTATAATTCCTGACCAAAGATATACTTTGTAGTTTCAAAACGAACATTTCAGCAAAACTTTCAATTTGAAGGTAGTACAATATTTATTGGAGTATGATTTGATTGTTATAAAATATAGTTTTGACACCCTGGGTATATTAGCTCGGGTATAGTTGGTGACGCGACTTGTCCTTATCAAGGATTCCTAGGAAAAAAACCAGTTCATAAATCCTAAATAGATTTTGCAACATTATGTACTGTAACATGTTTCCAGTACTGACCGGTGTTACGTTACGGGCCGTAATGTTACATTCGTAGCGAGCAATGACTGCACAGTTAGGGCAGTGGTTAAGCATTCGACTGCTGCACAGAGTGTCGCGGCTTCGGGTTTGGGTGTTTTTGTATGTAATTTTCTTTGTCTGAATAGTGCAGGGCAATGCCTTAAAAAATAAAAGAGCCGCTGGTTCACTGTAGGCATCAGGATCCACAGCGCGAACGCTCGCTGTGTAACATGTTACATTACGCCCCGTAACGCCAGTCAGTAACACAATAATGTTACAAAACATATTTATGTATAGGGGCAAGTTGTTCTATATTATAGTTAATGGTTTACTTCTGCCAGGGTAAAAACGACATACGTTATTTTAACGTAATATTGTTATTTATACCGTTTCGTTACATCTTCACGAGTTTTTATGTGGAAAGAAATACTAAAAACCGAGCAGGATTTGAACCTGCGAACTCGGGATTCAGGACATCCGACGCTCTTACTAAAGTCCGGTTTCCACCGCCAGCGGAACGGACCCATTAATGACTTCGTTAAACTTGCAAGCATAAACTGCATACTTGCATTTCCACCAACAAATAGTTTTTATGTTCCCAGAGCTAGCTCATTTTTACTCTTTTCACCTGCTGAGCCATTTATGTGTCCACTCCGTTTGCAATGGAAACCGGGCTTAACTGAGCTAACGATGTGCCTTCAAGCATCTTTCCACAAAAAAAAGTTAAAATTCGCGACGCATGCGTCAATGCGTGTAATATTTAAAAGTATCTTCACGAGTTTCAATACAAATTGTGATTTAGTATCTTATTCGTTTTGTATGATATAAAAGCTGCTCAAAGATTAGAAAAATAACTTGTTATGGTTGTATTTTGGTGTGGTATTTGAGGATGGTATGTTAACCTGAAAATTTTTATCTGACCTCCTCAACCTACTTGGCATTTCGAATTACGAATCTGGGGCCCGCTTTAGCAGTCTCATAGTAGGATAATAAGATGTATCTTCAAAAATGTTATAGTAGTTCATAATATTAACTGTGTCCACAACCATTTTCACAATTTTTATCGATATTTTGAACCTTATAAGTTTCTGGCTCTCAAAATGGTAGATGAAAACATTATGAGGGAAAACCTTCGATTAAAAATTGGAAGACATATGGCAGCTACCAAGATCCGTGACTGATTATACAGCCCACTCCTTTTTACCAGAGAGGAGGCCTGTTTCCCAACAGTGGGAACTCCTTGCTAAACTGACCATTTCAGGCCCCCTTGGATATAAATACCATCATCAAATACCATATCAGCACCATACAAATTGATCTGTGATGCGACAGCAATTAAAAACGAAAGTTTTTGTATATATTGTGACTTTTTAATTATCATATAAATATGAGGTCAACGACGATATATTACTAGACTCCGCATGCACGATCTAAGGGACAAAAACTATTCTGTCAACTCTCTGAGGTACTATGTAAGCGAGGGGTACGGGGTACTGCGTTGTGATTGGCTAACTCAAGGTCTGTTCTGTCTGAAGGTATGATTACGGCTCACAGGAGTGCTCGAAATAAGACGGATATAAGACTTTTTTGCCTAATGTGTTGACAGACATCGGTCGCCTGTTATTAGGAGTCTAGTAATATATCGTTGTTGTATGAGGTTGTAATGAATGTTTGTAAATTGTGATCTTACTGATTACAATATGAATGCTTGTATGCACACTTTTTGTAAGTCAGTTGGTGATTTAATTATAAAGGTTATTAAGCCGAAAACTGTAAAAGACTGTTGAAAAAGCAATAAGAGAATGTTTGTGTGTAGCCCCATGGTTAAAAGGCGTAATATTTATTTAGAAATGTAAACACAAAACCTTTGTTTTTGGTCTATACATAAAACTTGACTAAATATCTTTACCAACTTTCATGTATAGATCAAAAAGTGATTTAAATTATCAAGGGACACAACAGAGGGCCAAACGCTTGGGTCGCGGCGTAACTCTGGAACGTAAAGGGCTATTAAAGCGTGGTTTTTAGTCAGTACGGGTCTGACAGTCCCTTTTGCGTGGAATAGGGTGAGGTACTCATTTGATGACTTTACCAGGTGAAAAAAAAAGAAGCGACCGCCAAAAAGTGTGTATACAAGTGTTTCCTACAAAGCATTTGTTTCTATCTGAGTTGAAGTGTGGCTGGCCATCACCGGACTCTACTGAGTCTTAAGCCTCATTTAGACGATCCAAGAACTCGCACGCTAGTTGCGTTACATTGCAAACTAGGCACAATCAGCATCAAAAGTTGCTGACCACATTCAGTTTTTCAAAATCAGTGTACACCGTAATAATACGTTATCATATGGTGTACAATGATTTTGAAAAACTGAATGTGGTCAGCAACTTTTGATTGTGACTGTGCAATGAATTCTATTGATCTAACAAATACCGCTATGTAGTGAAACTTGCATGCAAGTTCTTGCTCCGTCTTAATGATGCTTTATGCCGAGACTTATAAATTACTTTGTTATTTTTTTAAGATGACGTCACTGTAGCCCACTAAATTCAGCGTCGCATGTTTTGTAAAAAAAATTAAGTAGAATTATGTTGCATAATGATGGTTCTGCGATTGTAACAAATATGTGTTTATATTATTATAATAATTAGTATTATAAATACAATGCTCTTAAGTTTGTGATAACCAAAAATTACATTCATGATTTTGGTTTTTTTATTGTGATAGGAAGACGGGGAGTTTTTATTTATACTTTTAATTATTATAATACTTGTTAGACATATTTTTATCGGTCGCAATTCTATCAAACAATATTCAACGTGATACAGAACTATTTTTTTTATGTGATAAAAATATCAATAACGCGGGCCACACTGACTTTTCGCTTTCACAGACTTATCCCCGTTTCTATCTTGCATTTTTTGTAGTTTGACGATTGTGTAATAGGCTCAGTTCATAATTAGCGCATTAAAACGTCAATTTTTTTCTCCAATGAACGCGAAATTTCATATATAGACCAATCAGCGTTGGTCGCACTTTTTTGTGTTTAAAGAAATATGTGCTTTATATTCAAGAGCTAAGTGTGAATTTTCTATGTCAAGTTTGAATTGACCCATTGACGGGAAATAAGACAAAACAAATGCCAAGTAGTCTATAAGTCACGGCCTAAAAGTTATTCCTTTTTGTACTGCGTTATCTTAAGTTGACAAATAGTATATAGACTTTATTTACTTTGTTACCCATATAATGATAAAAGGGGGCAAAGCTAAGATTGATTAAACAATCTTGAAATTATTTGGTTTTTCTTTTGTTTCATTCAATTTTCGGCGCTGTTACAGCGCTGAATTAGAATTAGCTATACTTAAATCTGCTAAATAAAACAGTAACTTGAATAAATTCTATGTATTAATTAAAATTAGACAAACTTAATAAAAAAAGAATAAATGGAAAATAATTCAAATCAAAATAAAATAAATGATTCAGATAAAATACAGAATAAAAAAGCAAGCAATACAATAAAAATCATGATTAGATTAGAAACTAATTAAGAACTTAAAATATAGTGGTAGGTTTAAAAGCCAACACAATATGGAGTAGGACCATACTAAGACCCGAGGGTACCAGGACCGTCAGCACGAGTTTTCTGTATTTGGGACGTAAAGTAAACTGGAACTTTGACGACTTCAAATTGACAATTTTCAAGGAAAAAATTGGTTCCTTCTTCGCACACCAGAGGCGCTGTTCCATTTTTTCATACAAGAAACGCTGTAAATACTGGAAAAACTCTGTAAAGTAAAATAGAGAAAACTCGTGCTAGGGGTACTGGTAGCCTACCATGACGTCAGTAGTTCCAATGTAGGAAAGGTACAGTGGCCGGTACGAAGTTGGCAAGAGTCGTTAGATGCGCAGAAGTCATTTTTTAGATCTCTTTGGTGGTCATGCGGGTCGCGGGGTATGAGGTACAGCCGCATGCCGATCCGAACACGCAATTGGTGCGTCACTCGTCTTTCTCCCTCGCACCCAGTTTACTCGCTCTCGCTTGCACTTGTGTGCCGCTAAATGCGATGCGCAAACTTACCCCCTCTACACCATAATCTTGCCAACTTACGTGCCGGGTACTGTACAGAGCTATACAAGTCGTCTAGCTCCATCTCGTTCCCACAGTTTAACTTCTCTCGCAGTAAGACATGGTAGGCCTACAGCTCAGACATTATCTCTTGTCATGCATGTACAGAAGAAAGGCGCTTTTTCACGGTCGGTTTCTTCACCTTAGACCCTAATAGCTGGCGTTTATAAAGCACTAGAAGCGTTTTTATAACGCTAACGCGAGCATCCATACCCATTCCTCAGTTTTATGAAGTACAAGGTCAGGGTAGATCACTTTTTAATCTTATTACTAAAGGCATAGAGGTGAATATTGATTGACTACTAATTTCGGTGGTATACAACGAGTAATAGCAAAAAATGTAACGACTTAAAACCGATCGTGAAATAGAGCAGAAATAGTAAGAAATTAAACATAAAAATAATTAAATTATTACAGTCAAAAAACAATTAAATTCTATAGCGATTTTTCATTAGTCAGAACTTTTACCTGGAGATAAAAATGGCGATTTGAAAGCTTATCTATAGAAAATATTGTTAAATCGATATTTTTATTCCTCAGATAGTTACCTAACTATTAAAAATCAACCCTTAGTGTACAAAGGGTTTTTTATCCGACGTGGCATAGAAACCCAACATAATTTTGAGATTTTTTAAACTTAGCTGCGAACTATAATGTACTTTTTACACTTCAAAAATGTTCAAAAGATATTTTATGAAACAAAAAAAGTAAAGAAATTGCATGTCCAATTTCAGCTAATTTTGCAGTAATTTAAAATCATCAATTGAACATTCCAAGAACATGCATCATGGCAATTGTTTCCATTTGTTCTTCTAACTTGAATCGGCGCAAGTTAGGCATATGGAACGCCAGTCGACTTTCCCAAGTGGCTCTGATTTCCATATGGTCGGAACAATCGAGATGCTGTTTCATGTCGCTCCATCCTGATACTACGAGGTTGCAATAACCGCAGTGGAACAATCCTGGTCGGACCTGTAACATTTCAGACGACACTTTAGAACATAATAATGAGAACAGATAAGGCTGGAAGCGACTAGACACTTTAAGTTTTTTTTTATGATACCTATTTCTGGCACGGCATGACCCCTATACTTGCCATACTAATTTAATTTATGTATATTCTATCTATCTATAATATAAAAATGGATCGAAAACGGCTGGACCAATTCGGCTAATATTTTTTTTTTGTTTTTGTAAACATCAGGACCAGGTTTTAGAGGACGAAAATGATCACGTTACCTCTCTTATAAGTTCGTCTTTCTCCGATGTAATGACAGGTACTGCTAGCCATTTCATGTTGTGATATCTCAACTTGAAATGCTCTTCAATTTCCGATAGCATTGGCGACACGTTCACCTCGCACAAAATACACCTAACTCTTGAACCGACTGTTGAAATTAACTGAAAACTAGTCTGGAAAATACAGAACTTTTCGTTAATGATACTGGCCGTGTATAAGATTCCTTGTACTCTGTACGCCGAATCAACAAAGTCTTTTGTCGACATCTTAGTCAGATTTCTAGGACTTTTTGTTGGTTTAGTTACAATAGGGCCTGCTTGTTTTTTGTGGTTCGCTCCATCAACGTGCTCCTTCAATGACCTAAAAGAAGCCGGCACATGTACTTTACAAACGCGGCAATAAGACTGGTTGTTGCCGCCGTTGAATGTTATTTTATTTGCTTTAGCAAAGTTCCCCGCATCTTCTTCTTGGTTACATTTTTCGAAGTCTTTTGCCGTAAAAATGTAGTCACTTGGGCACGTCGAGTCTGTATCAGTTTCTTCACCATCCGACGCATTATTTTCTTCATGTGAGTGACCATTTTGGACTTTATCTCTACAAGCTTGTATAAAGTCGTTTACGTCTTCTGTATTTTCTTTATCATCAGACAATTTTGTATTTTTGTCATTTATATCGACTCGATTCAAGTTATGATCCACGGTAGATGGATAAAGTAAATCAGAATCTGTAGCTGCGCCTGAATGATTTTCCATGTGGTTTTCTATCTCCAGAAAATCAAATACTACAGTTTTGGAACATTTTTTGCAAAAAGCTGTTTCTGTTTCCAAATTGATGTTGATTCCTTTACTTTGATACCTTGCAATGGATTCAAGAATTTTAGATTTGTCTTTCGTTGGTGCTTTTTCTTGTTTCTCACGGTCGTTGTCGATCTTCGATGTCTTCGATTTCTCATCATTTTTGATGGTTGAAGCCCCGTTGGTTGTTTTTTCTTGAGCTTCTTTTTCTTGAGTGGTTGCTTTAGCTTCGATTTCTTGACAGTTTCCTTTATTTCCAAGATCAACCAGGTTACTTACGCGCCGTTTCGCGTTAAGTTCTTGGTGCTCTGTTTCGTCAAAATGCTTGATCAATCTGGCAGGGGCTAGCAGCTTGTTGCATGTTAGGCATTGGACAGCTGTTTCGTCTAACTGAAATACAGAAATAAACACTTTATTTGAAGAATACTTCCAATTGTCTTTTGGGCACCGAACAGGCAGGCCTAGAAATCCAACCTATCACAGCGTACTGCTGGATATGGACTTCTCTTGGTTGCACCAGTACGTCCTGTTACCACACTCATGAAGTCTCCCAGCCGATTATTTAAATTGAACAGCATTTACGTAAGTAGTTGGAGCGACGCATCTCTAGCCAGATAAGTCCTTAGTTGACTAGAATACCAGTAACTTCTGGTGCTTAAATATTAAGCTATTATTACTACGTATAGAGACGACGCCATGCATCACCACTGTATCCTATCCAGGATGAGTGCACGCGCCTAGAAAACGCCACAGTGCTGTCAAACAACTGAATGAACATAGGCGCGCGCACTCATCCTGGATGGGACATAGTTGTGATACGTGGTGTCATCTCTATACGTAGTAATAATAGCTCAATGTGCTTAAAACAGTTTTAATTTCCATAGAATACTTTATATTATTTATTACATACAAAAAAGTGTACACTTACATGACGGAAAATAGCATTATCTGCTCCAAACTGAATAGGTTTCAGAACTAAATTCAAAGAGTGACTGCCATCAGCTTTATGTTCATTTTCATCTTCAAACTCCGCGTTACAGAGGGAGCACACTCCTTCAATGAGACCGTGCCAAGCCTTATCTTCAATGACAGTATGGTTGAAGGCCACAACATCACCCCCCAAAGGTTTTAGGAGAAGAATTCCTTTGTTGTGTTTGTGTTCATCTTCAGTGATATGTATATTGACTTTGGATGCGATTGGCATCAGAACATTGCAGAATTCGCAGTAGTAGCCTCCTTTAAACTGTAAAAATAATATTTGTTATTTATAACTGGTTCGAAATTCGGGAGTGGAGTTAATGACGTCATAACGCCTGTAAAATTATATCGACTTAATGACGTTTTGTGATTTTTAGGACCGTTATAACTCCGTCAATTTGGTTTGCGTAGCAAAAGAAAAAATACGGGTCAAATATTTTTTGACAATCCATCTTTCGTTTTTTTTTTTTACCAAAATAGCCTATTTCATAAAAGTGAAGGATGAAATAATTTGAAATGAATGCTCATACATTATTTTAGGTACCTTCTTAATATGATCCAGTTGAAACTTGTCGGAATACGGCACTGCATCCAACTTCTTCTTGTGCTCCGATGTTTCGGTATGGGCATCGGCTGCTTGCTGACAGTTCAAGAAAACTTCGCAAGCCAAACAGAAGGAGTTCAAAGAGCCAGTGATGACCCCGTTCTTGTGTAATTTGTACGTCATTTTGAACTGAAAATAAATAATAATAATAAATAAATATTCCACAACTATCACACAACGCCATCTAGTCCCAAGCTAAGCAGAGCTTGTGTTATGGATACTAGACAACTGATAAACATACTTATATATTGGCATACATACTATAGATATATTACACCCAGACAAAGAACAAAATGATCATGCTCATCACACAATCATTTGTCCTAGGTGGGAATCGAACCCACGACCCCCGGCATAGCAGTCAGGGTCACTAACCACTAGACCAGGGTTTTTCAACCTGTGGGTCGCGACCCCCTGGGGGGTCGCGAAGCCTCTTCAGGGGGGTCGCGAAGCTTCTATAGAGGAGTGGTAAAAAATTGGGAAAGCAACTACAGTAAAAAAACAACATAGTTTACAAAAGATTTATTAGGAAAAAATATTCCCTAAAATTTTCCCGGCTCACTACGCTCGCCCATTAATGAAGGGTGTGCTTGTGAACGTCAAAAAAAGTCAACGTTTTCAGGTCACTTTTCAATGAAAACTTGTCTTATGTTGGTGCAGATATAGTAGATTTACTGTGCACCCCGCGCTCGCTCTTCAAGTCTTTAATTTTTTTTTCTCGCTTTTAGAGTTGTGTTCACTCTTCTATGTAGATATGGCTTTTCGTAGTCCCGAAGCCTAAAAATTTTCGAGCTCGCTGCGCTCGCTCTTGTAAATATGTTTTAAGTTTCCATGACCTAATAACTTCGATTTTTAGTTTATTTTTCAATAATACTTTTGTAGAAACTACTGACAAATAAACTACGCAGCAAACTCATTAAACATTAAAAAACTAATATTTGTAGTACAAAATGAGGGTTTACTCCTGCTTTTAAGTGTTTCTTTTAGAAGGCGGTGTGGAAATGTCGGTGCACAGTTACTCGCACTAGACAGTTTTTTTTTATTCAATTTTTGGGGCGGCAAGCTGGACTGGTCCAGGGCGCTGAATTTTAAAAAACGCCACTGAAGATCATAAAAAAAGTTTGCTCAGTACAGGAATCGCTATCCGTGCCGTCAAATTGAATGCTTGAAAACAGCAACCGGTAGGGGTCGCGAAATATTTCTTCATACTAAAGGGGTCGTGCCATGAAAAAGGTTGAAAAACCCTGCACTAGACCAACAGGCCAGTAATAAGAGAAATAATTTAAAAATAAATATTGCACCTCTTTAATTTTTTTCCGTATCGTGGGAGCGTTTAGAAATATTTAAACTGACACATACACAAACAAACACAGAAGAAGTAGGTACTTTTAGATCAAATAAATATTTTTTCCGTGTGGAAATCGAACCCGCGACAGTCAGTCGCTAAGCCGCTGCGCCAAGTTTAAGTCGTCATTAAACTACTCTTTTATACATTTAAGTGACTGCCCGGATGTCTGCCCTGTGACTGTCTAGTGTTTCAATTGAGCACGACTTGCGGACCCGAGTTCGATTCCCAGGTCATACGAAGGTCAACGTTCAGCGGATTTTTCCATTAGGAATTTAGTACGAGACAGTTCTGCCTAAGTGCAAATAATTTAATCGTTAAATGATTTTCCCACGTAAAAAAAAACGTAGCCTAATTCTCATCTACAATTTAAAAAAAATACAAATCAACACTCAATACCTATGTTATTTACCGGGCCTTGCTAGGCTGTACACACGGCTACGCATCAAGCTATACAAAACCCGTTTGTCTTGGCCTCGCTTCGTACGATTTTTACACACAATGATCGCTCAGCTAATACTGGTTTTGTATAGCTTGATGTGTAGCCGTGTGTACACGCAAAGGGGCACCCGGTATCCACGACGCGGGGCTCGTAACATTTGGCTACTCATACTAAGTGTTATAATCAACGACAGGAGTGTTCGAAATAAGACGCATTAAGACTTTTTTGCCTAATGTGTTGACAGACTACGGTCGCCTGTTATTAGGAGTCTAGTAATACCTATAATATATCATCGTTGGTTATAATGTTAATTCGGCACTGTTTGTCCGTTGCTCAATCTTTGTTCAGCCATAAACTGAGTTCTTTGTATCCACACTACAACGCCTACTTCTAGGAAGTACTTCTCTAATGTTATATGTATATGTTTGACATAATAGAATTCATTCTGATTAACTATGTAGGTACCTATTATGTAGGCACAGCTAGTAAATTTTATACATCCGTTACTCTTATCAGTTTGACCATAGAACAATATGGTTGATTCTGACAAAATAACGCGACACATTGATGATTTTTAGGGTACCTAAATATGGGCACACATTATGAAAAAAGGAGTAGAAAAAAAAAACAAAAAAAAATTTTGGTCGGTTGCTCTTTGCGTTCTAGGGCCACGGCATGCTGCGTAGGCAGTCCTGCGATTGTAAGACCCGTACCTTGGACTGATTAGTGGTTCAATTAATAATTATATGGCCTATATGTTTTAATAAATAAACAAAGGGAATTGGCTTATGAATTGAAAAATAATATGTTTTCAATTTATAAATCACTTTGTTTATGTTGTGTGTACATAAGGCCATGTTGTCTCCATTAACTTTTATCTTTCTGTCTTTCTATTTAACCTTCCCGAAAAATTTAGTTCTGAGTTGTTGACCTTGACCTTAAAGATGTCCATTGACCTCATTATCACTTTAAAATAAATTTAGCACACTTCACATGATTTTTTTCACCCATACTCCCACATTCCCACCCATCTCGAAGGAAACTTTCGGATTTTTTTTTCAACCCGTATGCTTTTTCGTAATTTACCGATTTCTTTACAATAAAAATGGTCTAATACACCAACAAAATGGCGCTATAAAAAACGACGTCACGTCATAAAAAGCTGTGCCCAGTGTTCAAAAAAAATCTTCAGTTATAGGTAATAAGTGTTAACAAAATTATGAAATTATTTTTCAGGCTTCTAGCTGTTTCCCGTGGTTTGACCCCCACTGCTCGGCTCCCATTGGCCGCAAGGTGATGTTATATAGCCTATATTTTTCCCCGATAAAACTACCCAATATAAGAATTTTTGAATTAAAACCAGGAGTTTCTGAGATTACCGCGTTCAATCACACAAACACTTCAGCTTTATAATATTAAGGATAGATTTATCCTGACTGACTTTCTAAAGGTCAGCGTCTGGATGTAGAAAGAATCATAAGATTTTTTTTTAATTCGACCTCTTGCTAAACAGCTATTGAAAATTTGTAATTAAATACAGAGTTAAGATAGAGTCGCGGAACCCTATTATCAAGGCCCGCGGCCCAGGAACGGAAACTGAAAGAACGGGGTAATTGTTTATTCAGTACTAGTTTGACAATACCCTTAGGTACACTCCACTTTTTTTTTGCGGTGGACACTAATTATTAAATAGTTTGATAATTATGTGGAATAAAAAGGGTCGTTAGTAAATTATAAAGCCGTATTAACGACACAAACAATATAGATATCAATTTGTTCTGCGTACTTTAATCAACTTTGAGTCATATAACGTAGTGCCTACTCTTTGTACACTTGCACAGTTTTTAAGAATGACGAGAATGAATTAGGTACCTACTATTAAATTGTTATCAAACGCGCTTAAAATACATTTTGCAAATAAGCAAGGTAGATGATAAATTAATTTTTGCGTGCCCGACAGGGTCCATATTGTATCTTTAAACTTTCTTTTTTACCATCTTTGTAACATATGAAATGCAATAAAAAAATTGAGTATTGAATATGTGCTGACGGGTCATAATGATTAAAACGGAAACAAAAAAGATATCAAAATCTTTTTAAAAAATATAATGGCTTCAAAAACAAACATTTTTTTTTAAAATTCAGGTCTTCAACGCTAGTTTTTGTCTTAGATTTTTTTTTAATGCGATCTACAGTAGGCAACTGCATTGTCATCAAAATAATGCTCACAAATTAAAAATTACTTGACCAAACTGATTGAAATAAAAAAAAGAAAACAATTTAATATACTGCATGCTTATAACAAAAAATAATCACATAATCTCAGAGTAGTCGGTATAAATACAAAAAAAAATACCGAACAAATTCAGACACTTCCTCCTTTATGAAGTCGTTTAAAAATTGATAAAACAATGTGAATCACGATAAAAACCGGTTCAATCTAACATTAAATAACTTCAATTCAACTATTTATAAATTTAATTAAATGAATCGTCTATTTTTTATCAACACATCAATAAATAAATAACACACTTAAACCAAAATAAATTAACCTACATTAGTTAAAAAATTTGTATCTACTCACCGTTTTCCGCTTGGATTTTATTTCTTGTATTTCTCGTTGAAAGCTAAATTGCAAATGAATATTCCTTTGGCCGCCCACCGCAGGATATGCACACTGATGCACACACGAATATTCTAGAAAACCCCGACCATAGACTAGAGAATATCGCAATGAACGATTGTCGAGATATGGATGCGTTCTTAAAATATCTCTATTCCGTATTATTGTTTAGTAAAATTGCCCATTTCCATATTTTGATTTTCTTAAAAATATCAAAACAGATATTTTATTTAAGATACTGTCCTACGGCAGTGATGTCTTTGCACACAAAAAAAAACATTTAATAACCTAAAGGTATGTTTGGATTGACTCGATATAATATTCTAGTTTTTATTAAAAAAATAATCATCAACATGCATCGGAAAGATGTGGTTTATTGCAGTACACAGGAAAGAGATATATGGTTCAGTTACTTGGTTTTCTCTCTCTCTAGACGGAGAAGTCATTCAATAAGAGAATTCTTTGCTTATGATCGGTCTATCTTCTATATCTATGGTCACAATGCCCCGGCCTTTTTAATAGAGTGACGTGCAACAATGCGTGCAACACGTTTTTATGATTACCTAATATAACGCCACGTACCTAGTACTAATTTATAATTGATTTTAATTCTACAGCTGCTACCAGTGCAACTACGATAAAGCTGCATGAATCATGCAGTTATAAGAACAGCGGGGCTTTACATAGCTCGATTTGTTTAGGGTGACCATCAAGTAGCCGTCAAAAGGTAAAATTCGTATTGGCATTTGCAATGAAACTGATAAATGTAAATGTTCCCTAAAATCAACCATTCTAACGCTCATGTCATGAGGCACTCCATTCCTTAACTTAGCCTCATAACAGGTATCAAGCCGTCCAAGTTTAGGCTGACAACTGCTGGTCAGTGTCTATTGTCTATCAAGTAGCCAAAAGCCCTGCTGGTTACCTATCCTATTAATTCGATTTCGCCAGTATTAACCTTTTCACTGACAAACTGTCTTTAAATATGAATCACATAAATATTAACTGGATATTTTTTTATCGCTTTATTTCTCTTCAGAAGTCATTGTGTTCATCATAACGAACAACCAGCTATTGCTCAGTCCATCCTTTAAATCTATGGTCGAGATACTATTCCGTTCCAGCAGTCCCCAAAGCCCCCTACTACTGGCTTCTACTGAATAAAAACAAAATTGTGTAAATCGACCAGTAGTCACGGGAAAATTGGTGTAGGTACCTGTACCCGTAATAACAAAGACATAAAAATCCATGGAATCCAGGAGATATTGAGAAATCGAGTAACAAACATACAAAAACTAAATCTCCCGTTGAATTGAAAACCTCGCCTCCTCCTTGTATTGTATACAGTTGGTTAAAAATTATCACCGTATTGCCATTTCCGATATAAGCTTATTTATTATACCTACTTAATAATTAATGGGGATTTCCCCGAAAAATAATTTGCATAGATAATAGGTTTATTGAAAATGCTTATCCTATGACAAACATCATTTACAAAAATATAGTACTCGTAATAAGTACTTAGTATGAAAGTGGCACTTCTATAAAAACGGAAACACTTACGATCAATAAATAATTTACACTGCACTATGTAATTTAACTGCCACAATTTAACATCATCACGTTTGGCAGTTGGAACCACATTGAAAATGTGAAATCTATATATATAAAATTCTATATATATAAAATTCAAAACTGACTGACTGATCTGACAACGCACAGCCCAAACCGCTGGGCCTAGAATCTTGAAATTTGGCATAAGCCCTCCTTATACCACGTAGGTGAGCACTATGACGGGATTTTGCGAAATCCGACCCCTGAGGGGTTTGTTTTTGGGGTCGATAGTTTGTATGAAACTTTGTTACTACAAGTGCTAGGCGTCTCAAATCTTGCATGCCGGTTCTTTTTAAGACTTAAATACTCAACAAGTTAGAAATTTTGTGAAACTCGACCCCTAAGGGGTTGTTTTTGAGGTTAATAGTTTTGAGACTAAATTTTTTACATATGGACTTTTTTGGACGTGAGTCATACTAAAGACGGGATTTTGTGAAATTCGACCCCCAAGGGGTTGTTTTTGGGGTTGATAGTTTGAATGAAACTTTGTTACTACAAGTGCTAGGAGTCTCAAGACGTAAGTGATAGTTAAAACGGGATTGATGTATTGATAGTTAGAGGTCTCAAATTTTACAGGAGGTTCTACTTTAGACATAGGTTCTCACTAAGAGAGGATCTTGCGAAATTCAACCCCTTAAGAGTAGTTTTGGGGTTGTTAGCAAGGAATCCCAATATATTCATTGGGGTTATTTTAAGAACGTAGGTACCACCCAAGACGGGATACTGCGAGTAGATAGAAATTTTGTTGAATATTGATTTAGATTTTCGAAAAGTATCCTTTATAGAGGGTGGCTGGGAGTAAAAATTCACAAAAGCAAAGTTCTAAAATCACGCGGACGAAGTCGCGGGCGGAGTGCTCGTAAATTCATATATTCATAAAAAAAAAAGAGGGTAGATTAATGTCTTACATCAGTTCAAAGTCAATTATATAAGTAAAATAATATCATAAGTAGCCTATCTAAAATGTTAATTGTTAATAAAGTGCATAATTTTCTCATGGAATATTGAATGACAGCATCTGAGCTGTATTTTTTTTACGAAATTAAAATCAGTAAAAAAGTATTGAACCAAGTCAAGAATGTTTATAAAAAAACTTCTGTTTGACCCCCATCCCCAGTCCTGCTATCACTGTACAAGTATTATCAAAAACGATTCAGCCATTTTCACATAAAAAACAGGACATACTGACATACCTAAACTTTATATAACTAGGATTGACTTTCGTTCATTTCGTGTTTCAGATGGGTTATAACTTTTAATCATCATTTCTTTTAATGTCAAGAATAATAAATCATTACTGTGAAAGTAATGATTTTTATAATATTATAATCCAGAGCAACTGTCTATCCACTCGGCAATACATAGCTCTGCAATAGGTTTAAATCAATTATACTAAAGTATTTGGTCCTGCCTTGACTTGTGCGGTATGCGGTATATACATGCATCAAGATTTACAAAAACCAGTTTGTAGTGGTCCCGTTTTGTATGACTTTTCCTCACATTCAATGGTCAGCTTAATCTGATTTTGCATAGCTTCATACACATGACATATCCTACAGTCGACATATCGATAGTCCTGTGAGTCTGTGACCTACATGTCTACACAGACATGTAGGTCACAGCCTCACAGGACTATCGGATAAACATGGCCCCAGAACATAAAGGCCTGTTGAAAGACAGTGTAGATTTTAGTCAGTACAAGTCTGACAGTCCCTCCTGTCCTGCCCTGGATGAGAAGACTCATTCAATGATTTTATGAGGTGAAAAAAGAGATGTGTTCACATACCTACTCATTTTAACAATCCAACTGTCCAACAGTGATTATTGCAAATGTTTGCATCTATAATTTTGTTTTAATTCAAAGTGGGTGCAGGAAATGAAATCAAACAAATATTATAGTATAGATTTGTATTTAAAAAATGTAAATAAATACTTTTTGAACGTCATGCTTACAAAAGAGATCAATTATTTTATTTATAAGTTGTATTATCACTATGCAGGCTGTTTTGACACAATTTCTCTATACTCCTTACCTACTTCAAGAAAGTTCTTACTTCTTGCTGGAAAAAATAACGATGGTTTAAACATTTACCAGTTCTACCACTAATATTCTAAAGAAATAATTATTGTAGTTTGCAAAGTCATCCTGGCTTATTCAACAACTATGAATTTACCTGTAATTGTAGTAGATCAGACTTGCATAAAGTTTTATTTGACTTAGTTCCTCAGATCAAAGAAATTTTGATCTTTGATCTGAGCTCAGTTCGGTTAATTTCGAGAAATCATAAATAAACTGGACAAAAATTGTTTTCAAAATCCAAATGATACTTTACTTCCAACAACACCACAACAAACAGATTAACAGTTAATCAGATATCAGACTAAGTAAAGTAAGAGCTGTGAACGATCTCGCATTATAAATTATACTCTGTATTTGCATTTCTAACTAATAAATATTTATTTTCATTTTCGCCGAATATTCGCACAAATCAAATATTTTTGCAAAGCGAATTTATTTTTGGTTGTTTTTGGTCGTACATGTTTTTGTTGTGTCTATGTTTTTGGCATAACTACCGGGCCTTGTGCCATGACAGGTTTTTTTTTCTGGCTTTTAGAAAACGAAATAAATCTAGCATTTTCAAATCACCGCAATGTAAAATATTTAGTCTTGAATAATTTATTACCATGGACGAAATTATTATGTCTTTGTTTCCTACATCAACGGTCCATGCCATGAATCTATGGTCAAATAGAAAGTCAAAATTCAATCTTTTTCTTTGAAAGAGGGAAGAACCTGGAAGAACACTCTCTAGGAAAGGCACCAGAAACCAAGTATTCTCTTTAGTTGTTTTCCTTTTTCCATCAAGACCTAGACACTTGCTCCTTGCCCCATGCTTTATATCTATGGGTTCACACCTACCACAAACTATAGACACCAACACCATAGTCTAAACCGGATAGATATTTTTAGTCTGTGGCCTGTGTTGTGTATTGACGTCTGTCGGTTATCTTCTGTCATTTTACTTTGTATTTTTTTGTTTCAAAGCAAGCTCTGCTTGTGCTCGATGTGGTTCACCAGTGTACATTGAATGATGTGTAGTGCCTTGTTGCTTGGACTTAGTGCAACTTATTTCTAAGTAACATGTTTATTTTCTAGCTCGGTTAGCTAGTATTGTTTCAACAATGTTCCAAAAAACTTTTAGTGCGAAAATGTTTAGTGATAATGTTTGTGTTATGTGCTTGGTGCATTTATTAATATTATTAGCGCTGACAAAGGGCACTGCGGAAGCTCAGGAGCTAAGTAAGTATTAAAAAGTCTATATAATTTGAAAGCTCGATATCAAAAGTTATTAAGTCTTCAGATGGAACTATAAGTTAAAGTTATGCTGAATATTGATCACCAACCTGCTCGTTTGTTGTGCTTTATAGTACACAAAACTAATATCTTGAGGTGGGGCTTCTATGGTTGAATGAGTTCTTTAAAAACAAACACTACAATATTGTTTATAGCGAAAATGAAATATTATTAATAGTTTCAATTATTGTCTTTTTCCAAATACCTATCCTATACGCTTTATAGAAACATATTTTTCTAGTTTATTATAAAGCTCTTAATTATCACTTCTCAATAAGTCATTAAAATTAAAGAAAAAAAAAAAATTTGTTTCACAAAACTGATGTTAGACAACAGTTTTTTTTTTTTAAATATAATAAAAGTCATTATAAGTTGTATTAAAAAAATACTAGCAATAACGGAAGTCTATAAATGCTTTTTAAAATGTCACATAATTGTTATGGTATTTTACCAACATAGTTAATGGTTGTCAGAAAATCTAAGATTTCTAAGCTGTATTAAAAAAAAACTGATCAGGATTTTATTAAAGTTTTTGAAATATTTCAGGTTTGAATTTACAACAAACTTTATTTGTAAATAAAAGAAAAAAATATCTAAAAAAGTTTTGGCCATTGATAATGTTGTATTTAGTGACTGTTGGTCCACTTCTTAGCTATTAGGAAGCTTTTTAAGTAATTATTATCCGCCCCTAAGATGACCCACTGACCGCTAATTCTCTTATTTTGTCATAATTTTAAACCTACCATAATATTTTCCAATCAACCTTAATATCTGTTTTTTTTTAAGCATTACCCCAGAATAATTATTCTACATTATGGATGCAACTCATATAATATACAAACTATCACTGCCTTAACACATTGACTGTGCATTACATGTAATGAATGCATTTTTGGTGTAGCCATGACGTCCGTGCATTAAATGTAATGCATTTGCCAAAGGCAACTGACCTGTGTGTTCCTGTGTGTTCAGCTGAGGCTGGATGTGTGAGCTACAGTTATAATTTTCTAGGGACATGAACAAAAGTTAAATAAAAATACTATTGGACATACCACAAGATTATCCAAAATAGACAGGACTGTCAATGTGATAACAACTACCTGTAGACCATACGTATTTGTTTTTTTTTTAATATTCCACAACTATCACACAACGCAATCTAGTCCCAAGCTAAGCAGAGCTTGTGTTATGGGTACTAGACAACCAATAAACATACTTATTATTTCTAAATACATAAATATTATAGATAAATTACACCCAGACACAGAACAAATGATCGTACTCATCACATAAACATTTGTCCTGGGTGGGAATCAAAGCCATGACCTCCGGCATAGCAGTCAGGGTCACTAACTGCTAGACCAACAGGCCATATAAACATTTGTTGCATGTTGTAATCAAACCTGTGACATAGTACGGTAGTCAATAGCTCAGACGTACATTGTGATGTACAAAGCTTCACACGCATCACAAGTGCCTGATGTTCATTCTAGTGTCCTTTGACACTGGACACTCTACATGGACACTTTTGACACTACCTCGGCATCTGGTTACCCTAATGCAGTTGCTCATATTTCTTGCTTGATTGCAGATGTTTAAAAAGTTAGCGTTATCATAAAAATATTATGAGAAAGACACTAACAACTCTTTTAAAACGTATACAGAAAACAATATATAAAATATGTGTTTTAATTCAAATTCAAATAAATAATTATTTCTTGAATAAAAATTATTTTCTTCTTGCTTCCAAACTGGAATCCAAGTTATTATACCATTCATAAATAAAAAATGAAATAGGTACAAGGTAATTACAAGCGAATCCTGTGTCCAAGCAAGGATCTATTTTCTTGTATTTTTTTTTAATAATAATTTCGGAAATGTTGAACTAAACATTAGAGACTCAGACAGTCAAAACTATTTTTTATATTTGTTAAAATTAGGTTAAAAGTTGAATGAAATGCATAACAACAAAGTTAGGTGTTGGTAAAAGCTGTATCGTCGGACTTCCGGCGTCCGGTTCCTTTGTTGCGAAATTACACTCATCATAATTAGGGTACGATAAAAAATATGCGACATTCATAACCGTTTTCAATAAAACAAGACGATACTTACATTGATATTCTTCATAACTGACTGTTTGTTAGTCTGGCTAAAATTCAAAACTGGCTAAGTGCGAGCCATCTATAAAAACGCCAAAAAAACACGTAGGTATATTGTAATGGAGCCCCTTTTAAATATTAATTTTCGTCCAAGCATTAATGGTTTTAAACCCATGAGCAGACGGCAGCGCCGTGTACCAGTTAGTTCTAAATGTTCCGTGGGACAAGTTTTTTTAAAGACTCAACATGTTGTCGTACCAATGTCGGTGACACTACACATCTGTGGTTGGACGACATGAATGTCATCTGCGGTTGTAAAACGTGTAGTCGAAGAATGTGTCGCTAGCCGCGGAAAGTACCTGTTTTAAAGAAACTCGTAGTGTCGTAGCGACGCGTCGACTGCTGGTGCTGTCTGCAGTCGTCCACTAAATCGTACCTTAAGTTGGGCTGTTACCACTACGATACAAAGCTTAAGGCACATTTTATTCCGCCACAAAGTTTATTAACCCGAAACCCTTAAAAGTCTGCTCGCTAAACTCATAAATTATTCTGTCCCGGCAAGGCAATCGTTTGCATACTGCCTATTACAAGGGGAAGCTCATATCTGGCCATCTGACATTCGCCATAAGTTTTACGAACCCGAGCCTAATAAAGTATAGGTTGCACTGTCGGAAGCGCACATACTTTTATTTAAATCATAATATGTTTAAAAATAATCCTCAATTCAAGCCATTGCCCAGCTGTTGGACAGCTAGGACAGGACAGCATAGGCTAAATAAAAAAGAAACCTTAATTACTGCTCTCTTCGCCATAGGCCTTGGCGGGCCATATTCCCTTCACAGACTCAGTGCATTTGCCATGGATCTACTTAGAAAAAACCTGCCCCTGTCCCTATCTCAATTTGTTTAGGGTAGACGTGATATATCTACATCTTCCATATTTTACTCTGACTTGTCATCTCGTGAGTCACTTCTTTTATAGACTTATAAACTGTCCGCCTCTCCTCGGCTCCCGTGGGTTACGACGATGTTACGTATAGCCTTCATCGATAAAAGGACTACCAAATAACAGTTGTTAAAATTCGAAACATCAGTTCTTGAGAATAGCGCGTTCGACCAAACAAACTTTTCAGCTTTATTTTTATAGATTTCTCAAAGTCGAGACATAGCCCTTTGCTAAAAAAAACGTACCCAAGAAAGCTTAGTGTAATCAAAGGACGAAAGCACAGTCTATGCTTCGCATAAATAAGTACCCTCGTTGTGAGTTCTACGGATGTGTTTAATAGACATTTTATTTTTCATTCTGCACAACCTCTGCTCATCATAGTGAATCATGGACGGCTTCCGACTGATTCATTGGCAATACATATGCTAATTTGTCTACTGTTGTGTATTGCCACTTATTATTCAATACTAGCCATCATTTCTTCTTGTTACTCATTATTTTGTGGACTTCAATTTCTGCTTGGACGTTTTTGTTAGTGCATGACGATTTTTCAGTATAGTTAGAATCTGTCCTTATATTTTTCGTATATCTGGTCATACAAGCACGCGTGTAATGGAAGAAAAGACAAAATTACAGAATGTTGAAAGATTTTTACCGTTTTAAGCAATGTTTAAAATAAGATAGTGGTTATGGCATACTCGAGCAAAAAACAGTAACAAACATATAAATATCTATGAAATAACTTTGTCTATTCCTTGAAAAATAGAGATAGAATTGGTCGAATGCAAACTACGTCATGTCTCACACTTCTAAAGGCTGATTTTTTAATGGGGAATAAAAATGGCGGATTTCAGCTTTTTTTTTTTGTTTAGCCTACAGTGTCCCACTGCTGGGCAAAGGCCTCCCTCAAGCCTTTCCAAGAGTTCTTGTCCAGCGCCACTTCGAACCAGTCCTCACGATTTCAGCTTATCTATAGAAAATATGTCAAATCGCTATTTTTATTCCTCAGTTAAAACTTATCTGACTATTGAAAAATCAGCCCTTAATATCCCAAATTAGCATAGCATTAAAAACAATTCCCTAAAATTAAAATTGAATTTGGAACGCCATGCCACGCACCAATCATGCGTTAGTTTACATCAGAACATATGCGCGTGAGTCGTGTACACATTGATCGGATCCCCTGTTTGTTTTTTTAACTAACTTTTTATAGTTATTACTCGTCGTAGACTTTTATGGGCATGGGCCGGTGACTGATGCACTTATGTCGTTTTGACTAGTAAAATGGAAGGACGCGCATGGAAACAATAAAAATTTAATGTTATCTGTTCTTGGGGAGGATAAAAAAAAATTAACTATCAGTCAAAAACGTCTCCGTTTTGTCGAAAAGGTATAAAATATTTATGCCGTCTTCCCATTCATTTTTACTTGATTTTTACTTACCTACTAATTACAATCGTCGACTCGATAACTTGGACATGCAATTTCTTGAGTTTCCCCGATAGTTAGAATCCGGCTCGAAGGACCAGTTTGGTTGGTCCTAGGAGATAACTATCGTTGCGGAAATGTAACTACTTTCTTGGCAGATCTAGGTAATATCATTTATGATTTGAATACGCGTTTTCTCATTAAGTTATTGTAGAAAATGTTTAAAAATGTAATAGTTGGTAACAATCTCTGTTTATTTACTCAAGCCACCCTACGAACTCATTGTTCCTTCCCCACACATAATTTAATTATTCCCGACATTTATTTGTTCCAAAACTCATTTAATTAAAATCCAACGAAGTCTGGCACTGACAAATAAAAATACTTAAAAGGAGACGCTCTTCGTCAACAGCTGTTTTTAGACTGACCAATTTTCGTTGATCTTTTGCCTCAATTCTTCTCGTAAGTTTCGAAGAACCAGGTTATGTTGGTAGTGTATATTTCTGGATGTAACTGTGTTAGAGACGATATGGGAATGATGACTTCCACGCCAGGACACGGTGCGTTTCCTTTCGGTGACGTCACGTCCGATAGAACATGAGTTTTATGAAATTACTGCGTTTTTATTGTCAACATTGGTTTTGTTGCGACTACCAAATGTTTGTGGATGTGGGTTGGTAAATATTTTTTATGGATCGAGTTGCTAGTTGCTGGAATCTATGCCCAGTTTTATCACTTGTAGAGCAGTTTTGATTCAAGTCCGTTTAGTAATAAATGCAGTTCTTTTATACTTATTGTGAGGTAAAATTTAGATGTAGGGGCTGATGGCAATAGGCTTTACCCCTATTACTTGGCAATTGAACATAAATGGTCAAATGTAGGTGTTAGCTTAACAATGCTATGCTGCAGCTAAAACCTATTATAAGATAAAATAACTGCATGAATATGACAAATAGGGTAAGCTATGTTACCAAACTCTTTTGCCAAAACTTTCTTTAATAAATACTTTCCCAGCTTCGTCCTCTCATAAATAAAGTCCCCATCACGCATGCCAATATCCCATAGAGCAAAATATTCCTAACAATACAGACTACGATAAAAGCTGAACAGTAGCTCGACCCGAATATAACAAACTAGGATACCAGTAATAAACGAGCTAGGCGAAAACAATCATAATAAATACTGCCGGTCGTTCGCACCACTCGTGACCCACTCAGCATTTTAATAACCGACAAAACCGGCAAGTATGAGTAAACAATGGATAATGTTTAACCTAATTTAACTTCCATTCATCTTTAAAATCTGTAAATGGAGAAATTAGAAAGAGTCTTCTTGTATTTTTAAAAGCATCATGATTGGTTTGATGGCTAGTTTCGAAAATCTAGTCTTGCCTCACTGTGACAATGAGAGTTACCATCCTTAATGATGTGGCATAGCCTCATTCGTCAAAAAGTCCTATTAGTCCTTGCAATTAAGGTGAAAACGACGTCATTCGTCCTCGTATCAGTTTTTAAGCGACTGGACACCGTTGGACTGTTTTTGGGAAGCCTAAATTTTGTGACCTTAGTCTTTACCATATACTTGTTGCGGTCGTTAGTAGGGGAAAGTCTTCCGGAAAGAGACATATTTAGAAATGACTGGTTCTCCATAGCTAGAAAACGTCTAGTTCCTCTGTACCAGTAATTTGTATGGTGTGCATAATAAAGTGTATTCTATTCTATTCTAGCGGTCCCCTAGAATTCGAGGAGCCGTCATTTGGTAATTTTCTACTTCTAAACAGAAAAAAGGGGCGTATATTATGTCCAATTTCGCATTTACTAATGAGAGACGTAATATTTCTGCTTTCATGTCTACATATAGTTATTTTTCTCTGCATTGTTTATTCTTCGTATTGTCTATCCGTTTTCTCTCTTTCACTATTCTTAAGTAGTCTGAAGATACATTATGTTATTGAAAACCAGTAAACGTTTATCTTTACGTAATAAAAATAAAATGATTCATATCATAAAAAAATGTTGGTGTAATAATACTACACATATTATGACTCATGTGCATGTTTTTCTTTGGCAAACTCTGCATTTCGTAGACACCGGTCCACAGACGTATTACAAATACTACTGCTAGTAAAATTGTTATAACGTACGTCTAGTTGAGTTCACGTGGGCGTTTATGTGGTATTTATTAATTAAACAAGTGATAATGGCTGTCGACCACATAACGTCTTGTTGCCCGTAATTATAAGGATTAATCAGACGTACTTACTGTCCAGTAAGTGTAACTAAACTTTGTATCTCGTAATATTGGAAAGGAAAGAAAATATGTAAAAGAATTTGCCCCCGCGCATGTTGACGTCACTAAAGAATCCAGTTGAAAAGGAAACCGGTGAATAGCGGATATCTCGGGAAATGTTTTAAATATCTCCAATAATGAATGATACTGGCTCAGAAAATGAATGATTTGATAATAGATGTCGAAGCATTTGTTTGATCGAAACTTATGATCTCTTCTCCAAGCACTAAAATGTTTTAAAATTACATTGACTCTGTTTATTAGATGATATAAATTAGACCCCTGAAACTAAAGAGCTCATAAAATAATATTAAAACCAAATATCTTGGGGACCTTATGTCTTAGATCTCATTCATATCCTTATACATCTGACAAAACTAAACATACGCACCTCTTCGACTAATCTGAGAGTAACAAGAAACCAGTTGATTGTCAACCAGTATCTTCGTCTGGAATTCTGTCAATTTTTTTAAAGAAAGAAAGTCACGAGACAGACACAATACTTGATAATAAAAGTTCCCTATTCACACGTACTGCTGACATTGCCCTATAAACGACGTCACAAATGTTCGCAAAACATATGGCTTGGCATTTTGCGTACACATGTAATTCGTGACCTCGCCGAGGAAGGACCAAGAATGCACTTAAGACTTTATGTACGTGAAAATAATTGAGTTTGGGACGGTCTTGGCAGCTGATGGTTTTGCGACGGATATGTATTTGTTAGGTTATGTATGAAAGTTCTGATTAAAGGATATAAAACTGATGCAGTTAGTGTTTTGCTTCCTTGGCCCCCTTTCCACCTCTTGCATTTTGCAAGATGCATTTGGTCACTGACCGTATGATCAATCGCCTTTTTTTTTAAAAACACTTGAAAAAAAAAATCAACAGAAAAGCGTTACCTGAATTGACGGTAAGTAAGTCATTTCAAAGGACGCAAAAAAGATTAAAAACATTGACCTTAAAACCGGTCCTTTGAGCCGGATACTTAAAGAAAAAACCTAAACAGATATAGCTTAAGTCGTGGTAATGCGGCTTGATTTGGTTCCAACGGCTCGCAATCCGGTTTACAATTCAGTTACGATGGAGGACACCTAGATTAGGCGAGAGGCTGTGACTTACAGACATGCGTACGCGCACTTAAAATATTGAAGTTCTAAAATGTCTGCCTTATCTGAAGTTAGAACTAATTGGTATTAAGTTTGGTATTTCTGTCTGTGAAATTGATTACAAGTTTTCATTTACAGTAACGCTAAGCGATAGCAAAATTAGATGCCTGAATGTTTTGTTGAAATTACAACTTTGGACGATAATATACTTTTTCCCAACAGTACAAATTTTCCTGTTTTACGAGAATAACTGTTTCAGTTTATAAGGCAAAGGTTAAATAAAATATAAGTAACTTGTCCATGTTTCCTGGAACCCGAAACGAACTCTGAAACAATTGAGAAGTATTAACAAATGAAATTACCAAAGGACGGCAAACCAATTCGGTCAGCGAACTGGCGCCAACATTCTTTCAATTAGCTACTGAGTGATGTCATTTGGGAATATACCCCTTTATTGTTTTTGGTCCTTCTGGTTGTTGTTATAAAGTTCGAATTTGCTTGGAAATATTTACAAAATAATCTGCAAAAATTGCCTTCTCACTGCTTTGAACTTCAATTACGTTTGGGCTAAAGAATGATATGTAAGGCCGCGACAAACTTGACACTTAAAAAACTAGACGATAGTGACAGATAAGCAGTATAACTGGTAGATACTTTTAAAAAACTACCTCCTAGCGGTTCAACCCGGTCAACGGCACCATATGCTACCTGTAACCTGCGGTGACCATTGAGCGATCCCACTTGCTGTGGCATGCCTCGCCAGGGTCGTCTGCCTTGCAACCTCCTGTCAGAGACCCGCGCCAGCGCAGTCGGTGCGCAGGAGTTTCAGTGTTCTTTTGGGTGAGCTCGCTCCATCTTAAACCTTATATTTGTTTCTTGATTGAGGACAATAGTACAACCATAATTTAAAAAAAAAAAGAACACTTTTCTCACAGCTTACAAAGAAAGAATCTGTTTTATTAACAGTACAATAACCAAAATAACGGCTATAGGCATAAGTAATGAAATAATTTCTGTAATTAGAGCGTGGTGGCACGGTTTTTAATTCTACTTAAAGATCACAGCTAACTCATTTAGTCATCGGTTTTATACAAATACTAAATTTTTACTAGTTTCCTTGTGCAAAACTAAGTTTTCCTGTATGTGAGGTCTAATTTAATACATAATTTTAAGTATTTACTAATTCAAAATTTCCTCATGCATCGAACAAATAAATGAGAATATATTAACAACTACCCTGTTCTAATCTCACGTTTTGACCGCTAAATATCTGATATTTCTTAGACTACAAAATTACATCTCTTTCTGTTATAAAGAATTAATGGTCCAATTAAATCTACGGAGGTGGCATACAAAACAAATCCACCTTTGTTTTAGAATGTATGCGAAACTTCAACTCAGGCGCACGTGCAAGTGTTGCCATTGCTCAAGAGCATTCAACAATGAAAATGGATAAACCGTTATATTAGAACAAGAGATTAATAGTCTGTTATATCATTGCTATTAGTTTTGTGCTGTCATTAGATTTTTTAATTTAAAAAGACATGCTCTAGGTTTTTTTATTCTTCATCTAATGGCAAAATAATCACTGTCTAGGATGTGCAGTGGATAAAAAACAGATTTAGAAACTCCTTTATTATAGGGTTTGCAAAAAATAATTATACTTCATGATTTTTTACTCCAGTTCTCCGCTTGCTCAGTCATTTTTATTTAGGTACTTCAATCCGCATTAGCCTTGGGAAAAACTAATTTACAGTTCTATGACTCAAATGTTCTAGAACAAAATAGTGTTACCATAATTAATATTTTCTACTTCGAAATAAAAGGCCAAGCCCACAGCAGATAGATTCCATTACTTAGTAACATAATTTAGGTGAAAAATATGGATGTAAACGATGGCCAATTAGCCAAATTGATAGCTAATGGTGGCTAAGTAAGAATGTTTTTGCTTCGGGCTGTAAATTACACCTGAAAATGAGGACTTGAAGTAGCTTTTAGCTCGAAGAGGTTCTGCACGCGATGGTTCACAGTTATTTATGGTCTACCTTGTTTTGACTGGATTGGTCTATTTTAGGTATTATTCGCACATTGAATTGACTTGTGGTCGGAGATTTGATCCTAATCCATAATTCGCTGTATGGCGTAGTTGGTCCTAATCCTAACTTCGTCTTAAAAACTGTGGAGTGATAGCTCTGCCATTGTACAAAAAATATACATATGTTATGGTTATTATGCTTAATTATTTCTTTGAAAATTTTAATTAGACATGCGTTTTATGTTGGTCTTTGCAATACTCTGCTTTATGTCCAAGTACAATATATTTACCTTTGGTATCAGAGTTTACTAATAAACATTTATCTTGAAATTGCAAACATACTTGATTTATTTCGAAATAAGTACTTAAAACTTTGACCAATCCTGGCCGCTCGCCATTTTGCGATAACAAAGCACTCAATGACTCACAATTGTATACTGATAAATGGCAATGTATCAACAAATTGAATTTAATGTAAGCTACCTTTTAATTTAGCTACTTTTCTAGTAAACTTTAAAGGGGAATGCTCCACCCAGCCCGTGAAATTTCTTGCGTTTTTTGAAATTTGGAGGCCAGTGCTAGGTTGTATGTTGATTAAAATACTATTCGCGGCTGTAAGACGTATGTAGTTACAGAATTATAATCATCAAAATCACCAATACAACCTTCCAAGTTCATAAAGATGTAGGAACAAAAGAAAACCCAGAAAATGTCATTCTTACAGCTTTTTGAACTTAGAGCGTTGTATTGATGATTTTTTTGATTATAATTCTGAAACTACATATGTCTTCAGCCGCGAATAATATTTTAATCAACATAGAACCTAGCACTGGCCTGCAAATTGCAAGAAACGTAAGAATAATATATAAATTTGAATTTCGCGGGTTGGTTGGAGCTTTCACCTTAAAACTTCAGTGTAGTAACGAGGATTTATGAGAATAGTAATAGTAAAACAAGAAAAAAATTCCGAAGTTTGTAAGACTTGCAAAACAGTACTACTCCTTGGCTTTCTGCCAAACTTAGGCAACCAGTGTTTAATGGGTAAACAAAGATCCATTACATAGATACTGAAATAAACAGCGTTCATTGATCTCCTAGGCTGCACTATTATTTTAGTATGATTTACTGTACATCTAGGCTTAACCCATCTTTACCCATCGTTGCGCAAGCGCAACATTTCAAATATGTTTTTTATTTATTTATAAAATGAGAAATAAATCTATGAAAGCTAACCCAGTCTCGAAAAGAAGAACTAAAAGATGTATTATATATTTTTTTAATGGGATTTTAAGTACAAATACATATTTTTTTTATCATCTAAAAACTGCTAATTGAGTCATTTCGGGATCGATATATTTATGCAATCATAAAAAAATATTAATTGAAATAAATCTATACTTTTTATACTCTATAAAGTTTTAACAGTATCTTATTTATGATATAAACCCTTTTCTTGGACAAAACTACTTACACATGTTGTTTATCTTAGATTTCTAGGAAAAGTTGCGTATGCGCAACGTTGGGAGTAGCAATAGTCAGTTTTTATTGTTACTCAGCTTGCCATTCATGTTAGAAATGTATTGTAAATAATGGGTTCTCGCTATTCAAAGAGTAGAAGCTCTTTTGTTTTATTAGTCAGTCGGATATGGAACGTAGAGCAGCAGTGTCACATAGTAATTTCTAAAAATAAATATCTGGAACTTATGAAATATACACCGATTTACCGGCAGAGCCTGAAAATACACAAGGTGAGCTCGGTCCTTCAACTTCCAAGAAGCCAAGACTGTCAATAGTCACCTAAATGTGTTCCAGACTTGAAAAAAGAACATCCTCCATCCATCCATCTCAGCCTATTGCAGTCCACTTTTGGACATAGGCTTCCCCAGGGAACGCCACAGCGCACGATCCCCTACTTTTTTCATCTAGCTGCCAGCGACCTTCTTCAGGTCATCAGTCCATCTTAGCGGGGGCGCGCCACCCTACGCTTACCTATACACGTTCTTTATTCGAGAACCTTCCTACTCCACCTATGATCGGTTCTGCGGTAGACAAGACTCCACTGCCACTTCAGCTTGCTTCAGATTTGGACAATATCAGTAACTTTGGTCTTATGCCGTAAGACCTCATTCCGGATTTTATCCCTTAGTGAGCCCCCAAGCATAGACCTTTCCATAGCAAGCTGCGTGACATGAAGGCGGTGGGCAGGCTTGACTGACATGTTCCACGTTTCGGCTCCGTAGGTTAGGACTGGAAGGACGCACTGATCGAACACCCAGATTTTCAGGCACTGTGGCAGTGGTAACGTGAGGATATGACGCATTTTCCCAAATGCTGCCCAGCCTAGCTGCACTCTTCTGGCCATTTCCCGCTCGAAGTTGTCTTTACCTAGCTGTAATAACTGTCCAAGGTAGGTGTATTCTTGGACAACTTGGAGTGTTATCCCATTGACGGAAATTGGTCCTGGGATAACAAGGTCATTGAACATGACCTTGGTCTTGTCCAGGTTCATCCCAAGACCCACACATCTCGAGGCAGCATTGATACTGTTCGGCATTTTTTGCATGTCTTGAAATATTTTAAATTTATTTATAAGACTTGCTTGTTCAATTTATGACCAATAATCCCAACGTTGCGTAGACGCAACATTTTACGGAATGAAAAATAATTAATCAAAATTTTTTTTTTCAAAAAAAATCTCTTTTTTGATGTATTTATAAACGTAATAAACAATAAAAACATAAAATATGCATTTATTTTTACCCTTGGGAGTTAATGGGTTAAGGATGGAGTTGCGAAGTCCCGGGGTCAGTAAACTAGATGAATATTTTTAGTACTATTTTTATTCAGCTGGGAATAATCCCGTGGGTAGTACGAGGTGACTAAGCGATCTTAGACAATAATGTGAACCTGCTTGCAATATCATATCCAAATGGTTTCCGTAAATGTTAGAACTGAACATTCTTATCGCGGAAACATAAACTTCAAGGAGTAGGGTCGTATTTTAAAATGTTGGTCCTTCGAGCCGGATTTTGTTGTTTTCCCAGGTCAACTTAAAGTCTTAAAATATTTGTTTCTTATTTTCTTAAAGACTCAGAGCGTATCGTTTTAACTTGAAAAATCAAATTAAGTGTGTAGTTTAGTATCTCGGCATCGCAAAAGAACTTTAAAGGTCAGCCATTTTAAATTTCGTCCGCGTTGTAAAACCGTGCTCTTTTAACGGTTTTTTTGCCGTTGACTTGACTATTTTTCTCGTCGTGCAGAATCTGGGCAACCGGAATGTTCGGTTTTTGCAACAACAGAAGAAAAATAAAACTATTTTTATACCTGTGATGCATTATTGATACTGTGTCTAGGCTTCTTCTCTAGAGGTCTTAGTGTTTGTCCACACTGGAAGCCTAGCGCGTCGGCGGTGGCAGGCGCGGTGGCGGGCGCTGCGGCCGGCGCGATACGTGTCCACACTGCCGACCAAGCGTTTACACCTGCCGCCCGCCCGTTATATCGGTTGTTGCCTAGCCACGCCTAGGCTCGCAAAATCGCTTGTAACCACCGCGCTAGGCTCCCCGCCTAGTCACTTCAATGTGGCCACAAGCGGCGATTTCATACATTCATTATTATCGCGCCCGCCGCCGCCACCGCGCTAGGCTCGCAGTGTGTTTGAGCCCTTAGACGTACGAACAACAAATTGTATAATTAATATTGAATCAACTGTTTTTTTTCCTAATGGAAACATTTTAGCATTTAAACTAAGCACTAAATGTTAATTTATTTTCCTGTTTGTCAAGTTATTCTTAGGTTCAATGCACTTGGGCTATCAATGGCTATTTTTAATGCTTCTAAATAAGTCCTTATTTGACCTTATTTAGTTAAAATTAACTTCAGATTTTCACGGAATGGTGGCCAAAGTCCGACCAAACAAAGCAAAGCCCTCCCTGAAATCGTAGACACAAAACTGAGAAGTATGAAAAAAAAGGAAGAGGCTTGATAGGACTTTTGAAGAAACAGAATTTTAAGCAGTACGTATCTGACACTCCCTTGACTCCACCCAGAGCGAAAGAAGTCAATTCCACAACTATCACACAACGCCATCTAGTCCCAAGCTAAGCAGAACTTGTGTTATGGGTACTAGACAACTAATAGACATACTTATATAGTTCTAAATACATACATATTATAGATAAATTACACTCACACCCAGACACAGAAAAAATGATCATGCTCATCACACAAACATTTGTCCTGGGTGGGAATAAAACCCACTACCCCACAGCATAGCAGTCATGGTCACTAACCACTAGACCAACAAGCCAGTCATTGATAGCTACCGAGCTCAAAAAGGTTCTGTAACATTTAAGCTATCATATAAAAACTTGTTTTTTAAAACCTCGAGACTACATTAGACATTAGTCATTCAGCTTCTAAAATAAAATAACTATTTCACAGCTCAACCATTCATTTAAAACATGAAAAAGTTGTAGCGTAACTAATTTTTTATTCTACTAACCTTGCTGAAATATGTTATTGAGGTGATCCTACGTATTAATCTTGCCTTTTGACATACAAATGATAGGGCGATATTAGGGCACATCCGACACGCTTGGAGTTCCCAAAGGGCTTGGTTTAGGTGTTCCTGTGCTTACAATAAGATAATTCTTATCGTTATCTATAATGACAGTTCATACTGGACTGGGCACCACAGTAAGCGGGAAAATCATTTTTTAGTAAAATTATTTACAAAGTAAAAAATAAAGTCGCTTGAGTGTGTCTGTAGTCTGTACGCGCCTAACTTCCGAAATACTGCATCGAATCAGATAATTCTTTTTTGTTCTATTTGGTTACTTGTCGGGTTTGCACTGAAGGAAATCCACCGACAATGTCAGATTAACGATCTGTGCCATGAAACGGTGATCAAGAATGTCAACATGGGTGACTTGCCGTCCGATCATGGACCATGCCCGGGTCGGCGGCGCGTCGTGTTTCACGCGTGCCTCAAAGAGCTGTCAATAATTTGTCGGAGCCGCCATTGGGTGGGTAAAATCCGACCCTGGAACGGAAAAGGCTATTAAAGAAACACCGTGTTTTAGAAATCAGTTGATAGAGTATGCCACGTAAAAAAAGGATTGCAATATCAATATTACTTCCATTCTTTTTTTTTATTTATGTCATTCATAGATCTTAAACGCAGTTTATGGGTACCAACTGATCGGTTTCCTTCGTAATTTGTCAAATTTCTTAATAACATGTCCTTATTCTTGGAGGCAACTAATTAATAACCCCTTTGTATATCTCATGTTTGCTGATGTTACAAAATTTGTTTTACTACTAACGACTTTCAAAACTCAAATTACGAAATTAATCTAGTTAGACTTGTTACTTGTATGTGGATCCAAGATCTTCAGACGAATGAGTTGCAAATTATAAATTGCAATTAGCACGACTTTTAACTATTTTGCTGCGTAATCCACGATTAAAACCAGGTCATGAAAAAAGGTCAATCGATATCATAAGGTCAAAAGTCCGAAAAGAATTAAGTATTTAAAGAAAATTACAATTCTCCGTGAATGACAACAAAAGAGTGAGTCATCAAAATAACCCTGGAAAACAGATTCTTTTTGGTTAACCAAGCATAGCAATATTAAAACCGGTATTGAAATTCTTTTTGAGAAGCTAAGCTAAACAGAACTTTCAGTAGCGTGGCAGTTGGTCTCTTTTCGCCAGTTAAAACAGTCATCGCTTTTAAAGTTAGAGTGAACAGGCTTCTTCTGGGTAAGCTAGCTCTCTCGTAGGATGTTTCTCTGTTACGTCTGACCTAGACTACAGTTAAAAGCTAACCAGTAGAACCATTTTGATCCAAGCAAAATGGCCAATGGGCATGTAGCGAAGCCCTGTCCAAAAATTGCATTCTCTTAAATCTATCAGCTATCTACAGCAGTCCATTATTGAGACATGAGCCTTTCCCAAACTGGGCTTCAGCACCCTGTCTTCCAACTTCCGCATTTAGGAAGAGCCAGTCCCTTTTAAGATCCTGGGTCTATCTACATCTAGCAAGGGCTTAGCAGTCGTCACTCCAGTACTTCATTACTTGACTGCCAGGGACACGAGACTATGTAAACAGAGTACTACTACTTCCTGTTGTCACTAAACCCTGTTCCAGAAGAAAAGAACCCAGGGTAGTTTTCCATTAGTAAGAGAGTGACAGGACTTGCCGGGTAGGAGAATTCATTAGATGATCAATTTTAAAAGCCCAAAAGAAAAGAACGTCGTTAATTACTGCTGAATATTTTTCATCGCAATCTTGGCATTAGTCCATTATTTTGACTGTAATACAAACGTTTGTTTACACTTCAAAAACATTAGAGGTGAAACGAATTAGTACGTAATTACGTCTATGCGAACTAACGTGGATTTTAGCAAAATGGCGCGTTTGTTCTTGCAATAATTAGCGTTATTAGCCATTAGAACTTGTAAGGAAGGTGATCGGATCGCCATGGCAGTTGGACTCGGTAGTTTTTAAAAAGGGCATAGTGGCTTTGTATTTATGGATTTCCGTCTTGTACAATTGAGGACTGTTATAATTTGCTTGAACTTTGATAGCAGCTGTTCATAAGGTTCATTTTCACCTGAAATTTGGTTAGAAGGTGATTTTGCTTTACGAGCCATAATATAGTTCTATAGGCCTATTGGAACGATTGGACATTAAGTATGTATTAGTGCCATAACAACTCCTGCGTCGATTGCTAGTTTCGCTATGACCGAAAGCAGTCAGGAGCACCATGATAACATCTCAGGTGACCTGAGTCTCATATGGAATCTAGAATTTGGCCTGAGTCAGGTCAAATTTTAGGTCCCATATGAGCAAATGCCATAGACAGTCTTTCATTCTTCCTTTTAGAACATTCTTATTCTTAAGAATGATGAATTTATAAACAACACACTGATAAACTTTATTATGTCTGCAGTTTCAACACTTATAGCAGATACTCTATGTAATCATGTAGATACCGCGACAAGACGAGTACTAATACTATAATCCTACGCATGTAGTAATACTCATCTGAGATAAACTGGTACAGCGGTGCTCTTCCGCGGTACGGCCATAATGCGGTCTGGCTGACTTGGTCGTAAAGTAGATAGATACCTTAAGTGTGCTTACTTCATGGTACCTTACATTTTTGTAAGAAGTATAACGTGCTTTTATCTGTGTGAAAGTCATCAAATGACTCCTCCATCTCTAGGTAAGGCTGCCTGACTCTTATTGACCAAAAATCACACTGTTCCTTCACATGCCTTTGCGTTCCAGTGCCATAGTATTTTGCTTAGTCAGCTCCGTGACCCTAAGTCGCCTTGGGCCCTAACCTATAGTGTGGCTCAACGCAATTTTTGTCATAAATCTACATAACATCCTTTAATCCTTGAAGGACACATGGGTGTGCCTTGTAGTACACCCACATTTCGTCAGTTATCTTTAACTCTATGGTAATAGGAAACGAACCTGTTGTCATCAACTGAGTATAAATCTGGCTTCCCTGACTGCTACTGTGGACTTCATGATGGAAAATCCCAACATTTGTGTCATGTAAACATTATTCATTATATTTATGACTATTCACTATCCTTTAGGAGGAAAAGTGGTCGCCTACCGGTAACGACCTACATTTCATAGGTCGGGGTTTGAAGACGGGATTCGAATTGATGCAATAATTATGTGCAATGTGCCATAGGTACATGGTGAAATCCTACCCTTACCTCCAAAGCGTTTTCAAAATATTTTAATTACTGCCCGAGTCTGTTTCCAACTACTACCTTGGGGTCTTCAAGTCAAGAGTGAATAGGTTGCTTCTAGGCAGGCGAGATAGTGGTCAAACGAGAACCTGAAGCATATAAAAAAGTTGTTAACAGATTGGCCCTATAGAGGTCTAGTACCCAAGCCCAAGAATAAAAAAATTGTCAACATAAAAGTGTGATATCTTATATCTAATAATATAATGTAACATGCATTTGACATCATGACTCATTTCTTAAACTAATATTCGATCCCTATTATCAGATTTTCTTCCCTCCACAGAAAAGGCTTGTGTATCTCTGTAATGGGACTATTCTAGGCTGGTTCCATACTATAAATTAACAAGTTCAGAAAGACCACATTTCTCTGCAACTTGTTAAACCATTAAGGACCAGTCTAGAACTCGGTTTAAGATTAACGATAAGCTTTAAAAATTCTAATCTCCGCATTTTAATTACCACAGCTTTCTGCTTAAGTGAATGGTAATGTTACTGGCTACGATGTAGATCATAATCTATCAACTGGCCTTGTCTGTCCCAGCGTATGGTAAATAGAGGCAATTTAAAACAAGTGTGATTTAGTCCAGGTCAATATGTTCTCAATGTTCACCAGCCAATAAATACCGTCGGCATGAAATGTTTTAAGTGGTTGTCATGTTGATATGTACTACATGTGGAAGGGCCATTAAAATGTATTGAAACCAGATTAAAAGCTCCTCAAACCATCAATGTTGCCATGGTTGAAATTTCTCATTAAATACTCTAGTAACATTCAAAATTAGTGCCCGGATTTCGTATTGGCAGTCAAGAAAAGGGACCGTCAAATACTATTCTAATTTTGAAACACTAAGATGTCAGATGGAAAGCATTTCTAAATTTAAAACTGCGTAGCGCGTCTGAGCATGCTGCGTTGCCATGTTCAAGTAGTGCATTCACTTTAGAGTTTGCAAAGCTTGTTATAACTTGCCATATAAAATATAATGTTAATTGGTGCCTTGAATTTATATATTTAGACACACCTGCCTTTGTTAATTGTGTTAACGCAGGTGTGTAATGAAATGAAACAAGCACTACATGATACATTCAACTTTGTTACAGTTATTAAAAGTTCGATTCCGCTGAACGATGGAAATATATTGTTTGTTTATAATTATTAACTTCAAACTTCCGTATGCCGAGGTAATGCTCTTATTAATAATTTAACAATTTGTTTTTCTTAGGCCATGTTTGTTTTCCTTCCCGTTAGATGGTTTTATCCATAACATGGTAATAAATTAAATATACGTGGGCCTGATTTTTCAATAGTCCGATAACTTTTATCTGAGGAATAAAAATAGTGATTTGACATATTTTCTATAGATAAGCTGTCAAACCGCCATTTTTATTCCTCAGATAAAAGTTATCTGATTACTGAAAAATCGGCCCTTAGTAAGAGAACCAAGATCTAAATTTATCTGAACCTTCTTTCAAGATTTCCAAAAATGAGGCCACTATAAAAAGCTTTTATGGCGCAAAAAAGAAACCAGCAGATGCCACAAACTAAATATTAAAGGTGCGAAGGTTCTCAAATGACACGGGTATCCTAAAAAAATAAGCAAACAAACTTGCGGGCAAAACAAGGCATTCGGTGAACTTCGTGGATGTGAAAGGGACGAATGATGTGCAGATGCGAGACTTGCAACACTACCGTGCCATTATCTTTCTAAATGGACTGTCGAAATTAGTGCAAGATTTTGAAGCAGCTGCCTTTTAAGGCCTCAGATTGATCGAAGATTTTTAAAATAAGAATCGAAAACTTTGGTAGCCAAAAGATGATTTTGGACGAAGGTTGTAACTGAGTCTATGATAACAATGGATGACCTAAACACTATGTGAGTGATCATCAACGGTATTTCCCGTTTGTGTGGCCCTAGCATTTTTAACATCCCACTACTCCAAGATTTAAAAAAAAAAATGGTTTAGGGGTTTCGGGGATTATCTTCTAATATCCAAAAATTTGTCGTAAACGAGAATTCATTATGGTATAAGAATCAGTGCAGAAATAAATAAAGAACGTATTATTGCGTCATTTTGTGCATATGTAACAGATATCGTATGTCAACTTACAACTAAAGAAATACTTACACGGTTGAGTAGTATTTGAAACCAGATACGGTTTTAAAGATACTCTTTCTTAAATTTCATTCAACAATTTTTTGCTTTGCTGAACATTTTTTGCTTAAAAATTAAAACCGAAACAAATCTATTACGATAGTAATAATTGACGTTTAATGTAACTGTTATTTCGATCCACAACAATGCTTTTTTAAATATTTGCTCTAGTTTCTAAATTGCATCGATTTAAATTAATGAAAACAGTTGTGTGGCCTTATTACGATATAAGTGGTTCTCACCTAAATTATACGCATTTTATTATATAAACAAGAACCGGTTAGGCGCGAGTTCTTCGCGGAATTTCTACGGTGATAAAAATTGGCGGCCATGATAAAATTAACGGCTAATTTGAACTTGGAACTGACAGGTGACGCCATCTGTGTTTTTTTGGAAAGAAATAAGAACGTTCCACATTTGAAGCGATCGTTATTGAAATAAACTATAGCTGACTGAACCAGGCAGAGTAGTAGAACTACTTCTAATGAGTTCAACCAGATAAAAAAGCTTTTTCTTTCCCTCGGAATTTAATTTAGGAATGTTTGACTTCTGAAAGCAACAATAATAACCTTGAGCGCAACAATAATGAATTTCTCGCTAGAGAAGGAATGCAAGCAATCAGCATAGCATTAGTTTGAAAACAAACAACCAGAATTACTGTGAGGCATGAGGCGTGGAGCGTAAACTGGGCTCATTCGAAACAATAGACGAATACAAAATCTATGCCATTGCATCGTCTCTCCCAAAGAATACGGGCCTGTAACGCGGCGGTTTGCGTTAAATTAAGACTTCCTCTTGTCCTAGTCTCAGTAAAACAAGAGACTATCAAGGGCCGAAGTCTGCTGCAAAGGGAAGTGGTCAATTTAAAATTAAGCAACTGTTCTACCTTTGTCCTTACAGCACTTGTACCAATTAGTCTGGTTGGAGAGTAATTGGACCAAGATGATTGTAAGGAATAAGACGAAAATTAAGCTGCTCCTGGATTACTACTAACAAAAATCGTTCTAAAACATCCTCTAAAAAAAGAACATTTTGTGATTTATGGTGGAGGTCAAGTGTCAAAGGGCAGGTGTCAAAGTGACAGCTGTCAAAATGTGAAATTTCAATAAAGATTAAAACGTCTAGGGGTAAAAAACATCCCGGTTATTTTTTACTGGAATTTTTAGCAGTTTTAAGAATATTTTTAAAATGACTCTAAAGTATTCAATATAACAATTGAAGCTATACAAAACGGTATTTTGCAGTACAGCAATGGCAGGTTGCCTGAAGTTCTATATTTAGTTGTTGATATCACAATTCACAATTGAAAACAGTTCATGGCCGGTCGTAGGCCTCATGAAATGAGAAAATGGTGGGTCACTTCTAGGCTAACAACTGATCTACGTGATCAACCCGTCTCAAAGAATAGCTACTGTAGAATAGTTACTGTGCCAGTCAGAAAAAAAAATTGAAAACTTCGTTTATCTGGCTATGAATTCCAGAATTCTGACCTAGTCTAGTTGAGTATTAGATCAATACTACAGCAAGCTACTATTCATACATAATTAAATCTTTCAAAGAACTTAAATTGTGATAAGTAGGTTTTAAGGGCAAGCCAAGTTTTTAAGTTTGTATTGAAAGTAAAGTTAATAGATCGACCTAGTGACTTAAAAAACGTTGAGACCATATCACCCTGTAATCCTTGAAGGCTTAGGCAAAGGTGTTTAGTATCCCCACATTTCGCCAATTACATTCAAATCCCATGTCATAGAGGGCGAGCACTTTATTATTTTTCCTAAAGTCTGACTACCATGGGGTATCGTATTACCCAGGTACTGCGTTGTGGAGGTCCGATAGGCAGTCGCTTCATGTAATAAATTGATATTCAGCTGCATCCGGTTTGACTGGAAGCCGACCCCAATACAGTTGGGAAAAGGCTAGGCAGATAATGTAATAGTGGTTGCTCCTATTGCCATCACCCGGACAGAGATCCACAAACCGCGAAAGCTATTGAGAAATTCCTCATTATAAAACTCAATAACGTTTTGCCCGATCTGGGAATCTACTCGAAGCATCGGTGAATTTCATACTAGTAATCTGTGTTCATCTAAGAATCCAATTTGAAATCGAAAACTTATTTGATGCGGATAGAAGTAACAAGAGTTTCTACCACACTGAAACTTTAGCACTTCCTGAAGCTAAAAAAAATACAGGTTTAAGGCGCGTTATACGGGTATTCAGCTAATTAACATACCCAGTTGAAAGTACGCCTTCAGTAGTAAAATGATCGTAAAGGAAAAGGAAGGAAAAAACATTTCTCTGGTATTCTTACGTGAATCATAGGCCTGTCGAAATTGTTTACGCAATTATAGGCCGTATAAACAATAACTTAGAGTTTATAATGCTCCTTTGTTTAAAGAAAAACAGTCGTTGACCTGGGTGGTTAGGGCTTTCAAGAAGTCTGTGTCATGTCAGGATTGTTATTGCGCTGTGAGCTGTGAAATGATTTTTTTTTGCTTGTATACGTATTGAAGTATAAAGTACCTATTCGATTTGTAACGAAACTCGATTTTTTGTATTGATGATTCACAAATAATTTTCAATACTAAAGGAATTATTTTGGGTAAGCAACTTAGCGCCCTTTTTTCGAAGATCAATCAATCATCACAGCCAATCTTAGCACTATCGTCTGAAAACACAGATCTATGAAGTGTTGTATTGTTAGGTATCGAATGGAATAGGAATTTTCGGAAGAGTTCAGCACAAATTTCAAACCACAGAATTTTACTACAGTCTTGGGAACTAATCAAATGACTTCTCTCGTTTTGGGAGGAGCGGATGGAATCGTCAGTATCATACTTACTAAACCCCATCTGTTCCTTCAATTTCCCTTTGCATTTCAGGAGCGTATACATTCCGAGAAACTTCGCAAAAATTCATCCCCGCTACGCTGATGGTGTTAATCGGGAAGCAAACACGGATCTCGAAAGCTCCTGTATAAGAAAACACGGACCCAGATAATAAAAACGTTTTAATTGCAGAGTAAATTAAGTTGTTAGAACCCAAGTATTATTGCTGGGCATTAACCTCTTCAATGCCCGTACAAAGTTACTATTCAGAAGGTAAGCGGGCTGATACCCCGCTAAGGAGCTCGATGCATAGCACCCAGTATTATCCTCACAGGAGGAGTCCCAGAACCAATCCCTGTGCTAAACCGCACAAAATCTGTAGCAACCGGCCTCATTTCCAGCCGAGTCTCTTCCAATAGGATAGATGATATCCAGGTCACTTTCCCGATACTACTCCATAGTAGTTTCGGGTTTTAAAGGCATTGGCGACTTAAGTTTATAAAGATGAAAATAGTTCTTTAGAACTCAGTGATAACATATGATGATAAGCCTCGTGTCTGTTTAAAGGCTCAGATAAGGACCATGATACTCCACGCAACCTTCATGAATCGTAAACAAAGTCAGGGCTTAGATTGAATAAATCCGGGAAACTGATACAGATTACAGACAGCTACAATAACTACCTACGCGGATATTACGGAATAATATTGCAGATAGGATAATTTTATCGAAGGATGCAACCCAGGAATATATTTATTATTTGAGGAGATAGTGAATTTTTTGCGTGTTTTATTTCCCAAATATACGCCCTCTTGGATAACGCTATACAAATGCTCTGTTGTCACGTTTTTCATGCTCACCCATTGTTGAAATTCGGGTTCGAGAGTAGTAGAGTACCTTTACCCCAGCGTTACGAGAGGCAAGAACGCACAGATTCAATCAATAGGGAAATCCAATTTCCGGAAAAACCAGGTCACAGTTTACCGAAACCGCCATTAAATCCGCTACACCGCTTTCCATCAATCAGGTCTTCAAACTTTCTTTCGTATCTAATTTGCCGTGAAAAAGCGAACATCTTGTAGTATATCACTTCGCACGATGTGAATTGATTCTCGCAACTTCAATGGAGGTTAGGTAAGAATGCATCGCACATGTAACTGTTAAGTAATGTGGAATCAAGTTAACTGTTCACTTGCAGTCTTGGGAAGTGACCACATTTAATGGCTTGTGTTGTACGGCTCCATATATCCAGATGATTGAACGCTTAGTATTGTGTCCTGCGTGTCCTGAGGTATTATCGATACGCTAAGCAAAATTTACTGAAGCCGAGTTTCCTGTCCATAGTCTATCCATGAAAGATCCTTTTCCAGGTCCGACATGGCACTGAGTCGCATCATCGGACTGCTACGATATTCCTTGGTTGTCAGACATTCAAGTTGCTTTGTGTATGTATGTTTTAAAAGCCAATAAATAAATTGTGGGTCCTCTTTAAGCATTCAGACAGAATGCAAAATAACTTCCAAGATGCCAATCACGTAATTACTTTGACTTTTTCGTCCAAATCATACATCGTTGCTTAAACAGCACTTAAAGGTCGGTAGGTGATGCAACTGACTGCACTCTAGATGGGTATGCTGCAAATTGTGGAGAAAGTCAATCTTGTTCTGCCATGTTTCAAGATATATCGTCTTCAACATGAATTATCTGATTGCTCTCATTCTTTTAATTTTCCGTTTTGTCAAATGAGTCACCCCGCCCTTGTTTCCTGGATTGAAAGGGACTGTCAAACTCGTTCTCTCAATTGCCTTTTGCGTTCTACAGGTAACCTCTTAGGATATTCCCGCGGCCCTGACAGGCATTTGGCCCTATCGAGACACGTCAGTTTGCTGTTAGCTTCAGTCTTTGAACGTTTCAAAAAAAACCATTGTCTATCTGGGGGCACTGTAGTGCCCACGCCCAATCGAGCATTTAGGTTTTCCCCAAACATTTCATACTGGCGGGTCTATATTATATGCGTACACTAAAGAACAGAGTTTTGGGATTAACATATTGGCTCTTAAACATGGACACAATTTTAACTTCTGAACGAAAAAAAAACCTAGAATAAAAACTTTCAAAATATAAGAAATACAGTAAAATATCACACGTTATGTTTGAAGTCAACCCAAGAGTTTATTACCGCTACAAATTGCTGTAACGAACGGGAATGTTTAAACAAATCAAATTCATTAGCCGGCTGATGAGTAAGTAGGTCAAATAGGGGAGGTCCAGATTTACGGAAATCACAGAGCATTAATTATCCTTGTCAATTATGTTTAGACATAGATAATTTGATTTGTGGTTTCTTTATAAGGAAATAAGATCTAATTTTGTAAATTGCATCAGTCTTCCCTTCGTGTAATCTAACGGCCTGTTATTGACCTTGCCGCTGTGAGCAGTGGTTTAGCTGTAAGATCAAATGTACAGAAATGTTGGAAACACTCCACGAGGCCAGGCTAGTGGCGAATTCGTGCACTAACAATGCAGTCTATGGGGGTCCCGTCATTGCTGACAGCTGGAACAAGACTCGCCGTCGACCCGGGTATGCTTCGTAATCGGACGGCGAGTCACCTATTACTCGTCGTCCGCGCCAAGTTACCGCTTACCTCAACTATTAGATAACTAAACAATGCGGCCTACTTTTCATAATCTCTCACAATATGAACATAATCTTCGCATACAATGTCGCGAGTTACCAGCCGGTTCATTGTCAAGTCATTCACAGGTGTCTAATATATCCATTGTACTCACAACTACAATAGTGTTAGGCGTCACGACCTTACCTTCTTCAGATTCAATAAGCCGTGCTAACGATACTTCTACATCCATTGCTTCTTTTAATCATTAAAAAAACTCCGATTTATGTTAAAGCCTTCAATGCATTTGGAGTACGGTAAAATTTTATCAAAATATTATCAGACTTGTTTTTTGGAATGCAACAAAATCTAACGTTTTTCGTGAAACTACTTAAAAGTATGAGCACCACGCTCACATTCAAAAGTCATTTCTTTGGCATGTGACGTAGAGATCGAACCAAGCGGGTTATTCTTATTCCTTTTTTTTGGCTTCAATTCTTATTGGCCTACTAGGATTCTGGACATTGGCCTACTAGGATTGGATATTGGGCCGACATAATATAATTTCCTAAATAAATGTAATTTTAATAAGTATAGCAATGAACATATGTACACTGTTTGCATACCCATGTCGGTAAAATGTGGAGAACTTAATTATAAACAAATAACATCTATGTACTATTAACCCATGTTTGCAAAGAAATAAATGATTTGATTTGACATTCTTTAATCTATGGTTCCTTACATACAAAAAAATAGTAAAGATTCAACTTTCCATTGCTTGGTTTCTTTAGTCCAGTATCAATCAAAGTTAGTCAGATACATCGATGTACGAAGAATTCCTACATTAAATATTCAATAACAAGTTTCCATAAACGGATGTCGTACTATTTGAATGTATTGTTGATAATAGTCACATGATTCGATTTTATTGAATGGAATCATGTGGTTTGATTGTTGAGGCATCGAAATTTAGGCGCCAACGTCGGAAGAGGCAGCTGATTTTTAGGTTATGAGGCCCTTGTTAACGGCTTTTGAATTGGAGTCGATGGCTGAGAGAAAAGTAGGTGAAATTAATTTATTTCTTCAGTGAGTTAAATTAGATCTACTTTTAAAAAAAGTAATTCTTGTGCAGATGTATAAAATTGCGTGTGTTTCGGAAACGGCTCCATCTATTTGGATAACATTTTGTATTAAGATTTTTGCTTTTTAGTCCTTCTTTATAAATACTTATTTTATAAAAAAATGGCTTAGAAAAGTCCAGGTTCTGTTATAACTTGGGAGACGAATACGAAAGACAGAAAATGTACATTATTTTACATCTTATAGTACTCCAAAATAGAAAAATAGGTGTATAGCCAAGGATATCATTTTTATCAATGTCTCGATCTTTGCACAATGTTAATTAAACAAAAAAAAATACTCTGTTGTGATAATTACGTTTATGCCAATGTCAATGTCAAATAAACAAAATGGCGAATATGATTCATCTTCTAACTTATTTATTACCTAACCTATCTTGAGAATGACCAGAGTAAGATAAAAATAGAAATTGAAAATGGGAAATTTCGCATTTCAGCAAAAATGGAGTTTCAGTGACGTAAGTTATGTATTATTACTAAATTAAGGAAAACGAGTATGCAAAATAAAATCAATATGGAAAATACGAGTTTGGTGTTGTGTTTGATTTTGTAGTTGAAATTAATAAATATTTACATTTATTCGCATTGAGCTGTGTAATTATATTCATAACTAGCTGTGCCCGCGACTTCGTTCGCGTGGATGTCGGAAATTACCAATGTATTTTTTTGTGCGAAGCGTCGGGTAAAAAGGTCTCCCTCCAAAATCCCACCGTATCCCATCGTATCCCATCTTATCCCATCTTATCCCATCTTATCCCATCTTATCCCATCTTATCCCATCTTATCCCATCTTATCCCATCTTATCCCATCTTATCCCATCTTATCCCATCTTATCCCATCTTATCCCATCTTATCCCATCTTATCCCATCTTATCCCATCTTATCCCATCTTATCCCATCTTATCCCATCTTATCCCATCTTATCCCATCTTATCCCATCTTATCCCATCTTATCCCATCTTATCCCGTCCTGTTCCGTCCTGTCTCGTCCTGTCCCGTACTGTCCCGTCCTGTCCCGTCCAGTCCCGTCCTGTCCCGAGCTGTCCCGTCCTGTCCGTCCTGTCCCGTCCTGTCCCGCCCTGTCCCGTCCTCTCCCATTCTGTCCCGTCCTGTCCCGTCCTATCCTGTCCTGTCCCGTTCTGTCCCGTCCTGTCCCGTCCTGTCCCATCCTATCCCGTCCTATCCCGTCCTGTCCGTCCTGTCCCGTCCTGTCGCGTCCTATCCCATCCTATCCCATTCTATCCCATCCTATCCCATCCTATCCCATCCTATCCTATTCTATCCCATCCTATCCTATCCTATCCCATCCTATCATAATCATTAGATGAATTTTTATTTGAATATGTAGCAGAATCGAAGCTAGATCGCGCTATGAACTACGCGTCTTGGTGTGAACTGACCGTAATTTTACTTCTGAAACACTTTATATTCGAATAACTTTTGATAGACTGAACCGATTCCAATGAAACAAAAACTAAATTCCTCTCCAAGTTACGCTTAATCGTTGTGTATAAAAGTTATCTACATAAATTTCGTACATTTTACGTGATACCTGGACAAATAAACATACAAACAGACAAACAGACAAACAGACAAACAGACAAACAGACAAAAATTCTAAAAATGCTAGAAATGGGTTCTATTGGTTGTCCTTTAATACCCTGGCTAAATTTTTTGAGTTTTTTTTTAATGTACAAAAATAACTTTTCTACAGTTTTATTATATGTATAGATAGATAATTAGCTAATTAAGTGTCAATGCGATGTAACTGTAGATAGAACTAGCTTATAACCGCAACATGGCCAGTTATCCGCTAAAATTGGTTCAGCAGTTTCAGAGAATAACCGAAACAAACAGACTATATTTAGTAAAAAGCTGTTATTTTGCCATTTCAATTCAGATCAGACACTCATTGGTCGAACTGTCAAGTTTCTCGGATTCGTTTTAAAACCAACGTGTTCTGATTAATAATCAATGGTAGCTCCAGCCATTATAATTCCCCGGAACAATACTTAGACAGAGAGTGCTAATTAAAGACGTTTCCGACACGTTATCCGGCCATTAAGATTCAAGCATGAGTAATCTTAACCGCGAAAGTGTTTAATTAATAAAGCTTGGCGCACACACCTTTGGTTAAGCATCAGCGAGTAGAGAGAGCAAATAGAATCTTAACGATCCTTATCATTGTATGATGCCAGGATTCAGAAGTCCTTTATCCGAATTTACTTGCGTTTGTCGCACGACATCTTCCTTGATTGAGATGGTTAATCGCACTTGCGTTTACACTTGCAGGCTACGTAAAGTTTGTTTCTGAACGGTTGCTTTAATGGAAGCAATGCAACTAATATCTGCGAGCTACCCGACCGACTATTTAGGGAAACAGGGTTTACTCACGTGCTAGTTTTTCATCCTATAAGCATTATTTGGTACGCACTTCTTTGCCTAATACCATTAATGATAAATGACTAACGCTTTCATATGTTATCTTTAAAGCTTTGTCTAGAAAAATCGCCATTTTTGTTCTTTTCAACAAGAATCGTGTGCGCCAGCCATATAGGTAAGTGTACGGTATTGTACTTTACTATTAGTGAAAGCTATGTTGACTGAAGCAACGGGCTGTGACTATTTAAATTGGGCTTACTAGTAATTATTATAATGATTTCCCTTGCCTACTCGTGATGTCCGTTTTGTGGAACTGGTTAATTGAATGTATGCTTACAGCCTAGACTTAATTCGAAGTTTAGTGCTCATTGGGATAGGATTGTTGAGGTCTTTGATTCCTCTCTTGTTTCAAGAAAAACCACTTCTAACTTGATGAGCTTTTCACCGAAATTTTTATTCGATTTGTACGTTAATTCGTGTTTTCTAGGCAGTATGTATCTTGATGGATACACACTTGATAGTACCCCCTCATTTACTCTAAAAGCATCTGCGAAAAGGAACATGTCTGAAATGGAACAGATTACTGTACTTAATTTTTTTCTAAGCACTATCTTACTCAGACAAGGACATACTTTTACTCTAACGTTTCACTCCAGTCTCAAGATCTAGTTTTCGCTGAATGCCCTGAGAAGACTAATTTCCATGCACAGCAATGTGATCTAGCATTTATGTGGTCACTTACACAAATACACTAAAACTTTAGTGTGAGAAATATGTCTGAGTAATCTACTTGCGGATGGACTAGATTTTTCCAGAATTCCATAGTTTAAAACTGCTTAAGAGGGCTATCACACGTTTCCTTGTTTTTGTGCAAGGTTTTTAACCTGATTCTGGTTAGGATATGGCCACAAATTAAAAAAAAATACATACTCGAGAAAGTTTGATTATTTCTGCGTGGAGTGTATTGAAAACATTTTTAGATTTGTTTACATACATGAGTAAAAACCTTGTCTCTGCAAAGGATGTTTCATAAAATTCTACTTTTTGTCATACTTTTGAATTGAATTACATAGAATGTATAATAGTAAAATAACATTTGAAAATGTCCATGGTCCATCTGAAAGTTTATATTTGGAGTGTATTAATCAGATTTTTATTTTTCATTCAGAAATACACCAAAACTAATTCTGGAAAACAGGAAGAATTTGACATTTTTTCGTCCGAAATTATATTTTTTATCTATGAATATTTACTGAATATTCAATCAAAAAGTATTCAATAACTAAGTTTACTATGTTAGCTTGCATGAAAAAAATAATTAGCGCATTTAAAAGTAAACTAATAGTATAAAATACTTAAAATATGCAACGACAAAATTCAATATAAAACCAAGAACGGTTTGTTCTTTGATTTAGACAGCGCGGAGCGCTCTCAGAGGGAGGACGTACCGCTCGCAACCATTTTGACATTAGTCACGTAATCATAAAATTTAAAATACACGCCATCATTCATGACCTTTAGACGCGGCGCTAGTATCTTTGTCATAGCATCAAATTCCATATAAAAAATGAAGTACCTCTTATTTTCCGCAGGTCATGAGTGGTGGCCAGGAATATTTCCAATCGCCAAGAGTATAGCGCGACCAACCTTTTTTGATACAAGCTAATATTTTGAATTAATTTAATTCTGATCTGTTTGCAATGTAAACATATAAATGTGTTGATTGTATTTTCCCTATATTCGAATGTGAATATTATTCTAGATAATAAATGTAAATAATTCTGATAGCTTTTTTTCTGAATTGGTAATTAAATGTAATTTCAGACTTGCCAACTTCCCAAACATTCCAGTTCATTTGTATAATACCTATAGCTCGCTGCGGACGCACAATACCACCGGCCATGCCCCTGGTGGTATGGCTTTTTAATACGTGGTAAAATCATCAGATCAGCACTTCTACCCAGGGAAGGACGGGAGGGACATTCAAACTTGTAATGACTAAAATCTACGGTGTCCTTCAATAACCCACTGCGATCCGGGGGCATAGATACTTGATAAGACAGTCCCGCGACGCCGGCAGGATTTGGCTCTCTAACGTGAACCCCGAAAATCCGTGAAAAATTGATCTGTACTCCTAGCACGAGTTTTCACTATTTTACTTTACAGTATTTACAGCGTTTCTTGTATGGAAAAATGGAACAGCGCCTCTGGTGAGCGAAGAAAGAACTAAGTTTTTCCTTGAAAATAGTAAATTTGAAATTGTCAAAGTTCTAGTTTACTTTACGTCTCAAATACTGAAAACTCGTGCTAAGGGTACTGATTGTTTTGAGGTAGCGGTTAACCCAGACATGTGCCAGTCTGCTATTATAGGAAGCCATAACTTGTAGAGGTGGAACGGATTAAATGTATCGCCGATTATATCATTGACTGCGCTGTTATTCTGATCCTTTGACGTCAAGTATCTAGGATTGCATAGCGATATGTGTGAGCAAAAGAGGTACAGGAACGCAACGTTCCTATATCTCTTTTGCTCACGTAAAGGCAATCGTTGTTCAGTCCCCCATCTTCCCCATAATTTACTATGGTGATATGTATTACTATGACCTGAATACGGATTTTCTCAAGAGACTTGAAAATTGGGATTAAAGTTTGTATGAAAATAATTTAATCTCACGTGATTTACTTAAAACTTTAACTTAAAATAAACTTAAAATAACTTAAAATAAGCTTAACTAATCCTCACATGCTACACAGTATGTGGCCCTTGTGAACTCACTCAGTGTACAGTCGAATATACAAATCTATGACCTCCGCCACCTTGTTGAGAGTGCGCAGCGCACGAGTCAGCGGTGCGCGCCCCAGCAGGTTAGTTCGCGCCCTCGGAACCACCAGCAGATTCGAGAGAGCCTCATACAAAGCCTTCAATGTACTGATGTTAGTGAAGTCATAATGCAAATAATCTTATACATAAAAGTCAATTGTTGTTCGTTAGTCTCGCTAAAATTCAAGAACGGCTGGACCGATTTGGCTGATTTTAGTTTTGAATTATATTGGGAAGTCCAGGGAAGGTTCAAAAGGTGAGAAAAAGAGGCGGTACGAAGTTTGCCGGGGCAGCTAGTTGATAATAATTGCAAGCCCGAAATACGATTTCTAGCGGCCTAAATCAAGTTCAAAATACTCGTTAGCTGTGTAGATTATTTTTTTTATGAATATTGAACGTTCTCTCTCTTGTAACTTTATATCTATTTGATGTACAGAATTAAAATAAATACCATTTGTTGTGGATTTTCATTGCCTTTAAACTTCTCTGAGGCATTCGTGTCATAAAAGGGGACCGGAAAAAATAGTAGGTGATAAATAATTTGGAGCGATCCCCCAACGCGACATATTTTTTTGAATTATCATTACATACTAAGGTACTTTAAAATCCAGTTTTTTTTCATTGTTTTTTACTTTATATAGGGAACTTGGCTTTTGTGTCGGGGTTTTTTTTTTAAATTAATTCGTCAATGACTGGACTATAAAAACCAAAGGCATTAAGTAAGCCTGCCTTATCGTAGATACAATGTTTACTTGTATGCAGTAAGTGTTAATAAATCCCACGTCGGGTTACAGCATCACGGTGGGAGGGGTTCGCATCGGCGTCTTGAGGACGATGAAGTACCTGGGACTCGTCCTCGACAGCCGGTGGAACTTCCGGGAGCACTTCCTGTGTTTGGCCCCGAAACTGAATCGGGCAGCGGGCGCCCTCAGGCGACTCCTGCCCAACCTCAGTGGGCCAAACGCCTCCTGCCGTAGGCTGTACGCCGGTGTCGTGCGGTCCATGGCCCTCTACGGGGCCCCAGTGTGGGCCCTAAGCATCCGGACGCGACCAATCAAATTGGTCGCATGCCAGAGGGTCATGGCTATCCGGATGATCCGGGGATACCGCACGATTGCCGGCGAATCGGCCAACCTGCTCGCCGGATTGCTGCCCTGGGATCTGGAGGCGACTGCCCTCCAGCGCGTCTATGAATGGCGCGTGGAGGCGCAGCGCCGGGGCGTGACCCCGCTGCCTCGAGAAGTCGAGGCGCGGCGGGAAGAGCTCCGGCGCGATCTCAGGGCAGTATGGAGGGCACGACTGTCGCGACCGACGGCCGGGCACGCCGCAATAGCGACGATAAGACCCCTCTTTGAGGAGTGGCTGGAGAGACGTCACGGCGTCCTAAGCTTCCGCTTGACGCAGGTCCTCACCGGACACGGGTGTTTCGGGAGGTACCTGTGTCTTATGAGAAAGGAAGAAACGCCTGGGTGTCACCACTGCGTAGATCGCCCGGAGGACACAGTCGAGCATACGGTGCAGGATTGCCCCGCTTGGACGGAGCACCGACGTGTCCTCACGGCGGCGATAGGCGGAGACCTCTCGCGCCCAGCACTGGTCGCGGCCATGCTGCGGGGCGAGACGGAGTGGGAAGCGGTCGCCTCCTTCTGCGAAGCAGTCATGCTCGCGAAGGAGGAGGCGGGCCGCGTGAGAGAGAGGACAAGGTCCTCCCTCCGCCCCACCCGCGGTGGTGGACGCCCACGGCGTCGGACGTCGCAAGACGATCTCCGGCCACCGTAGGCGCGGGCATGCGGGCGGCGAGTAAAGGGCAACTCGCCGCCCGACCATGGACCATGCCCGGGTCGACGGCGCGTCGTGTTCCACGCGCGCCTCAAAGAGCGTCAGCATAATGACGAGGCCCCCTCTCAGAGGGCTAAAGCCTGCCGGGGTCGCGGGTCTTATACCATCACCGTGACCCCGGAACATAAAGGGCTATTGAAGGACACCGTGGATTTTAGTCAGTACAAGTCTGACAGTACCTCTCGCCCTGCCCGGGGTGGGAGGTCTCATTTGATGATTTTACCACGTAAAAAAAAAAAAAAAAAAGTGTTAATAAATAAAAATAAGAGAAAAGTAACGCGCATTATAATAATGTTACAGAGTATGAGAAAAAAAATCGAATAGGATGTATGGAACAGCTTCTTATTTTTCATCAATCGATTTTAATTAGGTTTCATCGAAGAGAGTTGAAGTCTTGTATCAGGTTCGGCATCCAGTCAATTGCGGTATTTCGTTTTGGCAGCTGCATTGTATTTGTATTTTTCACCGTGGTGAGACAGTCCAGTGACCACGACAAGCTCCGGCCCTCCAAGGCTTACCTCCCTGATTGGAAATCGCTTCACGGCGTCTTAGGTAACGCGGCTTTCCTCTCCCTCACGTGTTCCACCTCCTACTTCGCTATCATGACTGCTTTGCATAAGGAGGTGACTACTTCTCATTCCGTCTCGCCCCGCAGATCGTGGCCTCGATCAATGCCGGGTGCTTTTAAACTGACTCAAGTGCATCGAGTTGGGATTTGGCCAACCTGTACCACTCCATGTACCAGACTTGAACATTATACAAGTTCATCAACTGTTCAGGCGTGAAGTACCGCTTGACTAGGATACCTAACTTTTTTGCAGCCAACTCAAAACGTGGACTAATATTCGGGGTCGATGTTAACGGCACCCCAACAACGTCAAGATGGTCTGTAATGTTTTACGGTTGCACCTCAAAAAGATAGAACCGGGTCGGATTGGCTCTTTTTTGCGGAAAAATTCACGTCTTAGCAGCATTGAAGTTCAAGCACTCACTCAACCGGCCATGGTTCTTTCGCCTGATATTATTTTGTGAATTTTATTCATGAAAACTGGTACTACTCAGAACAAAACATACAAAATAATAAGTCAGCATTCCAATAAAATGTAAAAATAAACGAAATTGAATGAAAAGTGAGAAATTATAGGAATGTTTCAGGTTTCATATTAAATAATAAAATCGAAAAAAATAACGTTTTCAATGTTCCAAAGAGTTTTTTTTAAATTTCTCTAAAACCCTGTATTAAAGGTGTAAATGTTCTGGATTAAATAACAAACATTTTCTATGCCATTTCAATAGAAATCAGGTAAAAAGCCTAAGTGACCAACTGTAGCATCGTAATTCGAGCATAAGCGAATCTATGCACTGTTAGTCGCGATTGATCGTGGATGAACTCAGATACCTACTATCCTACTATTTGCTATGCGAATGGAATAATGTGGAGTTGTACCACATTTTCTACGCAATTTTGAGAAGTTAGTACCTTCGTTAGGAAGTGTAACCTCAGTTTTGCGAGACAGAATAACCACCCCAGAGCACTTAATTTAGAGCTCACCTAAACATTCTGTTCCAAGAGTACACTCTGAAAGATACGTCTTTATAAAAAAAGAAACCAGCAGTGACCCAGTATAAGAAACACTGAAGCCCAGTCAAAATAGTTTGAGTTTTTATGATCCGCGTAGTAGATTTATCGTTCTCTTTGTGTGATTTAACGAACATGATGGTCTTCTTGGGCCTTACTCAGTTTCTTCCTGGATCACGGCGTTTGGTGATATTACTCTTGTCTCCACCAGTTTAAAATATTTTAAAACACTGGTTGGGAATATTCGACCATTAAACCGACCTCTTCTGGCTATATCTCCTTATCTATGTCACCTTAATAACCGCAAGTGGCTCATTTTCGGCCCATAATTATGTCTCTAAATGGATGGCATAAATGACGGTTTGATGTATAAGTCCAAGAAAAAGTTTGAAAATTTTTAAACACCAAATCTTAAGTTCTAAATAATTTCAAAAATCTAATTAAATAAGTTATGAATTCCAGTTAGTCACAAGAAACAAAATGAACACTTGAAAGATATCCTAACAAGATTATTTACTCGTATAGAATGGAATTGAACAATCTTTAAAATGCACACCTTCTAAATTACAAATATATCCAATTCGCAGTGTGAGACAATGGGCGGTCTAATCGCTAAAATTGATCAGTATAAGAGTTATACTTGTTTAAAGTGTAATTTAATGTGTGGCCCTTATTTTATTTTGCTAGGTATACATTTATCATATTATCCCTTCGTAACTAAGAAAATAAGTAGTGTCTAGAAGCCCGGGATCTCACTTTGTTTATTCGAAAGAAAAGTGGCAAAAGCTCATGTTGTTTTCGTCCTGGTATACGAGGCGTAGCTGTGTTGATTGTGTTTTGTTTTTATGCGGGGGGCATCACGATGTCAAATTGACAGAAACTGTGTTCTTTCATTTTGTAATAGGGCTCTTAAGGAATTTTGAACTGTCTTTGATGGTTCTAAGTTTCACAATACAAAAACTGTAAGTACTGTTATTGTTAATGATATTCCAAATGCATACAACGATCTTATCACAGCAGTTGTGTTTATAGTAGAAGTAGCTGTTATCAAAAGTGCAATTAATCAGAGTTTAAGTCTGGTGACCTAGATTTCCTAATGTCTATCGTAGTAACATGACGCAATAGCTCAATCAAAGCTTAAATTTGAAATATCATCAGTTCCTGACTTCATAACGAATGCTAATGTAGTAAAAGAAGAAAGAAATTAACCGGTTCGAAAGATTATGGCGGCTGGTGTTTTATAAGTTCATAACGAATGGTAATCCAGTAATAGAAAAGAAATACCGGTTCAAAAGATTGCGATGCAGTTAAATAAGTTTATGGCCTTACATTCTCAGCAACAGTTCTGCTAGACGACTTTTGTACGACATCAACTCAGAAGTTATCGCTTGAAAATCCTGGGCAGTTAAAGCCAAAATGAAATTGTGGTCTCCAGGGGATCCAAAAAGTATGTCGCCCATCTCATAAAATATTTCATTGAGAAAAAGAGTAAGCCTAATTTTAGTATCAACTTGATACGAATCCTCATTCTGTGCTTGCTTCATACAGTACTATTGCCTCCCTATATCCTTCCAAGAACTTATTTGGAACGCCACCTCGAACCAGCCATCACAGTGCGCCTCCAGGACATTCCGCCACCTGTTTTTGGACCGGCTTCGGCCTCGCCGTCAACACTCAGGCAATCATTGAAAGGAAACTTTAGCACAGCAATCTTCTAAGTCGAGACTATCAGACTACATAAATATTATTGAAGATCATAATACTAGAGTATCGTAGACCGGTCCAACCAGGCATTTCTACATTTCACAGGACAAACGTCTAGCCAATGAGAGTCCTTTACAAATGTAATGCGAGCTGACTTTATCCTGCGACAATCTTAAGCACTTTACCGTCTTTAACTTGCCAGGATGAGTATCTAATGCTCGATTTTGCAACACGATCATTATCAACACCAGTCTTAAATGATTAAAGTGAATTTGTCTCCAACAGCTGTTCGTAAGCGAAACCACAAATAATAACGGGAGGTCAAGAACTTACGTCTAGTCGTATTGAACGCTGAGTCACTACTGACTTGTTTTTGACGGAACGTCATATCTACTCTTCAAGCCAGTAAGAAATCAACCTTATTGTCTTTGTGGAAGAACTGGTTTTGTTAAGCCGTGGCGTGTATAGTCATGCATAGCTTAATGCTGGCCCACAATTAGTTGCATTCGCGATGTAGTTACAGTTAAAAGTGGCGTTGAATCAAACTGTCTTGAGTTCACGAGTATCGTTGGATTGGCTTGTTTTGTCGATAAAGCTGATTACACACACTTGTTGCGTTGCATGGGAAGCAAATGTGTAGACTGGCTTAGCGAGAGCAGTGGTTTGTTACTGTCATTAGATTTGACTATGTTTAATGTTATACATTGATACGTTTTTATATTCGTTTCGTTCTTTTTCGTTTATGACAAGCCAAGACCACTTTCGGTGATACAGTAATTTATATGCTAACGCGTTTTCTGTTTGTCACTTTGGCGTTTTCATAGACTCCATCCGTATTTTTATCATGTCTAGATAGCGTATAATTTCCTGTTTTTACTGAAAAATACTATCACGTTTTATCCCAAAATCGGTCAAGAAAATAAATAAGATCAGCCACCTACTTCCATTACCTAGATTTTTTGTCCGATAGCGTACTACTGAATCGATTTGGCTCAATACAAAGACTTGTACTCATTCATTCTACGTTTCAATTTCGAAGGTAACAGTTTCTGCGACCAGCTTTCCCTTTAGTGGGTTGATAGTGTTGATTGTGCGAATTTCGCAAGTCTGCGTTAAGCCCAGACTGAGATATAAATTTTAGGACGCATTTCTTGACGAAAATGAACGCATTCGGCACATCTTTGTGACAAGAGCTTTCATATTTTGTGGATTGGCATTGGTTAAAACACTGGGAAACCATTCAAATGCTTTTTCTACTCAAACTATTGTCGAAATCGATTCTAGTTTTGCAATTCATAAAATCATAACCCATTTTTCTGCGATGTGACTTAAATTCATCCTCCTAAACGTGGTTACGATGTCCTGATCGCGATTAATTGATCGGGACCGTCGATTAAGGAATAAACAGTAGCAACCGCTTGCTTAAACAAAGTAAGTGGCCCTGTCTTCGGAGACGAAGGATTAATGAAAGATTCAACAGAGATTAATATAGCAGTTGATGATACAGAAGTGATGTCATGGGCGACATGTGGGCGCCTTACAGAAATGTTCTGCCTACTCCTTAGTGATATACAGGGGTGACAGTTAAAATTGGCGTCTGGTATCAAAAATGGAAGCTTTGTTACTCGAATAGGGTTGAATTTGGCTTCAACTCATCCGACTTTGATTTTCCTTTCAATGATGTGATCCTGGCCAATCTCTGGTATCAGAGTTCATTCCGCCACTTCTGGGAAACCCACATGCCCCTGACATAGGTTCCTCGCGCTGTTTTCTTACAGCGATGTCAATGATGTCCAAGATAAAATTGGAATCCACAAATTAAGACACACTAGTACTTGCCCGGATTTGAACTCACAACAACATTCATGAAACGCAAGGTGTTAACGTCCGATCCATTTGAAGTGAAGCTATGAAGCTGCCTAGGGTGAAACCGATTCGCTCGACTTTGAAGAGATTTTTGATAAACTCGACATTCCATTCTATTCCCAATAGACCGCAGAAACTAATTAACATTGATCTGAAACACAGCATTTCCGTTAAGAACCAGAGAGTGAAGATAAGTATCTAGATACTAGGTAATTTCGCAAATTCTAGACCTCAATGAAACGTGTCTTTCGAAACGCCACCGCGTTGATTGTAAGCGCCGCCTACGCACATCCTGTGATCTCCATTGATTCATTAGTTCAGTGGTCCTCAACCTGTTGCGTACCTTCTATTGTATTGTAATGTCCTTTGTAGAAGATTGTCCATCCAGAAAATCTTTATGCTCCTGCCACATTTATCCAAAATGATAGGGGATTGGCAACAGGTCTTCGTCTTACTTCTCTAAAGCCCTTATCATCCAAGGACTTTGTGGAAGTGGGTAAATTCTAGGCCAACAAAATGTTTATCGGTCATGTTGGTTATATTCTAGACAGAGGTATTCCCATTTCAGTAACTTTTTCCAGCGCACCTTTTTTAAGGGCAACTTTTTATTCCCGTTTGAGTAATTTGTCAATATTTTGACGAGTTGCTCAATCGGGAATGAAAATATAATTGAAATCTATTCCCATTAGAGCAACTAAGGGAAACCAATCCAACGATGATGTTATATTTTTTTATTATTTCACTGTTCGTTTTGAGGTCGTCAGTCATGACTGGGTCCTCTTAAAACCTACCAATGAAAATGAAAAACGAAAGACAACAAAAAATAAACGACGAAAAATGCAGTTGTACAGAATAGTCATTCCAAATAACATATCCTGTACATGTTCTTTTACTCTTAAACGTTGTGCTACTTTACTTAAAGCACAGAACAACGTTGAGTACCGCTGCACAAACTGGTTGATTCATCCTGCGTTTGTTCTAAAGACGTGCACCGAATGTTGACAGGTGGCTTTGTGTAACGAGGCCGAGGAAATTCATTTGCCTTTACTAGGTTATCAGTTATGTTGGCCTAGTCTAGTTTTGCAGAGATTAGACTGTGAAATAAGATCTGCATGGTCGTCTTGTTTTTTTTCTTTTGTGGGCATCCTCCTTGGATGCATTTGCAGATTATGAAAAATTACTCCAGAAAAATCTGTGTTTTCACCATTGAGCTATTATTACTACGTATAGAGGCGACACCACGTATCACCACTATGTCCCATCCAGGATGAGTGAGCGCGCACAAGTTCATTCAAATTCTCTGTGGCGTGCTCTAGGCGCGCCCACTCATCCTGGATGGGACCTGGTGGTGATGCATGGTGTCGTCTCTATACGTAGTAGTAATAGCTCAATGGTTTTCAAGGTCTGCGAGGATCTTCACAACCAGCATTTACACTAGATCTTCTATATGACATGTATTTAAGTTATTAACTAATGAGTTGACTTTCAGAAGATGATATTATTTTTTTTAAATATTAAGATTAGGTATTAAGTCTATAATCTACCTAATAAAAAATTTGGTAAACTAATTAAAATAACAATTTCATAAACAAAGAGTTCAATTAAACGTGAAATGCCTAACAAAACAAAGCGATAAAACTAATTACAAGGATATTAGTAAGTTAACAAAAATAATTAAGTTTATTATGTAAATTAAATGTGTACAATTATACATAACATTGCGCTTGATAACCCGTGATAACACGAGAACAATACTACTGTATCGTTTGGTGATAAATCGGTATACATTGTTGTTTTTATTTAATGTATAAATGAGTCATTCGTCGGATAAAAATAATATGAGAATTTATGCATAGTTAGTAGAATCAAAAAGCCATCGTCTACGTGGCAAATCGAATTTGTTTTGCAATCACACAGGCAGAACTCTTATTTATAGCTTTGCAAATATCTAAAACTTTGCTAGACTTTCCCTTTATATTTCTTTAAGTTATTTCAATCTCCATACATCTGCTTTTATAATCCTTCCGGCGTTTATTAACATACATTTTTATTTATTTGCAACCAAATGCCATTCCCATCATACTACTACTAAAATCGAAATAATTATCAACCAATTTCTTTATAATTCACTTTCACGGTAATGCTATCATAGTACTTAAATATTTACTAGGTTCTCAAAATTTAGTAGGCGTAAACCCGGTGAACCATGTGGGACATACATATAGGTAATTAATTAAAATTAACACAAATTAACGTTATAAAACTGAATCACTGCTGCCTGTTAGAGAAGTAATTTACCTGTTGTAGTGCGTAGGGGCAACCAGTCAACCACAGACCTAGGATGTTTTATGAGGAAAACCTAATTAAGTACGTCAATGTTTATTAAATTGCAGCCGCATCCAGGAATTGTGACAATTATGAACCCATAAATCACATAAATAAATAACTCATGTGGTCACCAATATTTATGGAGCGTACGAATATGATAGATCGATCGTTTAGTTTTTCGAATTCGTGAAAAGTCGATGGAGCTGAAGGAGGTTTACACCTAGATGGTAGAAAGAGGCTGAAGACGAAGAAAGAGAAAGAACTACAAGACAATCTGCTTTAAGCCCGCTGTACACATTGGGCCAGTATGAAGGGTCAAAAAAAGAATGCCAAATGTCGCTGTTTACACATTGGGCCAACGTGTGATCACTGTATGCGAAGGACGCCAAGATCCTTTGATTGGTGTACGAAAAAACGACAACTTTCGGTTGGCCGTTAGTATTCCCGCCAACTACCAACATACCGCCAAGTAAGTCTGTACACGTTGGCCCAATACACCGGCCCAATGCCTAGGTCCAATGTGTACAGCAGGCTTAACAAGCCAATTTGTTGTTCTCAATAAGTTCAGAAATGTAAAACTCATGAAGAGGTAATGTTGTGTGTCAAACTACAGTAAGCCATCAATTCATAACACCACATTCACTTTACAATCGTTTAAGTTTAGCGAAAAACTGACAATAACTGCATAATTTGAAGCTTCTCATGCCAAATCGGTCTTCATTTAACTACAAACGCAACAAAAGAAGGTCATCTACAATAACAAAGCCTCCTCACTTACATAATGACTACAAACTGTGACGCCTTTGTCACATCTCAACTAATACGTTAGAAAAAAAAAACGATCGTCAGTAACGGCGGGAAAAATCTGTGACTCATTCTCATTCATTCATAAAATATTGCTCAACGTGTTTTATCACAACAGGTGTTAATTTGTTTGCTGATAGTCATCTTTTAATAGTTTTGTTATTACTAAGAAGTTTACGCGGTCTTGTTGACATTGACGTTGAATTTGGCGCCAAATGAGTAATTTGTTGTCTATGATCGAGCAAGGAGGTCACAAATGAGGTTAATTGCTGGGATGTTTGGGAAGTCAGACCTCTTTACTGGTGACCTTTATTCATGTTTGGTTGTGAAAGATGCCCAATGTTCTGCAGGCAAAACAACCTAGGTAAATCTTTGAAGTAAAAATCAGGATCTTGTAAGTAAAAGGTTTGCGTTCAATGAGTCATGTTGTACTTAGATATCGGAAAACGTAACTAATGGATATGACCAATTTATCACCTTCATTTTTCATCCTAGCATGACGAATGCAGTGTCTTAGTAATACTTGAAGTAGATTATTGTCATTAGAGACAAGACTAAAGGCTATGATTACCAGGCAAATGTTAACGAGAAACAGTCTATTTCTCTCAAATAACTTGGTCTTAGAATTTGAATCTGGTCTTACTAGATCAGATTCTAGATATTCATACAGACTAATTTCTCCATTTAACTGAACTCGATTAGCTTTTCAATAAGTACACTTAAACCGCGTTCAAGAGCTGTCACTGTCATAATTGCTTTTTGAATGTCGTTTTAATGATCTCGATCTCGTTTAGTATTCAAGGGACCAACATAATTAATATTGATGTTTCTAATTGGTAAGAAAATCCATAAAAAAGCGGGTAGCAATATATATTTTTGATAAGCTTGAAAAATGGTCACGATCCTCCCTAAAGTTCTTGAAACATAAATAAACACAAAACTACTAATAAATCTCAGCAGGTGGCGACACTGGCGACTGTTCCAGATTCGTTCGCGATAAGAGAAATGGAGAAAGTGTTTTGTCAACGTAATTTCTATTCAATATACTTTTCCATTAAATACAGAATACACCTTAGTTTTTTTTTATTTCATGCTTTAATTGAAAAATAAAAAGTAATAAAGCATGCAATTGTATCACCATCGCAACTTATTAGGGTTCATTACAGTAAGTAAAAAGTATGTCTCATTCCATTACTTCTCTATTATTCGACATTCCCATTCTCTAGCTAGTCATATAATATTTAACATATTCCATCAATAAAATTCGTCTATCCTTATAACTTAAAAAAATACCTAGATACTTCTCAAGTGCAGCGTATAATTTAATATTAATTCCATGTAATTAGCAGTTTAGTATCTTCATCGATTATCAAACGTGACCAAGACATTGGAATAAAGAGCCTCGTTTTTAAAACAATACTGGCAAAGGCACGATGCAGCGAAATCGTGAACTTTACGAATCGAATTAGCATTGTGAATCGATTAAATACGCCCAGTTGTCACACACGCCTCGTGATATCCGAACGCAAATTGCATTTGTTGGTTTGACAGGTGCACTCTACGTTCAGAAATAAACGTCTATGGCTGTAATGGATTTTGTCTATGCTATTTTTGTCTTTTTATAGCGTTGTACTCATTACGAGTTTTTGGATACTTTTAACGAAAAGTTTAAAGTTAACTGAAATCACGTACACCTCTTCCAGCTTCCTGTAGTGTTAGGCATTTATTTCACATAATGGATTTTCCAGTTGATATGTGTCATCCTTTTGGATTATTATAAAAACATGTTTAAATAAAACAAAAGTGCCGAAGATAAAAATTTGTCACATTGGCCGGGATTTGGAACAAAAGTTTTAAAATCGATAAAAGTAAAAATTTGGTTCACGTAACCTTGCATGTACTTAAATAAATTAAGCCTCCTCTAGTTTTGAGGGTCACTGTATTAATGACATACAAATGACAAAAATTTTACTTCACCATATGAAAAACACTTGCAATAATTTAAATAAAGTTTAGTTCTAATTTCCGCGCTATAAATTTTTGCTGTCAAATAAATAATATTCTAGGCTACAATTTTACATAATAATTAATTTTACCTAATTGTACTCGACTGTAGAACAATATTACCACATTTATATTTTTTTCGCTACTCGTTAATTGTGGCAAGGTCGTCCAGTTGGTCAGTTTACTTTCTCTCATATTACGTAAATTACGACCTATAGCACTGGACCTGTTCTGCGTTAATAATAGGATTGTATTTCTGTGTTTATAAGGTAAATGACAGGAAAATAATGGAAGCTGGTAGGCCGCCCGGCCGGTAAAAATACTTGTTTTGTTAGTTGCCAGTGTTGTCCAGTCTAGTAAGTCGAATTTCTGAACGAAAGGTTGAAATAATCGGGGTTTTGGTTTTGGAATTACTACTATGGGAAAAGAACTTCTCGTGTCCTTTGATTTGAAACTCAAAATTTTTGAAGATTGGAAATATACAGTGTTTCTTTTAAATGGGACAAAAGGGAGAAACCTGCATCCATAAGAGATACGAGAAAACTTTCTTAGGAACCTTTAGCTCTTTTTTGATACTGAAAATTTTGGCGTTTTTATTTTTTTGGTCAAGTGTGAGCTGTCCACAGAAATGAGTGAAATTGATCAAAATTATTTTTAATGCTGTTCGACTCTGTTTCGTGTAAGGATCATTTCATTGTATCGGAAGAAAAAAATCGGGACGGCGGAAGTTGGTCAAATTTAGCAAAATATTTTTTCGAACAAATTGTATGAAAGAAAAAAAATACCAATTTTTTTTATGATGCCATGTTATTTAGTTTCTTGTAAAGACCATTTCATTGTATGGGAAGGAAAATGCCCGGGCAACAGAAGTGGGTCAAATCTTATGAAATACTGACACTGTTAATACGACTTTATGCTGTTAGAAGAAACATCACTCTACTTTTGACCAACTTCTACTGTTCAGATATTTTTCTGCCCATACAATTATCTCATCCTTACATGAAAGTAAGTCAAACAGCATAATAAAAAAAATGGTATTTTTTTTCGTTCATACAATTTGTATGAAAAAATATTTTGCTAAAATTTGACCAACTTCCGCCGTCCCGATTTTTTTCTTCCGATACAATGAAATGATCCTTACACGAAACAGAGACGAACAGCATTAAAAAAAAATCTGGTCAATTTCACTCATTTCTGTGGACAGATCACACTTGGCCAAAAAAATAAAAACGCCAAAATTTTTAGTATCAAAAAAGAGCTAAAGGTTCGTAAGAAAGTTTTCCCGTATCTCTTATGGATGACGATTTCTCCCTTTTGGCCAATTTAAAAGAAACACCCTGTATAAAGCTTACAGATTGTAATATTATTTATTTAACACTATTCACCTAAGGACTATTCGCCGACAGGACGATTCGTTTCATCAATAGACTCTTTCAACAACCGACGCTTTACCGACACGGCGGTTAACCTATAACTCTTTAAACTCTTTTAAAGTTATGATCTTCATCATCGAAAAGTCCGTCGTTAAAAGAGTCTATTGATGAAACGGATATAAACGAATCGTCCTGTCGGCGAAAAGATCCTAGGTGAAAGGTTCTATCGATGAACCGGGCATAAATGAATTGTCGCATCGACGAAAAGTCCAAAGGTGAAAGCATCTATCGGTGAAACGGCCATAAGTGAATCGTCCTGTCGACGAAACGTCCAATGATGAACCGGTCGTCGGTGAATCGTTGCAGAATCCATCCCGTAGATAGGGTTAGAAGTTATAAGGAGGAGGGAGCGAGCGAAACAGCTAGTACACCATAAAACAAAAAGCTGTATAATGGCAACACCATGAGAATGGTGACAGTATGATGTAACTTGTATTGCCATATCGTGAACACGGGTTAGGAAATATAATCATGAGTATGACTGCAAATCAGTTGCTAAACTTACGATAAAACTTCTCATAATATTTATAAAAAATACGTTTCATTAACGTTTAATTTCTAGAATAGAACATCAATTTGAATTCATGACTGTCCATCATAGCATATTATGGCAGTTCTTTAAATTCTTCTTCGTTCTAAAACTTGTATTTTCCTCAAGGATTCGAGTTTAGATGCATCGTTCAGTTGCACAGGACACAAATAGGTCGTCATTTATTTTTTTGACTGCCGTATTAGGCCAAGCTCGAGCTGGCTTCAGAGATATTCTCACAATGGAAGGAAGTTCACAGACCGTGCGTCATCGCGCGTAAAAAAAGAACGTTGTGATTATTATACTCTGTGGTAAAAAAAGTTAAAAAACGCGCGAACGCATTTGATATTTTATTTTTTAAAGGGACTGGCCGGGTGCACTACTCGAAAAAGCGTCATGTGTTGCATTCGAAATTCGAATAGTCCAAACATAGATTATTGTTTGTTTTTAAAGATGTGTTTTATTTGCGTTTCAATAGCTCTGTGGCCGTTATATTTTTGGTTATGGCCGTTGCTCGATGATTAATGTTATGCTACTGCAATAATGAATGATTATATTTGAATAGATTAACATATTGTAACAGATAAATTAAATAAGGCGTCTTCATAACATCTTTTTGGCGTAACTCAAACAAATTGTAATCTTTTTGACACCTTTTCAGACGAAAATCTAGTTTCAACCTAGCAATCATGAACGTCCTTTCATTACTCTAGTTTTGTTTTCTATATCACAGTTTCTATGTCAGTCTGTTTACAACGCGTATGAATAGAGTTCTAAAAGTCGCATGTCACTGACCTATCGGACGGCACCCTAACAACGTTACATCTTCACACACCTTAATCTTTAATACAAAGGTGCAAAGTTCAGAATCGTTTGAACTAGTTGTAATGTCTGAAGGCTGTTAAGGTTGGCTGGCTGTCAAAAGTCCGGGACAATAGCGTTTCGCGTCACACAAATGCATTGGAGGGTTCCGGATCGTTGCATGTCATTATTATGTAAAATAACCCTCGAATGCGTTTGGGAGACTCGGTTTTTCCACTACCAAATGTTATTAGACGGTCCTATGTTGGGACATTGTGGTAGTTTTTTTGGGGAAAATCCGTCTCATTATTTGGCTATCATGAATTCGAAAAATAAAAAAAAATCTGCGATAGCAACACTGATATAACGGAGTATAAACCTAGATACTTTTGTAATATCAATACAAATGATTTCCTAATATTATTTTAAATACTTCCGCAATTCAGACTATATTTTCTCTTCATTTGTAGTTTGTCATATTCATGAGTTTCTAATTCTAAAATGATGCTAATAAATTCAAAGTCAATCGGTATTTTTATTTTAAAGAATAAATGGTAGATTTTACGTTTAACAATGTGTTTAGGATTACCAACTACTTATCGATTTTTTTCTTTTCAACCATACTTTGCAGCAGCAGTCTCCAGCAAAGTTCATAAGAATTTTACATCTTCAGGTAAAGTTCTCGCATAAAATAAAATAAGGCATTTGAATTCGAAGATAGACGTGCCAGCTACAACGGAAATAAGAAGCGATTTCATAAAACTAATCGTCCGTAGAAATTTTATCGACAGCTATTCATATTCAATAACCATAGTAGTCAGTATTGATCATTTCTTCGTACCAGAGAGATTTTTTTTAAATGTCTATGGTCTTATCTGGCGGGAATTTGTTATCTGTGGATCTGTCTTGGCCGTCGTTTCCCGCGTTATTTGCAGGAGAAAGCTATTGACAGTATGGAAAGCGGGCCCTAAGCAGATTACCACGATATTTAAGAAAAAATGAATGTGTTAGTTACTGTTTTAACTAAGATGAAGGAACAGTCATGCTTGCATAATACGAAACATCCGCTCGTGTAGATTTTGTATTACTCATAAGTTATACTACATTTCTTAGAATTTTTAATACTGCAGTTTACTGCTAAACGGATGAGGTTTCTGCAGCTGCCTGGCCACAACTTACACGCGTGTTGCGTTTAAAAAAACTCTATTTTATTGTTCTAATGTAACGATGACACTACCACGACGCGACGCGGATTTAATGCACGCGAAGGAAACAAGTGGCTCGTGCGTGAGACGCAAGTCGTATTGTCTGAGGTCGTGAACGGATCTTTAGGAGACGATAATTGCAGGAAGTTTATTTATTAAAGGTATTGCAGGGCACTACTGGCATAATTCTAATTTACAGTTTCAAACATTACATTTTATTTAGCGATCAAAATAAGAAAGCATATCACTGACATATTTTTGACAGACTTTTCGAACATTATATTCAACAAATCTGTGATATAAATGTCTACTCAAAAGTGACATAGCTGTCAGGATAAGCAAGGTTCAATATTAGCTTAGTATTCATAATAGCTACTCCAAACATTTAGTGTTCCGTGGTTTCCGGCAAGGATGACGCATCCAACGGAAGTGCGTTGATGTTAATCTTTGTTACGATAGCCAATTTGAATTATGTTAATTATTATTTAACGCATTCATGAATTCGCGCCTTTATTTAATGGAAGTGGAAATTGGACATCAGTGCAATGGGTTAAAGTATTTTTCTGAATGGAGTTATCCTGGTGAGTGGACTAATCCTTTGGTGTTCGATGATACCGCGGTGTTAAGAAATTATCTAAAACTAGAATCACCCATACCCCTTCATCTTTTGTATTGGCAGGGAAACTTAGCTCATATTCTCAAAAATTAAAAGTTATTATGAATAGCTTTTAATTATAAAATAAACAAATTTTGATGAACCAATAACCAACCTAACGTCCTGCTCACATCTCGGCCTCACGCCTAGAAACTGGGTAAACGATTTTTTCAATGAAAAAATAATCGCGATATCCCAACTGCTCAACTAAACTGCCCAACAGCTCGAAACTGCTCAACTAACTGCCCAACTGAGTACCTACATACATTTCCGAACGCAACGAATTTCTCGAGTAACATATTTTTGCATTGCATAAACTAAGTAATACTACTTATTCTAACTTCAACATAATTTTTCGCCAACTGTGGAGGATATTAATGCAGTATAACCAATAATAATAATAAATAATTGAACCAATTTCAATCCAGCAAAATGGATAGTTATCTTAGTACCCCTCGATTAGAGCATTTAACTCCTAAACAACTCAAAAACTAAGATCCACCATGTTTGTTTTGATTTAGTACATGAAACCGAAATGTAGCGGAACAACTGTCATTAATTTTGCGTATTCCAGGAACCGCCTGTCATTTTGTGAATAAATATAGATTTGGTGCGGAGGGTCGCGTAGTTTCTTACTAAGAATAGATAGATCCCTTCCCGTGTGTTGAGAGACTTTATTGATATGGACTTAACAGATAAACAGCTACGATAAATCCCGTATCTACAGTAATAACAATAATAATATGTATTTATGAATAGGGTTGCCATCTCTAAAATTTGGAAACCAGGACTAGAAGCTTGAAAACCCCGGATTTACGAGTCCAGTACCCGGACATGTCAACAGGTTTTTTTTTAAATATAGTCAGTGTTATGATAATCAGTTGAAAATGTCAGATATCACCTTTTATTTATTTTTATTTTTTTAAGCCCGGACCTCAAATGAAACTCCCCCCGGACGCTCCCCGGAAGGCCTCTAAACTGGGATAAATCCGGGGAAACCCGGACGGATGGCAACCCTATTTATGAATAACTGAGAGAGAAGACTCTCCTTGCAGAGATTTCAATCAATCTACAAAAACCGTACCTAATCTTTCGTTGTGAATCACTCGGTCTATTAGTTAAAACTGCATAAAAATCCGTTCAGTAGTTTTTGTGTTTACCGCGAAAAAACACAGACAGACAAACGCGGTGGAGCACTTTGTTTTATAATATTATGTAGTGATGGTAATATAATAATCTTAAAAATGTGGAAGTTTGTGAGGATGGATGGATTTTTGTTATACTCTTTCACGCAAAAACGAATTATGTTTGTTGAAATTTTGGATTGGATTTTATTATGATTTATGTTTCCGTCGAATAATTTACAGCTAGTCCATACTATTCAGAAGATCTTTTTCGTATTAATACATGATTGATAGATGAAAAAAGCACACTTTAAACTGAACTAAACTTTTGAACAAAACATAGCCTTGTCTGCCATTCCAGCCATTGAAAACATGCATATCCCACTTTACTTTTGCAATAAAACCAAGTGATTTGTCTTTGACATTAATATTTTATTAATGTTTCTTGCAATTTTATTGCCCTTCACATGCGATCAGTTGCTGCCATGTCTGGCTAATAAAAATCAGAAAACAAACGTAAATATTGCCAGTTAAAAAAAAATAAAAGGCGTATTTCGTAACTGTCATGTCGGACAACAAGCTTTTTCATTCACGTGTTTCTTATTTGCTCCATATGATTCTTAACTAATTAGTTGTCTTTTTAACCGACTTAAAAAAAGAGGAACTTCTCAATTCGTAACACAATGTCGTCTAAGTCTGCCTGTAAGCGAATAACTTCGGAACAACTGCTCCAAATCAGATAATTTGTTGTGTTCGGTATTTGCTGGACAAGATTTGTATGTAAAAAAGTTTTCGGAAAATCCACCAGAAAAGTTGAAGCGCGTGCGATGTCTTCCTACCAAGAATAGACAGAGTTATTTCGTCGTCATTTGATTATTTTTAAACAATTCGATTAATTTTTTTACACCAGAATGGCATGATCTTGACACCATTGAAGAATAGGAACATTTCTAAACTTTAAACATTGCCATTTATAAAACGGTAAAAATCTTTCTACGTTCTGTCATTTTGTCTGGTGCTGGCTTTCACTAGGTTGTCTCTGTTTCTTACATTGTCCTTTACACTGGTTATTTACAGTTACAGTAAACAACGAAAAAAAGCTCTCGGAAGAAAAACAAATAATATACGTAATACCAGCTGATTGCTTAGTCAACATAAAGATTTATTTATTAATACTAAACATAAATGGCTACATAATCAACGACCAGTTAGCTAATATTATGGCAATCTTGCGCAGAATGTTGATTGCACATAAAAGGTGACTGAGAACGCAAGTATTTCTGTCTTTGTTTGTACTAACCCTGTTATGGTTGTCCATGTTGAAAACGGCTTTCCGTAAATAAAAGTGTAATTTGTTTGCTGGTTGATCTTAGTGTTGAACTTGGTTGGTCCTGAGGTTACCGCGACTTTGAAATACAAAGGGCCATTGATAGAACAGGGTTGTTTTTAGTCAGATACGTCTGACATATGGTCTGACAGTTCTTTCAACTCCACCCAAAGCAGGAGAACTATTTTTTTCATTTAACACCTAAAAAGGGATTTGGCGAAGGATATGAAATTGACAGAAGGGCGTTGTTGTTGTTGCTAAGTATTTCGGAAATTGCAGAAAAATAAAATAGTGCCGTTAGCTAAGATCTGGTCCCGTAAGCGATAAATAAATCATGTTTTGTTCCTTTTCAAGCGCTTGGTGTTGTGGCAATGTCTTTCTTTGAATAGTGGCTCCAAAAGAATTGTTTAACAGTTTTATATGCATAGGGGTTGTTTGATAAAACGTGACGTAGCTGCGGGCTTAACAATGTAAGTATACTCGTATTCTTCCTACAAAAACATGCGTTTTTAAAGCCCCCTCTTGCATTTGCTTCAGTCAAAAACATCCTCGGTTTCTCTCAATTGTTTGACGATGATAGATACAGAATGTTTGCCACATATCTAACACTAGCGGAATAGTCCAACGACTTCCAAAGAAGAACAAAAAAAAGACAGATAATGTTATTTTCAACATGATTTGCGCATACAGAGTTTTCTGGTGTTAACTTGGCTAAGTTTATTATAACTGAGAGTACATGACTCTTTAAGGGCTGATTTCTCAATAGCCAGATATCTTTTATCTGAGGAATAAAAATAACAATTTGACATATTATCTTCTATAGATGAGCTGTCAAACCGCCATTTTTATTCCTCAGATAAAAGTTATTTGACTGTTGAAAAATCAGCCCTAAGTCAACTTGAAAGCTTTACGCTACGAGGAACTCGTCGTCGAGACAGACCCTTGAGCACGTCGCTGTCAGCTGTTTAGTGAATGCCAAACTGTAGTTTTGACGCTGGAGTAGCGCTGCACACAAGGCTATCTTTACAGAACACTTTTTTAAACTATCATGGTTTGCTTCATAACTTAAAATGATGATGAGCCATGATCGCGAGTTGACTACCTAGTCAACCCGCGATCATGGCGCTTGCAACAGCGTCGAAATATAGGGAACTCGAACAAATAAATAATCATGGAAGATATCGTAATATCGTATCGTATCGTAATAAGTGATATCTTTACAGAATAATATTGCAGATATTATATAAACATGGGTGTAGGAAAAAGGTCTAGAGTTTATGTGTCTTGTAGTCTTATGCATAGGAATGTGATTATATTGTTCAGTTCAAATCAATACATGAATGCTATCATTAATATTATGAAGTATAATATGATTTGAATTGGAATGCAGAATTAATAAATTATGCTAGGTGATAAATCTTCACGGATATGAATTATAATATAATCAGATTTATATTATTAAATGAAATATTAAAAGTTATACGCTTCATGCTTATTTTTTTCTGTTGCGAAAAATATTAAGTATATGAAGCGTTTTAATTAAATTTAATTCCATAGAAAATCCATTTATGTGAATTGTTATGATTTTCAACGCAGTAGCTATTTGTCCATACAAAAGTGCAAGGAACGACAAATTAGATTATGAAGCCAAAGGACTATCGAATATTACTGCGATTTACATAGTCTGGCACACAAGCTCTTCAATTTTGAGCTTTATTTTCCAAGTCCAAAGTTGCATATACAGTGGCAGAGTTATCGCAAATTGCAGATACTTTTGGCTGTTACTTTTGTATTGGAAATTCGTATCGTATAAGAATGTAATTTTGAAATTTGAACACGCATATTTTTAGAATGTAAAATATTTGTATTTATGTTTTTATTTTATGGCATCATCAATGAACGTTTTTGTAATTTTATAAAGGTCATTAACCCTTATACCGTATTCAAATTCTCTAGGTACTTCTGCGATTCCTTTTTCCAACATTTTAAATTCGCATGATGTTCGGTAATAATGCAAAAGTATGTAGGTGTACTTACCAAACTTCATTCCAAGCCATTTAAACGTTTTTCTTGTGAAAGAGTAACAATCATCCATCCATTTTCATCTTCTTAAACTTTCGCAATTATTATAATATTAGTAAGATAAGATAATTAAGAAATTAAGAAGTATGAATGTGATTGAACCTGTAAATTACTAATATCTGACAAATTTCGCAAACGTGATGACTACTACCGACTCCCAACAAAACAAAATAAAACTTCATTGTCTTTATTATAAAACTGATTGTATCTATTGTCCACATTAACCGCGGTCGTTGACCTCTAATCAGTTGTTGTTGTTCGAAGTATCAGTATTTTAACCGACTTTTAGAAAAGAAGGAGGTTATTTTGTGTACATGTCATTTTCCTCTGAGGGTCTTAATAAGGCCACTGTAGTAGCATCATAATATGAATTAAAATAAAATCAAGTACTAATAATAAAAGTAAAAAGATCGCAGATAGAGTTAATTCGCAATTTATATGACTATAACCCATTATGATTCTGTGTGGCCACTTTAAAAACCCTTTTATTATAGGTGGTAGCGGAAAGGACTGAAAAACCACCCTTTTCTTTGAACAATAGTGCCGTATTTAAATAGTCCCATGATAATTTAATCTGACCCTGAGATTATACCGTCGATGATGAGGGCCGATGCGGCCGTAAGGTTCTCGAATGGAGAGCACGCGCCGGCAAGCGCAGCGTAGGACGTTCATCAACAAGGTGGGCAGACGATCTTTTGAAGACCACGGGGATCACGCTGGATGCAAGCCGCTTCCAGCCGGTCCTATTTCAAGTCTATAGGGGAGGCCTATGTTCAGCAGTGGACGTCTTACGGTTGATATGATGATGATGTTTATACCGTCGGCATTTGCCTTACGGTCCATGATATTCAAGATTTACAACAAGACACTGAATAACCCATTAAGCTCAAATCTTCACACGTTTCACTTCGCTATTAATCTCTTTAAATCTGTTAAGGTGTGACAACAAGCGATAACATTAAATTTATGTTGAACAGGATGTGGTACAGCCTTTATCTTTCTTTGAACGACGCTTTGTAGATTGGATGTGTGTGGCGAAATTATGGAGACAGCTTTTGTCGGGAAACCGGGAAAGATTTTTTTCGGGTCAAAAACGGCCACTTAGCAATATCCCAAATGAGTTCCTTCGGGAATGAATAGCCATTAATGGCGTTGCGGGAAATGCACGAACAAAGTTACCCTTTGGCAGAAAGTCCGAAGGCAACTCATTTGTGTCAACGACTTTACCCCCAGTTATAGGTATATCCTTTTGTGCCTATTGGCCTTGTTTTGTTCTGGCTCCTGCTTGACAAGCTTCAGGGATATGAGGAACAGGGTATAAGTTCCTAGATACTCCATTGAAAAGGGAGAATCGTCCGACCATGCGGGTGTTTTGTGTGGTGGGCTTCTCCCAAAGATTTTTCTAGATTGGATTAATTGTTCTTACTATAAGTCGCGGTCAACTACAAGCGACAAGCAGCCTTTCCTTTGTGTATTTGCATTTGTTGGATTTTCCGAAAACAATTTTACATGAAACGTTTTTCTGACAACTATGAACACAAAAAAAATATCCAAGTTGGTGCAGTTATTCTGAAGTTATGCGCATACAGACATACTTAAGCTACTTTATTTTATACTATCTTTATATCTTTTATTGTGTCCTTTACTCTGACAGGCCAGATAAAAGGTCTATAAGTGTAAGAAATACTAGCTTTTAATCAAAAGCTCACAAGCACATTTGCAACATAAATCCATTAATAACTTACTGTCACCCGCTTCCTGATTGGCTCCCCAGTCTAGATAACGTTTGTTTACGTCCTTGTCTTATAAAGAGGTATTTGTCTGATCAACATTATTTATTTATATGCTGTCTGAGTAGCACAAATAAACATATAAACAAATAAGGCGGCCGATCTTGCCTGATGGAATCATGGAATAATCTTCTCTTAAAGATTCCTGTTGACTTTTACTTTCTTTTACGTTTGCCTGATATATATAAGTTTACGCGGTTAAAAATTTAACTGACAATTAAAAATTAGCCAAACGAAATGTTGAAATCTTTGTCAGGATTTATTTATTAATTTTACGGGAAACAAGATCTTGGTTTATCGTGTTTACAGAACAGTGTTGAGTAATATGAAACCCAAAATAAATAATGAACTTGGAAATATCCCGTTTAAAGTTCTCTAATGATAGGCTTCTTCTGGGTAAAGCTCTCTCCATCGTCGAATTTATCTTCTAACATAGACTAGAGTCAAGAGCAAGGCCATCTAAAACAACAAAAAAAAAGTGTTAGTAACCTTATCAGTTTAAAAAGGTAATTACATCACTGGTTCCTTGGGCTTTACCAAAAACAAGCAAAAGTAGTCATGATAATTTGAGCATTTGATAGTGCAAAACATTAGTGCTAAAATGTCTGACCAACTTATAACACGCTAATGTAATAAAGAATCATACATATTTTTCACAATTGATCAATTTGCACTTTATTTTAGCAGTTTAAAGGTCAAAGATCTTTTTTCTAGCCAATTTTCCAAGAACGCAGCCAATTTTGGTGACAGCAGCCTAAGTTACCTGATTATTTTCACTGTCGCCACCAAAATTGGTTTTCTAAACATTTCTGGTGGCAATAACATTGTCCTGTCTACAATTCTATGTCAGCAATTTCATTGTCATGTCAACCTAGGGATTAATTTTGTTAACACATCACGCTATTTTGTGGAATTCTATAAATAATATCAAACTGGGCCAACCCAAAACCGGTGGGAGCGCAATGCGTGTGGTATTCCGCTGTTTGTCCATTTAGGACGTAGCTAGCTAAGTCTTAATTAATTGCGAGAAATATGTCCTATAAAATGTACGTCTATTTGCTAGACTCTATGTCGAGAACCCTTTGTTTCAACGAGCATTCCGTCCACAATCGTAAATTGTATAAGTTTACGGGTCTTTTCTGTCTTGGCTACACCTTCTAGGTACTTCATATTTTAGTTTTGCTTTTAAGCTCGAAGAATGGTCTTTAGTTCAGGATACTGATTGAGTTCTTCGGGAAAGTGGAACAGCTCTTCTTTGAAAGTCCTTTCGAAGTCCTCAGAAGACACCGAACACGAATTTCACCAAATGGTAAAAACAGTATTATTGTTGTAGGCCTCTGCCTATGCCCATTCCATTGGCATATTTGAACCATGTCTTTATGTCTTGTGATGGGACTTTAGTTTCATTTTTATTGGCACTGGTAACTGCTACTACTGTGAGATGAGTAAGTAATTCAAGCTTCCAATGTAAGCAAGTGCTCTGTTTTTACCACAAAATCTTTGAAATCCAACAAATTATAAAATCCTCCTGTCCATGACAAATAAAGTGTCTTTATTCTAAACGCAGGACATGCTATAGTTTCCATATGTGTTATGATATCATGATTAAGATCTCAAGGCCAATTTGTTTTAAGGTTACCACACTGCATAGCTTCCACTTAGGCACAAATTATTCGAGCCTCGTTACTCGCTCCTAAATAATTTGTAATTAATGTGTCCAAGTCGATTTCCTTTTATTCTGACGACGTCATTTCCGGTCCAATTATTGCGATCTTGATCTTAATGCAACTTGATTAATTGAATGTACCATACTTATCTCGTAAACTAAAATTAGTGGCATAATCATAAGCCCTATAAAGACTGCTTGATATGATGGGAAGTGGAAATTACATTCTATTACTCCGGTTATCTTTTTTTATTCATTTCGTTACGGCATCCAATACAGTTTGATTCTCCGGAACTTTCTCAACCTTCATTTTCTCGGTGATTTCAGGTGGTCGCCACTTTTGATTCTGGCTTTCAAGACTTGCAATGGCTTGGGAATAGTGCAATGGGAATACCCGAAAAGCCTAATAATTGTGTTACGTACAGGTTTTGGGTTTTGCACGTTGCTTCCTTTTCTTATGCTAAACGCATTGTTGTTCGAAATACTTTCTGAATGACTTTGGGATTCGATTGCCTCAAGATGCCATACCATATCATCTTGGAAGAGTCTGTATTAATGACCTGTCTTGTTTTACGTATGCTGCATTAATTGCATCAACATCTAAGAAAATACCACAGGCAATTCTGATTCAGGAAATAGAATTAGAAAAACCAAGATTCTAGCTTTGTTCTGCTGCTTCGAAAACCAGCACAACAAGGTTAAAAGCCTATCTGTATCTTCTACGGTTATAACAGGCTTCTTTACTTAAAAACGACGCGATAAAATCCACAAAGAAGTGCCCAAACAGTGTTACTGACACCATTTTAGTCGACAACAATGTGCCTTTGTGACCAACGCGAGGTGCGCAAGCGACGATGTTTTTGTTGCTAAGTTTATAGCGCACAGTCTGTTAGGTATCTAGGGAGACTGAGGGGAGGGAGGGGATAAAGATTTTGTTTTTTTTTTAATTATGATAATGGATATAGTATGTATGTGAAAGATGACGTCACCGGTAAGTCTAAAGAGATGACGAGTAATTGAGAAGTAAGCCATTGGAGAAGAAGAAAATGCGGCGGTGTCCCCAAATATGAAGATTGGGATAAGGACAGGAGAATCTGCCTGCCCTATTTTTCGTGGTAATATCATAAAATGAGACCTCCCAGCCTTGGGTGGACTGTAAGATTCGTACTGACTAAAATCCACGGTTACCTGCCTCATCAGCTTCCTGCCCTCAACGCATTTTACCTGCACGCGTAGCATGGCGATTCTATCTCTATTCTACCAAGAAAAGACAAAGTTATTTCATCACTATTTCTAAACAAATCGACTGTTTTTTTGCACAAATATGACACTATTATTACGCCATTAAGGAATAGAAACATATCTTTTCTATATTTTAAACATTGCTATGCATAAACCGATAAAAATCATTTACGGTCTGTCAATTTGTCTATTCTCCCGTCGACAAAACCCGTTTCTACAGCGCCATGCTACGTCTGTTGGGGTTGCGATCGGCGTAACACATTTTAATCGTCCATTCTTCAACATTCATACCCATCACTTTGTTAGTCACATGAGTGATCCTTCCTTATCACATGTTCATAATATCATAAGTTTAGTTAGTTGATTATACATTTGCCACCACCATCATCAGCCAGTATTCCTCCCCGGGCGGTTTCTAGGGCTCTCATGATGTACGCTGCTATGTCCGATCCTGAGCTTTGCTAAGCGTTTGAGTACCATCAAAGTCCAAAAAAATATGTGGGTCTAAAGTGATAGTGATATCTGCAAAAAACCGGATGAAAACGGTTTCATTTGTAAAACATTATAATTCGCCAGACCGACAAAAAACTAATACAATTTACCACCGCCTTGTTGCATATGACAGCTCCAAAAATTACGCATGTCCGTCCGAGTAATTAATTTGGCTAATTGTATTTTTTTTTTTGCATCAAATTAAACATTCGCAGCACATGTTCATTCATCCGTGTCTGACGTAGTAATAAGACGGTCGTTGATCTAGCTACAATTTGGCTGGCACGTGATTGGTCGACGCTTTGTGCGCGCGCGTCGTATTGTGCACTTGATGAGGAAACCTGTCGCGATACATATAATATGTAGGTAATATTGCGACTTGTTCACATTGGGATAGGCAGAGACTTCGGAAACGCAAATGTTTAGAATGCAATATAATAAGTTTTTCTTTAAGCAAGATTAATATTCTCGGCATACCCGGTGGATTTTCCAAAACCTTTATTACAAACAAACCCGAACTCAAAAATGTTAACATCTGTTGAACACTGGTCTAAACCAGGTCAAACAGGTCTAAACACAACGTTTACGTTTATATAAGGGTTGTTTTGCAGCACGTTTACGTTTACGTTAGACAAAGTGTTTAACAGATTCTTAACTTTTAGTGGCATGATGGGAAATGTCTTGAAAATATGAACACAACAAAAAGAAAAATATCCAATTTGATGCAGTTGTTTCAAAGTTATTCGCGACTTTGTTTTATGTTATGAAAAGTTTACATAAGGTTAGGTAATACTTACATCTCATGTAAAACAGAAATATATAAATATTTACATATTAATTTTGTGTCAGTCAACATTTTTATTAACTTGTATGTGTGCACTTTCTCTGACTCTTTTCAAATAATTTTGCATATCAAAGGATGCTAAGGTTTTTAATTCCATAAGTGCATAAATTAGAAAGAAAAAACTGCATGTCGATATTGTCCATAGGGTTGACACCATTTTTAGGACGAATACCTAAACATTTTTTTCATTTTATGAATACAATAAAGTACACGGAATAAAAAGAGCATTTATTTATTTGTCCCGAAAAACGTATTTTTTGTTCGCTTCATCAATAAGTAAACTAGATTTGACATTAATTGCGGAGTTAATTTAAAAAAAAATATACCCCTTTAGGGAAAGGCAAAGTGATCGAGCTCATACAGCCTTGTCTTATGTATAGGCTATCCAAACCTAACGTTCAAAGTTATCAAACTCTCAAATGTGGCTGTGGATACCGTCTCATAAGTACTCATAACCAGTACCGAGATAGTAATAAATAGTTCCAAGTAAATGAAGTATTTTGGCGTACGGGTTATGTATTTACCAAACTGTTTCAATTTACATTATAAAAACAAATATTTTGTAAAAGGAGTAACCATGGAGTTTCTTGCCGGTTCTTCTCTGAAACGACCAATCCGAACCGCGCCATTTTTATGGACGTTATTTAAGTGCTCAAAATATTTTGATTTTGATGGCAACCCTAATTATCTACAATTCCTTCACGGTTTTAAAACAAAGACTTCGCGGTAACGGTACAATGGCGTATGCAAATTAAAATTCTTCTAATGAATCATTTTATTGGCGAAGTGAATGTGTTTCCTTTAACTTTTGCTGCTATCTTCCATCTTGCCTTCGTGTTCGGACAAGGGGGAACGGGAAGCATACGTATAATTAAAATCTTAGATAATTATCAAACCATGTAAACTTTCCGGTTTAGAATTAGCAACTTCCATATTTTCCGTATGAAGTGTGACCATGTCATCATTAGTCCAAATTAAGCAGTTTCCTGCCTATTGTTTAGTAACCAAGGATTATATTCTGCCTAGTCCTTTCATAACCATATTTTGACCTGATCCACCCAAGGTAGAAGGATCCATTGGATGGATTTGATCATGTTTAAAAAAAGAGACGACCTAGACACTACCATAAGGGCTGCTTCGAAGCGGACCAGGAAAAGAATTCCTGGAGGGAATTGGGAGAGGCCTTTCTCAGCTGTAGGACAGTATAGGCTAAAGAAAAATAAATAGATAGGCGATAAACCATAAATTCATACAGATACCGATGGATGCAAGTGGCGAATTATCGTTAAGCGTGGCGGTCTAAGGGGAAGGCCTATGTTCGTTCAGCAGTGGACGTCTTCCGGCTGATGATGACACCATAAACTGTATGATGTGCATAATAAAGTGTATTCTATTCTATTCTACAGGCGATGATGATATGTTAAAATAATTCGTATGACTAATTTCTAACGTAATGTTTTCATTGTTTCAGAATCACCGGCCTTAGACTTCAATAAGCACAGAATAGTTCAGCCTATTGTACATCATGGGAGGACGAAAAGGGAAATCTCAACGACGAGAGATACGGTAAGACAGGGTTTTTCAACCTTTTTCATGGCACGACCCCTTTAGTATGAAGAAATATTTCGCGACCCCCCGTTGGATTTTTTACATGTTTTTTATTTTGTGACAAATAAATATTCAATCCAACATAGTTACTCATTTTCTTAATTAGAGTTCGGTTGAATGAAAATAAACAAATGATTATAATTGACCTGTAGTTACCATTTATCCTTATATCTTTTTTAAGTTAATTGTTTTTTTTTTTTAACGCTGTAGGTTTTTCAACCTTTTACAACTCCACTATAGAAGCTTCGCGACCCCCCAGGGGGTCGCGACCCACAGGTTGAAAAACCCTGCGGTAAGAGATTCAGACATGTTTCATACTGTGTAGGATTTGTTTGGCTTTGAGCTCTTCAAGCAGGTCCTCAATAGAGAAAGGTGGTGGGTTTTAGAGGTTTAACATCATCAACTGATTCCTCCCGCTCTGGGTGGAAGGGACTATCATACTTGTCTGGTTAAAAACCACTCCGTTTTTCATTTGCCCTTTGAAGACATTTCTGCTATCCCGGCAGGTATTTGGCAACAAGATTAATGGCAATAAGATTTTAAGACTTTCAGTTCCAAACTAGGAAGACTCCCCCTTAGAGGGCCAACGAGTAACCGTGATCCCGGAACCTAAAGGGCTATTGAAGGACTCAGTGGATTTTAGGCAGCACAAGTGTAATAGTCTCTACAGTTCGGTCTTAAAAAAATATTCATCGCATTTCTCCCCTGGCAGTTTTTTATGGACTGGTGTTACCAAAAATCTTCAAGTCATTAGTAATTTTCTATTTTACTCACATTTTTTTTTAATCCTGGGGAGTTACAACGTCTTAAAACCAGGCTTATTCCGGCGAGTGAAACTGACAGAGCTATAAAAGTCGTCTAGCGCCATCTCGTTCACTCACTGGAACTGTGGAACAAGCATGGTTTTAAGACGTTGTAATACACCCTCTGATCTGGCAGTTCTCGAAATCAGCACCGAAGAAATGAGTAATGTCTACTTTTATAATGGAGTTGATTTGAAAACTTTCATTGTCGAGTAAACATGTCAGTTTTGCTAGCTTCGGAACTATTTCTAGTTTTAGAACCATAAATATTGTTCTGAATGCCATAAATCGTGACTCATAGTCTCGAACTGCGAAAATGTATTGTAGATTTGCTTTTAATTACTGGTAGATTAATTTGGTTATAAGCTAATTGATTTGGAACCTTGCCATTGGTAATCTTCGTCAAAGTTTCCAATACCTGTTGAAATAGAGGGCTAAACGCCAACCGTGGGACTGTCTAAATAGGTATCCGAGAACCTGGAACGTAAAAGGCTATTGAAGGATCACCTATATTGGATTATACTTTGAGGTTTCGAGGGAACCTTCAATTTTTGCCAGGGTTAACAACTTTAATTTAAAGTGGAGTTAACAAAAAGTTGTTAAAAACTATTAAAAACTTTTAATTAAACCTGCTTTCAGTGGCACAGAAAATAAGGCACTATGTCAGCTAAAATAACTCAATGCTAAACGTTCCAATTACCATAAATGGAAGGCTCACAACCTCCACACATGCATAGCGTGTAACACTGTAGAAAAAAAAACTATTACAATAAAATAAAACCATAGTGTGGTCAACGGAAGTTAGCTACGCTATCGACCTTTAGCTAAAGCTGACCAACGGCAAAATTGCTGTTTTCTAACGGTTCCATTGAAATTACTTGATTGTTGGCCATTATTTTGTGGTGACTAATAATTTTGTCTGTTTTATGGCTCGTGATTATTGCTGAGACGGTTGGCATTGGACTTCCAATCTGGGTGAAAAATGATTCTGCTATCTTAGCTTCCATGCCAAGGACATGTCTAGAAACTGACGTGGCCAAATGCTTACCGGGGTTGCAGGACCATCTCGAAGGGCCGGTGCTTTGGGGGACTGTCTTATGTAAAAATAGACCTTCAAAAAGTGCTGAAAAATCAGCCTAATTTGAAAAAATGACTTTTGATTTTGGATACTCTATCATTGGGACACAGAAGGCTACCGCAGAACATGCTAAACTTTTATTTAGTCAGTCTGACAGTCCCTTTCGTCCACCCAGACTGGGAGGACTCATTTGATATTTTACCAACCTAAAAAGGCAGGATGCAGGTTGTGTCTCATAGTAATGGCTCCCAAAAGCAATTGGTAATGTGAACGAAGTTTTTAAATAATAGACTGTTAAGATACTCTTCAATTCACGATGTCAATAAATTTATCACGAATAACAAGCAGTTGTAAAACCAAAAGTAAGCAGAGTCTGTTTGCACTACATTATAACTTGAGAGCTCTGACCGAGATCTGCAATTTTTACTAGCCATTTTTTATATAACCGTTATCTTTTGAAGGTGAAAGAATTTACGTTTAGAGGCCAAGATATAACTCACTCCAAAAAATTTGATGGCTCTTTTTCAATGTTCCCGAACCAGGTTCTGGACCAGGGGGACACCACACTATGCTTGTTGCTTGTTAAAATCTATTTTTTTATTTCAGGGATAAACACCCTTGAAGTTGATAATTATTTCACCCTTTAAACAAGAGAAGATAGTAGGGAGGTATAAGATTTCCAGGGATGCCCTTCCGTACCATCCTCAGGGTACGCCCCTGTTTCCGGACATCTTAACTCCAACAACTTTTAACCCAATTTTGCTACAACAACTTTGAACCCATTTTTACTCCCAACAACTTCTAACCCATTTTTACTCCAACATCATATTCTGTTCTAGAGCGGTGCACATCATTCAGAGGTGACAGTGACGGTCCCCATAGACGGCCAGGAGTACGTCTTGGACCTCAGACTGAACCACGACCTAGTCACTGACAACCATGTACTTAGGTACCAGAAAAACGGCAAGACTGTTGTATATAAACCTACGAAAGAGGTGAGTTTTTCTATGACGCTGATGTTATAGATTGGAGACCTCAGGGTCGGAGTGACCATATAATCGGGCCCCTGAGGGCCTGGTTTGCGGGGCTTGTTGCTAGCCAGGCAGTAGCTTAAATAAGGGCCGCGTGCAGGCACGTCTCTTTTTTTACCTTAATGTGAGCTGAATAGGGGCTGGTTCAACATAGGTTGAACCCTAAAATTAGAATTGAAAATTTCTTAATAGCAATAACCCAGGCATTTAATTTCATAGTGATAATTATTGACAAGGGTAGCTTACATAAAGTAATTTTAGACTAGTCAGCCGTTTCTTTCTCTACTGAAATAATGGCGCCGTGGGCATGCCGTAGGTAGTAACTAAGATCTTGAAATTTGCCGAGGAAGAAGAATGAAGGAAGATCTTACAAAAGTATGAATAAAAAAAAAGAAGAAACCATAAGAAAATTGTCTGAATCGCCTACGGACCGCTTAGCACTATAATTATTTTGATAATTACCCCGTGGATAATAATTGTCCATGGTTGCCGTAAGAATCGGTCACCTGTGACCTTGCGACATCAATTTGTGACCAGCCAAGGTTTCTAAATTATGACTTTGAAATTGTCCCTTCATTATTGATTTCCCTTTCAATGATGGCTTTTAAGGCTGTGAGAAATACTTTATGGCATTCTTTTTGAGCAATGTAGACTATGCCAAATGTTATAGGCTAAGTAGGGTGATGACATTCATTTGGTAGCTGCAGATTTAGAGTCTTAGAGAATCGTGTTCATTGAAGAGTAAAGTGCTATTTCTGGTTGCTGCTGATGGTGGTGATTTAGGCTTTTCTCAGATTCTTTAATCAATTTTCACTTTGCATACGTTAACAAACGTTATCAAGGAACTATTATGATACATAATATACTACTTAATGGTCTTATCAATTCCTGCCTTCAACAGGTGTAACCTTATTGCCAAAATACATACATATAAGGGCATAATTGAAAAAAAAATCGTTTAGATTTCGGTTATAATTTTTTTTTAGAAGCAAAACCTTTCTAACTTTTAATAAGGTGTTCTAAACTCTTCCCGTCGTACCACAGAAACTTTTAAACGTCTGTTGAACACCTGTCTAAAAAAATGTACGATTATGACGTTGAAATAAGGTCCGTTTTGCAGTCACACTTTTTTTAGACAAGTGTTCAAAAGATGTTTAAATTTGTAGGGTGGTAAGGTCGTTCGATTCTTAACTTTATCTTAATCTATAATTTTATATTTCAGGAAGTAGACTTATGTCAATACTCAGGGAAGGTGAGAGGCAAGCCTGACTCATGGGTGGCGGTGTCCACCTGTCATGGCGTCCGGGGAATAGTCTTCGATGGAGAACGGATGAGATATATCGAACCTGCTGAAGGTATGGTAGTCAAACTTATGTATAACCCGAATCGGCCTTGTGTTATTGGGTTTTTATTTGAGAACAGTAGATGTTCGAATTTTTGTTTCTAGGTTTTCTTTCACCGTTTTGAGATTTTTCCTTATTACGTGGTATTTAAATGTTTTTAATTATTGGTAAAGAACTGGTGACCCAGTGTACAGTCAAGTGTTTAGAACTGTTGTAGTTCTACTAGTACTAGTTTTAGTTCATCAGTTCATTGCGATTGCTCTCAAAATAGCCAAGAAAATGTAGCGAGGAAACCGGCATGTCCTAGAAGGACATAGTTTCAATGTCTCTTTTTTGGTTTGCTGTGATTTGGGAATAGTTTGATGGGTTTGACCCAATAAACGAAATGTCTTAGAAAGAAAAAACTGGAAGACGGATTGTTAGATGTCACATTTCTTCGAATTTGTTGGCATTGGGCCTGTGTGGTAGAAAAAGCAGCCTGTGTCTTTGCAGTGCATGAATTATTAGCTGATTAAAACCGTATGCTATTTCCCCAGGATCAGCCATCCAATCGAACCACTACATTTACGACCACGCGGACTTGAACACCAACAACCACTGTGGCTATGTGGGCGGAGTCACAAACAATGCCAGCTATGATCCGCATCTCTACAAGAAGTACCACAGCGAACAGGAGAGACAGAAGAGTAGGATCAGTCGAGTAAGTTGAAATCTTCTACAATACTTCTTTTTTTTGAACAGTCTGTACTAGTACACTGTATCCCTCTGCTGGACAAAGACTTTCTCTTTCTAAACTGTTGTATATATTATACATAATAATACATTATACTGTTGTATAATATGGGCATTTTTCGGCCATTTTTGCTCCGCGAACATTATAAGAATTTTCACACCACCTCTACCGCGGTCTAATAAACTATCGACTGTTAAATTAAATAGTTTGAGAGAGCAGTTTAGAGTTTAAAAATCTCAGAACAAAGTGACAAAAAGACATCTAATGCAAAATTTTTGGTCAAGTGTGTGTTGTGCATAAAATAAGTGAAGGAAGTATCAAGTTTAAATGCACTATACGACCTTTAGAAGAACTTAAATTGTAATGAAAAACAAGCTGAAAATGTTTTCCGAAATACCTATTTCTGTAAAAAATAACATATTTTATGGCGCTAAATTGTGTGGTCATAGTAAGGCGTCATCGCACACACAGCGCATTTACATAGTTACATTAAAGTACCTACATGGTATGAAATAGGTCCCGGTTGAATCACTAGTTAAAAAGCTAAGGTTCAATTGAACTCTTTAACGAGCTAATTAAGTATGTCGCAAGGTGTCATCTTTGATATTAATTGCTGCATGTAGGAGTTGCATTTTCTAAGAATTCATTAGTTTAAAGGGCTTGGTCTTACAAGTAAAATAATCGCACACGTTTTCGGAATATCAAAAGATACGGCCGTTTATGCTCCGTTAAAAAGGGTATTATGTGTTGTCGCACTTTTATATGTTCGTGATGTAATCAAACCTTCAGAGAGAAGTGGCCTAAGAGCTGTTTGAAATTTTGTAAAAGTGTTTGAGGCATGGTCTCAGCTAGGTCTGGATTTTTGTGTTTAGGTATAATTGAAGAATTCCTCAGCATGCCTTAACTTTCTCCTAGTAGCTCTCCTTGTAAAGGGACAACTAATAGTAACAGTGGCTTTACAATTGTTTAGTTTTAAGTTCTTTTTGTAATACTGTGTGCACTTGTGGCATGTGCCAATAAACGTTTTTTCTTTCTTTCAGTAAAAATAAAAGAATAGATCTGAAAGTTTAATTTGTTAATAATCACCGTAAAAAATCATTTCTAATATTTGTTGCCACGAAACTATCGGTATTTGAGTCCTAGTCATAAAATACCATTTTTTTTTAAACTTGCATTCTTTAAAGGGATTTTTAAAGATTGTTTGAATGGTTATGGGTTTTGAGGGCCTCAGAATGTATTATTTTAATGTGTTATTTGGATTCATACCACGTGTCAATGATTGACATGATGTGATAAAAGAACTATGTATAAATTAAATAGATAAATTGAACTTTGGTTAAGGTATGAATCATCAATTTTTCGTTGTAATATCATCCAATGAGTCCTCCCGTCCTGAGATTAATAAAAAAAACATTTCCTACTTTCTGGTTACTCTTCTTCTTCCTGCCCATATCCCATTTTACTTGTGGTCGGCGCAACACGTTTTTTTCTACCATTCTCCCCTATCAGTCGTCACCGTATCATTTACTTCTTTTTCATTCACATCATCCTTTACACAATCCATCCATCTTTTCTTTGGCCTTCCCCTTCCTCTCCATCCATCAACATTCATACTCATCACTCTCTTAGTCACTGGTTACTACTGCCTATTATTATTTTTTCTACCATTCCAGTACAAAAGATACGCCGCAGACGACACGGAAGTTCGTGGTCCCTACAACGCCAACAAGTTATCCCGCTATGTGGAGCTGGTGCTGGTCGCAGACAACCGCGAGTTTAAGGCTAATGGAGAGCACATACAGACCGTGTACCGACAGATGAAGGACGTCGCTAATATTATTAATTCTGTAAGTTTTCATCATCTGCCTAGCCTTTTCCCAACCGTATTGGGGTCGGCTTTCAGTCGAACCATATGCAGCTGAATATCAGTATTTTACATGGAGCGACTGCCTATCGGACCTCCACAACTAAGTAACTGGGTAATACGATACCCCATGGTAAGACTGGTTGTCAGACTTTAAGAGCTACTGACTTATAGTAACGACTGTCAAAGATCTATAATTGACAGCAGGGATCAACGATTTTACGTACTCTTCGAGGCATAGAAATTTTTCTGATTTTGTAAAACTGTACAGTTGAACGGAACAGTATTAAAATTTTGGATAGATATATCGGAATCGGAAGAAACTGCCCAGTTGTTCAGTTTTTGCGTGGATCGTGTTCCGAACGTCATCGCATTGTCAGTCGAAGCCACAGTTCAATTAATAAATAATTGTACAGTTTTCTAGTACGTGTCTGAACGTGTGTTGGCTCTACCGAAACTGTGCAGTTTTAACTGCTCCGTCCTATCTTAACGATTTTCGTAAGGTGTGTAGCTGCCATTGCCAAGATACCTTTAAATAATTCTTATTCTTCCAGGTATACTCCCCTTTAAACATCTTCATAGCCCTTGTGGGGGTCGTGGTGTGGACAGAGACTGACGAGATCAGTCTGGTGGAGAACGGAGACACGACCCTCAACAATTTCCTCGGCTATAGGAAGTCTGTCCTCGCCAGGGATATACCCAATGATAATGCGCAGTTGCTAACGTGAGTTGCTTTTTTATACTAGCTATAGCGTATTATTTTTAAAAGGAATAGAGAAATATACCCTTAACTAACTGTTGCCTGCAGATAGCTCAAAAAATATCCCACGGGAATGTAATTATGCCAGTGTTAGACCATATCCTATACCTTTATCCCAGCAGCCATTATACGTTCAGCCGTTTTGACGGGATTATGTAGGTTTCATCCAAACTTTCACATTTATGACATGAGTAAGGAATAGAAAAATTAACGGTATTGATGAGCATGATGCATTTTTCCCAAAATTACAGTATTTTACAAACTATAACTAGTTGTTTACACTCATTGCTGATGAGCTGAAATGTAAATTTATGTCAATAGAAGTCATGCAAAATGCACAAAAAATCGCGCATTTACATGGTTAAGCAAAAACGTATATGTAGTGAAATTTTTTTATTTGATTATAAGCCTTATCTATTATCTAGATGGGAGTTCTATCTCTATTTCTTAAACCATAACCATCAACAATATGTATAATTCACCTTTCAGCCGTCAAAAATTCAACGACGGCGTCGTCGGCAAAGCGTTGAAAGGACCAATCTGTACCTACGAATTCTCCGGCGGAGTGGCCACGAACCATTCCGAAGTAATTGGCCTAGTGGCCACCACTATCGCCCACGAAATGGGCCACAACTTCGGCATGGAACATGATACTGATGATCTGTGTGAATGTCCGGATGCCAAGTGTATCATGAGTCCGTCCAGTACTTCGGTAACTCCTATACATTGGTCGTCTTGCAGTCTTAACTCTTTGGCGCTCGCCTTTGAGAGGGGCATGGATTATTGTTTGAGGTGAGTTTTTGTTTTAAGGGATTTTGAGTCTTATTGGCAATTAAATTAGGTGGTTTATTGTTGTTTATACAATCCTTATGTACTTCTTAAGCCCCGTCAACGTTCATAATCAATTATACTGGTATGAGTTCTTCGACGAGCTCGTTATATACTTTCAATTTTATGTTCTGGAACATAAAGTTGAAAATCTACGAAAGACACTGTCTTTAGAGATTAGCGCTATTGGTCATATAAGAAGCCGAAACTAGCCGACGGTTTTTTTACCAAAGATCGATGTGCAGTAGAATTAATTCACTTTATTATATTTTAAAGGCACCTAATATAGCTGATTTCGTAATACTTTTTGCAGAAAATATTTATATAAAGATATTTAAAATATAGAGGATAATTACATATTTGAAGAGATACTGCGAAGTAGCATTTCAATAATAATAAATCAAAAACGGGGATTTTGCACAATATATATTCTCAGAATAACTCGAATACCAGTTACCGGAAGAATATCTATAAATTATTTCGAGTACTATGTCTCGCAAGCAATAAATATCGAGTTACTTGTACTTAGAACTATGATTAATCAAAAATGACTAATATAAACTGCATTGTTGCACTTGAAATGTCGGTTCCAATTATGTATTTGAATGCCAAGTACACTTTAGAAACTTTAGGCAAATGACGACAGTCAAGCCTTAGTTCAGTCACGCCTTGTCCGAAAATGACCCTTAATGATATAAGGGTATTTTTATTAATTTATTCGCAGTGGCTTGTGCTGATAAGGTTTATTTTAGGATGAAGCGTGACTGAACTAAAAGAGTAAATTCGCTTCTGGCTTTCCACTCGCGACTTTTCCTGCGAGAATTTGGTATATTCCGCTATGATTTTCAATAACCCCTTTGGGATTGAAAATTTTGAAACACGTTTTAGATTTTTTTTTTCAAGCGAGCAAGTAAGATCACGATATTTACATTCAAATTTATACAAACTTCCATTCCGTTTCCACCCCTTTGGGGGATGAATCTCCTAAAATCCTTCGTAATAATCTTATAGAAGTTATAGTCTTATACAAGTGTGCACTAAGATCTCTTAGTGCACACTTGCGACATTAAAGGAACTTTAGTACAAAACTTCATGCGATTTCAGTTGTGCGTTGATCAATTAGTCAATCAGCCAGACAGTTTCTTCTTATATATAATTATATACAAAAGAACGGTCTAAAAAGGTGAAAATCGTTGTTTATTTATTTAAAAAACGCCATATCTCTTTCACAGAAACAAACCAAAACGCCTCTTCGACTCTCCAACCTGCGGCAACGGCTTCACAGAGCCGGGCGAGCAGTGTGATTGCGGTACTATGGCTGACCCAAAGGCCTATAACCCGTGCCACACATGCTGCGATCCTGATACTTGTATGTTACGACGGAACGCCACTTGTGGGGCTGGCATGTGCTGTGATTTACAGGTAAAACATAACAAATTTTAAATAAATAAAAATGCATATATTTATATGTATTTTAACAGAATAATGTAGCAGAATTAATAAAGTCGACAACAAAAAAAAGTGGCACGGTTGACGCAGTGGCTGAGCGATCGACTGTTGCACACAGAGTCACAGGTTCGAACCCCGCATAGAAGAAATACTGGTTTGCATTGGACTTTATTTGAGCGGTGGTGGCCCAATGTGGAGTTGTAGGTCGTGAGTTCGAACTCAGCTTACTTTGTGTAATTTATTTCATCACCACTGGTCTCAAAACGATGAAGGAAAACAAACATCCTAAGGAAACCGGCATGTCCTAGAACCAAAACTTCGAAAACATATACCAACCCGCATTATAGCCTACTACCTCTCTCCGAGAGGAGGCCAGTGTCCCAACAGTTGGAACATTATAGGCTGATGATGATATTATACTATATCACTTTATATGTTTGTAAAGCACACGCGAATGTCTCTTATGTGTTTCCAAACAGAAAAACACAAACAGTTAGAAATTCACAATACAAATACACCAGTCATACAAATATTGGTTCCGTGTGGGGTTCGAACTCCTGACACGCTGCGCAGCAGTCTATCCCTCAACCACTGTGCTAACCGTACCATTGAGTTTCTTTAAAGATTAAATCTTCTTCTTTTATGCTTTCCTATAAATCGTCATCCACCTCATCTCCTTTCCAGCGATTCCATCTTGCACACATGACATCTATAATTTCTTTGGTTTCTCCTCCACGCATTTATATTTAAAACTTTACTTTTTTTCCAGACGTGTCGACCAAAATCAGCGGGTACCGTGTGTCGGTCAGCGGACCGTGAGTGTGACCTGCCGGAGTACTGCACGGGACACTCGGAGTACTGTCCTGATGACTTCTACAAGATGGACACCACGCCCTGCGGGAAGGATGGAGAGGTATGTTTACATTGATAACTATATTTGTTTTTTAACTGTCCTACCTACTATCTTGATAGGAACTTCTTACCTAATATGTTCGTTAGGCTTAACTCTTCAACTTTTACTTAGAACTTAAACATATCCTAATAACAATTTAAAATATAAAACATTAATTGATTTTTTTAATTAAAAAAACTAACTGTATAAGCACTTTTACGTGTTCACTCAAGCCGCATGAAACTAGTATCCCAACCTAGTTTCGCTCTTAAAACGAAGATGTCAAATGACATAATCTCACAAACATTTTGGGTATTTGTCGAACACGGGAGAGAGTTTAGAGTCGCAGGAGTGATCCTGCGACTCTAAATTTTATGGTTCGTTTTACGAGATGGCATTTTTATAAGAAAAATATCGTTTTAAAACTTTTACAAGCGCGCCTCCTTTATTATAATTTAAACTTTGTGACAATGTTTCTAAGATTCAATCGAAGTTAGCAATGACTTAGGCATAAAGTTATGGTATTATGTACCTTAAAACCATCAGTCATAAAGTAGACAATTGTCCACAGACGGCGTACTGCGTTAAAGGTTCATGTCGCTCTCACAGCGACCAGTGTCGTCTGCTGTGGGGCAGCACCGGAGAGAGCTCACACGACAAGTGTTATGTCAGCACCAATGTTAAGGGAAACAAGTTAGTAACATTTCACATCTATCACTTCATCATTTATCACATCCCGAAAAGGAGGCGAGTCCTGTGAGGGAGAGGACAGCGTCCACCTCACGACCCAGCCGCTGCGGGAAACGCACACGGCAACGGACGTCGCGAAGTGATTTCCAGCAATCGTGGGCGCGGGAATGTGGATAGCGAGTAATGGGTAACTCGCCGTCTGATCATGGATCATGCCCGGGGCGACGGCGGGTCCAGTTCCACGCGCGCCTAAAAGAAAGAAAGAAAATAAGTTTATTTTACAAAGCCTTAAGCACACAATTACAATAAAAAAATACGAGAATACAATGAAAGTAGGTAACGTGTGCCTCACGCCTGTACCAAATAGGTCAATTCAGCATAAAGCCAGGCTTCAGGGTGCCTGACGCTGGTTTTCAACTGAGCTTTGTGAAAAAAATAGCTGTCAGCAATATGACGAGGCCTCCCTTAGAGGGCCAAAGCTTACTCCGGTCACGGGACTATTTCATCAGGTAAACGTAACCCTGGAACGTAAAAGGCTATTGAAGAATCACCGTGGATTTGGTACAGTCAGTACAAGTCTGACAGTACCTCGCGCCCCGCCATGTGTGGCAGGATTTGATGATTTTACCACTAAAAAAAAAACTTGCATGGTCGAGTTTCATTTTGTTTGGATTAATTTAGCTGTAAGTCCAGTATGTACTAAAATAAATAAATTCTCCAGGAGCGGCAACTGCGGCTACGACCGTCTGAACCAGCGTTACAAGCCGTGCGCGCAACAGAACGCGATGTGTGGCACGTTACAGTGCAGACATCTCAACGAGAGACTCGAGTTCGGGATGGAGTCTGTGGCCACACTGTCTGCTGTGTTCATCAATAATAACGGTATGTTATGATAAGTTCTTCATCATCATCATCAGCTTAGCTTTTTTAATCGACTTCAGAATAAGGAAGTTTTTTTTAAATATATGTACACCATTTAATCCGTGGTTCATCGATCCGATTTTCGTTATTCTTTTTTTGTTCGATGCAGTATAATTTCCATAATTGTGGTCCTACAAAGCCATCGACTTCGAAATAAAAATTATTTTGGAAGTTGGTTTTTTTTTGTGGTTATATTTCAAGATTTTCAAGTCGGTAAAATTTTGTTTGAAAAAGCTTTTTTACTAACAGTGCTATGGTCGGCTCCCAGTCGAGAAGGATGCAGCTGAATACGAGTTTCCATGAAGCAATTAGCTATATTGCTAGACACTGATATTGCTAGGCATTACGAATCGAATCTCAATAATAGACAATTTTACAGCATCAATTGTTTTTTTTTTTTAAATATTAATTTAACGTATTTTTTCTTTCCATAAACCAATGCATGTTTACAAAGATAAAACGCATCAAAATTTCGCTGTGGACCACCACAACAAATTTTAAAAAACCCCTGACGTCAGAAGCAAGTAAAAACTGCACTTGTGACGTTTTGCTAATTTTAAAAGTTTCGTACTTTTTTCGTCAATTTTGGTTTACCTACGTAACAAAAAGAAAAATATGTATCAAATATTTTTTTTAATTGGAATAATTTTTTTTTTCTGTCAGTCATGAGACTGTCTCTTAAGAAAGTCGGGTTTTAAAGGCAAATATAACAAACGGAAACTATGTAATTTCAAACAATTATTTGTTGCAGGTACAATCATACCGTGTCGGACAGCCATCATAGATTTGGGACTGAGTGATGTGGACCCCGGTCTGGTGCCGGACGGCGCCAAGTGTGGCGATGAAATGGTATGTATTATTTATTAAATAAATTCTTCATTGTATCAGTTTAAACAGTTCCAGTTAATAAAGGAAGTTTGTGATATATTTATAAGTCGCAAGAATTGTCAGATTATGATATTAATTACTTAAAGCTTAGGTACAAATTAACTCGAGAAAACCATGGAGTTTCTTACCGGTCCTTTCCATAGAAACGACCAATCGGAACAGTGCCAAGTTTTAGACGTTTTTAAGTACCCATTGAGCGCCATTATTATTTTATTATTATAAGCCCTTATAAGCCCTTATTCGACCCGCTGCAGGGCAAAGGCCTCCCTTCCCTCCTTCCACATTTCGCGATCTTCACCCTTGTGAAATAAAATATTTTGATTTTTAATCAAAAGATAACGGTGCTTTGTATAACTGGCAACTGGTATCCGCAACTCCATGTCTTATGCGGATATTTTGCATGTGGTATGACGGTGGAGACAGTTCATAAAATAATCGCTGGAAATTAATAATCTACCTCGATTGCTGTCTTCGGTACGATCTTTGTCTGTTATCAACGTTATATTTATTTTGCGTATCCGCGTCTTTAAGATGTCCAATCAGAAGTCGCCGTCAGCCGTCAAAAACAAATGAACGTGATTTGGATTGAGATTGAATATTAATTTCTATTTCAAACGTTTTCAGCTAAACTTTATCCTTTTCTTTACAGATGTGTTTGAGACAACAGTGCGTGCCTGTATCAGCTGTGAGGGAAACTATAGCTAGGTTGGAGACGTCTGTCTGTCCGTCTAACTGTTCCGGACATGGTGTCTGTAATTCTGCAGGTAAGAAATTATTATTATTTATTTTTTTAACTATACAATTTTATTTACAAACTATAAATAAAAACCTACTAATAATATTTACAACGAAATAAATAAATAAAAAGAAGAAAAAACATTCATAGGGCGTCGAAGAATACGTCCACATCGCTGTCAACGGGAACAGTGCCCAGAACGCTGGCAGCATTGCCACGTTGTATGGCAATGCTAATTCGTTGGCCAAGGAATAGGCCAGCCCTCTGGTCACCTGAAGAGTCAACTAAACGCCTGGCGATATCTTTAAAAACGCTGTGGGCACTCGGACGCTATGGCCCCATAGTTTCAAACGGCTCAAATACATAGCTACTAGAAATTAATATTAATAAATTTTTAATCTTATTAGTCTGTCAGTAAGAGTTTTGAAAACTAATGGACACGTATTTTTTCTTTTGTAAGATCAATGAATAATTACAAATTTATAGCGTACCAAAACTCAAGAGCCCCATTCTTGTGTTTTGGTGCGTTAGTGACGTCAGAGTTCAATTAAAATTGTACTAAATTGTGACATCGTATTTCCGTTAAATTTGGTTTACGTAACAAAAGAATTAGAATTTTTCGTATTTCCAGTCATCTTGCCAATCTCTCCCAATATCTCTTCGAAAATGTTATATAGTTTTTATTCTGTAATTTTGTCTTGTTTATCATGCAGACACTTTTAAAATAATTTCTGTCATTGTAGGTCACTGTCACTGTGAGCCAGGCTTCTCTCCTCCGATCTGCGCGCTCCCCGGACCGGGAGGATCTGACGACTCAGGACCGGCCACTGATCCTACTGGTAACTACCTTTTCATCAACAAAACATTTCTAGTAGGGATTCCTCTGAAGTAGCAACAGAGTATTATTAGTAGATTTAAGCTTAATTGGCTTGACCTTAATAGTTGACTGACCTGTTGGTCTAGTGGTTAGTGACCCTGACTGCTATGCCCGGGGGTCGTGGGTTCGATTCCCACTTACTATGTTTATGTGATGAGCATGATCATTTGTTCTGTGTCTGGGTGTAATTTATCTATAATATGTATGGATTTAGAAATATACAAATAAGTATGTTTATCAGTTATCTAGTACCCATAACACAAGCTCTGCTTAGCTTGGGACTAGATGGCGTTGTGTGATAGTCGTCGAATATTATTATTATTATTGGCTAAATGTGAGCTACCTTACTCCAAGTCTAAATTATGTGTTCGTACTCAAAATATTCTATTAGTACTGTCAAAATAGTGAATAAAAACATAGTGAAGAAACCGGAAATCTCCTAGAAACAATAATTCGAAGACATGTGACATTCACAAACCCACACTGGACCCTCTTGGTGGATTATGGCCCACTATTTCTCATAGTGAGGAGGCCTGTTTCCCTTTACTGGGGACATTTATAGGTTGATGATGATAACTCAAAATATTTGTAAACTAACTTCAACTTTCTATTCCAGTCCAACGCAACTTCATGGTGGCGATGTACGTGATATTCCTGGGCATCATACCCTCGATACTCCTGGTCCTGTTCCTCATCTACTACTCGCGTCACAACGTGCTACTCTGGTGGAAGAAACCGAGAAAATCGTACGTAGACAACATATGTAATGGATGCACTAAACCCAATACAAAGAGACTGTTCGCTGGCAAATTCGCGAAATTCCAAGATAGTACAAGTTCTCTTAGAAATCTATTGAGCTTCAAAAGAAATGATAGCACACAATCCACAGCTGATATCTACACGGATCCCCCGCAGCAAGAAGGTCCTGTTTACTCTAATTTACAAGAGTTAAAGGGAACTGAAAAGCCTAGACCATTTATTTCTTTGCCAGACAAAAATGTACCTAAAAGTACGGGTAGCACGGATCAGCCGGAAGGTCCAATTTACTCTAATACACAGAATTTACATTCCACTGACAAACCTAGTCAACCAATTTGTTTGCCAGGCAAAAATCTACCTAAAGTAACTTTGAAAAATATAGCAACCACGGATCCGCCACAGCCGGAAGGTCCAATTTACTGTAACGCACAGAACTTACATTCCACTGACAAACCTAGTCTACCTATTAGTTTGCCAAGCAAAAATCTACCTAAAGTAACTTTAAAAAATACAGTAGTTGAAGCGACTGAAAAACCTGTTTCTATGCCAGAGAAAAATCAAGCGAAAGTACCGCTTAAGAAACCTGTGAAAAAAATTAACAAAGATGATATAAAAATTGCGGATCCGGCAGATATTAAAATTAATAGGCCGCCTGTCAAACCTAAACCTGTTAATACTTCGCCACAGAGTAATAGACCTAATGTGGTTATAATAAAGCAGGGTTTGGCATCTACGACGAATGAAATGCTAGCGAACAGTCAACATAGAATGCATAATGTTGGTAATGAAAGTAGTTTACATGGTAATGTTGGTAAGCTTGGCAATAATGGGAATGTTGCCAGGTTTAAAAAGTAAAACAGGACTATAGACACTATCATCTACAAAAATGTTAAACATCTGTTGAACACTTGTCTAAAAAACTGTCAATGTCGATACGGCATTTGAGGTTGATGTAAGTGTCGTTTTACAATTTTTTTTTCTTTCCTTTTTTTTGAAAAACGTTGATCCACACTCTGAATTTCCTCCTGTATCGTGGGGTGGGTGCTTTTATAAAGAAACTCACATACATAAACAACCAGATTCGGAACAACTACTCGCAGATCATACTAATATTTGTTCCTTGCGGGGATCGAATCCGCGAAACGCCGTACAGCAGTTGATCGTCAGACATTGCGCCAACCTTGTCGCCAAGTTACACTTTTTGTAGTCAAGTGTTCAACAGATTTTTAACTTTTCGTAATAAGACAGTATGTATCGGAAAGTTGTGGTCTTATTAAAAAAACTAGCTGTGCCCGCGACTTCGTTCGCGTGGATGTCGGAATCGAACAATGTATTTTTTTAGTTCGAAGCGCTTAATTCTGGCCACGTTTTTTAATATAAACCCTGTATTTAGAATTTTCTAAGATTTATCAAGAATATTTGACAGTTTTATTCCAGGTTTATGTAGAACTATTTTTCCTAATGCCCGCTCTATGCACTCCACTTCACTCCACTCCACTCCAGTCCATTCCAGTCCATTCCAGTCCATTCCAGTCCATTCCAGTCATTCATATTATGTGAACCGATAACGATGAAACAAAATACATAATGTTATTTCAACATAAACACGTCTATTCCAGGTTTTCTTTTAACGCCATCTGCCGTGCGTTGAAATATGTATTTATTTGAATAATGTAGTTTTTCTATTCGAAGTTAGATCGCGCGACTGACGTACGAAATCAATGTGTGAGACCAAAGTGCACCCGTAATTTTACTTCTGAAACACTTTAAATTCAAATATCTTTTGATAGACTGAACCGATTCCAATGAAACAAAAACTAAATTCCTCTCCAAGTTACGCTTAATCGTTGTGTATAAAAGTTATCTACATTAATTTCGTACATTTCATGTGATACCTGGACAAATACACAGACAAACAGACAAACAGACAAAAATTCTAAAAATGCTAGAAATGGGTTCTATTGGTTGTCCTTTAATACCCTGGCTATATTTTTTGAGTTTTTTTTTTATGTACAAAAATAACTTTTCTACAGTTTTATTATATGTATATAGATAAGGTGTGGTAAAGACCATCATCCAACGACGATATATTACTAGACTCCTAATAACAGGCGATGTCAGCCAACACTCCTGTGAGTCGTAAAGAGACAGAACAGACCTTGAGTTAGCCAATCACAACGCAGTACCCCGTCCCCCTCGCTTACGTAGTACCTCAGCGAGTTTACAGAATAGTTTTTGTTCCTTAGATCGTGCATGTGGAGTCTAGTAATAAATATATCCTCGTTGCCATCATCATTTCTCCATTAGCAAAATTGATAGCTGTCTCATCTTTTCACACCTTTCATAAGCACTACTTTCTGATACATTCATTTGCATGGAGAAATCGCACGATTTTGTGGGTAGTTGTAAATGTTTTGTTTACCTTATTTAGTTTTGAAGCACGAATCACCAAAGTATGATTAGCATTAAGATGTTCGATTAGAATTATATGAAGAGTTATAATTTGGGTCATACTAGCGCAGAGTCGAAGTGTAGCGTCGCGTCGCGCCGTAGTCGTAGCGTCAATCCGAAATTTAATATAGTAAATTCAGCCTTATCTCTGCAATGTAATGCACACATTGCAATAACATTCCGCTTTGACCGCGCTAGTATGACTCTACTCTTAGAGTATTGGATTCCTCACTTCTTTCTATTAAAACTTTATTTGATGGAGGCTAAAATCTCGATATAAGATTTAATTAATTATTTTAGTATTAATTGTTTATAGTAGAACTTAGAAATCTCATTTATTCGCGAAATATAAGAAAAATTACGAAATGATACAGTTTTACTGAAAGGGATTTGTTTATTTAATATTATTTTTAAACTGTGATACCTTTGGCCTGTGTGTATTAATTAAATTAATATTAACAAAATGGGATTTAAAAAATACTAATTTAGATCTAAAAAATACAGATGTACTGTTTAATTTTACTTACTTTTAACTTTATAAATCATGATTTATGCTAGGGTGGTGCTAACAGTAGCACGATATAAATGACACAGCATGATTCTTTTAGTGTGTGGCCACAATAAGAAGGCATTCACGCAGGCAAGGCAAGGCACGAAACAGCGATCAGTGTGCTCGTCTGTGAAGTCTGCCATTGAAGTGAATCTCGCGACAAATTGATTCAAATAAAATTTATTGAACATACGTACACCGCACAACTCACCATTAACAGCGTCCATATCGGACTCAGGGGATCGCGCGGCAGCCTCGCGAGCCAAACGCTCGGTTGGTGTGAAAGTGAATATGCTTCGAGGCCACTTAGCCGATCTGTCTCGAGCCCGAACTGTCATTTGCCAGAATACGGGACTCAAAGTTACCTCAGTGTCCGCTGTTCGTCGTTCGGTATGGGCGTTGTTCTAGACTTGTGTTGTAATTTTGGATGTCTGAGGACTTCTGATGGCTCGGCCTGCCTCGCGAGCAGCCTGAGTTTCCGAACAAACTACCTCGCTAGCCGCAGAGTGCCCGGTCTGGACGCGGCTATTGCCACAAAATCATATGCCGTCGACCTCGCGGACGATGGGTGTAGAATGAGAATCGCTAAAAGAAACATGCTGTACTACGCTCAAAATCTAATGCTCAAGTCACAAATGTCAGCCTAATGTCACAATGTCATCTTTAAATCACAATTTCACCTTCTATTATATTTTCTTTTTTGTTGTAATGATCTAATTTTCTTTCTATGTTCATTTTAATTTCATTTTTCTTCAACCTACGGTTTCTGAAAGCTTATTTCACACTATTAATGTTTGTAACAAAGAAAATTAACTATAAGTATAAAAATACTAAAAAAAATAACGTGTTTTATAAACTTCATGAAACCGTGGAGCTACCTTTATATTTTTGCACTCAACTATTAATAATTAACAGAAATAATTTATAATAAACTAAGCTCTCTAAAAGATGTCCTATAGAGGATCAAACTCATCATTTACTTTGTATTATAGTTTAACTAGTAGTTAGTTTAACTGTAGATAGATTTAACGCACTGTTTAATAAAATACTCTTTTTCCATTCTATTAGTTGCTTGTTTGATTGTTTCTTCTTTTCTTTTGCACGACGTGTTGCCAGCTTTAAAACTAAATGATCTCATTAATTCTGAGATCTCTGATAATTTATAATGATGTGAGCTTTACATAATCAAATGTCTATAATAACTTAAAGTATAATATAACAAAGTTCTCATAAATTATATCTCTCAAATATTCCCACTGCTGGGACACAAGCCTGCTCTCTGCTTGAGTGACTGGGCCACTATTCACTACATTGAGCCAGTGTTCTTTGACATGGTTTTATTGCTACACTTTTATATACTTTTAATATCTTCAGCTCTTATCCAATTTTACATACATGGGATTAATGCAACACATTTTATCTTTCACATTTACTATTTAACGAAATACTAAAACTTGTAATAATTTAAAATAGGTAACCCTTTATAACAATTTTAATGCTGGCAACACTCACACACATTATAACCTCTTTACAAGGTGTTGTCTCTGCATTGTTCGGGTGAGTCATTTGCTCTGGTTTTGCTTTTTATTAACATTGCATGGCGTTTTAGTAATAAGTGCATGTTTTTGGGCATTAATTGCATGGTTTGGCGAGCATTATAATGTTTTTATTGCATGGGTATTGTTTAAGCTTGCTTACACCAAAATTTTCTTAATGTGTTTACGGCTAAACATAGTTTAAGCATCGTTCTGTTAATGTCAGTTGTTGAACGCATTTTATATGGTGCAAGCGGCCCAATTATGGTTTTTTTTTTAATGATTTAGAGAATTATAAATAGAACTATAGTATTTGTAATTAATTTATGATAAACACTTTATACTTTTTTATGAATCTTACCATTCTATGAGATATAAGTACAATTAAGTATTCAAACTCAGGCTTTTTTTTGCGCTCACCTAAATCGTGAAAATGTAATAAATTGCGTACAAAATGAGGTTCTTGGCATAAAACAAAGAAGGTTGTAAATAGCACTAATATTGTTAGTTACGATATTGGGTAATTTATAAAGTCTAAATAGGCAGAATTTGAATTTGAAGTTGTTCTACCTCAATTATTAGTGTAGATTTTTCAAATAAGGTTGCATGCTGATTGGTGCATGTTGCAAAAAATTGATCTTGCTTAAAAGCATGATTGCAATCTTGATTTTTCGATGATACAATAAAAAAATTAACATACTATATCCCAAACAATTTTTAATACAAAATCATCTGTTCACAGGGCCCCATCACCAAAGAAAGCAAGCTTACAACATCGACTCTCGCGCAGTGCGAGCAAATTCGCGGCGAACTTCCAAAATAATACACAAAATAATGCTCAACCTGTCAACGTCCACACGTTATCAAACCCTGATGATATGAGCTCCAGTCTACTCCGTAGCGACTCGGACAGAAGTCCGCCAGGCAATATTAACCCTTCCGTCAACTTCTTTGGCAATTTCAAAGGATTCTCCCTAACCCCTATAGAAAAAGCTGCTAATGAGAAAGATGAAACTGAAGTACCAATAACAAATAAACCAGTTAAAAGTATAGCGGAAAGTTTGAATAAAAGTGCGAAAATAACCCCGGTACATCGAAGTGGGAGTAATAGCCAGAATGTTGTGCCTCAAAATGCCTTGAAGCCGGTAATGAGAACTGCTCCGCCCCTTCCCGTCGTTCCAAATACGGCTAAAACTAGCCCAAAGACGAGCCCTTCTGTTAAACGAACGAATAGTACAGTTCAGAACAAAATTAAAGCTTTGATGAGTAATGATAAAACAGAGGAAGTGACACAGCAAGCTGGAGCCAATCCACCACCAAGACCAGTCATATCAAGTCCCATTCTAGAAGCTTCTACATGTACAGCGAAAGAACTGATATCACCACTACAAGGGTCGAAGACTTTAGGGCCTATAAGAGCAGCTCCAACAGTCCCTATGTCCCCAGATTTTCCCAAAAGACCGTTAAGCATGCATTCCGCTGGGGTACCCCAAAAACCTTTACCTGAAGAACCTAAGAAGGTTAAAGAAGGGATTTCTTTGAACCGTATAGCGTCGTTTCTAAAACATGATAAGCCAAAAGAAAAGGAACGAAATCCGGTAGAACGAAGTCATTCCTTACCTAAGAACCCGAATCATCAGGTCAAAGTTGCCAAGAACGACAAAGTGGCTTTAAGGAACTTGCAGATATCCAATCCTATACTCCAGAAAGAGATTGAGTTACCTGTCAAATCTGTGCCAGTAGTGTCTGATTCCGAAGATGGAGAGGACCCTAAAGCTTTTGTGAATCGTGCGCAGAGTATGAGAGCACCAGCAAGCCAAAAGCCGGCTTTGCAAAGCTTTGGGTCTATGAGACAAGCGCCAGCCGCACCTAGACCTTTATCCGTAGTTGGAAGACCGACAGCGCCACCACCGCCTTTACCAAGTCATTCAGACCCAGTCCCACCACCAAACCCAAAGCCACAACCTGAAACTAAGTCAGTAGATTACGTGGACTGTATAGAAGAGAAACAGGCACCTTTAGCTCATATCGCTGAAGAGTCTGCAGACAATATCTATGCGGTTATAGAGGAGAGTCCAGAGAAACACTCGAAGCCTCTACCAGGAGTCCCTCCTCCCATCAAAACAATCCCTCAACCGCCCCCAGAAGGCTACAACACTCCGAAAGTCGTCCCATCAAACTCGGGCAGTACAGAAAGCATGGGCTTACTAGGAGAAATCGTAAACGAAATACAGAATCGTAACTTCGAATCCATATACTCGGCCTCGACTCTTTCTAGAAAGAAAGAGAAGGAGAGGAAGGCTAAAGCTGCGGCAGAGAAGAGAGAAAATAATAGAGATAGTACGTACATGAACTCGGAACATTATAAGACGCCTGAAAGTGTTTACAGCAATTCTGGTGCGAAATCTAATGTATCTACGACTAGTAGTGGGTACTTACACCCTTCAGCGGTCAACGTACCCACGTATTTGAAGAAAGATGAACCAAAGGAAGAAGATAAGGCCCCACCACTACCGGGACCTAATTCCAAGATCCCAACGTTCTCAAGACAAGTGACCCCACCCAATCTCAAAAACACTTCCACATTCAGAAATGTCCCCCAATCACCAAAAGTAACCAAAAATGGGAATTTAACTCCGAAAATTATGAACAGTCCAGATGTCGTGTCCAGTTGTACAGTACCGGACGCGAAGAATGTGAAACCTCCGGATGTCATTAATAATAATAAGCTACCTAATGATTCTAAAGTAAAGCCTGCAGTGACCGCAAAACCGAATGACAATCGACCGCCGTTAAGACCCGCGCCCGCAGAACCTAAAAAACCGAACAAGGTGACTCCACCACTTAAACCAGTCAATTCAAACTCTAACTTAAACAAAGTGACAGATAAAACTCCGCCCACGAACCGTGCCATGTCCAAAGTAGACTCCGTAAAAGCAATAGCAGATAATCTAAATAAAAATAAGCCTAAAGTTGTACCAAAACCTCCCACAGTCAACAAAACAGATAATAAGCCCAACACAAAACTGACGGCCAAACCATCGAATGTTGCCAGTTTACAGCAGAAATTCGAAAATAGAAAGTCGTTAGGCAAAGAGGTTGCCGTTACAAAGAAATGAAAGTAATTTTTACAAATGGCGTCGTGTAATTTAATTGAGTTATCTAGTCTGTAAATATATTTAAAATGGCCATTAGCACAGAAGACTTGGTTTTGTAACAAAGTATGTAAGGATCTGATTTTTACGAAGCATTTTTATGTGATTGACGAAATCGTATGTTGATGGATTTTTTGAATTTGGTTTGGTTGGTCAATGGCTGGATAAAATTGTAAGATGCTTGTACAAAAGAGTGTATAATCAAGGAAAATAAGGCTTGAAAAAAAAAATTGTGTATTCTGGCATCTAGGCTTTTGAGCCATATTCGACTGCAGCTTGGTTAGTTACATGTAGGTACTCAACGCGTGAAAAAGAATGTTCAAAATATAAAATAAGGTTAAAAGAACGAAAGTAAAGAAATTATTTTTTATTAATTATTCTGCTTCTTACGAACATAGGCATAAAACGAAAGTGTTCATATTTTGTAATGAAACGCAATTTTGACGTTAAGAAATATCTGTACATATTATGTAGAGTATATTTCTAGATATTTGTATGTATTTTACTTAAAAAATTGTAAGATCATACTTATTGAGGTTGTAGCACACTTATGAGATTGGCACCGTGCCGAACGACATTGATTGATAATTGATTGAGACAGTAATACGCAAACTTGAAAGTTATGTTTTCCAGTAAGTTTTATTGTATGTGAAGTAACGTGATATGGAACTACTAATCTGGCATTGATTAAATCGGAACATATACGGACAACCAATTGCAGTGCCGATCCGGTGCCAAGTTCAAACGTGTGCACAAACCTCTAAACAATTGATTAAAATATAACTAAGAGATCTCTGTAAATATAATTAGGTTAGTTTTATTTCCTTAAAGTTAATAATGATGAAGGGAAGTGTCTTATGGTACATAATGCTTAATTCGTATTTTTATAAAGACTATAGTGTTTGAGATTTATAGAGAAAATTGTGCCTTTGCTACGTTTTTTTAAGTCGCTGTTTAAAATGGGAGATATTTCCTCATTATTAAGAAAATTAAAGCACTACTAGTGTGTTTTCTCTAGCACAGGACTATGTTAAACAATAATACCTTAAAAAATATATACAATTTTCCGATTGTTTTGAATGATTGAGCTGTTAGATTTAAGACTGTCGGCTCTGAGCCTAAAGTTGATAATTCTGCAGCACGCCTTTTTGGTATTGCTTTTCTTCTTAATTCAATATTTACATTGTGTATTTCATAGCTATTAAATAACCACTTTCTTATATTCCATTGTTATCTACCTCTCTTAATAGACTTTTTCGTGACATCAAATAAGTCCTTCCTTTCTTGGTGGAGCGGAAGGGACTGTCAGACTTGTACTGACTAATATCCACGGTGTTCCTTCAATAGCCCTTTATGTTCCAGAGTCACGGTGACCTGTTTAGACAGTCCCGCGACCCCGGATCCTAAAGGCATATACTGTAGTTTGCAGTTGTGGACTTCTAGAATTGTTACATTAACATTATAAATGCATTTATACATTTGAAACTTCAGCACTTACATATTTCTTTTTCACAAATATCCCATTTTACATTTTAAACAGCGACAAGCAAAGGCACATCTAGTTAGTTTTGAGTGTTGATGCTTTACTATAAAATAAATAATTTATATAAAAACCGTTCTTATTCCACTATATAAATGGTGCTACAGCGAATCAACTTGCTTACTGAAAATAGTTTATTAAAAACGTATTTTTGTAATATTAAAAGGATCAGATAATTTTGATGTATTTGTGGTAGAGTCATGGACAGGATTTTTAAAGACAGCTATTATTGTATGTGTTGTTTGTCTGTATGTTACCGTTGATGACTCAAACGGCTTGTTCAAATATTATGTTACTGTTGGTACCGGATAGCTGTAAAGTGATATTTTTTGAGGTTTTTTGATTTAAACAGCCGAGCCGAAGGAATAACTATACTTATTAGGCTTTAATTGCTGGCGCTGATCAGCAAACGCCTTTCGGTTTTTATGCCGAGCGGTATTTTGAATTATAACTACCGTAACATGTGCGTAACGACCCGAGATGTCACTAAAAATTTTCATAGTATAACTTTGAGAAAAATTAATATATTTAAAATTCTGCCCATGACCCTGCCAATAATATGCTTTAATCGGATAAATGCAATAATTTATAAATAAATAGATGCATAATAATTGTCGTCCATAGTCGTAATCACTGCCACAGCTTGGTACAAAATATAATGGTGCTGGATCGTCGCAATCAAACCTCAATATGGTCTATTATTGTCCAAGTTTGTTGATAAAATAAGTAAGTAAGCAATAGTTTTTATTGGCATTTTTTGCAGGAAAATAGACTGTCTTCTTTACGGAATAAAGTTCTTAATGGAAATCACAGAGCAGTAAGAATTACGGGAAAATTAACTACACTATTTTTCTAATTGTGGCGCTAGTGTAGCTTGTCCCAAGCAACGTCGTTGGTTGAAAATCCGTTTGTCATATTAAATTTCAAAATAACTTGACCTCATTGGTGAGATAGTTACTTAACTATGGACACGCCATCTTTATTTTGACGAACTTCCCCAAATAACAAGCATTTATGATGTATAGTGCTTTAAATCCGGCATGACAGGTGCGTCCTGTTGTGCTATTCTGCATGGAAAAAAACCCTTTGGGCCAGTAGTGCTAAAAGCATTATGTAGGTCCTATTTTCCTGTTCTATGGTTTTCATTGTGACCACAAACGTTCAGTAGAAGGGTATTTTGATTTAATTCATATCATTATGATTGACTGTAATATTGTTAGAATGAAAGCTTCACAACGAAATTAATAGATTGAAAAGCGGTGTATTTATTTAAGGTGTGAAATTGATATTTTTTATAATTATGTGATTGTAATATTTTTTCTGGATGGATGATTTAAAAAGGACAAAAAACTTATTTTTAGTTGTGGGCCTTGTACAGAACGATTTATAGTGGTCCAGCGTGAATGTCCACTAAAGGCCATTCTATACAGGGCCAACTTCACATTTTCTTGTATTTACTTCGCCTATCGTCGTATTTTTGTAACTTGTACCTACTTACTTCATATAATACTGATTCATTTAAATATTTGCGTACTGGAGTTAAAAAATAAACTTAAACAATTGGCTTTTCACGATTATATTTATTTATTTTGTCTTTCGCAAATAAGTCGCTGTAATAATACCTAGTTGTGATAATTTAAATAAGTTTTTAATGAAAAGTACATAAATATTTGTAAATATAACCAAAGAAATTTATGTAAGTGTGGTCCCGGTACGCATCTTTGCTTGTTCCTGTATGAATATTAAAAAAAGTTTACGTAATGTGTTGCAAGAGGAAAAAACTAATGTTGAATGAAAATGGCAATGTCTATTATTAAAATTAGCCTTTATTTTTATTCCAAGACTGTGAATTATAAGTATATTGAATTATTATATCAAAATTAGTTACTAAAAGCTAGTTGAATACTTCATTTTTTTTCTTATTATTACAGAAAAAAAGAATAAAAATATTTCATGAATTAATTTTGTTTTATTTATTTTACCAATAGCTCCAATTAGCTGGAATCTGGATGGATGACGATTACAAAGCTTGTCTGTAATTATATGAAGGGTTATAATATGGTTGGTATGTAAACACCAAGGAGTTGTTTGTAGACAAGCACGTTTAGGCGCTTCATAAGCTCTGACAATCTTTTTGTTTTTAATGAAATAGATTGTTTCCCTTTTTTTATTTTCTTCATGCCCTAAAACAAGGCATGAAAACATTTGACCAAGCATGGCTACAAAGGCAGTGCTACGCACAAACTGTGAGCTACAGGAGTTTATTTTATTGCTAGTCAGCTCTCAGCCTTCATTGGCACGAGCGCTTTTTTAAGGGCGCTAAATTGAACAAAAAGGTAAATAGAAAGAACTTTAATTTCGTAGTCGCCCAGCACATAAAAATAGGTAAATACAGTTCGAAAAAAAGCGCCGCCCTTTGTACGCCGTTTTATTTCAGTGTCTTTTTAACGGCCGTAAAAAAGTGCTCCCTATCCAAGTGCTGTGTTTACCTTGTATGTACCAGGAGCCCTTAGTAATAATCAGCCCAGCCCAATGTCACTAATAACCTCATGAAAGAAAAATATATGAAAATGTAACTGGCAGTTAGAATCTCAGCCGTCCCAAAAGACTGTTGTCCGAGTAGCATAAAACAAATAAACAGGAAATTAAAAAAAAAACTTTGCCTTGCCGTGTTGTCTATGGTTGAGTCTGTGTGATTGCTGAAATTCGTGTTTTTTGTTGATTTCTCTTTGATAAACTAGAATTATACAACTACAAAATGTAAGTAAAACTCCTATTAATACTAAAACACTTGTGTGCTACAGTAGAAAGACTTTTCTTTATGTAAAACATGTATTTCCAGGGCAACAACATCGAAGCCACGCTCGGAGATGACTTTGGAGGAATTATCGAAAATTGAAGAGGAAGAATTCAGTACAGGCCCTCTTTCAGTACTTACACAATCAGTAAAGAACAATACGCAGGTTCTAATCAACTGCCGAAATAATAAAAAGCTGTTGGGACGCGTTAAGGCATTCGACCGGCATTGCAACATGGTTCTTGAGAATGTCAAAGAAATGTGGACTGAGGTTCCAAGGCTAGGGAAAGGCAAGAAGGTAAATGTTCAATTGATATTAATTATAATTTTCACTTAGACTCATATTTCTCTTGTAAAAGTTTCATACAAACAGTGAATTTAGAGGTTATCTATTGATTACCTACGATAGATAGATATAAAGTTAGGATGCTCAAAGTCTTCGTTTTTTGGAGTTGTCACGAATATCACATTTTGTTTACCTTACAATTGAGTTGTTTATATGTTTTGGTTGAAGCATAAACAAAGCAAACTTAGATGAATTGTTGAAAATATTCTATTGTACTTTTGGAATGCATTACCTTGTGTTCTCCTCCAGGCACAAATAGGGCTTCAAATTTCCTGTAAGGACTTGCACAAATGGACAAAGACCCTGTGATTTCATTTACTTAAAGTAGACATTCTCTTAACTATATTTATAGTACATAATACAAGCTTTATTTGGCACGCTGTATTTATTAATAAGTTTTCTAAAGAATTTGACTTTTATATTTAAGAAATCAAACATTTAACTTTTGGACATCCACTGCCAACTAAAGGCTTCCCTTCTAGTAGATAATTATAACCAAATCAACACAATTCACACCGAAGCCCTGAATGGATTGGAACCGTTCCCATTACACAATTCCTGATTGCTAAACCAATGTATTTTGTTATTCCGATGGTATATTTTATGTCAACACTTTTTCATTTTCAGGGTAAAGCTGTCAACAAGGATAGGTTTATATCAAAAATGTTCCTTCGCGGAGATTCAGTGATCCTAGTATTAAGAAACCCCCTGGCTACAGCTGCTGGTAAATAAAAAACCAGTACAGCCAATATACCAGGCTCTCAAAATGGCGCATTGATTTTTAGGTAAAAGTTAGCCTTACCATCCTTTGATAACTGTGGCAGTCTCGTTCTAGGGGCATAATTTATAGTTTCTTGCTCGCTGAACGTACTTCTGGTTCTACTTAATTGTATTGTGTATCTGCCCCAAAAATGGTATTTTGGCAGTAATGATTTTGCAAGACAGGGGGATCTGAAGCCATTATCTTTGAACATCTGGTGGCCTAACAAGATGTCTTAAAACTTGAGTGGTTTAGCTCAGGGAATGAGATGGTGCTAGACAATGTGTATAGCTCTGTCTCTTTACCACAACCTAACTACTCACACTTTTAAACATCGTGGTAGGCCGCCTATTTTGAATCATGCCAGCCAGAATTTGCAATAAAAATCAATGTGCCGTTGTATTCCACCTGGGACTGTCTTACATTAATAACTAAAAGTGTTCTCCAAAATCTTAGTGTTAAGCTTGTGGTATGGATCCAATGCACCGCTTTTGTATGTTGGTGTGTTGAATTAAAATAAATAACAGTTAAGATTTCCTTTTGCTTTTCATTTTATACACTCTAGGAGTTTCTCCTGTGTTGTGGGCGCGTTTACAAACAGAAACTCATATGCATGAACACCCAGACTGAACAACTACTTGTAGAATTGTAGATCATACAAATATTTGCTCTGTGGGGGGTTGAACCCGCAACACGCTTCGCGGCAGGCGATCGCTCAGCCACTGCGCCAAACGAGCCGTCAACATTTATTTCTCTATAGTTAGCATTTAGTCCCTGAGATGATGATGGAACCAGAGGCGGATTATCCTTAAGGCAAACTAGGCATCTACCTAGGGGCGCCAAGGTACAAAGGGGCGCGCGGGCGGAATTGTGGAGGACACAGTAGAGCATACGGTGCAAGACTGCCCAGCTTGGGCAGAGCACCGACGTGTCCTCACGGAGGCGAAGACCTCTCGCGCCCGGCATTGGTCGAGGCCATGCTGCGGGGTGAGGTGGAATGGGAAGCGGTCGCCTCCTTCTGCAAAGCAGTAATGCTCGTAAAGGAGGAGGCGGGCCGTGAGAGGGAGAGGACATTATATTCAATATAGGGGCGCCGATGAGATGCTTGCCTACAGAGCTCTCAACGTTTAATCCGCCACTGGATGGAACATTTATCTTCCAGATGAATTTATACAATATGAAATGTCTATTCTTCAGGATTTAGGTCTAAGAAGAGTGAGGAGAGTGAGAAAATCGTCGTTCGTTCGTTTAGCTAATATTCTACCGCGATTGAGTTTATTGTAGGTACACTCATTTTTTTTCTTGGTAAAATCATCAAATGAGTTCTCCTACCGAGGGTAGGGCGGGATGGGAGTGCCAGACTCGTTTTCATAAGTTTCACCAATCAACAAGTTCTATTCGCAAGAATACCCGCACAGGGCCCAGAAAAAATTACTTTATTACCTCAATAAACACCTCAAAGATGGCGCTGATACCAAAGTTTGACATTACTGTCTCCGTTCAATAGCCTTTGATAATAACCTCGGACGTTCGCGCCAGAACCGCATTCATAACACGATATTGTTTACGCACTGTCGTTTATTCAATCCTTGTGATCACACGCGCATTACGTTTGTGTAACGAGTGTAAAAACTATCAAAACTTTAAAGAAAACTGTGGTTTTGTGCATCATATCGGCTGGAACTTGAAAGTGCGACGAACTTGTATTTTTTCCCGCCGTTTTTCTTTTTTTTTTCTGAGGAAAATGTGCGTTGTTTTGTGTTGATTCTGTTTTTGAAGCAAAGGAATTTTGTTAACATCCACTGAGGTAAGTTTTTACAGTTTTTAATCTTATGGATTTTTCCCTGATTTGTTTAGCTCTAGTAACACACCACGCAAAATATCTAGTGACCTACATAACAGCGAGGTGTTTTGTAAATAAAAATGAGTGCCCTTATCATTTTTGTAGTCCCAATACAAATAAGACTAGTTTTATCTTAGTGGGGTACGATTTTTAAATACATAGGTGGATTTGATATATAAAAACCGTACTTACGTACCTATTACCAAAGTTGGATGCACTCATAATTTTTGGAAAAGCGGTCTTCGTGTACGAAAATTGTATTCGTACATAGCTTAGGAAGTACATAATTATATTCTATAACTACCCAAAAAGTATAGAACATCGATATTGAGCTAATAGCAAGATCACTTGGACCTAAAGTTTACCAAGTTGTGTATTTTAAATTTTTACTAAGGCACTTTTTTATGCGCCCTCTATAGGTAGGTACTTGTTGCATGTGCCCTTTGGATGTGGAGATGAAACCCCGTTGCCCTGTCTATAGTCTACTATTAGATTCCACATCGCATTCTAAAAATAACTTAATGCAACACAATCTAGGTTGTTTTCGCACAAATGCATCTGATCCACATACGAGAATTCATTAGGATATTGAGATAATTATGTATGCCAAGAAGTTTTGGTATTTCGCCTTGAAAACACAATCAAATAACTAGCCGGGAAGATAATGACGTTTTGAAAAATAAAATGGGACTCTCAATGCCATGCATGCAGGATAATTAAAACAATTAAGGTGTCATCGGTGGTGACGTAATTAGAATACTACCACTTTGGTAAGAAAACAAAACCTTTGTAAGCGAGCGACAAACAAAACTACGTTTTTTTGGAATTAAAAATGGACTGTTTTTCCCATCATCAACATAATTTGATATTTTAGTAAATTATGAAAGCTCGAAAATGATCAGTCGACTAATCTTTCAGTAGGTGTTTTGACTCGGATACCAAAATAACTGGCAAACTGGGTAAAGGCAACCAACTTCAAGTAGGTTAATTTAAAATTGGAATGCATCAGCTGTTTTCGAGAACGGAAAACCAGAAAATTCGTTCAACAACTGATTATCGACCAAAACGCGATATTGAAAATTGGGGAACTCCGTAATTTCTCTATGTAACTCTTTATAACTTGGCTGATTGTAATGTGTTTTACAATTTTATTTTATTTAAAAATGGTTTCTATAAAGTGTAACAAGGATCATTTGTCGTCTGAATGACACTATCAAGAAAACCCTATGAGTAACATTTGCGAAAATTGCCTGTGGAAATTCTACTGAAAAAAATGTCGTCCTTAGTTTCGATTTTTGTTTCCTCCTTTGCCTCACTTATTTTCGTGGTTAGGTACGCGCCAAAAAAAACATGTAGGTAGGTAGGAATATTTTGTGGTGCTCAAATACTGTTAAGTATGCCAAACTACCCGCGAATTTGCTCAGTGAAACTTCAGTACACTGTTTTACGAGTTGGGGAAGTTTGAAATCGTCAGCAACTTGTCGGACGTACCCGAAACATGTTGTATGTAGCCACATAGTTGCTTCTGTTGTTGCAATTGCAATTTGTGTAGCGGTTGCAACTTTGGGTGTTGCAGACTGAAACTTATGCGTTTTTCCTGGAGTTTTGGAGATGGAGGTCCTTAAAGTACACCAATGATGGTGAAATTATAATTTTTGGACAACAAAACATTCAGAGTCCTCCCACCCAGTGCGGCACTTAGCGACTGTCAGACTTAGAGTAACTAAAGTCGTCGGTGATCCTTCAATAGCCCTTTACGGTCATAGTCCCGCGACTCCGGATTTTTGTTTATCTATCCTTTATTGACCCACTGCTGGGAAAAGGTTAAAACCGGTGGAAACTAGTTGAGGAAAGAGCTTTTTCTAGTAGGTAGGTACTCCCTTGGTAACGACGCCCATTTTCTGGCACCCACCGCCTGACGACTAAAACATTTTATCAAAGATTTTTAAGTAGTAATAATAATAATAATATTTCACAACTATCACACAACGCCATCTAGTCCCAAGCTAAGCAGAGCTTGTGTTAGGGGTACTAGACAACTGATAAACATACTTATATATTCCTAAATACATACATATTATAGATAAATTACACCCAGACACAGGACAAATGATCATGCTCATCACACAAACATTTGTCCTGGGTGGGAATCGAACCCACGACCTCCGGCACAGCAGTCAGGGTCACTAACCACTAGACCAACAGGCCAGTCAAAGTAAAAAGGCCAGTCAGTAAAGTAGTACCTATCTATCTACTGTTTATATGTAAGGTATTAATTTTCCTTTAACAAGCCTCATGATTAATAAAGTGTCTGCTGAGAATTTTAATCTTCCTGCAGCCGGGCTATTTCGTATCTCGGTGTCTGTTTTGTGACCATCAAATAGCTGTTAAAAGGTAAACGGATTGACTTCTGCATTTGCAATGAAACTGATAAATATACCCTAAAATAAACTATTCTAACGCTCTTAAAACCGGCCATACACGTGCCAGTATACTTGTGCAAATCAAGACTTGCACAAACACAGGACAGTGACAATGTTAGTTTGTGCAAGTATCTTCCCAAACACGTTACAGTATCTGCGTAACTCTGAATTTGCGCAAGTATACCTTTTGTAACGTGTGTGGCAGGCATAAGGCACTCCACTCCTCAACTTAGCCTCATAGCAGGTATCAAGCCATCCAAGTTCAGGTTGACAACTGCGTGTCAGTGACTTACAAGCCCAATAGCCCTGGTGTTCAGCATTTACGACTCTATTTATCCATCTTCGAAGTATAGGTATACTACTACAAGCACCTACAAGTTCCATTTACCTCTTAAAGATTGAAAATATCAATGAATATCGACGATTTAAGAGTAGTCTGTGGTCGAGAATTGTACGCTACTGTATTAGTAAAGATGATTACCTTCAATAAGGTCGAGATACTTGTATTCTATGTAGTTCTGCCTTGCTTACTATGGCACGTACTACTATTATCTGTGCTATTATTGTAGGTAGCATGACTAATTGTTTCTACGTTTAATTCATACTTCCATGCTAATCACTAAAGTTCTAGAATGTTTTTTTTTTATTTACGTGCTAAATTAATTAAATGTGTCCTCTCGATTTCCGTCTCTACGTCTTGGGTGGAGCTAGGGTTAATTGCCAGGTCTTGAAACCGAAAAGCCGGACAGAGCAGTTAGTTTAGCCGGACATATAGGTGAAAAAACCGGACACCTTCATTTTTTTTCAAATGTCACGACTAAATGTATAAACAAAGAAGGTATAAGGTATATCTATGTAAGGTACGCTTTCTCATCATCTCATCTGCTTAGCGTGTTACCAACCTTATTGGAGTCCGTTAACTTGCGCTAGCGATATAAGGGGTGAAGCGAGCGGAGCGCCAACCAAATCAAAAAATAAAATTAAAAAGCCTAACAATAGCCGGACAGGCCGGACTCGGTCTAATTTGGCCGGACACGCAACCAAAAAACCTGACTGTTTCCGGCTTTATCCGGACGCCTAGCAACGGAAAGGACTGTCTCAATTGTACTGACTAAAACCCTAAAATCCTGTGTTCTTAGTGTTCTTTCAATAGCCCTTTACGTTTCAGAGCCGCGGTTACTAGTTTAGATAGACCCGCGATCCTAGGTATTTCAAAATACGTCTGTTGGAAAGGATTCTTTAAAAAATGGATTGTGTGAAGTGTACACTATTGGGTGAAGTGAGTGTCATTGAAGGAAAATTGATGTTTTCCTAACTTATTTAGGTTTCGTCATCGCCCACGTAAGAACAAAAGATGACAAAACATTTGGTTTCCCTGGGATTTTTCAGTGACGGTGTTTTACGAATTTTCCTGCTGCCGACATGACTATATAAGATAGGTATACATTTTTTTTACTGTACGCGGCCTTGAATTTACTACTTACTAATAACAACTTTATTAGGATTTCTTAGCGCTAAAATGCTTCTGAAAAGACCAATTAAATAAGTGAAAAAACAAATGGCGGCGGTAGTTTCAATTTTGGTCATGCGCATAAAGATCCTTGTACAGCGATACTTTTATATTTTGTAGACTTAAGCTGGAAATTAATAATCTATCTTGGTTGCTGTCTCTATCCCGATCTTAGTTTGTAACCGATCAAAGGACGAATTTGCCTTTTCAAGTCAGAAGCTGCAAAACAAAGTAACGGAATTATTTTTTCTCTTTTTTTTTTAAACCTTGCCCCACACCAGGAATTACTCCTGTGTCGTGGGTGCGTTTACAAACGTAGAAACTCACATACACAAAAGCCCAGACCTAAAACAACTACTTGTAGATCATACTAGTAGTGGGAGAATCGAACCCGCGAAACGCAGCGCAGCAGTCGAATCACTTAGCCACTGAGCTAACCGTGCCGTCAATAATATTAATTTGGGGCGCAAATCCAAAATCTAGACATAATGCGTCATAAAAAACTAGACAAAGGTGACCCTTTAACTACATTGAGACGTAAATATGTCATTTAACTCCAGATCAAAGTACCGCCAGCGGCAAAACAAAAGATCATAAGAATAAGTAGTAAATTATCAAAGAACGTAGTTCCGCCACGGTCGCGTGCGCAGATACAAAACGTGGGTGCGTTTGTTTGTCGCAAATTGATCTATTATAAAGACGTTTGGGTAGAAACGGTTTGGTTAATCGCGATTGTATTTTGTCATTGTAGTTGACTTGATGGAATGATATTGATGGTAATAGATCCATTTACTGGATCAAGTCATGTTTTATTAGGTTACAAACTCGTATATACAACGTGTGACATTAATAGCGCACAACCTCTCGTGGGGTAACTCAGCCCATGTTACTGAACAATGTTTGTTCTAAGACTTTTGGAAATTCGCAATAAAAAAATGATTTTTCATACTTATAGGCCCGATCCATTTCTCAGTTTGTACGAAAAAGCAAATGTTTTTTTGAATTGAATTTCCAAAAGTCTTAGAACAAACATTGTTCAGTAACATGGGCTGAGTTACCCCACGAGAGGTTGTGCGCTATTAACGTTACATGTTGTATAACTCAGGCATGCGTTTAGGTCATGGGTTGACGGCGCATCGTGTCCTCCCACGCCTGAAAGAGCTGTCAGCAATCATCAAGTTATTGTGACGTAAATTGGAACTTAGAAATTAATTTCGAGGAAAAAATTAGTTCCTTCTTCGTACACCAGAGGCGCTGTTCCATTTTTCTATACAAGAAACGCTGTAAATATTGGAAAGACGCTGTAAAGTCTGAAAACTCGTGATAAAGGGCTCTGGCTACTTTTGTAGCACCATCTATGAAGTGACGAAGGTACTAAGATGCAAAAATGTCTACATCGCGCAATCAGAGTTAACGGTCGGAAGGTACCTTCCTTTTCACCGGGTAGTGAGGAACTTTCCACTCTGTTCCTCATAGCCCCAAACTTTAACTGTCGAATCAAAAATTTGTCGAAACGATTTTCGTTTCGACGAAATAAAATCTGATGAAATAAAAATCTGTCCAACCGGAAGTACCCCTTTTTTTTCTAAGCCAACATTTCAAGATACCAGAACTACTTTGATGTTATCAGCAAACCTTGACCATGACCAGACTAACAAAACCTGTTATTAATGACCCAATTAATGTCAATAGTTTAGCCACAAAAAATTACGTTGGCCTAAACCAGAAAAACCCGTCGTAACCTACAATCATGTTTGTATATTCACGTTTACTATTTTTTTTCGTTTGTATGTCCCAACGACGATATATTACTACACTCCTAAAAACCGGCGAACGATGTCTGTCAACACATTAGGCAAAAAAGTCTTATATCCGTCTTATTTCGAGCACTCCTGTGAGCCGTAAACATACCTTGAGACAGAACAGACCTTGAGTTAGCCAATCACAACGCAGTACCCCGTCCCCCTCGCTTACGTCGTACCTCAGCGAGTTGACAGAATAGTTTTTGTTCCTTAGATCGTGCATGCGTAGTCTAGTAATATAACATCGTTGGTATATCCTTAGCCTTAATACCTTATGTACTTCCGCTCCTTATTTCGAAGTCGTTTCAAAAATATACGGTGTCCTCTTCTGCGTATTCCTGGGGTAAAGATCCGGTCGCGAAAGGTCCCCTGGCAGGTTTTGATTCGGCTACAACGCCGGTTCTCTCAGCCCGGTGAAGACGCGCACCTCTCTTCGAGTAACAGTCGCAGGACATGTCGCCTTTGCCACAATCTCGCACCCTTAAATTGAGTGCTATCTACACACTAATTATAAAACTGAAGGCTGTTTGGTTGAACGCGCTAATCTCAGAGAGATTAGCGCGTTCGAGAGATACTGGTCTGAATTCAAAAAAATCTTTAGTTTTGGATAGTCCTTTTATCGAGGAAGGGTATACGACATTGGCCTAGTAGTGGGGGTTAAACCACGGGGAACTGCTTGTTCACTATAAAACTCAGCGCTGAAGCTACGGCTTGTCTTAAATAGACTTTCAACTTTACGTTCAAGAATCTAGATCATAAAGTTGAAATAACTTGGAGCTGGTCGGGCAGCCGACTGCCCCAAGTCACGTTTCCTCAACTATGGTAACATTCAATTGTCTAATTGTAACCGGAAAGAACTAGATTGAGCCCGTATTTACTGGTTGGAACCGGTAACTGATTAATTGTTGCAATTTTCATCGATTGTTGGTTTAATGAACAATTGTACCACGAATCGTTTTGTGTTGGACTCTTTCAATTAAGCACATTGTGAAGATTTGTGTGCAATCTTTTGTCTGTAAGTAGGCTACGATCGCATACAAAGTTCAAATTCCAGTTAGACTGTCAATGTAAATCTTTCTACTATTATGTTAAAAAAGTTTTGAGGAAAGACGTAGGTAACATTCTCGTACGTCATTAGGTGCGTCCAAACAGAGCGAGCAGCCTCGCGAGGCATTTTCCGCGCGAAGCAGCTCGGTTAGAGTGGACGTGTCTCGGCCGAGGAAAGCGCACTCGCGCGGCCTAGTGACCGAGCGTCTGAGCCTTCCAGTGTCGGCTTTTGTTTTGCTCGCGTATATTGTTTCGTGCCTCAGCTCTCGGGCCTCGGTCGAGAAACACTAGACGCGTCCACACAGAGCAAGCATCCTCGCGTGGCAGTTTCCTCGCGCGGAAAATGCCTCGCGAGGCTGCTCGCTCGCTGTGGACGCACCTTCTTCGATCTATGTATATTATTGATCGAATATTCTTTCACGCAAAAACGGATTTGGATGTTTGACACACATATACCTTAGTAGTTTATGTAACCTGGATTTGATTTTAGGAGTTTTGTGTCTAAAACGAAAAGGAACCCTTATCACTTTGTTGCTTGTGTGTCAAGACCCTCTTTCTCCGAAACGTCTGGAGATATCAAGCTGAAAGGTGAAATGCTCAGGTCTGTAAAGAAACAATCAAACTTCTAAGTCAACGAATTCTACCTAAAGATACGGCCATTCTGTTAATGTGAGTGTTTGACATCAACATCATTCTGAATATTTTTAATGAGGAAGGAAAGATTTAACTGGTTACGGGTTTTTATTACCACGAAAAAAAAAGAACCTAAACTGTGCCTAAAGCCACTTTTCATGATAACACTTTTCATCATTTCCACAAAACTGTTAGATAATTAATTAAAGGCCTCCAAAAATAGATCGTGCATCAGTTCTAATGCGACTTACTGGTTGATAAATAGATAACTCGATATCTAAAAACTACTTTTTTCGCATCAGATAGTTTTTACGGTTTGCAAGTTTGACTAACCTTTATATTATATCTTTATCTAGGCCGCGCTTTGGCACTCCTCCCCCCCCCCCCCCCCCCCCTAAATGACTTTTTAAATCGGTTCACCTGAACAAACCGACTGGCTTACTGACTGATTGATTAAAGGAACTAGCTGAAATCGCAACACTGGTCTACACAAATGTTTCATAAATTACGTAAGTGTGCACTAAGAACGGATTTTAGGAAATTCTTCCCCTAAAAATGACACGAAAATTCTAGTCCGAACAATTTTTACGATTTTGCAAACTATACTCCTATTTTTGGTCTAATTGAAATATCAACTGAATTTCTAAACTTTTTGAAAAAGCCAACCACAAAGGGGTAATTGCTAATCATAGGGGAATATACGAAATTCCCGCGGGAGGAGTGCTTGTTGGACTACAATGTTAAATGGAATGTGAGCCTGAAACCTGTAAGAGATATCTCGGCACGGTACTAATTTCTAGAAGAAACGAGCATTTCTGATTAACGTATCGGACACTGAAGTCCCCTCTTCCGGTAAAAAATAGTTTTTTCATCCCCCCATCTCGGAAAGGGTACTTTTGCTCTTCGATATCTGACGGTAAAAGCCGTTTTTATCCTCAAGTGAGTAAAAGCCGTTTTTATCCTCTAGTGAATAAAGTAAATTTGAATTTAGAACATCGTATGAACAAAAGAGATGCAGCAGTAATGGCGGCCGGTGACCGCAACAGCTGATCGCTTGCTGTGGTGCCCACTTGACGTTCAAAGGTTGTCGAGGAAACAAATTCTATTTTTAAAATTTGATGTGGTAATATCAAATTTTAAAAATAACTATTTCACTTCAGTTGCTCGAAAATGTAGGTTTTGCTGCCTGAAATCAGTGAGCAAAATGCGATTTTGCTCACTGAGTGAGACAAAGTAACTTTTTAATTTTTGATATCAGAAAGCCATGGCGAGTATCATATTCAGCCTTGGGTTAATCCTACAATTCGAAACATTTACATTCCATCTTTTTCCCGCCATTAGAAAGAGAGAGAGACAATTACCAGTTTTTTTTTCCTTCTTCCTTTAGAATAGGCAAAGAGTCAAGCCCATACAGCCACAAAGACCAGCCCTTTCGAAGTTCCGATTTTGAATTCGACCTCAACAAAGACAAACACGTTCGGAAATTACTAAGTACTAACTAAAGAAATTTTGCAAAAAGATAACTAAGTCCTTTAATGTAATTTATTGAATTTTTAACTTATTATTGTATTTAAACGAAAATTAGTATTTACTGTGAATAAAACTGATATTTAACCTGTAAATATTTATTTCTAGTTTCAATAATGTTATGTAAATATTTTGAATAATAAAATATCATGGGTGCTATTTCCGAATACGTCTTAATTTAAATAAAAGATCGGGAATAAAATATCGTGGCTGGCGTAAAGATTGTTAATTATTTCATCTCTTACCTAAAGTGTTCTCGCTGCTGAAGTGAAAAGTTATGTGTGTTACACGAGAGCAAAGTTTTTTGCATCTCGTGCCTTTGAATCCCTCGCCACACTCAGGATTCAAATTTAGAATCACTCGCTACGCTCGTGATTCAATCGTTGAATCCTTCGCTAGCTCAGGATTCAAAATCAGCACTCGCAGCAAAAAACGACTTTGCTCTATTGTTGCACAAATAATTATTATGCCAAGAAAAAAAAAATACTGCAGCGTTGTCATACTTAAATCTCGGGACACCGTGTACACTGTGTCATCTCTCGCACATAATCAGCAAATCATCATCATTATATTTTGTCCCCTCTTGCTTGCATGTCGTCGCCGTCGCACCGTCTGCCGACAATTTTTTCTTTATGATCTTTTTTTTTTAGTATTTTGCATCTACTATGTTTGTTTCTCTGCATCACCCTAAGGTTGACTGGAAGAAAATGCCCATGGCATTAAGTCCGCCTTTGAACTTCCATGTGCAAGAAGCTTTAAATAAATAAATAATAAATAAAATCTGCCAAAGTTATCTCGAATCTGCTAATGTGCATGTGCAGTATTCACTCTTTTAACATAAACGTGACATCACGCGTATGAAGTAAAAAGAAGTTTTTATTTTTTCTAATAGTTCAAAGTGTCAGATAGAAAAGCCTGTATGACGATGACGTGATATAAATAGGGCGTTCTAACAGTTTTACTTCATCGATCGATCATCAGCTCTAGGTAACACGTCGCTCTCAGTGGCTTAGTGAATGCCAAATTGTAATTTAGATGCTAGGGCAGCGCTACACTCCTTAGATTAGGCTGCAGTAATCCTTAAAGTCCAGCACTGCTTACTGTGGCTCTGGGCTATTTATTCTTTAAACTGGTAAGCTACTTAAATTAGAATTTGATTTTTTTCCACCAACCAATTTAGGCATGCATTCAGGGCCTCGAGACTATCTTATCAGGCAGCCATGACTCTGGAACATAAAGGGTTATTGAAAGATCACTGTGGAAGTGTGGATTCAGGGCAGTACAAGTCTGACAGTCCTTCCCTTCCTGCCCTGGGTCAGTTACTCATTTGATGATTTAACCACCATAAAAAGCCATTTATTCAGACGACGAAAGCAACTACCATTAGTCTTTAACGCAGATGTACCTTCTTCTCAATACATAAAAGTATCTAAACCAGACCATATACTGAACCTGTTAACAAGTACATGGAATCAACCGTGATATAAAATGGTATTGCACCTGAGATTCCAGCCATTAATTGCAACTCTAGGCTCTGGCCTCTAGTCCTGTAAAGGTAAATCAAGTGTAATAAAATAGCTTCCGTCACTCGTTTGTACCTAGATTGATTTATTTATCTGTGTCTGGGTTAAAGAATTATTATTTATTTATTTACACTACACAGGAGTTATTATTTATTTATTAACACATTGTAAACTTCAACTGTTTGTTGTTAAACGAATGGCGCTAGTTTTGGTCGTAATTTTTCTTTATTAGAACTTACAACACTGTTTTTAATTGCTGTCTTTTTTCAACATGAATCACAATGGATAAAATGGCGCCAAAAGCTAGACGGCCGCCATTTTAAAAAAGTTTGCGTTACCTAATTTATATTGTAGCGAACGTCAATGACGTTAATTAGCAATTAAAACTGTTAGCTGTCTTTAATTAAGAAATCATCTCTCTTTGTCTGCTTTGTTACCATCCAAAGTTAATTGCTATGTTTAAAAAACTCAGAACCTTATTTTGATTTTGATAAGTCATAAATGAGTAATTAACTTTGTCTGTCTGTGTCTAACCTTCAACAATTTCGCATAGAAACCCTTTTTTATAGAGCCTGGCTAATTTTCAGCCATGTTGAAAAATATTACCTAAAATTACACAGGCGATGTCGTTGACAAAAGCTAGAAATTATTATAAAATCTAATTATAGCCAATTACAGATGAATCCGTTATCCCTACTTACGTCAACCTAAAACCTTGATCTAAAAAAAAAAACTTAGACCCATTATCCGACTTTTCTTTACAGTGTCCTTCTAAACGCTTCCGCGTTTAGTTTGCCGACAATCTAGGTAGTTTGTGTAAGTAATTACTGTGGTTTTACAAGACGTGACGACTTGTCGCCGTGTGACGATGTTGGCGCCATTTTCTCACTAATGGCGGCTAATGAGGATGGATTTAATGATCTAGATGCGTTTTTGGAGTCTTTTATACCGTTGGATGATACTGAAGAGCTGCGTTTGGTTTTTCTATGAGTTTTTTTATGGGATTTAAGGAAATTTTAGTATTTTCTCCAGATCCCCTGACACGCTGGATAATTTTTTTTAGAGTCAATTCGCACCTTCGTCAGACTCTAGCTAGACAATCGTATCGTTTCCATTTTTTGTTTTGTGGCTCTGGAAAATATCCAGTCTTTTTTCCTGTTCCTTGACTACCACATACCCCCAGTTTACGTTTCTCGGTTCAGAAATGCACTATAATAATGCATCTGTAGTTAGTAAAAGTTCACAAGACTTTAAACGGATTTATAAAGAAGGTGTTTATGCAGAGTTACGTATTCGATGAGTTTTTCTTCATATGTACATTACTGCAGAATTATTTTCCCACTCCAATGACTGCTTGTGATTAGATTAACAAATCATTTTCAATTTGCAACTAATCTACATCTCAGGAAGTGCATTCGAGGCCTGTAAGTGCAATAAAACGTGCTTGCACTTCAGTTATTTGCTGTTATAAAGTAAATTAAATCTCAGGGCGGAACTATCATGTTTGGCAACGAGCCATGCACTGCAATCTTCAATGCTGATTGTAGAAGATTGGAATAATCATGAATTGATTGATATTTATAGACTCCGCTTTGGTTAGCTTCTGATCTTGATTGTTTCCTCTAACTAAACAATCCAGTTTCTTCGCTACCATTTACTGACGGTGAAACTGCATCTTTCGAACCAGGGACAGAGGTATTCCACTTAGGGCACCAGTACCCATACCATGAGTTGTCATCACGACAGTCTATCATCGATATCGACCGAGTTTAGCGCTGTCAGTGGCCCGCTCCAAGGTTGTATGAACTCTCAACCAATGAGAGCGCCAAACGCGGTCAATGCGTATGATCGAGTATCGTAATGACAACTCATGGTATGGGTACTGGAAGTTCAGTATCAGTAGCTCAGGTGCCGTTGTCAGCGGGTGCCCTAAGTGGAATACCTCCAGGGACATAGTGGGCCACCGGTCGTTGATTTATTGTCCAGCTCATTCCTACATCAACTTTCCGCTTTCCACCTTCAGGCTGTTTCAGGGCTTCAAAAAGTGTTTTATGTGGGCATGCGGGAAGCGTAGCTTTTTTTTTTTTTTTTTAACGTTTGGAAATCCTCATGGACTTCCTCCGCCTGGGGAAGACGGAGGGGCATGACAGACTCGACTGACTAAAACCACACGGTGTCCTCTACTGCCTTTAGCCGGGGGTGCGGGTCCGCTTGCGCATTCACCGCTCCCCGGCAGGCCTTGACCCGGCTCCATCGCCGGGTCCCTCTGCTCGGTGCGGCCGCTAAGGAACGGCCGCACCTCTCTTCAAGTGGCGACGAAGGACACGTCGCCGCCAACTCGGGCCTGTATCTGGTCGGGCGGCTGACTGCCCCAAGTCGGCCGCCCGCAGGCTATGTCTCATGGCGGACGCAGATCGGTTTGCGCCCGTCGGCGCCCGGTGCGTCTGCTGCGGGAGCTGAGAGGGATGGATGTTCTCTCCCTCTCCCTCTCCGCCGTCTCCTTCGCGAGCATTACCTCCTCGCAGAAGGCGACGGCCTCTTCCCACGCTATCTCGCCTCCGACCATGGCCTCAACGACGGCCGGAAGCGAGAGGTCGCTCCCGCCGATCGCCGCGATCAGATCACGGCGCTGCGATGCCCACGCTGAACAGTCCTCGAGCGATGCGGGAAGCGTAGCTGGCTTGACCCAGGTCAGCTTAGTTGATTTTTGGAGCAATACAATAACGCCAGTAATTTGTGCCTTGCGATGTTTGGAGGAATTATTACTATTAATCCTACTATCAACGTCACAATACGAGAAGACAAGACAATAAAACAATTGAAGATTGCAGGAGATCACAAAGCATTTTCACGTCAAATCTTTGCTTTCAGACTTCTGCTTTTAGATCTCATAGCTTCCAGATGAAGAGGATTCCAGAATATTTTTATCGGCCTGTTTAGAAATTCTCATTGTATTGTAACTCTCAGAGTTTGAATAATTGAAGAGCTTTTTCAAGGGTCATTAACGGATTAACAATTAGTTTGACGGCGCTGTTGGTTCGGCGACGAACTACTGCTTCAAATTCAAAAATTCTTTTTTGTCTTGGATAGTCCATATATTGAGGAAGGTTATGGGCTATAGATCATCACAAATCGATTTCGTCATTACGTCTTCGCCACCGAGGCCCATCTCAACGTCCTAATCAATGCCCCTCTCCCGCGATCCTTGCTCGAGCCAGCACGCGATGCTGGTCTGGCAGTTTCAAATTTGCCTCTAAATAATGATACCATTCAGATCCAGTCTGTCCCTTGCTGTCCTCCCTCAGTTACGCCTAAGCAGAGGTTCGTACCTCACAGGGAGTGCCCTTAGCCTGTGGTCAGCCCTTGGCTGGATGCCTTAGAGTCATTTACGGCATCCACAGAAAAGTCCGGATAAGGAGCTCACAACCCCTTCTAGGTTGACCTGCGAGATGGCCATCCACCAAGAAAAAGCTACGACCACACTAGGAGTTGAGAAGCGGGGGAAACCACCAATGATATTATAAGTAAAAAGGTACGTATTATAAGTAGATACGTTATATGCGCTCAGAAAGTGACACGCTCGAATGTGGTCAATTGACAAACCTTGACTATATTTTACTTTACGTAACTTTAGCGACTAATCGTGATGTAGTGTGCTATTGCAATATTTAGTTATACATGTGTGCGTTAGTGTGCCGTTTTTGAAGATAGAATGTCGTGTAGGTAACGTATCTATTCATTTGTAATATCATTGGAAACCACGGGGTACAGCTAGTACAACATAAATACCTTCGAAGTAGTCTCCTGTCACCCACACCCATAGTTATGACGGACGGTGCAATTTGGAGCGGACGGTCACTAGACACGTGCCTGCCCACGTGTACAGTCGCGTGGCGTCAGCAGCGTGGCTGTCAAGTAAAGTGGCGTGCGACGAAGCCTGGATTGGTGGGCGAGCAAGTGTTTTTGAATGGAATATTTTTTGTTATACTGGAATCGTGATGCGATAATCGATATTATGTTTTTGCACAGGTTTTTGTAAGATTTTTTCCTTTTCTTTAATTTGTCTTTTTGTTACTGTATAATTGGAGTTCTGTTAGTTTATTGGATGTTGACCTGTTTTTTTTTTTATATTACTATGAACATTAAGGTCTTTAATTACGTGGTAATGTCATCAAATGAGTACTCCCACCTACGCCGCGCCGGGTCGGCAGGAACTGTCAGACTTGTACTGAATAAAATCTACGTTGTCTTATTGTCTCGTTACCTCATAAGTTAATCTGAACATTGAACAGTGGTCTTCTATACCTTGTCTTAATTCTGATCTGACAAATCTTCAACCTGGTTACAATTACCTAAATGATCTTAAATATTAATTAAAAGATAATAACCTAGGTCCCTAGTCACGTAGGCACATGCACATTTATGAGAAGCTATCAAAAATCGATTAATAAAAATAAAACAATTAGTTTAAATTGACCCAGTTATTGATAAACTTGATATAGTTTTGGATCTTTTTTTAACGTTGTAAAATCATCGAATGACGGAATGTAGACTTGTACTGACTAAAAGATATGGTTTCCTTCCATACCCTTTTCCCTTTACGTTCTGGGGCCACCGTTGCTCGTTAGTGCCGCGACACCGGCAGGGTTTGGGGGCTCAAAGCCTGCCGGGGTTGCTGGATTTATTCCACCACCGTGACCCCGGAACATAAAGGGCTATTGAAAGTCTCTCCCGCTCTGCTCGGGATTGGGTGGACTCATTTGAAAAGGGTGTGTTTATAGAGAATTGCTCTGCTGACCTTTCTGAAGAAGGTGTCAGTCAATTACCAAAAACGGGTTCAATCAACCAAGATATTTTATTTACCGCAAGTTCTTAGATAGGCTCGTTTACATTCAGGTTATTAACATCTCTCAGTAAACAGAACTGATATTAATTTATTCCTTTGTACACTTTAATAACGATGTTTCTATTTAACAGTACTTTCACCTGTCGACGACTTTTTATTATTATATTTACCTTTCTAAATGCCAACGTTGAATGACAGGATATATCATTTACCTTCAGGGGACTAAGAGACGTTGATCTCTATTTATTTTAGCTGTAAGGTTTCCTTTTCAAACTTGTAAGGATACCATTTCATAAATGCTTGTCAGAAATTGGGACACGAACCTAAATCATTTGCTTTTTCATGTATCAGGATAGTAGGTAACTCTTACATAAGGGCACTTGAACACCACCAGTCTTTAGGTAGATCCAGGTTAGATATCCTTGTATTCGATTCGAAACCAGTTTCTAGGAACATATCATTTTTTGCATTTTGCGGTGAGGTTTTCCGACCTCGTCAACAAGTACTCATATATTGTCATACTTGACCGTGATATGTTGGCGTTTGGCGCAGTCACGGCCAAACTGGACATGATGCGAAATGAGCGAGTGCTGCCGTTGTCAAAAAGCCTCCATAGTGCGTACAACAGTTACACGACATAATTATATCGTTTAACTGTTGACCAACTGTGCTATGCTGTAGAAAATGCTACGACGAGCTCGTCAACGAAGCTAGTAAAAGATTCCTTCTCAATTTTATAATCTAGATCTAGAATAGCACAGCGTATTATGAGCATGACGTAATTCTTTTGTACGCACGGTGGTACACTGCCACGCTTCTTTAGGACTACACAAATATTTCTAAATTCTGTATTTTTGTCTAATATTCCGTCGACAAACTCTGTGTCTTCGGTGTCATGCATGTGGCGCTAATGGTCAAGAAAATATCTTATTTTTTGGAGTTTGCGTGAATTGCCAAATGAGGGAGTGTCAGATCTTAGGCCGCGGTAACTGTCACAAATAATCCTACAACCCAGGGAGAGCCATTAGTAAGCAAAAGCCTCTACGATGGCGATTACTCCTGAAACATAGCTCTGATGAATAAATTCACCTAGAGGAGGCTAGAGATAAAAAAACTATCAAGAATTTGGTACCTGAAAGGTTATTGGATTCAAATCGATGATACAATTTGAATAGCATTAAATATTACGAATTATTTACCTACCTTTGTTGACACTTTCGTTTAGAAATAATGGTCGCATTCAAATAATTGAAATGATAAATGATTTAAATGAGTAAGAACAGTTCTTGAATAGCAGAGGAAAGCTTAAAAATATAGATGACAAATGAGGATCCTGTTGGAATCATCATCAATCTGTATTCGTCCACTGCTGGATATAGGCCTCTCCCAATGTGCTCCACTTAGCCCTGTTTTGAGCTTTCCTCATCCAGTCTGCCGGCGGGCGTCCCACACTACGTTTGCCGAGTGGTCTCCGCTCAAGGACACGTCTTCCCCAGCGGTTGTCTGTCCTGCGAGAGATGTGGCCAGCCCACTGCCACTTCAGTTTACTAATCATCGTGTTGGAATGACGAATTTATTAAAATACCAATATTGGGCCCCTAGCTGTTGTCATCACAAAGATCCCTCAAAAACAAGTAAATAAGAACAATTAGGTTTGTTGTTAGAACATTCTAGACTCGTAGACGTTACCTTAAATACGACAAAAACAATGGATGGGTCTTAAATGCATCATGAGATCATGAGATATTGAAATTGATATTTTTTGTGACCTATTGTGTGGTGGTCACCAAACTTGAACAATGACATCATAACAAATCATAGCTTGTGTTATGATTGTTGGAGTGCGCCTTGCGTGGAGAAGGGTTTCGGCGATCGTAAATAACAAGGCCAGATCAGTTGCACGGTGATTCCTCAATATATTTATCAAAATATGTTGCAGAAAATCTTATGATTGTCGGAATACATATAAATTAATTAATTGGTAATTACACATCACAACGGAGAGCAAAAGGTGACATCACAGACAATGAACAGTGAATAAAAAAACGTCAAAGTCAAAAATGACATTGACAACTGTCACAGTGTTAAATATGTGAATACATGGAGACAGCAAACAGATAATCAATATTCAACACTTCCCCTTATTCACATATTGTCTTAAGCTATGCAATGTATACATGCACAATGCAAATTAACATGCAAACAGAACATAAAATCTCAATTAACATTACAATCCAAATAACATTACAATCCAATGAACATTACAACAAAACCTTAATTAACATTCATCCTGTTTACAAATTCTTTATGCTTAGTCGAACCCAGCGGCTTAGTTAGTACGTCAGCAATCATGTCATTACTAGGCAAATATTTCACCTTGGCAAACCCCTTCTGAACCAAATCCTTAATAAAATGATATTTCAAATCTATATGTTTTGTTTTCTTGTGACAATATTCCTTAGCTTCTAATAATTTATGGGCGCTTTGATTGTCATTATATAAAATAACGTCGATATCCTTACATAGAATTTCAAACAAAAAATTTTTCAGAAAACATAAATCTTTCATGACATCAGTTATCGCTAAATATTCCGCCTCTGTACTGGAAAGGGCAACGCATCTCTGTTTCCTTGATTCCCAATTGATGTTATTTTTACCTAATTTTATCACATAGCCAGTGTAAGACTTACGGTCTAGCACATCGTTGGCCCAGTCTGCATCAGCATAGGCAGTAACATATAAATCAGAGCTTCTATAAAAGCATAGGCCATGATTCAATGTCCCTGCTAAATACCTGAGGATTCTCTTGGCAGCAAGCCAATGTTCTTTACCAAAACCATGATTATATTGACTCAACTGGCTACACGCAAATGATATGTCAGGCCGAGTACATACTGCCAAGTACATAAGTGAGCCTAAAAGCTCTCTATATTTATAAACATCACTACTAAGAAGCTGATCAGGCTCAGGTTTATTCAATTTATCATTTACTATCATTGGGGTGGAAACAGGCCTACAATTTTCCATCCCAAACTTACACAATAATCTTTTGATGTACTCAGACTGATCCAGTTTAAGCATGCCCTTATTCCTATCTCTGGTAACTTTCATACCTAAGCAAATCTGTAGAGCTCCCAAATTTTTAACATTAAATTTAGACTCTAACAGATTATACAAAGTTTTTGTGGCTTCAACATTATTTCCAAAAACATAGAAATCATCCACATACAGGGCAACTATTGTTAAACATTTATCTTCTTTCTTAATATAGATACAAGGTTCACATTTTGATTGCATAAAACCATTTTCCAACAATACTTGATTTACTTTCAAATTCCATGCTCTACTGGCTTGTTTAAGCCCATAAATGCTTTTCAACAATAAACATACTTTGTTACTACCATCATTAAAGCCTTCTGGTTGTTCCATGTATATACTCTCTTTCAGGTCACTATTTAAAAAAGCAGTATCAACATCAAAGTGGTCAATATTTAAATTATATTCTGTAGCTATAGCAAACAACAAACGCATAGTACTATGACGTACAACCGGGGAAAAAGTGTCATCATAGTCCACTCCATATTGCTGTGAAAAAACCGCGTGCAACAAGACGGGCTTTGTATCTGCTATTACCTACATGGTCACATTTCATTCTATAAACCCACTTACATTTAATAATATTTGTATTTTCAGGCCTAGGAACTAATTTCCAAACTTTGTTGGACATAAGAGCTTCATGTTCCTTTTCCATGGCATTATGCCAGTCCTTATAGCATGGTGATGACATAGCTTCACTGTAAGAATAAGGTTCACTTACCTCCTGTACCATCATAGAGAGGTCGAAGTCCTGATACCTATCAGGCATCTTACCGCGAGTGCTCCGTACAGGCCTTTCAAAAGAAACCACTGGAACTTCTGGTTCTGGGCTGGACAGAGGCTGCTCAGCGCTGGACCAGGAAAGATCAGTGCTGCCAGGACCTGTTAAATCGCCCTCATCTACAGTGCCATCTGCAGTTACAGAAACATTTTGATTATTATCAGAGTTATCATTTATATTAGAATTATTAATATTTATTCCATTCATATTAGAATCATTCATATTTATACCATTCATATTAGAATTACCAATATTTATTCCATTCATATTAGAATTATTCATATTTATTCCATTCATGTTAGAATCATTCATATTTATACCATTCATATTAGAATTACCAATATTTATTCCATTCATATTAGAATTATTCATATTTATTCCATTCATATTAGAATTATTAGATTCATATAAAAAATATTTATCTAAGCTCTCCTTTTGCTCATGAGAATCATTGCTCAAATCTTTCCAAAATTTATTTTCCAAAAATACTACATTTCTTGAAAAGATTATCCGCTTAGGTTCTGTGGGTTTAACTAGTCTGTATCCTTTTGTCGTGTCACAATAACCAACGAAAATATAAAGATCAGATCTGGGGTCTAATTTATTACGCTTGCTCTCAGGTATAAGCGAGAAGGCCACACAGCCAAATACTCGCAGATGGTTCAGTTCAACATTGGAACCTGACCTAGACCATACCTGCTTGGGACACGATCCAGCCAAAGCACTAGTGGGACATCTGTTTTTTAAATACAATGCAGTCATTGCTGCTTCCCCCCAAAACTCATTGCTTAGGCCTGAATCCATTAACATACACCGGACCTTTTCCATCACTGTTCTATTTAGCCGCTCTGCCACTCCATTCTGTTGAGGGCAATACGGCACAGTGATCTGGTGTACAATCCCCTCAGCCTTTAAATATTCCGTGAAAATATTGCCACAATATTCACCACCTCCATCTGATCTTAAACACTTAATGGGAAAACCACATTGTTTTTCAACAAGAGATTTAAAATAAATAAATTGTTTCATTACCTCACTCTTGTGCCGAAGTAAATAGCCCCAACTCATTCTACTGTAATCATCGGTGAATGTGAGAAGGTATCTTGCACCACCATAACTGCACACAGGCATGGGTCCACATACATCGGTATGGACGAGTTCAAGCGGAGACGTGGCACGTTTCGCAACACACTTGGGAAATGACATGGCCACCTGCTTCCCCTGCAGGCAACCGACGCACTCCCCGAGCTTCTGTTCCTGAAACTTGACAATGTTTTTGTTCCGCAGAACACGCATCCCACCATAACTTAAATGACCAAGCCTCTTATGCCAGATAGTAGCTGGCACTGCTGCTACCATTGCACTCTGATCTCTCTGAACTGCCTCCAGAGAAGCTGAAGAATGCTCCACGTGCGAGACCTTATTACACGAGATGAAATCAAGTTTATAAATACCATTGGAGTTGGTGGCATGACCTACACTTTTTCCCATTATTTTACAATTTTCATAAATGTGACAACCTGTATCATTAAATATTACATTGTAACCTTGATCACATAATTTACTAACAGACAATAAATTGGACGTTAACTCTGGGACAAGCAAAGCATTATCTACAATTTTATGGTTATTATCCAATAAAATCTGTAAAGTTCCTTTACCAACACTATCCACTTGATCACTATTAGCAACGCACACCTTACTTTTAGTTTGCACTAAGTTCATAAAATTTTCACTGTTGTTACTCATATGCATCGAACAGCCAGAGTCCACAATCCACTCATGATGACGCACAGACATTGCAGTTGCAGTCGTCAGTAAAGTCTTCTGTTCCTCACCTTTCTTGGCCTCTCTGTCCTTTTTCAATTTAAAACATCTAGCCTTGATGTGTCCCGTTTTTTTGCAATAGTGACAAACTTTTATCTTCTTATTTGCTGCATAGGCCGTACTCGATACTGGATTAGAAGTGTCATTGCAATTCCTTCTATGATCCTCCTGTAATAATCGAGTCCGCACCAGTTCACTTGATAGTGTATTGCTTATGTTTGCTGTCTCCAGACCCGACACAAGCACATCAAACTCAGAAGGCAGGCCACTAAGGAGAATTTCCGCCAGTTCGCAGTCCTCTATCTTTTTTCCTATATCCGCGAGCTGTTGTGATAGGGTCATAATACCATTAATGTACTCACTCATGTTGGAGAATTCAGAGTAATTTGTGCGGTAAAGTTTTCTCAGTAGTAAAATTCGTCTATAGAGCCCCTTATCTTCATAAATTTGGGATAGTTTATCCCATGCTTCCTTAGCAGTCTTTGCATCCCGCACATTCTGCAACAAGCTACTGTGAATGCTTAGACATATACGGGCCAACGCTTTCTGAACATGCCCGGGATCCGTGTCGTCCCCTGTTACAGCATCCCACAGATTTTCTAGTACCAATACCATCCGCATACAGAATTTCCACGTCGAATAATTTGCCACACCTGATAATTTTTCAATGTGTGATATTCCAGGTGTTTTTGAGGAATCATTATCGCCCATTATAAATCGCCTTCTTGATGAAACCCTTCTTGTTTTTCAGTTGTAAAATTATAGCAAAATTTCTAACCTTCAATTTTGGGCCGGATAACCTGTTGGAGTGCGCCTTGCGTGGAGAAGGGTTTCGGCGATCGTAAATAACAAGGCCAGATCAGTTGCACGGTGATTCCTCAATATATTTATCAAAATATGTTGCAGAAAATCTTATGATTGTCGGAATACATATAAATTAATTAATTGGTAATTACACATCACAACGGAGAGCAAAAGGTGACATCACAGACAATGAACAGTGAATAAAAAAACGTCAAAGTCAAAAATGACATTGACAACTGTCACAGTGTTAAATATGTGAATACATAGATGCAGCAAACAGATAATCAATATTCAACAATGATCACCTATTCACTTGCCAAGGAGAGTTGATAATCGAAGAAAATTAATAACTTGTTGATATATTATGTGACAAAAGGGATGATAGAGTTAGCCATCACGAAGACCTTGGTAAGAATTGCTTGATGAGGTCTGTCTTTGGATGGGTGAGCAAATTTGAACAACTCATCATCTGCCTAGCCTTTTCCCAATTATATTGGGGTCGGCTTCCAGTTAAACCAAATGCAGCTGAATATCAGTATTTTACATGAAGTGACTGCCTATCGGACCTCCACAACCCAGTAACTGGGTAATACCATACCCCGTGGTAAGACTGGTTGTCAGACTTTAGAGCTTCCGACTAACTGTAACGACTGTCAAAGATCTACAAATGACAGACGGGACCAACGACGCTACGACAGATGGTCATCCATCCACAGACCAACCTCGGAAAGCGCGGCTTAACCCGGTAGATCGGCCTGTGCGGCTGTAATAATTTAGTCACGAGCTCCTCAGCAACTTTAAACGACTAAAAACTTTTAAAGTGAAACTCTATATCAAACCCGAAGCCGAGATGCGGTGTCAGATGTAACAAATTGTATGTACAAGACGTTTTAGCGTGGTCAAAATCATCCTCATTTGATGATCCTCCTACCCAGGACAGGGCAGTAAGGACTATCAGACTTGTACTGACTAAAATCCACGGTGTCCTTCAATAGCCCTTTACATTCAGGGGTAAGCTAGCGCATTTTCCCGAAGTCTAAACGAACGAGCTATATGATTTTGTATCTTACGAAGTAACTCGTATTTTGTAATCTGTGTTTTAACGCTTTGACTGATCAACAAGAGATCAAGTAAGTGTCATAAAGTATCATCAGAAAAGTTGACCAAATGAAACACTCGATATTTTTTGTCCACACAATCTTGATTGTAAACAAAACATTGATCACTTGTTAAGTCGTTATTTACTTCGCCACAAGGTTGACTAGTCGCGATCAACCTTGTGTAAGACAAACAAACGGTAATACATACTGATTTATATTAACTTAGATACCTGAGGAGTTCCGTGTAGAAAACCGCTATTCGAGGAAACTATATAAGAAAATTGTAAAGATAATAAATAAAGAAATACGTTTAGTCGCCACACAGACAAGGCACACAATTAATTATTTTTATACGCATTAACGCATGAATAGAGAATTTCGGCTTGCAAGTGTGGATTGCAATGGCCTAGTTGGTTAAGGCGTCTGGAGTACCTATCCAGAAGACGCGGGTTCGAATCCCACTTGCAATCTAAAGTTTTCTTTCCTCAAAAATCATCATCAAGGCACACAATGTTCTTAAAAATTGAGGAGAATCATAAAAGGTACTGTGTCTCACGGCTGTGTCAAATAGGCTCAGTTCAGCAGAAAAGCCAGGCCACTAGGTGGGTTAGGTAGGTGTAGCATCTTGTTGAGAGAAGAGTTTGCTAAAATATGCTATTCTCTAAAATACTTTTTCTAGGCTGTACTCTACAATGAGCTCGTCAACGAGTCAAATGCTGGACATAGTAGCTTCTAGTATTTTGAGTCACAAAATCTATTTTTTTCCTACAATTATATTTTTTAGTGTTCCTCAATGTCGGAGTACAGGTACATCTTCTATCTTCTATATATATAAAAATGAAACCCGTTTTCCGTTGTCACGACATAACATGAAAACGGCTTGACCGATTCGGATAATTATTTTTTTGTTGTGTTTGTAACCATCGGGACCGGGTTTTAGACCGGGTCCTCCGCATGTGCGAAGCCGGGACTGGCCGCTAGTAATAGAATAAATATAAATGGCGGAGTATTTCAGGACACCAGTCCTGAAATACAGACCTCGAGCCTAGTTTAGGCAACAGTCTCCCACAACTCTGTGTATTTTCACGTTAGGTGAAAGCGAAAGTAAGGCATATTTGTAATTACTTTGTTTTTGTCATAACATATTGTGGCGAGAGAATAAATGATTATTATATTTATCTTACAGCTAGTGTTAGACACTGGGGCAACACTGCATACAAGACAGTATTCTTAGAGAATAAGCTGTGGTTGACCAATGGTCAAAGCCTTGACTTACCGCGATACGAGTACTTCGTAGCTGACCTATCTGTGGTCAACCTTACTAATAAATAAGGTCAGAGCAGGTTCTCCTAGGACGTCTCCTCGGCCCTCTGTTGTTCACTACTCCCTAGTAAAGCTTCATTACTTAGTAACAGGATAATTAGATAACTTGAAATTCATCCCTAAAGTTTTGATGTAGGTGACCTAATCGTACATTAATAATAACCCTGCCTAGTAGCCTATTTTGACCTCATTTTCATAATAAGCTAGTTTTAAAACAAAGGATTTTATACACTTTCTTTTGGAACATATATTATTACGTATTAAAGCTTAGTTACATTGTTACACATATCAAAGAAACTGAAAAGGTATTTTGAACATTTTATCTCTGCCACAGATTATAGAGCGCAGAGAGACCTCAATTTCAGGATAAGATCTTTAAATTCTTCTAGAATAAAAAATGAAATAAAGCCAAATGAAATTTTCAGTTTTTGTGACATAAAGTAAACTGGAACTTTGACATTAGTTTCAAGGAAAAAAATAGTACCTTCTTCGTACATCAGAGGCGCTGTTCCGTTTTTCCATACAAGAAACGCTGTAAATACTGGAAAGATGATGTAAAGTACAATACTGAAAACTCATGATAGGGCTCTGGAGTGACATTTCCCAGCCCACGCTGGTCCCGCGTGGTGGTATGGACGTACGGCCCACTCCATTTTACAGAGAGGAGCATTTTTAGACTGATAACTGTTTCGCGGTTTTACCCGCGTTTTCCGGCTCCTTTTTGTCGTAGCGTGATGTTAAAGCCTTTTTTTGAATGGGACAAACCCACCACACTATTCCCAAAACCACTGCAACTCCTGAAAGTCAGAATCAACAGTGGCAACCACCAGAGAAGCGCGGAGACAATGAAGCTCGTCGTGTCCCGGAGAATGAATTTACCCTGTCTTGGATCCTGCAACGAAATTAATCAGAAAATAATGGTGGAGGAGTGGGAAAAGCTTGTTAGGTATTAGCCTATAGGCCTTCTTCGATAAATGAACTATCCAACACAAAATATTTTTTCAATTTGAAATAGCCTTCAGCAAAACTAAATCTAGCTACTATAACTCGAGTTATTACTCGTAGAAATTTGCAGGGAGTGTTAAAAAAATACTTTTTACATTCATTTCAGTGTCAATTATGGATAAAACCAGTTTATCTTTGTTCTTCAAACAAAAACTCCAACATTTTTATTTATTAAGTAGGATTACGAGTTAACAAATTGTTTTTTTTTCTACCTTAGCAACCAGTTTCTAAAGCAGTTTCCTCAATCGTTTTTACAAGTAAAGTAGGTTACGTAATATAAGAAATAAAAGAAACATGATAAATTGAATTAGAAAATGGCGCAGCCAACCCTTACGGCGGTTCTTAGAGATTCTTGGAATGTTCCCTTTCATGTAGAGTAAAATATACTTAAGCATATTAAATGTTAGCCGTCTGTACCATTTTAAATCATTATTCAAACATTATTTCGGTATCTTTCTTTATCTCTTACATAACTATTATTATAATGTAACAGCTTTTTAATTTGAAAGGTAAAAGCTTTTCTTTGAGGTTTGTACCCTCACGCCGAGGAGAAAAGCGAGAGGCTATGATCCCTTTGCGTTATGATAATTATGTGTGCTACGACCCTTATCGCGTTAACAACGATGTGGATGATTTTTTTAATGCTCTTTTTTAGTTATTTTAATTATAATAATAAAATAATACTTAATTATAATAAGGTTAATGAATTAAGTATTTATATATAAGTACGGTATAAAAATAAATGTCAACCTCTTTAACCTATGTGCCAACTCCAGTACAGGAGACAACATTTAGCCACGTGACTTTTATAACCTCCCCCTCTCCCTTGGGCTATAAATCCTCTGGTGTGGCTAGCGTTGCCAGGCTTATTGGTTGTGAACCGAAACTTCGTTTTGTTTAAAAAAAAAATCGTGTTATGTTAGGACAAGATATATATAAGTTATGTTATGTTAGATTAAGATGTCCGGTCTTTTCCCCCTAAAAGTCTGGTCTGTCCGGCTTTTCGGTTTTAAGACCTGGCAACCCTAGGTGTGGCTACCTCTCAGGGCCTCCAGACTCCGTGTATTTTTCTGATTGAAAAGATAATGGTTATAAAAATATGAATAAAATATTTTTAAAAATATCGAATTTTTTATATATTTTTCTGCTAGCTGGGGTTTTTACGCAGCCGCACAATTTAGCTCGATTTATTGTTTGTAAAAAAATATTTTACACGTGACGCAACTTAATAATTACATGTTTCGTCACACAAAAAATAAACTTCCGTTACTTACAAGTTATCAAGCATCATAAGTAGGTTCTAAGTTTCTAATTAGTTTATTGGGGGGTCGCGGGTCTTATACCATCACCGTGACCCCGGAACATAAAGGGCTATTGAAGGACACCGTAGATTTTAGTCAGTACAAGTCTGACAGTACCTCTCGCCCTGCCCGGGGTGGGAGGTCTCATTTGATGATTTTACCACGTAAAAAAAAAAAGTTGTTTATGGGGGGTCGATAGGCAGTCGCTCAGGTATTAGGGGAAACCGGGGCAATGCGGGCCCCTTAAGGGAAAACTTGAATAAAATCTGAGATAAACGAGATAATGAAAAAAATCAACAGCCATTAATTAGTCTCATTATTCCTTATTATCATTAATCTTTAATAATCATCTTAGGCTACCAGTCTTTAGTCCAATCAGAACTTTAAAAAAATAGGGAAACTGCCTGTTTTGCCCCGTGTCTGGGGTAAAATGGGCATAACAGGCATGTACATCTAAAACCGAGCACAAAAAGTACAATTATTCATTTTTCTTCGGCTTTTTCTTCCTTCCGTTTTTCTCACAGCCACTGGTTTTCTTGTGCGGTCTTCTTCTTTATCCTTCTTAGTCGGATTAAAATTATGGGGGATGTTATTTTTTGTTGCCAATTGGTAGGCCCGTTTATAGCTTAATCTGCCACTAGCCACATCCTTTACGGTTGCTTCCACATCCTCCAAGCTCCATTTGGCACCTTCTGTCTTCGTTTGGTAGTGGCGAACCATAATTATATCTGCAGAAAAAATATCAACTTAATGACAATACCTGAGGCAAAACGGGCCCCTGCTCATTTTGCCCCGCCCATAATGCCCCAAAGGTCAAACAAAACAAATTATATCGAAATCAAACGAATATGTGGTGGTTCGTTCACAACTCTTTGTAGTTATTTAGACACATAATTGAACATAGCAATTTACTTAATAACTGGGCATTGAACACAAACATGAATTAGCTATACCACAGACTTAAAACTAAAAAAATATATCAAATGCATCAACTTACGTAATTTCGTGCTGTCGTCGTACGATGCGCATCTACACGCACAAAATCACTTTTCTCGCTAGCGCTAGGTCGACTAGAACGCGACCCGACTAGTTCCGAGCGTCTCTGTTTATTATCCTTCGGGGAAGAGAGGGTGCCCATCTTACCCCGGGTGCCCGTAATGCCCCGGCTTCCCCTACTCGACTGTCAGACTCGTCCTGACTAAAATCTACAGCTGGGCACTCACTTAGCAGTGTTGCATGTAACGTATCAGATACTGTATCACCTGCAACTGGGTACGGCTCGTCCGAGCACACTGCGAGCCGCCTTTGTGTCACTAGCTTAAAGCAAGCGGTTCGCAGCGACGTTACATGCAACACTGCCAATTGAGTTCCCACCTAACGGTATTCCTTCAATATCCCTTTACGTTCGAGGGCCACGGTTACCTGATAAAACAGTCCTGGGATATAACAAGGGATTGGGTTTTTTAGGCCTTTTACGGGCGTATTACGTACGGACCGTGCCATAATTTTCGACAAACACGCGAGCGGAGCCGCTGGTAAAAACTAGTAAGATCTTGAAAGACAATGCGTCTAACAACACATAATTTACGATGTCGACAATTTTCCTCTGACCTCACGAGTCTGACAAGTCCAAGACATGAATGCAGGTGCAATGTCAAGGTCGGATCACACGAAGGAGGATTTATTACGGACGGATATAAATGTGGAATCGATATGTCGATGGTCAGACTTAGACCAATATTTTCCGTAACTAGGCACAGTAATTGCAAACCAAAGGAAACTTTATTTTTACGGGAATAAAGATCACTATGATTTGATGACAGCTTTTGTTTGGTTAAGGGACCCAATAGAAGAGATACGACCATGGTATAGGTGAAGATGTGAACGTGCCATATTGTGACGTCATGGATGCCTTTCCCGCGGGGTCACGAGACTGTCACATCAGGTGGCCGTGGCCCCGGAACGTAAAGGGCTATTGTAGGACACCGTGGATTATAGTCAGTAAAAGTCTGAAAGTTCCGTCCTTCCCTGGGTGGGAAGACTCATTGGATGATTTTACTACGTTAAGAAAAATCATGCTTTTCTTAAACGCTCATGAATTGACAATAATCATAATTAAAATAACAATAACAAGTAAAACTTTTGAACTTGTAATAATCATTACTATTATATGATTGTATGTCAGCCCTCCCGTAAATAATATTAATTTTATTCTGCTTTTTAGTACCTATTTGTTATTATAGCGGTAACAGCAAAATCATGAAAATCATTTTTCAATCATATTTACTATCGTTTTTAGGGTTCTTATATAAAAACAATAGTAAACATTATTGAAAATTAATTTGATAAATGTAATCTTCAGATGACAGTTAATAGATGAAGGTCATTCACCCTTAACGTAGTCGCAAAATCAATTTACATTTTGATGCCAAGTGGTAATATTATTTATGTATAATAACGGCGAAAGGTCTGACAATACCTTCTCCATATATGTATGAAGAATCTTAAATGGTTATGCTAAATACCTTTGGACGGGGCCGGATTCAGAGCCTTGTCAAGGCCCCTAGCTCTCTAGGCCCAATATCTCGGGGCCCTTTTATTACACCCTACGTCTTTACCCTATAACGGACGTTGTTAATTCTGTATTTCCCTAACCTACTAGAGGTATAATAGTGTTTCTATATCTAGTAAGCGTTTACCAACCTTTTTCAGCCACGGACCCCTAGCAAATCAAGTACAATTTTCACGGACCCCCTTAATAAAATAAACAGCAAAAAAACGCACTGAGGTCTGTCTTCCTTTAAAGTGGTACTTGTGAAACCGAAAGCTAAGTATTCGTCGCAAACTTACGACGTTAAACCTTTGATGTCGAACATTTTTCATTTGCTTCGCTAAGCGGAGTTGCCACGCTAACTAAAGCGTAGCGATTACGAGACATTATCATTTATGCATGGTCCAGAAATGACACTGCGGACCCCCATACATATACACGCGGACCCCCAGGGGTCCGCGGACCCCAGGTTGGGAAACACTGTAGTAAGGTAAAACCTGAGATTTTGTATAGATTGAATATTGGGATCGGCCGTAAGTGTGATTTGCTTACCTACGCTACAGTTCATAAAAATCTATGTGACACTGCAACAAAATTGACGTGACTGCAACATCAACTGCATCATATCGCCTGACTCTCATTGAAATGGTCTTGAAAAACGGTACAAATCGCCTTTGGGCGGACGCTGGGCCTTTGGTCGTCGCTACGACGAGAGACCCCCTCGGGCCCCTAGTGTGCGGCTGTAGTCATAGGGTTAATCCGGCCCTGCCTTCGAAAAGTAAATAAAATAGCTACGCTGATTCTAATAAATTCAATTTACGAGCAAATACGAGATTTTACAAAAAAGGTCGTGGTTTTCCAAATAGGGGTTTCCTTCTAACTTAATTACAATTGTTTTTCCTTATAAACTCCAAACCTTTTTGGCAGAATAACTCCAGTAAAGTACTTCCATTATTAATTTAGTAGGTTTTGCCCGCAGCTACTACGTGGAATAAGGAAATTAATCCCACTGGGATACGGGATAAAAAGTATCCTGTGCCCTTTCAACTAAGAAAAGGAAGGCTGAAGCCTTCCTGAAGCGCTATTTTGTGATGAAAATAATGTTTAATAAAAAAAATATCTGTAAATTAATTTTTAATAATATTTAATTTACTATCGTTTATAGGGTTACGTACCCAAAGAGTAAAACGAGGCCTGTAGCTAAGACTCCGCTGTGTGTCCGTCTGTCGCTAGGCTATTTCTCAAGAACCGATGTTCAATACCTAGTTACATTTTTCACAGATGATGTGTCACCGTTTTTGCCGTTTTTATAGAGAATGAACAACTAATTTTAAATCAAACAAATTTTGATTCCATTCGGGATTCGAAACCGCGCCACGCAGCGCAACAGCCGACCGCTAAACCACTTTGCACATGTCATATTCTACAATCGATTAATATTTTTATGAAAGAACATTTTCTTTTTATACGATAATGTTTTGTTGTTTTTCTGTTCCTCGTGAAGTAAGCAGTCGATCAGGCGGGACTAGACTAGTACTTCCGGTTAAGTTACTACGCTTCCGGCAAATAAAGCCGGTTATATCAGTATGTTTATTAGTTAAGCGATAAGTAATATTATTATTTATGATAACGGCGTTCTTTTTTATAATTTACATATTTTTTATTTATTGATTTATTTTAATGATTATATGGGCATGGCATGTAGAAATATTATTGTCCTACCTACTGTTAGTTAATTATTTTTTATTATTTATTACATTTTCAATTTGTTTTTTATTATGTTGCACTAGTATTGGAAACAAGATGCCTTATTTTACTTACCTACTATAAGTTAATGCGATAATTTTTGGGGATGGATGGATAGATGTATTTTTTTCACGCAAGTGAACGAAAAATCCAAATCGTTTCAGCCGTTTTTATGTGATTCGAGTAAAAAACATTCGAAAATACAAACTCACATTCATAATAATTCGTAGGTTCTTGATCCCGCGACCTAAATAAATGTTATTGGAATTTCAATTCTGGATGCTAAGCCTAACGTTGGAAATACAAATGTGCTAAAGAAGCACTTAAGACAACGACGATATATTACTAGACTCCTAATAACAGGCGACCGATATCTGTCAACACATTAGGCAAAAAAGTCTTATATCCGTCTCATTTCGACCACTCCTGTGAGCCGTAAACATACATTGAGACAGAACAGACCTTGAGTTAGCCAATCACAACACAGTACCCCGTCCCCCTCGCTTACGTAGTACCTCAGCGAGTTGACAGAATAGTTTTTGTTCCTCAGATCGTGCATGCGGAGTCTAGTAATATATCGTCGTTGACTTAAGAATTCATTTGATTGTCGAGTTAGCAAAGAGGGCCTTTAAGACATTGTTTATGTAGATAAAGACGCAAGCAAATCTATTAAGAGCGCGTTTTCTGAAAGTTGGCGACGTCGCAAATGGCTGTCAAATATTTACAAGTTTTAATTAATTTTGCAAATTTACTGTATGATAATAATAAATATGGCTCTGTAATGCACTAAAAAAAATGATTAGGTAATGCAATAATTAATATCGTTACGTTTTAGATGTGAACAAAGCATTTGGAAACTTTCCAAATGCCTTTTATACACCTGAAACGGTTACAAAATCAAATTCTGTGGTTTTATTGCATTCCTATATCAAGTTTCGAGTCTACAAAGCCATATTTCCATACAGTAACATTGCCAAATTAATGAAAAATTGTAAAAATTTGACAGCTATTAGCGACGTTGCCAACTTTCTGGTAACGCTTCCTTAATAGATTTTCAAACTTGTCAAAGCATAAAAATTACAAAGGAATTTATTTAGCAATTGACACGCAAAAAAATCTTTTTAGAAGAAAAACCGCTGACGCATGTGGTAACATTGAATAAAACGTGATATTTTAATTGCCTTATGGCTTAGTTAAAATTCAAAGGTTAATAATAATTATTTAGTATTGCATAACGCATAAAAGTAAACTGTGGTTTCACAGTTATACCAACATTATAAAGATTTATTTGTTAAAGATTAAAAACTTTACAACTTATTCATACAATGCAAGACATCGAGACAAACTAGAACTAAGACCACCTAGAACTAACTATGGTAAGAAAAACATATTATATGAGGGAGTAAAGCTTTACAATGAAATACCTGATAGTGTAACCAACATTCAAAAAAATACATTTAAAAGGGCTCTTGAGGAGCGCGTCCGAGCAAGATATTCATAATAATTCTTTTTCTATTGTATGTGATCACAGAGACTCGATCTTACTTGTAATATATACTTTTCTCAATATGTAAGTGAACTGTAATGTTCTTTTTTTTGAGAAATAAATGCCTTTAAACCGAAAGATTTGATTCGAATGAGTCTAGGACCTAAACTCATTTGCTGATTATTAAAAACTTGCTTAAACAAACTAAAAAAATCAAATCTTGAATTTTTAAATATTGTTATTGTTTCTCCTTTGTTTTTCAAATCCATCCAAAGGTTGTCTTGAAAAGATCGCTTTTAGCGATAAGACCGCCCATTGTGTCACCCTATTTATAAGATATTGCTAATTGGATGTATCTGTAATTTGTATGGTGTACATAATAAAGATCTTAATATTGGTATAACTTTGACGGCACGGTTGGCTCAGTGGTTGAGTGATTTGACTGCTACGCTGCGTGTCGCGGCTTCGATCCCCGCACGGCACAAAAATATTTGTATGATCTACAAGCAGTGCAGTTGTTCCGGGTGTGTATGTATGTTTGTAAACGTACCCACGACTCAGGAGAATTTTCTAGAGTGGGGCAACGTCCTTAAAAACTGTGAAACCCCGTGACTGTCTATATCTGGAGGCACGGCAGTGCCCCCCGCCAAGACGAGCCATTCGAAGCGCAAGGGCACTACCTACCTTTTCTCGAAGTGTTTCGTCGTTTTTTTGAACCCTCACAGATTTGGTTTCCGATCATAGAGTCTAGGATATAGACAATCACGTGACTTTGAGATAGACCCGGCTTAATCTTTTTTTTTGTTGATATTCGTGTGATTGACAACTTCAAAGGGTTACACATCAAAGGAGGGTAGTTATTTGTCATGTAGCAATATACGGCATTTGCTTGCGGTTTCGAGAATTTCTGGGATCAAAATCGTTTATAATCGAAACTTAGTTGTTAGGCTACAAATATCATACAGATCGGTTGAATTTTGCCCCGATTTCGTGTTTGTAAGGCTGCGTTACCACTGCGGTGGAACGGGGCAGAGCGGAGGGCGATACACAAATCACATGGCTAGTAATCCGCATCTCTTCTCCACAAGCCATGCGATTGGTGAATCACTCTCCACTCTGGTCCGCTCCGCCTAAGTGGAAACGCAGCCTTATAGAGAAAAAAATCTTAACTAATACTGTCTGATGAGATATTACTAAAACAAAAAAAAAAAATAGAGACTGAAAAAAAAAATCCATGAAACTGTATATTTTGCAGCAGGGTAAATTTCTTAGAATCTTTCCATTTCATTTTCTAAAAGCAACGACGATAACTAGACTCCTAATAGCAGGCGACCGATGTCTGCCAACACATTAGGCAAAAAAGTCTTATATCCGTCTCATTTCGACCACTCCTGTGAGCCGTAATACCTTGAGACAGAACAGACCTTGAGTTAGCCTATCACAACGCAACGTACAACGTATACAACGTAGTACCTCAGCGAGTTGACAGAATAGTTTTTGTTCCCTAGATCGTGCATGCGGAGTCTAGTAATATATCGTCGTTGTCTAAAAGATATTCCTTGAAATGTGAAGTCCCAGTTGTGCGCCAATAGTAACGCTTTCAGTCTAAGAATAAAAAAGGCTACATATGTACCTTGGGGGTCGTTTTTGTGTCCACAATACATTGGTTTTAGGTCGAAAGAATTGGAAGTCATGAGTAGAAACCTTTGCGGAGCAGTGGAATGTAGTCAAAGGTTATAAAATTTAGTTTTAGGCCTTATCACAGTCGCGGGACTGTCTCAGCTACCCGTGGGACATAAAGGGCTATTGAAGGATCAACAAAGATTTTAGTCAGTACAAGTCTGACGGTCCCTTTCGTCTCACCTTGGCTTGGAAGGACATTTTTGATGATTTTACCACGAAGACAGGCTAGATCACAAAAAAACCGTATTTTACTTACAGCGTATTTGAAGTATTTACGGCGTTTATTGTATGGAAAATGAAAAAGCGCCTCTAGTGAACGTGGATCAATTTTTTTCCATTAAATTAACGTCAAAGTTCCTGTTTAGGTCACAAAGTCATGCTAGAGCTTCTTAAATCTTTTCATAACCATAATCTTCCAGTCTAATGACACTTAGGGCTGATTTTTCAATAGTCAGATAACTTTTATCTTTATCTGAGGAATAAAAATGGCGGTTTGACAGCTTATCTTTAGAAAATATGTCAAATCGCTATTTTTATTCCTCAGATGACAGTTATCTGACTATTGAAAAATCAGCCCTTAGGCAGGCAATAGGGTATTTTACTCAAAAAAATTTATTAGTCCGAAATATAGATTATTAAAAAATATTAGACCCGTATTTTTTCTTTTGTCACACAAACCAAAATTGACGAAGATACCACACTTCTAAAAATCACAAAACGTCACTTAGTCGGTACAATTTTACAAGCGTAATTACGTCACAAGCCCCCACTCCCGAATTTGGAAGCGTTGTATCTTTGTCAATATTCATTGTTTTAAAAAAACAAAAAATACGTGTTCATTATTTTTCAATATTATTACTGACGGACTAAATAGATTTTCAATTTATTTATGCAATAAAATACCCTATTATTATTTACTGTCCTACTAACGTATAATATAACGGATTTAATAAAGGCACCTCCCAAGGACAAACTCACGTCAATAAGAAATGTCTAATATATACCGGTCATATAAATAATACTTGAATATTACCAGTTAGATTATCTGTGATAGCTTGATCTATCTATCCATGAAGGTCAAGGATTTAACGATCGATTAAAGGCTAAGAAGATATTAGAGGGTTGCGCTTATTAAAACTTTATGGACAACGGGTTTTCCTGTGTGAAACTTTTTAAGTAAATTTAAGCAGGAACCTCGGTGGCTTGGTCGGTAAAAGCATCGGGTATACGGAAATCGGAGATCGCTTTTTAGTTTACTTACTAACCTTTATTTTACAAATTAGTCCTATCGCACTGTGTGCAGCCCCGGATATGCATGTAGCTTGAGCATGTTGAGGCACTTGCGCGGGTTACATGCACCGTGTACAAGCACCCGTACATAGAGCTTACGCAAGTAGCCCGCGTCTTTACTTGCTCCAGTCATTTGAAACATGTACAAGTAGCTTGCGCATGTTACTCGCGCGGGTAACCCGCATCCTTTACTTGCTCCAGTTACATGCACTGTGTACAAGCACACTAACTCCAAGGTTCCTCCGATGTTTTCCCTTAGGGTGCTTGTACACGGTGCATGTAGCTTGAGCGTGTTGAGGCACTTGCGCGGGTTACATGCACCGTGTACAAGCACCCTTACCGATTTCAAAATGAACAAGAACTTAGAAATTACAAAATTACCTAATAAAAAATCAAAGTAATTTCTATCTCTTATAGTATTTCTTAGATTTTTATTGCCATAATATCAAAATTTCTCAAAAATAAATAACATTTCAAGTGAAGCTCTTAGTAAACTTTCCATGGAACGTTTATTCAATGTAATACAGTTTTCTTCAGAAACTTTATCTTCGAATTCTTGGAAACAGAAAAGGGCTCAAATTGTTATTAAATGGCGGCTCTTATTAAAATGTTATGTAAGTTTAGTTAGTGTACATTTACACGGACCGCAACTCCGTGATAAATGCGGTCGAACTGTTTTTGCAGTTGCGGTGTGGTTGGTGACACTGCAGCTTTTTGCAGTTGCGTTGTGGTTAGCAATTGTTGCGATGTGGTTGTCTTAACGCAACGTCGGTCGTGTCAGTAATTTGGTAAGGCAAAGGCGCGGGTTTGCGGTTCTGCTAATGGTTGCACTGTCGGCGATGATGTGGTTGCGTTGACGCAACGTGAAACATGGTTGCAATTGTGAAGCAAAAGAACACCTACCTAGACCTACGCCATGGTTATTATGACGATATGTGGTCCCTCTTGCAAATAGAGCCTTAGATTTTCGGTTTAGTTTAATTTAAGTATTATGCTAGACTTTGATTGGCACTCACTCAAGCAGCTGACAAGGAATGAATTTCACTGAACTCTACTTAAGAACTGAATAAAGCCGACATCATCTATTGCATAATGTTTATTAATTTATTAAAATAATTTTCATACAAAAACAACATGTCCAAACAAATTATCACGATTTTAGTCAAAACAAAAATGACACGAGGAATTAAAAAAAGTACAGGATTCAAGCGTCAGGTGACAAAATGGCGCCGTTGACCACGCGCTAGAAAAGACTTGTATATATAGTTGTCTACGCTACAGCACCTTTTTCTTTCTATTCAAGTCTATTAAAACCCTTAGCTTTGACGCATTTGTCCAAGGCTTCCATCAGATCCATAGTCTCCTCATGACAAGTTTCAGCGGTGAACAGTATCTTTCTAGTAACCCTCTTTTCACATTCCTTTAGTATTATAAAAATAGGTTTCACGTGGCAATCTGTAAAAGAAAAGGAAATTCAAATAAACTAATTAAAGTTAATATTAAGCGTTACTGTCCCACTGGGCACAGACCTCCCATATTTCCCTCCAAGCACTCTTTTCCAGTGCCACTTCGGACCAGCCATCTTTTTTTTTTTTTTTACGTGGTAAAATCATCAAATGAGACCTCCTGAGGTACTGTCAGACTTGTACTGACTAAAATCCACGGTGTTCTTCAATAGCCCTTTATGTTCCGGGGTCACGGTAAGGAAATAAATCCCGCGACCCCGGCAGGCTTTGGCCCTCTGTAGGCCCCGTCATCATGCTGACGCTCTTTGAGGCGCGCGTGGAACACAACGCGCCGTCGACCCGGGCATGGTCCATGGTCGGGCAACGAGTTGCCCTTTACTCACAGCCCGCATGCCCGCGCCTACGGTGGCCGGAGATCGCCTCGCGACGTCCGACGCCGTGGGCGTTCACCACTGCGGCTGGGATGGAGGGATGACGCTATCCTCTCCCTCTCGCGGCCCGCCTCCTCCTTTACGAGCATGACTGCTTCGCAGAAGGAGGCGACCGCTTCCCACTCCGTCTCGCTCCGCAGCATGGCCGCAACCAATGCCGGGCGCGAGAGGTCCCTGCCTATCGCCGCTGTGAGGACACGGCGGGGCCCCGCCCAAGCCGGGCAGTCCTGCACCGTGAGCTGCACCGTGTCCTCAGGGCGATCCTCGCAGTGGTGACACCCGGGCGTCTCTTCCTTACCCATCAGACACAGGTACCTCCCGAAACTTCCGTGTCTGGTGAGGACCTGCGTCATGCGGTAGGTAAGGACGGCATGGCGTCTCTCCAACCACTCCTCAAAGAGGGGTCTTACCGCCGCTATTGCGGCATGCCCGGAACCAGCCATCTAGCTACTATATCGGCCTGCAGTGCATAGTATTCTCTATTAAATGTCCAGCGATGAGATTTTTATTGAGAATTGAAATTTTTTTTCACCCAGAACTCAGAAGGAACTGAAACTCCTGCGCACCGATAGATCGCAGTAAAAACTGTTCGGCATCAGACTCCGACAGAATGGTAGTCACGAGCCAGGCCGACCTGGTGAAGCCTACTACCTGTTCCGAGTCTGGGTGTTTGTTTATGTGTGTTTGAATGTTTGTAAACGCACTCACGATACAGGAGGAATTCCTATTGTGGGGTAACGTTTTTTTTTTAAGAAGAAATGAAGAAAAAGTGGGTTCGGTCAGCCATCACCGCAGATTATAAGTAATCAGATGCCTCAGATGCCTTTGCCTGGGGCAGACCACAAGGAGGCAGACCGAAAGGGACACAAAGTCAAAGCGAATAAGTTTCAAGATACAATTTTGAGTTGAAAACTTTTTAATTTCCTATTACAAATTGTTAAGTTATGAACAGCAACAGAAAATCTTTACAGTCTGTGAAAACTTGAAACTTTGTTAGATACTAAAGACAATATTATAAATTCTTTAGAAACTGTCAGAATTGGACGTTTATTGATGGATATTTTATGAATTAGGGGGAGATTCTTGTCTTATCTTTGCTTTGTAGTAAGACCTTTTATTTTGACAACAATTTTTTTTATTTTATTTACATAACTACGCGCAAAGATATAATTTATTTATTTTAAAATCTTCCTTACAACTAGCATTACAGGTTCGTTAGGTAGTTAGGTATCTAATGCGATAGTGTGCTTTTATGAGTACTTAATAGATAAGAAAAACACTTTAGAAAAACTTACCCTCTAAACACTTAGCTCGTTCATCAACGATTGGGTCGGGTGAGCCCTGAAAAAAAAAACAGAATATGAAAAGTATAACTACTAAAACCGGCCGTGTACGAGTCGGACTCGCCAACGTAGGGTTCCATACCATTATTAATAAAAACTTTTTAATATTATTAGTAAATTGACTGTACCTAGCATTCTATATTAAAAAAAAAAACCTTTGTATAGTATATAGGTATATCTATAACTTTACTAAAGTGCCCAAGACTCAACAAAACAAACGATTGTTAATGTAGATATCTGCATTGAATCAGCTAGAATCGGTTTCAATTGGTCAATTCCACTTTTGCGGAGAAGACAAATAATTATTAGCAATAAACAAGATGTTGTTCCATTGGTTAGACCTTATGAGGTTAAATGAGATTAAGCGCGGAGCTCTAATGACACAGGTCTATCTTCAAGGTTAAGCCACTTTTGCCGAGGTCTATGGAAGGGAGACCATCTATCATAGCAAGTTTTCTCTGTATCTCAGAAAGAACCTAAAGCCTTTGATCCTGGCTGTCATTTGTAGATCTTTGACAATCTGGAAAGCTGGAAACTGGCTTATTGAACGGGATCGAATGCTACTGGTAACTATAAGGATAATTTCTTGTTCGGTTTTCCAGATCAACTTCATTCAAGATATTTTCGCAGTCTAAAAATTGCAAAGAGTGCCACTGAGTGCCCAAATGCGAGTAGTCTTTCGAGCTCACCGAATACGGGCTAACGACATGTAATTACGCCATAAAAGGTGTGTATAATGTCTCAAGTACTTGACTGGTAGAACAATCAAAAGTCACGGTGCCAAGGAGGTCATAAGTTACAAAGAAGTCATCAACTTTAATATTAAACTTAAACAAACTTACACTAATCTTTAAAACACATCATTAAAATTCAAAGCCAATTACAAATTCAAGAAACTTCGTATCAAAAAGAAAGAAAAACATAAAAATGAAACGCGTGGGTAAAGTCATTGTTGTAATAAAACAATGGCGTGGACATGTGTTATTATATTCACTTATTCAGTATATTGTATGTCATTACATCCATAAATGGAGCATTCAGGTCAATGTGCAATTGAAATGTTAGGGTTTACACCTGGATCACACCGAAATCACGACGAAAAGACCTTTCTGAGGACCGGTTGTAGAGGCGCCACGCCACGACATCCTCATTTACTGCCTGACGCTGGTCCTCATCGGACACGGATGTTTCTGGAGGTTCCTGTGTCGGATTTAGCGGGAGAATAAGTCTGGGTGTCACCACTGTGTGGACCTCACGGAGAACATGGTGCATGGTTAAGATCTGCCCGGCTAAGTGCGGAAAATTCGAAAGCGATAGGCAGCGGCTACCTCTGGCGTCTAGCCCTGGTTCAGGCCGTATAATATGGAGCAAAGAGGAATGGGAAGCATGTCAATTCCTTCTGTAAGGCATGTGCTCGCAAAGGAGGCTGGAATACGAAAAGAAGTGGAAAAAATCCGGCGAGATTATATCATTGTCAGGGCTGGCGAATAGTGTCTTTCACGGCTCCGCTTATACACGCCTCAATGCTTGTAAGAGCTGTTTGTGTGGACAATGACGTGCCAAAATCTTATAGTTTGAAAATTATTTAAACCTTTTCGAAAACTCCGGTCAGCCCTACCCAAAAGGCGCGATCAATGGACCGTGGTAATTGTTAGCGTCCTTACAGGGTGGTGTTTGACATTGTTGAATTATTCGTACCTCTAAACACTTTAACAACCTCCTGTGGTGGTCTGACCCGAGATTAATCTAGTGAAAATGTTTGACTCAGGTCTTTGCCCTTTTCAAATGTTTGTCAGCTTCGATCCTAATTTCTTTTAATGGTTTTCAGGTTCATTAACTGCTTTTTGTTTGATTTTCTTTACATATCTTTCACCCGACTTTTTGACAGTAATGACGGGGTTATGGTTTTCATGAGCGTTTTTAGAAAGCCTAGTTTTATGCTCATGTATATCGTAGCTATCATAACACTCTTTATTATCGTGGTAAAAATGAGTCTTCCCGCCCAGGGTGGAGCGGAAAGGGACTGTAAGACTAGTACTGAATAAAAGCCACGGTGTTCCTTCAAAAGCCGTTTACGTTTCAGGGTGATGATTACCTTCGAAGACAGTTACACGACCCCGGCAGGCTTTTGCCCATTGCCCCCGTCAGATAAAAATAATATATCAAGATGTATTCCTTCAGAACTGCAACGAATGGAGGGAGGTCCTTATCTTTGAATGGCTTTATTAAAATGTCATATCGAATTTAAATATTCTTATTAAAACTGTCTTCAATATCCTCAGCAAGAGCCTAAAACATTTACAAGGATTTATGATAAGTCCAATTTAGTAAAAGGATAAACCTTAAAGCCCCATATAAAATTCGAATAATATAGCCAAATTATAATACAAAATGAAGATTATATTAACGAAACTATCGATTATAGGTACCGCATAAAAGAATATTTGGGGACAAGGGTAATGTAATGACAAAGATAATCTTCTCGATTTGTCTTCAAACCGATTTAGTTTACATGTGTCTGCTGTTAAGATGGAGTGACAGAATGAATAAAGTAAGGAACGAGTTTATAAGGGGAAGTTTGAAAGTGAAGCCTGTTATAGAAAAAATGAAAGGGAATCGTCTGTCTTGGTATGGACATGTGATGAGGAGAGATGAGACTCATGCATGTGACTAAGAGAATGTTGAGTATGAATATTGATGGATGGAAAGAAAAGATGGATGGATTGTATAAGTAAGGATATGAAAGAAAAAGGAGTAAATGATACTATGACTTGTGATAGGGGAGGATGGAAGAAAAAAACGTGTTGCGCCGACCCCAAGTAAAATGGGATAAGGGCAGGAAGATGATGATGCCATATTTATTCATTGATCCTGATCGTTGCTATGCTTTCCTCCTTACTTATTTATAATTAAATAAGTTATTATTTTTAATAGCTTCATAAAATAAGGATTTTGCATATTATTTAGGGTTTCATGTCAAAGGGTAGAACGAGATCCTATTACTAAGACTTCGCTGTATGTCTGTCATTAGGCTGTATCTCTACTATTAACTGTGATAATGATACAGTTGAAATGTTCACAAGTGATGTATTTCTGTTGCCTGTATAGCAACAAGTATAAAACAAAACAAATATTCTCATAAAAAAAAAAACAATCAAAAGAGTCCTCCCGCCCTGTGTGGAGAGAAAGGGACTGTCAGTCTTGTACTACCTAAATTCCACGGTGTTCCTTCAATAGCACCTTACGTTCCAGGGTCAGGATCACCTGTTTAGACAGTCCCGCAAACCCTTCTTAGTCAATCCTTACGTGGAAATTCAGGCGAGATTGCATGTTATATATGTTTGTTCAATCCGTAGAAATTTATATGAACGTTGATTCAAGATTTAATTCAAGAACATTTGCGTTTCATTTGGGACTAAAATAACTTTCCTAGACAAGTCAACGACATTTCATCGGTTGCAAGAAAAATCTGAAACGTCATAATTTCATTAACAAGAGAGCGAGCAAGGATTTTTATGTTATTTGTAAAGAGTACGTGTGACCCGTTTGTTACCAAACCCAACTCTGTCCGGGTCGACGGTGCGTCGTTTTCCACGCGCGCCTCAAAGAGCTGTCAGCAAAATGACGGGGCCCCCTCTCAGAGGGCCAAAGCCTGCCGGGGTCGCGGGACTTATTTCTATTACCGTGACCCCGGAACATAAAGGGCTACTGAAGGACACCGTGGATTTTAGTCAGTACAAGTCTGACAGTACCTCCCGCCCTGCCCGGGGTTGGAGGTCTCATTTGATGATTTTACCACGATAAAAAAAAAAAATCCCAACTCTGTACGTAGTCAGTTGAATGTGAGCTTTTTCAAAGGACCATAATCTTTCACTTACTTTATTGTTTCTCATTTTTATATTTTACCTACGTGCTTGTTAGATCCTAAGATTTCTACTACCCTTTCTATTGCAATCCGTGGGAACCTGTTATTAGCTCTGTGTTACATATTACCAGTGTTATTTATTTGTTATAGCTGTAGGTTCTCCTTAAATAAATAAATAAAATAAACAAGGAAAAAATTAGTGAAACTCTTTCAGAATATAAATCTATTAGCGACGCATCCCGGCTCCGCACGGGTGCAATCTCTACTATATTATGCATGCTATTACATACATATAAACCTTCCTCTTGAATCACTCTATCTATTAAAAAACCGCATCAAAATCCGTTAGCTGGTTTTAAAGATATAAGCATACATAGGGACAGGAAGCGGAAAGCGACTTTGTTTTATACTATGTATGTACTTAGTGATGAATAATATCGCTGAATAGACATGGATCTTACTTCTAACGAATAGTATAAAAAATGCGAAAGTTTATAAGGATGGATCGATGGATGTTTGTTACTTTTTCACACAAAAACTACTGAACTAATCTTAATCTTACATACTAGTTGATGCCAGCGGCTTCGCCCGCTTGACCAAGAGAGATTATTATTTGATGTTTAGAAAATACCAAAATTTACTACATTTTTGGTACTATTTGGTACCTATCTTCTAATATTTAGTACCTCAACTGGTAGCGAAAAAACACGCAAAGAAAGTGGTCAGACATTCTGGCATCAGGAAGTCTGGACCAATTTTTTTCATAGTTCGAGACAACACACTTAATTCATGTATTTATAAAGCTCGATAATTCTTCTAGCTTAAGCTCTTCGTGCGAACGAAGAAACAATTTTCCGTTTGTTGACGACAAAGTTCCAGTTTACATCAAAAAACGGTTAAATAAAAAAGCTGATAGATTTATGAATTTATTAAGCAGTAAACTGGGCAGATTTTTAGAATAATTATACAATAAATACTTCGGTCATTAATAAGAAAAATAAATAGAAAAAAAAAATTACGCCATTTCATATCTCGTTTAAATCTAAAATTAGCTAAAACCGGTTTACATTGACGTCAAATCTATGTTTTTTTTTATGTTTGCGTGTTTTAATTCTTTAGGAGAACTGAATAACAAAACGTGATGCGTTGATCCTAATTAGAATAGGTTGAGGGCAAGAGGACGATGCATCGATCTATACCTACTTCAATACTATAAAGTTGATGTTTGGTTGGTTTAATGCGCTAATCTCTGGAACCACTGTTTTGGCTATAAGCTATATAAAACATCATTCTCCGACAGAAAAAAAATATCAAGTTTCCTAGATTATTGATTTTATTACGCTAGTTCAATGACCTGAATAGGTTCATATTATAAGTATAATTACATTTCATTAACAACACATTAACAAGATCTACTTTCATTAAAACAACCAAAATTAATGGAACAGGGATGTAGTATCGACGGGGCGTCATATTAAACACATACCTAACTTTATAGGCATTGGTTGAAATATCCCAAGAGGCTTCCAAAGACCGATCCTCTACAAATAATATTACAGAAAATGCTTGTTTATCATGATGATAGCCTAGTGATTAAGGCATCGCCTCTCACACATGAGGTTCTGGGATCAAACCACATTTATCTTGGCAAGCAACAGACTTGGTGAACAACTCGCCCGCGTATAGGTGGAAACTTCTACCAATGGAACTTTGTACTGGGATAAAAAGTACATAATTATCTTATGTGTTAATACAGGTTATGATCTATTTATGTGTAAGATTCCCGAATGGACACCACGCACCGGCAAGCGCAGCGTAGGACGTCCACCCACAAGGTGGGCAGACGATCTTATGAAGACGATAGGATCACGCTGGATGCAAGCCGCTTCCAACCGTTCCTATTTGAAGTCTAAAGGGGAGGCCTATGTTCAGCAATGGACGTCTTACGGCTGTGGAAACCAATGTGGAATCTCCTAATCACCTGCACCTTTCAGGATTTGAATGAGGCAAACGACAGATTCTGGTTACGAATTGGTCAAATACAGTTTGAGTTCATCGATCAACAACTATTTGTGTGATAAAGTTAAAGAGTAATTAAGTTAAATAAAATCAATTCATCCCTCCATTTTCAAAAACTTTAAAGAAAGAAAGATAGTTATAGGTAGTAGTAATGTGGTTGTAGTGATATTAACACCGAAGTGTGTCACCCAAGTTTAATTCGAAGTACCAGGGCATCATATATTCATAGAATAGTTCATTACTTCACTCGAAGAATCAATGCATGTGACCCAATTAACTACTAGAGCACAAGATGATACATGCAATCGTACAAAATTCTCCAGTTCAAATGCTTCTGTAACACTAACGTGGGAATTAGTCACTTTATTAACAAAAAAGTGTAATTTCCTTGAATTTGGGCCAAAACTCCGTTGTATGCTTTCGTTTGATAATCATCGCGTCTGCTAACCTTGTTCTGGTTAACATGTTTACAGTGTCATCGTCTTAATCTTTGTGATTATTTTCTGTCTGAATTTCATAAGTCGTTTGACACATTTCTTTTGCCCTAATTCCGGACTACGCAGGTTGAATGGAAGATATTTTTGAGATTTGTTGCTATTACTTGGAAATACTGTTCTCTTTCAAAATGGTATTCAGTTAGTTTTGGATAAGGTCGACCCATCTCAGGTAGATACTCATCTTTGCCTCTGGGCTAGAGCAAATCTATTTTATAAATAATACTATAATGCTGTTCGTTAGTCTCGATAAAACTCTTGGCTAATTTTGGTTTTTAATTATTTTTGGAAGTCCAGGGAAGGTTTAAAAGGTGAGAAAAAGAGGCGGTTCGAAGTACGGAAGTACGGATGTTAAACACTGATGATGTGTCATGTAGCACCAATTTGGAGCCTTCCTATTTATATTTCCTCAACATTATCCTATTTCTTCAACTCAAAACCAGAGGTTCAGCCCTTTTGATCCAGGCTTCGCATTCAAGTCAGGATTCAAGTTCAAAAATACCCAGTTACAAGATTCATATTCCATCAAAACGTTAGTTAATACCTTTCAGATTAGCCTTTAGTCACGAAAAGCAATATCAGTTTTATCTATCCACTTATAATATACTACAAACGCGACAGACCGCTCGTTAGTCGCGTGCAAAACCAATAATAGCCCGTTGGTCACAATTCCTCCGGGAAATCATCCAACTAGCAGCGGTTTAGATGTAAACAAACAACTTACTGATGAATTAATATCAGCTGATCCAGTTACGTTTATTTCCGTGTTGCGTGTCTAGTAGGACAAGACTGTATTAGTAAATAATAGAGTACTACGTCTAGTGGCACTCCCAGTTGTCAAACGGCTATCTATGGTAGGTGGTGACCGTGTTATAGCCATCTCTCTCCATTTAAAGATTAGAATGGTATACATTGACGACTCTTTGATCTGGCAATTGCGTATTGGCCAAATTCAATTCATATGCAGGAAGTCTTTGATCAGCGGGGTTTCCGTCTATTGCAGTCAGAAAAACATTCACTGTGGGCCGTTCATCAACGATATTTATTAGGTTGTTTACGTTGTCACGTACTTAGATGAATTTTTCCATTTTTTTAAGCTTGGACTAACTTGAGAAATCCTTCATATTATGTTTGAAGGGATAATCTTTTCTGTCCAAATTTCAAGTTTATTTTATGTTTTTTAACCTTAAAGTGTCTCAAAGCTCCATACAGGACATAAAATTCACTTCACTGTTTCCATTTTTCTCTGTCTGAGGCTATTTAGTCCAAAAATAACTATTTAAAATTTAAGTCTGTCAGAGTATTGGTGCACTTAAAATGCATGAGATTCCAATGACACCTATTAATAATATTCTATGCACGCCAATTTTCTTGTTGTAACTCGATTCAAATCAAATCTGTGCCAAAATCTGTCATCCGTCTAACTGTTAGACACATTGGACACGTTTCGCCGCCTTTTCGAGTTGTCTCATCTCAGTTAATTATTCTTTGGATAAGGATCTCCTTATGGCCATGGCATCGTTACCTATGAGGTATGTGAGTCCTAGATTATCCTGAAGGAATCTTTCTATTATTTCTTTGTCTGTGGCATCTGTTGTTTGTGTATTGTTTTCTTTTGTGCCATTGATTGCACTTGCTAAATGTTTACTTGTTAATTTATACTCACTGGTATGCTGCATAGCATATCATGCTTCTTTTATTTTCGTTTTCTATTTTATTTTAATTTTATTGACACGTGTGGTGAAAGATTAATCTTTTTTTGGTGTTTTGTTCATCAGATTCTGGCTTTACAGTTTGTGTTTTTTAATAGACTTTCTTTTGTCCATTTTGGAGTAAAACTAAGTGCATCAACCGTCTCAGATCTTGTTTTTTGACGAATGAAGGTCGTGTTTTTCACACGAAACAATGACTTGCATTTCTTTATTTTTAATTGAATCATGTTTTTAAATACAGCGACAGAAATGAAATGTAAATAAAACTTATTACGCCTGTAAACCCATTTAAAATTCTCAAGCAATTTGAAGAGTAAACTTTATTCTGAACTGGTGTAAACAGAGACAAGTCCTTAATGAAGCTTGGAGAGGCATCTTCCGAAATAGCGAAAACCTTTTTTGGGTTGTAAAAATCATAAAACTTTCTGAAACCATCCGTCACTTTTGAAAAAGTTTTCTTGCATTTCATAGCCCAAATTTTGAGAAAGGTTTTAGGTTATTCCTTATTTATTCCGCAAGATAATATGACCCTTAGAAACCGAGCAACAAATGAAACCGGGGCGAACAGCTTGTGTACAATATTATGTACATCCTTCACATAAAAGCATAAGTAAACATGTAATAACTGCACTTAATGGATTCATCACGAATGTTTGTAATATTATTTAAACTGTAGCAAAATATTATTCCGTGCGAACCGCTGTTTGCACTTCTTATTATCGGATGGATAATGGTTTACATTAAATATATTTTCACACATTCCTATCGACTGAAAATTTTCCATTAATAAGCCAGCAATTACAATACGAATGATAGGTAATCGAGGTGAGAAAACCCACCTTTTAGTAGTATACCACATTATATAATTAGTAGATACTTCTCGGAAAAATTCCGGTCTATACAATTCGATTTATGTATAAGCTGTTAGAGAAGAATAGCCGATAATTTAATCAAATAACGAAAAGAGTCCAGCATTTGTTATGATGATCGTCTTGAACAAAGTACTAGACCGAGACATACATTATAAAGGATGCTAACCATCATGTGATACTAACCTACTGTCAATTTATATTGCCGCAGAGCGGAATGGAAGGAACTTCTGTGAAGTACAATTAACTTTATATCGATTATCTAGCTGCAACGACCTGCAGAAATTCTTGATAAAAATAATAACTTTAATTTAAGTCGTGTGTGTGCTCGAAACATACCTAGTTTTTTTTTTGCGTGCTAAAGTCATCAAATGAGTCCTCTCACCCCGTGCAGGGCGGGAGGGACTGTCAGACTTGTACTGACTAAAATCCACTGTGTCCTTCAATAGCCCTTTATGTTACGGGGTCACGGTGATGGAAATAAGACCCGCGACCCCGGCAGGCTTTGGTCGTCTGTGAGGGGACCCCATCATATTGCTGACGCGCCGTCGACCCGGGCATGGTCCATGGTCGGACAGCGAGTTGCCCTTTACTCGCTGTCCGCATGCACGCGCCTACGGTGGCTGGAGATCATATGCCGCAACATACCTACTTAGATATTTTATTATACCTAATCCTAAACACAAGAACTGGTAATTGGCTTTCTAGTGACTTTTAGCCCTTTTTTGTTTTGATTTTGTTAGCTGTAAGCCCTCCTTGAAATAAATAAATACCTAAAGTACGAAAATAGTTCTGAAATTGCACTGCTTAACTTTTTTGTCATACGAGCATGGTCTTAAGTTGATCCAGTTGGCATAAAGTGACACAGGACAAATAAGCAGTGTTCGAATAAGTTTAAAAAAAAAACTGTTAAGTTCTTTCACTTCGGTGCCTTATACATAACCTCTCTTGCATTTAATGTGATATGTCTAGTAACGTTTACAGATCCCAGTCTTAACATAAATAATCTAGTTCCACACTGCATTCATGTCAATTCTATCCAGTATAAGCTTGCTTTTATCAATTGTTAAGTAGGTACTGGAATGATGAAGTTGAGTTTTGGAAGGTCATTGAATGGTACAAGTCAATTATATCATTGACATTGTACTCAATTCTTCCATTAGACTCAAATCATCAGCTCCAGAAATAGAAATGGGTAACGAGCATCAATTTCTAATTGAGATCGGTAATGATTAAAGGCATATTGCACGTGTGTTGGATGTTTAAGCTTGAGTTGTGTGACAGCATAAGGGAGCTAGCTGCTTACAGTAATCTAAAAAGAATGTCAAATTCCTAGTTGAAAAATGAAGCTGAAAAAAGGAACAAAAATTAAACCCTTCGTTCGATCTCTACGTCGCACGCCAAGGAATTAAATTTAAATGTGAGCATGGTGTTAACTCACACATTTATAAAAAAGTGGCTTCTATAGTGGATTATCTTAGGGAGTGACCGACACTTATCTAAGCGAAATACATTGAGTCGAAAAGAAAAAGCAATAAACCTATGAATAAAAGCGAAAAGTCCGCCTGTGTACCAATTTGTACACAAAACGAATGACCCCATTCTTGGCCTTGGGGCAATTTTGCAAACACACAATTTATTGCGATCTCTTTAACATAAGAATATTCCTTGTCCACAGATTGTACGCGTCATGGTGCTATGACAATATGGCCACCACCACGATGGTAGTGTCACCGTTAGCCACGCAACCATCACCGAAAAACAAGAGGCGGTTATTCGCCGAAGCCAGGCAGAACAGTCTACAGAAGTTAAGCATCATTTTTGACCACGGAAATAAAAACGGTAAGTTAAGAAGAAAGATGGATGGCTTGTGTGAGCAGTAGGAAAGAAAGAGAAGTAAGTATATGATAGAATCGCGGTTGGTAGAGGAGAATGAGACAAAATACTTGTTGCGCCGACCCCAAATCATATGGGACGATGGCAGGAGAGAGGCCATGATGTAGAAAGGATCTCTTAAAATACTCATAAAACTATCGAACTTAACTGAATGAACCAAATAGCAAACATCCGACTAGAAACTCCGGAGTAATTGATATACCAACAGGGCCGCGCCGACCCCTTGCAGCGCCTGTGTGCAAAATCTACAGAGCGCCTGTGTGCAAAACCTACAGAGCGCCTGTGTGCAAAACCTATAAAGCGCCTTATAAGTAGTCGTCTTTTAAATTGTTTTATAAATTCAATTTTGAAATATTTTCATCACTTTTATCAATTTATCAGTTTCTCGCCATCTACTTATCGATACTCCAGTATTAAAATGTTGTAATGTGACAAAAGTAATTTCAACATTGGCGCTATGGTCACCCGGATTGTTATTAAAACTATTTCTATGATTAACAAAGGCATTCGACTTCCAGCAGACCACACTGAGCTTGCATAGTCCACTGATTTCCACAGAGAGGAGGTTTATGTCTTGCTTAAAACGCACTATCGCAAAGTGTCTTAGTACCTAAGTACAAATACACAATTCTATTGTATGGGACTCAACAGGTCGGTCCTGTCGCCCGATAACTTAGGTACATGAGGAATAGCGTAAGGGAAAACCCCTTACGCTATTCCTCATGTACTTATGTTATCGGGCAAAAGGACCGACGGCAAAGTGGGTAACCTTTTATAATTTAGGAAAGTTGTCACCATTTAAATATGGGAAAAAGCAATTTATAACTACGAGAATTATGAACGAAAAATCTATAGCCCCTCAACTGTATCACTAAAAGCGTAAATATTGAACTATAAACTAACGAATTTGTGAGACAGGGAGCGCCATCTAGTTATTTATTTCGAGGAACTCAACAAGTGGTACAGCAAAGAATAAACGAGAATACAAGTTTGCTTGTGAGAAACATGCAATTATTATTAAAGTGTATTTCTAAGTAAAGACATTATTTTGCTTCTTTTCTCACGAAACTGTCAGCTTTTCATTTTAAATCCTGTTCGAGGCATCAAAATAATTATTAAATACAGCGATTAAGCATGTTTGCAACTTTGTTTTAAAAAAAAGTTAATTTGTACCATAATATCCGGTAAATAAATAATTATGTCACCAAACAATATTATTTTTGCAGTTCGATGTGGCGCTGGTTGCAATGGGAAAACGAAAATTCGTATGCACTAAGTTTAGTTCCCAACAATGCCGCCAATTGGTTTGCCGCGCACCTGCTAGGACTCCATTTTGTAAAAAAAAAAATGCTTGCGAGTCCGACGAGGCAAAGGTGTGCATTTTTACAGCCGGCGTTTACGTTTGATTTGTTGTTTTTAAACGAACAAAGGGTTAGGACTTCATTTGTTGATGAACCAGTATCTATGTAAAGGCGCTTGCAGGTCAACCCACCGCAATCACTCAAATTTTACCAATCAAACATTAACAAGGTACGTAATAGGATAAGGTTGAAAATCTATTAAAGATATTTGACATATTGAGGTAGGTTGATGGGCTGGCGTCTTACATCGGCTACACATCAAGCTATACAAAACTAGTATTAGCTAATTGTTCATTGTGTTTAAAAATCGAACGAAGCGAGACCAAGACAAACTGGTTTTGTATAGATTTAATGTGTAGCCGTGTGTACATACCTACCCAGCAAGGAATTATGAAGGAAGTGATCCACAGTTTTCTCATAGTTCTCATAGAGTTAAATATCATCATAGCAGTTTTCCAAAAATAGTAGCAGTGGTTAGCGCCACTTTAATACAAGCCCAAAATCTTGGCTTGACCATCAAATCTACTATAATACTCAGCATAATTTGAAGGTTTCTATACGGTGTGCGTACATACAATAGATCTAAGTGCTTGATTATTTTTATTAATATCATATCTTACCAATGTAAAATACGTCTTTTCCACGTGATCCGGTGGCAAGGGCTCTACACATTCTGGCTCATCTATTATAACCTTAAGCTTTTTTGGTTTGCACTGTTTGGGTTCCTCAGGCTCACAGTCTTTTTTTCCGAACATTTTAAATTATTGCCGTTACCTAAAATAAGGTCTGTTTCAAAAATTATATCATGAAATTCTTGTTCAGTTGCTTGAATTTCTTGACAATTTGACAATGTTGACATTCGTTAAATTCAAGTTTTCAAAAATTCAATGCAGTATCCCGGAAAACGGAAGTACCTTAACGTCTTTATTACCGTTGTGTGTATTTTAAAGATGTTAAAAAAAACGAAACGATATCTAATGGTTTAGGATTCATTTATTTACGACAGAGTATTTAATAAGTAAAACATAAATATTTCCGAAATGAAAATTAATGTTTTGTTTGAACAAAATATTACACGAATTCATTGCGTCGGTAAAACAGGATTTAGATCTCTACAGTGCTACTAGATGGCAGCACCATAGGTAAATGAAATGCGCGCTTTTTCATGACTGTTTTTTTCTCTAACGTCCATTTTGACATTTAAAGTCACGGTGTTGCTACTTTGATAAAATTCTACCATCGGAATAGTTATGTGGATAAATCAGCGGATTGCTGTTTCAATCAAAATAATCACAAAATCTGTTAAATTGAACTATTTAATCGTTAAGTTAATATAGTTTGATTCAGTTTAAAAAAACACATTAAAGATGTAAAATTGATTTTCTTTTGGTAGTCGGTTTCTTTGTTTTTTATTTCATTTATTTTTTTTGCCATAGACTTCCGAAAGAAAAGTTATTTTACGATTACTATAATAGTTATACAGATAGTTTTCTAAGAGCAATAAGACATATGTGATAAAATAAATGAAATATTTCATTTGGGACTCCCAATTTTTGTCTGCTCACATCGTTTTATTCAACTGTATAAGTAAATCCCTTTGCATCCTCTTAAAAAAGCCTTACATAGAAGTGTTTCTTTATATTTTCATCCCTTATATGAGGACCCTTAGAGTTTACTCAATAGCGCAAGTGAAACAGAATTTTTAGATTCATTATGTTCATCATTATACCATGGGCGAATTTAGATGTATTAGTCATGTTTTCGTGGGATGCTAAAAACGATGTTGATCATAGTCATAGTCGATTAAAATTGACTGCCGAAAATAAAGCAAGATTATAAAATCTACCGCTGTTTTTGTAGTCGAGATTGATTTCAAAATATTTTATGTAGTTTATTAATAATGTTATATTTATTCTAATATGAGAAGCTCTTCTCATAATAATTTAATCAAACATTTATGACGCTAAAGTCGCTTTGTACGTTATTGAGTTTTGTTACAAGGCAAGGACATCCGAGAACGCAACTCAACGGTTCGTTCGTTATTTGCAGTAGCTGTTAGTAGAATTTGTAAGTGACGGTATGGCAACACTAAATTCTGCAGTAATTATTTGTGTGTATTTCTCAGCGCCATTACTTTTTACCGATGTAATGTTGAAATGATTCTAATCCGTTTTAATCGGCAAATCTGTGTGATGTTTTAGCAAAACACTGAAGTGATTGTGTACTAAAACTATCGAACTTCTTAAAGTTTTTGTGCTGGGCTTTGTCATGGCCGGTAAGTGGTGACTTTTTGCGCCCGCTAGTCAAGGGCGAAATCGGAATCGGGAATCGCAATAAGTCGAAGATGTTTTATCGTTCGAACTCCGACGGTAAATGCAATGTTATTGTCATTAGTTTGGTTTTTAGTATTTAGTGTTTACATCTTGTGACGATAGCTTGTTTGGATTAATGTTTGGTTATCATTACTTACGCCGATAGTTTTAACCTTTTGCTCTTTGAATTCACTATTGCTAGAGATGTAGATGTGAGGAAGTTCTCGCAACGGTCTTTCGGCGTCTGTTTTCGAGCAAAAAACGTCATTGTTACATAAAAAATGCGGGCAAGCAGGAATGTTTGCGAGAACATATGATTGTAATTCGTTGCGGTTGTGTATTTAGCGAAACGTATCGTAATATCGTTAGAACAGTATCTCGAGACATTATTACACGCCCAGGGGCTAATTTGTAATCAAGAAAACTCGTTAGTCCAATGAAGTTAAATTCAGGTAAGCGTTTTTTTGTAACTTACGTATTTTGCAAATTTTGGAGTTCAATAATCCGTTACTGTTACCCGTTATCAAGAATAGCCTTGTTGTTAAATAATTTGTTACAATATAGTCATTATTTTAGTGTTAAATTATTATAATTCTAAAAACTCTACCCTCTAAATATAATTTGGAACATGTAAATTCATAAAGTCAGATGTCCCTCTCTAATTTGCGTTTGAACAGCTGTGTGGGAAAGAGATGGTTAGATACTGCTTCTTAGTGAAACATACATCCAGAAGGTCACATTTCTCATTAATTTGCGATAACATTTATGAACAATATTGAGCACAAACAAAACATAGTATGAAAATAACCTAAAAATTACAGTTTTTTGTGCCTAATCATGGTAGCTACAGTTGTATCATCAAGCTATATTGAATCATTTTCTAAACTACTATTACTCGGCAGAAATTAACAGACAGATCATAAAGTTTTCTCTTGAACATAGATTCAGGTCATACTCACCATAGTTTTATTGGTCATAAACAGAGTTATAATAGTTGTTGTCTCCTAAAGATGGCAAAGGCAACAATTTTATAGGCAGAATGTGTTAAATTCTACAAGGAGGTCAAGTAAAAAGTTTCTAATTCTCTTGTATGATGATGGCTTGTGTTTCGTCTTTTGATGACAGATAGGTACCAATAACGGGAATAATATTGCACTAATGCTTTGCTGGCTATTATACAAATCTCTGGTTTTCCATCAGTATTATCAGTCTGAAGCAGTTCATTGCTGGACTTTGGCTTTGTCAATCACAATCAGTAACATCACTGCCTGTTGGAAACTCACATAAAGGCTATTTACTGTCTAATTAGGTAACTGTCTCTGGAACATTAGGGTTATACAAGGATCCCAGTGGATTATAGTCGGTACAAGTCTGACAGTCCCTCCTGCCCTGCCTTTATTTTGTCACTGTACAAGGAGACTACTAATCTTAACTTTTCTCTCTTCTTGCATTTCATACTTAATGATCTGTATTTGATATGGTTACTTCATTAGTAGGTATAACAATTTATAATAAGATCAGGAACTTTCCTCCTAATCACATCTTTGCACTTGACCCCTTTTCCTTGTAAGGTATGCACTAATATAACTTAGTTACCTTGTATTAAGTAGTGTATAGGATTAATGTATAAATTCATCAAGTATTGTGATGATTCTCTTGATAATTATTTACAAAATTGCAAATATGGAGCCTAATTGCTGTATGTACAGCTTTGCCTAACCCTTTTAAGATAGTGTTACCATTTTAAGTGTAGTCTTACCATGGGGTATCATATTACCCAGTTACTGGGTTGTGGATGTCTGACAGGCAGTTGCTCCATGTAAAATACTGATATCCAGCTGCATCTGGTTCAACTAGAAGCCGACCCCAATATAGTTTGGAACTAACTAGTAAGACTAGGTAGATGATGATGTGTAGTATGTTGATATTCTCAGTTCTCAAGAAAATTGTAAAGACTGAGATTACCAAATTCTAATAAATATTATAGTAAAACTTCAAAGGTATCCCAACCAAATATTTGTAGTATGTATTTGGTAACCATTTTATTCTTTTTAACCAACTTCTAAGTAGAAGGAGGTTTTCAATTTGATTACTCTTTAATACCTTCTCTCTCACTACTGGGAAAAGACTTCCCCATAGCCCTTTGCTAACACTACAGTTTAAATACAAATAATACAGTTTTGTCCCAGTAAACAGCTTTTATTCAGTAATAGAATGTCTTTGTTGCAAGTACAATCAACGGAACTACAAAAGAGGTCTTATAACATAATCTATGGACACAATACAACAAAATAAAAGAGTTCACTGTAACTAAAGGTAACAATATACCTCTATACATTGTGGTATCAGTTTCCTCATATATTGTCAACACAGACAAGGAAAATAGACAAAATGTTCAGATAAGCTAAAAACCTTAACGCAATGTGGCTCATTTACATAAAGATGATGATCGGTGATGAATACACAATCACTTTCTGCAACATATTATGTATTTTAACCATTGAGCTATACTACTATGTATAGAGACGACACTACATATCACCACTATGTCCCATCCAGAATGAGTGAGTGCGCACAGTTCATTTAATTGTTTGACAGCTCTGGCGTGCTCTAGGCGCGCGCACTCATCCTGGATGGGACACAGTGGTGATGCGTAGTGTGATCTCTATACATAGTAATAATAACTGAATGATTTTAACCTTTTTATGTACTTATATTTTATTCTAAGTCACATTTTCATTGTAGTTTATTTCCCTTCTCAAGACTGTTGCTTTTATGATTGATAATTCACATAGTATACAAATGAATAGTGTAAATTGCTAAATAAACTAACCAGATGTGTGTTTAGGCAAAATATGTTGGTCCTATAGGCCATTTAATGTAACAGATTTTCCCAAAATGATTGGAAATAAATAAAATGTTTGTAAGTACCTCCCATTCTTCCATCACAAATTAAAAGTTTTTAATTACATTCAATTAAGGACTGTACTGTCAAATAAGGAATTATGTGAAGGTTTCATCGTCAATTGCAGTAATTAATACTCATGAATGTGTTTATGTGACTAGTATCAATTTAAATGGGCGATCTGCCATTAACTAGCGACTGATTACGGCCAGTTGTAATCATAAAAACCGGTTTTGCATAAAGAAAATGTTTTAATGTTGGTTTTTGGTTATATCTTGTTGATGTAAAATAGTGAAGACGGATAGATCGATTATATTTATATGGAAGATTGTCTATTACAACCATTTTGATAACACAGAATAAAAAATATAATATTTGAGCCTGCTAGCCATATGGTTAGAACAGTGACTGAGTGATTGATTGCTGCTCTGGCCTGTATGTCGCGTGTGCGATTCCTGGATGGAACTAATATGTAACAAAAATATTTTTTTGAACTACAAGTAGTTTTTCCAGGTTTGTTTGTGTATCTGAGTTTATATTTTCGTAGTCTACCACAGTTAGAAGATGTTCCTTGTATAATTTTATTGTGCCAACTTTACTTTATTCCTCACTTCAAAAAAACCTTATGGGGGTAAAGGTACAGACACAATATAGCACTGCAGGTTTAAAACGGTATCTTAAAAATATTTCAAATTATTCATTATAGTGGCCGTTTAAGACCCTCTGCCCACAAATATAACTGAACAACATCAAAGCCAAACCTTAATTAATTGGGATGGAACGTGAGCTTCATGCCTTAAATTAACTACAGTCATAAAAATTAAGTTGTGTGAGGGGAAACGGTATTCGTTTCATTCTAGTTTTACAGGTACTGTGTGCTTGATGAGATGAATCATTTTAATATGAACAAATGAAGTATCAGTCATAGTTATCACCTATTTATGTGTCACGGTGAAATGCAAGAATGAGGCATGGGTTATCAATCTTTGTTCTAATGTAACTTTCATGTTACACTATTAGATTGTATTCTGGTTGTTTTGCATTAGTACTGGTATAATGACTGGGTATGGAAGAAGACAAATCAGTGGCAATTTTAGTTAATATTTAGTCCCTTCTCACTTTGTCAGCAAAACCAAGAAAGATGTCTTCATCCCCCAATACTGTTTTTTTAAGGGACTCATAGTGGTCAGTTAGACTCTTATATCCATATAAAGCCATGAATTTTTAGGAATTCCACTAGGGATCTCTATTGTATCATGGGTGCCTTTGCAAACATTAAAACTCACATACAGTGGCGATCAGACCCGGAATAACTACCTGTAGATCATACAAAATATTTGCTCCGGGCCGGAATCAACCCGCGACACGCAGCACACTAGTCCAATCACTCAGCCGCAAACTTGAATAACTCTGAATTCATGTAAATATTGTCGAAAAAACATGTTTTGGTTGACAAAACAAAGCTCAATGTCATCAGGTAGTGATCAATAAAACTGAGGCATTTATTATTAAATTTTCATGCCTACTACTGATAATGCGACGTGTGTACTTTTATCTATGATATTAAATGTTGATATCAAGGTAAATTAGTCTTGTCTGGATCATTTGAGTAAGCCAGTTTCATTGAAAGAGTCCGCAATAGCCCCTACCTTAGAAGAGGCTTTTATTCTAGTAAATGCCTGTGCTTGAGACATGGAAAACAAAATCCTATGATTTTTATCATCATCATCTTTCCCCTGCTTCTCCCAAAATCATAGGAATTCTTGGTTCTCAGGGTTTTCCAAGCAACCTAACAGTCGCAGTGCAGTTATAGGTTTATTATTGTGTCTGGGCGACCTACCTTGTTAAATATGGTGTCTAAAAAAATTGCTCAAAGATGGTCTCAAAGTCAAAGAATTACATGTTCTATTGGGTTCAATCTTCAACGCTTTTTCTTATTTCTGATGGGTTTTGTCTATAGCAAAATATCTTGGATTCACGCAAATTATTGCTGGTGAATGGTCCTTTCCTCTCCATCCATCACTTTTTTTTCTTTTTGGACCATTCCATTCTGGTTGGAGTGGAAGGGACTGTCAGACTTGTACTGATTAAAATCCATTGTGTTCATTCAGTATCCTTTTACATTCCAAAATACCCAGTTCAGACCCATGACAAATAACAACCCTTGAGTGAAAAATCTTGTTAACAGATGTGTTCCGAAAATAAGTTACAGATAATTAAGGAGATTCAAATACAATCCATTTCTCACAAAATTAATACATCACAAATGAATTATAAGCTACTTAAAATGACACAAGGAAAATGATGTATGCTCTAAGACTAAGACCTGTGCTAATTTGGCATCACCCCAACTATGGCAGGAGTAGTACTGATCTGGAATTTTAAGTGAAACCTGGCCTTGTTTGACATATTATTATCATTGTGTAAGTAGGTTGAGTGACAAAAGGAAAATCATTAATAAAAATTAAGATTATGAGATGTTTGAGTGTTAGTTTAGACACTTGTATAGACAATAAAACTGTTATTCCATTAGTTTTATGGATATCAAAAATTGTCTGTAATTTAAAAAACCATGATCATGATTTTTAGATAAGTTGCCCATTTGTTTGCTAGTTTAAAAAGATGAGCCTTAAAATTTTAAATATGCAAATGGAAAACACATACAATTATGATGTTATCTATAGGATATCATTCTAGAATCTTTTACTAAAACATGTTAAAAAGTAGACCAGTTACAAGCCTAGAAAACAAAAATACCTAACTGATGATAAGACAGTTTTACTAGCCAGCTACCTTTTCTATTGCAAACAGAATTTTATCTATTGATTACAAGATAAAATCTGTTGTGAAGCTAGCAGAATTGATAATATCAGGTCCTGCTTAGAAAAATTAGAGAGATAACAACATTATTTGTTTCATATTCATAACATGTAAATAGCAAAATTGCCCAATATGAAAAAAAAAGCAATTTTTTGCCTGCATAGAAGAGTCATCAAATAGTCCCTACCACTCTGAGTGGAACCGAGAGGAATCTCAGATTTGACTGACTAAAAAACACAGTGTTCCTTCAGATACCATTTGTGTTTAAGGGCCATGGTATCCTTCAAAAACAGTCCTGCAAAATTACCCATAGTCTGAAGTTAAGATTTTTAGATGAATATGAAAGGGAACAGTAGCGACTGTTGTCTTTTCTGCTTTCCCTTTCTTTCATGCGCAGAAAAATACTTAATTACTTATTATTTTAACACGAAACAAAAACAACTAAACATCTCATGCCTGAGCTAGTTACCACCCAACATTTATTTCAACTTAGTTATCCTTATCCATACTAAAGTTATAAACCTGAAGAGTTTATTTGGTTGAACGCGCTTATCTCTTGTTCAAATTCACAAATAATTTTTGATGTTGGATAACTCATTTATGGAGGGGGGGCTATAGACTATAGAACATGGGTGAAACCGCGAGGAACAACTATCCCAGATAATCTCGTCACCTGCCTTCCTATGGCCGTAACGAGGAAGACTGACGCGCGTACTGATATTAATATGTAAACAAACTTGACTATGTTTGCACTCTGATAACAGTATGCCTCTCAAACGACCTTGAACTTGCCGATGACCCGACCAAGTATCTTGATTTGAAACCGTTCCTATCAAGAAATTGATATAGAACTCAGTATGGCTTCGTGGAATCTTTGGTGAAGAAATTGATAGACTGTATTTGTATGGCTTCAAGTTTCGGCTTCAAGTTTTCAACCCTTCTCGTTTTTGTTGTCTTGGATGAAATCAATCTATTGATTTTTATCTTCCTGACCCTGAGATAGGCTAGTTCCTTTGTGTGGACCTTACTTTTCTATACATGACACATTTAAATGTTTTTTTGGACATGTTCACTTGTTTTAGGTACCGAATGAAGGTGATATGATTTTTCTTCTTTTTTTGGCTTTAATTTTTAGTGATCTAGTAATCTGGTTATTCTATAATATAAGCCTGGCAGCTTTATAATATTCCGCCCCTAAGACGACCCTCTGACCAAAATTCCTCCCCATAGTCTTGTACTGTGTGATCTGGAATACCACCATCATCAACTTTCCTCAACTGTTTTCGGGTCTTTTTTTATAGTCTAATCCAAAACGCCTAAATGCCGTCAGCAGGGCTATTGGCTAACCGGTGTGAAACTGGTGGCATAGTGGATACTTACTGGACATCTCTATTTTTATCGATAGTTATCCGGCTAAGTTGAGGAGTGCCTCTAGAGCGTTATAATAGTTGCTTAGAGGCGAATATTTAAATTGATCAGGTTCATTGAAATTTACCCTTTGACAGCTATTAAATGCGTTCTTTTGGTTGCGTTCCGATTGTCTAACATCAAATTTATATGAAATGGGTGGAAAGTGGCAACTTTTTAAAACACTGCTCATGAGCAGTGTTTTAGCTTAGCCACCGGTCTGTGCCGGGCCATTATTAAGTCTAATTTGTTTTGTTTATTAAGTTTAGGGGATTTTTGTTTGTGTTGAAGGATGGTAAAGACTAAAACGTAAACGAGATGTATAAATAACTGTTTAAAGTAAAATTAGTTGTGTGAGTACTATCATAGATAAATAAGATGGACTGATATGACTGTCAATGAATACTTATAACAGGAAAAATATATTTTCTTTAAAATCAGAAACCTCTTGGAGTGGGGACGGAACTATTTATCTTGTTTGGGTGTGTGGGAGAAATCCACATCCTTATGAGATACGGGAAAACTTTCTTAGGAACCTTTAGCTCTTTTTTGATTTTGAAAATTTTGGCGTTGTTATTTTTTTAGTCAAATGTGAATTTTCCATAAAAATGAGTGAAATTGACCAATTTTTTTTAAATGCCTTTCGACTCTGTTTCATGTAAGGATCATTTCATTGTATCGGAAGGAAAATGTCTGAACAACAGAAGTGGTTGAAATCTAATGAAATACTGACTACTACTTAAACGACTTTATGCTGTTAGAAGAAACATTTACTCGACTTTTAACAAACTTCTACTGTCCAGTTATTTTTCTGCACATACAATTATCGCATCCTTACATAAAAGTAAGTCAAACAGCATAATAAAAAATGGTATTTTTTTCGTTCATACAAGTTGTATGAAAAAATATATTTCTAAAGACCAACTCCCGCCGCCGTACCGATTATTTTTCCGATACAATGAAATGATCCTTACATGAAACAGAGTCGAGAGGCATTTAAAAAAAAATGTCAATTTCACTCATTTTTATGGAAAATACACATTTGACTAAAAAAATAACAACGCCAAAATTTTCAAAATCAAAAAAGAGCTAAAGGTTCCTAAGAAAGTTTTCCCGTATCTCATAAGGATGTGGATTTCTCCCACACACCCAAACAAGATAAATAGTTCCGTCCCCACTCCAAGAGGTTTCTGATTTTAAAGAAAATATATTTTTCCTGTTTTATGTATTCATTGACAGTCAGATCAGTCCATCTTATATATCTATGATAGTACTCACACAACTAATTTTACTTTAAACAGTTATTTATACATTTCGTTTACGTTTTAGTCTTTACCATCCTTCAACACAAACAAAAATCCCCTAAACTTAATAAACAAAACAAATTAGACTTAATAATGGCCCGGCACAGACCGGTGGCTAAGCTAAAACACTGCTCATGAGCAGTGTTTTAAAAAGTTGCCACTTTCCACCCATTTCATATAAATTTGATGTGAGACAATCGGAACGCAACCAAAAGAACGCATTTAATAGCTGTCAAAGGGTAAATTTCAATGAACCTGCAGGGCTATTGGCTAACTGGTGTGAAACTGGTGGCATAGTGGATACTTACTGGACATCTCTATTTTTATCGATTGTTATCCGGCTAAGTTAAGGAGTGCCTCTAGAGCGTTATAATAGTTGCTTAGAGGCGAATATTTAAATTGATCAGGTTCATTGAAATTTACCCTTTGACAGCTATTAAATGCGTTCTTTTGGTTGCGTTCCGATTGTCTAACATCAAATTTATATGAAATGGGTGGAAAGTGGCAACTTTTTAAAACACTGCTCATGAGCAGTGTTTTAGCTTAGCCACCGGTCTGTGCCGGGCCATTATTAAGTCTAATTTGTTTTGTTTATTAAGTTTCGGGGATTTTTGTTTGTGTTGAAGGATTGTAAAGACTAAAACGTAAACGAGATGTATAAATAACTGTTTAAAGTAAAATTAGTTGTGTGAGTACTATCATAGATATATAAGATGGACTGATCTGACTGTCAATGAATACATAAAACAGGAAAAACATATTTTATTTAAAATCAGAAACCTCTTGGAGTGGGGACAGAACTATTTATCTTGTTTGGGTGTGTGGGAGAAATCCACATCCATAAGAGATACGGGAAAACTTTCTTAGGAACCTTTAGCTCTTTTTTGATTTTGAAATTTTGGCGTTGTTATTTTTTTAGTCAAATGTGAATTTTCCATAAAAATGAGTGAAATTGACCAATTTTTTTTAAATGCCTTTCGACTCTGTTTCATGTAAGGATCATTTCATTGTATCGGAAGGAAAATGTCTGAACAACAGAAGTGGTTCAAATCTAATGAAATACTGACTACTACTTAAACGACTTCTACTGTCCAGATATTTTTCTGCACATACAATTATCGCATCCTTACATAAAAGTAAGTCAAACAGCATAATAAAAAAATGGTATTTTTTTCGTTCATACAATTTGTATGAAAAAATATATTTCTAAATTTGACCAACTCCCGCCGTACCGATTATTTTTTCCGATACAATGAAATGATCCTTACATGAAACAGAGTCGAAAGGCATTTAAAAAAAAATTGACAATTTCACTCATTTTTATGGAAAATACACATTTGACTAAAAAAATAACAACGCCAAAATTTCAAAATCAAAAAAGAGCTAAAGGTTCCTAAGAAAGTTTTCCCGTATCTCTTATGGATGTGGATTTCTCCCACACACCCAAACAAGATAAATAGTTCCGTCCCCACTCCAAGAGGTTTCTGATTTTAAATAAAATATGTTTTCCCTGTTTTATGTATTCATTGACAGTCAGATCAGTCCATCTTATATATCTATGATAGTACTCACACAACTAATTTTACTTTAAACAGTTATTTATACATCTCGTTTACGTTTTAGTCTTTACAATCCTTCAACACAAACAAAAATCCCCGAAACTTAATAAACAAAACAAATTAGACTTAATAATGGCCCGGCACAGACCGGTGGCTAAGCTAAAACACTGCTCATGAGCAGTGTTTTAAAAAGTTGCCACTTTCCACCCATTTCATATAAATTTGATGTTAGACAATCGGAACGCAACCAAAAGAACGCATTTAATAGCTGTCAAAGGGTAAATTTCAATGAACCTGATCAATTTAAATATTCGCCTCTAAGCAACTATTATAACGCTCTAGAGGCACTCCTTAACTTAGCCGGATAACAATCGATAAAAATAGAGATGTCCAGTAAGTATCCACTATGCCACCAGTTTCACACCAGTTAGCCAATAGCCCTGCTGATCTCGGAACTTCGCAATAATACCAGCTTGCTCAATGTCTTATCATACCTGTGTACATTTTCAAGATTGTTGTGGTACCTTCCCCATCCTGACAATAAAGAACCGAGTAGGTATGAAGGTACCTGCAACAATTTTAGGCATTGAATATTAATTTTAGACAAGCTAACATTCTAATTTTAGGGTCCTAACAACCCTTTGAAAATTTCTGCTGGCTCATCAATTTTTCACATTTAGCCAACTCAGCCATAAGACATATTGGAAAGTCTACTAAAACTTCCATCCGTCGTTTTATGTCAAAGCTAAATTGTGGCGACAAAATTTTCGTCTATAGGTATATCATTGGATCGTCTACAAATCGAGACAGCCAGTCGATAACTTTGGCGGCTTCTGCGTCACCAACTTCGTCACTTATCGAGTGAGTGACGTTGGTTTTGGAAGGTTAAGTGTTTACTCAGCCACCCTTTTGTATTAGATATGAATTCAAATTAGGGTAAAAGCTGGCCTTTGACTAAAGGGGTTAGACAAACAAGCGCCCAGAATAAAGAATACTTCGATAAACACTTATGGATAAATAAAGCATTTATTTTGCTGGACAGCCAGCCAGCCATGATGTTTAAATGTAAGCGAAAATGCAAAACAACAGGTTCTAGAATGTAATTTGCGCCCCACAGTAAAAAATATCGGCAGTTTTTCCCAGTATTTCTATAGAAGAACTATCTTCGCGGCAGACACGCAACTGCCAGTACTAATTATCATTGCAACGCTATTTATATCTTTCAATTACGTACTACACATGTACAAGGTGCTTCCTCTAATTGTTACGCGTCAAGCCTTGTGGGCCCATTGTCTAAAACTACCCTAACAAAGCCTCAAAAGAAAGGTGTAATGTTACCAAACCACTGTCGCCATTCACGGGTATAACGTTACTGTTCTGCGTTCAAAAAACAGGTTCCAAAATCAAACTTTTCCGCCATTTACGGTCAGGACATGTCACAGGACTGTACTGTTTAACGTTTTTATTTCTTAAATTAGTAAAATGCGTGGTTATTTACTTTTTTGTAAGCTTATTTAGTGTAGAGATGTTGAAAAAGAAGGAAGTACCGTGGTATTCCAATCATCGGATCAGGATCCAGGATAATTTCGCCAATTGGAGACATCATTCGTGTCGGGTGCACTGGAACACGACTTGTGATTGTACGTACATTTGATAAATGGGTCAATTTTCAATCGTTTCATTGCCGTTCACGTATAATTGGTCGGCGCCAGATATATTTTTATATCTGCTGGAGGCAGGTCAATCTATTATAAAATATTAATTCTCGGCTCGTATAAATTACTTGAAAACTGCTGATGTAAGACTGATTTATTTATAAAAGTTTGTATAAAAATAATGTTATCGGAAAAAGCTACAAAATGATGTAACGTCCGTCCAAATTCATGCTTGAATTTTAATCGTATTGAAAGACCATTGAGAGAACAATTAATTATTTACTTTAAGATAACTTAGTTTAGTTTATATGGATAATTCAGATTTTTTTAATAACTTTACTAAACTATTGATAACAACGGAATGATAATATTTTTTTTACGCTCGCTATCTTGACATAACGTTTGTTTCTCTACTGTATAATACATTGCATTTACGACTTTATTAGCTCCTTGTTTACTAACATTTTCCTTCTGTAATATTAATTTGTATGTTGACTAACTATTTTTTGTGTGTTTTCTTCTTTTTTTGACACCTTTGTGTTTCTGAAGAGTTTTGCCTCTTCTTTCCAGTTAGAACTGGAAGTGTGATTGTTTTCGGTCTAACTTTTGACGTTAAGGAGTGTTGGTTCATAATCTAACAAAACAAAAAAGTAATTGTTAAAAAACTGTCCAAAAATATTTGGCAAGAACCGGCTCTAACCTGGTTTCACTCGTGTCCCAAATATCGAGATCACTCCAGCTAGGGCAAAACTATGATCAGCCTCAAACGTCGTTGCTGCAAAACAGGCCTCCATTTTGTAAAAAAAAAAATAGTTTAATCAAGAGAAATGAGAACACTATCCACCACGCCACTTTTAGTTACATTGTCACATTGACAATGGACCTACAATCGGAACTTAACAATTCGAGATGTTTCTGAATAAAGACCTAAAAAATCACACATAAGTATTGAAGTCAACAAAATTCAATATCGGGTTAAAATTGAAATTATTGATTACAATCGACGTTGAAATGTCGCTTAGCTACTAAACTGTGATGTTAGGAAACCATACAAAATTAGGTTGAGCCAAATTTTACATAGACGATGTTTTGTGGAGCGAGGCAAATATCATTTAGTACCTACTTTATTCCTTACCTTAATCTTGCCTCGGAAAGTATGTTCTGCCGTTTTGGTTTCGGCTGTCATTTCTAGTTCAGATACTAATTACTGTTTGTCTGAAGCTGAAAAGTCCGACAACTAGTCTTACCAAGAGGTATCGCATTACCCAATCACATAGGCAGTCGCTCCATGTAAAGTACTGATATTCACTTGCCTCCGGTTCGGCTGGAAGCCGTCCCCGATATAGTTGGGAAAAGGCTAGGCAGATGATGATGACTTTAATCCTACCTTGGAGTAAGTTATTATAAAATTGGTAGGTTTAATAGTATTGCCTAAAAAGCATATTAACGTCTAACATAGATAATTTTGTCATCTAGTCGCTAAAATTTCGTTTCAAACTGGATTAAATTGCGCAATATTGTTTTTAATCCGATGTTTTAGAACTAAAACCGGTTTTGACTCTTATAAGTCACAATGTTGAGCTTTATAAGACTCACATGTATCTAAAACAAGGTTAAACGAATAAATTAATATTTCGCCAGTTTTGATTTGATATGGGAATGTCGAAATATCCTTACTCAGTCACAAAGCATCCATACAATCTAGTACCCAAACGAAACGTCAAAGTGGACACAGAAGTATTTTTTCTACCTGAATGATTCTCGGGATATTTGCAATACGTTCCATCGTTCAAACCATTTTCCCAAATAAAATTGAGGCTTTGAAAATGAGGCACAATATCACCAATATTTTTTGGCACAAGCCGTTCTTCTGAAGTCTGCAGGTAAAACTGTCGAATCCTTCGCGGATCAAAATGGTCCTATAAGCATGGGCTAACGATTGGTTAGAATAATGTCATTTCAAGTTTTCATAGTATTACATTCCAGTTACCTTAACTTCACTGATATTGCCCAAGGTGATTCTTATAAATCTTGGAATGAGGAATAGTAGTAGGTATCTAATGTATCCGTTGTGAGATATAATAGCCGCAGATATTGAATACCCATGCCCATGAGCCAGGAAACATAGAAAACTTGTCTTTAAACCCTGAAAATATCCAAATTGAGGAGTACGTTAACATGTTCGCGTTTTGGGGCATTTAACATAACAGCTCAGCGGTTGAACTTAACGCCTTGATGCAAACCAGCATATCGAATCATAAGTTCTTATTTACCCGATACATTTTCCAGGCAATGGTGGCGAGACGACATGGTGTTTCAGCCAGGTGAAGGGCACCTTGGAGGACGACGTCACGGAAGCTGACCTCATATCCTGCGTGGAGTTCAACCATGACGGAGAACTGCTCGCTACTGGAGACAAGGGAGGCAGGGTTGTTATATTTCAGGTTAGTTTCATTATTTTTATTATGCTTGGTTTATGGCAGGGCGGGATGGCCTTTCGATTAAAGCACAGTTGATATTGATGATTTTATGGAATGCCCTCTCAAGTGCCTCAAGGATCCTTTTTTGGGATGTAAAAATAATCAAATGAGGCCTACCGCTCTGGGTAGCGAGGGTCTGTCAGAATCTTACTGAAAAACCATCCTGCTCCTTCAAATACCCTTTAAAGTTATTATGACCTTATAATATAGTGCCGCAGTGCCTTTTAAGTCATTCCACTAGTGCCCTTTTAAGACAGTTCCGCAACCCCGGCAGGGTACAACAGATCCTAAGGTCGTACGTAGTTTTTTCATATGGGAGTCGCGTCTGTTTTAGAAGACACCCTAAGGATCTATACCTATCTGAAAACGCTTCAATAGGACTGGTTCATAATATCATGCATATAATACTTCCTGTCTTAAAATAATAGAGATTAAGAGCCATAGGTGCTGACGGCATTATATTCCACCCGACACTCGGATATAACGTAGAAGAAATTCTAACAAAGAATTCTCGAACAAATAAACTACACCCACGAGGCGTCGTATCAATGCGACGTTAATTTGATACGAGCACGTCACGTGTGACGATAGTGCGACGTCGATTCGACGTCAAGTAGCACCTGATGAGAATTCGCCTTATGAATCATACGATTCCGTTGTTGGTTTGTCGCGTCAGTGCATTTCCAACCTGTTGATGTAGCCAAATACTTCTACTCCCTATTGATTTGAACATTGACGAAAATTTTTATAGGATTTATATGAGACAAAAAATATGACAAAAATATCTAAACTGTATTCCCAAATTGCAGAAAGCAATATTCATCAAAACAAAAATGCCAGCAATTTTCCCTTTCATTGCCGATATTGTCTAAGCAGGGTACCGCGGTTCTGGAATAGGGCACGTGAAGGAACAGTGTGTTTTTAGTCATTAGATTCGGTCAGTCCCTTTTGCTCCATACCTAGCGGGAGAACTCATTTGATGACAAATATGGGAGGTAACAGTAACAATAACAGTAACAAATTGCGCAAACATAACCATTGTTTTTGGTTGAATTTTATAATATTTTTATTTTATTTCAAAATAGTTTGACCTCGTAGGACATTTTGAGATTTAGCTATGGACACGCCATCTCTCGTGTTAGCTGACCTTTTTTATTTCGAAAAACCCTTGCTCTAGCCTAGTTCTAGACATACGAATTGCATTTCAGCTACATTCCTATTGCAATTGGATATGGATATCACTATTAGTACGTCTGCGATAATACTGTAAATCAACCCAGGTGTTCAGTTGGCATGCAGTTCCAACGACTGGGCACTGATAGCAATATATCTTGGCAGTTATAAAGCAGGTCAAATGCAGTTGAACTAACTTGGACCGCGCAGCTATCTTGCAGTCAGTGCTCAGTTTTGTTACAGTCCATCTGTCTAGAGCCAGTAGGTTATATTAGTAAACTGTACCTAAAAATCACCATTTCCATTCCAGAGGGACCCAGCTTCAAAGCAATGCGTACCGAAAAAGGGAGAGTACAACGTGTACTCCACATTCCAATCACATGAACCAGAATTCGACTACCTGAAGTCCTTAGAGATCGAGGAGAAGATTAACAAGATACGGTGGCTCAAGAGAAAGAACCAAGCCCACTTCCTCCTCTCCACTAATGACAAGACCATCAAATTGTGGAAGGTTAGTCTTGTATGTATTCCAGCTTTTTATTATTTTTATTCTTTAGTTTTAAGGCTTTTTTCCCTTAGTCTTTTGCCTGCCATGGCTGATTTAATCATCCCCTATTCAACCAGGGGGTCTAAAAAGTCCAGTTTAGCAACTTCATAATATGCATTGCAATAAAATTCGTAACATGGAATTCTATACTTAGCCAGATACCGCATGTCGCTGCTAGTACGGATTTTTGACGGTAAATTGGATCGTGTATGTCTGACATAAAGTGAGAAATCGGTTGTGGCGGTCAAAAGATTGAACAATATATTGCATAGCGAATTTATTACTGTGGGTATACTTGCCATAGTTACTTGACTGTTGGGTTCGATTCCCATGTTGGTTTGTAAAAGTAATTGCCATAAATTATTGTCGAAAATACGTTCGTGAACGTCCGACTTTCAACATAATTTTGGGGGTTCCTTACCTTCTCTCCAGGGAACCTTCCCTCTAGGGAGACGCTATAAGATGGGTGACTAAGTTGTGATCACAAAAGCACGGCTTGAGCAGTGGCTAAACGATCGTCTGAAGAGTGCTGCAGGTTTGATTCCCGCACGAAATACATGTGTATGGTTTATAGGGAGTTTTTAGAAGTCTAGCTGGTTGTGTATGTGACTAAGTGCCCCAAAAGAGGACAAATATAAACCTAATTTACACGATAATTTAGCCTCATTCCCTATACTTAATAAACGGCCAAGGTCCTCTAAAAAATTGGCCATATAATTGGTTGCAAACATTCCACACATTATGATCACGGTACATTATGATCTTACGATCTCCGAACTCGTTTACGATCATGTGCCTAACGTTATTGACTATCGACATTTGACGTCATTCGATACGAATCTAATGTGTCCAGTATGCATTGTTTCCAACGTTTATAGGTATATTTTTATAGCCTTTGTTTACCTGTTGATTGAGCTAGAATATTGGACTGCAACTAGTGATATTTTACGTTTCATATTGACTGAAATCCGCCTCGTTGAGCGCTTTCTATTAGACGATAACGACACGATATCGCCGGGATTGGTAGTTTCATACATTTGTAAGTAAAATGAGTGAGAGAGGATGATATACCAGTGTCGTGTTGTTTCAAAGTGCCTTTTGGTTTAGGATTTCGAAAGAATTTTGCCATAAAAAGTCGCGTTTTGCTTCAGTGCAAAAACCTTGTTGAGTTACCTTTCAAACTGCTAACAGAAATGGTCTGAATTAAACAGAAGAATTTCTAATTAACAAAAATAATTTATAAATACTTACCTAATAGTAGCATGTAAGATACTAAATTACTCAGGCTCTCAATATCAGGGAATTCAAAATCTTAACTATTTATTTAACCTAACACAGAAAATTGACCGATGGTAGGAAAGGTCGGTGGCCTTTATTCAGCTGTGAGACAATCTGCTAGCTATAATAAATCTCGCTGGTTTAGTCCAAACTCGACGACTGCCCATGAGGTCCTGGAAACCAATCCCAAATCGGGCAAAATGAATTTCTCAGTACTAAGTTACAGTACCTGGATTTATATCCAGTTGTTGCTGGTAACAGGTTCGGCTCCCTCATAAGACGTAACTGACGATATGTGGGTGTACCATTTTGTGTGGTATTATTTAGACATAATTATACATATTATCAGCCTATTGCCGTCTACTGCTGGACCTAAGACAAAACAAGACAAAAACTTAGTCATAGTGTAGTAACATTGTGGCCATCATTACTTGACCCAGCTATTCTGCTGTATATTAGGATGGGTTATGACTGTACATCTTTTCTTTACCGTTTACTAATTCCTTACCTTTTGTTCTAGGCCCCACGTCCCACCAACGACAGAGACAACACATACTAATGCTCCAACATTTGCAGGTGTCGGAGCGCGACAAGCGTGTGACGGGCTACAACACGCGCGAGGAGGGCGGCCGGCCACGTGACCCGGCGCGCATCACTCAGTTGAGAGTGCCCACCGTGCGGCCCGCAGAGCTCATGGTGGAGGCGTCTCCTAGGTAAATAACATAGTATTTTTCTACCCATTTCTGTGATAGAGTTTGTAAGGCTTAGGTAGGTTAGCATAGCAAGATGATTTCCGGCCACCGTAGGTATGCGGTCGGCGATTAAAGTGCGACTCGCTGTCCGATCATTGACCATGCCATGACAGCGCGTCGTGTTACACGCGTGCCTCAAAGAGCTGTCAGCACAGATATCGCGACAACCCAGATAATAAAATTAGACAATGTCTAAGATATTTCCCAATGTTCCTGATAAAGAATTGGGTTTTTGTAAAACTGCAAGCTGTCGCCAAACTTTTAAACATTGCCATAGTTTATATAGAACCTCAAAGTTCTTTTTGGTTAGGTACCTTTAAATCCTGCAAGCAGAAATAATAGCCCCAATATGCAGTCTTTTTGGCTGTCTGTTTGAAAAGCATAGCATAAGCCTAATAGGCATACAACCACTGTCACTAGGCCACTATTACCTCCACAGTGGGAGACATTTTTAGCTGCCAATCCTGCACGACTCTCCGTATCGCTGTTTCTTGGCACACTCATTGGTTTATACTTCTGTTCCCGCCACTTCGAGCACACGCTTGTTGTAGCGATTCGCTCGTAGAAAACCGTTATCAATATGAGCAGCTTCTCGTAGAGTGCTTCAAACATTTCTAATTTTGATCTTATAGCTCGCCACTCATTGTTAAGCTACCGCACACAGCAGCAAGATGGTGAACGGGCCGTAAATACTAACTACTGCTTTTTTTTTAATGGGAAAAGAGCTTACTTTTTGCGTGTATACAACCCCACTTAAAACCAGTTATCATCATATTACAAACGAGAGCTTTAATATCAAAACGCAGTGTTTGTCCCGCGATAAGCAACGACGATCTAATTTAATTAATATTCCGACATATTTACCTTAACACTTGTGTTCAGGCGTTAGATTATAAGTATTACTAGCTGTTGCCAGCGGCTTCAGCCGCTACAACTCAAAAATTATCCCACGGGAAAATAAAATCGGGATAAAAACTATCCTATGTGCTAATCCAGGTTATAAACTATCTGTGTACCAAATTTCAGTCAAATCCGTTCAGTGGTTTTTGCGTGAAAGAGTAACAAACATCCATCCACACATACAAACTTTCACGTTTATAATATTAGTAGGATGACATGTTTTTTAATATACCTTTTATCTGACAGCCAGTTCCATAAGCTTTGGTTATCTGTGGGGATAAGTAGGGTAACGGTAGCTGGATTTTTTATTATGGGTTTTGGGGAAAGATCAGGTTTAAATGGCTTAGTGATATTGCTTTGTTTTATTACAAAAAAAACCCTTGTCAATAGATAAAGTCACTTTTAAAAGGGTCAGGTTAGCCCATAAGCTCCAAATGTGAACAAAACTAGATTTCAGGTTGATATTGTGAATTAATAACAGAATACCTGATTTTTTTAAATAGTTCCCCAACCTTTGTTTTATTTTTTGGGGTTGCAAAATCATGAAATGAGTCCTTCGCTTTGGATGGAGCGGGGACTGTTAGGCTCGTACTGGCCACAAGCCACCCTGTTTCTTCAGTTGCCCTTACCTTTTCTGGGCCGTGGTTCCTTACTTAGACAGTTCCGCGACGTACTTGGCACGCCTCTATCTTACACCATTTACCCTACAGCTGATGACCCTATGGTTCCGTAGATTAGGATTGAGATACAATATTACTGACTGGTCTGTTGGTCTAGTGGTTAGTGACCCTGACTGCTATGCCGGGGGTCGTGGGTTCGATTCCCACCCAGGACAAATGTTTGTGTGATGAGCATGATCATTTGTTCTGATAAGTATGTATTTAGAAATATATAAGTATGTTTATCAGTTGCTAGTACCCATAACACAAGCTCTGCTTAGCTTGGGACTAGGTGGCGTTGTGTGATAGTTGTGGAATATTATTATTATTAATTTCGGGCGTAAATTCATACCTCGCCTTTCTGAAATTAGAAGAACTATCCTACTTGATGTTTGAAGTACATAGTTTGCTGATTAGCACTTGCTCAAGGAAACAGATTTTCAGCTTAGTAGCTGAAATGAATAACGATACCGCATGAATCGTGATTATTTAATTATAGGAAACTCTCCTATGTGCTAATCTCAATAGTCAATCTGTTTATGTATGTACTATGAACACGCAAAGGTGATCTTTAAACCTATTACGAGATATTACCAAGCATGATTTTATTCTGCCTATCATATCTATCTATACAGGGTGAATTTTTCAACTGGGCGTGGATGGCTATTTTCGAAACTATGAGGAATATCGAAAAACATCCGGCGGGATTGTCTGTTTGGTGTATAGTATCTTATTCGACAAAGGACTGTTTTGTTTTTTCTTCTGATATCATGTTTCTATATTTTTGTATTTACTTCCTAAACAAAAACTTTATCTTGTCAACAGGAGGATATTCGCGAACGCTCACACGTACCACATAAACTCCATATCGTTGAACTCTGATCAGGAGACCTACCTCTCCGCTGACGACCTCCGCATAAATCTGTGGCACCTCGAGATCACGGACCAGAGCTTCAACATTGTTGATATTAAACCTGCCAATATGGAGGAGCTTACAGAGGTATGTACACTTTGATTTTCAAACTTTATTACGATCACGCGGGCATGTGGACGGCGAGTAATGGGCGACTCGCTGTCCGAGTAATGGACCATGCCCGGGTCGACTGCGCTTCTTGTGTTACGCGCGCCTCAATGAGCTATCAGCATTATGACGGGACTCCACTTAGTTTTGCCGAACAGACAGGCAAAAGCCTGCCGAGGTCGTGAGACTATCGAATAACCATAGCCCCGGAACGTAAAAGGCTATTGAAGGACACCTTGGATTTTAGTTAGTACAAGTTTGACAGTCCTTGTCCTGCCCTGAGTGGGAGGACTTGTAATAAATAAAAGGTAAAACTGTCGATGCTAAAGTTATACTAAGGACCTTAATGGCATCCCCATCGCATAATATTTTTTTTTTGAATCGATTGGCTACCCACACGCCACATTTGCCTGGCTTCTATCACTATGCAAGATCATCTGTTACATAAATTGATACATAGACGTATTAATTAGTTTAGCTACACCAAGAAGTTCCAATAAATCTTGACTTACATAAACAAATCGATAAATAAATAAACACAAGTTTATCAGACTTATAGTGATAAGACACGAGTATGATAACGATATCGGGAACTGTAATCAGTGTAGTTGAGTTATACGATAATGTTTTGAAGGAATCGTGTTGTCATATGAATCATTTTGAAAATGTCACCTGTTGGACAACAGTTGGAAAATGTCACCTGAATAAAGTCCTCCATAGCCAAATATCGTTACGAACACTTTCACAATAATTGCTCCGCGAGAATACTAGTAGACTAATTCTTTTCGATCTAATATCGGCCGATTAATGAAGAAATCTGTCAAAATTAAGAAACAGTTTCATAATATCCCATCCCATTAGGTTTTTTCGTTCTTCTATTTATATTCTTCGTATTATATGTTATGTAGAATGATCGGAAAAGTTTCTTTTATTCTGAAAATTTCGCTTTTCAAAAGGGTTCCGCCACTAAAAACGTTTGAGAACCGCGGCTCTAGTCGGTAGTCCTGAAAAATGTGTTTCTTCATGAAGATGTCAGTCAGCTTGGCAAAGAGCTCACTAGAACGCTCGAAAGCCGACCTCGAACTGGAAGAAGCAGCGTAGGCAGGCGTCCGACTCGGTCAGGTTCGAGGGACTATTTCTTAAACGTAGACCTTTTTTATCATTGTAAAATCATCAAATCAGTTCTCCCTTCCTGGGCAGGGCAGGAGGGACTGTCAGACTTGTACTAACTGATATCCACGTTCTCGTTCAATATCCCTTTACGTTCCTTGGTCACGGTAATTCGTTAGCGGGGCTAACCCGGCAGGCTTTGGTCGTCTAAGGCCCGTCAATTTGCTGACATTCTTTGAGGCGCGCATGGAACATAAAGCAATGTCGAACCTAATGGTGGTCCCAGAACAAAAGGGCAACGGAATGATGATTTTATTCCACGTTTTTATACACTCACTTTTCTTTTTTGTTTGTTTTATTAGTAAGAGTTTCAAAGTACCTTCTGTTCCACCAGGGAGGACATATTTTTATCAAAATGAATGTTATTATAAAGTTTTTTTATTAATATAATGTTTTTATATTGTTTCAGGTCATAACCGCGGCGGAGTTTCATCCGACTGAATGCAATCTCTTTGTCTATTCTAGTAGTAAGGGTGAGTACAACAATAGTAAATATATAACAAAAACATTCGAAAGTGTGGCGTAGTTGGGCGAAACCGATTCTTAGGCCCTGTGCTCGTACCTCATGGGGCCTCGTACGCAGTAGAAGTTCTAAGCCAAAAAATATATCATTGGTTACATCGGCGATCACAAGTCCCAGTTAATAAAAAAAAGAGGCTTCGTAAAGTAGTTGGGTCTAATAATTCTCAGATTTACAGAGTAAACTTGAACTAAGTCTAATCTAACTCTAGATCTCAGCTACAGTCGGAAGCCAACATCTCTTCTGACTACAAGCGATATTAAAAGATTACCCATGGCGCGATCCGTGCGATATATAATTCCTATTAACTAAAAATGAAAATCGTCCTTGCTACTACAATATAATGATGCAATTCGATTGACTTGACGTCGTCGTGGCGAACTTGAAAACACGTTTTATTTCATAATGTCATAGTGGTAAGAATGATTTTCATTTGTAGTTGGAATCGGTCGAATTGCGTCGCATCGCGTCATCAGTCCATCTCCGTCAAACGATACTAACCCTTATTCCCTTTTGTCATTCAAGCGATTCTAATCCGTATGTGTATGGCCATAGGTACAATAAGGCTGTGCGACATGCGCGCGGCCGCTCTGTGCGACCGACACGCCAAGTTGTTCGAGGAGCCCGAGGACCCGCACGCAAGGTCCTTCTTCTCAGAGATCATATCCTCCATCAGCGATGTTAAGCTTAGTAATTCTGGAAGGTAAGTCCTACTAATTGAAGTATTCTTAATATTCTGTCGTCTCATGACTTGAGAGAGATAGTTAAAAGGTTATGGAATGGAAAGATAGATTCATAAAATAATCTTTATTGCACACCAAAAAGATACACAGTTTTTTACAATAACATATTGTATGATCAGTAGATTAATTCCATCTCCGACCCTTGCAAAAGTCAGCCCTCGATGCTGAACCTTTAGTTTTGAATCAGCCGTTTAATAATGATTTCATTCAGATCTAGCCTGTCCCTTGCTGTCAACGACGATATATTACTAGACTCCTAATAACAGGCGACCGATGTCTGTCAACACATTAGGCAAAAAAGTCTTATATGCGTCTTATTTCGACCACTCCTGTGAGCTGTAAACATACCTTGAGACAGAACAGACCTTGAGGTAGCCAATCTCAACGCAGTACCCCGTCCCCCTCGCTTACGTAGTACCTCAGCGAGTTGACAGAATAGTTGTTGTTCCTTAGATCGTGCATGCGGAGTCTAGTAATATATCGTCGTTGCATGCTGTCCTCCCCAGTGACTCCCCTTAGCGTGTGGTCCACGTATTAGTTAAATTGCTCTGGTTGTAGGCCTTAGAGTCATTTAAGGCATCCACAGAAGTCCAGTTAAGCAGTTCACAATCTCCTCTAGGTAGACCTGCGAGATCCAATCATAAAAAATGGAGATCAATTATTAGTGCCAAGAAGAATAAAAATTATAGTTTACATAGATAGAGCTTTGTGCTTTTTCATCTACAATTTGCAAATGGGTCGAGTTATTCATCAGCAATTGGGTAAAGATGTGATTAAAAATATTACTCAGTTTATATGTATTGGGAAATCATTATTTGACTATATGCTTGTCTGTTTTAAAAATACGTGATAACTTGTTCTAGATATAAGAGTAAGGCTTGCTTGGGGCCATTTTAGTCATTTTTAATAGAAAATGAACATGCCGGACGACAGTGTGCCGTCTTACAAATTTCATGCTTTGATGTCAGACACCGGTGGGTGACATAGCCTGAAATGTACCCTAAGCACGAGTTTTCAGTATTTGAGACGTAAAGTAAACTGGAACTTTGACAATATCAAATTGACAATTTTCAAGGAAAAAAATTAGTTCCTTCTTCGCACACCAGAGGCGCTGTTCCATTTTTTCATACAAGAAAAGCTGTGCATACTGGAAAGACTCTGTAAAGTAAAATAGTAAAAATCGTGCTAGGGGTACAGATAGTAACTCTGTCAGGCATCGGTGACTGACATGGCAGTTAACGATTTTAAAAACCCAGATATTAAGCTTGTGATCTGGCAATCAAGGCTGTAACCTACTTATTCCCCATCTCCTTCCAGATACATGATGTCACGCGACTACCTAGGTTTAAAAGTGTGGGACCTCCGCATGGAGAGCAAGCCGGTGGAGACGTACCCGGTGCACGAGTACCTGCGATCCAAGCTGTGCTCGCTGTACGAGAACGACTGCATCTTCGACAAGTTCGAGTGCTGCTGGAGCGGAGACGACCAGCGGCTCATGACTGGCTCTTATAATGGATTCTTTAGGTCAGTACATCTTTATATTTACTTGTTTATATGCGAAAGTAAGTTTGAGTTTGGTCGTGTCCGGTTGGAGAGGTGGAGACTGTTCTCTTCCGCACGGCGCCCGCCTCTTTCGTTATCATGACTACTTCGAAGAAGGAGGTGACCTCTCCCCACTTCGTCTGCGAAGGCTTTGAAGAAGTCTCTCGGCGGTTGTGAGGTGGAGACTGTCCTCTCCCTCATGTGTCCCGCTTCGTCCTTCACGAGTATGACTGCTTCGCAGCAGGAACGACTGCTACTCATTCTGTGTCGCCCCTTGCGACGGTCTCGTCTCCCGCCTATCACCTGTGTTCGTACACGGTGGTGCTCTGCCGCGCGGGGCAGCCCTGCACCTTATGCTCCACCGTGTCCTCCTGATCAGAGCAATGGTGATACCCAGGCGTTTCTTCCTTCACTATCCGACACAGGAACCTCCCGAAACTTCCGTGTCCGATGAGGACCTGTGTCAGGGGCCGTATTATGACATCTAAAAGCTAGATTAGTTCCAGTGAGTGGACGAGGTGTCGCTAGACGACTTGTACAGGGTGTAAGGGACAGGTCTCCACAAACTCTCAGGGCTTGCTCACCAGACGAAACTAAATAATCATTTACAAATTTTTTTTTCAGGAAATGAAATAAAAAATCTGCCTCATCATACAAAATTATTTGTGGAAGATTGTTTAGTTTCGTCTAGTGAGCAAACCCTGAAAGTTTGCGGAGTTTTCTCTTTCACTCACTGGAACAAGTTTGGTTTTAAGACATCATAATACGAGGAGGGAAAAGGGGAGCGCCAGCAGGAGGAACGAGTTAAAGCGCTCCCCGGATGACCTTTCGTCATCTGAGGAGGGTCCCGCCCCGAGCCGGAAGATCCCCACCAGTGTGCGGGGTAAAGGCCGAGGCGGGACGTGTGGCAGGGGACGGGAAGTTGAGCCGTCCCTACAGAAGGTGGTGGAGGGCGCCATTCGCGCCCTGGGCAGGCCTGGTAAAAAGGCCACAAAGAGGGAGGAGGTCGCCAAACTCACGGCGGCGCTGGATGCTCTCCGTAAAGAGAACATCCAGCTAAGGTCGGAGCTGTCCGAGTTACGGAAAGGGGGGCCGCCGGGAGGAGATCCCGCATGCGCAGACCCCAAGCAAGCAGCCGCCGGCGAAGCCCGCACCAGCAGGGGACAGTGTCCTGGACCTGGTGCGGCAGGAGCTGGCGGCCTTCAACAGGAGGTTTGCGGTGCTGGAGGCCCGCATCTTGCGCCCCCCGCTCGCGTCGACATCGTCGACGTCGTATGCGGCTGTGGCGGCCTCCGCACCGCCCGGGCCTGCCCCGGAGAGACGAGCCGTGGCGAAGCCGCCGAGGCCACCGGCGGTGGCGCCACCTAAACAGGCCACGAAAAGGGCTGCCCCAGCGGCGGCGGCGCCAGCGAGAACGGCCCCAGCGGCGGCGGCTCAAGCGCCGAACAGGAAGAAGGGTGTCCAGGCGGCGGCGGCGAGTCAGCCGTCCTGTCCTGCTCCGCCTTCGCAGCCCTCGCAGCCTCCCCCAACCGATGCCGAATGGCAGGTGGCGGGAGAGAGCAGGGCCCAGGGAAGGCGAAGGCGGCGACAACGGAAAAGGCAGCGGAAGCGAACACGCTGCAGCCGGACGCGGTCAAGAGGGGCGTGACGTACCGCGACGTGTTCGCGAAGGCGAAGGAGGCAGTCAACCTCCGGGAGCTGGGAATCGACGGGGGCCTCCGGGTGCACGTCACCGCGACGAGGGCCAGACTGCTGTCGATTCCCGGCGCCTCCAGTGGTCCTACCGCCGACGCTCTGGCCGAACGGTTAAGGGCGTCCCTAGATGCGGAGGAGGCTCGAGTCTCCAGGCCCGTAAAGCGCGCTGACCTGCGCATCATGGGCCTGGACGACTCGATCTCGGAGGAGGATGTGGTGGCCGCCGTTGCCGGGGCTGAGGAATGCCCTGCCGACCAGGTGAAGGCAGGCACCCTACGCCCTGACTTCGCGGGGCTGCTGACAGTCACAGTCAGCTGCCCCGTGACGGCGGCTAAAAGGATAGAGGAGGGCCGAAGGCTCCTGGTTGGCTGGGTATCCGCGCAGGTCAAACTGCTGGTGCTCAGGCCTCTGAGGTGCTTCCGCTGCCAAGTGGGAAACCACATGGCATGCAAGTGCACCTCGGAGGTGGACCGCAGCGGCGACTGCTTCCGCTGCGGTCAGTCCGGTCACAAGGCCGGCTCGTGCAACGCCCCGCCGCACTGCTTCGCATGTGCCGGGCAGGGGGCAAGTCCTGCGCCCCGCCCGCCAAGACCAGGAGCAGAAGTAGGCCCTCTGCCGCCGCCGTCCCCGCTACTGCCGCCGCCGCCATGTCTCCATTGCGCTTCCTCCAGGCGAACATCAACCACTGCGCCGCCGCTCAGGATCTCTTGCTCCAGAGCATGGCGCAGTGGTTGATCAATGTCGCCGTGGTCGCCGAGCCGTACTTTGTCCTGCCCAGGAATGACTGTGTAGCGGACCTGGACGGCTCGGGGATCCTAATTTCGTCGGCCGCCGCCGGTACCCCGCCCTCGCCGTGTACAGAGAGGGCGCGGGATCGTCGCAGCACGGTTCGGGGAGATCGCTGTCGTAGGCGTGTATTTCTCCCCGAATCGAACTCTCGCCGAATTCGAAGACTCCCTAACGAAGCTGGGAGACGTCGTCGTCGCCCTCGGTTCCCTCCCCGCGCTCGTCCTCGGGGACTTCAATGCCAAAAATCCGGCTTGGGGTTCCCGGCTCATGGACAGTGCGCGTGGCAGGACGCTCGAGCGCTGGGCCCGTGGTCATGGCCTATGGCGGTTTATGGGCGACTCGGTGGTGGACCTAACGTTCACCATCCCTGACCTGTCGCCGCGCGTCACTGACTGGCGCGTTGTAGAGGAGGTGGAGACCTACTCCGATCACCGGTATATCCGGTTCGACGTCTCCACCCAGACCTCAGACGCGCGATGGGCGCTGAAGCAGCTGGACCGGGAGCTATTCCTGGAGGCCTCGATCGTGCAGGCCTGGGTGTCACCACCGGACAGGCCTGCCGACATAAACGTCGAGGCTGAGTGGGTAAACGACGGCCTGCCAGGGAAAGCCTGGGTCCTGGCCTTCGGGACTCTCGGGCCTCGACTAGGGGGGCTCTTCAGCGCATGCCTGGAGAGGGGCCAGTTCCCGCTTCGTTGGAAGACGGGGAGACTGGTCCTGATCCAGAAGCCCGGGCGCCCTGCGGACTCTCCGTCCGCATTCCGGCCCATCGTGCTGCTCGACGAGGTGGGCAAGCTCTTTGAGAGAGTAATTGCAGACCGCCTCGTCGGGCACCTGAATCGGATGGGCCCGGACCTGTCGGAGAGCCAGTTCGGCTTCCGCAGGGGGCGCTCCACGGTGGACGCCATCATGCGCGTGAGAGCCCTCTCGACGGGGGATGCTGTTGCCCGGGGCAGGGTCGTCTTGGCGGTGTCCTTGGACATCACCAATTCCTTTAACACCCTGCCCTGGAGTTGCATAAGGGAGGCACTCCGGTATGACCGGGTGCCGACCTACCTCCGTCGCATGGTCGAGGAGTACCTGACGGACAGAGCCGTCATCTACCCCGGTCACCAGGGAGAATGGACTCGGCGATAGATGCCGTGCGGTGTTCCACAGGGTTCGGTCTTGGGGCCGCACCTGTGGAACATCGGGTACGACTGGGTGCTGCGCGGCGACCTCCCTGACGGCGTCAGCGTTATATGCTACGCTGACGACACGCTCGTCCTGGCACAGGGAGAGTCGCACCAGGCGGCGGCCGACTTGGCGACGCGAGCGGTCGCGACAGTCGTGGAGAGGATCCGGCGGTTGGGACTCGACGTGGCGCTGCACAAGACGGAGGCCATGTGTTTTCATGGCCGCGTCAACGCGCCAACGTCGGGTTACAGCATTACGGTGGGAGGGGTTCGCATTGGCGTCTTGAGGACGATGAAGTACCTGGGACTCGTCCTCAACAGCGGTGGAACTTCAGGGAGCATTTCCTGTGTTTGGCTCCGAAGCTGAATCGGGCAGCGGGCGCCCTCAAGCGCCTCCTGCCCAACCTCAGTGGGCCAAACGCCTCCTGCCGTAGGCTGTACGCCGGTGTCGTGCGGTCCATGGCCCTCTACGGGGCCCCAGTGTGGGCCCTAAGCATCCGGACGCGACCACTCAAGTTGGTCGCATGCCAGAGGGTCATGGCTATCCGGATGATCCGGGGATACCGCACGATTGCCGGCGAATCGGCCAACCTGCTTGCCGGATTGCTGCCCTGGGATCTGGAGGCGACTGCCCTCCAGCGCGTCTATGAATGGCGCGTGGAGGCGCAGCGCCGGGGCGTAACCCCGCTGCCTCGAGAAGTCGAGGCGCGGCGGGAAGAGCTCCGGCGCGATCTCAGGGCAGTATGGAGGGCACGACTGTCGCGACCGACGGCCGGGCACGCCGCAATAGCGGCGATAAGACCCCTCTTTGAGGAGTGGCTGGAGAGACGACACGGCGTCCTAACCTTCCGCGTGACGCAGGTCCTCACCGGACACGGATGTTTCGGGAGGTACCTGTGTCTTATGAGAAAGGAAGAAACGCCTGGGTGTCACCACTGCGTAGATCGCCCGGAGGACACAGTCGAGCATACGGTGCAGGATTGCCCCGCTTGGGCGGAGCACCGACGTGTCCTCACGGCGGCGATAGGCAGAGACCTCTCGCGCCCGGCATTGGTTGCGGCCATGCTGCGGAGCGAGACGGAGTGGGAAGCGGTCGCCTCCTTCTGCGAAGCAGTCATGCTAGCGAAGGAGGAGGCGGGCCGCGTGAGAGAGAGGATAGCGTCCTCCCTCCATCCCAGCCGCAGTGGTGAACGCCCACGGCGTCGGACGTCGCGAGGCGATCTCCGGCCACCGAAGGCGCGGGCATGCGGGCAGTGAGTAAAGGGCAACTCGTTGCACGACCATGGACCATGCCCGGGTCGACGGCGCGTCGTGTTCCACGCGCGCCTCAAAGAGCGTCAGCATAATGACGAGGCCCCCTCTCAGAGGGCTAAAGCCTGCCGGGGTCGCGGGTCTTATACAATCACCGTGACCCCGGATCATAAAGGGCTATTGAAGGACACCGTGGATTTTAGTCAGTACAAATCTGACAGTACCTCTCACCCTGCCCGGGGTGGGAGGTCTCATTTGATGACTTAACCACGTAAAAAAAAAAGACATCATAATACGTCCCGTAGGACGCCTATCCCAGCCACTCCTCAAAAAGGAGTCTTACCGTCGCGATTGCAGCGTGCCCGTGTGCTCGTGAAATTACACGTAACGTGGACTTGTGAATAAACAACATGTTTCTTACCTCAGGATATTCGAGCGCGGCGGCTGCGGCGGCGGCGGCTGCGGAGGAGCGCGGCGCGGGGAGCTGACGCTGGAGGCGGCGCGGGACGCGGCCGCGCGGCCTCGCCAGCCGCTCAGGGCTAGGAGAGTCGCGACCACCGCTAAGAGGAAGAAGGTAGGTGTCATACATTTTGTTGAACATGAAAATCACAAAAAAATAGGATCACCTTAGTGAAGAAGGATCACCTTAGAAGTATCTCGAAAGTAGACACGTCTTTCACCCTTGTTCTTTCTCTCTCTCTTTCTTAATCTCTGTTGTTCTCCCTCAATCACTTTCTCGTTTTTCTCTTTCTGTCTCTCGATCTATCTTTCACACACATTTTCTTTCATTTATTTTCTCTCTCTCTCTCTATACGTCTCTTTTGCTATTTCTACCTTCTTTTATCTTGAACGGAGCATAATCCATCCTATAGACCAAAACAGGGTGGTAATCCTATACTACACAGCAAATCAATCTTCTTAACACAAAATAAATGATCATTCTTCTCACTAAAACTAACATTATTTTAGTTTAGAACTTGGTCTCATCATCATCTGCCTAGCCTTTTCCCAACTAAATAAAAGTCATTAAAAGTAGAATGCATACCTGTGACAAATACCCAACTCTGGGTCCAGGAACACCGCTACCCTTCTCTCCAGGTCTTCCACTGAGGACCCAGACGTTCCCACTGTTTCGCCTGCCAACTATGCAGGACAGTAGCGTGGTCTTCCCACATCCTAAAGGGCCCAGTAGACCGTATCTGTGGAGAAGAGATGATTTAAATCATACTTTCGAAGACACGAAGTTATTTCTATACAATTCGATTTCTTTTTTGCGCGAGCACGACAAGACTTGTCGGCTTCCAGTTGAACCAGATGAAGCTGAATATCAATATTTTACATGGAGCGACAGCCTTCCACAACCTAGTAACTGGATAATACGATACCCCATAGTAAGACTGTTTGTCAGACTAAGAGCTAACTAATAGTACCAACAAATGACAGCCGGGACAACCGGCTTAACGTGCTTTCCTGGGCACGGAGGAAACTTGCTATGACAGATGGTCACCCATCCACAGATCAACCTTGTCTACCAAATGGTACAATAAAAATTTCAATTTCTTCCCCAGGACGAGATAAGCGTAGACTGCCTGGACTTTAACAAGAAAATCTTGCATACAGCGTGGCACCCACACGAGAGTATAATAGCCGTCGCAGCCACCAACAACCTGTTCATCTTCCAAGACAAGTTCTAGCAGTCGCCTGCCGCCTAGCGCACGCACCGGGACACGCCGCTGTAGAGCCGGGGTATGCACGACTGGTACTGGGAAAGGTGCAACTGAGATACCACTTATATTGATAGAGAAAACTGTGTCTAAATCGGTTTAACCGTTTTTGAGATTGGAAAGTTCGTTTGCACATACATTTGCAACCTATCAAACTACTGCTATAGTATAAGTCTCTGCCAGATAAATCATCATCATCAATTTAATTCAATGCTACTTTTCGTTGCAATGTTATAACCCAAGCACGTGCTCATCAACCAAACCAAATGTTTAGGCTTTGTTTGGACTATTTAGTAGATGGTTTATGTGACGTTTGCACAAAATCGGTCGAGCGATTCTTAATTTATCACATTTTTTGTATACCAATGTATTCCAATATTTAAAAATGATAAGTAGTAATGTAAAGAAAGTGTCGTAACACGATCAAAACAAACGTATCGTGATAAGACGAGCTATACCCTATATTTTATTTTGAAATTCGAAAGATGCATTATTAGGATCAATGACCTTTATCCTAGATTTATCTGGCGGGAACTATAGCACAATAACCTCTAAAATTAAACCATTAAATAATTTTAATTCACATTTGTAATCACAGAATTGATAGGTAAAAGTCATTTTGCCGTGTTTACCTCCCTGTAATAGTCGACTATTTTGCCAAATCCATTCAAAAAACGAAAATAAATTTAATGAATTTTCCATCAATTGTTCCATTACTCGATTGATACAAGGACTTTGAAGTTTCAAAACCAATATTGTCCTATTAGCTGGCCCTAACGTGCAGGACAAAGCACTGAAAACCTATATAAACCTATCGCTAAACGAAAATAGCTTATAAAAGTATCCAAATAAAGTCTTGAATCGGTTGCACCTCTGCCAAAAAACTTGCAAAGTAATGTCGGCATTGTCCTATTATAGCCAATCGGTGGCCAGGGCTTTGAAGCGTCCCAACTACTTACCATGTGGACTAAATAGTATGCGATACGCAAATATAGCAATAATTTGTTTTATATACTGTGGATGTTGTTATTGTGGATCTGTGCTGCATGCAATGTTATATACACTGATGACTTGATTCAAAGGTATATGTAGACGCGACTTTTCTTGCGATTTATCGCTTTAATACTTTTGCCGAGACACTCCGATTTGAACCGAACATGATTCAATATTATAAGTTTTTAGACTGACATGGTCACTACACCTATTATTTAGTTTTAAAACGGGATATTTACCATGTCTATTATTTGTTTTGAGTTTCCGATATTTCGGCACTGTTGCAAGCGCCATGATCACGAAATATCGGAAATTCTAAACAAATAATAAACATGGTAAATATCCCGTTTTAAAACTAAATAATGATTCAATATTAATAGTATTTTTCGAACGGTTTGATAATGTGTAGAAATTGCTTCGAATCGGCTTCCAAATTACGCGAAATATCGAGCGAAAAGTCGCGTCTATTTGTAACAACGTCAACTTTAAGTCGGTTTACAAAATACTTTTTAAAATCTCACAAAACCGCATGCGAACTAAAATAGTTATAACAATTTCATATTTAGTGGGTTTCCTTTACAAGAAATAGGTTCATACTAACACAGTGCTCAATATTTTCACTACAATAAAAGCTCATTTAAATACAGATATAATACATAATTACATAGGCATTATGAGCGTTACCTCGGTGCGTCGGGCGTCAAAATATTAACTTGTTACATTATATACAAGGCGGCTTTCACGGCATTTTTAAACGCCACATCACAATTTTGTTTAGCGTTTTTTTAAGTCGCTGCTAAAGGATATCATATCATTTTTTCTGTGACCATAATTATGACAAAGCAGGTTGGATTTAGCGTTGAAATTTGGAATGCTGGTAAACTTGAGTGTTGTTGAATTTTAAATGTTGAGTTAAACGCTGTAAAGTTGAAGATTGAATGACACTGTCAATGCCACTAAGGTTACTTCTCATTTCCGCTACCTGCATTTGGCCCATTTTTGAACCCCGATGTATCATTTTATCGTTTGGGTACTAATGGTTTAGCCGGACGATGCTAAATTGTGAACCTAGATTTATAACTATCTTTGAGACTAGTATCAAACAGTAAATCGAGATTTTTTACAGCATTGAGGTCAATTTTGAGATTAATATAGGTCTGAAAAACTTTCAATGAAAAATATAATTTGTTCTCGCAGTTATTTTAGTCAAAATGATAGTTACTTTACCAAAACTAAAATCAATTTCATAGTAATCATGTCATCATGGCTGTCAGGAATTTAATCTATACATATAATAAAACTGTAGAAAATATGTAATAAAAAACAATAAATTAATATCCATAAACCGAGCCTAAAGCGCGACAGCTTTTTTAAACTATAGTCGTTGAAAGCCGCCCTTGTTACAAGTTGTGTCGTATTGCGTAGAGGGAAAATCTGAATAACAGAAGAAAATTTAAATAACCCGTTTTTTGTATACCGCGAGTTAGCTTACAGAAAAAAACACAGCACAAGATAATATCAAATGCTCAAATTAACGCGTTCATTTGACGAATTTCAACCTCTTCATACAATAATTTAGCATTTTTTCTGATCAATACAGTGCTTTCAGCATTAAAACCCGTTACCAGTGACTTCATACAATTTGTATGCTCCCATACAATACGACACAACATAAGTAGATAGGAATTAAGTCCGTTAATTCAAATTTTCTGAGAAAAAAATAATTTATACGCTTTTCTTACTTAAGGTTCTAAGCGGTAATTAAGTATTTATTGTTTTAACATAAAAAATCCTTTTTTAAGGAATGGACACATCCGTTGTATGAGATTAGTTAGGTGTAACGAATGTCTTAAAGGCGTGGAGGATAGAATGTATGAGATCGGTAGACTAAAAGAGCATCCCCATGTCACGATTCGCGTCATTTTCCATTTGCTACTAACAGAAAATTAAAATCGTCCTTGCTACAACGATATAATGATGCTATTCGATTGACTTGACGTCGTCGTGGCGAGCGTGTTTTGTTTTTCACCTACCACGCACGTTTTTATGTCATGTGTCGTAGTGGTAAGGATGATTTTCACTTGTAGTTGGAATCTGTCGAATTGCGTCGCGTCGCGTCGCGTCGTGTCGTGGGGATGCAACATAAGGGTCTCATTATGTCATTCAATTTTGTATGAGAGATGTATGGGATTTCCCTTTCATTGTCGGCGATACGAATATATCATTATGTGTGTAGTATTGTAGTAGGTTTTCTATCATGGAGTAAAATAAGGGTTATTAAAACACAAAATTCGGCTGGTCTGCAAATATCAAACTTATGATTATAAATCTTATGAACACTAAACAGTTAAATTTCATCAAAATAGGTACAGTAGTTTCCGATAATCTCGAATACAGAGCACATTAACAAACTTACATATCTTCAAGCTATGTCCGCGGGGTAGGCAGAATGATCTCTTGACATTTGATTAGATCTCATACATTTTTAGTACTGCGCTCGGAAAGTTATCAAAGCTCATAGTAATGATAACCGAAAAGGTTTTTACTTGAAAGAATCCACCGCCATATTGAAATGGTCTGTTTGTACTGTAACTGAGTTTTACGTAAAATAATCCTTGTGTTCTTAAGATTATGTCTCATTTTTAAACATCACAAATAAATTGCTTTTAATCGAATTTTAACTCTATGTTTGCTCATGCACTTATATTCTTTATTATACTGATTTTAAAAATCAAATTCGCTCAATTCTTACATTGTGATACTGTCTTCTCACATTGGGAAACTTTAGATAGAATATCATAATACATAGTCACTGCCAATGTTTCATTTGTCATTTTTAATTAAAAAAAACTGTTTTTTTTCCATTTTTATCCTTATTGCCAACCTAATGTGTAATGCTCTAACTGCAGCTGGGTACTCACTTAGCAGTGTTGCATGTAACGTATCAGATACGGTATCAAGTGAGTACGTAGGCACGAGCCCGCTGCGAACCGCTCGCTGTAAGTTCGCAGTGATACCGTCACTCGGCGGGTCATACAAACACAAAGGCGGCTCGCAGTGTGCTCGGTCGAGCCGTACCTACTTGCAGGTGATACAGTATCTGATACGTTACATGCAACACTGCTAAGTGAGTAACCAGCTTGCTAAAGCTATAAGTTTGTATCTTGTGTGGCGCTTCGAAGTGCATTATATCTTTTGGAGGTCTAAAAAGGCGATCAAGCAGGATAATAATTGCGAATTGAATATTTTATTCTATTGCTCAGGTAATAGAGTAGCAGTTCATATTATGATTCTGCCTTTATAGACGCAGTTACAGTACAAACATAGATAAAATACATACGTAATTAAAAACTTCAGCGTAATATCGCCGTTCCAAATTTGCAGGCAATGTGCCTTACGCTCGAAGTTGTTGATATAATATACTTTATTTATTTATTTACATATATATAATATTATGTATTTTTCTAAGTTACTTTGTGATTATGTTTTTACAATCATTGGCGATTAACGTTTTCTTGTTACGATTATGGTTTAATTTAAATTTGTTTTTTTTTGTGGTCTTGGTGAGTGAGGCGGTGTATTTTTCTCAATTTTTAACTAGATCATATATTAGGCATGTTATTTTTGTATTTCAACCATAAAGTATCGCAATAAATTAACTTTTTTAAAATATCAATACTAGCGAGTGTTTTTTCTATAATTTATAATGGATTCACTCGCTGTCAAACTGAAGTCTTCCCATTTTTTATGTAGCTCTAAACTTCTACATGATACTATTTTATTATGATTCTTGAATATCAATGTTCAACAATGATTACCATCATCATTTTACGTTCAGAAATTCTTAAGTTCTTGCCACCACCGCCAAACTCATAAGACTTCACCGTTATTTTGTAATTTCGGCAAATATTACTTATTGAAAAATTGTGATTCGAAGCTTGAACAGTATGGTTATTATAAATGTAAATATGTAGTGTTGTATGGAGGCCTGAAGAGATGCGTCACAACTGTACAGTTAATATTATTATTATATGTATTTTGTGTAAAGCTTGGAAATTATGTTCGACTATATGATATGAATATGTTTTTAACTTTGTGTCTAGTTATACGTTAACAGCTAGCGTTTAATATACATACTTTTGTAACTGAAAAAAAAAATTGTTTTAAATAATATGTAAATCGAGGCTTTAAACCAACGTTGCATCGAGCGGAATCTTCCTAGAAATACATGATAATTCTGTGTTAATAGTTAATGGTAGTGTTTATGAAAAGCTAGCCACTTTGAGATAAGTTGAAGGTATGTCGCTCGATAGAACGTCGCCTGAGTGGTGTCTGTTTCTGCAAAACTTATAAGTCTGCATAAAAAAATATCAATAGGATTTTGGAGTTGAAACAAACCTTTACAAGGCCTAGTGTAGTCCACAATAATCGTACGTCGTATAACTCATCTGTATGTGATCGCTAGCATACCTAACTTGTCCAATTTTGTACATAAGTAACTTGTCCCGAGCATGTGATAGTTTTGCAAGGCGGACCCCAAATAATTTGGTTCTGTACATAGACACGTGAAACGGCTAACATTTATTTTAATATTCGGCTGTATTCAGGCCCTCTCCATAATCTCCACAACATTTTTTTATGTTCATCGATTTGTATAGGAACTGCGTTAAGTTTTAGTTTTTTTTTCTCGTCTATTTTGTAAGGGGCCCGGTCAATTCCTTCTAGATGTTCCGATGATAGCTGAACACGCTGTTTCGCTATGTAATTTAAAAAAAATGTGTGATATTTAAAAATATGCCTATGCAGCTTTTACTGCTTCCTCTTATAAACGTTTATAGATAACGTACGGACGTTCTCTGAGACGGTTGTAAGGGGAAGAGTGTTATTTTTAAAATATATAATTGCTTCAAAAGCAATAAATAGTATAGGAATTGACTGTCCCCCGTGAGATCCAATGTAAAAATATGTCGCTCTGTAGAATAAATGCAAAGACATCTTGTATAGAGTGTGGTTGCGAAGCGAGAATGAGAGCGAAATAGGTGATGAGTGAGCTATAATTTAAGTACTAGTTTATAGTTAGGCGAAAACTGTGAAAACACAGAATTTAAAAAATCAGTTTTTTTTTTCCTGTATCGAGGGATCAACAGATAAATGCTTGATAAATGTGATAATGTCGCAATAAGCGGTGTGTTGTGGTCTGCGGACGAAATGATGAAGTGGATAGACTTTTTTTTTTCTTTTTGAGGTACCGTTTTGCGCTGTGAGGAACCTCGGACGGTTGGCTGACAACGAAACCTCGTGCTGTCAGTGTGAGCGCTCGCGTCCTTGCGCAGACGCACATTTACGAAGTTCAACCACCGGAGGAATGTTGACGTTAAATTCTGGTACTGAACACGCAATTTTGTCTTCGTAAATCTAAAAATACACGGTTAGAATCATTTTGATATCGCGAACTTTACTGATCTTGTTACTGATGCCTTAAGTTGTATCTATAAAACAAGCCGTGAGTAAGCGTTGTCCACACAAGTCGAGAGTTAATACCAATGTGCCATGATCTTCGTCGGCTCGGTGGCGCGGGCGCTTCATACGGAAAGAGTTGTTGTTAAATCAAAATATTTCCTATAAATAATAAAATTTTTATATCTGAATTTTTGTTTTTATTTTTTTGTCCTCAAGACCATTTCAGGTACTACAGAATTGTAAAAAGTCGATGAAGCTACATTCACAGTCACAAGTAATTATAATTAGACCTTGTCAAAGTATAGTTCCCCATTTCAAAGCGCAGATCTCTATGATGTAGAAGCATTAGGGTCAGCGCAGACAGGAGCGCAGCGGAGAGGATTTTTTTAACGCACTTGAAAATAAACTTTGAAATTATTACTATAATGTGCATAAACGCTTGAACCTGACAAAACATGATCGCGGGTCCTCGAAGATATGCGGGAATACCCACGCGGCGTCGAGTCGGCGCCCGCGTCGTACGCGTACTTTTAGTGCTGTTACTGAGTTTAGTGTCCCACGTAATAGGCATTCTGACTGATCAGCCAGGCTGCGGCAACCAGAATATTTGCGCAGCCAAATCGTGGCTGCCTAGTGCGCGGGCTCCCATACAACGTCATGTTTTCCTGTCTGCCGCATGCAGGCTACCTAGAGCGCGAGGGGACGGACTCGCTCGCGAGGTTCCGCGCAAGCTCGAGCATATGTGATCCGTAAAAGAAAATGCCCGAGACCGTGCGTAGATTATTCCTCTCTGTCTGCGCTGACCCTTAGAGATTAAGGCTCAGCGCTAAAAAATCAATCAATCAAATCTTTCAATATTTTCATTCCTAGGAAAGTTTGAACTTACAAGCCGACCGATTTGAATTTAAGGTTTATTGTTGGTCACCACTATTATAAGTACAGTTGAAACCGTTTATTATGACATTGAAGGGACATAATAAACAGGTCATTCTAAGCGGACGTCATACAAAGCATTTTGTACAAAATAAACAACCTCCTGTTTTTGTCAGTATGTATTTATTTTAACAGAGAGACAATATAGAATTAAGTCAATAATTTTATTGTATTACCCACTGAGACTCAAAACAACCATGCATGCGCCGAACATCATCGGGTATCACGTGACGCTTCCGAACACTTGTCGAAGGTGTTGAAAGAATTTTCTATGAAAACCAAACTTCGCTGTGTAATACGTCATAATAAGCGGTTGGTCATTATAAACGGAGTCATAATAGACGGATTCTACTGTACGTTGAAGTTGATGGAAAAATATTTTTGTGTTGGATAATCTATTTATCAAGGAAGGTTATTAGGAGTAAACGGATTGAAACCACGGGGAACAAATATTAAAACAATGTTTAACAATTATTGGTTTGGCTCAGCTTTACATTCTGAAGTAGCTACTAACGACAAAAAATTATATTATCGATGGCTTCAATGAAATGTGCTCTTTTTGACAAGACACTAGAACACAATTTTTGACTACGAAGCTTTGTTTGGACTAGTTTGGTGAACATATCAAAAGTGGGCCTCTAGCCCTTGAGCTGTGGGGGAGGGGTGGGTAAAGGTATATTTTTTTTGGATTTTCACTTATATATCGGAAACCATGTGCATCTAGCAGCATAGCATGTCACAACAAAATAAAAGCTGAATCCTGTAAGTTTTATTCAGTAAACATTTCAGTATTTTGTATAGTTTTCGAGTTATCCGCTTAATTTGGAAATATGTATTTGATATCGCCAAAGATCCAGAAACCAGAAGCAGTCTTTTCAGTGCCCACAGGTGAAAGTAATTCTAGGATTCGGTAGCCACCATCAAGCTTGACATCTCATAGTCCTTTACGTTCCAGGGTCACGCTAATTTGATAAGTCCCGCGACCCCGGCAGGCTTTGGCCTATATTGGAATAAAATAATCGGGACGGCGGAATTGGTCAAAAGCAAAATATTTTTTTATACAGATACAGTAAGTATGAGAACGAGCATGCGAGCGGCGAGTAAAGGGCAACTCGCCGTCCGACCATGGACCGCGTCAGCATAATGACGGTGCCCCCTCTCAGAGGGCCAAAGCCTGCCGGGGTCGCGGGCTTAAGCCATCACCGTGCCCCGGAACATAAAGGGCTATTGAAGGACACCGTGGATTTTAGTCAGTACAAGTCTGACAGTCCCTCCCTCCTTGCCCGGGGTGGGAGGAATCATTTGATGATTTTACCACGTAAAAAAATATATGATAAAGTAGCGTTCTGTGCTTGAGGTCTCAAACTTATAAAGTATTCATTGGGCCAGGATCATAAACAAGTCAGCAAAAATATCTGCACTGCCGGATTTAACATAAGCTAGCCGTCCGTTCATGTGACAAAATTACTGTACAAATTATTAAAGATTTAGAAAAGTAACTAAATATTGAGATGATTCTAAAAATCGATGTTTACTGTTTTTTCTAAAATCAAAATCTTATTTAATTTACCGTTGTGCCAAAATGAGTACTTAGGTCAAAGTTAAAAATAACATTTTTTTCTTTTGCTTGGTTTGTTGCGCTAGGCGGTCACGCGCTAGGCCCCGGGCTGTTGCCCGGTTCGCCCACCCTTAAGGCCACCACTGAATATAAACTAAAATGAGTTTCTGCGCTATTTTTTACTGCTTCCTTGGTGAGAGGAACACAAGAGATTAAGCTTGATAGTGGCCACCGACTTCAGAGGGTTATCGGTAAAAAATGACAATTTACATAAAATCGGGGTTTTTTAAATTTAAATTATTACAAATTCGCACGAAATTATTACAAACTAATTTGAGTACCGCATTAAGCTAATCTTTATTATTATTTGTATAGAATAAAAATTGAAAAACATTATTAAATATCAAAATGAAAACTATTTTGAACTCATATTTCTGAGATTATACGTGAAAACTGAATTTCGGAATGAAATTATGAATCAACAATGAGTCGTAAGTTTTTTAAGCCCCTGACGCCTTTATAACGAAATCCTTTCGACATGGTTTTAAACCGATTTAAAAAAAGAAGGAGGTTATCAATTCGACGGTGTTTTTTTACAACAAATGACGTAGAAGGCGAGTAAAAAAAAAGCACACAGAAGCTTTTCGCCTTATTTTTAGGAGTTCGTAAAAAAACCTATTGCAAATAAAAAACTGTCTTTTTCCCTCAATGCCCCGTTTCGTATACTCCAACCAGGGAGGGACTCTTGATATTTCACCTCCTAACTAGTCTAAACAAAGTTACATAACAAAAAATGTGTTCCAATAATTTCCCTCTTTAACTGTTTCTCACTCGTTGACTGGGCTAAAAATGTTTAGAACAGGTCATTCGAAGTTTTAAATTCTTCACCTACTCACTTGTGAGTTCCATAATTATAGACATAAAGACTGAACTGATTACCCACTTATAGTTGAAAAATAAAAAGGAACAGTCTCAATGCAAGCAAGTACCTACGTACTGTCCGTAAGCTATTATTCCCTAATTAGGAATAACAACATCTTAAAATTATGAAAATCTGAATTATTGAATTCTTTATGATTAAATAATGTAACACAAGGTCAACATTTGGCATACGCTGATACATGGTCATTTTTTCGACAAACTTTACTGAACTCTAACGTTAGTCTTCGACAAATGGCCAAAATGACGTCATTAGAAATTTTTGTCGAGTTCGACACCATCTCTTATAACCGAGAATCGGCCCCCAGTAAGAAAACATTATGTAAAGACATTTTGCATGCCCTAAACGGCGATAAAATAGATGTGTCTAAATCACCAAGTTTATGGAGAGGTAGTAGTTACAACAATTATATCTTAGACAAATACATTAATCTTATTTGACGACGGCACGGTTAACGCAGTGGCTCAAAGATTGGATTGCTGGATAGCGTGTCGCGGGTTCGATTGCTGCACGGAACCACATATTAACGGAACTTATATTCGTATGACCTTGAAGTAGGTAGACGTGCCGGGTGTGTTTGTGTATGTGAGTTTCTATGTTTGGAACGCACCAACGATTCAGGAGAAATTCCTAGTGAGGGGCAAAGTAAAAAAAAAAAAAATCTTATTAGTGAAAAGAAAATCCCACAACAATTTGTCGGTACCTAACACTAATTTCTTTAGCAAAAAATAAAACCACCGGTACTTATATGATCTACCTACCTACCTACATTTAAAAACAAAAAAAGTCGGATCTTTTGGCTATTTTCATATTAATAAATCCCACAGATCGTTACACAGTCTAATTTAATAAAACATATTGCGTACATAGGTCAAACAAAATCATAATCAATCATATTAAAGGATAGAAAAAAGAAAACATACCTTGTACGAACGGTGAACGGCGCCGCAAACATGTAACCGCGATAACCCGGAGTTATCCGAATAGTAAAGACCACGCGATCGACGCTGCCTGTCCTAATTTTCTGTCTAATCTTCTAATTTTTCATTCCTAAACGATTACACTTTTACTTTTATGCATTATTATAACAATAACACTACACTATAACACTTTTAAAATAACTTTTTTCGAACGATCGCGTGTCGAACGGCGGAGTACTGAAAGGCGAACGAAACGAAATGCGAGCGCAGGATTTAAGTAGACTAAACTACCCACAGCAAAAAAATAAAAAAATTGGGGGTAGAAGAAATCAAATACTCTTAAAATAGTGTGGAATGGTATGTACAGTCACGAGCAATAACAAGTATACTCGAAACAAAATTCAACGTTTCTTATTTTCTTTTCTTAACTGTCAGACAACGCCATCTAGTCCTAAGCTAAGCAGAGCCTGTGTTATGGGTACTAGACAACTGATAAACATACTTATACATTTCTTAATACATACATATCATAATTACTCTTGAAATTCTGTTTTCACTTGATTCCAATTTGAAATAAGACCTATTTCGTAATAGTACGGCTTGCAAAATAGAAGTCTAATGAAAAGACAAAAGTTTAATCTTAATATGGTAGCCAACCATCGCTTTTGAATACTGTTTAGTGTATACTGCTCGTGACTGTACTAGGCGTTACTACATGTTATGCTAACCTCGAAGCCTGAATATAATAGGCAAGAAACTGTATGGACACTTTTCACTATCATTTTTCGTCGATCACGACATATTCTAAAACAAAATCCTCCGCTGCGTCTGTCCGTTCGTGATAAACTCAAAAACTACTGCATCGATCGTCATGCTGTTTTCACCAATGGATATAGTGGTTCTCGAAGAAGGTTTTAGTAAACAGGGTGATTTGTATTTCGATTCGGTCCTTGAAATGGGTCGTTATTTCTAACAATAATCACTTAATGAGGGAGAGGTGGAGATTTTTCGAAAAAATATTTAAAAGTTGATATCTCCAAAACCAGTCAGTTTAGACCCCCATGTTGTCGGGGTTAAAATTGTTGCAAAAAAGTTCTAGTACTAGCCATTTCTCCATTTCAATTACAAATCATCTAGTATAAATTGGTCCCGTTAGTATACATACGTATAAATTGGTTCAAAGCGAAGACGGACGGGTCGTGCTAGTTTTTTTTTTTGTTTTCTCTTGACCTTAGTCTATGTCAGGAGTGACTAAGACAAGGTCGACGATGGAGCGAGCTTACCCAGAAGAGTAGAGAAGTTAAAAATAAAACGACCTGCTTATTAGAAAAAAAACTTTATTCATAAATAGGTACCCAAATCACATGGTATCACGTCACCACATCGGCAAAATTCTCTCTACGAGAAGAAATAACAAATAATATCTAAAATACGTACCAACTATACAATAAAAATGCGTTTATATAAATACTTTTTCAGTATTTTCGTATCATTTGTAAAGTGCTAAACTAACAGTGGTCTGATTAAAATAACGACACAATATTTTTCATTGAAATATAGTAAATAATTTTATTTACTGGTAAAAAAATACACCTTATAATCAATCAAACCATAAGGTTCAATTTGCATTGTCGCGGCATGGAAGAGAAGCAAATTTTTAAACCTTACAAAGCAAAAATAACTTTATTCTTTAGGAGTACCGTACACAATATTACCGTTTTTTTTTTATTCCACAACTATCACACAACGCCATCTAGTCCCAAGCTAAGCAGAGCTTGTGTTATGGGTACTAGACAACTGGTAAACAAACTTATATATTTCTAAATACATACATACTATAGATAAATTACACTCAGACACAGAACAAATGATCATGCTCATCACACAAACATTTGTCCTGGGTGGGAATCGAACCCACGACCCCCGGCATAGCAGTCAGGGTCACTAACCACTACAACATTATTTCTAGTTCATACACTACACAGTTGATGTAAAGTTCATTATGCTTTGTAAGCGCAAAAAAATATACACTCCAAACATCCATAACATTCTACGGTAATGCAAATTCAGCCTTATAGACTTACTGATGCGATTTCAAGCATCAGTGAGTCCATACAAATTTTTACTTTACCGATTCTGCGGTACTAGGTAAGGTATAAAAAATCCGTAACCTAGATTTGTGTTTTGTAATTACAAAAATATATTTTTCTAAAAGATTTCTTAATTTAATATTGGACAATACATTTGAGCACTTCATTTAATAAACACTATCCATATTTTTAAATCATTTTGTCATGATTTATCTCCAAAAATTCTAGCAGTAATATACTGCTAGTACCATAATGCACACTCCTCCTAACTAATTTCTTTAAACCCCTGTATATTTTACAGAATATTTTAAAAGATAATTATCACACATTCTGTAATCCCAGAGAGACGTAAAACTATAATAATTAATATCTATGTACAAACTACCCGATACGTTCTTTCACATTTTCTAGAAATAAAATTTTAAAAATAATTACCAATTTTACCTAATATTATGTTTGTGAAAAAGTCTTCTATCAAACAAAATATACCACTTAACCGAAAATATAGATTTATTCACAAGTTTTCGACCCGTGGTAAGGGCCGATTCACACTCACCGTCTTATTACAAAAGAGATAAAACTGTCAACTGCAAAACGGCATTTCACGTTGATAAAAGGGTCTTTTTGCAGTTACACTTTTTTTAGACAAGTGTTCAACAGATGTTTAACTATTTATGGTACGACGGTTAAAGTTTTAATATTGGCAATATAATTATATTAGTTACGAATCATATAAAGTCCAAGTGAATAGACAATTCAAATATTTTTGTCGTGTAGAAAGTAATTACAATTTTATTATAAAGATTGTCATATTACAAGCTTCAGAGGGAATGTCCCATAAAAATGTTTATCTAATATTTATCATATTTAGGGGAATAATTCTTAAGAATCATTAATTGAAACTTATCTTCCTCTTATTATTATCCTTGGTGCACAATTTCATGCTCAGCCCATGCACATTTTAAGACAGGAATTGCATTTTATTGGAGAAGATTTTTCCTTCTATTAATCGCCACCAGATGTCGCTTCTGTCGACATGTCATTATCCCAAACCATATCATTGTAATCTTAGATGTCTTGCAAATAAAGTCTATAACAAAACTTTATTAATAAATTATTTGTAGCATTTCACCACTGAATTCGATTTCACACAAGTTTCAGCACAATTATTTTAACACGTACAATTGATGTGTGAATCGACCTTAATATTAAGGTCCAACAACACAATGCACATTTCATTTTGTATTTCTTTAATATTTGTTATCAAACAGATGACATATTTTAGTAGTTTGCTTGTGTAAGTTTCTATGTAATAAATAAATCCAAAAATCGATAATTCAATTACTCATAGCTTATGTCCTAACCGAATCGCGCCAAAAAGCAAACGTCAATTTCACTCATTCATTCGGAAAATAGAAATAGATGGCGTGACCAACGTTCAAATGCGACGAACAAAATGAACGTGACACATGCTCGCGTAACGTTCGCTAAGGTCAAAGACGGGTCCAAACTGGTGTAACGCGTAATGTAATGCCATAATGCCATGCCATGTAACGTTCTTAGTGGTGGAGTATATTACGCGTTACACTAGTCTGGACCCGGCTTAAGACATGGCCTAACAAAATAAAAAATTATAGGTTATTTTTACCCAGTTTCTAATATGAATCGAAAAACAGATTTTAATTCAATAAAACTTACAAAATTCATTGCAAAAGCAACCAATAGCAACCAACTGCTATTTCCAACGACATACATTTCTAATATTACTTAAAAGTCTTCAAAAACCAGTTCCTATGACCTACCTACGTCTTCTTCAACTTCAATCGTAAGTATATTAAAGCTAAAGTGATGGCTATCCACGCTAAGGTGGTGAGGAAGCCGTACACGACTGACAGGTCTGTGATGGTGGCTCCCTTCTCCATGATGTCCCGGAGGGATTTGGAGGGAATCGTGAAAGGGAGGGTGAGGGCTATGATGCGGAGGGTGTATGACATGCCTTCTAGGGGCCAGAGGATACCTGGAAAAGAGGAAAAAAGAGTGTTAATTGCAGTTAAAAATGGAATCAGTGTATTTTTTTACACTGTGTTGCTAATGTTGCCAATAAAAAATTCCATATCTAGTTTATTATAATAAACTCATGATAATTTTGGCAGCACAGTTTTGATTTGTTCAAAAGATTACTTGACATTATAAAATTTAGATGACTAATATTTCTCTAGATTTACTTCATGCCAATCAATGTGTCGAGTAGGAGACGAATCTATTCGACCAAGTAAAACCATTGCCTCTAGTTAAGTTTTTCTCTAAAAAATTTTAGGACGCGCTTGTTTAGGCATTAAATTAAGTATCCTCGTCGAGGACAGATATAGCGCTGCTGCAGCACTGAGCGTTTAAAGAATATCACTGGGGTAATGGCTAAGAATTTTATCAGGGTAAGTCTTGCGTTCGACCAAATTGGATCGAGTTTAGGGACGTAGTAGTAGTCACTTTTAAGACACCACTGCACTGGACAAACACCAATTTTTCGTCTATTAGCCAGTAGACATGTACATCTTTTCATTCCTATCTTTCAACGCTCATCTCATCAGCATCAGCCGGAAGACGTCCACTGCCTTTTTTTTTTTGCGTGGTAATATCATCAAGTGAGTCCTCCCGCCCCGCCCTGGCTGGGAGGACTGTCAGACTTGTACTGAGTAAACTCCACGGTGTCCTTGAATAGCCCTTTATGTTCCGGGTCACGGTAATGGTATAAGTCCCGCGATACCGGCAGGCTTTGGCCTTCTGAGAGGGGGCCCCGTCATTTTGCTGACGCTCTTTGAAGCGCGCGTGGAACACGACGCGCCGCCGACCCGGGCATGGTTCATGGTCGGACAGCGAGTTGCCCTTTATTCGCTGTCCGCATGCCCTCGACGTCCACTGCCTTACATAGGCATACTCTAATTTCTCGAAACTAAAAAAAAACTTGCCACGTACCACACAATAAAATCATAGGATAGAAGCTGCCGGTAGCCACGAAGAAGGACAACGTATGACTGGGACAGTACACTGACAGCAGGAACCCGTAGCACATGCCGCAGATACCTTGCAGGAACAGCAGGAGACCACACACCAGCTTCGAGCCTATCGAGGGGATCCCGTAGCCGATGAAGGCTAGAGCCATCATCTCAATAGTCTGGAATTGACAGAAAAAAATTCAGATTATTAATTAGGTACTAGCTTGTGCCACAAAATTATCCGAAGGGAAGATAAAATCGTGATAAAAATTATCCTGTGTGTTAATCCCGGTTATAAACTATCTGTGTGCCAAATGTAACCCAAATCCGTTCAGTACTTTTTGAGTGAAGGAGTAACAAAAATTTTCAAATTTTGTAAATAGCTTGAATAATAATAATAGGCACCCCTCTGATAGGGTATTCAAGATGTGGACGGCGAGTAACGGGTGACTCGCCGTCCGATCATGTCGGGGTCGAATGGACTATGTTTGGGTCGAGGTCACGCCGTGTTCCACGCGTGCCGTACGAACCCGTAACGAAATCGTGCGCAAAACTTGGTCCCCGCCAGATAAGTGTGGAATTAAGGTCATTGATCCTAGTAAATCATCGTTCGAATTAAAAAAAAATACTTAATAGGCCAAGGTCGCCTCTTACCAAGTTCCTTTTATTTTAATCGTGTTACGACACTTTCTTTACATTTTTTATACCGTTTTGAAATATTTAAATATACACGGGGTCAACGAATTATATTCCAGACTTATCTGGCGGAGATTATAGTAGCATAATAAAAAGAACCTAACCTGGAAGAGAATGACAGTAGACTGCAGCGTGATGTGTACGTTGAGCATCTCTTTGGGCTTCACTCCGGCCACGGCCGAGCGCTCCCACACTCCCTCCAGACGGTCCGTGATCATCAGGGTCGACGTCACGATGGCAGACAGGAAGAATATTATGCTGGAAAGTGGATTAATTAGGTAATTAAAGTCAAGAACATGACCAAAAGGCTTATACCACATATTAGTAAACGCTGCCAGAATAGCCTAACTAAGAGCTGTTTGAAATTTTGGAAAAGTGCTTTAGGGAATACCTCTTCAATTATTATCTCTAAACGCAGAAATGCAGTATGTATGGAGATCTAAAGGCGAGGCCTATGTTCAACAGTGAACGTCCTATGGCTGAGATGATGATGACAGAAATGCAGACTTGCTGAGAGATACTGGTTTTGGACGAAGCCGTATTTATCTAAAGATGCGATTTTCGTCGGTCCCGAAAAAGTGTTTTAGGCATTTCGAAACCTTTGTACCTTTAAAATTGATTATTTAAAAAGAGGGAAAAATAATGCGCCAGATAATTGAGGCTGGCAATACCTACAGCATCGATGTAAACACAATGCAGCACTTCTACAATGTACGAATGTGTATCGCTGCAAAAAGTCGCTGTGAGCGATCACCCTAAGATTTTAATATTTCACTGCTAGTGGGATTAGGCTTGAAAAGACCATTTGTATAACTTACGTGATGAGTATCCCGGGCGCCATGAAGCTGACGACTTGCGGCTCACTCTTACCGAACACCGGCTTTTCAAAGTGCACTGGAATCTGATGCATACAATAAAATATTAGATTAATATTTTAGTACATCTTATTCAGTAACACCTATTTAATACTTAGCTATATGAATTGTACCATGCAATGTAAAGGAAAAAAAATGTTTCTTTGAATGCATATTATTGATTATGGAATGTTGGTTAATGAAAAAAACTGGCGAGATGATAACCTTCTCCTTTATTGAAGTCGGTTAAAAAAACCGTATAGAGCTCTTATCACGAGTTACTTTACAGCGTCTTTCCAGTATTTCCAGCGTTTCTTGTATGGGATACTTGGAACAGCGCCTCTAGTGTGCGAAGAAGGAACTACTTTTTTCCTTGAAATTAAAGTCTAAGTTCCAGTTTACTTTACGTTACTATAACTCAACATTCATGTTAAGGTCTCTAAATGTTATTTTGCGAAATATTTCTGTACATATAAAACTTATTTCAGTGGTGTTTTGACATAATACATATAATTAATGGTCTTTCCAGAATTAACGCAACACCCTATAAAGTAAATTATTTTTATATAGAAGCATGTACTTACTCGTATATACTTAAAATGATGACGATGAGTGTGTTTCGATTATGAAAATATCTGAAGCAGTAGTGGATAAGAATAATAACGATAAAAATAACAAATTACTCTGTTACAGTAGATATAGGTTAAGTAGTAGTTAAGTATAAAATAATAATAGTCTTTGACAAATGAAAGCGAAAGAATGCACGAATGAAAAATCGACGACTTAAATTAAAAATAGCAATTTTATACAAGTATACATTTGCAATGAGGGATTTTCTTTTTATGTTTTCCCTAGTCGATGGATAGATGGCGCTGAACTTGGTTTGTTACTGCACTGAACGGCACGTCGTCATTTTTTGATTTTTTTCACTTGATTGTAATTTTGAGATCTTAAAACGTAACGTACATGTCATGTCATTGTCAGTCACATCAAATCACACCATTGGAAATAAATAACAATAAGGAAAAAGAAAAAAAAAATCATTTACCAGTCTTTTTAGTTTATGTATTTTACACGCCATAAAGAAAATGTCCCAAGAGAGAAAGAAAAGAAGTCTGTGCCTCGTGGATTTGTGCAAAAATGATGGCATACATCTAGTAACGTAGTGAGTTCAACGCCATCTACAGAGTTCTTGGAAACGACTTTTTTTTTTAATACTCAAAAAGAAAACTTCTTATTGCATACAATTTTACATTTGCGTAATAATACTTTATAATCGGATATTTTAATGTAACTGTTCACATAAAACTTTACAAATATTGCTAAGCATTTAACATTGTTAAAAGCAGATCGATTAAAAAAAAATGTATAAAAATATACACAAAAAACATAATTATACATAAAATATAATATCCATGTTAAGTTTCATACCTGCACTAAATTCTCAGGTCGTCCGCATCCAATCATAGCTCGTCTTGTGAAGCTCTCATACGCCTTGTGTAGCTGAGTCTTCATGAAATTGGAGATTTGATGATCTGAAACAATGAATTTTCATGAAAATACGATGTGGACCCGTGCTCCATCTATTTTCTCTACCTGTGTGGAGCTCCAAGTGGAAATGTGTACAGGCACATCGTCAAATAGGAAATATAATCTCTTTTCTATGTGTCATCATCATCAGCCTATAACGTTCCCACTGCTGGGACACAGGCCTCCTCTCTTGTGAGAGGGAGTGGGCCATAATCCACCACGCGGGCCCAGTGCGGATTGGCAGATGTCACATGTCTTCGAATTTGATGGTTCTAGGACATGCCGGTTTCCTCACGATGTTTTCCTTCACCGTTTTGAGAGCAGTGGTGATGAAATAAATTACACAAAGTAATGCGCAGGGCTGGGTTCGAACCCACGACCTGCAACTCGTAAGTCGGGGCCGATACCACTGGGCCACCACTGCTCTAAACGGCCCCAAATAAAAGTTGAATAAAAAAAAAACAGGTTGTTTTTATTAGGGCAATAGCGTATTTTACTGCATAAATAAATTGATAATCTATTTAGTCCGTCAGTAATAATATTGAAAAATATTGGACACGTATTTTTTATTTTTTCAAATCCATGAATATTGACAAAGTTAAAACGCTTCCAAATTCGGGAGTAAAATTGTACCGACCGAGTGACGTTTTGTGATTTTTAGAAGCGTTGTATCTTCGTCAATTTTGCTTTACGTGACAAAAGAAAAAATACGGGTCCAATATTTTTTAATAATCTATATTCCGGACTAATAAAAAAAAAAAACAGTAAAATACCGTATTCTGACAATTCCTTCCTATCCACCAAGAGCTCCCGGACTCATAAAAAACGAAGGACTCCAGGGTCAGGTACCTAATCATGATCCTGGAACGTACCACGACCCCGGCAGGCTTCGGCCCTCTCTGAGGGGGCCCCGTCATTATGCTGACGCTCTTTGAGGCGCGCGTAGAACACAACGCGCCGTCGACCCGGGCATGGTCCATGGTCGGACAGCAAGTTGCCCTTTACTCGCCACTCGGCTTTACTCGGTGTTCACCACCGCGGATGAAGAACTGTCCTAAAGAAAGATTGATGATAACTCACTGGTCATATCCAGCCACACGCTAACACTGCTATCCTCCACTATATCGTCGTCGACCTCTCCGTCCGCGACCCTCCTGCTGAGCGCGCTGCTGAAGTTCCTCGCGAAGTGCAGCGCGCCGTACAACTTGCCTGTTGATACAGCTTCTTTAGCCTCTTCGCTCGTGTTGAATGGCATCTGGAATATAAAATTTTAGCTTTTTTCTGCATCTACATATTTGTTTCTTGAAGCGAGCTCAGACTTAGGACCTTTATTCTTCAGGGGTTTGCTTTAAAATACCCTGTTAGACCCTGTTTTTTCAACTGTCCAACTGGAGGATTAGGATGTCATTTTTAGTCTGACAGTCCCTTCCAGACCTACGATGTAGGCCCTGTCAGTTAGCTGACAGCTCCTTGACGAGTGCGTGATTAACGCGCCGTCGTGATAGTCCTTGGTCAGACGGCGAGCTTCTCCATAACACCGCGCCTACAAGGATATTTTGTCCTACAATAGATTTTATCAAACAATGAGGAAGGTCTACATACCTGGAACAGCTGCCGTTTCTCCATTTCTTCTAAGAACCAGCAGCTCAGCATGTAGAAGTCACAGGTCTCGTCTTCGTTCAGGATCGTCGTTACTAGGCTCGAATTTCTGCATATGTCCAGTCCCACTGGAAATATTGAAGAGGACACAATTTAGTAATAAGTCCATCCAGTGCCGTAACTAGCATGACGCGCAGTGCGAGCTTTTTTAAATTCGTCGTTGTCTGTCCAATTGTGGTCTTGTTGTGGCCAAATCTGGTCCTGATCTGGCCAAATATGGTTTTGATATGGCCAATTGTGCTTCTGATCTGACCATTTCTATGCCCTGCGTCCATGAAAGACAGGCAAGGGTCACAGACTACGCTTTCTCAAAAAGAGGAGGCCTGTGTCCGAGCAACGGGAAAATTAACGGCTGATTATGTTTATATTTTCAAAAACTTATGGGTGTCTAAAAATAACATAAATTATGCCTTTTAATCCCTGGAGAAGTAGGCAATGGAAATAGGTGATTTAAGTACGGATTATCTACATTTCGCCAATAGCAGTGTGCGGGCGTCTTAAGACTCAAATTTAAGACGCTAGATCTAGGCAGTCGATACGACTCAACACGCAGCTACTTAATCAAGATGTCCATTTATTTTCCAGGATTTCAAAACAAAAAATTATAAGGCCTATGTCTAGCAATGTACGTACTAATATAATATAAAACGCTGATATGATGATGATTATAATGATTCATCATCATCAGCCTATAACGTTCTCACTGCTGGGACACAGGCCTCCTCTCTAGTGAGAGGGGAAATTAAATACTTACTTGGCGATAAAGCAGCTTCCTCATTGACTACTCCAATGTGCAGATCCCTTGGATCATGCCCCACTGCTGCGAAGAACGCCACTACTTGGATGATGGGGAACAGGACTGAGAAGATAAGGCCACTGGAACAAAAAATAATTTGAAAATCGGCTCAAAAAGCAGTATGACCAGCAAATCGGCTGATGGTAAGCAATGATGTTGTCGACGGTGAAGCACGTTTGCCTAAGAGTAACCTGAATTCAGATTACTTTTAACTTGAAAACCCCAAGATTGTAGCTAATCAGGATATAAAGACTCCGGTATAATTCAAAGCTTAAATCATGGTGGATGTTTCGTGCTTATCAAGTAGTTTTTGGTCTTTGAATTCTGGCCTTTTAGAGAGACTAAGCCCTTTCGTACACAAAGTGACGCAAGTCTCCGATACCTTACGAGTTCGGTATCCAAGGGACTATCGCAATACAATTCCATAGAAATTCGATCACAGGTCAATGGATGCTAAAGTCGAAAGGTATCGGAAATTTGAGTCGCCTTTAGGGCCTGCAACCGGGAAATCCCGGTACCGAAAATACCGGGAAATCCCGGGATTTTTTTTTAACAATCCGGTATCGGTTCTTCATCCCGTAGTCCCGGTACTTTCGATACTTTCGGTACTTTTTTATTTTCCTTATTTTTTCAATATAAAGCAACAAATCATATCCAATAAACTATTTTTAACAGTATAATTAACATAAAACATTTTTAATTGATAATAATGAGAATTTTATTAATAAAAATTTTGATGAAACTAATCAAAAATCTACTTGAAAGACAATAAATTTTATTATGCTTAAATTTTGTGTGTTTTATAATTATTTGGCAAATTGATCTGTAATAAGTCCTTTAAAAAGAAATCAAACCGACGAAACATCGAACTGAAAAGCAAAAAATAACTTTTGAGGCGGCGCCAAAGGCCAAACAAACAAACATATTTATAAATTAACCATTAGAGCAGAATAGCTCCTTGTATTTGTCGTGGTTGAATAGCTCGTCGTAGCTATTCGTTGATTGTTTCTTTGGCGCCGCCTCAAAAGTTATTTTTTGCTTTTCAGTTCGATGTTACGTCGGTTTGTATTTTTATTTAAAAAGGACTTAATTTTTACTTTTGGGTTTCCTATCTCGTGTCATATACAGGGTGAATTTTTCAACTGGGCGTGGATGGCTACTTTCGAAACTATGAGGAATATCGAAAAACGTTGAAAGGAGTCTCGAGGCCGAAAACTAAAACTGCATCATTAGATTTTAGAAAAATCAAAAATCCAGGTCAGGAATCGAAATCGCTGATTTTGGAAAAAAAAATCACACCCTGTATTATTACACCGTTCGATAATTTTGCTAATTAGGATCAATTTCCGCGAAGAAATCATATACAGGAAACTTAAGGAAAACGTATAATTGCAAAAAAACTGATTAATCTTCAAGGCAAAGACTGTATTTGAAACATAAGTTACCGTTTCTTCTTTTAAAATAATGCTATTTTTAGTTCAACTCAATAATGTTGTATTGCTAAGTACAGTCGGATTGTTGAAACGTCAAATCCAGTGAGACATTGAAAACAATGAAATTTTGTAATTCCGAGTAAGTTATGGCTCAGTAGATGTAAAGTAACATGGGAAAATAGCAATTTCATAAAAATCAGCCATTTCCTTGAGTTTGCCGTATATGATTACTTCCCAGAATTTGATCCTTATTAGCAACACTATCGAACGGTGTAATAATACAGGATGTGATTTCGTCAAAATCGGTCTCGAGACTCCTTTCAACGTTTTTCGATATTCCTCATAGGTTGGAAAGTACCATCCACGCCTAGTTGAAAAATTCACCCTGTATATTATACAACAGAGATGTGGAGAACATAACATGATGGCGTCACCATCATCAGATCAACTCCAGCTGTGAGGATCTCTTGCTACTGCCCTCTGTTACCATCCTCAGACCCTCGATGACAATTATACCCCAACTAGATATAAAGTTTTCATCAAGACTAGTAAAATGAGCCCAAACACGATAAAGGTGCTGTTAACTGTAGAGGACCTCTTGCCCCTGCTATCCGTCCCCATCAAATTTCAATTCAAATTTTATTGAATTTTATATTTTTTTCACTTCGATAAAACATTATACCTAGTTTTGTTTTGCTGTTTGCATAATGATATTTATTTATAGTGGAAGGAACAAAGTGATTAAGTGACGTAAAAGTTGTAAAGAGGAAAAAACAAAGCAATCACGTGACAAAGATAGGCTTCTTTCTAATTCAAAATAAGGATTTAAAGGTTCCTTGAGATTGTGTACTGATGATTGTCAATTATGGATTTACGAATAAAACGAAGTTTTTTGAACTGCACCATTCCACTTTTGTAATGAGGACATTATTCAACCGATTTAGATAATTATATGTAGTGTGCACACACTCGTGCCTTTCTAACAATATGTTAATAGCGATTTGTACGCGAGTACCGAAAGTACCGAAATTCCCGGGAAATCCCGGTTCCAACTCCAGTACCGAACATCCGGTACCGGGTCTTTAAAAAGTACCGGTTCTGCAGGCCCTAGTCGCCTTGTGTACGAAGGGCCTAAGAGTCACTCAACAGGCAATGGGAAGAGGTATGCTCGGAGACTCTTTGCAAGCATATTCGGTTTAGAACTAGAATCATCGACAAAGCATTTGAAATTTGCAGTGGATGTGGCAATGGGCAGGCCAAATTGCTTGTAGAACTTATGACCGATGGGAAAGAAAAGGTCTCGAATGGCGACAACGGACTTGAAGACGCAGAGTAGGCAGGCCTTCCTACCGACGACGACGTGAGGGTCAGTGGTAATCGATGACTGCAAGTGCGTTTGGCATGTTTGGTGTATGTTGATGATGATGATCCAGGTATATTTTCAAAGTAATTTATTAATTTATTATATTTTTCGAAACAAATAGAAATGAGAGGACTTGGATTGCAAAAAAGTTACTTAAATGAGTAACTCACCCCGGATGCCTTGAGAACTGCTGTATGCTCTTGATGAAGACTGCCTTATACCTTGACTTTGTTAATCTCTTACTGTCCTTTGGGCTTTTCTCCTTCTTTGTCAGCACCTGGAACATCGTGTTTTAGAAGTCTTACTATATGCGGGTAGCATGAACAAAGTGGAACCATGCAAATCTTTGATGATCGAACCACGGAAGTTTTTTGCGGCGTTGTTAGTAATTACGTGTAATATCATAGTAAATTAATGATCTTATTAAATTGACTTCATTAAAGCTATGTAATCGCTTATCCAATTGGAGAAAATATTGATATTGGAAGAAAACATACCAAGGAGCAAAAAGGGAGCTACGTTTTTTATAATAAGGGCAAGTAGTTACTGACTCATCAAAAGTCAATTACAAATGTGATACTCAGTGAACCCCAAAATATGGACAGTTTGTACTATCTTGAGGTCATAGCCTTATAAAAGTGGTATTTATCAGCATTTTGCGTGCCGCATTATGACGTCATCAGCACTGTAAGCATCTTTCTTTCAATATGCATCTGAATATTGAAGGAAATATGTTTACAGTCAATTCATAAAATATTAGTTAGCATTTTTTAAATTGCGGCGAGGTTTGATAAGATTTCATACAACGAATTCTAAAACGCAGCATGTGTGACGCGTGGGGCGCGTGCGGTGCTGACGAATATGCGATCACCTTTAATGGTAGTAGTACTTACATCAGTGCTCGTGGTGATGGTGGGAAAGTCGTCTCTTGAGTGGTAGCGGCTGTCCACTCCCGTGCAGATGCTGCTGTCCGGGATGACGTCAGGGGACGCTGTCAGTGCTGTAAGGGTAATAATAAAATGATTAGAAAATGGACATCTTGTAAAAGAGTATCGTGATCTTCGGTAAGGGTCTTCCCACATCGACGCGGAATAGGCTTAAGCCGAATGCGTATCACTACACTGATATGAATGCCTGATCACTGAATGCCTCAGGCATTAAGTCCGCCTTTGTACCTTTATTGTGTTGCATAAAGTATTAAATAAATAAATAAATACACTGCTGTACTTCATGTTCGTGAACGGGCGCTGTCAGTTGGGACTGGTCATCTCTTAGCTGCCATGGTCTATTTTAATAATTAATAACTTTATTTTTGAATTGTCTTTTTTATATTTACTATGGACACTAATAACTTGCCACATCGTTCTCACATAATGTTCCTACCATCTGATGATGATTGATGTAAGCAAAGATCTGTAATAATTTTGGCGATTGAAAAAGAGTGTCAATGGAGTTTCTTGCTCATTCTTCTCCATAGAGATCTAAGCTTTGGAATGAGCACCTACGGTACTTTCACAGTTTTTATGTCTTGTGACTGGGACTGTAGCACCATAACTATTTTTGTACTAATTTTAATTTGTCTTTGACAGTTCAAAAGTGCCGGTTACGGCCTAGTTGAAATAAACGTTTTGATTTGATTTGATTTGACTTATCGCCGATCATCCGTTGCGGACGGTTCGTTTCGCCGTCGGCCGGCGGCGGCGTCGCAACGCGTCGTCCGAGCCGAGCCGATGCGAATGGTATTAGTAACACCCTTATTACGTAGATATAAAGGCTTTTTTGACCGGTGTTAGCCGATTCCGAGTCGATATATGTGGGGAGACACTAACTGGCTGAATTCAGTCATGCTGAACGCTGACCTCGATGTGGTAGGGAAACAGCTAAAGAGATGATGATAAGCCTTACGAGCGGTTAATTATCCTAATAATACCCTTAACTAATTAATACCCTGCACAAGATTAGCTTATTATACAACAGTTTTAATTTTCGATTTTCGATCAACAATGTTGTAGGTCTGTGACCTTCAAACCCTAGACAAATACAAGAAAAATAACATAGATCTGATAAATAGAAGACTAATAGAAAAAGGCAAGAGGCATCGACAGAATTACACTGTCCTAGATTATAGAAAATCCAGATTCCTAGTAGGTTACGAGAATTGAAGCCAAAAACACGGTACAAAAATTACCCTCGTCGTTAGATTCCTACGCAAAATAAGTGAACATCTCCAAGAAAAACATTTAAACGTGTGCGTGGCGCTTCATCACACATTTATAAAAAGTGACTTCACTAAATACGTAACTATTGTTTCGAACACGGAACCTAGACATTTTATAATCTAAGGACAAGGTACTTTGCGAAGGAGGAATCAAGGCGGGTCGCGTGAGGGAGAGGACAGCGCCTTCCCTCCACCGTGTTCCACGCGCGCCTCAAAGAGTGTGAGCATTATGACGGGGGGGGGGGGGCGTCATAAAGGGGGGCCTTTAGAAGATCAAACCGAGCCAGGGTCACGGGACTCACGAATTACCGTGACTTCGGAACGAAAAGGGTTTTTAAAGGACACCGTGGATTTTAGTCAGTACGAGTCTGACAGCCCCTCCCGCTCTGCCCAGGGAGGGAGGACTCATTTGATGGTTTAAACACGATAAAAAAAAGCACAAGGTATTTAGTAGACAGTTTCTAAAACAGATAGGAAAGGAAGAAGGAATCTATTTATACTTACTGGACCGCCGCCTCGGCATCTCATGTTGCCTCATCGCCAGTTTCAAGAACGCCTCTTCGAGGGTATCACAGTCGAACTTCCTCAGGAGATCCTCTGGGGAATCCTCGGCTAGGAGTTGACCGTCGCGGAGTAGACCAATCTGCGGAAGAGGAAAATCTTGTTTGAATTCTACGGATTCATTACTGACAATATAAATTGTAGTCTGGTGTTTGTAGGTAAGTTGACAAAAACGATACGATTTTGAAAGAATCCTACCTCTTTCTTGTTCATTGTCGTGTTTCTTATCTTTCTAACACCAACTTTTGGTTTAACGATCAAACAAAATTGTCTTTTAAATTATTCAGATTTAAAACGGCTACCCTTTAAATATTATGACTACTAAGTTTATGCGTCATAACTTAAACTATGGCATAACCACAATGGTAACCAATGGGTATTAATTGGGCACGCGGATGGAGAGTAACGGGTGACTCGCCGTTCGATCATGGACCACGTCACGCGCGCCTCAAAAAGCTGTTAGGCAATCCGACGGGGCCCAATTTACAGGGCCAAAGCCTGCCGGGTTCGCGGGACTGTATCATCAGGATAACCGTGATCCTAGAACGTAAGCCTACTGAAGGATCACCTTGGATTTTAGTCAGTCCCGCCCAGGATCAGGGGACTCATTTGATGATTTTACCATGATAAAAATAAAAGCATGGGTTTTATTTCGCACTGTATTTCACATGTTGACCCTAAACAGCATCTTTCTTTCATAAAACTGGGAATAGCTAATTAAAATCGAATCCGATTAGTAAGACTTAAACACCAATTAAACCTAGTCATTGCGTTACATCCATCCATTGTAACAGTGCGTCAATAATGAGCTGTTATCCAATATAATTGCTTGCACAGCCTTGAAAACTTTTCTGTCATGGAATTTTATTTGCGACTATTTCAACATGGTGGCGGTCGTTCGTTGACTAGTAATTATGGCACTGATTTCATCAGTCGAACATCCAGCTATCTGTCTATTGATCTTTAAATTTAAAGCATTTATTGCAATTATGTGATATTTTAATTATGTTTATAGTATTAATAGGGCCAGACATGAAACGAGCAAGGGCATAACAATTTTATACTTAGTGCATACAGTAAAATCTACGTTTTTAATTAGAAAAAATAATCCAATCTATATTTTTAATAATAAAATACAAAGTAAATAATAAATTTATTGTATTTATCTTAATTAATTAAATAAATATTTGATTGATTAGTTTCAAAGAGGTTAAGTTTGTGAATTTGTTTGTGGGAGGAATTATTAAACCGATTTGATTTTTCTTTCACCAGTAGAAAGCTATTTTTATCCTGTGTAAAACCATGGTGGATTGCTGCGCTGGTTAGATTTTTATAATGAGTAGGAACTATGTTTAGATGAGTAAGAATACAGATAATTATTATATTACTAAATAAATAAAAACAAGGATTTTATCATAATGCAAAAGTATTATGAGCCTTTAACGTGTGACATGGCATTAATGAGATACATACTTGGATTTCCTTATTATCTACCACTCGAACTTAGTGCAAATGGCATTGTAATGTCTTTACGCAGAACAAATCCTTTTAGCCTTTTTTATAAACAATTTTGAAAGGGTTTGACGCCACCCTAGTTGGGTATGCAAAGTCAAATCATTTATTTCAATTAGGCCATCTAAGAGGTACATTTAAACATCGATTTTTAAAGATAAGGAAATGGGATGGGATGGGATTGATTCTACACCCATACATCAACAGCTTTTTGAGAGACTTCCTCAAAAGCCACTACTAATGACAAAGATGTGGTTTTCGATTGTAGATCTTAAAAGAAAAAGTAGATAAGTTTACTCACCTTGTGTGCTTGTTTTGTCTCGTCTATGTAATGTGTGGTGATGATGACTGTCGTGCCCCGTCGAGCTTGCTCGGCAAGGAAGTCCCAGATCCTGATGATATAAAAAAAATACCGTTTAATCGTTATTTAGTACTCATATTCCCAGTTTTAAGTAGTAGCAGTTAGAAGGCGCTGTCGTCGGGAAGTGGATATTTTAGGAAGTGGACATTCTGAGCCTGAGCGGTTTTAACACGTTCACAAAACTATCCTACTTAAAACATATGGGAAGATTAATGCAAACAATGTTTTCGGTTTTTGGAAAATGTGACAGATGAGAAAGACTTTTTATTTCGAATGTGTTTGCTCTTGACCTCAACGTAGACCAGAAACAACGATGAGACTAGGTAAGTAGAGGAGCTGGATGAATCCGGCCCAAAAAAATCACCCTAAAAATTGTACCTATCAATTTAACACTTTTCGACTTTCCATCATTCGCATTACTTTCGCTGATGAAATGAAACTTTGCCAAATATAGCTTATGTTAAGGTATTGCCAATTTTGTTGGCAAAGTATTAAAGTAGATAATTATATAAATGTCTACAAAACATCCGTTTGGTAAAAACTGCGCAAGCTATGTTTTTGCTTTTTATGTCGAAAAGACAAGGTTGCATTTTCTGTTATTATGTTTTCTTTCCGTGCAAGACGATTGAAATATTATGGTTTAAGTAGGTATTGTTGTATATTCAGTTTTCAAGGCTTTTTGTTCACTTATTTCAGGTACATAGTCCTGTCCCAGTTGAGATTTTCGTCCTCTGTCTAATCATGGGACTCACGTCAATTGCTTGTGATTTTTTTTTTTCATCCTGTTTGATGATACTTTCATTCCCATTAAAGTGCCTGCCTGCTATCTCATATGTTAGAACTTTGACCCCTTTAACTTTTATTCTTCGCTTATTCGGGTTCTTACTATTTTAATATTGAGGTCTAGTAAAACATTAAAAGAACTGACTTCTAAGACAAATAGCAAAGAGTGCAAATTAACTCATTTGCATTTTTTTTTTAAATTTCATTGACTTTTTAAAGCAAAAATTAAGGAGGTTAATAGCTACAGGCGAGTTCAGAAGACAATGAAAGAAGTCGGTGGGAAATATAACGTTGCATAATGATCTGATTTAAATATTATTCAATAGTGTTATGGGAACTGGAGCGGTTGATAAAAATATTGACTGTTTCAAAGTAGGTTAGATTGGCAACATTATTTAATCAAAGTAAGGGTGCTATATGGTTTAAGTAATTTGATGTAAGTGACTTAACATTATTGAAACGTCCAAATTCAAAACGGCTATTTCGTGAATATTGCACAAAATATCATTGTAATCTTCTCCAATCTTTCTAAGGCGTTTGATTGCATATATCATGAGATACTTCTGTTGAAATTTAAAAATGGTGAGATAAAAAATACAGCTTTTTCCTTGTTAAGTTCGTACCTCAAATATAGAGAGGTTAAAGTTCTGATAAACGGTATAGACTTAATAGGGTCTGAAGTTATAATGAGCGTTCGTCAGGGTCCGATATTAGGTCCATTTCTCTTTTCAATATGCTCTAATTAGTTCAAAAGTAACTGAAGATGGTTTTGAATGGATTATCAGAAAGCTGATATGGATAGAAAGGAAGTATGATGCATGGAAGAAGACCACGTATAGAAAAACCCTAAATAAATGAGGGTGAGGCAAGAGAATGATAACCCTGTGATTTTCTGGGAAGGTATATGTACTGTAGAGTTTTACTGTGAGAGCTAACCTTAATCCTTATACTAGCTGAATCAAGACGCTAAATAATATTTGAAATGTATTTTATATAAGACGTAGAACTGTCTAGTAACAGAGTGAAAAGAAACAATTGTAAAAAGTGCGCGTTGCGTTGAATACATTTGTAAAAACTAATATTCGTATTTTTATTAAAAAGATCCCCTTCTACAGTACATAATGACTTAGGTAAAGTAACACTTCTACACGTGATACTACAATATTGTCTTGTTTGAAGAGTAAATGCACAAGTAATGCATAACCACGACTTATTAGCTATATGTTATTGACTTACTATTAAATAATACATGTGTTATGTTCTTACTATTTTTATGACTTACTAATGTCGGCAGAGTCTACAGAAGTCTGGCTTTAGGCACAAATTTAACTCAACTTTAGCTAAGTTACGCTAAAAAAAATATGTGTTTAAAGTTGTGTAAGCTTGGTAAGCTTATCAAACGATTAAGATAGGTATATAGATGGCAATTAAGGTTTAATCTACACTAAATTATATTTTATTTTAGACGTTTTAATTTATTCTTTTTTTACTACAGAAGGATGCCATTAAAAAAAATAGTAGATTACGCACCAAGGGAGTAAAGCATTGCCTTACGTCACGGGCGTATTGAATCCCGAAACTACACTAAGGATTCTGGGGTGAACCTCCGTAGCGCAGCGAGGAGGTTCAAGTGTTAATTCCTGAGTGAAACGAGGGAATTAAGTTTAGAATCCTTAGTGTAGCGAGGGATTCAAGTCAGCCCAAGACTAGGCAGCTTTACTCCCGAGGAGCGTACTCTGCTTTTCACACCTACTGCGAGGAAATAAAATCGATTTTTGAAATTTGATGTGGTACGACAACCTTCGAACGTGAAGTTGGCACCACTGTAAGCGTACAGCTGTTGCTGCCAGCGGCCGCCATTCCTGATACGACTCCTTGGTGAAAGTTATCATACAGTTTTCATTGAGGTTCCAAATTCAAATCACATTATTCCCACGGGAATAATGAAATTCAGTACATATATTATTCCCGGCTCGAGCGAGGGGGAATAATGTCATGCTTTACAGTAGGTTTGCCTGACGTTTAATATGACATTTACGAGCAAGTAGTGTGAAAAAGAGTTTTATTATCATCTGACTCATGCTAAGTCTGAAAAATATTTATGGTAATGTTACATAAATATACATAATATTAAGTTACATTTACCTTCCTTATTTAATGTTTAACATAAGTTAAATATTTAATTAACAACTACATTATATTTTATAGTTATTTGCACTTTAGCAAATGTATAAACCCTGACATGATTATATTTACTTTGCTTTTACGACCCCTGCTCAAAGTCCCCTACTACAGAAAATATAAAAGCCTCACACCTGCATGTAACTAATTAGTAATTACTAAACATGTGCATCGTCTGAGGTGATTATTACTAATATTATAAAGCAGAAGAAATTGTTTGTTTTTTTTGGTTGAACGCGCAAATACAGTACCCGTAGCACGAGTTTTCACTATTTTACTTAACAGAGTCTTTCCAGTATTTACAGCGTTTCTTGTATGAAAAAATGGAACAGCGCCTCTTGTGTGCGAAGAAGGAACTGATTTTTTTCTTGAAAATTGTCAGTTTGAAATTGTCAAAGTACCAGTTTACTTTATGTCTCAAATACTGAAACCTCGTGCTAAGGGTACTGAAGCCAAGCTTGCTGAGGTTTGTCTGTGGATGGATGACCATCTGTTAAAGCGAGTTTCCTCCGTGTCTCGGAAAGCACTTAACCGTTGGTCGCGGCTGTCATTTGTAGATCTTTGAAAGTCGTTACTAAATAAATAAATAAATATAAATATTCCCCAACTATCACACAACGTCATCTAGTCCCAAGCTAAGCAGAGCTTGTGTTATGGGTACTAGACAACTGATAAACATACTTATATATTTCTAAATACATACATATTATAGATATATGACACCCAGACACAGAATAAATGATTATGCTCATCACACAAACATTTGTCCTGGGTGGGAATCGAACCCACGGCCCCCGGCATAGCAGTCAGGGTCACTAACCACTAGACCAACAGGCCAGTCAACTATTGTTAGTCAGAAGCTCGTCTGACAACAAATTTTACACAGGGGTATCGTGTCATCCAGTTACTGGGTTGTGGAGGTCAGTTAGGCAGTCGTTTAATGTAAAATTACTGGTATTCAGCTGCATTTGGTTCGACCGGGAGCCGACCCGAACATAGTTGGAAAAAGGCTAGGCGGATGATGATAATTACAAGGTATGTGTTTGCCACGGGCAGGGCTTGGAAACCGGTAAAAATTTCGAACCGGTTAAGGCCTAAGTACATAGAGAACTTATGCTTTCGGTTTCGTTCTAACCTTAACCAAAATTAAACGGTTTGAAGCCAAAAACGTTCGTAAATAGGTTTTGTTCAATTTACCGGTTTTAAACGGTTTTTATTGCCTACCTCCAATGCGCAGACGTGAACTATTAGAACGATCCAGTTGTAAACAAGCACACTTTGGAAAAGCGCGTCGTAGGATAGACCCTTACCATTTAGGTAACTCTACTACTTAAATGCTTTGATAATATAATGTCTAGATGGAGCGTCAAGTGCGCGCAAACGTGTCAAAAAAGTATCAGCCAACTGTTGGCTGACTAGTGCTTACCCGCCAATCAGTGCAGATCGTGTCGCTATACTGTCACTACGTATTACGCGCGCCAAGTAAAAAACAAATATCAGCGATAAAATGACGGTATGTGCTATTAAATTGTGCCGGAATTATAAAGGAAGACTAAAAAATACCAAAGACATCACCTACCATCGTTAAGTAACCAAGAACATATTTATTTTTTGTTTTTATGATTACCGAAACACGCCATATTTTATAAGTGTTGCCAGTTTCTTTTTTTTACTCTCCCTACTTAACGTTTTTTTGGCATATTTTTATGCAGTAATCATTAAGTCTTTTGACTTTTTTCCTGTCATTATTTTGCTTATTTCTTCCCTTTTTAGTTTACAATTTATTTTGCTTTCTAAGTCATACCGTTTGACTGCGTTCACTGGGCAAGCCAGAATGAGATGGGGGACCGATTCGCTTATTTCCGGGTCACAGATGCATGATGGACTCTCCTTACACTTAAAACGGTTCAAGTATTCTGAGAATCCACCATGCCCTGTCATAATTTGTGTGATTTCGGAATTGATTTTTATCTTACGGATCATCCTGTACGCCGCCACTGCATCTGGGAAGAACATTTTGGTTACTGATGCTGTCTGGCCTGTTGTGTACCTCCGGTTCCATTCGCCAAGCGTAGCAACTCTCACCTGTCGCTTGACGAATGAAATCGGACACAAATCGTAGTCGGGTTTCCTCTTGCTGTTCATGGCGGCCTCCTTTGCCAGCTGATCCGCTCTTTCATTGCCTTCAAATACTGCATCGCCTTTATCCAGAACAAGTTAACCACCTTGTTCTGGAGGGATATGGTCGTGAGGTTATCTCTCGCTTCAACTGCCAGGGTATGAAGGCAATTGTGGTTTTTCACTGTCTGGAGGGCCGCCATGGAGTCGCTGAAGATTCCAAAGCTATCGACCGACTGCTTTTGGACCTCCCTTGTAGCTCGGCAAAGCGCGAGTAGTTCCGCCTAGTAGACCGTGCAGTAGTTCGGCAGCGTCAGCTTGAGGGTACGTGCCTCAGTGTTGCCCCTCCAGATGGAAAGTGCGGCGCCTACGCGCCTCTCTATCTTACTTCAGTCCGTGAATATTCTAACTTCTAGGCTGGCGCTAGCCTCAACCTCTTCACGGTCGGCCAGGCTCGCAAACTCTATGTCCATTCGTTTAGCTGGATGTGGAGATTGTAGCGCTGATGCCATTCTCTCCACCTCCCTGTCTTTTAGCACTGACTGGGATACCCCCCTCTTGGCTTCATAAAGTGAAGCCACCTCACGGACTCAGAGGTCCAGGGGGAGCATTCCAGCCAGCAATAGTTTCGAGTTTAGGGACACGGTGCGATAGGCTTTGCACATTTTCTGTGCAATGCCGCGTTGTACAATACCCAGCTGTTTAATAATTCCGAGTTTATTTGCCGCCGGAGCCCATACACTGGCGACATACAGGATGATGGGTTCGATGGTTGCTACATAAATGATTTTGATTACCTCCGGATTCAGTCCCCAGCTCACTCGAGCCGCCCTGCATAGTTGCTTGTACACCGATATTGCCTTTTTGCAAACGTTGGAGACATGCGAGTTGAACGTCAACCTGTCGTCGATGGTAATACCCAAGATTTTAATTTCTCTTGACATTTTTATGTCAACCCCGCCCATGCTCAGTCGCGGGGTGTCAAATTTAAGTTTTTTAGTAATTAAAATTGCGTTTGTTTTTTGGGGCGCGAATTTCAACTTGTTTTTGACACCCCACGTCCGATCATGATCGAGGGTGGCATTTGTTTTGCTTTCGATGTCCATTGCTGTGTCACCATCGAAGACTAGGACCACGTCGTCCGCAAAGGCCTGCGCATAGACTCCTTTTCTTTCCAAACTTTTTAAGAGTGGGTCAAAGAGCAGATTCCAAAGGGTGGGCCCTCCTATGGAGCCCTGTACACACCCTTTACTAGCTTCCTTCACGTGCTCCTCTTCGGCATATCGGACTCTGACCCTCCTGTCTCTCAGATAGCTGTCTAAGGCCCTCCTCAGGTTTACCGGACAATTTTCCTCAGCCAGTCGTACTTTAATTGCGGGCCACCAATATGCAAGACGTTGGGATCCGTCGTTTAGATTAGCCAGCTCGAAGTCCTGAACTCAATCCAATTGAGCATGTGTGGGATGTTCTAAAGAGACGGGTAAGATCAGTGCGCCTGCTCCACAAAACATCAGGGAGCTAAAAAGAGTCATTGCAGAAGAGTGGGAACGTATTCCTCAAAACGTTATTAAAAACATCGTGGAAAGCATGCCCAGAAGGATTCAAGCTGTGATTTTGGCAAGAGGAGGTATATTATCTAAGGGATTATTTATGGGATAATATATATTTACATGACGTGTATAGATCGTGGGTGTAACTTGGAAAGATACGCCCACACGTTTTGAGTGGCCCCTCTCTCAGCCCCGTAGGGTTATTTTCTTATTGTTAGGATATTTAAAAACGTGGGTTTTGATTTTTTTTAAATCTATTCATTATTTTTATCTTTGTTCATCGGGTTTAAAACTACCTTGAAAATTTCAGCCTGCTAGCTTATCGGGAAGTGCCTCAAAATTGAGTTGCAAAAGTCCAACCGGAACGACAAACAAACAAACAAGAAAAGTGAGTGTATAAAAACGTGGGAAAAAAAGTTCTACAAAAGGCAGGTGGGTTGGTACCTCCGATATGGACGCAAGGGTTTATCACCGAATCCATGGCCTCCGAATATGTGGCGCCAGAAATCACTGTTGCAAGGATGAGGCGGCAGGAACGGCAACACGCGCTTGAGCAATGGCGGGAACGACTGCAGCAGCCGCAATACGCACGTAAGCGCGTTGCCGAAGCCATCCTGCCGCACTTTGATGCCTGGCTCTCAAAAGAGAAGAGCGCATTAATTACCTTCAGACTCACTCAGATACTTAACGGTCACTGTTGCTTTGGCGATTATCTGAACAAGGTTGGGCGAGAAACTATTTGCAAATTGCTTCCACTGTGAAGGCGGCCTGGATTCAGCGCAGCACACGCTAGAGGAGTGCCCCGTTTGGGATTCTGAACGACGAGTCTTAGTAGGTTGTATCGGGCAAGACTTGTGTCTGCCAGCGGTGGTAGAGGCTATGCTGGCAGACCCTGATAACTGGAGGGCGGTCAGCTCATTCTGTGACTGTCATACTTCAGAAGGAGGTTGCTGAGCGGGATCGTGAGAGGGCCAATCCCGCTCGGAGAAGGAGGCGTCGGGGTAGTAACAGCCTCGTTGCCTAAAATGCTGAAACCCCGCCTGCTCTAGGTTAAGCAGGCGGGGTTTCAGCATTTTAGGCAGTTTGGGGTCACGAGTGTACAGAGTGGGGACTCTGTGTGACTTCATAGACGACGGCGGTACAGTGACGTGCCGCCGTACACAGTAATTGTACAGCGAAGCTAGTTGGAGACCACTATACAGTCTCACTATGGATGTGCCCTAACAGGGGTGGTTTTAGTAATGTAAAAATCCCACACTCCCCTTCAAAACCTTCAAAAAGCTACCGGTCTTTGGGGAAAAGACCGGTAGCTTTTTGAAGGTTTTCCCCCGACAGCAAAAAAAAAAAAGGTGGGTAGGTACCTACTACTCAGTACTCACCCGTAATACTTGTCCACAGTTTTTCATGTGGCACTTTGACGTTTTGGTAACTTCGTCATAATCGAAGTAATGGTAAACATTGTTTACTTTCTTTCGTCCCATCGTTTTGATTATTTTTTTCAACGTAAGTGTAAGGTGCGCTAGCAAGTCGGTGCGTGCGTTTGATGTAGTGTAGAATAAGACGCGTGATCCCTGTGATGTGAAGGCCACGCGTCACTCGGCTCTTGCGGATTAAACCGGTTAATAAGGGTTCTTAATAACGTTCTTTTAACGTTTCGACTCCGAACGAAATAAAAGATAAAACCGATTAATAACGTTTAATAACCGGTTATTTTCAAACCGGTTCCAAGCCTTGGCCACGGGTATGCCTGATGTAAGATAAAATAACCAAAAACCTACAGAGGAATTAATGAAGTTATTTTAATTACGTAAAAAAATATTTTAGAGTTAAAAATATTTTATAGTTTTACATAATTTTAAATATCGGTGAGAAAATAGGCGAAGATAACGAACAATAGAATTATATTTTACATTAATAAATATTATTTTTAGAAATAGATAAGTACAATGTGTTTGCGGCCGCGGTTTCTCTCGCATCTTAATCGAAAATATGGCCAAATATACCTCAAACAGCTGTCAGCAGTATGACGGGAGATAGATAGACCCCCTTAGAGGGTCAAATCCTGCCGGTGTCGCGGGACTAGCGGGTAACCGTGGCCAGACGTAAAGGGCTACTGAAGGACACCGTGGATCTTAGTTAGTACAAGTCTGACAGACCCTCCTTCTGTCCCGGGTTAGGACTTATTTGATGATTTTACCACGTAAAAATAAAGCACATAAAGCGAGACTAACGAACAGCAATTTATATAAGATTATCATTACCTATACTTTAATTCAGGGTTTTTCAACCTGTGGGTCGCGACCCCCTGGGGGTTCGCGAAGCCTCTTCAGGGTGGTCGCGAAGCTTCTATAGGGGAGTTGTAAAATTTGTAAAAGCATTAAAAAAAACAATAAAGTTTAAAAAGATATATGTATTACGGCGATCCCTCACCGCGAGCATTCACCTGTAATGTAAAGGCGCACCCTCACCGCGTGCATTCACCTGTAATGTAACGTTACAGATTCGAACATTCATCAGTGACTTAAGGGGTCGTGCCAAATAAAAGGTTGAAAAACCCTATGTAATTAAACGATATCTCTAAGGAATTCTACTCATTAAGGAAATGTAAATTATCATTTTAACATGGAAATATTTTTTAGCAAGCCTGCAATGTTAATTAAAATATACTTTTAAATAATATAATTTTAAAATTATGAATATTATTAATGTATTCTATGAATACAACACGTGAGAACAATTATTTTGATCACGTGTTACAAAAGGCATATTTTAAAGTATTAAAATTACCTTTAATTGGACGAGAACTGGTATTTTAGAGTTATTATTTATGTACAGATTTTTTTTTGATGTATGAATATTACACCTACATTAGTTACCTACTGCCTACCTACATTTATGTATATATGTAAAGAACAAAAAAAAAATTCAAATACTGCTTGACCGATTTAAAAGCTATATTATCACTTATCAACGAGTAACATAGGTTTTTTTTTTAATTTTCCACCTCTAGGAATTTTACCTGTGTCGTGAGAGCGTTCAAAACATAGAAACACACATACACAAACACTCAGACCCGGAACAACTACTTGTAGCCCTTGTAGGTTATGCAAGTATTTGTTACGTGCGGGAATCGAACCTGCTACAAGGACACAGGAGAAATTCCTAGTGTGCAAGGCTTAAAAAAAATTGAACTTATCTGAATTCAATCATAGGTTGTTTCCATATAAACACCGGTCCAAAATGACACAGGTAAAATTTCTATGATTACAGTTAAAATGGGTTTTGTCTTTTTGAATATTAATTTATTAAACAAAAGAAAAAATAAGTGTCCATTATTTTTCAAAAGTCTAACTGGTGATCTAATTATATTTATAATTTATTGATACTGGACAACATATCGTGTACAAGCCGGGCTTGTTGTCGCAATCATCTTTATGTTAGAGATTGAACTATCGTTATGTTAAAGATGCCAACTGAATGGTCAATGAGGATGAAGAAACTAGGTTTTACTGTGTGATAACTGGGTATTTGACGCTATTAACCAACAGTTCCAAAGTACTAATAATTTCCAAATGAAAATAATTACACTTTAAACAAGGTGTAACGTTAAAAGCGCAAAACCTCTCGTGGGGTAACTCAGCACATGTTACTGAACAATTTTTGTTCTAGGACTTTTTGAAATTCGCAAAAAAAAAAACAATTTGGTTTATCATACAAAATGAGAAATTGATCGATCACAATTTTTTTTTTGCGAAATGGGCTGGCAAGAAAACTGTTTTAAATACATATATTTATAATGACTCTGAGATCAATAAATAGTAAAATGATTAAGTTTCAAATATTAAGTGACGTCACAGATTGATATTACATCTCTTGCCAATGCCAAGGCCTGTCTTGGATGGGTCACCAGTGTCACAATGGTTAAGCAAATCTTGTCTATGTCTTTTGGAAGTCTGAATTAATTTCCTCGTTTTTGACTGCCCTGTTGGTCTAGACTAGTGGTTAGTGACCCTGACTGCTATGCCGGAGGTCGATTCCCACCAAGGACAAAAATGTTTGTGTGATGAGCACGATCAATTTGTTCTGTGTCTGGGTGTAATTTATCTATAATATGTATGTATTTAGAAATATACAAGTAAGTATGTTGATCAGTTCTCTAGTAATCATAACACAAGCTCTGCTTAGCTTGGGACTAGATGGCGTTGTGTGATAGTTGTGGAATATTAACACAAAAATCAATCAAGAGAGGTCTTAGCACGATTTTCGCAATTTTGAGACATAAAGTTAACGGATTCAATTAGTTCCTCGTTAATTACACGAAGCGGTTTTTAATTTCTATACAATTTCCGTAGGATATGCGATAGTCCCCAGACAATTAATTAAACGTCAGAAAAAACAATCACAATCGCACGATAAATCATTATCACATCAACATCAACAAGCAGCAAACAGCATGCAACGGTTGCGCAAACGCACGTAATTGCGATCGGTTGCAACAAGCGGCGATTGACGACCGCGACATTGCCAAGACGAGTGACGCAGAGAGGAATGTTACACGTAATTATATGCAACGGGTGGTTATTGCTGCAATTGGCAATATAACTTATAATTTTTTGTTTAATTTTATTGACTTTTTGCCACCGTCTTGTTGTTTTTGAAGTGAGACGTAATTTTTAGGTTTCAGAAACATTTTTTGTAGATATGGAACCCAAATTTCTTGAAATACACATAATTTTACGCAGACACGTTTATAAGGTACATCTTTCAATTACCTAAGAAAAAAAAATCCATTGCATCTTGATAATTATATTTTGGAAAATCTTCTGTGTCATAAATTCGATTCCCGCACGCAACAAATATTTGTATGACCTGCAATTAGTTGTTCCGGGTTTGGATGTTTGTATAGGTGAGTTTATAATGAGGGATTTTCTTTTGATTGTTTCCCTAGTCGATGGATAGATGGCGCTGAACTTGGTATGTTACTGCAATGAACGAAACGTCGTCATTTTTTGATTTTTTTCACTTGATTGTAATTTTGAGATCTTAAAACTTAACGTACATGTCATGTCATTGTCAGTCACATCCACATCACACCATTGGCATTTGGAAATAAATAACAACAAGGAAAAATAAAAAAATATTCATTGACCAGTCTTTTTAATTTATGAGTTTACCACGCCATAAAGAAAATGTCCCAAGAGAAAAAGAAGAGAAGTCTGTGCCTCGTGGATTTTTGCAAAAATGAAGGCATAAATCTGGTAACGTAGTTAGTTCAACGCCATCTACAGAGTTCTTGGAAACTACTTTTTTTTTAATACTCGAAAAAGAAAACTTCTTATTGTGTTTGTTAACTTATCCACGACGTAGGAGAAATACCTAGCCACCCACTGTTCACGCTAAGTCTCAAGAAAATTAGCACATGGCAAAGGCAAAAACGAGAGGGGACCTCTCTGTGCCATAATTTCCTTTAGATTCAGCAGTGGGTGTAACATGATGATCAATGGTTTGCAGACATAATTAGTTATGGGGCCTCCTATTAATATGGAGGTGGACAGTATATTATTCATTCAAATTAGATCAAATTCTGACATTCGGAACATAGAAAAAAATTATAGTGTTGACTTACGCAATTAATATGAAGTCTTTCAAACTTTGTTCCTTTGAGTGTCTCATCATCATCATCATCAGCCTACAACGTTCCCACTGCTGGGACACAGGCCTCCTCTCTTGTGAGAGGGAGTGGGCCATAATCCACCACGCGGGCCCAGTGCGGATTGGCAGATGTCACATGTCTTCGAATTTGATGGTTCTAGGACATGCCGGTTTCCTCAAGATGTTTTCCTTCACCGTTTTGAGAGCAGTGGTGATGAAATAAATTACACAAAGTAATGCGCCAAGCTGGGTTCGAACCCACGACCTACAACTCTTAAGTCGGGACCGATACCATTGGGCCACCACTGCTCTAGTGTCTATCACTACATAAAAAGTTGTACGCAATTTTTGCTTAATTTATTGATTGATTTTGATTGGTAATCTTGATCACCAATCTTCATACAACTAAAAAAAGACTAAACGATCACATCGGCGCCATTTCCTAACGGATTGCGATCAGAGTGACTAGATTGTCTATGATTTGGCAACAATGGCTGCCGTGCATCAGTGAGCACCTTACAGCACCTAAATGTTTCAACGCAATAAGAGTAACTGTTGTTAAATAAGTAAATATAGATGAGTTTTGCTCTTGGGAGACTAAAGCACCTTCGTACAAAGCGACGCAAGTCTCCGATACTTTACGATTTTGGTATTCGTTGCCGCGTGCCTGTGTACGAACCTCTACGGTTTTGTACTGCGATAGTCGCCTGGATACCAAAGTCGTAAGACTTCTGTCGCGTTCTGCAGGCGTAGCATGGCGCCGTAGAAAGGGGTTTTGTCGACGGAAGAATAGACAAAATGACAGAACGTTGAAATATTTTAAGCGTTTTAAGCATGTTAATCTAAAAATTTTAGAATATAAACGTTCTTTTCTTTAATAGTGCACGAATGGTGTCATATTTGTGCAAAAAAACAGTCGATTTATATAGAAATAACGATGAAATAACTTTGTGTTTTCTTGGTAGAATAGAGATAGAATCGCCATGCTACGCGTGCTGAAGAAGAACAAGAATTATAAGAAAAAATAATTAATTATTATTATTATTCTTATATTATATTATATATATTATTATATTATATATTATATTCTTATAAGACGAATAGTTCCTTTCCGCACGAGATGTGCTTTGCAGCTGTGCTGGATAAGTGTAAAAGCTAAGCTATGAAAATATATAATCGTTTCTACTGATGCTAAACTACGTAGCGGAGCGAGTAAGATGTGTTCTTCCTCTCTCAAGGTTGCGAGAGAAAGATGAGCAGCTCGAGCCTGTGCTTTGTTTGGACAAACACCATAATATGTGTCAATTCTTCCCAAAATTACGATTACGGTTTTGGCTGACATTTATTTTCATTACTTAAACAATAAAATAAGCACGTTAAAAAGTTTCGGTAAACTTGACAAGTATGTACTTCACTACGCGGGTGTCCCCCGATCGCATCGATTTGAGAACCGAATTCGCACATTAGTCCAGTCATTAAAGCCAAAACCCGAAAATAATTAGTAACTTGCTGAAATTTTAAGGGGTTTTTAAAGAAGGTAAAATAACTTACCGGGTGATTTTGCAGCGTTCTGGGGTGTACGGAAAGGGTTGAAAAGGGGTGAAAAGTGCTTTTTCGTTAATAACATTGCCAAAAAAATTAGTAACACGCTGCAAATTTGGAATTAGGTTGTTCTTACCGTTTTGTAACGTGTATCAAATTTGCAGCGTTTTGCAACATACGGAACATTGTTTATTTTTAAAAAACAATGCAATTTGTTAATAACAAGGGTAAAGAAATTAGTAACACGCTGCAAATTTGGAATTAGGGTGTTCTTACCGGTTTCTAACGTGTATCAAATTTGCAGCATTTTGCAACATACGGAACATTGATTATTATTAAAATTATGAAAAAGTGACGACTTTAACACGTCGTATCTTAAAAAGTACTAACGTTAGACCATATGTTTGTTAGTAACTAATGTTCCGCTTTGAAAGCCCTATCCAACGGTGTGTCACATGTTACTATTGACGGTGGGCCCAGATTTCATACATCGGTTTCCCAATGTCCTTTGATATACGTTACAAAACGGTAAAAACAACATCATTACAAATTTACAACGAGTTACTAATATTTTCCACCCCTTTTATGAACAAAATCATTGTTTTTTTTAATAATAAACAATGTTCCATATGTTGCAAAACGCTGCAAATTTGATACACGTTACAAACTGGTAAGAACAACCTAATTCCAAATTTGCAGCGTGTTACTATTTTTTTTTACCCTTGTTATTAACAAATTGCATTGTTTTTTAAAAATAAACAATGTTCCGTATGTTGCAAAACGCTGCAAAATTGATACACGTTATAAAACGGTAAGAACAACCTAATTCCAAATTTGCAGCGTGTTACTAATTTTTTTGGCAATGTTATTAACGAAAAAGCACTTTTCACCCCTTTTCAACCCTTTCCGTACACCCCAGAACGCTGCAAAATCACCCGGTAAGTTATTTTACCTTCTTTAAAAACCCCTTAAAATTTCAGCAAGTTACTAATTATTTTCGGGTTTTGGCTTTAATGACTGGGCTACATAGCCTATTTGCAGCACGATGAGAAGGTATAAACAATTGACTGTTGACTATCGCATGTTTAAAATAAATATTTGATGCATAAAAATAAAAAAAATTGGTCATTGGACTTTTTGAGGAGCTCGTGGCTAAATAATTACAGCCGCACAGGCCGATCTTCCGTGTTAAGCTGCGCTTGCCGAGGTTGGTCTGTGTCTGTGAATGGGTGACCATCTGTCATAGCGATTTTCCTCCGTGTCTCGGAAAGCACCTTAAGCCATTGGTCCCGGCTGTCATTTGTAGATCTTTGACAGCCGTTACTGTTAGTCAGAAGCTCTAAAGTCTGACAACCAGTCTTACCATGGGGTATCGTATTACCCAGTTACTGGGTTGTGGAGGTCCGACAGGCAGTCGCTCCATGTAAAATACTGACATCCAGCTGAATCTGGTTTGACTGGAAGCCGACCCCAATATAGTTAAGAAAAGTCTAGGCAGATGGGTCATTGGACTTTTTGCAAAAATTAGACCTTTAAAAAGTTCATTCAGGCTAGCTGCTATACCCAGTCTGTAAGTCATGGCCGTTTTAAACAAAATAACAAAGAAATTAAATCCTCTTTAGGCCGTACATTTGTAAGTGTTTTACGGCATGTGAAGTGAATTGAATTGTGAAATCGTTTCGTCGTACAAAAGGGTCAACCATGTTGGTTTTTCTTGACATTGATTCAACACAAGGATGATAAATTATGTTTATTTTTGCAAATTGCTTTTGACAAACTCTTTAACACGTCAAAAAACACAATTATTATTTTTTTAGACTAGATAAGGCCTATGTTTCGTACCTGATTACTCTGAGAAGAAACAGCTGAAACAAACTCAAAGATAACAGTCTCTTTTAAAGTCCAGACATTTTGTATTGGTAAAATTTTACGGGAAGGCAGTTGTCTGAGATGGTCTTTTGAAGAAAGTACCACCCAGTTTAAGTGGCCCTGTCCAGTCAGTTTAAGCATTTTTCGGTTATCGTGTAGCTCGACATGAGCTCGACTCATAAAATATCATAACTCAAGGAGCTCAAATATTTATCTTGTAAGTACATATTTACCTTGTAAGTATCTTTTATATGCTGTTTATAGGTCACCAGAATATTCAAATCAATGGCTTTTCGAGTATTTTATTTATTATTTATTTTTGCGAAGGTTATTTCCGAGGTAAGTAAGTATTATTTTGATTAGTTCAAGATAAGATAGATAAAGAGGTCACAATTTAGAGGTTAGAAAATTGCATAAGGCCGGCGAGTAATGGATGTCGTACGATCATGGACCATACGGGGGTCGACGGCGCCTCGTGCTCCTGACGAGGTCCCATTAGAGGGTCAAAGCTTGCCGGGGTCACGGGACCGACATCCTCATCATTAAACTGTGACCCGGGAACTGGCGATTGAAGAACCACTGTGGATTTTAGTGAGTACTAGTCGGACAGTCCCAACTACAAAAGCTGGCACTAAAAATACTTTCGTTTATTTATTTTTTAAATGTTAGATATTGACTTTGAATTTGAGCTTTCTCAAGTATAGAGAGAGATCTCTCAGCTGTAAGTGACTTTGGGTATTTTTATGTTATTGTGTACATAAATAATGTGCAATAATAATTTCAGCCGCATATGCCGATTTTCCAGGCTAAGCCGCGCTTGCCGAGGTTGGCCTGTGGATGGGCCTCGGAAACCACTTAAAGCCGTTGGTCCCGGCAGTCATTTTGTAGATCTTTGAAAGTCGTTACTATTAGTCAGAAGCTCTAAAAGTCTGACAACCAGTCTTATCGTATTACCCTGTTACAGGGTTGTAGAGGTTCGATGGGCAGTCGCTCTATGTAAAATACTGATATCCAGCTGCATCTGGTTTGATTGGAAGCCGATTCCAACATAGTTGGGAAAAGGCTATGTAGATGATGTGTACAGCAATAATATAGCCTTGGCAGTAAGAACTGTTTATGTTTGTCATTTCAAAATGTTTTGGTAGCCTTGTCAGGGAAAAAGGCCATTGTGCATGTAAAATAAATAAATAAAAGACGCGCGAAATTATTATGAGTGCCAAAAGTTATTTATGTCATTGTCATTTTATGAGAACATATTAAACAGTTTTCTTTTCACACACTTTTCAAAAGAAAGTTTTAAAAAGTTTATACTGCGGTTGGCATAGTGGTTGAGTGATGCTGCGCTGCGTGTTATGGGTTCGATTCCCGCTCGCTTCTGGACCAGCGGTCAATTAAGTTTCAACGCGTCTATCTTCTATAATATAAAAATGGATCGCAAAATGTGTTGCTAAGCTCGTATCTCGAAAACGGCTGGACCGATTCGGATAATTCTTTTTTTGTTGTGTTTGTAACCATCGGACCGGGTTTTAGAGGACTTCGACCCGTGCGAAGCCGAGACGGAGCGCTAGTTTTTAATAAATATGATACGGGAAATCACAAAACCAATAATATCTACTTCACTAATAATTAAAAGGGTTGTGGGTTAACCTATTAAAGTAATCGGATTAATTTATCCCGCGTGTCCATTGTGTATCCTCTATTAAAGGAAACATAATGTCGTTTTTTTGTGATATAACTTTTTTGAGATTTTTATTTACTTCTATTTATTATCTAAGGTATTTTTCTAATGTTTATTATACAGAGTGTTTCTTTTAAATGGGCCAAAAGGGAGAAATCTGCATCCATAAGAGATACGAGAAAACTTTCTTAGGAACCTTTAGCTCTTTTTTGATACTGATAATTTTGGCGTTTTTATTTTTTTGGTCAAGTGTGAGCTGTCCACAGAACTGAGTGTAATTGACCAAATTTTTTTTAATGCTGTTCGACTCTGTTTCATGTAAGGATCATTTTATTGTATCGGAAGAAAAAAATCGGGACGGCGGAAGTTGGTCAAATTTAGCAAAATAATTTTCGATACAAATTGTATTGTACGAAAAAAATACCATTTTTTTTATGATGCCATGTTATTTAGTGTCTTGTAAATACCATTTCAATGTATGGGAAGGAAAATGCCCGGACAACAGAAGTGGGTCAAATCTTATGAAATACTGACACTGTTAATACGACTTTATGATGTTAGAAGAAACATTACTCTACTTTTGACCAACTTCTACTGTTCAGATATTTTTTTGCCCATACAATTATCTCATCCTTACATGAAAGTAAGTCAAAAAGCATAATAAAAAAATTGGTATTTTTTTTTCGTTCATACAATTATATGAAAAAATATTTTGCTGAATTTGACCAACTTCCGCCGTCCAGATTTTTTTCTTCCGATACAATGAAATGATCCTTACACGAAACAGAGTCGAACAGCATTCAAAAAAATGTTGGTCAATTTCACTCATTTCTGTGGACAACTCACACTTGACCAAAAAAAATAAAAATGCCAAAATCAACAGTATCAAAAAAGAGCTAAAGGTTCCTAAGAAAGTTTTCCCGTATCTCTTATGAATGCAGATTTCTCTCTTTTGGCCAATTTAAAAGAAACACCCTGTATAAGGAAGGAAGGAATCGTAGCAAATGTCACACACAAAAAAAAAAAAGGTGTGGTGACATGGGGACAACTGGAACAGACTTCCCCCACTAGTCAATTTTTAAAGGGAACAGTCGCTAGTCGGCACATATTGTCACCCGGGTGACAACTGGGAAAACTATTCCCAGCTGTGAACCCGGAGGACAGGTCTAGAGGGGACTATTGGGAATAATTCAAAAACTAGTGCTACTTTAAAAAAATGAAAAAAAGTATCCTTAATTCTTTTATTTTTTTACTCAACTCATATGGCTGGCTGGTTTTGTCTCCTCCTCCTACATTTGCTCTGTCAATGGCCGCTCTTTCTACATCAACCTTGGCTTTCAGACAAGTTCTTTCGCCACTTAACACGTTAATGATAACTTCATAAGCTGTGCAATCATGACGGTGCTGGTAGCTGTTTCCTGCTACTTCCAATATTGACTTTCGTCATAAAATTTGTAATATCCAAAAACTTTCCGTTCTGATTGCTTTAATTTAAGAAAAAGTTTAATATAAGTTATTTTGTTGGAAAGGTTGTAATTCACAGATGGTCCCATGGTAATCAGTTAAGGATCTGATAATGGGATCTTGGATAGATCGAGGGAACTCTTCAATAAATGATAATAAATCAAAAGTGATTGTTGTTATTTATTATCTATGTATTGTTTACGCATCATCTGCCTATCCTTTTTCCTACAATATTGGGGTCGGCTTCCAGTCAAACCAGATTCAGCTGGATATCAGTATTTTACATGGAGCGACTGCCTGTCGGATCTCCACAACCTAGTAACTGGGTAATACCATACCCCATCGTAAGACTGGTTGTCAGACTCTAGAGCTTCTGACTAACAGTAACGACTATCAAAGATCTAAAAATGACAGCCGGGATCAACGGCTTTACGTGCTTTCTGAGGCACGGAGGAAACTTGGTTGACAGATGGTCACCCATCCACAGACCAACCTCGGCTTTACCCGGTAGATCGGCCTGTGCGGCTGTAATTATTTAGCCACGAGCTCCTCCTATGCATTGTTTACGAATTTTTCAAAAAGATTTTCAATCCAGGGACGTTACATCCATTTACTTGATCAATGTGAATCAGCCTTTATATCAAGAAAGTCGCTCCAACCTTGTCATACACATTTCTAAACGAAATTCAATGCCTTGTCTGACGTAACAATTATCTTCTGTCGGACAATAGATGGCTATCAGTGATCGAACTTGTGTCATTGTGATATAAAACAATGGACATCCGTGGTCAGACAATACTTTATTATGTTATATAGGCTGTGTTATTAAGTATTGTTAAGTGGGGGACAAACGGGGTGACATGGAGGGGTGAATCGGGACAATATTTTGAAAGTTGGGAAGATGGGACGTTGCTAACAAGGTCTCAAAATAATGTAGTATTTTATGCAATTAATACAAAAAAAAAATGTAGCCGCCTTCTAAAACAACCACAAAAAGTACGCTACCATAAAGCGTTCTAAACGAGGAAAAGAGAAAGGGCTATTGAAGGACACCGTAGATTTTAGTCAGTACAAGTCTGACAGTCCCTCCCGCCCTGCCCGGGGTGGGAGGACTCATCTGATGATTTGACCACGTAAAAAAAAACAGGGTTCCGGTCTCAAAAGATAAAACGGGACCCTATTACTAAGACATCGGTGTCCGAGCGTCTGTCACCAGGCTGTAACTCATGAACCGTGATATGTAGTTGTACAGTTTAAATTTTCACAGATGATTAATTTATTTTGCCGCTGTCTAGTCACGCGGGATCGTGTCAGAGCCAAGCAGGTGCGCAGTGTGTAATATTACACGAACCATTTGGAGCCACTTTTTCAATTCGATTTTTTGGTCCGCAGCGAGCTATAATATTCAACCGAACTGGAAGTTTGGGAAGTTGACAAGTCTAAAATTATGTACATTTAATTACCAATTCAGAAAAGAAGCTACCAGAATTATTTATAATATGTTTATTACTATAACAAAAAATTGTATTTTTTGTTAATTAAAAAATTGTATTTTTTGTTATTTTACAAGGATTTCAGTTTTTATAGGTTTTCATGCGCGAGTCCAACTCGCACTTGTCCGTTTTTTAATATTTATAAATGTATTTTTTGTAAAAAACAGTAGGTAATAGTTATTAACATAATATTATTATTGTAGAAAAATACCTTGAAATGTTACTTAGGTACTTATTCTGATAAATTTACATGACAATTCACACGTCATGTAAGATGACACATTTTTTGCTTAGCATTACGTAATTTATGAATAGTAAGGTAAGTTTACATTGCACTGGAGAGTTCCGTATGCACACGTACTGTAAAATTGAATCTATACTAATACTAAAGGCGCGTTTCCATTAGGCAAGTCTTGCATACAAGTATGACGTCACAATTGGAGGTATTCCATGAAGGGCACCTGGCACCTGCGAAAAATTTTGACAGGAGCCTTATGTCGAATAGATAAAGTGCAAGTAGCTCAGGTGCCATTGTCAGCGGGTGCCCTTCGTGGAATACCTCCAATTGTGAAGCTGAAGAGTTTACACGGTTAAACGCGCTATTCTCAGGAACCATTGGGTCGAATTGTCAGAATATTTTTGATTAACAACCATCCTGTTCTTCAACATGTCCTTTGCGTTCTACGGCCGCGTTATCGTGCTTATAGAGTCCCTTGACTCCAGCAAGCGTTTAAGTCCAAAATTCTAACTTTTTTATCGTAGTAAAATCATCAAATGACTCTCTGGGTGGAGCTGTAGGGACTGTCAGACTTGTACTTACTAAAATCCACGGTGTTCCAACAATAGCCCTTTACGTTCCAGGGTCAGCGGTTACATGTTTAGACAGTCCCGCAACCCCGGCAGGCTTTGGCTCGCTGTAGGGCTCCGTCAGATTGCTGACAGCTCTTTGAGGTGCACGTGATCGGACGGCGAGTCATAAATTTATTCAGGTAGTTTTTATTAACAGACGTATTTATCTATAACTAAGTGCGTCATCAAATGACATGCCTAGATACTTAAGAGTTCATAAGAAGTTTAGCTTTTTTGCTCAATTAGTCTTTGACGACAATCGTTTATCATGCTTCTAAAATTAAAAAAAAAATCACGTGATCATCAATTTTATTATGCAGTGATAATTTGTATTTCCATTTGACATAATAGCATTATGTAGTGTCAAATTGTCGCTAAAATTAAGAAATTAGCGTCTAAATGTTGTCATTTGTAATTTTAATGTGAATAGACATTTATTTACACGAAAAATATATTAATTCTTTGTACTATTAAATGGAAAACGCACCATTACTGAATCCACCATTTATTCAATAAAATAATTATATTTTATTGAATAAATGGTGGATTCAGTAATCCGGCAAATTCAAGTTCCAAGATGATAATTATATCATCTTGGAACTTGAATTTGCCGGTCATGTCAAATCACACCGCGCTGACATACGTCACCCTGACTTGTCTCTGCTTGCTCCACTAAGGATGTACCACGATGCGTAGGATTGGGATTGGATTTACCGATTCAAGTTTAACAGTACGAAGGTTTTAATTGACAGTTTTTTTATGGTAACATTGATCATGGCGCTCAACGATGATATATTAAAAAATATATCTTGTTATATATATCATCCGCCTAGCTTTTCGAAACTACGAGTATATTGGGGTCAGCTTCCAGACGAACCAGATGCAGCTGAATATCAGTATTTCACATGGAGCGACTGCCTATCGGACGTCCACAACTAAGTAACTGCTTGCTTACCGGTTGTCAGACTTTCAAGCTTTTCTGACTGTAATGTTTCTTGATAATTCTTTGTAAAAATCTTATTTTTGATGATTTGTAAAAGTATCGAGTGTCTTGCTAGTTCATAATTAATCTCATTTCCTCTAGTTTTTGATGGCCTCACTGAATATTTGATTTGTCTCAGTTTTCGTCTTCCTCAAAAGTATTCAAAATTTATTTGTCTAATGAAGAGGTTGATGAAACTTTAGAAAAATTGAGCGCTTTCTTGAATTCCAACTTTAAGTCCTAGGTAAGCCAAATGTTTCAAATGCAATAAGCACTCAAAATCTACAATATTTTTCTCATAATGTTGTTTCCTTATCGCCGTTTTAGTTGCTCCCCACTGAGCACCACGTTAATATTATGATCGGTGATCAAATATGGACACCTTAGGTGATTCTAAAGCCCGCTGTACACATTGGGCCAGCGTATTGGGCCAACGTGTACAGACCTTGGCGAATCAAAGGATCTAGGCGTGCTTCGCATACAGTGTTCACAGGCTGGCCCAATTTGTAAACAGCGACATTTGGAATTCATTATTTTAGCCCAACATGCTGGCCCAATGCCTTGCCCCAATGTGTACAGCGGGCTTAACATAGTTGCTCTAGAAATGCGTATACAAACAGAATTATATCTCAAATTAGAAAAGAAAGGACATCATCAAATACAAAACACTGACTTACTTTTCTCTCAACACCGGATCCAATCCAACAGTCGGCTCATCCAAGATAAGCAGTTCTGGCTCATGGACCAAGGCAGCAGCCAACGACACCCTCCTCTGTTGGCCTCCAGACAGGGTCTTGATGAGCCGGCTCCCACTGGGTAGATCCAGCAGGTTCAAGAGGAACTCGAAGCGTTCCACCATCTTCTCCATCGGCATGCCGTAGATACGACCGAAGTAGTATATGGCGTCACGCACTGTGAATTCTCCGACTAGGGCTATGTCCTGGGGAGCAAAGATATTTAGGTGTTAGGATCATAATACCTAAACTCACGTCTTCTTCCTACTGGGGGTAGGCAGAAACTACAGAGCGCCACCTGCTACGATCCTTACATACTCTTTTCACGTCATCCACAGTCATACATCTGGTCATACAAGCACGTCGATTGCCAGTACTACGCATCCGGTCTTTCTGAAGCACTTCAACAATAAGGCCCTAGGAAGACCTACACTAAGTAGGTTTTCCTAGGGCGTCCCCTCCCGGCATTTCGTTTTACGTGTTAGGATTACTTCCTACTTATATCCTACCAATATTATAAACGTGAAAGTTTGTGAAGATAGATCTTTGTCCCTCTTTCACGCTAAAACTACTGAGCGGAAGAAAGTTGAGCTAAATCTTTCACATAGAAGCTAAATCAAGTGCAACAAGCAAAACATTCCCTGTACTAAATAAATATAAGTCGAGAAGTACTTCATCACCCGTAAATGACTCCTTCTATTTTTGGGAATGAGTCTTCCTTATGGAAGATCCGAGCCTAGTCCTTGATCGGACAGCGAGCTACCGCAGTCCGGAATTCCATTCATAGTTATCTTCGAACCCCAAAATAAAGGTAGCTTGAAAAATGCTTACAGTCAAGAGATAATAAAAGCCATTAAAAGTAGCATACCTGTGGCATATACCCAACTCTGGGTCCAGGAACACCGCTGCCCTTTTCTCCAGGTCGTCCACCGAGGACCCAGACGTTCCCACTGTTCAGCTTCCTCCTGCCAACTATGCAGGATAGTAATGTGGTCTTTCCACATCCTGATGGGCCCAGTAGACCGTATCTGTGGAATTGAGATGATTTTATTCATTCTTTCAATAAAAGAAAGATAAAGTTATTTCTATAAAATTCGATTTATTTTTTGCACGAGCACGGCAAAGCTCATAGACGTCTCAAGAGTAGAAACGTCCTAAGATATAAATCTTTCTACATTTTGTCTATTCTAATTTCCCAACTATATTGGGGTCGGCTTCCAATTGAACCAGATGCAGCTAAATATCAGTATTTTACATGGAGCAACTGACTGTCGGATCTGCGACTGCCTGTCGGATGTGTAATACGATACCCCATAGTAAGACTGGCTGTCAGATTTTAGAGCTTCTGACTAGAAGTAATGACTGTCAAAGATCTACATACAAATGACAGCCGGGACCAACGGCTTCACGTGCTTTCCGAGGCACGGAGGATACTCGCTATGACAGATGGTCACAGACCAACCTCGGCAAGCGCGGCTTCACCCGAAAGATCAGCCTGTGCGGCTGTTATTATTTAGCCACGAGTTCTTCCACTACTATTCCCCATTCAATCTTAAGCTGATTTCAGACTACGCTTTAATATAATAGCATTTATAATAGTATATAGCTCATAGCACTCCATACATTCTTATGGACACGTTCAATAGTATAGCGTAGTCTAAAATTAGTTTCATACTATTCCTCATACGGTTCTCCTCTCCTCATAATACTTACATGATTCCTCTATCCACAACCATGTCCATATCCTTAAGGACTGGCTTGAAGTCTGGCTTGTCAGGCCTGCCATAGTACTTGTTGGCCTTCTCGATGATCACCGCGGCCGAGCAGACCGCCATTTTGGATTTTGTGTGCGCTGTTCCCGATTACAATGATGACATCTTCTTTTCTGTTGGCAAGAAAAGGATTTGGATTAGAACTGATTTTAAAATGATTAAATTTTTTTTTTTTACTTTTGCACCCCTTTTTTTTGACATAGTCAAATCATCAAATGAGCACTCCCACCCGGGGCAGGGCAGAAGGGACTGTCAGACTTGTAGGTACTGACTAAAATCCACGGTGTCCTTCAAAAGCTCTTTGTGTTGGGGGTCGCGGGACTAACGAGCTACCGTGCAGGCTTTGGCCCTCTCAATGGGGCTCCATCATTGTGCTGAAACCACGTTTGTAATTTCTCTTATACAATTGCTTTAAAGCTGTTAGTGCGATCAGACTCTGCTCTAATGGGTCAGTAAATCATAGTCACAGATAGATATAAAAAGAAGATCACAATTAACTTCGGAACGATAGTTAAGTAAAGACCGAAATTAATATACTATCTAAAACCAAATCCCAATCCAATTTCTTTTAATGTCTACTTCTGGCATGAAAAAAACAGCGTACCTAAATAGAGATTTGGAGTTATGGCGAATTGACTTCTGACCCGATAATAAAGCCTATGTCGTAATCCCGTTAATAATTACATTTGGATCGATTAGGTAATGAATTTTTAGTGTACTAGGACAACTGATTATTCTTATTTCTATTATAAATGCGAAATTTTGTCAGACTGAAAAGCTGCTGTTTAAAAAGAGTAAGTATGGAGTTTCTCGACAATTCTTCTTCATACAACCTACCTTTGCGAATAGGTGTAGAAACTTTCCCATCCTATCCCATTTCCTTTGATTTTAGTAATCGACGTTTAAAAGTGGCTCTTTGATGGCCTAATTAAAATAAATGATTTGACTTTGACTGGATTGATGATGTTACTGAACTTAGAGATAGGTTCTATAGCGGTATTAACGTTCTCATCGTGTAATTTCCAAGTAACAACGTGGGCGGAACCACTGACAACAGTTATATTTTTTTTTATAAACTGTAGAAATGCCAAAATAAATATTTTAAATTCAGTCGAAAAACCGGACAAAGATCGCAAATCATTAACCTCGCTTAGGTGATTTATTGATGACTAGAACTGTGACTAACATGGTAAATCCGATGGACCTTGTGTGTAATTAATATTAATCGATTGAGTTATCTTGCTACGTCTGGCATACACGATGAGTTTTAGTGAATTCTTGATTAGACTTCAATGAAGTACAATTTTTAAGTTTCATGATTTTTAGCTTGATTGACGAAGAATTTTGCGCAATCGTTGAATCCTTCTGCACCGTATGCTCCACCGTGTCTTCCGGGCGATCCTCGCAGTCGTGACACCCAGGTGGAATAATCAAGATACTAATACGTATATGTAGTGTAGTTATTCGGTATTAGGAGCAGGGCTCAATTTAGGGCTCTTCAAATATTTTCCGCAGTATAATCACTGTATCGAAGAGTTCTGTCTTTTGAATCAGGCCCTTAGCCCCACCACCTAATGAGAGCCTCGTAAGATGTTCATAAGGCTCTTAGCTGTCAAGCCATCGGCCGTTATTACAATCGCCATAATATTATTGAGCTCACATTCCACAGCAGGACAGGAGTTAAAGTGGTTTGGGAATCAGCCGGAAGACGTCCCCTGCTGAACATAGGCCTCCCCCTTAGACCGCCACGCCGAACGACAATTCGCCACTTGCATCCAGCGTTGCCCGCGACTCTCACGAAGTCGTCGGTCCACCTAGTGGGAGGTCTACCTACGCTGCGTCTCCCGGTCCATGTTCAACACTCGAGAACTTTTCTTACCCATCGGCTGTCAGTTCTACGAGCGATGTGGCCTGCCTGTGGATGGATCATGATCTAACAACCTAATGAGAATGATGCTCCAATCCAATGATGCTCATCGAATTTCTTAGCTATAAAGGCCATTGGCTGTTACGACAATCGGTATAATGTAACCCGAGCTCACATTCCACATGACGTCTTCTGCCATTGTACAAGCGGTGAAGTGGTTTGGGAAGAGTCTGGCTGGCAACTGGCAATGCTGCTGCGCTTGCTGAGAACCTCAAGCGGCGTAAATATAGTAACCTGAGGGGCCTATACACATATCATAGCGTTTTTGTCAAACAGAGGAGTTTGTTGTCGCGTTACAAAGTATATGGATGCAGCGTGATGCAAACGCGCGTTTGCATCGCGTCTGTATCGCTACAAACGCGCGTCAACGGCGCTTTTAATAAACGTGGTGTGCAAAGGCTCTATTACTCGTAGTAACTATATTTTTGGGCCATTTGGGGTTGAAAGTATAGGGCCGTGGGGTCCGAGTGCTCACAGCCTCTACAGAGACATTTCTAAAAGATATGTTGACGCTTCCCATGACCCAAGAGCTGGCTTTACCTTGGTCAGAGGCTAAGTATTGCCGTTCAAATAGGCAATGTTGTCAGTCTCTTGTGCACATTACCAGTTCTGTATTTTGGCGACTAAAAAAGCGTATCCATGGAGTTAATGCTCATTCTTCTCCATAGAGATCTACGCTTTGGAATGCGCACCTACGGTACTTTCACACAGTTTTTATGTCTTGTGACTGGGACTGTAGCAAAGTAACTATTTTTTGTTCAAGTTTTTTTTTTAATGTCTTTTGACAATTCAAAGATGCCTGTAATGGCCTGATTTTCGTTTTGAGCTGACAGCGTTACGGATGAATTTTACGACGATCTATGTTAGTTTAGTTTATCTCTATTTTATTTAAAAGAAAAGTGTTTTTTTAATCGTGAGCACTTCTACAGGAAGCGAGCGATTTGTGAACCTATAAAAACGTGTAATTATACAAGTTTCAAGGTTACTCTTGTATTTAACTGTTATTTGGTGAATTATACTGGTCGTGGATAATTCTCCAACATGCTTTATAAGGGAGTTATTAAAAGTCTTGATTATACGGTTTAAGTTAATAGTTGCTTGGCAGTTAGATTTTTATCTTGGTTTAAGTTATGGTGTTATGATATTTTTTTAGTATGGTAATATATCATCAAATGAGTCACCCAGGGCAGAGCGGGAGAGACTGTCAGATTTGTACGGACTAAAATCCACGGTGTCCTTCAACAGCCGTTTACGTTCCAGGATAATTCGTTAGTCCCTCGAACTGGGCAGGCATGATATACTCGTGATACACACATTTGAAAAGATGATGGAATGATGTTTACTTTCGCAAGTTAATATGTCAATACTTTTACCAATCTTTTCAGAAAGAAAGAAAAAACGTTTATTGGCACACGCCACAAGTGCACACAGTGAAACAAAGAAAGAAAGAAAAAAAAAAGAACTTAAAACTAAACAGTTTGTAAAAATATACAGGGTTACTGGTTAAGTCGACCTATTCCCTTTAAGGGGTTAAAGTAGACCTCATTCTTGACTGATTTTACTATGGGGACCCCTATCCTAATCCTTACCGTTTTCGAGTTATTAGAGTTTTGATTTTTTTCAAAAATATTCCACCTCTGCCTCATAAACTGGTTAAAGTAAGAATTTTACGACGTTTAGGACGCTAAAGTGGTACTTTTTCGATAGCTTACGAACGACACATTCTATTGAAACCAGTTTATTTGATAAATTACTCAAACCTTGGGAAATAAATGGCTGTAAAGTTCAAATATTGATTTTTCTTTGGAGCTACCCTTGTCTTTCAGGCCAAATTTCTCAAAATAAGTGTACGGTACTAGATGTGCAGATTGCAGCAAAAACACTGCTGTCTCATTAGCTTTTTAAAATAGTACCACAATATCCACTTGCTCGTCAAATTATACGTCAAATGTCATATTATACGTCAGGCAAACCTACTGTAAAGCATGACATTATTACCCCTCGCTCGAGCCGGGAATAATATATGTACTGAATTTCATTATTCCCCTGGAAATAATGTGATTTGAATTTGGAAACTCAAAGAAAACCGTATGAAAACTTTCACCAAGGAGTCGTATCAGTAATGGCGGCCGCTGGCAGAAACAGCTGATCGCTTACAGTGGTGCCAACTTCACGTTCGAAGGTTGTCGTACCACATCCAATTTCAAAATTCGAATTTATTTCCTCGCAGTAGGTGTGAAAAGCAGAGTACGCTCCTCGGGAGTAAAGCTGCCTTGTCTTGGGCTGACTTGAATCCCTCGCTAAACTAAGGATTCTTAACTTAATTCCCTCGTTTACCTCCTCGCTGCGCTACGGAGGTTCACCCCAGAATCCTTAGTGTAGTTTCGGGATTCAATACGCCCGTGACGTAAGGCAATGCTTTACTCCCTTGGTGCGTAATCTACTATTAAAGTCCAGAGTTCCAGACATCATAAATATAGATCAGGGTTATACGAGGACCATGCAGGTTAGTGTCTGAGATGGTCTTTTGAAGAAAGAACCACACAGATTTGACAGTTATGTTTAAGACTTACGACCTATGTTCGAGTCTAGTATTTCAGGTTGATTGATGTAATTATAATTATGACACTATCTTATTTATAATGCACCTCACGATTGATAGTATTGATGTATGTATGAATACTAATTAATAAGTGATAATTTTATGATATGATGTTACATCGTTTTCAATCGAATATGATTAGTATTGCTAATAACATTTTTTAACAATGATGAAGAATGTTATTGGCAATGGATAGTATATTAATAATTAGTTAGGTTCATTATGTTATACTTGTACTGAATAAAATAAAAAGAAAAGCTAAAAAAATGATATCGTGTTAAGTTTTATAATGTTAAAAAATATTTAAAAAAAAGGTTTTTTACTTTTTTTTTATTTTATTTACTTAACCAAATTAAATTAAATCAAAAGCTTTTATTTCAAATAGACCTGTTACATGCACTTTTGAATTATCAAAGACAAAAAAAAATCAACTACTACTACTACTTATGGTGCTACAGTAAAAGAAAATAGGTCATAAGAATAAATGGTGATTGATTGTCAAAATTTAAATTAACGTACAAAAACCAGCCTTAATTAAAAAAATATAATAATTTAAATAAAACTCATACCTTATTAATAATGAAAATGATTGAAAACCTCATTAATAATTTCATTATTTCATTTCTTTTATAGGGGCAAAAATTTAAAACCCGGCTACAGGTTATTACGTAAAAGAGTGCCAATTTAAATTTTATCAAAATTCGTTCAGGCGGTACGGAGAGGAAAATTACAGAAAGATCCAGATTTTAAACAAAAAATATTTAATATCGCTACTTATAAAAATATTACACAAATACCCACATACAGGAGAAATTTCTAATGTGGGACAAGCTTCATAAAACAAAAAAAAAATGTGTTTTATTTCTACACTTGAGATACTAAAATCAAAAAGAAAATATTGAAAACATTTATATATGAACATATTATATTAAGTTAAATGAACATTAATATGGATAAAGAAATCAGAAACTCTAGTAACAGTAAAAAAACATAAATAAATGAAAAGACACATAAAAAAAAATCGCTGAGGACAGGATTCGAACCTGCGCGGGTATAACCCATTGGATTTCAAGTCCAACTCCTTAACCACTCGGACACCTCAGCTGTGTGAATCATGGCTCAAATTGTTGAATAAATGCTACTAATGACTGTAGTATAATTGCAGTCAACAGGTTATATTACTCGTATATATAAACAGGTGCAGATAACATGTGTGAAAATAATAGTAACGTATTTACTGATATACGGAGCAGTGGTGGCCCAGTGGTATCGGCTGCGACTTACGAGTTGTAAGTCGTGGGTTCGAACCCAACCTGGCACATTACTTTGTGTAATTTATTTCATCACCACTGCTCTCAAAACGGTGAAGGAAAACATCGTGAGGAAACCGGCATGTCCTACAACCATCAAATTCGAAGACATGTGACATCTGCCAACCCGCACTGGGCCCGCGTGGTGGATTATGGCCCACTCCCTCTCACAAGAGAGGAGGCCTGTGTCCCAGCAGTGGGAACATTATAGGCTGATTATGATGATGATGATGGTGATTCAACTAGGTACGAGTATATGTATAAACGCTTTTCAGCTTTGTTATAATTATTAAGTATAGATTAAAATATTTAAGTAGAATAGGTCTCCGTCACATCATAAATGCGATTGCGTTGATACCCATCCGTAACCATCCCATAATCGTAAGTCGCGAATCATCCAGAAAGACACGACGACATTTTTGGAGTCGCTGAGTCATTTGACGACAAAACGTCGGTGAGTGCGAGCCCTTATAAGAGAGTGGTGCTAATTTACATTGTTTAGAAGGAAACTATTGATTGCAATTTGATTGTTGTCTACGCACGATTGCGTCAATGAATTGATGGAAGCGTTACGTCTTTGCTATAGTGAGTTAGACGCTAAGAGGTAGTACGCGCGTTTTGAGAACAGAGATTTGCAAACGCGCGATTACTTTTAGCTTAAAACGCGCGTTAGAAAAGCGCGCATTCGGTGAGTCCAAGAAAAGTGGAGAGAAAAAAAGAAAATAGGTTGAAACACTTGAAGTATGGACATAACAGCGAAAACGGTGTCAAAAATGTCTGTAGATGGATTTAATTAAGGAACATTATTTATTAGTAATTAAAAAAAGGTATGTTAATTTTATTGAGGTAGAGAAATAGATATAAAGAATGTTTTGCTAGTCAAACGGTTCGAAGATCGCGACATGGTGTTATCACATTATGTTATGATTATCAATTATGTAATGAAGTTATGCATATATTTACTACTAATAAATTTTTATGATCTGCCGGTCGTGTAATATCGTGTCGTATAAGTATAAGCAGATTATCTTAGTAATCCTAATATCCCATTAATATTATAAGTGCGAAAGTATTTGGGGATGTATGGATGTTAGTTATTCTTTCACGCAAAAACTACTGAATAGATTTGGATGAAAATTTGTACACTGATCGTTTATAACCACATAGGATAAATTTTTATTCCGATTTTATGTTCCTGTAGCATAATTTTTAAGTTGTAGCGGGCCAAGCAACTGGCAACAGTCATCTAACCAGTATAAATATTTATAAAATCAATAAAATATATAATTTAGAAACTTATAAATACAAGAAGCAAGGTGGCCGTGTGGCGTGGCCGCAAGGTTCTCGAATGGAGACCACGCACCGGCAAGCGCACCGCATCTAACCGATCGTCTTGAAAATCTATAGGGGAGGCCTATGTTCAGCAGTTGGCGTCCTACGGCTCGATGATGAGTGTCAATATAATGACTGGGAAACATGTTTTAATTAAAGAGACTGCGCCACTACACATGAGCTGCGAAAAATTTTAGGTACTACATTTTTTTAATGCAATTTGATGTAATGACACCGCCGCGTCAAAAGGTCATGAGTGGTGTGGTGACTCTAGTATGATAGACAGAACACAAATCTAAACTAGGTCAAACATTGTAGTGTCACAACTAAAGAGCAAAAATGCGGAAACCACTTAAAAATCCACATAAAAATTAAATTAGCAGACAAAAACAATCTCTGTCTATGCAAGTTTGTACGAAAACGGGGTCGTATCCATAGTACGGCGATGAAACCTGTTGGTTTGGCCCACTGAACTCTTTTGTACGCACACAGATACGACCGTCATCTGTCACCGCGATTTTGACGCGACAAGACTGTTTAGTTTTGCTCCCGTGTAATTATATTTTTTTGTGAGATTGTGCTACGATTTTGAGTGAATGACTGTTACCTTCAAAGGAAATTATATCTATGGACATAATTATGTTGTTCGTGTGACCAAATACGAGTGATAAACACATTTTTCAGCATATCTGAAAATAAAATTTTATCATATTTTAATTTGACATTGGCAGTTGTCACATTTTCCTCATAAAAAGTTTTCATTTTATGTTATGGAAAGCGGTTGTGATGAAGAGGTCGGTAGCAGCCGTAATTCTAGCGATGTGACTGTTCGTGCTATGGTACACAATAAAGAAATTATGTCTGATTTAGAATGGGATGACGAGGACGGCTCTTTAAAAGTTGGCAATAAAAGGGTTAGATGCGATTCTAGTCCAGATGATGGCATACAGGATGGAGAATTTACTACAGTGGGCAAGCGTGGTAAAAAAGCTAAAGTGACGACACCACGTTCCGGGTTTTCATCTGCTAAGATATTTCTCAGTGATAACCCAGAATATGTAGAAGTGTCAATTACTTCTAAAGAAATCCTGCCGAAACAGATAACGCTAGCAAAATTATTAAGTACCGAGAAAATTCCTGATATTATAAAGGTTGTATACAAAAGCCCTTTCAAAATTTTGATAAGGTTGAAGACTTATGATGCCGCAGATAAGATATTGTCGTCTGAAAACTTCAAACAAAAAGGTTGGATATGTAAAAAGACCAATGAGGTTAATGTTTCTTATGGTTTAATCAAAGAAATAGACCTCGATTTAGATGATAACAGCATTAAGGACATATTAGACTGTGAGGTGGATATTTTATCTGTCAAACGTTTGAACCGGAGAGATGATGATGGCAAATGGATTAGAAGTGAGAGTATTCGCATATGTTTTCAAGGCCCTATTCTACCTCCATATGTTTTTGCGTACGGCATCAGGATGAAGGTATTGCCTTTCAATTTCCTAGTTACTCAGTGTTCGAAATGCTGGAGATTCGGACACATTAAGTCTTTCTGTCCTAGTAAGAAGCAGATGTGCCCGAAGTGTGGAGGTGAACATGAAAACTGTGACACAGTAAAGTTTCGTTGTATCAATTGTAAAGGAGACCACATGTCAATGGTAAAAAGTAAGTGCCCGGCATTTTTACGCGAAAAAGAGATTAGAGATATAATGAGCAATCATAATTGCACCTACAAAGTGGCTCTTATGAAAAATAAAGAAAATAAACATGAAGTGCCGAGTCCGAATTTATTTACAGTTGATCAATTATCTAAGGCCGATGTAATGGTAGGAAAATCTTATTCGGAGGTTGTAAAACAGTCATTATTAGTCACAGAGAATTCAAATAGCGAAGATGATAAGGAGGAGGATAGATTGTCTCCAATTTTGAATTCGAATAAGACTTTAGTTCATTCAAGGAAACCTACTAAGTCTGTGAAGGTAAAGAAATTGAAACGCAAGAGGGTCAAATCTCTAGCCCAGGAGGAGGTTGCATCTGAAGTTATGGCAGGAAATGAGACAAATATCGAGAACCAAGGGGATAAATCTCACATCAATAAAGATAATTTTAATTTAAAGAAGTTTCTAAAGAAGATTAAGGAAATTTTATGTTCTAAAACTCAAATTGAAACCAAAATTATATGTATTGTCCAGTATGTAATTTCAGAATTGAAATCATTTATGATGAATTTCTTTACTATTGATTTTTTGATGCAGTTGATTGGATGCGGTAGCAATGGCTTGTAACAATAATAATATTGAAAATAGATTGATAAGCATTTTTCAGTGGAACGCTAATAGTTTGGGCCCCAAGATGAATGATTTCCAATGCTTATTGCTGCGGGAAAAGATACACATTGCCATTGTAAGTGAGACTTGGTTATCTTCTGATAAATTCTTGAATATAAGCAATTATAATATAATCAGAAAGGATAGATTAGATTCTTATGGTGGTGTATGCGTTATAACTCATAAGTCAATTAAAGCCTTACAGAGAGATTACGCACATCCAAATTCTAGTATTGAGATGATTACTCTGGAGATTTTTAATGTGCCTGGAATAAAGAATATAATTTCAATTTATTGTCCGCCTTCATCAATTACTAGTCAGTCCGACTGGCATAATATTTTTGACAGATTTGATAAAGAAACGTTGATTGTTGGTGATTTCAATGCGCATCATATTACCTGGTCAAATAAGACTGATCGACGAGGAGACATGGTATACGACTCTTATTTTGATAAAGATTATGTGTGTTTGAATAATGGAAATGCCACAAGAATTAAATTTGTTAATGGACTCTTACAGCAGTCTTCTCCAGATGTATCATTTGTTTCCACAGATTTAGCAACAAAAATATCTTGGGATACTACAAGTGAGTCGTTAGGCAGTGATCACATAGTTATCAAAATGAAGTACGGTTATAAACCTACCTACAATTTCATAAAGCGTCGTAACTTCAAAGAAGCTCGCTGGAGTGAATACCGTGAAAAATCGGATGAGTTGTTCTCTAATTTAGATCTTACGATGAATGTTCAAGAATCTTATAACTTATTTGTTTCCAAAATTGATCAATTGGCTGAAGAGACTATTCCATGGATTAAAATTTGCCAAGATCCTACTGCAAAATTTGTATCTAAGCCATATTGGACATCAGAGTTATCGAAGGCCGTGGCTGAAAGACGTCTAGCATTGGCAAAATTGAGACGTAATCCTACTCCAGACAATTATAATTTTTATGTTACTAAAGTAAATGCAGCTCGCAAGCTGGTTGGCAAAGCTCGTTCGAGGGGATGGAAAGAATTCTGCACGAGTATTGATTCGGAAACATCGGCGTCAGAGATGTGGAGAAAAATGAAATGGGTAAAAGGTGGGAGGTATAGTAACCGTTGTGTTGATTCTCAACAATGTAAAGAGCTATTAAAATCTTTGACACCTGATTTGGCTTGCGAGGAACCTCCTTCATTTAAGGAGGGTTCAAGTTTTATAGAAGGAGAAATAACATTGTTTGAATTGGTAAACTGTTTAAAACGCAAAGATACGTCGCCAGGCATAGATAATATATCCTACTCTATGATTTTTAATTTATCTCCTTCAGGTAAAAAGTTTTTGTTACATATATATAATTTGATACTGTATACTGGTGTTATACCAAGCCAGTGGAGAAGCATAAAGGTAGTTCCAATTCCTAAACCCGGTAGAGATCCCAGTAGTTCAAATTCTTTACGTCCAATATCTTTAATGTCTTGTCCATGTAAGATATTTCATGGAGTTTTACTAAAACGTCTTGAATGGTTTGTTGAGAACTCTAGCCTTTTATCTCCTTCCACTATTGGTTTTCGCAGATCACATTCATGCCTGGATAATCTAACAAGGTTAATAACATCCATTCAGATAGGGTTTTCTAAAAATCTGGCCACTATTGCATGTTTCGTTGATATAAATAACGCGTATAATAATGTAAATATTAATCAGATGATTTCCGTGTTGGAAGGAATAGGGGTTGGGGGGATGGTTTGTAGGTATATCTTTAATTATTTGAGTCAAAGGTATCTACAAATTGATACGGGTATGGATGGTATTATAGTAAGACAGGCAAGTGTAGGGTTAGCGCAAGGTGACCCATTATCTCCACTCCTTTTTAATCTTGCAACTATTAATATTTGTAAACAAATTACTAGCTGTAAAGTTTCACAATACGCAGATGATTTTGTTCTTTATGTATCTTCAAGTAAACATAATTTTGATGCAGCCATTAATCACTTGCATACAGCCCTGGATGTTCTTGTTGAAAATTTAGCTGAGATGGGATTATTTTTGTCTGAATCAAAATCCAATGTTTGTGTATTTAGTAGGTCTAGATGTTTAACCAATGTTCACATCAGTGTAAATAACAAAGAGCTCAGGGTTGTTGATAAAATTAAATATCTTGGTTTGTGGCTTGATTCATCTCTACGGTGGGGTGTACACATAAACGAAACATGTGAAAAAGCTTACAAATATTTAAATATTCTTAAAACTTTAGCAGGAAAGTCTTGGGGCGTTCATCCCAAACATTTAAGAAGATTGTACATTTCTCTTGTCAGAAGTCGAATTGATTATGCTAGTTTTTTATACGGAAATAGTGCTAGAACGCATTTGAATAAATTAGATGTCTTGCAAAATCGAGGATTACGAATTTGTGGTGGTTTCATCCGTACCACACCTATTTGCGTTATGGAAAGTGAGCTCTGTGTATCACCACTATTTGTGAGGAGACATTGGTTAGCTTGTAGATATTGGTTAAGAGTGAACTCCTTTAGTCATAATATAACTGTGTCTCTATTAGAAGAATTATCTACTTTATGCACGAATGCCTATTGGCGTAACAAGAAAAAACCCATTTTAATCGATATTTACAAAGAGTTTCAAAACATTGTTGTTCATAAGTCGCCTATATTAGATATGTATACTATGGATACTTGGATATCGAATATTAATATTAGAGATTGTGTTATTTACAATGTTGATGAATTAAATGTACCAAAACGTTCAACAAGCGCGGCTAATTTGAGGATGTTGATTTCGAAGATGTTTGATTGTAGGTATGATAATTATTATTTTGTATTCACTGATGGCTCGAAAGATGCTCACGGTGTTGGCGCAGCATTTTTTGATATTCAGAAAAATGTTGGTATTAAATTTAAATTATGTAATGATGCTTGTATCATGAGAGCTGAACTGACGGCTATTGTTGAGGCCTTGTCTTACGTTCAGTCTCTGCCGCACAAAAATGTTGTGATATTGTCTGACTCCAAAAGTGCTCTTCAGCACTTGATTCGCTGTGTATCGGGAGGTCGAGGTATGCCGATAGCGTATGAAGCGTTGAAAATTATTCGCATCTTGCAACAAAAACTTGTAAATATTAAACTTCAGTGGATAACTTCCCACGTAGGTATCCTGGGAAATGAAATTGCTGACAAGCTGGCCTTAGAGGCTATTGAAGACGGCATTGCTATTTCCGGGAAACCTTATTTTACTGAGCTTATTCCTGACATGAAAAAGTTTTGTCTTAAGTTGTGGGAGGACCACTTCAATACTGTAACAGTAACAAAAGGTCTGTGGTACAGAACTATACAGCACGAACTGCCTCGAGCTCCTTGGTTTGACGAGTCTTACATGCCAAGAGAACTATTGGTTTTAGCATTTAGGGTAAGGTCAGGCCATGTGCCTGCTAATAGTTTCCTACACCTGATGCGTGTAAAGCCATCTCCTTTATGTGATACCTGCATAGATAAAGTTGAGGACTTGTACCACATCTTGTTAGAATGTTGTGCATATGGTGACTTGAGGCCACAGTTGTGTACGATGTTCGGTGGCGATGTGTATAGTGGTGGAATTAATGTTATGCTTGGGAAGCCTCTTTCGGAGCAGAGTGTGGCTATTTATAAATTTATAAAGGCTGTTTTTTCGAGGAGAGATACTGTTTAGTTTATATCTTTTATGTTTTTGTGTTTTCTTTTAATGGTTTCAACACTTTGTTCCGGGCTGTTTCCTAGGTATGGCGTGGGTTCAGCCATTGTGCATGTCGCCATCGATTATGTCGGTAGGCTCTGTCATTGGGTTGCTGGGTGCCCGGCATTTTGGCGAGAGGTGATTTTTTATCTATGTAATTATGTAAATTAGGTAGTGGTTGTGTTTTAAATATTTTTAGTATATAGATAGTATTTTAGTTTATTTTTTAAATATATTAGCGTTACCTTACGAGGCTGACCTCGTACAAATGTGCTGCAAGCCTCTAAATAAATGATTTAAAAAAAAAAAAGATACGACCGTGTTGGTGTACGACGAGCCTTTATTTAATGAGTATGCGTGTGTGCGTGCGATTGAGGTGATTGTCCAATGTTATACGTGTCGACTTTTTTTTGTACACGTTTTTTTTGGTGAAGTAAAGGGTAACCGTGTGACTGTTGAAGTGTTATTGATAATTAGACTATATTTTTTTGTTGGTGGTTATCAGTTTAGGAACTTGGATGTTACATTTGACAGAGCACAGAAAATAGGCTTTAAAGGGGGATAAGCTATAGGTAAGTTGATTATAATCTGTTAAATTTTGTTAAGGTAGAAAAATACGTTTTGTTCTGTATAATCTAGATCGAGGCTCATTGCAGAACTCATGCCAGGGAGATAAAGCAATTAGGTATAAAGTATGATTCACTTCACAATTGGCAAAAAACGCAGTCGTTAATTACTATTACAAAGTCAGCTAATTAGGCAAACATCTCAAAAACGTTCCAAGATTTTTTTAATGCTTGGTCAAAGACCAAAAGTTATCATCGATGTAACATACATAATAATATCGTGGTCGTGTGATCATATGACTTATTTATAATATCTATCCATTGTCTTTTATTTTTTTCTAGAGATACTGCGGCAACTGTTACATCTAAATGAAAATTTTAAGGCGATTAATATTCTAAAAACGTCAACTAAGTATTTGTATGAAGAACACAATAACTCTTGTTTTATTTTTATTTAATTAACACAAGTCTAGGTTGGGTATAGTTTGGAACTGATTATAAAATAAATAAAAAAATGTTAATTTTGTCGTTTTAAAACGAAATTTTTAAAAATAGGTATGTGGTTTAAAAAAGTATACTCTTTTCTAATTACATATTATAATTATCGTCATTGTCAAATTAATTACGCATGTACGTTTATTTGATATGCTAGCCATGAGAGTGCGTAATGAATTTATTTAATACCGGACATGTAATTGAAGTAAAGTTGTATTCAATTATTATTTTTTAATTCTTATTAATAACTGAATACGTTTTTTGCAGATTAATTCAAACCTGCTTGATTAGTTTACTACATTAAACAAAATTGTCGAATAGGCACGAGGGCAATATAAATTACTTTGTGCTCGATGCAATAATCGACTACTCGCATTTATAATAATAAGAGAAAACGCTACACCTAAAAATACTTGTGTCGTCAAAACCGTGTCGGCATCAATGGAAACGCGCCACCCGTAGATACTTGATGCAACGCGTTACGTGTGATCTCGGATGACCGGAACAGTGTGCCAACCTTAGTTATGTCATCGACCTCGTATCTTAGCAAATTGTCGACACAAGTGGATAACGACATTTTTGTTAATCAGTAGCGCAGTGTCGAGGTCCTTGGTCTAAGGTGGGGTAGGAAGTGAAAACTAGGATGATGCGATCAGCTGATTTTTAAAAGTCGTTTGGGTTTTTTTGTTGATCTAGTGGTTAGTGACCCTGACTGCTATGCCGGAGGTCGTGGGTTCAATTCCCACCCAGGACAAATGTTTGTGTAATCATGCACGATCATTTGTTCTGTGTCTGGGTGTAATTTATCTATAACATTTATATATTTAGAAGTATATAAGTATGTTTATCAGTTGTCTAGTACCCATAACACAACTCTGCTTAGCTTGGGACTAGGTGGTGTTGTATGATAGTTGAGGAGTATTATTATTTTTATTATAGTTCATATTCTGGACTTTATATAGCATTTAACAATAACACTGAAGCAAAGTCGGGGTAAGTCACAAAACACGGAAAAATAAACAACAGTCTGTCGCAATTAATTTAACAAAAGATTGACGTGTACATTACAATATTTATAAATCTTACATATATAATTGAAATGTCACACAGTCACACCGTGTGATGAGCTCAGACCAACAAAAAAAGAAAGACGGCGCGTCGCGAACATCAAAAGTGAAGCCACCTTTTTATCTATGTGTGTATCGAAGGGTTGCCATTTGTTACATTTTTTCTTTGTTTAATTTTCTTTTTTTTTACTTTTTATGTGATTTGCTGATGTTTTTGCAACTTTTCACTAACAGAAGAAGAACTCTATGACCGCATTCTATATATGTTCTACGACAATATGAACGTGTATCTAGAAGGGCAAATTGATGAGCTAACACGGCTTGGGAAGCATGGACACCGAAGACCCATAGTGATGGAATTAACTAGTAAACATATGACCAAGTACGTGCTTCAAAACAGACACTTTCTAAAAGGATCTGGAATTATGATTGACGAATTCTTAGAAAGTGAGGCACTTCAAAAACGAAACAAGCTAAGGAAAATGTTATACGAAGCTAGGAAAGAGGGACATCACGCAGTGATAAGAAATAATGTACTTATAGTCAACGGACAAGTACACACGATGGAAAATGAAAACAATGGAAACGACACAATTAATAAAACAAACGATATCCTTCCAGCAAAAAGCCATATGACACAACCCATTGACCAAGCAAGCGTGTCAGAGATAAACGACCACAACAACTCCTTCATGAACAACTCCACTATCAGTTCAGGAAAACGTTCCTTTCGAAAATAATTACAATATCATACTCCAAAATACACAAAGCATCAAAAACAAGACTCATCTACTAGAAAACCTACTACAAGAACAACAATACCAAGCCATATGCCTATCAGAAACGTGGGTCACCGAAAAACAACAGCCTTATATGAAGATCGACGGCTACGAAATCGCCGCGTCCTACTGTCGACGACAGCGCCGCGGCGGAGGCGTCGCCATCCTATTACCAACTGGAACTGTGTACAATGAGAGGTCTGACATTAGCGATTTAAGTATAGAGTATGTTATCGAATGTTGTGCGGTAGAAATTAAACCTAATATTCTTCTTATTACTTTGTATAGAGCAAACCGACAAATAGATCAATTTTTCGCATTTCTTGAAACATTACTAACCAAATTAAAATCGCACCACTACAAAAAACACATAATAATAGGAGGAGACTTTAATATTAACGCTGACCCAAATTCCAGGCACTACAAAAAACTTACGGGAATTATGATTGAATTTAATTTACATCAAATTGTCAATAAACCAACTAGAGAAACGCCTTCTTCGTCCACTTGCATTGACTTAATTTTCACAAATAATAAAAAATTCTCAGTCTCTGTCGAGGATAAAGGAATTTCTGATCACAAAAGCGTAACCTATAACTTCGAACTGTTCTCTAGGTTACAAACTAAAACTATTTACAAAAAAATTCGACCAATAAATAACCCAAAATACTACATAGCATTCAAACTTAAACTTAGAGAAGTAACCTGGGAAAATATTCTGATACCTACAAATAACATAAATGAAAACTACAACTTATTTGAAGACATTCTAAAAGAAATTTTAAATTCCACCATACCACTTATCCGTATAAAAGTATCAAACTCTAGCAACAAAAATAAATATATAACAAAAGGGATAGATAAATCTTGTAAACAAAAAAGAATCCTAAAGGCACTAGTAAATCAATCAAAAGATAAAGTACTAAAGCACTATTACAAAACCTACTCAAAAATTCTCAAAAAATGTGTAAAAGCTTCTAAGAAACGAAACTATTCGCAGGAAATGGAACAATCCAAAAATAAAGTGAAGACAATGTGGCAGATAATAAAGCGCATTTCACAAAAATCTCAAAATAGTTACCGACAAAACTTGAAAATTAACATTAATAATAACTTAACAAACTGTCCCTACACCATTGCAAACACATTTAATCAATACTTCGCCTCCGTAGGCGCGCCAAACGTACAAAACAATAGCTCACAAACACACAACTCCCATACAGTAATTACACCCGCCGTTAATTCCATGTTCCTAGAACCAGTAACAGAGAAAGAAATATTCGACATTATCCAAAACCTCCCTAACAAACACAGTTGCGGCATCGACGAGATACCCCCTACATTAATAAAAGCATGTATTCAGGAACTCACCTCACCTCTAACATATCTTGTTAACCAGTCCTTCGAGGAAAAGACATTCCCATCAAAATTAAAAATCGCCATAACTAAACCCATACCAAAAAAAGGAGGGAATTCCAATGACCCCAGCCAATACAGACCAATAGCACTTCTTCCAGCATTTTCAAAAATATTTGAAAAAGCTGTTACCAAACGTATGTGTATATTCCTAGAAAAATATAATATTCTCGACAACAACCAATTTGGATTCCGTACTGAGCGATCAACAACTCTTGCCGTTTATAAATACACACAAGAAATACTGACCTATATCAAAGACAAAAACTATGCAATAGGCCTTCTGCTTGACATGACTAAAGCCTACGACAAAGTATCACACTCCATATTACTAACGAAGTTGAATGGAGTTGGCATAAGGGGAGACGCACTTGACTGGCTCAAATCATATCTCACTGATAGGAAACAGTGTGTACAGATAGAACACCTAGATGACGACACATGCGAGTTACAAAATGTGCGCTCAGATATACTAACAACAAACTGGTCTATTCCTCAAGGTACTGTAATAGGATGTGTAGTGTATCTATTTAATAGATATGTAAACACTATCTCTCTCACATAAGTATTCGGATCTGTCACGAATGACATCTGTCAGTTGTTACGTGATGGCGCGAACACTGGAACTGAAGTGGTGATCCGGGAGATACTTGGTGTGGATGAGAGCCAGTGAGTTATAGATAAATCCCAGTAAACATAGGATACTACAAGTGGCGACGAGGATAAAGGTAAAAAAAAATACGAATAATAATACTTAGTGGACCTTAGACGACCACCTCCCAAAGCCTGTGAGTACCTACCTATAAGTTTTTACCAAACCATGAAACGTAAATAAGGTAAATCAATTATATTCCACATATACTGGAGGAGAATTTCAAGCAAGAGGAAGAATAATGGGGTTGTTATATTGTCGTCAGTACTTGTATCGAATTATCGCTCTTTCAAACTCAAACTTTGCATTACAAGATGGCTTTACATGTTAAACAATTTTGCCAGTGCCTGTCATGAACCCTGCAAGGGCATATTAACTTTAAAAAGAACATAGAAGTTGTTATAAACACAAGTAATAAAACAATAAAATTAAAATTACACTGACACTTGACACACAGTCATTTGTAACTAACTTATATTTTATATATGTTAAGACTGTAAAACATGTTAAACTATATGTGCTGTAACTATATATTAAAACCATTAGTTCTTTAATATTTTCTATTAAATTGTTATATGTGGCACGGGAAACAAACACATGGCACGGGGCCCAGAGTGAAACAAGGTTGAACTATATCCGAGTAGTGTTAGTTTTCTTATACCTCAAATTGCATGTATGTTAGTCTTGAGGAAAGAGGGAAAGGTAGTGGTAGTTGACAAATACCTACAGATTTCAAGAACAAAAAGAGAGGTGACAGAAAATTCTGTAATTACTCTGTATTTTGTAGTTTAAATATTATATTATCTGCATTGGTGCTATTTCTCCATGTAATGCCATAGCAAAGCCGGAAGTTGCCTGCTGAGTTTGGTTGTGGTTTGGTATGAGTTATATTTACATTAGAACTATGGGAAGAGATGCAACATACAGCATACAGTATGAAAAGTCTATTACATATCCAGAATAATAAAGAAACAAAATTATGTGAAAATGAGAATACCACATTCTAAAGTCATTATTAGACTAAATAGACATGCAAAACCCATAGTAGGTCATTAGAATAGAATAGAATACTCATAGAATTATCATCATTCAAGTAACATGACTCAATACATTAGTAAGACTTAAAACTATGTTAGCAACAGTTAAAACAGTAACAGAATAATGGCAAATTAATAATAATTATATGAAATCATGAATAAAAAAAAAAAAAAATAATAACTATGATTATAGTAAAAAACAGGTAAATAAAAACTTGAGTCTTGTTATCAATATCATTGCTTGTTATTATCAGACTGATTTATGGCCAAGAGCTTGGACTGCACATAGGTCCATTTGTTTAACTACATGTGTATCATTAAAAAGTCCTTGAAGGTAAAAGGCCAGAGGCAAGATCTTATAAGTGATAACAACTGCAGTGTTTGGCAAAACGAAAAAAAAATTAAGATATACCAAGGCACTGATTGTGAAGTATTGCTGACATATCTAGTCTTTATTATCTAATGTCTTCCTATATACTAGGATCTCATACAGTTCTAGACATTTAAGAAATTACAGACAATCACTAAAAGAAATAACTAGCAATGTAGCTCTGCTATGAAAAATTGATTGAGGAGCAATTTGTACAATACTCAATACATTTAACAATCACATTTTGAGCTTTAGCACCAAATTAGATTTAAATTGTGTTTAAGGTGCCAGTGTTCTTGTATAGCTAATTGTTACAAAAAATTACTAGCTGTTGCTAGCGGCTTCACCTGCTTCAATTTGGAGGTTGTCCCATGGAACATAAAATGTGCATGGAAAACTATCCTATATGTGTTATTCTTGGTTATAGATTATGTGCGTACCAAGTTTCATCCAGATCTGTTCGGTCGTTAGGTGTGAAAGAGCACAAACATACAATAATCTATACTCAAAGCTTTCACATTTGTAAGTAAGAAGTAAGATTAATAAGGAAACATAGATAAATAGAATGTTGAACTTAAGTCTTGCAATTACCCGCTACTCAAAATAATATGTATTCATGTGAATATAGATGATCATTCAACTGTTGTTATCCTATTGCTGGGTGATAAGCTTCCTCTATGTGGGAAAGGGTGAACTGTGATCCACCATAACTACCTAGTGTGTTAGTGATATATTAGTCCATGGATACAATTTATTAATCTGGTGTAGCTGTTTCTAGGTTGGATTTCCAGGTTGAATGGAGCGTTGTTAAGTATATCCATTAGAAATTTCTCTGACAGCTGTGGTGTCTGAAATGGTGCACTCTGATAGTAGTGAGCTTACTTATGGTGCACAGATTTGGATCTGACTACTCAAATGCGGATGTGATGTTGAGTGCAACCTGGCTGGCATCTTGAGGGTTACAGGTTTGATATTATTGTAGTGGTATACTATATTGATATTATTCAAGAATATAAATTATATTTATGGTAGTGTGATATTTAACATAATAATACCAGTCTATTACTACCTGGTTGCTGGACAAATGCCTCACAACTTCGGAATTAAAACTGCCTTCAGGGACTAGTAGTTGTGATTACTGAGCGTGAAGTTCTGAGTTCAATCCTCGGGTTAAAACTTTGTGATGTTGGCTTTTCATGGGAAACATCTGGATGGCAGACATGGGGACTGGACTTGTATCATGTTGATTATAATTAATAGTGAATCTATTACATGTTACATGTACTCTATTTAGCATTATATAATGTGTACCATTTTACTTTAATGTGGAACAAATGTTTATGTATTATATTCATAAGAAAGTAATTGATTAAATATCAGTAAGAAGTACTTACATACAAACAAACTAAAGTACTTTTATTTATGGTCATTATTACTTGCTGCACTTACATACATTGAAATGAAGTAAAGTACTGCATACAAACAAATTAAAGTATATTTACTATTTTAAAAAGTTACTTGCCGCATAAACAGTTTGCGCAACAACATGACAACATTAACTAAAGAATTTTATGAAATAATAATATTTGCTAATAAGTAATCTAAGCAGTATTAAAGACAAATGCGATAAGAGTGGTGGTGGCTTCGCTCGACCTCGGTCGTGGGCCAAAAACCAAGCAAGCTTTATGTAGAAATTCGACTCACTCTTTAGGGAAAGGTGAAGGAAAACACCTCGAGGAAACCGGCATGACTGAGAACTAATACTTCGATGCATGTGTCATCACCCATTGCACTATTTACGCATGGTAGATTGGCATCCATTAAATTGGAAGCATGGGCATCCATTAAATTGGAAGCATGGGCATCCATTAAATTGGAAGCATGGGCATCCATTAAATTGGAAGCATGGGCATCCATTAAATTGGAAGCATGGGCATCCATTAAATTGGAAGCATTGGCATCCATTAAATTGGAAGCATGGGCATCCATTAAATTGGAAGCATGGGCATCCATTAAATTGGAAGCATGGGCATCCATTAAATTGGAAGCATGGGCATCCATTAAATTGGAAGCATGGGCATCCATTAAATTGGAAGCATGGGCATCCATTAAATTGGAAGCATGGGCATCCATTAAATTGGAAGCATGGGCATCCATTAAATTGGAAGCATTGGCATCCATTCAATTGGAAGCATGGGCATCCATTAAATTGGAAGCATTGGCATCCATTCAATTGGAAGCATGGGCATCCATTAAATTGGAAGCATTGGCATCCATTAAATTGGAAGCATGGGCATCCATTAAATTGGAAGCATTGGCATCCATTAAATTGGAAGCATTGGCATCCATTAAATTGGAAGCATTGGCATCAATTAAATTGGAAGCATTGGCATCCATTAAATTGGAAGCATGAAGGTGAAGGAAAACCATGTAAGGAACCTGGCATGACCTAGGCTTGAAGTATGTGGTATCTACCCTGCACTGTTCACGCAGGGTAAGATCATCCATTGAAATTGGAACATGGGCATCCATTAAATTGGCAGCATGAAGGTGAAGGACAACATCTTGAGAAAACCGGCATGACCTGAAGCCAATAGGCAGGAGGCATGTGACGTCTACCCTGCAGTGTTTACGCATGTTAATGCATGATGATAGACTTGCGAAGCGTATCTTCTATTCGGAACCCCAGGAAGGGAAACGGAAAAAACGGTGGTCAGTTGCTAAGCTTCAAGATGTTCTGAATAGACAATTTAAGGAGTATCAAATTGACCCTTCAACATGGGAGAACAAGGCACAAAATCGGCCAGAGTGGATACGCTATGTACAGGAGCAGGTTTACACCTTTGAAGAGGCAAAATGGTTACAATTGGACAAGAAGCGTGACGACCTAAAAGCTAGACCTGCAAATATAACGTACAATGTCATCAATGGTGTTCTTACATGTCCACTTAGTGCTCGGAGTTTTACGGCAAAAGTTGGATATGCGAGTCACTGGAGAGCACATGAAAATAGCATCGATTGCAGTCGCTGTGGCCGAAATCGGCAAGATGGCATCATCATCGCGCATGGTTGGAAGCTGAAGATGAAAGAAAACACCTGGATGGAACCGGAGTGGCTAGATCCAACAGGTAGGAGGGACGAGACATCTACCACCGCACCGTTTATGCATGGTAAGATCCTCCCATTTTAATTGAAAGTCTTTGATATTAAATGAATGACGTTTGTTTGATATTTCATTGAATTGGATCTATTTGGCACAAGTTAAAAGAGAGACTTATTTGTAATTGAGTAAATTGAAAGCATTTAACATTCATTAAATTATGAGACTCGAACTGGACGTATTTGAATTTAGTTAAATGAGACTTATTTGTTACTCATTCAATTGGAATTGTTGATCTAAAACTATCCCACTTTGTGAGGTTTACATGAAAAATGCACAAGAAGATCATGATATTTGAATTAAAGGCAAATATAACAAATAAATATTATGTAGTCTCGCGTAGTCTGAAACTATCTGAAATATATCAAAATAAACTGTTAGTTGAAATAGCCAAGTATGGCAATAACATATGTAGGTCTTGGCTATACTACGATATGTTTAAAAAACTTAAAGAGTAAGTGAAAAAAGGAGCATAATAGTAATCAAAATGTAATTGTAAAGGAAACTTGAGTAGATAAGGAATAAAGGTTACTTCCGAAAACTCCACGTTTTGTGTTAGATTGGGCACCGGTAACGTGCGCATAGAAAGAAAACAATAAAAGTAATTGTAAAACACGGTAGTAGTCAAAATTAATCTAGAAACTTAATGATAAGAAATAAACGTTACTTGACATCTAGACTGGTTGCGTTGAAATTGGGCATCGGTTAGGCGCGCGTAAAAGAGATAAAAAACATTCACAAAAAAAAAAAAAAAACTCAATGTTTTCGGGTCTTGTGGATATTGTAAGATTTGGAAGGACACAAATTGAGTAGAATGGTTAGAGTATACTAGTTTTTCCACGGCCCTCCGTTTCAGATGTGGCTTGTGACACTCGAAGACTCATAGTCCTTTTGTATGAGTGTTGCAAATAGCTCTTCTAATTAGTAAAGATAGGAATAGAATCTTCTAAGATTTCGAGGGAAGATACAAAATAGAATATAGTTATAGATCCCCAGGGGATGAGCGAACAAAAAAAAACAAAAACAAAAAGGGAAAAAGGAAAGGAAGTACGCAGGTATTCGACTTTGTGATTAAACTATAGAAAGGAAAAGGAAGGTTATAAACCATTTGTACTTTCAATCCCCTCCACATTAACTGGAACAGGATAACGGAGGTTGTTACCATCAGGAATGGATTAACTAGACAAACCCTGAGAAAGGTACATGGTACAATAAGAAAGGGTAGAAGTCTGTGCACTCAGTCTGCGATGATAAGGTATAAGATAGACTCGAAGAAGTTAGAGGTATCAATTTTATGGTTGAGTGCTTGGTAGAAGAAAACAAAGTATTCTGATAAATAAAAACAAATATAATAAGAAAGGGATGTAGTGTATCTATTTAATAGATATGTAAACACTATCTCTCTCACATAAGTATTCGGATCTGTCACGAATGACATCTGTCAGTTGTTACGTGATGGCGCGAACACTGGAACTGAAGTGGTGATCCGGGAGATACTTGGTGTGGATGAGAGCCAGTGAGTTATAGATAAATCCCAGTAAACATAGGATACTACAGGATGCATACTGTTCCTCATCTACATAAACGACCTGCCGAAAATATGTAACCACCTCTGTGTGCTGTTCGCTGATGACATCTCTATTCTCTTCAAAAGCTCCCCAAATAATATTCAACTTAATACACAAATAATTGAAACTTATAACCAAATAAAATGTTGGCTCCAAAACCACAATCTTGAAGTAAACAACAAAAAAACAAAAGTCATACAGTTTAAACCATACCAAAAACAAAAAATTAACTTATCAACTATCACTAACCATATTAAAATTGAAGAAGTTGAAGAATTTAAACTATTAGGTATAACACTAGACTCTCATTTAAATTGGAAGAAACATGTCGAGCAAACTAAAACAAAGTTATCACAATTCGCATATGGGCTTAGTGTTCTAAAATCTAACACAAACACCCACTGTGCTCTCTCTGCATACTACGCGTATGCCTACGCTTGGCTACGCTATGGTATCATCCTGTGGGGACACAGTGTAGACGCTAAAGATTTATTTATTGCCCAAAAGAAATGTCTTCGAATGATTTTTAATATTAAACCTCGAGATAGTTGCAAACCCCATTTTATAAGTGAAAAATTACTAACCTTACCCTCCATTTATATATTAGAAATAGCCACTTTCGTTAAAAAAAACATAAATCTATTTAATTTTGACAAGAACGAACGCCGCAAAACAAAATTACTCCTACCAGCACCTAGAATACAAATGTATAAAAATAGCCCAGAGTACCGAAGCATTCAAATATACAACAAATTGCCTGAAAGCATAAGATCCACCAAATCACTTTGTTCCTTTAAATTTAAGTTAAAGTGTTTACTTGTAGAAAAAAGTTATTACAGCATCCAAGACTTCATGGCAGATAAACATTGATTATTTTATTTTGTTGATTGTTTTAAGTTTATTATTGGTTATTTTTTTTAGTTTTAAGTTATTTGCTGCGCCCTAACAGGGTAATGTATCATTAGTTTTAAGCTTCGCTTGTAACGATGTGTACATTGTGCAATAAATAAATAAATAAATAAATAAAAAAATAATTCTATGTTTTAAATCTAAATTTACTTGACGACGACTCGTGACGTACTAAGAGCGATGAGCATGGTTTTAGTGTAGGTGTGTGCGTGAGCGTGTATGTATACTTGCAGGAGCACGGTTTCATGGCTTCACTTATGATGTTCGCGGCGCGCCGTCTTTCTCTTTTTGTTGGTCTGAGGTGATGAGTGAAAGTGACAGCTATAGTGGCTCGTTACGGTGTGATAGGCAGCCAGTGAACAGGGACGACTGAATACGTGATTAGGGGATTTATCGCTACTGTGTAAGTGTCTTCCTATGTGTTTTATAGTCGAAGCGACGTCTGGAAATTAATGCGTTCGGAAATGGTTTAATTTGAGGCATGGGTGTAAATTTTTAAAGCGAAATAATAGTTCCAGTTCATTATCAACTTTAACTAGGCTATTATAGCCATCACGATCGTTTGTAGCGAGTTGAGCGAAAAGTTAAGGTTTTTTATTTAATTAGTATGAAACATCAAAACAAAATAGGTAGGTATGTATTAAACTTAACTTAAAATTGATATCAAATGCATTCAAATCACGTCATTATGTGTAAGGATTTAAGGATCAATTCTAACTAAACTAAATACTTTCGCTCGTTTTTTTTTAGCGTGGTAATATCAACCTCCCACCCAGGGCAGAGCGGGAGAGACTGTCAGACTCGTACTGACTAAAATCCACGGTGTACTTCAGTAGCCCGTACTGGAGTCGCGGTTTACGTGTGTCCCGCGACCCCGGCTGGCTTTGGCCCTCTACACTTTTGCTCGTTTAGTGTGTTTCAATACCCTAACGAGCAAAAGTATAGAGGAGAGAGATTTATAACGAAATATTTGCATATATTAGTACTAATACTATGACGTGCACTTTAAGTATATTTTTAGTTAGAGAGGCTTGTTGACCTTAACGTAAGGTTATGGTGGCCGATTAATTTGATTAGGAGTAGCGATACTATCTATTACTATCGCATAAGGAGGGATAGGCAAAGTTTGCTATTTTCTTTATATTTTTTTTAGGGACTGTGTTTTAAATAATTGGGCCAAGGTTTGGAGTTCCCAATACTGATGGCTATAAAAAAAATGTTTTCGATGTTTGTGCCTACTAACTTATTTTTTAGAAGACATTTTCATTTACTAATTAAATAAAAACAAAATTAAAATTGCGTATTGTGTATAATTATGTGGATAATGGCCATTTTTTTGTTATTTTTCTAAATAGTAAATACCTATTACTAAACTTCAAAAAGTACCTATTAACTTCTAAATATAAATGATATTTATTTTGTAAATTGGTTATAAAAAACACTTTTTCATTTCTCATACTCGGAAAGTAGTGTTTGTTTGATCAGAGCAGCGGGTCGAAAACGATGCTTCCCTCCCTTGGGCGGGAAAGACTCATAGTAATTGCTTCCCTCCCTAGGGCGGGAATGAATTTTAAAAATAGAACTAAAATTGGTTATTTAGTCGGCTATAATTTTCTATATTAATATCGGTGTATTATTTACTAAACCTCCTTAGAAAAACCTATAAACTGTAACCGTGCCTCGACAAGTTTAATGCGGCGGGAAGAGTTCCGGCGCGATCTCAGGGCGATAATATAGAGGGAGCGACTGCCGCAACAGAGGTTCGGGCAAGCCGGATTTCCATCTAAAGTACGATTTCTAATTGTAGTCAGTAAAATGACAAGTGCAACTGTCACTGATTCTATGAAATTTAGTACATTTCTATAGTGAACAAATGTCATTTTAGTGTCATTTTACTGACTACAATTAATAATCGTACATTATATTACCTATTTAAGAAAAATATCGATTTAAAAAATATGCTGCGGTCCTGTGAGTTTATACGGCCAATTTGAATTAAAAAAAAAAAAAAAACTATTAAAGCGGGATGGCCAGCGGCGGTGACGCGGGCGGTGTGTTCCATATTTGAAATTTAAATTAAAAAGACTATTAAATAGGTACTACTCATTTTGTTACTATCAATAAATATTTTAGAAAAAATACTATTTTTTACTTTCCTTATATTTGAAATGAAAAGTAGAGTGTTTAACACGGGTGAAAGTCATCAATTCCCACTCGGACTATAGCCGCCCTCGCTTCGCTCGTGCGTCTAAATACCTCGTACGGGAATTGATTTCTTTCCACCCTTGTATAACAATCTACTATTACACGTCGTAATCAATATTTTTAAAGCTAGATGAGGCCGGTGTTTGGTACCTGACTACTCTGAGAAGAAACATCCGAAACAAGCTCAGAGGTCATAGTCTCTTTAAAGTCCAGACATTGTTCAGGTCATACGAGGACCATGTGGGTGTCTGATATCTATAAAAATAAAAAGGAAATATTTGGTAGAACTCGATTAAAATGTTATGCAAAAATACGAAAAAAAAATAAGTGCTTAATTAAAATTTTAATGAAACAACCCTACAACAGCAACCAACCAAAAATAAAACGTAAATTCTTTGAAAGGTTACTCTCCAACCAAAGTGACCAGTTATGTGCAATGTGTTACCTAACACGTGTTATGTATCTGTATGTATGCGTGTGGGGAGACCCGAAAGTTCAAATGCTGACATGTACGTTTTCAATGTCATTTTGGTGCAAGCGAACTTATATTTTAGTGCAACGTGTTTTTTTTAGTGCGTGATCATAATCGGAGTTATTTGCACCATATTTTCTGTTAATAAAAAACATCTAAAATCCCATGTTTTTAAATGTCCTAAAAATAAGTAAATAACCCTATGGGGCTGAGAGAAAGGCCACTCAAAACGTGGGGGCGTATATTATCTAAGGGATTATTTATGGGATCTATATACATGACGTATATAGATCGTGGGTGTAACTTGCAAAGATATGCACTCATACTATAGATGATGCACTCTTTTTTGGGAAGCTGCATTTATTTTTAAAATGACAATGACAATCTTTAAAGATAAACTTGCCACAGAAAATACGTAAAGTCATTGGTCTTCTAGATCTGTAAGAGTCGTTGGTGGATCAGAAGCTTGAAAGTCTGACAACCAGTTTTACCAAGAGGTATATTGTCTAGTGTTTTTGGGTTGTTTCGGTCAGACAGTCAGTGGGAACCATGTAAAATAAAATAATAAAATAAAATAATATAAATATTTATTCTGACTAGAAGCTAACCCAGCATAGTTGGAAAAGGCGAAACGGATGATGATGCTTTACAGACATATAGGGACTGATGTTTTAATCTTCTATAATATAAAAATGGATCGCGAAATGTGTTGCTAAGCTCATAACTCGAAAACGGTTGGACCAATTTGGGTAATTCTTTTTTTGTTGTGTTTGTAACGATCAGGACCGGGTTATAGCTTATAGAGGATATTTTTTTTGTGTCCACATGTCCACCCGTGCGAAGCCGGGTCGCGCCGCTAGTAATTAATAATAATTAATAAAGTAAATAATACAAAGCAAAAGGTGAGATAAATTAACACATTTGAAGCAAACATTATGGCTACTGTTTGTTGGGGATGTGCTAATATATTATGGTAATTAAATTAGTACCTAACCATAAAGAAATATGTAAGAAACCATGACTGCGGTTTTCGTAATGGTTTGTAGGTATTTTAAAGTGGCGTCGAATCTAAACGAATTTTATGTACTGCACTACTGCATAATGCAGTGGCATGAAAAGAGATCGCGGCAAAGAATGGTAAAGCTGGCAATACTGCGGGTCTTAAACGGCTACTTAGCAATATTTCTAATGATTCACTTTGTGAATGAATAATAGAAGAATATAGAATGAAGTTGCTTGTGCATTTCACAAAGTGATTAATTAAAAATATTGCTTGAAGTGGCCGTTTTAGAACCGCTGATTATGTGCCGTGCTTGCAACTGTGCGTTGACCTATCTGTATCTAAAAAGGCTAAAAAAAAACAAACCACCTCCAGCATTCTTCAGAAAAGGCTGGACAAAATTATGTCACATCAAATAGGAATAAAAATAATAGTTTATGAATGTTGTTTTTTCATATTAGCTGAAATGCCAATGTCGCATTTAAAAATAATTGACCTACACTAAAACCTATTAGTGTTCTAATGAACATGAATATTTTATAGATAATTATAGCGCACTAACTACGTACACGCGGCTACATAATATCAACCTTTAAATGACTTGTCTATCTTGGTCTCTCTTTATATGATCTTTCCGAACAATGAACGGTCAGTTTATACTGGTTTTGCATAGCTAAATTTGAACCCTTGCATACTTATCTACAAAGACACGGCGACTATTAAATAACTTAGATAATAAAATACATTTATTATATAATTTACAAATGTCACTAAAGGACGTCCGGATAATATCAAAATGGCAAAACTGACATTTAGGAGGTCAACAAACAGACGATAAAAACGGGGTCAAAACACTATTTTATTAATTTATCAATAATTCATGAGAAAAATTTAGATTGCCGCTCAAATTGGGCAATGCACTGGCCTTAAAGTTGCCAGTACAAATAAATGTTTGTTAAACTTTCAAATGTTGCAACTGTTATTTTTAAATAAATAAGTAAGTATTTTAAGTTACTGACAGGCCAGTTTTGGGGCATTCACCTCTGATGATTCCGGTTGTTGTAAAGTTACTAAAATAAAATTAAAATGTTCCGTTTTTTTTTCTCTCATTTTAGGGTTACGTACCGAAAGGGACATGATTTTTTTGACAACAGACATGATTTTTTTGCCATTTTTACGTACGGAACCTTTGCTGTTTTTTTTTTAAACGATGGACTAAATACATTTCCCAGAAACTGAGTTATGGAGGTTAGATAGACTGCTCATGTAAATGTAATATCTTGGTATTCAGCTGCATCCGTACAGATTGGAAGCCGACCCTGACATAGTTGGGGAAAACCTCAGCTGATGATGATGAGGAGAAATTGGTCCGTTTAAGGTTATCGTATAAGATGGCGCAGTGCCTGAGCAATACGGTATTTTACTCAAAAAAACATATACAACGTTTAACGTTATAAGCGCAAAATCTCTCGTGGGGTAATTCAGCACATGTTACTGAACAATATTTGTTATAAAACTTTTGGAAATTCGCAAAAAAAAAAATATTTTTCATACAAAATGAGAAATTGATCGAGCCCATCAGTATGAAAAACTATTTTTTTTTCGCAAATTTCCTAAAGTTTTATATGTTTACATTGTTCAGTAGCATTGGCTGAGTTACCTCACGAGAGGTTTTGCGCTTTTAACGTTACACGTTGTATAGTTAATTAATAAATATTAAACCCGATTTTTTTCTTTTGTCACGTAAACCAAAATTGACGAAGATACAACGCTTCTAAAAATCACAAAACGTCACTCGGTCGGTACGATTTTACAAGCGCAATGGCGTCACAAGCCCCCACTTCCGAATTTGGAAGCGTTTTATCTTTGTCAATATTCATTGATTTGAAAAAATTGGGCCGTTTAAGGTTATCGTATAAGATGGCGCAGTGCCTGAGCAATTGACTGCTGCCCCGTGTGTCGTTGGTTCGATAGGCATTTTGACAGCATCACAACAGCATCAACACCTATATTGCAAATCTAATAAGTTCGTCAGTTTGAATCTTCTCTCTATTTTCTTCTTCTATCTATCTATCTATAATATAAAAAAGACTAAGGTCAAGAGCAAACCCATCTATCATAAAAAAATATATATATAAAAAAAAGGATCGCAAAATGTGTTGCTAAGCTCATAATTCGAAAACGGCTGGACCGATTCGGATAATTTAGAGTTTTTCGATTCGGGTTTTAGAGGACTTCCACCCGTGCGAAGCCGGGACGGGCCTCTAGTTTTGAATGATAACGAACACTTAATTTTTCTTTTGCTAAATCGATGCTTATTTACAAGTTTGAGAATGGGGCTCATCACGTCAGAAGCAAGTAAACCTGTACTTGCTTGTGACGTATGGCAATTTTAAAGTATTGATTTTCGTCAATTTTTGTTTACGTAACAGGAGAAAAACTGACGAGCTGTACCGTCAGCACGAGTTTTCATTATTTGAGACGTAAAGTAAACTGGAACTTTACAATTTCAAAATGACATTTTTTAAGGAAAAAATTTGTTCATTCTTCGCACACCAGAGGCGCTGTTCCATTTTTTCATACAAGAAACGCTGTAAATACTGGAAAGACTCTGTAAAGTAAAATAGTGAAAACTTGTGCTAGGGGTACTACTGATTCCGGGTCGACGGCGCGTCGTGTTCCACGCGCGCCTCAAAGAGCTGTCAGCAAAATGACGGGGCCCCCTCAGAGGGCCAAAGCCTGCCGGGGTCGCGGGACTTATTTCTATTACCGCGACCCCGGAACATAAAGGGCTAATGAAGGACACCGTGGATTTTAGTCAGTACAAGTCTGACAGTACCTCCCGCCCTGCCCGGGGTTGGAGGTCTCATTTGATGATTTTACCATGATAAAAAAAAAAAAAAAAAAAGGGGTACTACTGATTATAATTTTTCAGTCAAAAGCCCCATTTTCGAACAAATATTTGTACGATCTAATTCTAGTTATTCCACAGATAAATGTTATTCCGAGATTGTCTGTTTGTGTTATTAAGTAAAAATATGTGTAAAACGCACTCAAAGTCAAGATACCTCAAGAATTAGTCTTAGTGTTGAACAAACATTGTAAAAAAATATAATAAAAATGACATCATTGTAATAAAAAACCAGTCATATTATTCAAGTTAAAATCAACGAACAAAGATAATTGGGCCAATTTGATACACAAAACAGGATTTTTTGTTAACAAACTATAATGTTTTTTTTTTTTAAGTCTTTAATGGTTATGCCGTCGGTACAAGCTTGAGCTAGGTCAGTAAGAGGCATTTGAACCTACCGATATTTAGGTATTTCTATGAATGTGGGACCTGTTCCGCCGAAATAAATGTTTAGATTTGACTACGATTTTGAATAGGTTTATTTAAAGAATATATTTGCCCATTTAATACCTATCAGCTTTTGTCCACGGGTCCGCTTGCTCTGCCCTCCATTACTTCTGTAAAAAATAGGTTCTCAGGGGATAATCGCTTTGCTAAAATTGTTCAGGGATTTAAAAACTCACATTATTTGATTCGCGCGGCAAATACCTCGCGAAGCTGCTTGCTCTGTGTGGATGCGTCAATTGTTTCTCGTCCGAGGCACGAAAGAATATACGCCAGCAAAACAAAAGCCAGACACTGGATGGCTCGGGCGCTCGGCCGAGAGACGTCCACAATAACCGAGCTGCTTCGCGCGGCAAATGTCTCGCGAGGCTGCTCGCTCTGTGGACGCACCTAATCACGTTTTTTTAATAATTATTCAGTATTTTCCTAGTAATAAATAAAGTAAATTATCATAAAAATGTAAATTAATTTGATACACGTAGAATATCGTTTTATTATCTAGTTTTGAGGATAAATCTTACGATTTTGATTGATGTTAGGAACCGCTTTGCCGTTAATTTATGAATAGTGATGGTCCGTTTATTTTTTTATAATCTTCATTATAATCTCATTCACGTGTTTGGATTTAAATGTATCACGTTTTTATGTTAGGTTTTTTTTCATATAAAAATATTGCTCATAAGTAGGAGGCAGTATAAGTTTTATTTATAAGTAGATTCTATTTTTTTTTACCAGCGTCTTTGCACGCGTGGTTGATTACAAATTTTTTAATTACTTCGTTAATTCAATGTCATTTTAGTTTCACATTTTTTTTTATTTAGAAGAAAAAACGTTGCCCCAAATTAGGAATTGCTTCCTGTATCGTGGGTGCGTTTACATAGAAACTCACATACACAAACACACAGACCCGGAACAACTATCATCATACAAATAATTATTTTTTCCGTGCGGACATCGAACTCGCGACACGCTGGCGCACCAATAAATCGATGAACCACTGCGCTAACAGTGTCGCCAAATAAAAATTAAAAAAAAAATACTCGACTAACATTTCCTTACAAGCCTAGTTCTTAACCAAATTATGTTTTTGTCACATAATAATAATTATATAAAATTTATTGAACCGAAAACGTGTTTGAAACACACGTTTTGTTTTTCTGGTAATATTATGAATGAGTTTTACAATAAATGGGCTCATAAAATAAAATTAATGAGTTATAGACATGACTCTGACAAAAGTAAAAAATCATACCTGCGTCATATGCATAATATTATTATGTTATGATTTTGTTTTAATGAGCTACATATGTTATTGTCGCGAGAAATTCTAGTTTTTAATTATGTTTGTTTGTCGATTTTTTTCTTCAACAGATTTATGTCGCAGTAGCAGGCACGCAGCTATATTTATGAATATTAAATGGCAAAGGGCTCGCACCTTAAACATAACTGGCGGAATATAGCCGAGTCAGAAGCCTGTAGGACTCTCAGAGACGGCTTATTAACTGCTAAAAACGCGAATGAATTGATTGCCTAATTTTTTTTTGATTTGTGACAAACCCACCACACTATTCCCAAACCACTGCAACTCCTGAGAGTCAGAATCAACAGTGGCAACCACCAGAAAAGCGCCGAGACAATGAAGGTCGACGTGTCCCGGAGAATGAATTTACCTGTCTTGGTTCCTGCAACGAAATTAATCAGAAAAGCATAGTGAAGGAGTAGGAAAAATATGTTTCTACTTGATTGCCTTATGCCTGGTTTTTGTTTTGAACCCTAGCCTGTACTGTCCCACTGCTAACCAAAGGCCTCCCCAATTCCTTCCAGGAACTCTTTTCCTGGGCCGCTTTTAAACATTACGTTGAGGCCAAACCAGCATAATTTTTAAGTCGCGAGTCGAAGAATTTTGGTCATCATCATCATCGTTTCAGCCTATTGCAGTCCATTGCTGGGAGCGCCACAGCGCAAGTCTCTTGCTTTTTTTTTTTTGAAAACAGAAGACGCGATACAAATCTATGGAAGCGAGCGAAATTCTGCGACACGGCCTTTGGCCTCACCCTTATAAATTACCGAAAGTATGTAGCGTATTAAGCGAGTATTTATATACAAAGTATGAAATTTCCGTTACTGCTGAACCGATTTTGATGAATTTTGGTAAGGTCACCCGGGGCGAAAGCAACTATGGGGCTAAAGCAACTAATTCAATTTTCTCTCTATCTAATCGTTTTTGTAAATAGTATATATCTATCTATTGATGTAAAGAGGAATCATAGTTTTTTCAAATAAAGTACAGATGGCATCACCAGTTCACCGACTGTAGTACTGACAGACCATTTTCTGTCAGCCGTCATTTTGGAGCAACGTGTTGCTGCGGCCTGTGTTATGTTTTAAGTCATTAAAATTATTTCAAGTCGCAAGGAAAATTATAAGTGCATCCTAAAAACAAGATAAAACGTCAGTGTTTTTGGTATATTTGGTTAAACTCTAGGTGTTGTAATTAATATTTTATTGATATAGTTACATTAACCCCAACTTTTCATGCACGTGGGTTATTGCGACTATTTTGGCAGTTACAATTGCCCCATGCTTTTTGTATGGAAACTGCAAATTACTAGTGACGTTCCGTGTCGATATTTCGATAAATGTTTATCTGCAATTATATAATAAAACAGAAAGCTTAAATAAAAAATGTACCAAGTTAATACAAAATCCAAATTTTGTTAGGTATCAGAAATTATAAAAGAAAAAACGAGAACACTTATTGCTGTGAAACACTTCTGGAAGCTGTACGACTAGTAAAGCAAAATCAGTTATCCAGTTATGCAGCTGCGGAACGCTTCAATATTACTCGTTCAGAAATAAAATAACATTCATACGCTACGCGCCAAAAACTGTACTTTTACATTAAATTTAAAACCTTCCATTATTGTTAATTATCGAATCTTTACATATTTAGATTTATCGATAAGTAGTAGGTACTACGTCTCAACACTAGTCAGTATGGAAGACAGTCGCATTCGCCCCATAAAAAATTAAAAGTAAATTTACTTGAAACTGAACTCTTTCTCAGCAACTGTAGATAGCTTTTACAGATAATTCTGTGTGCATCTACATGTACTCTTGACCTCACCATTTAGAAATGGATTACAACAGAGTTATAACGAATAGTCACATTTACCCCAAAGTGGGGTGAATGTAACTTTTACTGGTCATATTCAACAATAATGCAAATTAATGAAAAACTAAAGCTTATTTGTAAGTTAATTTATGTCGAAACTGTTCATCGAAAGCTATGCAATGAAGTACGTTTATTAGAATATCCCTATTATTTAAATAGCTTATGGTGGAGGGAAGCAAACTTTCAAAATTATTTTGTTTAGTTGCTTTCGCCCCGGGTGACCTTATAGAGATAGATGGGAACGTGGAGGTTATAGGCCTAATGGGGTCGGGATTAAGCGAATAAGATAAGCGGGAAACAGTAATTTTATAAAGGAAGAAAGAGAGTTTTATTAAAACTGCCCAAGGATGTACACATCTACACATCAAGCTATAGAAAACCAGATTGTCTTGGTCTCTCTTCGTGCGATTTTTACACACAATGAACGGTCAGCCAATACAGGTTTTGCATAGCTTGATAGCTGTGTGTACCCTTATTAGTCGATAAGAAGACTCAATCAATCCGACTGAATCCATTGACAAGAAAATGTGATGTGATGTAACGTGTCATGACGCGTCAGATGTTTATTGTCAAGCCTCAGAATAAAAACTTCTACCGGTTTCTCTCTGGCTGATTGTGAAACTCCTTGTTGGTTATGCTCAGTTCCTTGTCTGTGGCCTGTATTCTAGAACTTCACTTCACTTTAAGCAAGCGTGCCTCACCATCGACCACATCTTCGCTTACCATCAAGCGAGACGCTAAACTTCTAAATTCAAATCAAATAGTTCCTTGTTGTCTGTGGCTTGTATTCTAGAACTTCTAAATTCAAATCAAATAAGTATATATTTCCTTATCTGTGGGGTTTATTAAAGTACTTCTAAATTCAAATCAACCGGAATTAGTAAGGCCAGGCGCTAATTGCGACTTTTTGTCACGGTGACTTTTTGTCACCCAGTCGAAACGTATGGAGATAAGCTAAATGTAGAAACTATTTTCCGTTGCCGCGCCATTGGTTTTATAAGTATTTTATAAAAATACTTTTATGTAATTTATTTTATCGCACACGTTTTTTATACTTTGATAATTATGGATATGATTTTATTTAATGTATTTAATAGACTTCACTTTTCCCTACTCACATTTCTCATTGTTTATTTGTTTTTTGACAATTTTTCTTTAATATTTATTTTATTTGCCTACCCTCGTCCGTGTGTCACTGCGTGGTGCCAACTGAAAACCAGCGCTGGGTGTCTTTTGCCCAGCATATGCTGAGTTGGTAACCCTTTTGGTGTGGACATGCTCAGCAAAATTGTTGTTGTATTTTTAATTTTTTTTATTTTTTTCCTTATTCATTTTTTGTACATATTATTTTTAGATTTTTAAATATTAATTCGTATCAAGAAGTACTGCCTTCTGAATCAGGCAGTACTTCTTGATACGAATTATTTATTTATTTATTCTTTATTTTTTTTATTATTTCTGTGTGTGTTCTACATCGAATAAATGTTTTCTATTCTATTCTATTCTTATTTGTCACCATATTTAGCGCATTCGAGGAGGAAACAAAAAGTGGCAAAAAATATCAGTGAGCGGCTAACCTAGCGGTTGGAGGTCTTTGATCGATTGGATCGCAGGTTTGATACCCGCACGGAGTAAATATTTGTATGACCTACCGGTAGTTGTTCCGGGGCTCGCTGTTTATGAATACTATGTGAGTTTACATGTTTGTGAATGAACCCACTTTTATTAATTAGGGCGCTTTTCCACCATAGCCGTGCTATGCTACGAGAATGTAAAAGCTGAGCTACGAAACTATGTGACCGTTTCCACTGATGCTAAGTTATGTAGCGGTGCGAGTAAGATGTCCTATGAGGATCGCGGCGGCAAAGTGAGAGGAAGTGCGAGGAAGATGCGCAGCTCGCGCTGTGCGATGTAGCGATAGAAGAGAAGAAGATCCATAGCACACATTCATAGCACGCATCCATAGCACACATCCATAGCACACATCCATAGTAGGCATCCATAGCATACATCCATAGTACACGTCTATAGCACGCATCCATAGCACACACCCATAGTGCGCATCCATAGCACACATCCATAGTGCGCATCCATAGCACACATCCATAGTACGCATCCATAGCACACATCCTTCTATATGTAGGTATATGAAAAACACATCTTTGTTGAATCCGTTTCCATCAGTGCTTTTTTTTTTCGTGTTAAAATCATCAAATGAGTCCTCCCACCCCTGGCAGGGCGAGAGGGACTAAGAATAAGAATAAGAATAATTTATTTGCATAAAATATAGGTACTACCAGCTGTTATAATTGGTGGTTTAGGCACAAACCATATTTTGCCTGTTTAGGGCATGCAAATGTTTTAATATTTAGAGTTTAGCATACAACAGACTGTCAGACTTGTACTGACTAAATTCCACGGTGTCCTTCAATAGCCGGTTTGAGTTCCGGGGCCACGGTGATGGTATAAGTCCCGCGACCTTCCACCAGTGCTATGCTATATGTGCACCAATGAATATGTTAGATGGCTATCAAACGCTTCCATAGCAACATAGGTAGCATAGCACATTTCTGGTGACGTAAAACATAGTTTCTTTTATGGAATTTAAAATTTATTTTTGAATATTTGTTATTTTTGAGTCTAGACCAGTCTAGACGAATAAATTAGTCTATACTTTATAGAGTATTAAATCGATGCATCTTAATTAAGTTGCATTGATTTAAATACGACCTTAATTCGTGTCTTTTAAAGTTTAAGATCAATGCGAGAGCGAAATAGATTCATAATTTTAAGAGCATTGGCTCGGATCTGATTTTATTACTTTTTTGAAAATTATGTTATTGTTTTTATCTATATATATAAAAATGAAACCCGTTTTTCGTTGTCACGACATAACATGAAAACGGCTTGACCGATTCGGATAATTATTTTTTTGTTGTGTTTGTAACCATCCGGACCGGGTTTTAGACCGGGTCCTCCACCCGTGCGAAGCCGGGACGGGCCGCTAGTATGTAATAAAAAAAAGAATAATTTCGGAGAGCTAGAATGCTAGAATTAAAAAGAAAATCGTGGATTGTTGACTTAGATCTTAAACGACTGAGGCGCCTTATATCCTAGAATTGGGCACCTTATTTGCTTGTTAGGTACTTGTTACGCTTGTTACTAAGCCTATCCCGGAAAACATCAACCTGTACCAGGACTGGAAGGTTTTTTTGTATGAAGTCGGACTAAATTCAGCCATTTTAAAACATAGATACAAAAAACATAATTAATCAGGTGCGTCCACACAGAGCGAGCAGCCTCGCGAGGCAAATGCCTGCGAGGCTGCTCGTTCTGTGTGGCCTATTGTTTCTCGACCGAAAAGCCGACACCGGATGGCTCGGGCGCTCGGTCGATCGCGGCCGCCTCGCAAGCACAGAGTACTTTTATTATGCTCGCAAGGCTGCTCGTTCGGTGTGGACGCACCCATTAATAAAATAAGTTAATCATTTACATACTGAAACGTGACTCCATTAAAAATATTGTTATTTCATCCAAAACTTGTTTGTTTTTGATTTATAAACGTTTTAGTTCAACAACACGTTTTGCACAAATCTACGTCAGAGCGAATGTTTTGATCATTCGTATTTTTTTAAAATTATACTTGTTAATTACTTACGCGAATCATATTTCGATCAAGTATCTTGTCACTGATATGCAAATTGCAAAAAAAACAACAAAAATTTGAAATTCGCGGGCTACCACTACGTAATCAACATTAAGTTTTATTTTGTGAGACAAAAAACAAGGAAGGAATACTGAAAAATAAAAATGAGATGACGCCATTTTTGTATTAATTTAAAATGGCGGATGTGGTCTGATCATGGAACGTCCCCGCGTCGACGGCGCGTCTTGTTCGCATTCGCACGCCTCAAAGCTGAAGTGGGGACTATAGAGGGCCAAACGCATGTCGGCCAGGATTGATAAAGACCGGTCACAAAACAGGACGAATTTCGTACATTGACCTATTATAACCGTCTCTGTCACTCCCGCGTAAATATAATGACGCTTGCACAGATGACGGCCATTGCATCTCTGTTACATCTGTTTACAGGCTTTGGAACGTGAAGGGTTTTTGAAGAAACACTGTGAATTTTTATCAGTACGAGTCTAGGAATCCCTTTCGCTCCATCCAGGACAGGAGGACCTAAATGATTTTACCACGTAAAAACAAAAAAATCGGGCCAAATAATTCAAAACTTTTTAAAATATTGACAAAATTGTCAAAACGGTAAAGAAATCAACCAAAACAACCTCAAAAATTTCGTGGTTTAATAATTCAGTCTTGTTAGCAATGTTTACAAAGGCAACACATGCGCATACGTCGAATTTCTAATGTATACTCCATGCACAGTTAGAGGATCGGGGTCATTGGACCGTTGACAGTTAGTTATGACAATTCTATAATGTGCAGTCTATTGAGTAGTTACGTATATCAAAGGACTTTATAGAAGGATTTTATACTTATAAAAAATCAAATTTCGTTTATAACTCATTAATTGATTATCGATCAACGGCTAAAAGTAACAAGAGTTGTAGAGAATGTAATTTGCAACATATTATGTCTAAGTTGAACACAGACACTACGCCCTGGGCAAACGTCGATTTAACTTGGCAGCATATTTTTTTACTTACTTCTTTTTTTTGGAGCTTAAACCGATGCTTATTTAAGCTTGATTCTCGATATCAAAGCTAAACCAGTAAGTCGTTTTAAGCTTATCTACTAAGTCTACCAACACACAAAATGTGAACGTAAACCTACTTTAAATGATTGACGTCAAGCAAAATATTTGTGACTTATTAAAATACTAGCACTTGTCAAGGTTTATTAGCTAGTTATTAATTATTACAACTGCAATTTTAAGTAAAACAAAATTGTTGCTTAGCACGCGAATACTAATCTTAAGCCGGCTTCTCACGGCACGTGATATCACGCATTTAAGGCATATTATCTACATCGAGCTCGATGTGATACGATTCTAGTAAGGCGTGTCATTGTCTAGTTTTTTTTACTATGGAAATATAATATCTATGTAAGTCGTCATACAAAACATGCCACAAAACGCCAAAGCTCGGCGTGACGTTTCGCGGCGCTGTTATCACGCTACATCGGGTCCACTGTTTAGCAAAGCCTTTACGCTCCAGCCCAAGTTGAGCCGAACCATTGCTTACATTCGCGATCACCGCATACGTCTTACACATGGTGCGTGTCGGGATCATACGTCTCGTGATATCACGGGTCTTGAGAAGCCAGCATTACGCAAGCGGGTGCGGCATGACTGTGATAATTCGCGCCGTGTGTAGCCAACTTTAGATACAGGTACTTAGTGCTTGCTAACTGCTTAAAGTTTTTATAAAATGTGTCCCTTGTATCCAAGAGTATAATTTGCTAATGGTCCTCGCATGCAAATCATCGTTTTTGAACTATTGAAATAATGAATGCAGGTATAAAAATGATTGGGAAACATTGTTTAAGAGTACCTCTGCAGTTTTTGTCCATCCTTTTTCATACTTAACGATTTTACTAATGTGCAACTACACAGAACGGTAAAAAACAGTGCAACTATGTAGAATCAATTGTTATGTTTTTCGTCATAAAGTTGGTCATTCAAAAGTTGAACTCAAAAAAGTTATGAAGATCGGCCGTGTCTTATAGGATGATCATATCCCAAGTAACACATAGCACGAGACCTCTTAATTATAAGATAACTAATTGACAGAGTCAGGAACACAACCAGTAAGATCGATTACTTGCAAGGCAATGCGAAATTAGGCTTTTGTTGCAAAATATATTTTTGGTTTTATTCCGAATTTCATATTGAGAAATCACCACCATTGCGGATTGCGGATTGCACTTTTTATTTAAAAAAAAACCGGGGCTATCTGGAAAGAAAAGTACACCCTTCACCAGGACTAACATGGATTTCAATTATCAGGAAATACCTCGCCGCAGACGGAATAGAGACACTGACAACACAGAAACGATATCTCTGGAGAAGAACAATTAGGAGGGCTGACCCCAATTAGAAATGGGACCTGAAGAAGAATCTCCGTTAAGTGTTAGGGATTTCTGGAAACCGAATTTCTCAGTAGCAACCTGGCCTTAGGACTTGTACCTCTCCACATTATAGGCTCGCGCCTATTGGCATGGAATTTTAACAATCATCATCTGCCTGCCTTTTCCCAACTATATTGGGGTCGGATTCCAGTCGAACCAGATTCAGCTGGATATCAGTATTTTACATGGCGTCAGACCTCCGCAACCCACTGACTGGGAAATACAATACCACATGGTAAGACTGGTTGCCAGACTTTAGAGCTTCTAATTACAGTAACGACTGTCAAAGATCTACAAATGACAGCCGGGATTAACGGCTTTAGGTATGGAATTTTAACAATCATAACTAACAAAATATATTGTACCTACTAAAGTTACAGGCGTGTTATGTTTTTTTTAACAGAACAAAGTCCAATCTTCAGCTAAGCGAGGCGATTAAATACTTGACGCTTAGCATGCAACACTATAGCTTAAGGCATTGATACTCAATCTTTCTACCTTCTGTAGTAAACATCAACCAAAGCATAATTTAACATAATTTAATTCCTAATTACATGTAATAATTTAAAATAATATTCAATTAATTGAGTTGCTACGTCTCCGTTTCCATCTCGCCTAGTTTAGCGTGACTGACTAGGTCCATAATTATCTTTTAACTTGTCTTAACACCTATAAATGTAACATGAAATGCACAAGGAACAATTTCAAATTGCTGCAAATAGTTATTAATTTAATTCCCCACGAAAAAAAGTATGTATAAATTAGCCAAAGGTTTTATTTCGATAATTGTAAATTCACCCCATTTCTTTTTACGTCACGGATAGCAGAACAATTAAATAATAAAATCCGATAACAAAGACACAGAAAGTACTAGGAGAACAGGATCAAAACTTTGAGGTATTCCAGTTAGGGCACCTGGCACCTGCGAAAAATTTTGACAGGAGCCTTATGTCGAATAGATAAGGTACCAGTAACTCAGGTGCCATTGGCAGCGGGTGCCCCTAAGAGGAATACCTCAAAACTTTTTTTTGTGGGTAATTATTTTTGTGGCGAACTTACAAGAAACCTTTTTCTTGACTTTATAGTCCCCAAAAACAAAAGAGGTTCCTGGTCAAAACAACAGTGTTTCTGTGCATACGTGCTTTGAACGATTTTTTATTTGGACACTTTTAAGATTTATTAATATTTAAAAATGTTGGAACACACTGGACCGAACGCAGTCAACCATGCCGCCATTGCTGTCATGGCGCCGTAACTGGCACATCTGACGTTTAATTGACACGCAATCTTATTGTCTATGGTTTGTTTTGGAGGGAAAATTAGATAAGACACGCATGGTTCTAATAATAGATTTTTGGTTGCAATGATTTTGGTAAATTCTAGTTTTAGAGATTGAAGCGCCATTTCATATTACCACCAACGTATCGTACTGAAATGATGATGAATGATGATCAAATTGACAGTTTAATAATAGAAAAATGGAATGATTTGAATCCGGATCACGACTGAAGTCATTATCATCATCATCATCATCAGCCTATAATGTTCCCACTGTTGGGACACAGGCCTCCTCTTCCAGAGTGGGAGTGGGCCATAATCCACCACGCGGGCCCAGTGCGGATTGGTAGATGCCACATATCTTCGAATTTTTGGTTCATCAGGACATGCCGGTTTCCTCACGATGTTTTCCTTCACCGTTTTGAGAGCAGTGGTACACACAAAGTAATGCTCCTGGTGGGGTTCAAACCCACGACCTAGAACGCGTAAGTCGGGACCGATACCACTGGTCCACCACTGCTCTCCTCGTCTAGTCATTATAGTCATCATTAAAAAGATGTAGGTATTACCACATTTTTTATTATAGCACGCACTTACGAATTCGAAAAGCGCTTTAAACAAACATTGTGTGTAAAAAATCAGTTATGTTTACGAGAGCCATAGTAAATTATATTTTGTAAAAAACTGTTTAGCTTTTATTTACATTTCACATAGAGTTCGTTTCAAACTGACGTTGAACAAGCTGTAAAGCAAATAAATGATTTACAATTTTTTTGGGGTTCCATGCCTCAATAAAATAAAAAAGAACCCTCATAACATCAATTCGTTGTCCGTCAGTCCATCTAGAAAAGGTACCAAGTTGAAATATTATCAAATATTGACTCAGGTCTGTAATTCTTCATAGCAGAGAAAAGATCTAATTTTGAAGTTAACGCCTCAGTCAACGGAATTAATAATTAATCTGCCGTTGTAGCTCAGCCATTAATACCTATGCTGCATATTTTGACGCGCTCGACACAATCAAAAACTTTAGTTAAGGTATATACTTCCCATTGACCTCGAATAGTGTTCTCTAAGAAGTTTTAAATACATACATACAGTAGAAATAAAAGAAAAAGTCAGAAAATGGGTCTTTTTTAGATAAATCACAGAAAAAATCATCACACAATTGTAAATGTTGTCAATTTTATTAAAAATAGTGCATACGTTCGCAAAACTTTTATAACAACACATAAGTTGGTGCGGAACCTCAGAGCGCAACTCCGTTTCGAACTTCTCCGGTATTTTTTTACCTTATCACGTAAGTAGTCATAAGTAATCTACCTTTTACTCTAAAGCCTACAGTAATTTCAGTTAAGTTGAACAAACCATAAGTAGGCAAATGACGCACATTTACTTACTCCAATAATAAATAGGCAAAAGAAGTAGAGTGGTCAAGTTTTTTTAATTATTAGTTTAACTAATGAATGATTGAATCTATACATATAATAAAATAGTAGGAAAGTCAAAACTGTACATTGAATATTTTTTAAAAGAATACTTGGGGTGTGATCTACAATCGATACCGAAGCCAAAAATATAGTTTTTAGAATTTTTGTCTGTTTGTCTGTATGTATGTCCGGGATAAACTCAAAAAGTACTGGAATGATTCTTTTTTTGTTGTATAGGTATTAAGTCTGGTCACAACATAGGCTATAATTTATTTTGAAAACTTGAACAACTGGCGCAGAACCGCAACAGACCAGCTAAACTATAAGAGATACAAAAATGGTGCGATAGCAAAAATTGTTCCACGTGATGAGCATTTTCTGCTAAGAGAATAAGTTTGCAGATCTGGAACACCTGATGTGGAACTCCAAGAGCCCAGCTACACTATAACATATATAGGAATAACGTCTCAGCAAAGTTGTTCGGCCTGATGAGCACTCTCTGTGGACATATAAAAATTGAAGATCTGGAACACCTGATGTGGAACTCCAAGAGCCCAGCTACACTATAACATATACAGGAATGACGTCTTAGCAAGAGTTGTTCAGCGTGTTGAGCACTCTCTGTTGACGTATAAAAATTGAAGATCTAGAACACCTAATGTGGAACTCCAATAGCCCAGCTACCCCGTGATGGTGGACGCCCACGGCGTCGGACGTCACAAGACGATCTCCGGCCACCGTAGGCGCGGGTATGCGGGCGGCGAGTAAAGGGCAACTCGCCGTCCGACCATGGACGGCGCGTCGTCTTACACGGGCGCCTTAAAGAGCGTCAGCATAATGACGGGGCCCCCTCTCAGAGGGCTAAAGCCTGCCGGGGTCGCGGGCCTTATACCATCACCGTTACCCCGGAACATAAAGGGCTATTGAAGGACACCTTGGATTTTAGTCAGTTCAAGTCTGACAATCCCTCCCGCCCTGCCGGGGTTGGGAGGACTCATTTGATGACTTACCACGAAAATAAAAGAGCCCAGCTACACTATAACATGATTTTTTTCAACTGTGCGTGGATGGCTATCTTCGAAAAATGTTGTAGACTTCTTTCAACAATTCTGGGAAGTAATCATATACGGCAAACTTAAGAAAAACGTATAATTGAAAAAAAACTGATCAATCTTCAAGGCGATGACTGTATTCGAAATTAACCTTTTCTCTTTCCTTTTCTTTAAGTTAACCTTTTCTTCTTTGAAATCATGCTTATTTTTGTTCAACTCAACGCCCAGTTGAAAAATTCAACCTGTATAGGAATGACGTCTTAGAAAGAGCTGTTCAGCCTAATGAGCATTATCTATTGATGTTTTAAAATATAAGATTTGGAACACCTGATGTGGAAATCAAAGCTATCACTAATTTCACGGACTGATTTTCGTTGACGATTAATATATTAATACAATTTTTATTCTACTGGCCAAACGCCCATGATTTTTTTACCCGGGCTCTTGAGTTGGGTATCAGACTTTTCAGATCTTCGATTTTGCCGACCCCATTGTCGCTGGCATAAGCAACAAGATCCGCGTACGAAGTCGCGGGCAGAAGCTAGTATTTAATAAAGATATAAAAACTAACTAATTATCTTATTATTTCTTTATTGTGGACCAGCAGGCGTAGCATGGCGCCGTAGAAAGGGGTTTTGTCGACGGAGGAATAGACAGAATGACAGAACGTAGAAATATTTTTTGCGTTTTAAGCATCATAATGCAAAAAAATATACAAAATAAACGTTCTTTTCTTCAATGGTGTACGAATGGTGTCACATCTGTGCAAAAAACCAGTCGATTTGTATAGAAATAACGATGAAATAGCTTTGTCTTTTCTTGGTAGAATAGACATAAAATCGCCATGCTACGCGTGCAGCTGCGCATCCGGCGATTATAGTATCGATTATATGACAAGTCTTGTACTTAATTCACCGTTCCTATTGGAATCTATAGGAGAGGCCCATGTTCAGCAGAGCTGGCTGGATGCTTTACATACAAGCTCACTAGTAAGCGGTGGTTATGTATCGTCAGCTTTTGATTTTAAGGCGCTCTCATTTCCTGTAATGTAACTTTACAGTACCGTCAGCACGAGTTTTCAGTATTTGAGACGTAAAGTAAACTGGCACTTTGACGACTTCAAATTGACAATTTTCAAGGAAAAAATTGGTTCCTTATTCGCACACCAGAGGCGCTGTTCCATATTTTCATACATTTTCATGTATGCTGTAAATACTGGAAAGTTGCTTTTACAGCAACTTTCCAGTATTTACAGCATACATGAGATGTAAAAGATTGAAAACTCGTGCTTACTGTGAGAGAAGACAATCGAGCATCACAATGCGCACCTTGTTTCAAAGCTATCTATACTAGGAGAACAGAATCATGCTGAAGGTTTTCATGCCGCACAACGATTACATCCTAACATGCATACCTGTGGTTCAACAACAGAAAAAAATCCGTGGAAATAAAAAGTAGACCTTTTTAGGCTTTTTATTTCTTCTTTGGCAATTGAGTCCTTCGGCTACTCTGCCAGTGTCATGCAGTGACCTTTTTATGTTGAGGACCACTTTTTCGAGAAAAAAAGGACATAAAAACTTGTCAAATAATTATCTAAGATACAAAAAAAAAACCCAACCGCAGTCGTACACGCCCACGGCGTCGGACGTCGGCAGATGATCTCCGGCCACCGTAGGCGCGGGCATGCGGACAGCGAGTAAAGGGCAACTCGCTGTCCGACCATGGACCATGCCCGGGTCGACGGCACGTCGTGTTCCACGCGCGCCTCAAAGAGCTGTCAGCAAATGACGGGGCCCCCTCACAGAGGGCCAAAGCCTGCCGGGGTCGCGGGAATTATTTCCATCACCGTGACTCCGGAACATAAAGGGCTATTGAAGGACACCGTGTATTTTAGTCAGTAGAAATCTGACAGTCCCTCCCGCCCTGCCCGGGGAGGGAGGACTCATTTGATGATTTTATAAGTACAAAAATACGTTACAAGATCTTACATGTTCTCATGAGTTAGCAAAACGTTAATATTTCGCGTGTGATGAGTGTGTTATGAGCGCAACCGGAATTCCTCTCAGTGAAAGTTGATATGTCTTATTCTGACTCAGATGCTCGATTTATTACAACTAGTTTTGTTGTTTGGCGTCTCTTGCAAGTTTGGTAATCGTTTTCGGAAGTTTTGAGGAGATATTTAGGTCAACTGCATTGCACAGGATCGATAATGCCTCATTCCATCTTATTTTTTTAAAGCTTAAGTAGCCACGCTTGCAACTTCTTGCTAAACGCGCTCAAAACACACTAAGGTTCTTTTACAAACATAGAAACTCACATACACAAACACCCCGACCCGAAAAATCAAATCAAATCATTTATTTTTGCCAACAGGGGTATGAATAGATCTTACATATTTTGATAATGTTCTCCATGCTCTGCCATTTTCTCTGTAAAAACTACTTGTAAGTCATACAGATATTTGTTCCGTGTGGGGATCGAACCCCCGACACCACTGATCAGTTAACTGGGTCAACCGTGCGTCACCTGCATTCAGGAGTCTTTTTAAGGAACTCAAAATTAAAGGCATTATTGATGGATGCATTTTAAAGTCAAAATTTGATGATAGATTGGAGTGGTAAAAACTATAGGTCTCAGACCAACTTATTCCGAAGTCCCTACACAAGAATTCTCCCTCCTCCCTTTTTGTAGTTCCGCAATATCATTGTAAAGTCTACACCAGCCGGAACACACCGATTTGCTAGTGAAAACCGTCGTAATTATTATCTAATAAATAAAAAACTGGGCCAATCTTCTGATATCGCCGTAGAAGTAAGCAAGCATGGTAATTGATCAAATCACGTTTCTCAAACCAATGGAAAAATGGATGGATGGTTGACCAAGCAAAACTAATTCATGGAAACTCATCCATTTTATAAGGTTTGTGCGTGATAAAGATAATAGTGTCTCTTAGTGACTACATTATTCCCGAAATAATGTAGTCACTTATAAGATCTGCTTATTCTTTCTAACTTTGTAGGTACTTTGCTAAAAAAATCCGGCATAATTTTTGCGCGCCACAAAGAGTGTCAGCATTGTGACAGGGCCAAAGCCTGCCGGGGTCGTCGGACTTATCCCATTACCGTGACCCCGGAACGTAAACGGCTATTAAAAGACACCGTGGATTTTAGCCAGTACGAGTCTGACAGTATCCCGCCCTGCCCGGGGTGGTAGGTCTCATATGAGGATTTTACCACGTAAAAAAAAATGAAAATGTACAAGGCGCGTCTATTTTCTACCCCACGTTTTTCCATAATATTCTTTTCACAGAAAAAACGGCCGAAATTTTCATGACAATTAGCACAAAATGATAACCTGGATTAACACATAAGATACCTTTTATCCCGGGTACAGTCACGGGCAAAAGCTGACACCAAAAATAAAGACCAACCCAGACATTCCATCTTACCCGACACAACCCACATAAACATCAACACAAGACATAATTGATTGCATTCCGTGACGTAACGCGTTACGTCTCGTCTGTAGGTCGCTTTAACCGGTTGGTAGGGAGCACTGTGTCAACCATTGAGGTTACCGTAATGTTTGATGAAAGAGAGTTTTTTTGAGGTCTCTGGTCTGTTGTTTGTCTATGGTTGTTAGTTGTTTTTGGGTGTTATAGAAAAAAAGAGATTCATTGACACACAACGGATGCTACCTTGCCAATGGATATTTTAAATTTCCTCTGTCGAACATAGTGACAATTTTTAACTTAAAATTATTTGGGATATGGGAGGTCTTAGAACAATGGAAAGGAGGTATGAACATTTTCGGACTTTTGCAAATCAGGACACGTAGGAATTGCTTACAATGGTAAATAGGTTGGCAATGGACCCTGTGACTAAGTAAGATTAGAATAGAAGACCACAGTCGAAGCTCACTTCAATAGAACGATTTGTATGTTAATAATTTTATTTTTAAACTCTACTGTTCCGTGTTCGGAAGAATAAAAACAAGTGTGATTCGGACTCACTCACGGAAAGTTCCGTACCATTTCTATAAAAATGGTAAAAAATCGTGTCTATTGTATCAAAACTGAGCAAAAAAATCACGTTTTGTTGTATGGGAGACACTTAAATATTTACTTTATTCTTGTTGTTAGTATTTGTTGTTATAGCCGCAATATAAATACATCAATCTGTGAAAATTTCAATTGTCTTACTACCACGGTTCGTGTACACAGCCTGGTAACAAACGGACGGACAGACAGATAGACTTACAGTGAAGACTTAGCAATAGGGTCTCGTTTTAACATTTGGGTACAAAATCCTAAAAAACCCGTTTTATTCAATAGAGGTGGTGTCGTACCAGGGATCCGATTTATGCTCTGAATTATTTTACAATGAGATATTTTACTGTCATTAATATTGTTCCAATGCGATCATTCTTGGTTTCTGGAGACAGCAGTTACAATGTAGAAGTCGACTTGTTTTTTTTTCTGCCCTGCTGACCGATTTCGGCCAAGGCGGCCAATCTCAAAGGAGATTAGCCAACTGCGTTGGACATATTATTACAGTGCACAAGTGTGTGCGCAGGCACAGGTGCACTCTCTGTTCCTTTACTCTTAGATCCGATGGGACGCCAATCCGACACGACCGGAGATACATCAGGCGCAGAAACAAGGGTTCGACGCACGGGGATACCGTTAACTTCCAAACTCCGGGTACCCACTGAGAAATTCTTTTTTTACATCACACATTACAGTACTTTTTCGTTCGACCCGGGAATCGAACCCACGATCGTTCAGCAGCCGTGCTTGCGATCATAAGACTAACGGGGTCTGCTCATTGATTAAATAGGTATATTCTGTAATGCCAACGTCAATTCTTATGTGATGTTTGTCTCTTCGTATTCTTCTTGTATTACACATCCGATATGCGCCGGAGTTTTCTATCGATTACATCACATATCTACACTTGCTATGAATATGATACATTTGAAATTGACACCAAGTGCTGAGGCAGTCGGAGTGGGAAGCGGTCGCCGCCTTCTGCGAGGCAGTAATGCTCGTGAAGGAGGCGGCGGGCCGCGAGAGAGAGAGGACAGCGTCCTCCCTCCGCCCCAACCGCAGTACGTCGCAAGACGATCTCCGGCCACCGTAGGCGCGGGCATGCGGACAGCGAATAAAGGGCAACTCGCTGTCCGACCATGGACCATGCCCGGGTCGACGGCGCGTCGTGTTCTACGCGCGCCTCAAAGAGCTGTCAGCAAAATGACGGGGCCCCCTCTCAGAGGGCCAAAGCCTGCCGGGGTCGCGGGACTTATTTCTATTACCGTGACCCCGGAACATAAAGGGCTACTGAAGGACACCGTGGATTTTAGTCAGTACAAGTCTGACAGTACCTCCCGCCCTGCCCGGGGTTGGAGGTCTCATTTGATGATTTTACCACGATAAAAAAAAAAGTGCTGAGGCAGTAAATGATTATTGTTTTGATTTTTCAATTGACAAAACTTGATCTGCCGGGGATCCGTGATTGCGGTTAGGCTGCCCGCGCTATTGACTATTGCGCGGGGAGCCCGGCTGCGGCTTCCAGAATATTTGCGCATCCATTTATATCAGCCAATCGACGACTGTTTTAATATTTTTACAAGTACTTGTGCTGGGACTGTATCCGAGTTTAAACATCTTATTACAAAAAGTTAAATATCGGTTGAACACTTGACGTTGATATGAGGGTCATTTTGCTGTCAAAAAAATACCTAGTGTGGGGCAACGTTTAAAATAAAGAGAGAAAATAAATAATAGGTATACTAAACACTACCGTTTCATCCATCATCACGTTTGTTATTTCATTTTTAATACGAATACAATAAACCAAATCATAAAGCAATAAATAAACAACTAATTGTTCGTGTAATACGTGCCATAGTTTAAACAATTATGCTAATAACTATTGTTATATCAAACAATTGAATTGTCTGTGATCGTGTTTATTCAATTTGTATTTTTTTTCTGTGTGATGTCATCATTGCCGTGTTTGGGTGGCGTAATGTTGTGTGTCATTAATGCATTTATAGCATTATTAAAACATTTATGTAATTTCGTAATGTATTTCGAAAAGAACAATGCCCAAAACGTCCCCACAGATTGTGACAGTCTTACTACAAAAACTTAAACATCTGTTGAACACTCGTCTAAAAAAAGTGTGACTGCAAAACGGACCTTATTTCAACGAGATAATCTGTCATTTTTTAGACAAGTGTTCAACAGACGTTTAACAGATTTTGTGGTGCCACGGTGGATGTCTAGATTATAATAATTTACTAAAATTATAAACTACAACAACATCAAAAACATTTTCCTAAACTGTTTTAATTTTTTTTTTGGACATTCATTGTCCAACATGAACACAAGTCTTTACTAAGTAATAAAAAAAATCTAAGCAGTAGATTCTCCGGGATCGCGGGACTTATTTCCATCACCGTGACCCCGGAAGATAAAGGGCTATTAAAGGACATCGTGGATTTTAGTCAGTACAAGTCTGACAGTAAGGGGGTTAAGACTCATTTGATGATTTTACCCCGATAAAAAAAAATAGATTCTGAGATATATTTTTTATTAAAAAAGAATAACAATTCTTAACTACTTAGCTAGTAGGGGGAACCATAATTAAACTTAAAATAAAACTTAACTCAAACTTACCTAGTGTTTTAATAGCACTCGTTCAGTTGGTGGTGGTTACTTTTCCTGCAAAAAAAAGAAACATAAATTAGTACTACAGAAAGTTTCTAAAACATCTTTAGGAGTTGCAATTTCATAAATCTTGTAGAAAACTTAGACAACGTTACTGATTTTACGAAAAATGCTTTTCTTTTTCTACTACATTTACCAACAGTTATTGGCAAGACATTCTTTACTTTAATCATTATCCTATCCTTTTACAATAATTAGGTTTTTTATGTGTATGAATACAGAAATAGAACCACATAATAAAATATCCGCATTACATAGAAAACGACCCTGTGTAATTCTGACAGAAATAACTTTTTAATGAAAAATAACAAACATTTGCTTTTATAAAACAGTCATCACATCATAAATGTCCATTTGAAACCCGTTGACACACAATGCAACATTGTTTCAAGTAATTGATGGTTGAATTATAAATAATTAATTAAATTAAGTGTCTGTTATAATGCTTGTCGACCCTAAAGTAATTGTTTTGACATTACCGGGTAATCATTATAAAGGCACCTACACACCATGTCAGACCTAAGCTACGGAAGTTATTTTCATTTAAATGTGCATGCGCATAATAACTTTCCTAATTACCATCAACTTAGCCTTAAGTTAGACTTCCAGTTTACCTAGATGTAGCTAATTCCTGGCCCTAGAACGCAACTTAACCTTTTCCCCACTTACTTAAGTTTGACTTCCAGTTTACCTAGATGCAGCTAAGTCCTGGCCCTAGAACGCATAGGGCAACTCAAGGATCAGGGTGGAGTTTTTGATCAGTCATAGCCTGACAGCCAAAAGAAGATTTTATGTTATTAGACCTAAAATTGAGGAAAAGAAATTAATAACGCAGTTGATTTGGCACCGGGATCGCGGGGCTATTGCAGGACTCCGTGGATTTTAGATTTAAGTCAGTACATGCGTACGTTGCGTAGCTAAGAAAGAATGGGTCATATCAAAACTTGTTTGGGGCCCTTCTAATCTAAGAGTTTTGTTTTGCAAAATAAAGACAACAGCATCCTGACTAGTGTAAGTTATGCTATTACTGATGTAATAAAAGTATTTTGAAGAGAGTTAGAAAACTGAGAATGCTGATCGACTGATCGTAGTAGCTCATTTTGTTTCAGTCGGGGGCTTAACAGTCGGGGGCCCTTGACACTCTGGGGCCCTTATAATTGATGCAGCTGTTACGGTGGTAGCTACGCCTTTGAGTACAAGTCTGACAGTCCCTCCCGTCCCGCCCTGGGCGGCAGCTGATTCATTGATAATTCTACCACGTTAAAGAAATCTGATTTGGCAAACGTCTCTATGGAAGCTCTGGTTCCAAGATGGCTGACTCACATAATTATAACACTTATCTTGTGCATGTTAAATCATCATCACCGCTTCTCTCTTATCTTTGCAATCAGCGATTATCCTAACTACTTATTGATCACTTTGATTTTATAGTATACTTTGGCCTTATTATTAGGATCAACTATATTCAACTATGTAGCTAGGTGTGCGGGACTTTCATTTTTACGTACTAAAATCATCAAATGAGTCCTCCCACCCAGGGCAGGGCGAGAGGGGCTGTCAGGCTCGTACTGACTACAATCCACGGTGTTCTTCAATAGCCCTTTACGTTCTTGGCCCTTTTTTTTATCGTGGTAAAATCATCACGTACGGGGTTACGCGGTAATTCGATAAGTCCCGTGACCAGGTATGCGTGACTTTAGAAAAAATACCATAAAGCTCTGTAAACTTTCAAATAGCTTGTCTAACTATTAATTTAACAAATATCATTGAGAGATACGAGTTGATTGAATATTTAATTATTATCTACACTTATATAATTTGATTTTTTGTTTGTATTGAATAGGCTTCAAAACTACTGGACCGATTTCAAAAAATCATTTACCTGTTGAAAGCTGCTTGGGCTGTGATATGGGCAATAAGCTGGGGTTGAGCGGGCGAAGCCACTGGCAAAAACAGGGATTGATACTTTTAGTGTTGTTCTTCTGTTTATAAAAAATATCCGATGATTATAAATATTATGTGTCAGTTGGCTAGAGGAGATGGGGAAGACGCAGTTCAACCTGTACAGTCGTAGGTACTACAAAAAGATAAACATCTGTTGAAGGCTTGTCTTATATTAACGTGAAATGCCGTTTTGTTTTGACGTTGACATTTTTTTTAGACAAGTGTTCAACAGATGTTTATCTTTCTTGTGGTATGACGGTTTAACTATATGGGTATTATATGTTATAACTGCTATATGTCTATAGTAGTGTTTGATAAAAATCTAAATTGACAAAAAAGTTAGAACGTAAACGATGTTTGTTAAAATTATGATGTTTTAGTAATTAACACGATGATTTAAATAACCTTTGCTTAAACAGGTTTCTGCTAGTTATGTAATTAATTAATTAAATGGCAAATGGGCTTAACAATTAATATGATTAACACTATGAAGAAAAAATCCTAACTATCTTGAATAAAGCAAAATAAATATTCATCAGTTAGGTACTCACTAATTAACAAAAACAACATAAAATTATTTGTTTAGTGTAAAAACTAATAAAGCCTTAAAAAAGTAGGTACCAGGGTACCTACCTGCCCTTGATTAAACTCGCTAATATTTATAATAAAAATACATAACACTTATACATTAGGAATAGGAACGTCAATGACCTTGATCTGTCAACTGTCAGCTTTACGATTTACTGATATTACTTTTATAACATATAACCTTTGAAAAAAATATATTTTCAGTTCGTATGAAATAAAAAAACAAAGCCATCGACTTCCGAAAGAAAAGTGATTTTGCACATTTTTGTAATTATTTTGAAATCAGTACCCTTAGCACGAGATTTTCAAGGAAAAAATTTGTTCCTTCTTCGTACACCAGAGGCGCTGATCCAATTTTTCATACAAGAAACGCTGTTTATTTAATTATATTTTCAGATGTTCATAAATCTGAAAAAGTTCTGCAAAGTCGGCTAGAAATAAATACAAACATACAGTCTTACAAGGGAGGCCTGTGTGTGTCTCAGCAGTTAGAACACTAGGTATAAGTATAGGCTAATTATGCTTTGCTATAGATAAATAATTATTCAATTTTTTTTTAAACATAATTAAAAAAAACTGAACCACAAAAAAGTGTTAAATAACTATTCTTCGGAAGTGGGTGGCCTTGTTTTTTTTAATTTTACTGACTGATTTCTCGCCCACTTCTTAAGGATTTTTTATGGGGCTTAGTGACAACTGTCAACTACATCGATGAAAAAAATAATCACGCAAATCGGACCAGAAACCACGGAGTAATCGGTCGTATTAAGAACCTCCTCCTTTTCGAAGTTGGTTAAAATAGTTAATACTCGATTTTAAGTACGTAAAGATGAGTTAGTTATTGCTAGGTACAAGAAAATAACATTATGCTGACATTAGCACAGTTTTCCGTTTCCTGTACGTTTTGCTGAGCAGATGATTTCCGTAAGGCGGCCATCTTGTGGAGAAAGCGCGTTGAATCATTTTAAAGAGGATGCTCCAGTAACTACAGTAACATAAAACATAATCCGCCATAACACAAAATGATAAACATCTGTTGAACGCTTGTCTAAAAAAATGTAACTGCAAAACGACCCTTATATCAACGTGAAATGTCGTTTTACGTTGACAGTTTTTTTAGACAAGTGTTTAACAAATGTCTTTATTATGATAAGGCGGATTATGTTTAGAGTGCTCTATTGTATATCATGTTTTTAACCGACTTCTTTTCTCGTAAAAAGTCGTCGGTCTATCGTTGGACGCCCGTTATCAGAAATTCGAGTAAATAACATTCCGATATTTCATGATCAGGCCACCTTGCACCAGGGAATCCCTCTCCTTATAATGTGCGCAAAAAGTATAGGCAAAATGCTTTTTATGTACCGGAGGGATGTCCACCATTATATCGATGGAGCATTGCTGCACATCTTGTAGTCCGATGTTGGAAAGGGCCAGGCGGAATCAAGTTGTGCAGTTCCAAAGCAAACTCATCGAAACGTAGCTAGACTTCTACAGACGATTCGATGGTCCGGTGGGGGTACTGTGATAAGGAAAGGCGCGACTGCGGAGCCTCAGCACAAACGATGGCCCACCTCCTCACCTGTGCTCTGAGTAATTCCACCTGCACTTTAAGAGACCTGTCGAAGGCCACCATCAAAGTCGTAAAAGTGGCAGATTTTTGGTCGAAGCTCATTTAACCGAAGGAATCATCGACACGACGAAGACGACGATTCGAGACGTTGACGTAGATTTTTCTACACAAATACTACGTATCTATCAATTCATTGTATGTCATTGTCGTCACAGTCTCACAATTTGTAAAGCAAAACAAACAATGGTTGCACTTTACGTCCTACAAACGTCGACAGAATATTAATTAATAGCACGGACACTTAACTAATTAAAGTTTGATCAATGCAAGGAAGATGAAGCATGCCAATACGGAAATACGAGCGACCTTTGTACTGAAAACTGTTTTATTTTGTTACTAGCTATTCTTCGTAGTCACCTTCCTCAATAAATGTAATATCCAACACTAAAAATTTTCCAATTCGGTACAATAGAAAAAAAAAAAAACACGAATAGGTGTCGGAACGAGAGTAAATGCATGAAGATCAAAGTACTGGCTAAAAGCAACTTTTTTTCACTTGCACGTCTTTTGTTTAGAGTTACAGAATCGGGAAATGATACGGAACTAAGCCAGATATAGCTAAGGGAACATGATTGGTCGCTAGAGTGCTATTACAGTAAAAACACTACGGTTTACGGCCCTGGAACGCAGAAATTAACTAAAAAAACAGGTTGATTTATTGTCAGTGGACAGTTAGACAGTTCTTTCCGCTCCACTCTGTGAGGAAGCACTCTGAATATAGTTAAGACTGATGATGAGAAGCAGGCAGGAAGAGGAAGGAAAGGAAGAAGAGTTCACCAGTGGATGAACAAGAATGTCACAAACAGTCCTATTTCAGAAATTCCGCCTATATTAATGCAGGTCAGTACTTAACAAGAGAGGTCAGGGTCAGCTGTATTGTATCACAGTCATGTTATTGTTGTGACAATCGTAAATATTGCAATAAAACTCAAGTACAGGGGTTCAATTGACTGTAGATTAAAAATTATCTTATTTTTCTCAAGAACGGTATACAGTTAAATGGTATTGTGATTTCCTGTTTTTATTTAAAGAATATTTTTGCTAACCTTATAATAATAATAAACCCGCAGGGCAGCAGCTGCTTGTGGCGAGCTGTTCTGCAGTTGCGACCCCACGGACCTGATTTCCCGGGAGATATCTCGTTTCTCATCTCTGGCTTGTCTTTATTGGCCGGTCAGAGTGAACACTGACGAGGAACAGACCTACCACCCAATCACATTGTTGCCAATGAAAATATATCTTCGATGAGCCTGGCAAATGAACGTGAACTTTGGCGTAAGCAAAGATTGTGAGGTTGGCTAGTGAATGGATAAATTAAACTGAAAGTAGGTCGGCAAGATATTAGCATTTGGCCAAACTTATTCATCATCACCGTCTTGCCCCTATTCTGTTTTACATAGGGTTAGTGCAACACGTTTGCTTCTTCTATTCTTCCCTGTCACAGCATCTTTTAACCCTTTTTCTTTTACATCCATTTATCACAGAATTCATCCATCTTTTCTTTGGATTTCCTCTTCCTCGCCATTCATCTATCCATCTACATTCATTATCATTCTCGTAATCATATTCCGTCTTACCACAATAAAGATAAACATTTGTTGAACACTTGTCTAAAAAAATGTAAACGTCAAAATGACATTTCACGTTAATATAAGGGTCGTTTTGCAGTTACACTTTTTTTAGACAAGCGTTTAACAGATGTTTATCTTCTTTTGGTAAGTCGGATTGCGTCTTAGGTCAAACTGATTGAAGCCAACTGCTTCACCGTTCCAAAACGGTCGATCTTACACACAATCTCAGTTGGCACATCATCTACAATTACTCTTTTGCACAAGAACAGAACCACACACATACATATCCGCACTTTAGTCGGCTCAAGGGCGGGTTACACCGTGGCACGTGAGCTGCATCAGTTAAACCAAGGTTAATTTCACTGGCGCTGGTCGTTGAATACCGTATGCTACATTTTTGAGGTAGCCCAACGGTTTAATGACACTTGTGGAGCCGTGGCTTGCATAGGTAAGTTGGGATGTTCTGTTTATTCATGAGGTTTTGAATAGGAATCTGGTGTAAGGTTTGAATCTATGCTATCGGCTGTTTAGTTAATCCCGGTGCTTAGTTGGAGACAACCAATTTCTTAAAACTTATGAAACAAAAAAAAAGGGATTTATTGACACACAGGACAGAACAAGAAAACTAAACAGTAGTAAAAATACGAAGGAAAAAATACACAAAAAGAAAGATATCAGACGTGAAAAGTAACATAATTAGTACTGTGCGAGGTCAAAACGCTCCTATCTCAGCATGAGCTGCGACATTTCTAAAATGCCACAGCGCCGGTTTTCTGATAGGGCCTAAAGTTGATGTCACGGTCAGATACGAAATTAATTACATAATGAGTAGGAATGCAAGTAGTAGGTCGTTTAAGTACCTTGTTCCATATAATTTCTGCTTCCCTGGTATTTTTTATAAATAACTATAAGAACAGTTGAATTTTAAAACATTTATGATTAAATATTTTTTACTACGAATCCATGATGCTCTTCCTCTATCTTTTAAATCCAATTTATATCAGAATGCGTACATAAGTGCATTCGGCGGAACTTTATAGGTGTGCTAAGTGGAATATACACTTTTTTTTTCGTGGTGGAAAATTCAACCAATAAGTCCTCTCGCCTCGATAGAGCCGCCTAGCCGAAGGGACTGTCAGTCTCCTACTGACTAAAAATCTACCCTGTAGAAATAAACCCCCTTGCATATTTATGCTGTCAAATAGACCCAGTGAGCTTCTTTTTTTCCTGATGATAGAATCGTTTAAATCCTGCGCCCTGTGTGGGACGTTAGGTACTGGCAGAATCTTACCATCTTACTACAATTCAAAAAGTTAAACATCTGTTGAACACTTGTCTTAATTAAAAAAAAGTTTAACAGCAAAACGAACCTTAAATCAACGTCAACTGCCCTTTTGTAGTTTAACCTTGTTAACCGACTTCAAAAAAAAAGTAGGTTCTCAGTTCGACCTGTATGTATGTATGTATGTATGTATGTTTGTCCGCGATTATCTCGCGTTTGGCAGGACGGATTTGGATGCGGTTTTCAGGAAAGTGTTCATTATATTCCGGAGAAGGTTTTAGTATATAACGCTAATAGATATCCCGTGACGTTGCCTAAGTGGATCCGTTTTTAACCGACTTCAAAAAAAAAAGTAGGTTCTCAGTTCGACCTGTATGTATGTATGTATGTATGTTTGTCCGCGATTATCTCGAGTTTGGCTGGACGGATTTGGATGCGATTTTCAGGAAAGTGTTCATTATATTCCGGAGAAGGTTTTAGTATATAACACTAATAGATATCCCGTAACGTTGCCCACGTGGATCCGTTTTTGCTTACTTGGATTGTACATTTTCAGAGACGATTGCATGTTTGTCCGCGATTATTGCTTACTTGGGTTGTACATATTCATCAGAGACGATTGCATGTTTGTCCGCGATTATCTCGCGTTTGGCTGAACCGATTTTGATGCGGTTTTTAGAAAAGTGTTCGTTACATTCTGGAGAAGGTTTGAGTATATAAAAATAATATATACCTCGTGAAGTTGCCCACATAGATTCGTTTTTGTTGCTTACTAGGATTGTAGATTTTCAAAGGCACCGATTATATTATGAAGATTTTTGTTGAATATTTAAACTAAAAAGGGAATAATAAAAAACTTTTCAAAAAAAAGGGAACCGATTTCAAAACCAAACCAATCTTTCGGAAGTCGGTGGCCATAGTCAATGAAATAAAAAACAAAGCCACCGACTTCCGAAAGATTGGTTTGGTTTTGAAATCGGTTCCCTTTTTTTTTTTAAAGTTTTTTTTTAGACAAGTGTTCAACAGATGTTTAACTTTTTTTTTGTAGTAAAGACGACCGACTTATTATCCTTCAGTTGCGTTATACGTGAACCTGGTGAACTACAAACACTTAGATACATTGAAGTATTTCCACTGAAGGTTATGCTTCCGTCTTGCGACACTGAAATTGTATTTGATAAGAATCAGATAAGCGATCTTCTACAATAAAGGGTCTACCTTTGTTATGATTCTTTAATTGTCTAAGCCATAAGGAAGATTTTAATGGCCTGTTGTAGTTTTTAATTACTCTGAAAAATTGTAATAATCTGAGAAAAAAAATGTTATGCAAACACCTAGATGGGTTGTTTATAAGTTTAAGTTATTGTTTAGAAGAACATTATCTACGTTTTATTTATTATTTCCCATAATCCCTAGAAACAAAAATTCGAAGATCTATTGTATTTTATATCTATTGTATGCATTACAGTCTACTACCTCAAAATTAATTATTTATTTAAAGGTTTTTAGGAAGCTTATAGGCTGATTATGCTGCTATCCAGGCCTTTTTTACAAGAGTGGTAAATTCACCAAATGAGTCCTTCCGCGTTCCGTCCTAGGTAGAGCGGAAGGACTGTCAGACTGTAACTGATAGAAAACTTAAAATCCACCTTGCTCCACGCGGTTGGCATTATGGGGGCTCGGTCAGTTTGCTGACAGCTCCTTAAAGCGTACGTGGAAAACTACAAGCCAACCTGGGTCTGGGGGTCGACTCTCTCTGTCCGTTGATGAAAATACTAAAATAACTCGATTTTTTAAAGTTTTATTTGTATTTTTTAATGTTTTATTAGTTCTGAATTCAAAGTTTTGTCAACTCATGCGTAGCTCGTGGCTAAATAATTACAGCCGCACAGGCTGATCTCCCGGGTTAAGCCGCACTTGCCGAGGTTGGTCTGTGGATGGGTAACCATCTGTCATAGGGAGTTTCCTCCGTGCCTCGGAAAGCACATAAAGCCGTTGGTCCCGGCTGTCATTTGTAGGTCTTTGATAGTCGTTACTGTTAGTCAGAAGGTCTAAAGTCTGACAACCAGTCTTACTTAGTTACATGGTTGTGGAGGTCTGACAGGCAGTAGCTCCATGTAAAATACTGATATCCAGCTGTATCTGGTTTGACTGGACCCTGGCCGCAAAATAGTTGGGAAAAAAAGGCTAGGCAGATGAGATGAATTCAAAGTTTTGTTAACACAACGGGATTCCGGGCAACTGTTCATAGTGTCATCAATTTTTAGTTCGTACCACTAACAAATCTAATCTCCGTAAGTAAGTGATAAAAAATGTATAACACCCGAAAATACGGGTTCGGGTACAGGTTTCGTGATTTGATGGTAGTGCCCCCCTGCTCTTTGACGGGCGTCGAGCTCTCTTGTCCAGGCCTGATCTCAGTCAAGTTAAAAAAGTGGGTTTTCCTGTTCACCAAAAACTTAAGTTTAGCTAACTCAGTCCACCAATTCGTGACAGACATACTGACAAGACGACTTCCTTTACGAAACACAGACAGATGTTCTGCGAAGATAATACTTGTTCTGAATAATAAATTGAATGGATACCATGTTGCTGATTCATGGGGATTATGAAGCCATTTTTTATACTTCAGCAGACATAGACATAATAATTAATAATATTCCACAACTATCACACAACTTCATCTAGTCCCAAGCTAAGCAGAGCTTGTGTTATGGGTACTAGTCAACTGATAAACATACTTATATATTTCTAACACCCATTACACCCAGACACAGAACAAATGATCATGCTCAGCACACAAACATTTGTCCTGGGTGGGAATCGACCCCCGGCATAGCAGTCAGGGTCACTAACTACTAGACCAACAGTCAAAAGAGATTCATGAAATCTGAATCGAAATTCTTTTTCGTATGAGGATGTGGCCCAAACAGAGCAAGAATCACTTTGTGTAGGTACTAAACGATGGAGGTTTTCCATCGTTTAGTACGATGGCATCTTTTAGTCGGTTTCCGAATGACCTAGAACCAAAAATTCGTTGACATGTGTCGCGGGTTCCATTCCAGGATGGAACAAACATTTGTATAACCTACAAGTAGTTGTTCCAGGTCTGTGTGTATGTGTATGTGAATTTCTATACTTGTAAACGCACCCACGATAGAGGAGAAATTCTTAGTGGGGGCTATGGTGGGGGGCAAAATCTAAAGCCGCACTAGGCACGCGTGGTAGATTACAGCCCACATCCTCTCAAGGAGAGAAGGCCTATGTCCCAGCAGTGGGAACATAAGCTGATTACGAATGTCTACAGCTATTTATTTTTGTAAGACCAGTAGAAAAAGATAGTCTTGTTCTTATTATAAACGTTGCTACTTTTATTGCTATTGCAATAGTTTAGCTTGCAACATCAGCAATTGGAGAAGCCGTTATGAAGACATCAGCTACTTAAAATCAAGGTGAAGTGACCGAGACAGTGAGTACCGGAACAGAAACGAACATTCACGTTGTGTGTGCAGGGTATTTTATAGCATAATTATATGGAAAATGGCTCAGGCGCAAAATGCACCTTTCTCAAAATGCTCAAAGAGGAGCTAGAAGGTGTAGGCCGAGAGGTAATGTAGTTATGTTGAATTAATAAAATAGGACGATGCATAATGAGCAATTGTGCATACTCTCTGAGCATTGTCTCAAAAATAAAAGTTTTGGTACTTTTTTTCCTTAACTAGTCTTGTCTGCCAACATTTTTTTTTAATCCTATTTGACATTCTGTGACAGGTACATTTTGAGAAAGGGGCATTTTGCGCGTGATCCAAATTGAAACGTATGATTCATAAGGTGTAGAGAAAAGATGAATTATGATCCTATTTGGTCTTTAAGGCGGAATAAAGAAAAACGAATTATTATGGTCCTTATAGACTAGGACCGAAATACGTACTTACAGTAGCTTATTTTTCGAGTTTCGCATAGTTTATGAAGGAATCTGTATTCTATAAGTGTCATTTAAAAAATGATATGACGAAGTGTTACAGATATTGTTTCTTTTCAAAGAATCGCAGTAATTGTAAGATATTTCTGAGGTATTTGAGGTTCATTCACACGAATTTAGTTTTTATAAGGCCACATGAGAAGTGTTAATATTGAGTGACTTTAGATCATTACGTAGTTTTTGCTGAAATTTTTTTCTACATGTCTTAGCCTACTAAGTCGTATCCATGCTGCTCCACAAAAAGTAATCACGACATTGCCTGAAACCATGACGTGAGGGTTTTGTGGTAAAATCATAATGTGAGTCCTCCCACCCAGTCTTGTACTGACTAAAATCCACAAAGATCCTTCAATAGCCCTTTATGTTCGAGGGTCACCGTTACTTGATGAGACAGACCCGCGACCCCGGCGGGCTTTGGCCCTCTAATGGGGGCCCGTCAGTTTGCTGACAGCTCTTATACGAGCGCGTGGAACACGACCGACGCATCGTAGGTCGACCCAGAAATGGTCCATGATCGGACGACGAGTCGCCCGTTACTCGCCATGCACATGCCAGTTAGTGTGGTCCTAGCGTTAGAAAATATAATAATTCTCATACAAATACTGATTATCGCGTGTCCAGCCAATATAAACAAAACAAGATCGGCCATTTTATAACGGAAAAACAATGGACAATGCTCTTAGCGGTAATGAGAATTGATTAGCAAAGAAGTGCCAATGTCTTTGTTCATTTTATGTTGACATAAGTAGTTTACCTGAAGGAAAAATACAGCATTGATTATCTGATTGATATTAATTATTTTAAACGTATGCGACGCGCATCGTAAATATGATATTTTAGGAAAGAAATATTCAGTTGCAAGTGCGATACATTATAATCTGCCTAGCCTTTTCCCAACTATATTGGGGTGAGCTTCTAGTCAAACCAGATTCAGCTGGATGTCATTATTTTACATTGACCGACTGCCTGTCGGACCTCCACGACCCAGTAACTGGGGAATACGATACCCCATGGTAAGACTGGTTGTCAGACTTTAGAGCTTCTGACTAACAGTAACGACTGTCAAAGATCTACAAATTGTAATCGTGAGTGCGATACGTCACCGAAAAACGTTCAAACAAGGGAATCCAAAATTCGAAAATTAAGTGAGAGTTGCGATGGCTTAGCTGGTTAAGGCGTCTGCAGTACTTATCCAGAAGACGCGGGTTCGAATCACAGTTGCGACTGAATTTTTCTTTCCTCAAAAATCTTTATCTAACTATATGTTCACGTTACAAGTATTTTATAAAAGGCTTTAGAAATTACTAAACATATCTAATTAGTTGGTTCAACAGTTAGATTCATTATCTTCCTGCCCTTATCCTATTTTACTTGTGGTCGGCGCAATACTTTTTTTCTTCCATTCTCCCCTATCAGACGTCGCAGTATCATTTACTTCTTTTTCTTCAATATCATTCCTAAGACAATCCATCCATCTTTTCTTTGGCCTTCCTCTTCCTCTCCATCCATCAACATTCATACTCATCACTCTTTTTTAGAGTGAGAGACTAACGACCTGCGGTGACGCCGGAAGGTAAAGAGCTATTAAAGGACAGTGTTTTTTAGTCAGTACAAGTCAGACAGTCTTGCCGTGGGTTGGGAGGACTCATTTGATGATTTTACCGCGCTAAATAAAAAGGTTGAGTGAGTAATACTGAGGTCTGATTATAATAAGCATTTTTTGTGTAACTGACAAAATTCTTTTCCCCTTACATACTGAATCATACTAATGTTTTACATGCGAAACTAACTGTATGTGTCTTTGACTTTGTGGTTTTTTCTTCTTATTTCGTTTTTTACTTTTGGAATTTTGATGTACGATATGCAGGTAGGTATGTTTCTTTCTCTGTATTCGACGAAATGTTTACCTTAAAGAGCAGGGCAAAAAAATCCGGTCTTCGTATGTTTGTCTTAAGTGTACAGTTTGCCGGAGTCACGGGATTTTAATCAGTAGGGGTCTGACAGTTCCTCCGGTCCCATCCTGGGCAGGCGGACTCATTTGTAGACATTAACTACCATGATAAAAAAACGACTATCTTCTATCTATTGACGACACGGTTAGCCCAGAGCCTAAGTGATTAGACTGCTGCGCTGCGTGTCGCCTGTTCGATTCCCGCACGGAGCAAATATTTGTATGATCTACAAGTAGTTGCTTCGGGTCTGGGCATTTGTGTATGCGAGTTTCTGTTTGTAAAGGCACCCACGACACAGGAGATATTCCTAATGTGGGGTAAAGTTAAAAAAAAAAAAAAACTATCGATACATACTACCATAGGTACACACTTTCTTATGTTTAACTTTAGCAGGGGTAGCGATGTTAAGTATTTCTCATCTGGGGCCCCCGTGTGGGCCCTGAGCATCCGGACGCGACCACTGAAGTTGGTCGCATGCCAGAGGGTCATGGCTATCCGGATGATCCGGGGATACCGCACGATCGCCGGCGAAGCGGCCAACCTGCTTGCCGGATTACTACCCTGGGATCTGGAGGCGACTGCCCTCCAGCACGTCTATGAGTGGCGTGTGGAGGCGCAGCGCCGGGGCGAGACCCCGCTGCCTCGAGAAGTCGAGGCGTGGCGGGAAGAGCTCCGGCGCGAGCTCAGGGTGGTATGGATTGGACGACTGTCGCAACCGACGGCCGGGCACGCCGCAATCGCGGCGGTAAGACCCCTCTTTGAGGAGTGGCTGGAGAGACGTCACGGCGCACAGTGGTCCGGATTTTGAAAAAGGTGGACATAGGATCGAAAATGCATATTTAACTTAACAAAAAATTGTTTCGTATAGGAAATTTAACGCTGATTAATACTTATTACTACAACTTTTCAAAAAAACTGCTCCTTCATGTCAAAAAAAAATATTGAAGAAAAAAATGTATGGGAGAAAATCTATTTTATTTTTTTTCTCCGTTCAGTATCAAAGTATAGCAAGCAAACCTTATATTCTGGTAAGTACTCATTGCCCTTAATATGACGACATATAAATTGCTTGCGTATCCCTGCGGCATTGGCGCCTACGATGCTTCAAAGTTTAAAATTTGAAAAAGGTGGACGTAGGATCGAAAATGCATATTTTAACTTAACAAAAAATTGTTTCGTATAGGAAATTTAACGCTGATTAATACTAATTACTACAACTTTTCAAAAAAACTGCTCCTTCATGTCAAAAAAAAATATTGAAGAAAAAAATGTATGGGAGAAAATCTATTTTTTTTTTCTCCGTTCAGTATCAAAGTATAGCAAGCAAACCTTATATTCTGGTAAGTACTTATTGCCCTTAATACGACGACATATAAATTGCTTGCGTATCCCTGCGGCCTTGGCGCCTACGATGATTCAAAATTTTAAAATTTCAATTGGGTTTTTTTTTCTAATTATTACCGAGTTTCTCAATTATGCTGAATTTAAAATATCATTTTTTCATTACATAAAAATTAAAACATACGCATTCAAGCATTTGGCAAGTATTTGTTTATTTCATATTAATAAAAAATAGTAATAAAAGCTTTTAACTTTAGTCATATAATTATAGACACGTCCTGATTCGTTGCCTATTCGTAACTGACTGAAACGACTCCTGTGATAAAAGAATGATTTACCGACGACGCTGATTGGCTGTTGAACATGTGGTACTAATTTTGTCAGTCGCTACTTGCGTGCGTGTGTATGTTATTAATATCTGTGCATGCAACAATTAAAGGAACTTTTTTCTCAACCCTTGAGGAAACACCCGTGCTGTGTGAAAGTTTTGTGAGTTTCGTTATGGCTGCATTTGTTACAAACTTGGACATCTTTATGTTCCTCCGTGTTGAAGGAGACATGAATTGGGCACGACTCTATGAAGCTATTATTCTGCATATCCCAGTTGAAACATGTCCTGAAGATTTAGAAATAATCAAGACCTTTTTGAAGAACTAAATCAGTAATATCAAGCGCAGATGGGCAAGTGCTTCTAGAAATCAGAAGACTTTAATGAATAGACATGCGGCGTGGTTACAATCGCTACGCTTGTAGTATAACCAACAATCAGTCGAAAATATAAGAAGATTTATACAAACTGTCATCCCCTATTTTATCCCCTTGGGTGTAGAATTTATCAAAACCCTTTCTTAAAGGATGCCTACATCTTAACATCTACCTGCATGCCCATCCTGATCCGTCCAAAATCAAGGAAGATTTATTCAAACTTTCATCGCCTTGTTTATCCCTTTAGGGGTGGAATTTTTTAAAATCCTTTCTTGGGGGATGTTTATGTCATAGTATCTTTTTGTATGCAAAGTATCAGCCTGATCGGTTTAACTTTACAAAGTTTCATACAAACTTTCATCCCCTATTTTAACCCCTTGGGGGTAGAATTGATCAAAATCCTTTCTTAGCGGATGCCTACGTCATAACATCTATCTGCATGCCAAAGTTCAGCCCAATCTAGTGGTTTGGGTTGTGCGATGATAGAGCACTATGTCAGTCAGTCACCTTTGAGTTTTATATATTTAGAAGATGAAAGAATAATCAACAGAAGATTATTTACAAAATAATAAGCAAAAATGCTTATTTCATCATAAGATCACGTTTTATATTCCCCGAAGGATTCGGCAGTGGTTTATACTACACTGTCATTTCGCCAGTTATATATGTATAAGTCCCAAGTAATAGGTGGCGAGCCTAATACACGGAAGGGACGCGCGGGGAGCTTGTTTTATGAAAAATTATATTTTAGATTAATTTAAATAGAAAAACTCGTCATTAACGAGTTTTGAAATTAATCTAAAATATTAAGATAATTCAACATTGAAATTTTAAACTTTGAATCATCGTAGGCGCCAAGGCCGCAGGGATACGCAAGCAATTTATATGTCGTCATATTAAGGGCAATAAGTACTTACCAGAATATAAGGTTTGGTTGCTATACTTTGATACTGAACGGAGAAAAAAAATAAAACAGATTTTCTCCCATACATTTTTTTCTTCAATATTTTTTTTTGACATGAAGGAGCAGTTTTTTTGAAAAGTTGTAGTAGTAAGTATTAATCAGCGTTAAATTTCCTAAACGAAACAATTTTTTGTTAAGTTAAAATATGCATTTTCGATCCTATGTCCGCCTTTTTTAAATTTTAAACTTTGAAGCATCGTAGGCGCCAAGGCCGCAGGGATACGCAAGCAATTTATATGTCGTCATATTAAGGGCAATAAGTACTTACCAGAATATAAGGTTTGCTTGCTATACTTTGATACTGAACGGAGAAAAAAAATAAAACAGATTTTCTCCCATACATTTTTTTCTTCAATATTTTTTTTTGACATGAAGGAGCAGTTTTTTTGAAAAGTTGTAGTAATAAGTATTAATCAGCGTTAAATTTCCTATATGAAACAATTTTTTGTTAAGTTAAATATGCATTTTCGATCCTATGTCCACCTTTTTTAAAATCCGGACCACTGTGCGGCGTCCTGACCTATCGCATGACGCAGGTCCTCACCGGACACGGAAGTTTCGGGAGGTACCTGTGGCTGATGGGAAAGGAGGAAACGCCGGGGTGTCACCACTGCGAAGATCGCCCGGAGGACACAGTAGAGCATACGGTGCAAGACTGCCCAGCTTGGGCAGAGCACCGACGTGTCCTCACGGCGGCGATAGGCGGAGACCTCTCGCGCCCGGCATTGGTTTCGGCCATGCTGCGGAGCGAGACGGAGTGGGAAGCGGTCGCCGCCTTCTGCGAGGCAGTAATGCTCGTGAAGGAGGCGGCGGGCCGCGAGAGAGAGAGGACAGCGTCCTCCCTCCGCTCCAACCGCAGTGGTGTACGCCCACGGCGCCGTACGTCGCAAGACGATCTCCGGCCACCGTAGGCGCGGGCATGCGGACAGCGAGAAAAGGGCAACTCGCTGTCCGACCATGGACCATGCCCGGGTCGACGGCGCGTCGTGTTCCACGCGCGCCTCAAAGAGCTGTCAGCAAAAAATGACGGGGCCCCCTCTCAGAGGGCCAAAGCCTGCCGGGGTCGCGGGATTTATTTCTATTACCGTGACCCCGGAACATAAAGGGCTACTGAAGGACACCGTGGATTTTAGTCAGTACAAGTCTGACAGTACCTCCCGCCCTGCCCGGGGTTGGAGGTCTCATTTGATGATTTTACCACGATAAAAAAAAAAAAAAAAAAAAAAGTATTTCTCATCTTTCGAAATTTTGCAAATAGCAAACGTAACATTATGAAAATTAGATTCACATTTGAAACTCATTACTGAACATATTTCAACTTGACCTTAATGCTTTCTGAAGTCTAAAACAATGAGAAAGTTTTCAAAAAAAAACATAGAAAGTTTTGTACGATGTTTTTGGTACATTACAGTAATTTCGGTAATTTGCAATTGTTTCCTATTGTAAGAAGCTTTCACCCAAACTTTTTTTTTGGGTGGTATAATCAAGAAATGGGTCCTCCCGTCTTGGCTGGGGCGGAAGAGACTGTCAGACTCGTACTGACTAAATATTCACCGTGTTCCTCCAGTTGCCATTTGTCTTCCAGGATCACTGTTACACATGGTGGCTTTACTCCTAGCTATCACCCCTTAGTTAGGTATTTGTTGATCTATTTGGCGTAAAATAATCGTCAATACTTAATCAAAATTTTGTTTTGGGTTCGTTCCCAAAGGTTCTCAAAAAGGAAAGTTCATACATAGAAAGAAAGAAAAAACGTTTACATGCACATGCCACGAAAGACATTAGTTCCTAACGGGTGTCACTTTTTTTTCAGCGTGGTAAAATCATCAAATAAGTCCTCCCACCCAGGGCAGAGCGGGAGGGACTGTCAGACTTTTACTGAGTAAAATCCACGGTGTCCTTCAATATCCCTTTACGTTCCGGGGTCAAGATAACTCGTGAGTCCCGCGACCCAGGTCCACGAAATTAAAAAGTCTTAAATGTTTATATTCTCATCGGGTCCATAAATCGAAAAATGCCAACGCATTTATTTCGTTTAGGTCCATAGGCCTTGTGGATTATTGATATTGCTGACCGTCAAAATGATCAGTTGCTAATATTTTAAACACTTGTGACCGCAACCTTTATTTTGCTGACCTTATTTATTATGTAGGTAGGTATATGTATATGTATAGAGCACATACAGGAAATCATAAATTTGTCCATACAAGATCGAATACAGATATTGCTTATTTCTCTTAAAAAAATCTTTCAGCAGACCAACGATACATCAGGCGTAACATGGCGCCGTAGAAAGTGGTTTTGTCGACGGAAGAATATACAAAATGACAGAACTTAGAAAAATATTTTTATTGTTTTAAGCATGGTAATGTAAAAAATATGGAAAATAAACATTCTTTTCTTCAATAGTGTACGAATGGTGTCATACATATTTGTGCAAAACAACAGACGATCCTTTTGTAAAAATTTTCTTGATAGAATAGACATAGAATCGCCATGCTACGCGTGCTGGAGAACTCACTTCTAAAAATGAACGAACAAAAAAGTGTTTATTGATTTTTCTTTCAGAAGTTGTTGATTTTTTTTTTCCAAATCGGTCCTTTGAGAAATCGGCTACGTAAAATTAATTAATTATTTAATGACAACACCTCCTAGTGACCACATTATTTCGGGACTTAAGATCTACTAATTCTTGGCAAGTAGATTCTTTGTTGAAAGAAACATTTTGAACTTGTTTTTCATTAAAAAATAAGTAAAACCTAAAAAGTAATGATTATTTGGCAAAATATTTCCAAATAATTACCTATATTGTTATCTATTATCTACTGATAGCTGATTAGTCTCAATAATCACCTTTGTTTATATGCGGATAAGACATTAATGTACAGTCGAGAACGTAAATTGTTTAGCAAAAAAAAACCTTCAGAATTTTTCAAAACTGTCCAGGGCCCCAAGTCTGCTAAATTACAAATGGCTCAATTGAATATCTATTGGATCTCAGTAGCAGTTTTAACTACATTTGGTATTCTGCTACTAATTTAAGACCAATGGTTTTCCAGTGACATTCCATTGAACTGCTATCAGAATATTTGTAAGTCTGCTCTTCAATCGTGTTCCAATCGTAAATCGATTGTGGCCTTGATCGGCATTCTACTCTTATTTTAACGCTTGTTTGGCAACACCTACTGTTCAACTGAGAGTCAATTACACTTACACTACGATTCCATTACGACTCTATTGAGTTTACATAGAAGTATTTGCAGAATACCAAATTTGTTCTAATCGTAATGGAATCGTGATTGAGTCTCAATTGAATATCAATAGCATGTGAGTTAAATAAAATTAGCAGAATTGACGCCCAGGTTTTTCGGAGCCTATTCAATACAAACAAACAATCAAATTTTTCCTCTTTATAATATTAGTCTATAAAAATCGTTAGCCAAATTATGTGTCAATCGGAAATAATATAAGTAGGAAAGATTCTCTTGATCACAAAACAGCAAAAAATCTTGCTAATCAACAATATTTTTCAAGGAACGAAAAATTGAGCTGCGAGCAGGGTTCGAACCTGCGTCTTCTGAATAGGTACTCCAGACGCCTTAACCAATTAGGCCATCGCAACTCTGCTCGCAGCTCAATTTTTCGTTCCTTGAAAAATATCTTTGCGAAGACGCGACGCAGGCGTTATGTTTGTTACTCTTTCACGCAAAAACCACTGAACGGATTTGGCTGAAATTTGGTACACAGATAGTTTATAACCTGGATTAGCACATAGTATAGTTTTTATCCCGATTTTATGTTCCCGTGGGATAATTTTTGAGTTGTAGCGGATGAAGCCGCTGGCAACAGCTAGTAAAAAATGTAACATTCTTGCTTATCAATGCAGTAAGTGATTGTTCCTGCTGCCTATATACAGTATATGAGCACTATTTTATAAACACAAAGCAAAATACAACACCTAACCTCTTTTTTTCGTGCATTTACGATTGGTAGTTCGAGATAAGGCCAATTTTATGAAGTTTGTATAGGTTTAGCAGAAAATTGCAATCAACACAATGAAAAAATCGCTTACAGTTGCCAGCTAGTATATCACAACAATGTTCCCACTAGTGGGACACGGGCCTACTCTAGGTATATAAGAGGAAGATTGCGACATTTTCACACTGATTTCACAATTTAATATCATTATTTTTCTTTCGAAATACTACGATAAAAACAGTGGACTTCCTGGTAAACCACAGACAAAAATAATATCCCGTGGTACACACGGCTACACATCAAGCTATGCAAAATCAGTATTAGCTGACCGTTCATTGTGTGTAAAAATCGTACGAAGCAAGACCAAGACAAACTGGTATTGTATAGCTTGATGTGTAGCCGTGTGTACATCTAGGTCCAGGGCCTCAAGTCTGCTAATTTTATTTAACTCACATGCTATTGTTATTCAATTGACACTCAATCACGATTCCATTACGATTAGAACAAATTTGGTATCCTGCAAAAACTTCTATGTAAGCTCAATAGAGTCGTAATGGAATCGTAGTGTAAGTGTAATTGACTCTCAGTTGAACAGTAGATGTTGCCAAACAAATGTTTAATAAGAGTAGAATACCGATAAAGTCCACAATCGATTTACGATTGGAACACGATTGAAGAGCAGACTAGCAAATATTCTGATAGCAGTTCAATGGAATGTCACTGGAAAACCATTGGTCTTAAATTAATAGCAGAATACCAAATGATAGTTAAAACTGCTACTGAGATCCAATTGATATTCAATTGAGCCATTTGTAATTTAGCAGACTTGGGGCCCAGGCGCCTGGACCCCGGGGAATAATCTGAAAATTAACGCTATAATTCAACCACAAGGGCGGAGCAAGTTTCGGTAAATCTCACAAAAGTCGTCAAATTTTTGGTTTTAGGACAAGTCAGTTTCCTCATTACGTTTTCCTTCACCGTTTTAAGAACAGTGATGATGAAATAAATTACATAAACTAACGTTCGAACTCAAGACCTTGCCACTGAGCCACCAATGCATATTAAATCTATGCTAATATTATACAGTTGAAGAGTTTGTTTGAACGTCCTAATCTTGAGAACTACTGGTTCGAATTGAAAAATTGTTTTTGTGTTGGATAGTGCATTTATTGAGGTAGGCTATAGGCTATATAACATAGCGCTACGACCAATAAGAGCCGAGCAGCGGGGGTGAAACTACGAGGAACAGCTAGTATTTATATTTGTTAAGTTGCATACCTACATATTAGTGTTTGTGACTGTACATTAGTCAGAAGCTCTAAAGTCTGACAACCAGTGTTACTATGGAGTATGGTATTACCTAGTTATTGGGTTGTGGAGGTCCGATAGGCAGTCGCTCCGTGTAAAACATCTGGTTTGACTGGAAGCCGACCCCAATATAATTGGAAAAAGGCTAGGCAGATGATGATGACGATGACTGTACATTGATAAAAAATTGAATTAAGTACTTATAATTGTCCCAGTTGGCTCAGAAAATAATTTCGCTAATTTGACAATTATGTATTTAGATAATATATAATTGCGAAGGTAATGAAAGTTCTATGGAGTCATGAAAACCAGTGGTTAGGGGAGAGTGGGGTATTTAAGATGCCTAGGCATGTAATGGATGTGGTAGTTTATTAAAAAATAGGTATATTAATGTGTTATGAGAAATACTACAGTGAGTTTAAATTTCTCTTGTATTTATTGTTAAACTGCCCGTCTGTTATGTGTGATGACGACTTTTAAACTTGGAGTACATTGTGATATTTGTTTCTTAGTTATTCCTACTTCTCTATAGTAAAAAATGTATTTTCAAATATTAAAGTAACAAATTAAAAAAAAAAAACAGAAATTTGTTTAGTAATATTTACATACATAATATAATGCAACTTTTCATTCCAGTTTGCTGAAAATTGTATTATAATTTGATAATAATTTTAAAATACACATGTTTTTTTATCTCATTTTCTTGTGTGACTAAAAAGAACCTTCGAAATTTAAAAATATGTCAACGAAAGCTACCTACATAATATCTTAAATGACTCATTTATGATTCTTGCAAGGTGCAATATACCTACTCAGAAATGGCACCGAAAATCTTTTTTAAAAAAAGGCAAAGACCAATAAGAATTCAGCCTGGTATTGTGAAAAATTAATCATACTGAAAGATTATAATTGCATTGCATTTTTAAGTGATTTGCATTTGTAGAGGTAGTTCAATCCATTATTTATGGAGATAAGAAAACCAATTACTGGAAAATTAGCTTTCATAACCATGTCAGAAAAAGTAGGTAATGTTTTTTTTTTATTGCCACAAAAGATCCATTCAACCTAATTTTTTTCGAGAGTTAAAATATTTAGTTGAACATTTTATAGTAAAATGTTTCTTTGCGTAATCTCAAATTATGATCGTATTCTTAAATGCTAAAGTATCAATGTATACCTAGTAAAATAATATTACATAAAAAAAAATGAGAACGTTCAAACAACTCACCGAAAAAGTAACAAACGTTTCACCTCCTTTTACTTTCGTACAACACACTTACACTTTAAAAAATAAAATAACCACGTCAAAAATAATAAAAAATACAACAATATTACACTTGTAGTCTTGAAATATAAAAGATGTCGGAAAGAAAAATATTTACGAAAACCCCGCGCGATTTGACAGCGATTCGGAAAAGGAACACGTTTATTTTTTTTAAAACGTGGCGCGGGTACCGAGACCGAGAACGCACTGGCAGTCAGCAAGCAGATCGCTCTCTCCCAAGTTGATGTAGTACCATAAACTGAGAGAGGGGACATCTTTATTTTTTTATCATTGATAAATGCTTGATAATTTCTGTTTTTTTTAGTAAGATAAGTTGTTATGATGCTATTATTTTCTTGTCTTTCGACGACCTGAGAACGTAGATTTCTTACCTGACAGGGTGTTTTTTAGCGTGGTAACATCATCAAATGAGTCCTCCCATAGCAGGGCAGGGCATGTAGGACTGTCAGACTTGAACTGACTAAAATCCACGATGTCCTTCAATAATCCTTGACTTTCCGGGGTCACGGTAGACACGGGAACAGAGCTTTAATTCTATTTAAATCAGGTGAAGTTTATTTTTAGCGCTACCTTCAAACTAATGTACCATTGTGTTTAAAAAAGAGTAATTTAATTATATTAATAAATTGCTATATTAAAGTGTTTGGACGTTATTATCAAATAAAAACGTGATAAAAAGTTGAAGATTTTGTGTTATAAACAATGATAAAAATTACAACAGATTAAGATTATATTGACCTTTCTGAAAAAATAAATAATTTTATCGTTTTTGCAGTACTTGCATTCAATAAGAACAAAGAAATATTTTCAAAATGATATATTATACGTTAATGCGGATTTATGTTACCTAATCTAAAATTTATTTCAAATCTAAATAAAAATCTAGAAAATTAGGAAGAGAGTCCCTCAGCCCGCTTTCGCGCGTAAATGTAGTTTTATTTTTGCTATTATACATTTATACAAACAAAAAAAAGTTACTAATCAAAACTTTTATACATAAACAGAAAAATAATCACTTATGTCAACAATTTTGAAGGACACCGTGGATTTTGGTCAGTACGAGTCTGACAGTCCCTCCTGCAGTGCCCTGGGTGCCCAGAGAACTCATTTGATGATTTAACAACGACAAAAAGGCCAATTTTATTAACAGTTTTTTTCAGCATTATAGAAACAATAATATCACTTACGTCAGCACTTTTACACGTGTTTTTTTGTAATTTTACATAAATGCATTATTCCGTCCACTTCTAAACCTTTATAGCTCTACATGCACCGTGACAACGAAAGTGACGTCACAAGATATAAGACACCTTTCTCTATGTATATCGGCGCAGGCGCACGGATACCAGGGAATGCAATGAACCAATTGATATTATTATAAGTGAGTTTTATGACATAGATTCCGGTCTTTTACCTTGAGTGACCTACATTCCTTGGCTTAGTGGTTGCAAGCTCGACTGTCGTGCACGAGGTCCTGGTTTCGGATCCCGGGTCGGGTGTTATTGGGTTTTTCTAGAAGGATTTTCTTAGTAGTAACCACAGAGTCTGGGATTATGCCCAATAAATGACAGTTATTTTAGCTAAATACGCTCCCATTTTTTTAACGTACTCTGGGTGGAGCGCAAGGACTGTCAGATTCCTACTGACATGACTCCACCGTGTTCCTTCGATTTTTCTTTACGTTCCAGGGTCACTATGACCAGTAAGTACCCTTAGCACGAGTTTTCAGTATTTGAGATGTAAAGTAAACTGGAACTTTGACAATTTCAAATTGACAATTTTCAAGAAAAAAATAGTTCCTTTTTCGCACACCAGAGGCGCTGTTCCATTTTTCCATACAAGAAACGCTGTAAATACTATAAAGTAAAATAGTGAAAACTCGTATTAGGGGTCCTGTTTAGATCCTGATCCTGTTTAGATTCCGGCTCTTGCCTTTTGTATGAGCTTAAATTATTTTTGAATGCACTTATTTTATATACAATAATTTTCTCAGGTTGTTTTTTTGTTTTCAAAATGTAGTTTTATTTAATTTGCCATTTTGTATGGTCTAATTAACTCTAATTTCTTCCGTGGTAGATGTCGCATGTCTTCTAAATTATTGTCGTTGACAATACTGATTTTCTCATGATGTTTTCGTGCATTGTTTTGAGAGCAGTGATGATGAAATAAATCACACAAAGTAATCCTTCTGTCTGGGTTCGAACCCATGACTCGTAAGATAGAGCAATAAAGGCGTGTAAACTATTTACAACTAGCTGCTGCCAGCGGTTTCACCCGCTACAACTCGAAAATTATCCCACGGGAACATAAAATCGGGATAAAAATTATTCTATGTGTTAATCCAGGTTATAAACTATCTGTGTACCAAATTTCATCCAAATCCATTAAGTAGTTTTTGCGTGAAATAGTAACAAACATCCATCATACAAACTTTCACGTTTATAATATTAGTAGGATTTTCAGATCAAAGTTCTTACTAGGTATTTTGAGCTAGGTAACCTAAGCGCTCAAAACATTATTCATCATTTAGTTTTTTTAGAAATGATGCAATTTTTCGAAGCAACACAAAGAATATTTTTTTGATGTTTTTTGAAACATTATATCATCTTTATATTTAAAAGCACGACTAGATGTCTATGTTTGTGTTAAAACCTTATATTCGAAACCACTTGTCGATTTTTACGAAATTTTGTGAATATAATTATGTTTAGTTTAGTAGTAGTATTTCAGATATTTTAGTTAGAGACCAATTTCTTTCATTATTAAAGAAACTTTGCCCCAAATTAAGAATTTCTCCTGTCTCATCGTTGAGTTTACAAACATAGAAACTCATATACAAAAACACCCAGACCCAGAACAAATACTTGTAGACTATAGAAAAATTAGTTACATGCGGAGATTGAACCGGCGACACGCTGTCGCAGTCCAATCGCTCAGCCACTGCGTTAACCGTGCCATTTACACTACTGAGATAACTCTTGAATATTGGCGGGCAAAACCGCTGGTTACCGCTAGTAATACAATAGTTTTTTAGTTTTGACTTTGAGTATCATTATAAAAATATGACAACATTTATTTTACGTTATTGATTGCCTTGTCGTATTATATCTCTAACAATAGGTACATTATTCATGTTTTTTATCGTTAGGATTCGTCATTTGCTATTATATTTTTGTGTAGGTGTTAGGTATTTAACATTTTGTGTTATAAGCATCATTCAAAACGCTCGCTTAGCATATAAAACCATTGTGCACAACGATTGGCGTAGTCACTGGATCGACTGTAGCGTTGCGTCTCGTGGGTTCGATCCCTGCACACAACAAATAGGTATTTTTATGACTTACAAGTTGCCCTTTTGGGACTATGCTCGGACTCGGCAATGTTTAGCATAAATTCATCCTTAACTTTTAACTTAACTTAATTTGGACTTATGACAGATGAAAATTGTCCGTTGTGACAAATGAATTGGAGGAGCTCGTGGCTAAATAATTACAGCCGCACAGGCCGATCTTCCGCCACCTGCCGCACTCGCTGTGGTCACCCTATCTATCTATCATAGCGAGTTTTCTTCGTGCCTCGGAAAGCACGTAAAGCCGTTGGTCCCGGCTGACATTTGAACATCTTTGACAGTCGTTACTATTAGTCAGATGCTCTAAAAGTCTGACAACCAGTCTTACCTAGGTGTATCGTATTACCCGTAGTAACTGGGTTGTGGAAGTCCGATAGGCAGTCGCTCCATGTAAAATACTGATATTCAGCTGCATCTGGTTCGCCGAGCCGACCACAATTTAGTTAGGAAAAGGCTAGGCAGATTATAACAGATGAAATTTCAAATTATAAATTGACTATTTGCGTAGGCAGGATTCATTTTATATACAAATAACATGCGTCTATGTAAATAACCACAGTTATATACATCATAATAACCAGTACATTAGCTTATACATTAACATTGAGTGCTCATTTTAAGTTCATTGTAAACAGTTTACATAGTACAAAGCTCAAGTTTCACGTTTCTGGTGATAAACAGTATTTTTATGTTGAATGTGTTGAACTTTTTTAGGGTTCCACACCTAAAAAGCCCCGCTAATAAAGTCCCGTTGTCCATCCTTCTGACTTAATGACTGACGAAGGTATGTTTCTTTGAAATGGAGATCGCTGAACAAGTGCATATCGAAGAATGGTTCCGTAAAAGTAGTGTGTTGTCAAAGTATGTATATAGATATATGTATGATGTATATAGAACAATAAACTAAAGCTAATTTAACTTATGTTCTGTCGAAGCAATGTGTCGAATTATTGTTTGTCGAAATTGGGACCGTGTTGAATTAATTGGGGCTAGCCGAGCTCATTGGTGACTTTTTTCGCGGTAACGTTGTCTCTCCTTCAAGTGGTATGAAGATATTATGGGATTGCACTGATTAGTGTCTACTAGCGGCCGGCTAACCTTCCTGGTTGACAAAAAGTCACCACAGTGAGCCTGACTGTCGAAATTTCGGATGACACTCAGGAGGTCTAAGCTCTTTAACGATGATACGGGCTCGTACTAAAGCAACGAAAAACTTATAAGTGAACTCTATTCCCTATTAGTGGTGTTGTGGTGTTGAGTTCATAAGTTTCTAGTATGACGGTTTAATTAATTTGGGAACTTTTCGTTTGTGACTCTGATTCGCTCCTGACTAAAGTTTACTTTACTCTTTTAACTAAAGTTGTTATTTTCAAGAGCCAAGAATAAAGTCTTTAATGATTTTACGAGTAATACTTCACCCATTTTATAAATAAACTGTTCGCCGTATAAGAAAAACAAAAGTTTAGGCGCGGGATAGCGCCCAGTTTGTCCAATGAAAGACTGGTACAGTTTGTTGAACTTGTATAATGTGGTTTCACATAAGGTACTCTTAATACTGACACACAATATACGCAGTATGGTTACGGTCACATAAATGCTATCCACACGTTATAGAAACAGGTGTGGGTTAATTTACAAGGCGTTAAAACTCTTGATAAGTCTCTTGTTGAAATTCGACCGGTAACGACTTGTCTGGTGAGCGGTGTGTCGGCATAGACAACAAACATAACCATAGTGTTGTCACTATGGGTTATGTTTGTGTTATCACAGATAATGTAACAAGAAATTAGTTCGCCACAAAAGTATGATATAGGGTCATGTCATTTTAAACGATAAAAATATTATAGTCCTCGCCATATAAGTGTGGAATAAAGGTCATTGATCCTAATAACGCATCGTTCGAAATTCAAAATAAAATGTAAGGTCACGGTCGCCCCTTACCACAATTCGTTTATTTTGATCGTGTTACGACACTTTCTTTACATTTTTTCGAATGGTTTTGAAATATTGGAATACATTGGTACACGGGGGTCAACGAATTTTATTCCACACTTATATGGCGAGGACTATAATAAATATTCTCATGTATGAAAATGTGTATGTACATAAGAGTCTAAATATAATGCTGATGCTGGTTATAAAATAAAAGGAAAGAGAAGACAGACAGTTACTAGAAATTGCAAGCCAGATAACTTTAGGTCATCATCTTCATCAGCCTATAACGTTCCCACTGCTGGGACACAGGCCTCCTCTCTTGTGAGAGGGAGTGGGCCATAATCCACCATGCGGGTCCAGTGCGGATTGGCAGATGTCACATGTCTTCGAATTTGATGGTTCTAGGACATGCCGGTTTCCTCACGATGTCTTCCTTCACCGTTTTGAGAGCAGTGGTGATGAAATAAATTACACAAAGTAATGCGCCAAGCTGGGTAGCTCGTAAGTCCCTTGAACCTGACAGGCTTTACCTCTAAGGGGATCCAGGTTTTGTGTTGACACTCGTTGAAGAGCATGTGGAACACAACGCACCGTCGGCGTCGCTCCGTGCAAGGTCCATGGTCGGACAGCGAGTCCATTATTCGCCGCCCGCATAGCAAGACGGACATTACTAGTACATGCAAGCCAGATAATTTTACTGAAAAAAAAATCTTCAATTTGTTTTGCAATACTTTACCATCAACAAAAACGTGACTTTGCATACCTACAGTAAATAGTCCTTGTAAAGGACTTAAGGTTTATTATTCTTTGACAATGAAATATGTAAGTTTTATGTGTAATAAATGAATGCACATAATATTAGTAGTCTTAGATACTTTTGGTCGACCTTGGTGACATTGGTACCTGGTTGAAGTTTCACAGGTTTTCTCTGAAAAATTTTAAAATTAACATTTTTTTTTTTCGTTTGAAGATGGTTATCATATTCTGGTTTCAGTGTTCATTATATCCCGCCTCGCTTCCAGGGGCCTAAGTCTACTAATTTATAAACGTTACAATGGTCTCTCAATGGTGTGTTTTTGACAGTTTTTGTATGGCAAATCTGTCAAAAACTTACCATTGAGAGACCATTGTGACGTATATAAATTAGTAGACTTAGGCCCCAGGAACCTCACAGGCTTTTGAGATGGCTTTTGACTTCATCATCATCTGTCTATTCTTTTTTCCTGTTATGGTGGGGCCAGCTTTTGGCTTCCAGTCGAACCGGATGCCATTGATCATCAGTTTTTACATGGAGCGATTGTCTATCTGATCTTCGCAACCACAGAAATTTTGCAACCTAGTTACTCGTTAGTATTAACCTTTATCAAGACTAATTGTTAGAATTTCGAGCTTCTAACTATGCCCTTTCATACACAAAGCGACGCAAGTCTTCCGATACTAACGCAATAAAATCCATAGAGGTTCGTACACAGGCACGCGTCAATGGATACCAAAATCGTAAGGTATCGGAGACTTGCGTCGCGTTGTGTACGAAGGGGCTAGCAGTAGCAACTGTCAAAGATCTACAAATCAAAAACAGCCCCCTCCCCCCTCCTAATCACGGCCATTGCACCGGACCTTTCTGAAAGACCTCACCAATAAGGTCACTGTAACAGTAGGTCTTCCGAGAGCGTCCCCTCCTGGCGTCCCCTCCAGTTGTTGCTACTTACAACTTCTACATTTAACAAGAAAATCCGTCAACTCACCTCCTACCTACTTTTACGCATAAAAGTCAAACATTTAAGTATGTCCACTGCTCAGCAGATATATTATATAATTATATTTTCGCAATAGTCTTCTGATGAAATTTATACTTCCGCAATTATGAGTTTCGTTTGACATTCATGTCGTTGATATTTGGAATTTGAACCCGTAGTGTATATTGTTCGACAGCATTATGTCGCTGTGGCTGAGCGGTCGACTGCTGTGTAGTTGCGCCATTCGATTCCCGTACGGATCAAATTTTTGTATGACCTGCAAGTATTTGTACCAGGTTAAGCTGTTCTTGTATAGGGTTGCCAGCCGTCCGGGTTTCCCCGGATTTGTGCTAGTTTAGAGGTTGTCTGGGGAGCGTCCGGGGTGGTTGCATTAGTGGCCCGGGCTTAAAAAAATATAAAAAAATAAATAAATAAAAGGTGATTTCTGATATCTTCAACTGTTAAAAAAAGCCTGTTGACATGTCCGGGTTCTGGACTCTAAAATCCGCGGTTTTCAGGCATCTCCTGTCCTGGTTTCCAAATTTTAGAGATGTCAACCCTATTCTTGTATGTATGTGAGTTTAAATGATGTTTGTAAACGCACCCACGATACATGAGTAACTCAGTGTGAAACCACACAAGTTTTCTTTTGTCGACTTGAATATTTAGTACTACTAACGCCATCTATGAAGCTAACAAAGAACTAAAATCAAAATCACGTATCGATATTATGCAGGGCCGTATTAAGGGAGTTTGAAAGGGGTAGACGGGCACGTGTCGCGGGGAAGCTCTCGCGGGTGCCAAAATCAAAAACATGATTACTTGCTAGCAAAATCAGAAATATCGTTAAAATTAGAGCTCGCTCCTGCATTGTTCTTAGGGTAAAACGAGCGTAATTTTGCTAGTCGTGGGTCGCAGAATTTCGGTCGCTTGCATATAAAAAGTCTTTCGCGACGCAAAATGAGAGGCTGCTGCTGTACCAAAATACGAAATTCTAACAAAATTGCGCTCGTTTGGCCTCTCCTTTAGTCCTAGATGCCTGTAGTGTCAAAAACGTGTAACTTCCGCGTCGTTTACAAGTCAAATTGCTACAAATATCTATTAGGGATAAGTAACAAAAATAAATAAATTGTTTTGAGGTTTTAAACAATAAATTTGAAATTCCAACTAATTTGGAGAGCGCCTCTATCAAGCTTTGCTATGGTTAGAAAAAAATCGTAGATCACAGGCTGACGTTATGTTATAGTTGTCCGTAAATCTTCTTCTTCTTATTATACATACAGGGTTACTGGTTAAGTCGACCTATTCCCTTTGAGAGGTAAAAGTAGACGTCATTCTTGACTGATTTTAATAGGGGAACTCCTATCCTAATCCTTACCGTTTTTGAGTTATGAGACTTTTGATTTTTTTCGAAAATATTCCACCTCTTCGTCATAAACTGGTCAAAGTAAGAATTCTACGACGTTTAGGAAGCTCAAGTGATACTTTTTCGATAGCTTACAAACGACACATTCTATTGAAACAGTTTATTTGATAAATTACTCAAACCTTGGGAAATAAATGGCTGTTAAGTTCAAATATTGTTTTTTTTTGGAGCTACCCTTGTTTTTCAGGCCAAATTTCTCAAAATAAGTGTACGGTACTAGATGTGCAGATTGCAGCAAAAACACTGCTTTCTCATTAACTTTTTAAAATGGTACCACAATATCTACTTTCAGAAAGGATATGGCCAAAAAATAACGGTTGATACTGACAAGGTGGTTTTTTTTAACCAAACTCATCAATACACTTTTAACCGATTTCATTAGAAGAAGGAAGTTCTAATTCGAATTTACATTTCTATTTGTCAATGGTCTTCCTCCACTTGCAGTTCGATTTTTCTTACTTACTCTGTTGCGGATTTTTTTGTTACCTATCGCTATTTTATTCTTGTTTCTTCTTTCGCTGTATAAGTACTATGACTCTACCTAATTCCGACCCATGGTTGTGACAAAACACAACGAATTGGCCTGATCCCATTGACCATGCGAGGTATTGAGTCAAAAAGCTAAGACCACATAATGATATCAAGAAAAAATCGTAACAAAGAAGATACAGCAAATAAAAAAAAAAACAGCCTACAATCAGTGGAGAAGATCATCCACATTGGAATAAAACAGTCGAATTTAGAATATGCTCCTTTTTTTGATATTCGTTGATAAATGAAATGAAAACTTGTTCGTACAGAAAATTTTGTTAAAAAACCTACCACCTTGTCAGTGTCAACCCTTATTTTTGGCCATATTCTTACTAGAAGTGGTTATTGTGGTACAATTTTAAAAAGTTAATGAGAAAGCAGTGTTTTTGCTGCAATCTGCACATCTAGTACCGTACATTTAATTTGAGAAATTTGGCCTGAAAAACAAGGGTAGAAAAACAATATTGATTTGTAATTTATCAAATAAACTGGTTTCAATAGAATGTGTCGTTTGTAAGCAATCGAAAAAGTATCACTTTAGCGTCCTAATCGTCGTAATTTTTTTTTCTTTTTTATAACCAGTTTATGACGCAGAGGTGGAATATTGTTGAAAAAAATCAAAAGTCTAATAACTCAAAAACGGTAAGGATTAGGATAGGGGTTCCCATAGTAAAATCAGTCAAAAATTAGGTCTACTTTAACCCCTTAAAGCAGGGTTTTTCAACCTTTTTCATGGCACGACCCCTTTAGTATGTAGAAAAGTTTCGCGACCCCCCTACCCGTTGGACTTTTTTACATGCAGGTATTTTATTTTGTGACAAAAAAATATTCAATCCATCACAGTAACTAATTTTCATCGCGCATTCGCGTACTTTTTTTTACGTGGTGAAATCATGATATGAGTCCTCCTACCCCGGGCAGGCCGGGCGGCGACTGTCAGACTCGTACTGACTAAAATCCACGGTGTCCTTCAATAGCCTTGATGTTCCGGCGTCACGGTAATGAAATGAGTCTCGCGACCCCGGCAGGCTTTGGCCCTATAGAGGGGGGCCCCGTCATCATGCTGACGCTCTTTGAGGCGCCCGTGGAACACAACGGGCCATCGACCCGGGCATGGTCCATGGTCAGCAGCGAATTGCCCTTTACTTGCCGCCCGCAGGCCCGCGCCTACGGTGGCCGGAAATCGTCTGACATGTAAGCCGTGGGCGTTTACCACTGCGACTGGGGTGGAGGGAAGACGCTATTCTCTCCATCACGCAGCCCGCCTCCTCCTTCGCAAGCATGACTGTTTCGCAGAAGGAGGCGACCGCTTCCCACTCCACCTCACCCCGCAGCATGGCCTCGATCAATGCCGGGCGCGAGAGGTCTCCGCCTATCGCCGTCTTGAGGACACGGCAGTGCTCTGCCCAAACGGGGCAGTCCTGCACCGAATGCTCCACCGCCGTGTCCTACGGGTGATCCTCGCAGTGGTGACACCCAGGCGTTACCTCCTTCCTCATCCGACACAGGTACCTCCCAAAACTTCTGTGTCCGGTGAGGAACTGCGTCATGCGGTAGGTCAGGACGCAGTGACGCCTATCCAGCCACTCCAAGAGGGGTCTTTCCACCGCGATTGCGGCGTGCCCGATTCACGTACATTTAGTATAGATTTCATACAATTTGCGCATTGTGATGCTCGATTGTTCTCCCTCACAGATGAAATGCTTGTATTTGTAACGTTACATTACAGGTGAATGCTCGACGTGAGGGAGCAACTTAATATATATTTTTAAACTTAACTATGTTTAGTAATGCAGTGGCTTTTCCAACCTTTTATAACTCTCCTATAGAAGCTTCGCGACCCCCCTGCAGAGGCTTCGCGACCCCCCAGGGGGTCGCGACCCACAGGTTGAAAAACCCTGCCTTAAAGGGACTAGGTCGACTTAACCAGTAACCCTATATATAATCAATTGCTGTTCGTTAGTCTTGCTAAAACTCGAGAATCTTAGCGAATTGGCTGATTTTGGTTTTGAATTATTTTGGGAAGTCCAGGGAATGTTACAAAGGTTTTTTTATTAATTGTTTCTGAAGCGGTACAGCTTCTGCTAATAAGTAAATAAATACATGACGACAACATCAATAAATTGAAAATCTATTAAGCTTGTTATCTATTCAAAAATGAAAAAATAATACCTAAAAGATGTTTTTTTTTAAATCAATGAATAACAGACAAAGATAAAATGCATCTCAATTTGGTAGTGGATTGACGTCAGGACTAGGTATGTAAAATAAGATACCTAGACAATCTAGAATCAAAATCAAATTTTTAAAAGCGTGTTATTTCGTTTTTGGATGACCTTTACAATTATATTATTATTAGTTAGGACGTATCCTGCTTAATTGGGAGTGGAGTGACGTTAGGACTATGTAGAATAAGATACTTAGACATAGTAAAATTTTAAAAAACGTACCTAAGTCAATTTTGGGTGACCTTTCATAATCTCCATCATCATAATATCAGCCGTAAGACGTCCAGTGTCCACTGCTAAACATAGGCTTCTCCTTTAGACTTCCATTAGGACCGGTTATAAGCGGCCTGCATCCAGCGTGATCCTGTGGTTCATAAGATCGTCTGCCCACCTAGTGGGTGGACGTCCTACGCTGCGCTTGCCGCTGCGTGGTCTCCATTCGAGAACCTTACGGCCCCATCGGACATCAGTACTACGTGCTATATGGCCTGCCCACTGCCATGTAGTATCCTAAGTGTGTGAAACTTTCTGAAAATCGGTGCTGTAATTTCTGAAAACAAGGATTGAAAAGTATGAAATGCCGTGGTCAACGAGTATATATTACTAGACTCCTAATAACAGGCGACCGATGTCTGTTAACACATTAGACAAAAAAGTCTTATATCCGTCTTATTTCGACCACTCCTGTGAGCCGTAAACATACCTTGAGACAGAACAGACCTTGAGTTAGCCAATCACAACGCAGTACCCCGTCTCCCTCGCTTACGTAGTACCTCAGCGAGTTGACAGAATATTTTTTGTTTGTAGATCGTGCATGCGGAGTCTCGTTGGCCGTGGTGTAATATGTGGTGGTTGGTCATACATAACCTAAAGTACGATTATTAATTGTAGTCAGTAAAATGACAGTAAAATGACATTTGTTCACTATAGAAATGTACTAAATTTCATTGTATCAGTGACAGTTGCACTTGTCATTTTAGTGACTACAATTAATAATCGTGCTTTACATCAATGATGAATTTGTTCCGAAACGTAATATCGACTTTATTAGGCGATACGTTAAGTTTATTTCACAGCTTGTTGAATATTTATTAACCCATTTCGGTTAACCCACAATAGAATTAATTCCTAGCCAAAAAATACCGGTATTTCATAAAATTTTCCGGTACAAAAAGTAACAGGTTTGGTTTTGTTTATTTTTTTAGGAATAATTACTAAAGTAGATATACTATTTAACATTTAAGACCAATCATTAAAATTTATGGAACAAGGATGTAACATTTTAAAAACTATTTAAAATATAGGTATTATTATTATTGATATAGGTAGTAATATTTTTCCTTGTAAACTCATTTAAATAAATATTTTTTAATAAAATCAGGTTCTAACACTTTTAAACAATTAGAATCAATCATTTTTATTTAACATGGAAAAGATTTAAATAATTTATTAAACGAGTTTAAAATACCTGCAGGTTTAGATTACAAAAGTGTCTAGATCGATAGTAAGATTGTAAGTAGTCACCGAAAATTAAAGCCAACAACACGGTGGACTAAAATGTCCCGCGTCGGTCGACTCCTACGTAAAACAATTAGTGAAAATCGCCAAAGAAAACCTCAAATGTGTGCGTGGCGCTCACTCACACCTATACATCGTGCGTGCATCGATTCGTCAGACGGCGAGTAATTGGCGGCTTGCTGTCCGACCATGGATCACGCTCCGGTATTGGTCGACGGCTTGTGTGTCGTGTTCCACGTGCGCCTCAAAGAGCTGTCAGTGGCCTTATAGGGCCAAAGCTTGCCGGAGTCGCGGGTCTATCGGGTCGGATTTTGGTCAGTACAAGTCTGACAGTCCCTACCGTCCTGCCCCGGGCCGGAGGACTCATTTGATGATTTTACAATAAAACAAACAAAAAGGGTTCCTATAGTTCAGCTATTGTGATATATATCTATATAATGCATCGTTCATCTTACAAGCGCTTTTTATTAAGTATAGCATTGCAATTCAATATCATAATGCCTTTTATAATTGCAATATTTTTGTTGTTGTTGTTGTTGTTTGTTGCTGTAGGAAAGGTAGGGTTTCAGTACATTAACTTATAAGTTCAGCTATTGTAATGCATCGTTCATCTTACAAGCGCTTTTTTATTATAGCATTGCAATATCATAATGCCGCAATAATTTTAAAGTAGGTACCTACTCACAATTTTTTGTTGTTGCTGTTTGTTGCTGTAGGTAAGGTACCCTTGCATGGCATTGCATACCCATGACAGGTTCTGGATTTTTTAAACTTAAATGTAATTAATGTTTGAATTTTAAAGCCCGAAGAGATAATCTAGCATGCATCGCAAAGGCAAGATAAAAGCCTGTTTGCAAGGTTTGGTTTGATCAGCTCATGTTTTTCTCACACCCAAAACTCCTACCTACTGTCCTTTTGGTGTTTTTAACATCAAGTTTCCAAATATTTTGGAACATGCACTGCCATCTGTCATATATCATACGAACAATTCTACCTCAAAGAGGCTTGAGTTTAAAAAAAACTGATCAGCCTTTTTCACAAACTACTTAGTTTAACGTTTCAAAGATAGATGGCGCTAAACTAAAATATTTTGATAACAAAACCTTAGCGGTGAAACCTTTTTGCTGTCAACTTTCTTAGTATCAGCTTTCCACAATAGATGGCGCTGTTTTAAAACTGGGAACATAAAAAATTCCTTTTAGTTTTTATTTTTTACTAGCTTCTGCCCGCGACTTCGTACGCGGATCTTGTTGCTTATGCCAGCGACAATGGGGTCGGCAAAATCGAAGATCTGAAAAGTCTGATACCCAACTCCAAGAGCCCGGGTAAAAAATTCATTGGAGTTTGGCCAGTAGAATAAAAATTGTATTAATATATTAATCGTCATCGAAAATCAGTCCGTGAAATTAGTGATAGCTTTGATTTCCACATCAGGTGTTCCAAATCTTATATACATCAATAGATAATGCTCATTAGGCTTAACAGCTCTTTCTAAGACGTCATTCCTATACAGGTTGAATTTTTCAACTGGGCGTTGCATGATTTCAAAGAAGAAAAGGTTAACTTAAGTTTCGAATACAGTCATCGCCTTGAAGATTGATCAGTTTTTTTTCAATTATACGTTTTTCATAAGTTTGCCGTATATGATTACTTTCCAGAATTGTTGAAAGGAGTCTTCAACATTTTTCGATATTCCTCATAGTTTCGAAGATAGCCATCCACTCCCAGTTGAAAAAATCATGTTTTATTGTAGCTGGGCTCTTTTTTTTCGTGGTAAATCATCAAATGAGTCCTCCCACCCCGGGCAGGGCGGGAGGGACTGTCAGACTTGTACTGACTAAAATCCACGGTGTCCTTCAATAGCCCTTTATGTTCCGGGGTAACGGTGATGGTATAAGCCCCGCGACCCCGGCAGGCTTTAGCCCTCTGAGAGGGGGCCCCGTCATTATGCTGACGCTCTTCAAGGCGCGCGTGGAACACGACGCGCCGTCCATGGTCGGACGGCGAGTTGCCCTTTAATCGCCGCCCGCATGCCCGCGCCTACGGTGGCCGGAGACCGTCTTGTGACGTTCGACGCCGTGGGCGTCCACCACCGCGGGGTAGCTGGGCTCTTGGAGTTCCACATTAGGTGTTCTAGATCTTCAATTTTTATACGTCAACAGAGAGTGCTCATCACGCTGAACAACTCTTGCTAAGACGTCATTCCTGTATTTGTTATAGCAAGGTTTCTTAAAGTGGGGTCCACGGACCCCTTAGGGGTCCGTAATATGAGTGTCAGGGGTCCGCAGCAGCTCATCATCATCGGCCCATTTACGTCCCCACAACTGGGGCCCGGGCCTCCCCCAATACGTGAGAGGTAATTGCCATACTCACCACGCTTGGCAGACGGGTTAGTGAGGGTTTTGGTATTATTTACAGTGTTTTTCCTAAAATATTCTTTGATAGGGGTCCGTAGAGGTTTTTGAATTCAGTTAGTGGTCCGTGACTGCATAAAGTTTAAGAAACCCTGTGTTATAGTGTAGCTGGGCTCTTGGAGTTCCACATCAGGTGTTCCAGATCTTCAATTTTTATATGTCCACAGAGAGTGCTCATCAGGCCGAACAACTTTGCTGAGACGTTATTCCTGTATATGTTATAGTGTAGCTGGGCTCTTCGAGTTCCACATCAGGTGTTCCAGATCTTCAAACTAATTCTGTCAGCAGAAAATGCTCATCACGTGGATCAATTTTCGCTATCGCACCATTTTTGTATCTCTTATAGTTTATGTAGTTGGTCTGTTGCGGTTCTGCGCCAGTTGTTTAAGTTTTCAAAATAAATTATAGCCTATGTTTTGACCAGACTTAATACCTATACAACAAAAAAAGAATCATTCAAATCCGTCCAGTACTTTTTGAGTTTATCCCGGACATACATACAGACAAACAGACAAACAGATAAACAAACAAACAGACAAAAATTCTAAAAACTATATTTTTGGCTTCGGTATCGATTGTAGATCACACCCCAAGTATTCTTTAAAAAAATATTCAATGTACAGTTTTGACTTTCCTACTATTTTATTATATGTATAGATGTTTGTAAGCTCGGGCCTTAATACCTAGTACTTAGGCCTAATACGAGGGCAAAGGCAAACCTCGTCTGCGTTATTAATCATTCGTACGTGATCTGGACTATAATTTTTAATGAAATGCTATATAATTTATGGTCTTATAAGGCCTTTTTGAAAAATGGTGACAAGACTGATAAGTCTTCGTAAAAAATGTTTTATCTTTTATCCCAAACCTGTTTTAAGGGTGCAAATAATAGTACCAACTTTTGTAATAATAGTTGAGTCCATGAGCGTAATTCTAAATATGAAATATATAGTAAAAATATACTTACCGAACCTTTTTGAAGTTGGTTAAAAATTCGCACAAAGTCCCTTCTAATTAAAATGCCCCAGAAGGCCTAGATAAGTTGCAGACGACCGGAGCGAACGAAAACTTACGCTCTAAACATGATAAAAAAAAATGATTATGAGGCAGTTTGAGGATTGCCGAGTCAGCTAATTTTTTAACAGATTTTCAACTTTAAAATCTAGAGAGTAAAGTTGAAAATATCTGTTAAAACCTACTGAAAGTTTTAATTTTTCAGTTGCTACTTGCAATAAAATAGTTTCGTGATGAGTAACCTAGATTTTTTAGGAAAATTACGAACTTACAGTTATTTTCTTTTTCAAAATTATAATAGATACCCAATAAAGAATGATTTATTGCAGAACTTTTCAAATTATTAACTTAAAAACTTGATTTATATTGTCCACATGAAGTGATCGGCACTATCGATTACAGTAAAAAGGGTTGAAAAGGGACGGAAAAAAACTTTGAAAGGGATTTTTCATGACAGGAAACCTCCACGTGCGCCCGTGGACTGGAGTTCCCTCTCGGATACGTCCGGGGGGAAGACCAGTTCTTCGGGCCGGTGCACCCTGGGATGCGGGCAAAAACCTCGAAGAAGAAGGCCTCTTTGCCCGTATGCGATTAGCCTGTCGTGTGGACGCTCCAACGCGTGTCCCTCTGATCAGCAGAGGGCACAGCGGCGGAGCGGGCGTGCGGACGGTGAGTAATGGGTAGCTCGCCGTCCGACCGAGGACCAAGCCCGGGTCGGTGGCGCGTCGTGTTTCGCGCCAAATGTCTGCTGGGGTCGCGGGTTTTTTCTTAACCCAGGATGTCGCGGCCCCGGAACGTAAAAGGCATCCGAAGGAACACGGGTGGATTTTAGTCAGTAAGAGTCTGACAGAGTCTTCCGCCCCACCCAGGGCGGGAGGACTCATTTGATGATTTTACCACCTAAAAAAAATAAAGTTGCTGTGACGTAAAGTAAGCTGGAACTTTGACATTAATTTGAAGGAAAAAAAAGTCCCTTCTTTACCCCAGAGGCGCTGTTCCATTGTCTATACAAGAAACTATACATGCAGGAAAGACGCAGTAAAGTGGGGTCCACGGACCCCCCGGGGGTCCCTGACATGTGCACCAGGGGTACACAGTAGGTCAGCTAACTCTTAATATCTAGGAAATAAGATAATAATCTTGTCTAGGTATAGACAAGAACTCACCGTGGCAACATATAGTCAGTCACAAAACGTGAATTCATTGAACAAAGATTAAATTTCTAGGGCAGGATTTGTTTCATGTTTGACTGTGATACTCTGATCTGTTCAAAATACTCTGTAACAAGGGTCCGTGGAATTGTTTATATTGTGAAGGTGGTCCGTGACTGTAAAAAGTTAAAGAAACCCTGCTGTAAAGTAATAAGTTAGTGTGACAATAGTTAAGGGGTGTTGCTGTGTTCCGAATAAACCTTCCGGGAATAGATCTTATAAACGTCTGTAATTTCGAATAACAAGTTTTATCAACAAAGAGTTGCTAAATCCTTTATTTCAATTGATGTAAAACCTTCAAGCTTACATAATAAATCAATATGAATGATTATGTACTGTCAACCTTCCGTAACATGTAAAAAAACCTGTTAGGCAGGGTCGGGGTCAAATACTAGTATGTTCTATGAATAGATGTTAGTAAGAATTTTCATATTTATCTGTTATTTTAATAAATTCTGATGACTAAGTGGAAACTACTTACTTCTCTACACCGCTGAACTTTTCTGATTAATTTCGTTCCAGCATTTTGTAGAGTTTTTTCGTGGGTGTCGTTTTTGTGGCTGTTAGGAGTTGCAGGTTTTTTTGGAAAAAGAGGGTCCAGTTGACATATTCAAAATGTGATTGGGTTTAAAGATCCCGCTGGTCTATTTTTAGTAGGTCCAATTGACCAAAGACTTATTTATATAGACAGGATTTCCAAGATATTTTACAAACAGATTTTGTATAACTTAAATGACCGTACTTCAATTTAAAACAGTAATTCAATTTGAAAATTACCACATTCTACGTGAACGAAGGCGCCAATTTTTTAGCGTGGTAAACTCTTCAAATGAGTCCGGTCCCACCCAGGGTAGGGCAGGAGGGACTTTTATAGTGACTAAAATTCACGGTTTACTTCAACATCAGCCCTTTACATTCCGGGATCACGGTATTCGTTAGTTCCGCAATCTCATCATGTTTTGGCCCTCTAAGGCGGGGGGGGGGGGGTCACTTTGCTGACACTCTTTGAGGCGCTCGCTGGAACACAACGCGCCGTCGACCCGGGCATGGTCCATGATCGGACATCGAGTCGCTCATTACTCGCATGCCCGCGCCTGCGGCCGGCGGCCGGAGATCGTCTTGCGACGTCCGTCAACGCGGGCGTTTACAACTGCGGCTGGGCTGTGAGGTGGACGTTGAGGACCTGCGTCAGGTAGGTCAGGACTTCGTTGCCTATCTAGCCACTCCTCAAAGAGGGGCCTTCCCGCCGCGGTTGCGGGCATTTGGCTGTGGTCAGTCCATTTCTAATTACAACTACCTACTAAGTTTTCAACTAATCGCCTCTAAGGAAGAGTCCAAAGCCTTTAACCCGAGCCTCAATTACAACATCAGCACAAAAACTTGATTATGTATGCGGAAATGAGACTGTTTATTACAACCTTGTGTCAGCGGGTAGTAGGCACGTAATTTAGATATGTGATTTTATGATATATCACGTTAGATTACATTTGTGGTCTAGTTATTTAGTTGTATTTATTTACAAATTTTTTTTGGCCCACTGTGGCTCACTGCTCGAACCTGTCCTTGCCAGGGTTGCCAACCACCCTTAAAGAAAACGTATCCTACTTTATTTTTGGTAAAAAAGAAAAAAATGTTATCGAGCATAGAATAAATACAATACAAGTAACAACAGATATAGAGCAAACATAATATTTATAAACAATTGTTGAAATGTCATGACCATCGAAGCTGACGTATTACCCAATACATCAATTTCTGAACATTAAGATATTACACTAGGTACCTACTTATTTAACGATATTGACAATATACCTTGACACGTGTGACTCAGAATAGACCTTGGGGGATGTCCAAAAAGTCTCTAATTGATTGGCGTCTTGCGTAACAGCAGAGCATGAGATCCTGGTTCGATTTTTAGGTCAGGCAAGATGTTTTTGAGTTTTTATTTATCAGGAATTTCTCAGCCGCGGAGTCCTGTTAAGCAGCATTTCTTGAGTTTGGTTTGTGTATGGGTGACCATCGTCATAGCGAGTTTCCTCCGTGCCTCAGAGAACACGTAGGCAAAGGCGTTGGTCCCGGCTGTCATTTGTAGATCTTTGATAGTCGTTACTATTAGTCAGAAGCTCTAAAAGTCTGACAACCAGTCTTAACATGGGGTATCGTATTACCCAGTTACTGGGTTGTGAAGGTTCGATAGGCAGTAGCTCTCTATAAAATACTGAAATTCAGCTGCATCTAGTTTGACTGGAAGCCGACCCCAATCTAGTTGAATAAAACCGGGCAGTTGATTATAAACCTTGACATGACTCTGTGTAGACCTAGATGTTTCCAAAAACTTCTCCAGTTTGTTAACGCAAAGGCTAACTAGTTTGCAAGAATGCCCATTAATGGATAAAATTTCTGGGTTAGGTAGGCAGGGCATCCTACACAGGGTTATGGCTTGACCACGATCTATGCGCTTATGCGACACCGATTTGAGACACAAATGCTACAAGATTACTGAGATAACGTCGTAGTCGTAGTCGTGGCGTTTGGCGCAGTGGATGAGTGATGATCTGCTGTGCTTCATAGAATAGAAAAATATTTTTTTGTAAAATAAAAAATGACTTTATTGAAATTGACTTTGCATGAATGTCGCGAGTTCTGATTCCACATGGAACAAATAATAATTTTGCTGGAAAAGTTTGTTGATGATTCAAAGAAATACCACGCACAGGATAAATTCCTAGTGTCTTTATAAATATCTTTCTGCACAACTTTTCCGTTATAAACTTAATTGCTTACTCCTGTGTCCGCATAGTTTTTTTCATTTGAAGTAAGTAGCGTCGCAAGTCGATTCGCCTGAGGTCGTACACGAGGTATGATAGACATAGAAATAGCTTTAAAAGGATTGGGTGGTCCAGTTGTACAGATTTGGCTTGGATATGATTTCAAGGTAAGCAAGTTTTGAATTGTGCAATGGCTTCTAATGCTACTAGTTCTATGGCACGATGGCGGTTTGGTGTGTTATAAGAAAAACGTTTGATCCCAATACTACCCAATCCCTTATAAAGGGTTTTTTATGTCTACAGCGGCAACCACATCTTCTATTATATAAAAATCAATTGCTGTTCGTCAGTCCCGCTAAAACTCGAAAACGGCTGGACCGATTTGGCTGATTTTGGTTTTGAATTATTTTGGAAAGTCCCAGGAAAGTTTAAAAGGTATTTTTTAATTGTTCCTAACTATATTAATATTAATTTTCGATAGCTTATGTTAGTGTAATGGCTATTTGATCATCATCATTATTCAGCCTATGGCAGTCCACTGTTGGACATAGGCGATCCCCAAGAAACATTACACTACACAAGTAACACTGGTGATATGTTATCATTTGGCATATTTTTCCAGAAAACCTAGGCGTTCAATAATAAAAATCTCCTTTACGATTAATAATTTAGCGAAATGTATAACTTAATAATAGAGGCTCAAAGTCCATGAAGATTAAAAAAACATGACAGAGTCTTAACAAAGAAATCCAGTACCTATATTGACCAAGAATGTTGGCTTTATGTGGAAAATCCGCAAAATGTATAAATTACAAGACGACCATCTGATTATTAGCAATCAAAGCAAAAAATGTGATTTTAATCTCTATTTGCTAGGCCTCAAAGTAGGCTTTTAAAAGATAATTCTTGAAACATCTGATATACAAACAGCTGGAGCAAAAAACACGATTATAAACTTTATAATCTAGGCCTAAAGGTAGCCTTTCGAAAGGTGCTTCTTGAAGGTGATCAAGACGCCAACCTGCGCGGGAGTTGTTCGATTTTTAATTCAAGTTCAGTGTTATAACAACGTTCGAAGAGTTCGGACGTGTGGACTCTTTGAATTTGGAACGCGAATTTAATTTATTTAAATTACGAATAAAGATTTTTTGGTGTGTTTGTGTTGTGTTGTGAAGTTATTTACGAAATTGTAAATTTAATGGTTTGGTGTCTTTGAAGATTGGAATTTTAACCGTAAGTTTTATATTTATTTTGCAATACTAGTTTGTAAATTAAATTAGTCTTAATAAAAAAAATTAAGGTTAACACTATGAATGTTTACAAACCTTCCATATTTCGTGTGACCATAAAATTTATTTTTAATAGACTGATGAGATAATGTCTGAAGTTATTTTTAATCGAAAAATCATTAACACAAATGACGGGACATAAAAGTCGACGATATACTTTAATGATAATTGTGACATAATTATTGTGACGCAATATCATACACAGGCATCATAATTTTCGACCAATCAAAAATTATTAGGACATCATTAGTCTTTTTTTTTCGAAATAGTAATACCAAACCATATTGCATATTAGGAAAAGATTCGAACGGGTGACCTCTAGGACGCAATACTGGCAACTTAGCTATTGATCGTCAAAGATTACGACAGAAATTAAAAATAAATTAACTTATTAGTTTGATTATGTGCTAAACCGGTTGATAAATGAAGAAAAAAAAAAGAAAAAAAAACTAGTATTTGTAGTAGATTTATACATAATTAATGAAGTAAATATACATATAACTAGCTAAAGAGCCAATAAGATTGGTATATGAATTTTTTCTTTGTCTGAAAATTATTTGCTGAAGTCGCCATTCGCTCTTTTCTGCATTGATAAACGAAAAAACTAGTTCTTCGCAAAAAAGACGACAGTTCACAACGGGTTTCTTTGGACTTTTTATTTTATTAGTTCGATTTTTAAACAGCTTTTTCAAGTGATGACTGGTCTGGGCAAATACAGATTCGCGTAGTTATTTTCTTTTTTTCAATTGTTTCGCTCTTGATCTCTATCCAGCCAAGTAGCCAAGATGAGATTTAAAATGGCGCTTGCCCAGAATGATCCAAAACTCCTGCGCACCAATCATCGTCATCTGCCTAGCCTTTCCCAGCTATATTGGGGTCGGCTTCCAGTCGAACCAGATGCAGCTGAATATCAGTATTTTACATGGAGCGACTGCCTGTTGGACCTCCACAACCCATTAACTGGGTAATACGATACCTTATGAAACACAAAGTAATATTATAAATATTTGGGTTACCATGTTTATTATTTGTTTTAAGTTTCCGATATTTCGGCACTGTTGCAAGCGCCATGATCACGGATGATTATTGTTTGGGGCCTTACTCCGACAGAATGTTGGTGATGAGTCAGGTGGCTCTGGTAAGGCCTACCACTCTAACTGGGATCGTTCACCCATCACCGTAGGTTACCAGGTAGCCCGTGGTGTCATTGACCGGGTTAAACTGCTAGGAGGTTGATGCCTCTCATCCCTAGTACTTAATCCTATGATAAATATATGTATTGCAAGCTCTCTTTTGAGCTGTTGGATTATATTTTTCGAAAGTTCAATGAACTGATGAAAACAATACAGTAATCTATTTATACAAAAACACGTGATGAACTATACTGCCAGAATTAACGACGTTATTTCCAATAAATAAACATAGATACATAAAGTCATGCCCGTAGTCCTCAAAGAGATAAAATCAAGACATACCATTACACCTGCGTTTTGCCAGTTATGTTAAAAAGTGCACTAGGCGGCGTTAATTTCCGCTAAACAACAAATCCCTAGAGGTTTGCACACAGGCACGCGTCAATGGGTACCAAAGTCGTAAGGTGTCGCAGACTTGCATCGCCTAGTATATGAAGGGGCTAAGTCGAATGTAATAAGAGTTAAGATTATTAGCAGCAATCGTGCAAATATCCAGAGCAAATAGATTCCGTTGCTGTTACACTGGACTATCGTTGGCTTTTTCTAAAAACTTTATTATAAGAGAAGCCAACAGGGGTAGATACATCGCCTGTAGAAGTTCACCTCGGGCAACGGCATCATAGGCCTTAACCTGCGATGACAGAATTGATCTTACTGACGATGGTAGACCTTACTAGGACCGCCTATCTCGTAACTAACATCCTGTCGGAGTTCGGCGCCAAGAAGTTTTTACTGTAATAGTAGGTGCTGAGGATCTTCCAGTTCTTTCTGGGTGACCTCGCTCTTACATTAATCATTGTGCAGAAAGGAGAAATGATTTTGTTTAATGAGTCCTCCTACCCAGGGCGAGATGAGAGTACCTGTCAGACTTGTACTGACTTGATCCTTCAGTAGCCCATTATGTTCTAGGATCACGTTTACCGACTCGAAAGAAGGAGATAAGATATATCTTGCAAAGAGCTTCAGATTGCCTGCCGGAGTCGCGGGACTCGAATTACCGTGACTCTGGAACGTGACTATTGAAGGACACCGTGGATTTTAGTCAGTACGAGTCTGTCAGTCCCTCCCACTCTGCCCTGGGTGGTTAAAACGATAAAAAAAGAGCTTCAGACTGGCATAGACAACTGGCATTGTACTATCTTTAATCGGTTACTCAATTATTTATACATAGACGATCGATTACATTAGTGACGTCTCTAGATCCTACAATAAGCCATTTAAATTGCAATAATATAGCCAAAGATGTACTAGTTGCTGCCATTGTTCCTGACTCACTCGTTTGGTTTCGAAACTTATACAATTGTGAGTGGAAGGGACCTATCACGACGACGTAAATACGTGCATTCAGAGTAGGGCAAGTTGGGAGTTTTCGTTTGGCAACATTTAGTGCACGTCTGCATTATTTAAGGTGCATTCACACTCATCAGTCACCGTCACGTCACCGGCCCGGTTTAAAAAACAAACTGTTTTACCACAAATATATAGACACACGTTGAACGCTTGTGTAAAAAAAGTGTAACTGCAAAACGAACCTTATTTCAAGGAGAAAATGTCGTTTTGACGTTGTAAAATTTTCAAAGACAAGTGTTCAATGGGTGTTTAATTTGATTTGTGGTAAGACGGAAAATGTTTCTACATTCTCAGGCGTGGGCCATATAGAAAAGACGTAAGACGAGGACGCGTCGCGGACGTGCGAAAATGTATGTTTTACGTCGCGACGCTTCTTTACTTTTTGTATGAAAGAGACACCGAAGAAACATAATGTCTCTACCCCGTTTGCGTGGTCGCGGGATTTATTTCTATTACCGTGACCCCGGAACATAAAGGGCCACTGAAGGACACCGTGGATTTTAGTCAGTACAAGTCTGACAGTACCTCCCGCCCTGCCCGGGGTTGGAGGTCTCATTTGATGATTTTACCATGCTAAAAAAAAAAAAACCCCGTCTGCGTCTTACGTCTTTTCTATGTGGTCCAGGCCCTATAATGATATTTGTTCTACACGTCAGTCACCGGCACGTGATCTATCAGTCACGTCACCGGTCTGGCATATTTCTATTTTAAGTTTAATCCGGTGACGTGACGTGTCTGATGTGTGTGAATGCACCTTAAAATCGGTTCTTCGGAGATGTTTTGCTGAGCCATATTTCGTCTCTTTTATGTTGGGGACATTGCCCACATTTCTAGATTCCGGGTTGAAAACTAGGTTTATTCCACTTTGTTCACCTGGGTGGACAACATTGGTGTCCTCAATTCACCTCGGAAAAATATCACCTGAGTGATGTCACCCAGGTGAATTGAAGACACCAAAGGCGACTTTTCTTCCGCCATGTAGTGGACTTTTATCATATAAACCGAAAACTGAAAACTAAATGTAATATATTTCGTGAAGTCACTTTTTATACATATAGTGTGAATGAGCGCCAGTAATTCCTTGGCGTGTAGGAAACGAACGCGGGGGTTAGATAATTTTTCATTCTTTTTTGGCTTCAATTTTATAGAGGCCTACTAGGAATAATTATGGATTTATGGTCATTGTATGTAAGACTTTAATGGTGTTATAATTGTATAGGTATATACGGATACTAAGACATACTAGGTTAAGTATGCACAATATTTCCATATAATCCACAAAAAGTCATCAGATCTCGTAATTATTTCTACTAATGATGATGTGTTGACCGCGCAATCGTCTCGTCATGATTATTTGTATGATGTAAAGGTTTATCTGTGATTATTATGATGTAAACTACATACCAATCTGTAACGATATGCAGCCGAGTGAATCTTGGGTAAGATTATACTACACTGCACTAGACTAATAATTCGCTGTTCTGAAATAGGTGAAAGAAACTTTTCAGGCTTCTAAGAATTTTTATTTTCGTGTTAAAATCATCAAATGAGTCCACCCAACCCGACCAGGGCGGGAGGGACTGTCAGACTTGTACTGACTAAAATCCACGGTGTCCTTCGGTAGCCCTTTGAGTACCAGAGTCGCAGTATACGTATGTCCCGCCACCCATCTTCATCTTAGGCTAGGGAACAGTGTATAAGACCGGACGCGGGATAATATGGGAAAACACACACAACACTAACGTAGCGCAAGCGCCAACAGGACGCTTTTTGCAAGCGACCATTAACAAATGACGTCCTTTTGGCGCTTGCGCTGCGTAAGTATTGTATTTTGTAAGTTTGCTATAATCGTAAGTCTGTGTCCCCATTACCCCGCGTCCCCAGTCTTATACAGAGTTCCCTTACCTAAGATCCTTGTAAATTTTCCTTACACTACTTATTTATTATAAGTTTTGAATATCAAGTAAATATTGCATTGTTAATTTGTAGGTTACGAGTACGTTATCCTTATAAAAACGCGCTAATTACTAAGATTTTATTGCATTGAAAAAATAATTAGACTTCTAATTTTAGAGTTCATCCGGTCTGGGAAACAGAGCTTGAAGATAAGAGTTCCGTTCAAGATTCTAGGTTTAAGTAAGTAGTGTGCGTTGAAAAAATAATGGATACGTTTTATTTTTTATTGTATACTAGCGGCCCATCCCGGCTTCGCACGGGTTTAAGACCCAGTCTAAAACCCGGTCCCGATGGTTACAAACATAATAAAAAAATAATTATCCAAATCGGTCCAGGCGTTTCCGAGTTATGAGCTTAGCAACACATTTAGCGATCCATTTTTTTTATTGTATATTTACAAAGATATACATAATGCATCAAAATGAGAGAATAAGGGCTTGTGACGTCAGAAGCATGTAAAAATTGTCCTTACTTGTGACGTATTGGAAAAGTGTCCGTATCTTTGTCAATTTTGGTTTTCCTAACAGAAGAAAAAATACGTGACAAATATTTTTTGGTCATCTGACTCATGGAATAATTAGATTTTATCAGTTAAATACATTGAGCTATTACTACTACGTATAGAGACGACACCACGTATCACCACTGTGTCCCATCCAGGATCAGTGAGCGCGCCTAGAGCTTTCACACAATTGAATGAACTTGTGCGCGCTCACTCATCCTGGATGGGACACAGTGGTGATACGTGGTGTCGTCTCTATACGTAGTAATAATAGCTGAGTGGTTAAATACCATATTTTCCCGTAACGATTTGCATCAAGAAAATATACTTTAAAAGTCTGCCATCTGAAATTATTGTATCAAAATGGCTGCCCAATGGCCTCCATTGTTAAAACAATATGATATTATAACGACAAAACTCATCAACCTAAATGTGCGCGGAAATGTTATTAATCAAGTTATTCTTGATGCGTACGTGATAAAATGTATTGTGTCATTATTAATTTATCTAATATATTGCTAATTACACAGGTTTTAACAATTTTGCTTCTTACAAACTGTGCCTGTGATGTGGTCAATGTTCTTTTTTTTTAAGTCGCGTGATTGTCTTATAGAGGCACAAACGGCAATTTAAAGAACAGTTTTGTTTTCAGTCAGTACGAGTTGACAGGCCCTCAGGAATAAAAAATGGGATTCTATATATTATAATAATAATATATAATATTCCACAACTATCACACAACGCCATCTAGTCCCAAGCTAAGCAGAGCTTGTGTTATGGGTACTAGACAACTGATAAACATACATATAGGTATATTTCTAAATACATACATATTATAGATAAATTACACACAGACACAGAACAAATGATCGTGCTCATCACACAAACATTTGTCCTGGGTGGGAATCGAACCAACGACCCCCGCTATAGCAGTCAGGGTCACTAACCACTAGACCAACAGGCCAGTCAAATGGGATCCAAAAGTGGGATTCAACGGGAATAAATCCGATGTTTATCAAATATTTAAGAAAATACATTTTCTTTTTGGGTAATAATTACAGTACGTCACCTGCTGTGACTATGATCCTTACGCACTATGTTTTTGTACCATTCACATTCATAGATGTACATACACGAGAACTGGTTCTAAGTACTACGCACATGACCTTATAACAAATCGTTCTTAAATATGGGCATCATGTTTCATTTCTATATTACTTAGCAACATCGAAATAAACGCGAAAATCTATGAAAATATACCTAAGTTAAAATATAAATTTTAATGTGACAACTTATTTTTAGAACCAACTTGCTAAGCAGGAAGCATAAAATTATAAAAACGGCTTAGAATAAAATAGAAACTTCTTAAGTTAAGGCTTAGTGTAATACAACTCGGTGTTATTATGTTGTGACTAACTCCAGTTCAAGCTAACGTCACTCAAAATTAGTTAAAATGTCACATAAAATCTAGTCATATTTTCTTCTAGGTATAACATGTTTCTTTGTCACTACTTTAACCCCCTAACATACGCTACCTTGAATTTTCAAGTCCGACGGCTCAACTCGCTACGTAGCCGTCACCACAAGACACTGGCAGGGGGCAGAGTAGTCAAGCAACTCGTTGCCAAAGAAGAAGAAAAAAAAAAACTTAACCCTCAGGTTATGTTGTCAGACTTTAAAATATTTAGTACAAGGAGAAGTATTTAGAAGTAACATTTTGAGGAGTTTTGTCTAAGGAATGATTTGAAAGGAAAAGGAGTAAATGATATATGACTTCTGATTAATGAAAAAAAAACACGTGTTGTGCTGACCACAAGTAAAATGGGATAAAGGCAGGAAGATGATGATTTTGAGAAGTTTTGAAAATCGAAACTGTCCGCCATTTTGCTTTTGGAATGCAATTCAAAAATGTTGCAATTTTGCCATTCTCCTTTTAATCACGAGCGTCAAAAGATCTATGTATCACTGGAACCAGAATAGTTGGTAAGAGCCAAGCCCCAAGGTTCAATCTTCAATTGCCTTCACGTAACCACGAGTACCTACTATGTTTCTTACCTACTTATATTATTTCTAGCCTAGACATACGTAGAAGTAGATACCATAATCAATAGATGGGCATACTCGACCATAGTTTTTTTTAAACTAAGTCGTTTGTCAGTATTCCACAGGCAATCAGAGGCCTTATCACGAGTTTTCAATTTTTTGTGACCTACCTAAATTAAATAGACTTAGACGTTAATTTATGGCAAAACTGGTGCTTTTTCCATACAATTTTACGTCGTCATACTTCAAGTACACACGTAGAATTCACGCTAGGGCGTCCGATTCGGGCTAACGACCACAGGTAATTACGCCATTAAGCTAGGGAAATACTAAGTAGCTTCCTATAATATGTAGAGGTCAAGATTCATAAGCCAACTCACCTTGACTTAACAACAAATGTCTGGAAATATTAGCACAAAAGAACAAATAATTACAAAACTTTTCGCACAGACGTATCTCTGTCGTATGTCAATGTTTTTGTGTGAAACTGAGTACAGTCACGAGCAATAACATGTGTACACTTATGGCGGCACACAACTTCAGTATAATCTTACTCGTTCGCACTTGCACGTACCACGCACTTGCTTGATTTTTCTTATAGTTGCCTACGCGAAAATCTATTTATTTTAAGGCGAAAAAAAAAGGAAATCCTAAAAACTGAATAACATAAGACCTGCTTTATAGTTATTTCAATTAGTATAAAAAGTTTCATAATCTAATTTTAAGTATTTTATGATTGCCAGCTGTTTATTGTTCAATTTAGAGGTAACTTAGGGATATTTTTTTTATTGAGAAAATTTTATGGAATCTTGTTTTCGCCAAACGTACCTATGACCTAACTGAATCCTCAACTTTACCATATATTTATTTCAAAATTAATGCTGCAGTATTTTCGGCGTATGTGGATCTTCGTATCGGATTCTGCAAAAGCCATTTGAGGTAGTATGGCCTCTTAACAAAATTCAAACGCAATTTATTCGTAAAATACTGATTTCCACTTTGAATTAAGACCTATTATGTAATAGTATGGCTTCCAAAATAGAAGTCTAATGAAAAGGCAAAAGTTTAATCAATATAAAATCGCTTTAAATACTTCTAGGTGTATTCATGTAAAGGGTAACTCTCTGTCCGACCATGGACCATGCCCGGGTCGACGGCGCGTTGTGTTCCACGCGCGCCTCAAAGAGCGTCAGCATGATGACGGGCCCCCCCTCTACAGGGCCAAAGCCTGCCACTTATTTCATTACCGTGACCCCGGAACGTATTGAAGGACAACGTGGATTTTAGTCAGTACAAGTCTGACAGTCCTTCCCGCCCTGCCCGGGGTTGGAGGACTCATTTGATGATTTTACCACGTATAAAAAAAGGTGTACATATGGTATTGCTCGCGATTGTACCAATGGCTTTATCGGTAGTTTTTTTGGATTACCGCATGCGGGTCTGAAAAATTGAATTTTGGCAGTTTTCAAAAGAATGGCGACTATAGGGGATGAAGATAGCTCTTTTGTGTACGATCTGTATCTTTTGCAGTTCGCAATACCGTTTCCGTGGTCACAAATTGACATTGGCGGATGTCTTTTTTTTAATGACATGTTGGCGCTTGCCGTGACCCAAGGGCTTGGCTTTTACCTTGACCAGGGGCGTTGCCATACTAAGAGACAACGCCTCTAGTCTCTTGGGCAAATTACCATCGTTGAGGAGGCTTTGTAATCACCATTATTTAACCCTGTTGCAGTCCACTGCTGGACATAGGACTTCTCCCAGGGAGGCACTACAGCGCATGATCTTCCGCTTTTTGCATCTAGCCACTGTCAGCAGCTACCTTCTTCAAGTCATTCTCTTTTTAAGTTATGGCCAATTTTATCTGTCAGTTGATGAACTAATTTTCAAAATTGGTTCATTACTACTGGAGATTACCTCCTACGTACAAACTTACAAACAAATTTTACCTGTTTATAATATAATATTAGTATTGAAGTACGGATATGTTCCATTCCTGTTTTGATAAAGCCAGCACTGATAAAAAATTGTGGATAATTTTCGGACATTATTTACAAACAAACAAAAATTGATGCATTTAAACTTGACTCCCATCAAAATTACAGAAAATAATCAAAAAACCACCATCGAAATGATGATCGCTTTATAATATCTTAGTCCAAAACTTGCTTGATCATTGTGACGTTAAGTTCAATAATACCTACTATCTGGTTTTTTTCTTAATTCTTGGAACCAATGCGTCATTGTGGACCATCATAGCAAATCTTGTTCGTCAATATGACCCGACCGGACGTGAACTTTGTACCTTTGTTGAAGTTCGAACCGGTATCGAAAGTTTGTGAACTCCGGATACGGAATATACTGAATGAAGTACACACGGCTACACATCAAGCTATACAAAACCAGTTTGTCTTAGTCTCGCTTCATACGATTTTTACACATAGTGAAGGGCCAGCTAATACTGGTTATGCATAGCTTGATTTGTAGCCGTGTGCACCAACTTTAAAGTAAGCGTGGCAAGATCGCGAATAGACGAAACTTCATCAAAAATTCTTCCTTATGGTGCTTCTTCTTCTATTCTTACGTAGCAAACAAAGTTAATATTCCACATCTATCACACAACGCCATCTAGTCCCAAGCTAGGCAGAGCTTGTCTTATGGGTACTAGACAACTGATAAACATACTTATATATTTCTAAATACTACATATTATAGATAAATTACACCCAGACACAGAACAAATGATCATGTTCATCGTCCAACATTTGTCCTGGGTGGGAATCGAACCCCCAGACCCACTAGACCAACAGGCCAGTCGGATGCTTGTGGTTCTATTGTTAGGGCCTCGCCTTCCACTTACCACTATCAAAATTCTTTCAACAACATGCATTACTGTTTTTCTTCCTAACCATTACTTCTCAAACCCAACAAAATCGTCAATATACATCGCCTAACCCGCAATTCTCTCCGACCCGACCTTCAAATAAAATTACTGTTTACTTTGCCATTACGACTTGTTGGCTTATTATTGTGACGTCAGTATTTCCACACGTCCGTACGTCCGATCATGGTCATCTGTGAGGAAAGACAAGGTATGTTTATGCTCTCTTTACTTTGGGTAAGAAGAGGTCTTAGTTATGTTGCTTGAAAGAAGCTGATTTGCCTTGGTGCAGTTACTGCACTATTGACTGCTGTCCTGTGTTTTGTGGATTCAATTTCGGTAAAATATTTGTATGGTCGGTTTGGGTTATTGTGTATTTAATTTTTCATGTTTGTAAACGTGCCTACGATACACGAAAAATACTCAGGGAAGAGAAATTAAAAAAAGTTGCCTTATTATAGAATAATAAAAAAAAACTATTATAAGCTAACGAGTTGTATTTCCACACGTCCGTACATCCGATCACGGTCATCTGTGAGGAAAGACAAGGTACCTATAATGTTCATGCTCTCTTTACTCTGGGTAAGAAGATGTCTTGGTTATATTGGTTCAAGCCTGTAAAAATCAAGTTAGGCGAAAATATTCATTTATTGCCCATTCTTTTCTCAATACCCTAACGGACTAAATAGACTTACAATTTTATTCATGCTGTCATCAGGCTTATACAAGGAATGGATGTCATTGTGAAGCTTGCAGGTCCAGGCAAGACCGGTCGAGAATCGCGCAGATCAAAGAAGATTGGTACAAACGCTCGGCTTTGTGATTTTGATTTGTAAGATCAGGAGACTATTGATAGGAAACGATTGTAAACAATTTACTATTGGCACCTGGCACTGACAATACTTTTTTCTTTTTTTTTTACTTGATAAACTCATCCTATGATTCATCCCAACCCAGGCCGGGAAGGGACGGACTGACAGACTTGTACTGACTAAAATCCACGGTGATCCTTCAATTGCGCTTTACGTACCAGGGCCACAGTTACCAGGTGAGAAAGTCCCGCGAGCACTGAAAAAGCTATTCAAAACTTTTCCGTGGGATATATTTCGACAGTTTTGTGAGTGAATTCGTAGGCAAAAGCTTACAGAGCTGTAGTTATCTAAATCTACACGAAACCGCGAGCATACGCTAATATGTTATTATTTCCATGAGGAAGTGACGCACTCGTGCCATTATTTGGCGGTTTCTAAAAACAGGAAAAATAATAAAGGAAAATCTACAAATAGAACCAAGAAAGATCAAGATAGCCTAAAAAATGTCTACTAAGAGGGAAAACATTTTGTTTAAACATTTTTCCGGACTAAAAAGGAACTTTGACATTAATTAGATGGAACAAATTTGTTCGTCATTGATTCGTACTCTAAAGGTGCTTTTTATTTTCCATACAACAAACGTAGTAAATACTTCAAGTAAGCAGTAAGTAAAACACAGAAATCTTGTGTTAGGCTTCAGATAGTGTAGTGGGTCTATCTATATAAAGCTATATTCGATTCGACTAGAAGCCGAGTTCAACATAATTGGGAAAAAGCTCATATAGCCTATAAATGTTCCCACTGCTGGGATACAGGCCTCCTTTCTGGGAGAGGGAGTGGGCCATAATCCACCATGCGGGCTCAGTGCAGGTTGGGAGAGGTCACATGTCTTCGAATTTGTGGTTCTAGGACATGTCGGCTTCATCACGATTATTTCCTTCACCGTTTCGGCAGCAGTGGTGTGGAAATAAATTACAAAAAATGCGCCTGGCTGGATTCGAACCCACGAACTACGACTCGGTAAGTCGGAGCCTATACCAAAGGACTACCATGCACTGTTCTAAAAAAAGGAAACAGCTTCGGAAAAAAGTTATTTTGCATTATTCCGACGACATTTTTCCGAAAAATTCATTCCACGATCGACAATACGTCCAATATTGACAAGATTCTCTGTTCGGAAACCAGTTTAGATCCAGAATCTCGTAAGGTCTTGTATCAAGTGCGTCACCCATAACCAGCTTTGCAAAATTGCTGGAATCCTGTTTATCTGTATTATATGAATAAGGTTTAAAACACTAATCATTTAGCTTTAAGGTTCTTTTATTACTCTAGATAACGTTTGGTTATGGTTTTTTTAAATTTTTTACACAAGTTTCATTTGAATATAAAAATACTCAAAGAGACAGAAAAAATCTTCATCTTGTTGGTAGATCATTTATTTAAGGTCGAATCTTTAGTTTTGTCCATTGTTTGTAAATCATACATTTGAAATGAGATCGTTAGATTTTGCTCATTCTTCTTTACAGCAAGGCTACACTAACAGCATTTCCCGTTGGTTTTCGCTATAAAATTCTTTAAAGTAATTCTTATAAACTTTCATTAACATCCTTTCTTTTCCTAAAATCTTAAAAAAAATCAAAACCTATCAGTGACTCCATGGATACCACGGTCACCAGTTCCATAAACATAAAGAAGAGAGGGCATATCCTGTCCAGTATTAAATAGTATACTCAGTGATACGCACGTACGATGCAAAGTACTTCAAGGCGACCCACTCATTAGGTGTCTTAATCGAAACCAGAATGTAAATGACTCTGTTCTAATGGACTTACGTTTTTGGTGCTGACTTCTGTACATTATAAATACTCTGTCATGATTATGATCTATGATTTTCAAAAACGAATGCACGTAAAGCCGTTGGTCCCGGCTGTCATTTGTAGATATTTGACAGTCGTTACTATAAGTCAGAAGCTCTAAAAGACTGACAACCGGTCTTGTCACGGGGTATTACCCAGTTACTTGTGGAGGTCCGACAGGCAGTCGCTCCATGTAAAATACTGATATTCAGCTGCATCTGGTTTGATTGGAAGCTAACCCCAATATAGTTGGGAAAAGGCTAGGCAGATGATGATGAATAATGCGGGTTTTTAAAAAAGACCACCGAATTGGAAATAGTATTTGATGACCATACACAATACAGAAGATAAATACAGACAAAAGAATTTTTTTCCTATTATTATCTGTATAATTATGAAATTAAGTCTATTTATAGTTAGCGAACAACGTCCATATGCATAATAAATAAATTATTTACGAATATTTATATATTTTTGCTTAGGCGATATTCATTTAGTAGTAACATAAAGGAGAATGCCCAAAACACGTGATTTCTTAGCAAACACGTGAATATGAGCTGTTGTAATCACTTCTTACGCTCACGCTCATATCTCGCGATGTATCTTTTGTATTTGAGCCACTGTTTCTCAAGTTCTTAACGGCTTCTGAGCTATACAAATGTTGCACATAATTGTTTTATGTTTTTTCTTTTGTGATGATTTTTATTGCATATTATGGAATAACCTTTTACGCATTTCATATTTGATTAACACGGTTTGCAATTTTAGAGTTAGTTAGTTAAGTTGTCGTAGACAATATTGATAATTGATTGATTTTTACTATTTTATATCTATTCGCGGGACTTATCGAATTACCGTGACCCCGGAACGTAAAGGGTTGTTTTCAAGACACCGTGGATTTCAGTCAGTACGAGTCTGACAGTCCCTTCCGCCTCGCTCTGGGTGGGAGGACTCATTTGATGATAAGTAAAAAAAAAAGTTAGCTAAGCACACTAATACACAGACGCTAACCTTGGTACAGGACAGTTATTTTAAAATGTTACTAGCTGACCGGGCAAACTTCGTTCCGCCTCAGAAACCATTTAAAATCAAATCTGTTAAACCTTCCCGGGACTTCCCAAAATAATTAAATTCAGTTAAATTTTAAACCAGTAAAATATTACTTATGACTGAAAAATATCTACAAAGAAAGAACGAGTGTAAATCTTTAGCTTCCTTGTAATCCATAGAGGAAAGAACAATAACATAAAATAATTCAAAGCAACATTACAATTCATACTTCAAGAAGGTACTCAGCAATTAATACAATGTCAATTGTTTAATGGGCTTGACTAATGGGAGTTAAAAAATAATAATAAGGAAAGTCGTAATAAGAACTGTTGCGACTATTGTTACGGTTTTGTTAGGGCTCGTGTGGATGGCGCGTTTAGTCGCAATGTGATGCGACAAAATTTATAAAGTATTTTTTTAAAGCGCAATTGAGATGTCCTTTTTTGCCGAGGGGTATCGTATTACCCCATCGTTGGTTAATGAAGATCGGATAGACAGTTGGTCTATGTAAAAAATAGTGTTGATATGTGGTTAGACTGGACGGCTATACAATATTTGTGAAAAAGCCTAAGAAGATGATGATAATGATAAGACCGTATCCTAGAACCAAAAGTACAGGAGTCCTGCTGTGTCCCACCAGCGAGTACTATAAATAAGCAGTTTGTATGTACGAAAAACGACTTAATTTATAATTTATGGCTTTGCCATCAACCCTGAGGATGATGGAGGAACCGGTTTTGATTAATTTAAAATGTTTTCCATCAATTTTTAATCACTTAATTATTTTTACTCACTCACAATATAAATTGTCTAGACACTTGATATATTTAGGTTCTAAATTCAATATACCGTTTATCTTGTGAAAGAAATCTGTGTCACTATATTTTTTTTAATTTTCAACAGAATTGAATTACAAATAGGTATTTATTTTAGTGATTCTCATGATTTATTAGGTAAGTTTTGGAATTAGAATAATAACTATCATAACCGACCAGTGTTCTTTGTCAAACCTCATTATTAACTTAGATTTATCAGATTTTTTTGTTTTCACTTAGATAGTTATTTAATTTATTTATTTAGAATGATATGTATTATACATACAACAAAAAAGAAGATTTTGAACGATATATTTAATAAATAAATTTTATTTATTAGGAAATACGTACCTAAATGGCAATAATGTTTATGATTATGTTTTTAAATAATTAATCATTAATTTCATTGAAATGTTCAGTTACCATTTTTTAACCTGACCTATTCGGGATGTCATAAATAAGTGGATGTAACTTTTATAATTAAAATAAATAATTAACAAGATACTTACCTTCATCAAGGTTGATAATAAATCACATTTTTTTGTACTGATTGATATTGATACTTAAAGTAACTGGCAAGATAAATATCAAGAATGTATGAAGTAGTATGAGTACTAGTTTTTTTTTCCTTTTTTAAATAATAAATAACCTGTTATAATAAAGATATGGTCTACCAGCTACGTCAAACTTTTTTGTTTCAAATTGTTTTTTTTTTAAACATAATTATTTTCCGTCAGAATTAAATGTCAAAAGTTACTGATGTAAATGGATTTTATTTTTGACAAGTTTTGTTTGATCATATCAAAGTGTAGATGGAAAAAAACAAATATTTTTATATTAACAAAAAAGATACAAATAATGTTCAGGTAAAATAGAAAATGTTCTCCACTCCAAGTGGAAGTCCAAGAGCCCAGCTGGTGGACGCCCACGGCGTCAGACGTCGCATAATGACGGGGCCCCCTCTCAGAGGGCTAAAGCCTGCCGGGGTCGCGGGACTTATACCTTGCGTGGGAGGACTCATTTGATGAATTTACCACGAAAAAAGAAAAAGAGCCCAGCTGTAACATAATTTTTTTCAACTGGGCGTGGATGGCTATCTTCGAAACTATGAGGAATATCGAAAAATGTTGAAGACTCCTTTCAAAATTTCTGGGAAGAAATCATATACGGCAAATCATAACTTAAGAAAAAAGTATAATTGAAAAAAAAAACTGATCAATCTTCAAGGCAATGACTGTATTCGAAACTTTAGTTAACCTTTTCTTCTTTGAAATCATGCTTATTTTTGTTCAACTCAACGCCCAGTTGAAAAATTCACCCTGTATAGGAATGACGCCTTAGAAAGAGCTGTTCAGCCTGATGAGCATTATCTAAGGATGTATTAAAATGTAAGATTTTGAACACCTGATGTGGTAATCAAAGCTATCACTAATTTCACGGACTGATTTTCGGTAACGATTAATATATTAATACAATTTTAATTCTACTGGCCAAACTCTCATGATTTTTTAACCCGGGCTCTTGGAGTTGGGTATCAGGCTTTTCAGATCTTCGATTTTGCCGACCCCATTGTCGCTGGCATAAGCAACAAGATCCGCGTACGAAGTCGCGGGCAGAAGCTAGTCATATAATATAGGTAGTGGACATCAAAATTTTTCTCAATATAAGCCGTGTGCTTAATTATTTTTTTCCCAGGAAATGTAAATGATTTTAATTAAAACTCTGACTCTTATTACCCTCACTTATTGATGCTGTCTGTGAATTTAAGATTCTCGTTACCCAACACTTAGTAGGTAGATAATTCCATATATGCTCATTAACTAGCTAGGATCTCTTTACATTAAACATTCTTGTACCTACTTGGTTGAACAATGGCCTCTAGTTTTTCTCACAGAACATTCAGACTTGTATAAAAACTTCAACCATTGCGTAATTCCTACTCACATGTTTCGTGTTTAATTTTCGAGGTAATCTAATCTAACTTCTAACTAATACTGTTTTATTTAATTCTATGAATTAGGAAGTTTTTGAAGATGTAGATGAGGATGGATGTTAGTTACTCTTTCACATAAAAACTACTGAACGTATTTGGATGTTTGGTAAAAAGAAAGAAAGAAAAGAGATCTGTTGACACACACAGGATAGAACAAACAGAATAACATGAATAAAAACAACAAAGGAAAACAAAAAATTGTATAAAAGAAAAACAAGAAAAGGTAAAACCTAACAAAGTAAACATAATTATACTCGCGTGCAAAGTTACTTTTTTAGCGTGGTAAAATCATCAAATGAGTCCTCCCACACAGGGCAGGACGGGCGGGACTGTCAGACTTGTACTGACAAAAATCCACGGTGATCCTTCAATAGCCCTTCACGACGTCGCCGTTACGTGATGAGACAGACCGAGTAGGAGGACTATTTGATGACTTTACCACGATAAAAAAGACATAATGACATTGATAAAAATTTTATTCGAAGAAGTCTACATCTATGAGTAATATAGTGACGTACATAACAATAATTATCAAATACCTGTGAAAATCTTTAAAAATAGACAAATAATTGTTCAAACTTAAATCCTGTTTGTTTGGAAATACCGATGTGTCAAACTCGTTTTGGTTTTTATATTGACGTTATTCGTGTATTTTGAGTCTATTCAATCCGTTATTCTATTGATATGTGAATATATAATATACTTTCCGATTATGTGCTTATTTCCAACATTTATTAACATGTTATTCCTAAAATTACTACTAAGTTGATAGGACACATGGGAAATATCAATAATTATAATAGGGTGTTACTGCGTAAATAAATTGAAAAGCTATTTAGTCCTTCAGTGACAATATTGAAAAATAATGGACAAAATTATAAAACCCGAGTGACGTTTTGTGATTTTAGAAGCGTTGTATCTTCGTCAATTTTGGTTTAAGTGACAAAAGAAAAAATACGGGTCTAATATTTTTTGAGTAAAATACCCTATTCTACAATCTGATATGTCAATTCCCCCGGATTCATTTGATGATTTTACCACGTAATAAAAAAAAGAGTCATGTAGAATATTTCAATAAAAAATTAACAACAAAAATAAGACTCATCTTTAAATAGACAATAATGGACAATATCGATGCAAAGACATCTAATCTTCACCTTTCCTGTCCAGGCAATAACACATAATGTTTATTTATCGATCACAAACTTCAACAATCCTAAAACATACCACTTAGACTCGAAAAACCAGTTTGTTTAAAGCATTTTAGACAAGAATTTGGACCTGTTCTTAATTTGTATACTAATTAAGATCATTAAATTCTGATCGCATATTCTTAAATGGTAGTTTTGACAGTTAAGTAAAGGAACAGGTGGCCTACAATGACGTCATAAAGCGTGAGTTGTTCCGCTCAGGAAACGAGATGGGGCTAGACGACATGTATAGCTCTTCCCCACAGCCTGAAGACTCTAGGCCTTTAGGATTTAGGCCAACAGGCCATCACCTATTGGCTAACTTGACAGCCACTAAAGATGATTTTAGAGGAAAGAAAATTCCTCAAAAATCAAACCCGCGTCTTCTGGATATGTACTCCAGACGCCTTAATCTAGTTCGTTAAGGCGTCAGGATATCGTCTGTTATCCAGAAGACGCGGGTTCGAATCCCACTTGCAATCTGAAATTTTTCTTTCCTTAAAAATCATCTTTACGATGCGCATCGCATGCGTTAATGCGTTTTAAAATAATTAATTAATAGTCACTGACCAGCAATTGTCAACCTGAACTGCGATGGCTTGTTACCTGTTATGAGGCTAAGTTGAGGAGTGGAGTGCCTCAAGAGCGTTACAATAATTGATTTTAGGGAACATTTACATTTATAAAAACTATTCTGTTAACTCACTGAGGTACTACGTAAGCGAGGTGGACGGGGTACTGCGTTGTGATTGGCTAACTCAATGTCTGTTCTGTCTCAAGGTATGTTTACGGCTCACAGGAGTGGTCGAAATAAGACGGATATGAGACTTTTTTGTCTAATGTGTTGACAGACATCGGTCGCCTGTTATTAGGGGTCTAGTAATATATCGTCGTTGACCTTTTGACAGCTATTTGATGGTCACCACACTGACACCAAGATACACAATACCTTCGCAGGTTTCAGAAACCATTTATAAAAATACTAGCTTCTGCCCGCGACTTCGTACGCGTATCCTGTTGCTTATGCCAGCGACAGCGGGATCGTCAAAATCTAAGATCTGAAAAGTCTATTACCCAACTCCAAGAGCCCGGCAAAAAAAATAATGGCTTTTGGCCAGCAGAGTACAATAATATTCATCGTCATCGAAAATAATATTCATCGTCATCGAAAATCGGTCCTAAACTGTTACCGCCTTTACTGCGTGGTAGAAATCCCAGCTTATGTTATTTTATAATTTGTATAATTATAAAATACTCATTATACTAATTTCACTGTATGTGAAATTAGTGATAGCTTTGATTTCCATATCAGGTGTTCCATATCGAAAATTTTTATTCATAAACAAATAGTGCTCATCAAGCTGAAATACTTTTGCTAAGACGTCATTCCTCGGGCACGCCGCAATAGCGGCGGTAAGACCCCTCTTTGAGGAGTGGCTGGAGAGACGTCACGGCGTCATTACCTACCGCATGACGCAGGTCCTCACCGAACACAGAAGTTTCGAGAGGTACCTGTGTCTGATGAGAAAGGAGGAAACGCCTGGGTGTCACCACTGCGAAGATCGCCCGGAGGACACAGTAGAGCACACGGTGCAAGACTGCCCAGCAGACAGAGCACCGACGTGTCGAAGGAGGGGGCGGGCCGCGAGAAGGAGAGGACAGCGTCCTCCCTCCGCCCCAACCGCAGTGGGTAGACGCCCACGGCGTCGGACGTCGGCAGACGACCTCCAGCCACCGTAGGCGCGGGCATGCGGACAGTGAGTAAAGGACAACTCGCTGTCCGACCATGGACCATGACCGTCGTGTTCCTCGTCAAGCGTCAGCAAAATGACGGGGCCCCCTCACAGAGGGCCAAAGCGTCAGGCTTTCACAGGGGGTCGGGACTTATTTCCATCACCGTGACCCCGGAACATAAAGGGCTATTGAAGGACACCGTAGATTTTAGTCAGTTCAAGTCTGACAGTGGGCGTGGGAGGCCTCATTTGATGATTTTACCACGCAAAAAAAAGACGTCATTCCTATATGTTATAGTGTAGCTGGGCTCTTGAAGTTCCACATTAGGTGTTCCAGATCTTCAATTTTTATACGTCAACAGAGAGTGCTCATCAGGCTGAACTACTTTGCTAAGACGTCATTCCTGTACATGCTATAGTGTAGCTGGGCTCTTGGAGTTCCACATTAGGTGTTCCAGATCCTCAATTTTTATACGTCAAGAGAGAGTGCTCATCAGGCTGAACAACTTTGCTTAGACGTCATTTCTATACATGTTATAGTGTAGCTGGGCTCTTGGAGTTCCTTCCAGATCTTCAATTTTATTCTCTCAGCAGAAAATGCTCATCACGTGGAACACTTTTTGCTATCGCACCATTTTTGTATCTCTTATAGTTTAGCTGGTCTGTTGCGGTTCTGCGCCAGGTGTTCAAGTTTCCAGAATAATTTATAGCCTATGTTTTGACCAGATTTAATACCTATACAACAAAAAAAGAATCATTCAAATCCGTCCAGTACTTTTTGAGTTTATCCCGGACATACATACAGACAAACAGATAAACAGACAAACAGACAAAAATTCTAAAAACTATATTTTTGGCTTCGGTATCGATTGTAGATCACATCCCAAGTATTCTTTTAAAAAAAAAATCAATGTACAGTTTTGACTTTCCTACTATTTTATTATATGTATAGATAAACAGTTCCTAGCGAGCCCTCGTGTAATACCAGCACGCGTAGCACGGCGATTCTATCTCTATTCTACCAAGAAAAGACAACGTTATTTCATCGTTATTTCTATACAAATCGACTGTTTTTTTGCACAAATATTTTCCTAAAAATTTTAGATTACCATGCTTACATGCTACGCTTGCAGCACGCGTAGCATAGCGCTGTAGAAACGGGTTTTGTCGACGCGAGAATAGACAAAATGACAGAACGCAAAAGATTTTTATCGATTTAAGCATAGCAATGTTTAAAATAAAGAAAAGATATGTTTCTATTCTTTAATGGTGTAAGAATCATGTCATATTTGTGCAAAAAAACATTCGATTTGTATAGAAATAACGATGAAATAACTTCGTCTTTTCTTGGTAGAATAGAGATAGAATCGCCATGCTACGCGTACAGGATAAAAAGTATCTGTGTTAATTCAGGTGATAATAATTAAATATTAAATGGTCTACCTTGTACTCTTATACATGGCCTTTATATTAAATGGATCCAATTAGACCCAGGACTTAAGGATCTAAAGCTGCAAGGTGATTCACCTGGATATGGTAATAGAACGGGTTCGAAAGGACAATATAATTTCACTTTACGAGCAACATTATAAATTGTAGTAATCTACCTTTATCAATAAGGCCCTTCGTACAAAAGGCGACTCAAGTTTCCGATACCTTACGACTTTAGCATCCATTGACGCGTGCCTGTGAACGAATCTCTATGGAATTTATTGCGATAGTCGCTTGGATACCGAAGTTGTAAGGTATCGAAGACTTGTGTCGCCTTGTGTACGAAGGGGCTAAATTTTACATTGCATTTTTGCGATGGCGAGTAATATGTAGCTCGCCGTCTGATAAAGGACCAGGCTCATGTCCTCTACGCGTTGTGTTGATAGGAATTATTAGCAAACTGACAAAGGTAAACGCTTGCCGTGGTCGTGAAACTGTCTTAAAAGGGTATCGCGGCTTTGGAACGCAGGGCAGCTGAAGAAATATGGCTTTTAATTTAGGTAGTTAAATCTGGCCATGCAGAGTGGGACTACCCATTAATACTAGGTACCATTTTTAGCACAAAAAGAGTGTAATTTATTCACGTATAGGTGAATGTATGACATATATTTCTTAGAAGAAGATGAAAAAATACTGTGAATACAATATGATAATTATATCTGTCCATGGCGTTGAACTTTGATCTAACAGACAAGGCTATTGTTTCTTCATAGAAGTTTTTCATCTTGTACAAAAAACATCATAAGTAATCATACTGCTATTTATTATTAACCTTTATCTGAGAATTAAGGGAAAACATGTCCATTTGTCTTATTATCCTCCTTCAATGAAGCAGTCGTGCTAGCGAAGGAGGACTCGGGATATATGAAGGAGAGGACCCACATCCTTACTCCTAGGATCCGGCCTGGTCGGGAGGAGTCATTAGATGATTTTACCACGATAAAAATAGGTCTCTTATTATCCCCCTTCCGCGAAGCAGACATAATGCTAGCGAAGGTGGGACTTACGAGGAAGAGGACCCACATCCTCCCTCCTAGGACCCGGCCTGATCGGGAGCAGTCATTAGATGATTTTAACACGATAAAAAAATGTCTCTTATTTTGCCCCTTCCGCGAAGCAGACATAATGCTAGCTAAGGTGGGACGTACGAGGAATAGGACCCACATTCTCCCTCACAATGAGAGGACTCGTTGGATGATTTTACCACGATATAAAGAAATGTCTCGTGTTATCGGATTCCAAAAATGATAACTTTACAACTGCTGAATTTACGTCGTAAAATACTCTATGGGTGATAAATTATCCGCTCTGGCTGAGAGGGGGTTGATGAAAAATTTGGATAGAAACACATTAGTGTCACATTTGTGAATTTTATGGAAGGAGAGGCGCGTTTGAATGGTTTCCAATATTCGTTTGGTTTTTGGGTCCAAATGATTTGAAAATTTCGCCTCTTCAAGGCTTTTTGGAGATTCTCAAATATTGAAAATATAATAAAATTAATTTATTAACAAAAACCTGAAGTATCAAACCAAAATTTTTCCATTTTCTAATCAAATTTTTAAAAATGTTTTTAAGATAACGTGAATAAAGTACTAGGTAGGTAGTTTTTCATATTTATAAATCTTTCAGTATATTCAAAATACAGCATTTAACTTAAATATTTTAATTCTTTGGACTATAAGTTAGACATAATAATACCTTTTCAAAACGTTATAAGACAATGGATCTTATGATTTGCATATGAAACTCGAGAATTCATATATTGAACATTAAGACAAGCATACTCGTTTCAGAGGTGTAGTAAGTACGTGTTAATTCCAACGATATAATGTATTTCTTCACATGACTTTATAAATAAATGGCTTATTTAATATTTGACGATTATGATGACGTTAACATAGGGTTGGAATTTCGCAAAATTCCGTCTAAGCGAGCGCCTACGTCCTAAAAAGAACTCTTAAGCAAAACGTTAAAACCCTAGCACTGGTAGTTTCCGAGATTTCGTGTCCTATGAGTGAGTGACCTTTCTTTTTATACAACGTGTAACACCAAATGCGCAAAACCTCTCGTGGGGTAACTCAGCCCAGCAATTGATCGGATTTTCAAAAGTCTTAAAACAAACTTTTGAAAATTCCGATCAATTGCTTATTTTGCATGAAAAATCATATAATATTTTGCGAATTTCCGAAAGTCTTACAACAAAAACTGTTCAGTAACATGGGCTGAGATCTCCACTAGAGGTTTTGCGCATTTGGTGTTACACGTTGTTTAATGTATATAGACAGATAGATTTAACCAAAATCAATAAATATCTTGTATCAACAACCTTTAAATTTTCAAGTTGAATAAACTAGTTATTTGTGAAACAAATTGTTTTTAGTTGACACTTAAATATTGGCTTTTAATTATAAAAGAAATATTAACTTTTAAGGTAAAAGTGTCCTCTGTAGGTAATTTGTTTTAATAGTTTATTAAAGGGCTAATTTATTACCCTGTTTTCTACATAAAAGAGTTTACTGTTTATTCTTTGTTTGGATAATTAGAATAGAGAAACGCTAAAGAACATTTTAGCTGTAAGTATAGTGTTAAGACTAAGATATTTAAGACTAAAAATGAGCTTTAATAATGTTGGATAAGTATTATTTTCCTAATTAAATATCCAAATAGGTATATGCGAAACTGACTTTGTTAGGGACAATTTTGAAACACTTAATAATGGCCTAAAATATAAAGTAAAGGGAGATTATTTTATGAGACAGGCAACTCAGTGATAACGTCTTAAAAGTCTCTCAAAACGTTACTATATCTCATCATCGATGTGTCACTATATTTTGTCCACTTTAGTGGTAAACTAATTACATCATTTGGCATTACTACATGCAATGGTAACGTTTTGAGAGACTTTTAAGACTCCTAGCACTGAGTTGCCTGTCTCACCTAATAATCTCCCTTTACCATGATCCTGACCGATTTCGTCCACAGCGACTTGGATCTTCCTATTGAGAACATCGTTGGTGTGTCCCCTGTCCTAAAATAACCTTAAAATATAACTATTAATCCATTTATCGATATTAATTTAATAACAGTAAAAAATTCAAATATCTTGATCCGGCTCGCGAGGTTATTGACATGTGGGACATGAATACAGCAGTCATTGTGCCGATAGTCGTGTCTGCCAATGGCTTAATTGCCAAGAGCCTCGAACAACATCTGAGGAGGCTCTCGCTTGGCAGCTGGATCAAGCGCTTGATTCAGAAGGCAGTAATTCTGGACACAGTGCGTATTGTTAGGAGGTTCCTCTCTCAAGCCCTGACCACCGGCAGCCCGGACTCTGTTACCGATGCTGATTGCTGTTATTTTTTTTACATACTTTTAAATGTAAGTGATAGGTACTGCTAGCCTACATCCTGCCATTGCTGGGCAATGGCCTCTCCCCATGGCTTCCAGTTTTCCCATTTTTGACGATCCAGGGCCAAAGTGGAGCACCGGTCATCGGTTTTATGAAGCTCGTCCCGCCATCTTCTACGAGGTCTGCCCCGACGCCTTCTGGCTGTGTCAGGGCTCCACAGAGTGGTTATTTTGGCCCTAGTTAAAAAAAAGAATACGTAATCAATATCACAATAATTATAAGTTTCAGAGAGAAGTAGTATCTACCAACATTTCCCGTTTTTATATATTCCGCAACTATCACACAACGCCATCTAGTCCCAAGCTAAGCAGAGCTTGTGTTATGGGTACTAGACAACTGATAAACATATCTACGCATATATTTCTTAAGACATAAATATTATAGATAAATTACACCCAGACACAGAACAAAAATGATCATGCTCATCACACAAACATTTGTCCTGGGTGGGAATCGAACCCACGACCCGGGCATAGCAGTCAGGGTCACTAACCACTAGACCATCAGGCCAGTCAAATTATTCAGTAATTATAATTAACTAGTAAGTAGTTATCAATATCTGACACAAATGTCAAATATTACTAATTAGTCGTGATAACTGTATCGTCAATCAATATAGTGAATTAGTCAAACTAATTAACAATAAAAGGGGATGTGCGGATTGAATGGAGTTAATCAGTGATATCCGCATACGACTCAAAGGAGTAATTAGTACCATTTTAAAAGTTTCGTTCTGGAGAAGAAGTTTTTATTAAATTAATTAGTTGGAATTGTTTGAGTTGGTAATGTTCTTAGTTTTAATGTGAGACTCAGAAGAGCAATGGTGGCGAAGTGGTATAGGGGAGTGTTAGGTCGTGGATTGAAACACATCAAAATAACGATGTTTTTAGTCAAATCATTGAAAATATAGAATAGAATAATATTTATTTAATATAGGACACACACACAGAAATAATAATTAAAAATAACAATAAGAAATTTTGCTGAGCATATCCTCACCAAAAGGGTTACCAACTCAGCGTTTGCTGGGTGAAAGACACCCAGTGCTAGTTTTCAGTTGGCAAGCAAAGAAAATATTAAAGAGTAAACCAGCACGTCCTAGACCCAAAAATTCGAAGACTTGTGACATCTACCAACCCGCACTGGGCCTGCGTGGTGGATTATGGCCCACTCCCTCTCACAAAGGAGGCTAGTATCCCAGCAGTGGGAACATTATAGTCTGATGATAAATACTAGCCATCATGACTCGTAACTAGGAATAATTCGACAGGTTTCCATTAAATACAAGGAAGCCAGTTATTTATCTAAAGCCAAACATTTTCTACAACAACAACATCTTGAAAATCAACTTCAATTATATAAGTTGGTAAGTAAAATAATATCTATTTGTTCAAGTATAGAATCTAGATTGAAATCACAAACCTTAGTAATTGTTTCTTCATTGAGAAATTGTCTTCAAATTCAATTTGTTTTTACAGTATTTCTGATAACTTAATTAAGGCGCTGTTTCTTTTCTTTCGTTTTTAATGTTCATAGTATTGGGTGTTATATTACTTGGTTGTTAACTTCTCCGGGGTCGCAGGACTGGTAACCTTGACCCTGGAACGTAAAAGGCTATTGAAGGAACACCGTGGATTTTAGTTAAGACGAGTCTGTCAGACCTTTCCGTTCCAAATACATAATAAACGAATGATTATACAATTAAGTTTTCTTTGTTTTAGAGTTTTCTTATTTCTAAACATACTGAGAAAACCTGTTTTATTTGGCCAGAAAAATCGTCGTGATTAAAAACTACCCTGTTATGTTGTGTGTGTTGTGTAATGTTCAATTACCGTCTTAACGTTCCAGGGCCTTCGTGCTAATCGTGTGGAATTTAAATAATTAATCAATATGTTTGACATCGGCAACAATTTTCATCCGAGTTTAACTATTTTATTTTGTACCTTCTTTTCCAAGAAGGCGAGACCATCGAACTACAATAAATATCACATTCGTTCTATTTAATATATTGTATATTAGGTCCACGCCATGTTGCAGTCAACAAGTTATTACCCCTAGGGGTGAACGAACTGAAATAATAAGGACTTTTGTTCTTTATATGCCGTTAGAACAAAAAATATGAACGTCAGTGGATTGTAAAATACCGGAGCATAAAAAATATAAATGCTGCATCAGGTACTTACAATTTGTATGATGTAGTCTTCATCTTCTGTCTAATATATAAAAATCAATGCCACTTTTCGTTGTAATTTTATAACTCAAGAAAGGGCTCACCTATCCAAACCAAATGTTTAGGCTTTGTTCGGACTATTTAGTAGATGGTTAATGTGAAGTTTGCACAAAATCTGTGGAGCGGTTTTTCATTTATCACATTTTTTGTAACACGTAGTGAAGCACGGGGCCGGCCGCTAGTACATTATAAAAATACACTACTTAATTGGTCGATAACGCCCCACAGCTGGGTCATAGGTCGTCTCATTAAGACCCACCATTTTGTCAAACTTGGGAATCCAACCTAGACCTTCAAATCACCAGTCAAGCTTGCGACAGCTACACCACAATCACCACCAAGGCAGTTTAGTTGATCCTATAGACATGTCAAAATCCGTGCGTCAAGAAAAACATATTACTAAACAGATTCTCTGAATCGTTGCCGTATTATTTCTTAATACTTGTAACACGTTTTTCTTGTAATGTTTCGACGCTCATTTGTTTTGCTGACTCATTTTTCTCAATTTCTGTTGTATTAATATGAAAGTGTTGATGGTTCTAACCTTGGGGTTTTGCCTTATTTGTTGTCGGTACTAATATGTATACACGGCTATACATCAAGCTATACAAAACCAGTTTGTCTTGATCTCGCTACGTAGGATTTTCACACACAATGAACGGTCAGGTAATACTGGTTTTGCATAGACTTAATGTGTAGACGTGAGTACATGTAAATACGCTATAATATACGGACTCATAATCTGTCTAGCCTTTTCCCAACTATATTGGGGTCGGCCTCCAGTTGAACCGATGCAGCTGAATATCAATATTTTACATAGATAGAGTGACTGCGTATCGGACCTCCAGAAGCCAGTAACTAGGTAATACCTACGATACCCCATCGTAAGACTAGTTGTCAGACTTTTGGAGCTACTGACAAACAGTTACGACGGTCAGAGATTTAAAACCACATCCGGGACCAACTGCTTCACGTGATTATCGAGACACGAAGGACTACGCTATGACAGATGGTCACCCATCCACAGACCAACCTCGGCAAGCGCAGCTTAACTTGGCAGATCGGCCTTTGCGGCTGTAATTATTTAGCCACGAGCTATACATATAAAACTAACCAATATTAAGACCACATTCTAAAAACATTACCTTATCTCATTTAGGCCAATCCTTGACTAACCCACGTATGGCCACGTGTGGCCTTAATTCTGTTTACCAAGTATAGATTCGACGCATTAGAGCCAATGTTAAGGAAAATGTACTCAAGTTTAACAAACGTTGGTGCACTTAAGAGGCCATACTATCTCAAATGGCTTAGCAGAATCTTCTGATACGCCGAAAATACTGCAGCATTAATTTTGAAATAAATATATGGTAAAGTTGAGGATTAATGCTAGGTCTTATGTTTGGCGAAAACACGATTCCATAAAATTTTCTCGAAAGAAAAAAATCCCAAAGTTACCTCTAAATTAAACAATAAACCGCTGGAAATCATAAAATACTTAAAATTAGATTATGAAACTTTTTATACTAACTGAACTAACTTTAAAGCAGGGTTTATGTTATTTAGTTTTTCGAATTTCCTTTTTTTCGCCTTAAAATAAATAGATTTCGCGTAGACAACTAAAAGAAAGAGCAAGCAATAGTGCGTGGTACGTGCAAGTGCGAGCGAGTAAGATTAAACTGAAGTAGTATGCCGCCTTAATTGAATGGCTTCAGCTTGACAATGACCAGTTATACAATTCTCTAGGTCATCGTCGACGAGTTCATCGACGAGACTACCGTTTGTCTACTAGCTATACTCAAAGTGTGCTTCGTGGAGCCCTGGGGCTCTGCCAACGACGATATATTACTAGACTCCTAATAACAGGCGACCGATGTCAGTCAACACATTAGGCAAAAAAGTCTTATATTCGTCTTATTTCGACCACTCCTGTGAGCCGTAAACATACCTTGAGACAGAACAGACCATGAGTTAGCCAATCACAACGCAGTACCCCGTCACCCTCGCTTACGTAGTACCTCAGCGAGTTGCCAGAATATTTTTTGTCCCTTAGATCGTGCATGCGGAGTCTAGTAATATATCGTCGTTTGGCTCCGCTAAGCCTTTCTGGGGGCTCCGCGAGCCGCTTCTAAAAATCACAAAACGTCACTTACAATTTCACAAGCGTAATGACGTCACAAGCCGACTTCCGAATTTGGAAGCGTTTTATTTTTGTCAATAATCATTGATTTAAAAAAAAATACGTGTCCATTATTTTTCAATATTATTACTGACGGACTAAATAGATTTTTAATTTATTTATACAGTCAAATACCCTATTCTGTGTAACAAAATACCGAATTGAACACGGGTGAAGCCATACAGCCAGAGCATAGTATATGTATATTTAAATAAAGATATATATTTTATCTTACAAATAAATAAAATTCGTCATTCTAAAAATAACTTGATGCAACAATATGACGTTATACAAGCTATTTTTAACCCGTATATATTAAAAAAAAAAAACCACAATGCAAAAAAAAATACTTCAAGTTTATGCCAATCATTTGTTTTTATACAATTTACATTTATAACCAATTGTTTACTTTACAATTTGGAATAAGCAAATGACATAACTATACAAAAACAATTTATTATGTGGCTTGAAAACGTGTACCGTTGGCCAAAACCTTGGCCCCAATGTGTGGCGAACATTGGCCTGTTACGTTGTACCAAGTTAACAATTATGTGGTAACTTAAGTATTACTTAATGTCATTAAGTTGTAAGTAAAGTTATACTATTTTCTGTGTAAGCAACACAACTTGACTTAAGAGATTTATTTGTGACCATTACTGAATTTATTGCCTCCTTAGATAAAATTTATGTCGGATTTACAGCATTGCTTCTCGTAAAGTACATGAAAGAGTACATAAATAATTAATAAATTGAATTGAACTGATATTTATGATCACATTTACTTTCTTCCTAATTTTATATAGGAAATCTGGTGATTACATGCATTTATTTTGTTTTACTATAATCTCGCGTTTGACTCCTACTTACTTTAAGCATAGTCTCGCGTTTGACTCCTATTTCACCCATAGTCTCGCGTTTGACTCCTATTTCTCCCATAGTCTCGCGTTTGACTCCTATTTCTCCCAAAGTCTCGCGTTTGACTCCTATTTTGCCTATATTCAACCGTTTGACCCCTATTTTGATGGTATAAGACAATAAAAAAAAAATTGATTTTCATTTTATGTTTCTGTTTGAGATTGATAGTACGATTAATGATGACTATGACTATATCAAGGAATCGCTTATTCGATTTATAGTTGAAACGCACAATACAAGACTTATGAATAAAAACGTAGGAAACGAAACTAGGTAACGTAAAAAAACCCTGAGCATCTTTGAAACATTTTTTTATTAACAATAAGTAAGAGAAACCTGAGCATCTTTGAAATATTTTTTTACTAATAATAAGTTCGCGTTTGACAATTATTAAGCAATATAAGTTTTTAAACTGACATGGTCACTATTACAAATATTAGGGTATAAAACGGGATATTTACCATGTTAGTGTTATGTTGTTAGTGCCGAAATATCGGAAACTCAAAACAAATAATAAACATGGTAAATATCCTGTTTTAAACCCTAATATTTGTAATTATTAAGCAATCAATTCAAACTTGTGACAATTTCTAGTCGGCGAATCACCCGAGCTTGTGGAGCCCGGGTCCTTCCGCCCAAATCCGACCCTGTTTATTTCTACCTGTACTCCAATTAAGACGCCGATCGCCGGTCAAAAACCTCCATTGACCAAGCCAGACAGATAAACAAAATTCAATATCGTTTTTAATTCAAGTTCTTTTAAACCGCAAGTTACAATCATTTGCGAAACAGTACATTTGGGGATTTTCCATATCAAATTGCTACATGCACTGCATCGGCGGTTTGCAAAGGAAATCATTCATTTACGGCTTCGGACATATCTTTGTGTCTATCTTGATTTCAATTAAGTCTTGTAAAAATTTAATGATTGCAGTGTTTAGATTTGAGGTTTGGTATTGGACAGTGTTTGCGTAATTATCAACTGCACAAACCTATGAAGACAGTACCGTGTTAGAAAGACTTTCTTTAACAGATTATAGTTACCCCAATTTGACTGGCCAGTTGGTCTAGTGGTTAGTGACCCTGACTGCTATGCCGGGGGTCGTGGGTTCGATTCCCACCCAGGACAAATGTTTGTGTGATGAGCATGACCATTTGTTCTGTGTCTGGATGTGGGTCGGCATCCAAACTGATCTGATGCATCGTGAATACAGTGCAGTGTTAGTATTTTAGATGGAGCGACTACCTATTTCACTGCACTTTCAAAATTGCCAATAAGGATACAAGCAAGTGTAGTCTTTATTAATTTCAGTTACTTATTTAATTAATTTAACCAGATACAATTTAATTTACAAACTATACATAAAAACCTACTATTAATATTTACAAGGAAAAATAATAATAAATAAATAAAAAGAAATAACATTCATAGGGCGTCGAAGAATACGTCCACATCGCTGTCAACGGGTTCCCGTTGACAGCGATGTGGACGTGAAAGGAAAGGACGTTGAAGTGCCCAGAACGCTGGCAGCATTGCCACGTTATATGGCAATGCTAATTCGTTGGCCAAGAAATAGGCCAGCCCTCTGGTCACCTGAAGAGTCAACTAAACGCCTGGCGATATCAAGCAAGTGCAGTTTTTACAAACCTCTGGGGCCTAAGTCTACTAATTTATATACGTCACAATGGTCTCTCAATGGTAAGTTTTTGACAGATTTGCCATACAAAAACTGTCAAAAACACACCATTGAGAGACCATTGTAACGTTTATAAATTAGTAGACTTAGGCCCCTGATGTCATGAGCGGAATATCGAATTTTGATGCGTTATATATATTTTTGTAAATATGTATTGGTTAGCGAAAGAAAAAAATACGTTACCATTATTTTTAAAAACTCTTAATTTATGTTTATGTGCGGCTGGTTTTATTTAACAAAAAGATCTTTTTAGTTGCAGGTCTCTTGTAGGTAAAAAACCGTGAGGTAAAAAACCGTGAACTATCTTGTCCTTTTAATTGATTAAAATGGTATATTACGGCTATAAGAGGCTATAGAACTACCTGTGGATTTTAGTCAGTATAAGTCTGCCAGTCACACCCGTCCCGCCTTGGGTAGGGATTCATTTGATGATTTTACCCCGATAAAAAAATATTTATAGAATTAAGGTTTTTAGTCAGTCAAGTCTGACAGTCTCTTCCGCTGAAATATTCCTAATCATACACTTGAAGACTTGTTACCCAAAAAAAAAGATTGTAACAGTTTTTACGAAAAACGTCAGTAAGAATAAAATAAATTCCTCATTTCCTAATTCATCCCATCAACTCAAAGATAACTGCAACACTTGATTCGAAACAAAAAGCAAAATACTCATAATGATCACACTTGGTCGTAATAATTGTGTAATAGTCCAATGTGGACATGCCCCAAATGGCAGCCGTGGCGCTCTACTGCGTGTAGCAAGTCGGTCAGCGCTAGTGACGTAGTGACTCGCGCGAGTCGTCCGGCGAGTACTCGACTAAATTGCTTGCTAGTTTTTGCCAATCTTCTTTGATTTCATTAAAAAAGGATTATAGGTATGGTCGAATTGAGACACCTCCTTTGTTGAAGTCGTTTAAAAATATTTGTGTGTGTTTTTAATGACGTTATTTAACTCAAAGGTTTCGTTTTAAAATATATGATAATTATAATTATTACTTTTTAAAATTATGCATTATTAAGGTACAAAAGTATTTTTCATTGAAATAAATTATTATTCCTCATTTTTCCTGTAAATTGAATACATCATCAGTAGCATCCAAGAACCTGGTAAATGATTACTTTTCTTCGTCTTCTAAGTCTTTCAAATTATTAAAAATATAGGTATTTTAGTTAATTATTTGATTTATATTTTATTATCACATTGATATATTATATAAAAATGATAATTTAATTTCGTTTCTAGTTTCAATAATGTTAAATATTTATTATTACAGAATCTAGTATACACCATTCATGTTACTCAGCTACTTGTATATACATACATATACATGTATATATTATATTGATTAAATAAATAATGATACTCTGACTTACAATAAGTAAAAATTCAGCCTCCATATTCAGAAAATTATTTTTTGTTCACCATTTTATAAAGTTCATTACTAGTACCCAAATATTTTCACTATGGTCGTGTCATAGTGATCAAAATTGTTTGCACAAATATCGGAACTATTAATAGACTGAACAAATACACATTGTTTGCAATTTATTAGTAACATGTTCATCTGCTCATGCAAATATGAATCATATTGTGTTGTGTTTGCACGAATAATGTAGAAATGGACAGTGATGACCGGAGGGAATGGAAAATGGGCTGATTATCTATGTACATAACTAAACATAATGTTTTCTTTTATCATCTGCCTAACTTTTTCCCAACTATATTGGGATCGGCTTCCAGTCGAACCAAATGCAGCTGAATATTAGTATTTTTCATGGAGCAACTGCCTATCGGACCTCCACAGCTCAGTAATTGGGTAATACGATACTCCATCGTAAGACTGTTTGTCAGACTTTTAGAGCTTCGACGACTGTCAAAGATATACAAATGACAGCCGGAAACATCGCCTTTATGTGCTTGCCGAGGTACGGAGGAAACTCGCTATGAGAGATGGTCACCCATCCACAGACCTACCTCGACAAGCGCGGCTTAACCCGGAAGATCGGTCTGTGCAGCTGTAATTATTTTAATTCTTTTACATAATTTATATTATATGGATAAAAAATAATCTTACAATGGTCCCATCACTAAAATTCGTGTAATGTAAGCTCGTAGTCAAGGTGGACGCTATATGAACTTGTACTTAACTTGTATGACATGATTTAACCGACTTTTTATGAGTTATGACACTTTTAGTAAGAACATTTGTCACGACTACAGTTTGTTACAAATGTAATAAATTAGATAAGACTGGCGCTGGAATTATGTAGCTTTTATTATGTATTTTAATTCTTATTTATATAGTTGGAGGAGGAGCTTGTGGCTAAATAATTACAGCCGCACAGGCTGATCAGTTTTAAGCACCGCTTGCTGAGGTTGGTCTGCGGATGGGTGACCATCTTTCATAGCGAGTTTCCTCCGTGCCTCGGAAAGCACGTAAATCTGTTGGTCCCGGCTATCATTTGTAGATTTTTGACAGTCGATACTATTTAGAGGCTCTAAAAAGTCTGACAACCAGTCATACCATGGGATATCGTTTTGTCCAGGCAAAGCAAAGTAACTAGGTTAGGTTTGCAACGACTGTCTTTCAGGAAACCGACTCCAATATAGTTTGGAAAAAAAAGGTTAGGCAGATGATGAATACTTAATTAAACGAAATATTATACATAGTTTAACGTATTTATATTAAAACATAACTTTATAAACTCCTCCCATTTCTGGTCGAACGGACGGACTGATCAGATATCCGTAATTATAGACTAGAAAATATCTATGAATAAAATATCTTTTTTTTTTGTAGGACTCGATCGTTCTTTCTAATTCTATACTAATAGGTACTCGTAGGTATTATGAAGAGGTATTTTTATTTATTTAAGCGGTAATCTCAGGTCACTTCCAACCAGTATTATGTGGAAATTTATAGGGGAGGCCTATGTTCAGCAGTGGACGTCCTATGGCTAAGATGATGATGATGATGATGAACCAGTAATCTCTGTAAATAATGACACAAACCAAAAAACAATTTTGAAACATTGTTATATTTTTATACGCAATAAGTAACGCCTGCTTCGCGTGTTCGCAAATATTGAAATATTATTTATAAAATGCCATGCGAATAAAGCCGAAGGTATTCACTAGTATTTAATACTATTGATGATAAACAGCATAATCCAGTAAGACTAGATGTTGACCTCAACCTAGGTAGGAGAGACAAGGTTGTTACTACGGACAGCTCTGCATACATTAACAGTAACAAAGACATAGGTGGCAGGTGCGAGGCTATTCCAGACACAAAGCTGAAATGCCTCTTGTCCCAGTAATTAAACTGACGCCTACAACACCTCATCTTGCATTAATTGTTGCGATTACTGGGTGAACTGTGTAACGTAAATGTTGATGACTAGCTATTACCCGTGGTTTCATAACCGTTGGTCATAGCGTCATGTTATACAGCTTATAGCCTTCCTCGATAAATGGACTGTCCAACACAAAAATATTTTTTGAATTGAATCAGTAGTTCCTAAGATTAGCGTGTTCAACCGAAGAAACTCTTCTGATTTATAATATTGTAGTAAGTAAAGATGATAAAATCAACGTTATTTCACTGCAGGTGCAGTTTAATTTATTTATTTTTGAACACAGTGGGAGTCACAAGTATATGTTTTTTAGTTATTATAAATTGTTGCCATTACTGGGTTGAGACAATCATTTTAAACACAAGTACTTGTCTTTATAATATTTTTTTTAAATATTCAGTAACCATCTAAAACTGATCTTGACGTCAAAATAATTAACAAAAACATTTTCACATGCAGTTTTGTAGATGTGAGTAGAAAAACTTGCTTTTTGCTCAAGTCAGGTTTTTGCTACTTATTCTTGTGTTTTGTTAAGATTTCTATCTTTGTACAAAACTTAAGGTCATCACAAAATTTATGTAAAACATAATTAAAGTAATTAATTTATTTTAGAATAATGAGTAAGACTTATTTGAAAATAATTTTCACGTAAATATTTCGTGTTATGTTAAAGTTCTCTGTAACAAAGGGCGACCCTATGGCCATCAACTATGCAAATTCTGATTCCGTTGCTTCCACTGAGAACTTGGTGATAGAAAAATACAATATTGCTCGACCTGGGAGTCGTATACATGACATCTAGTTCAGCTGTCGCACCAACAGCCACTTGACTAATTTTGAAGTCCAACTAACCAATTAATTTAATAATTTCCTTATTCAATTTTATCGTACAAATGAAACATAATTTCATTGATATTTATTCAAATTCAAATCATGAATTGGAATTAAAACAAAAGGTACAAAGCGTAATTGGTCACGCAGGCGTACCAAAATAGTTAATTTTCATTCAGTATTTAGTTTGATTGTGATTAATATTTATTGGATGTATGAAATTACAACAACATTGCATGTTTGCTGTTTATACGGAATTATTGTATTTTATCTATTTTAGCCTATCCAAGCTAATAAGAACAATATAATTATAGACAAGACAAGTGCACACAAAGGCACATCATGCAAAAACATTATACAAAACAAAATGTTGAGTAACAAGATTTAACACAATTTTAACGAGATACTATTTTGAAATAGTTTTTAAAGATAATGCTTTTCTTATTTCCTTAAAGTTGGCTAACAGGGTGAAAACCAAATCGGAAACCGCTTTCGAAACTTTAGCTTATTTAGATGTAATATGGTGGTTAAGTGTAAAAATGAGTGAAATAGACCATTTTTCTATTTTCCCTTCGTGAAATGATCTTTACAAGAAACAGACAGGCGAAAGACGTATCGTCTTTGCTATTTATGATTGCCTTTTCTGACTACGTTCTATTCAATCATCACATTTAGCTTATTCTATTCATGTATTATACTAAACATCATAATGTATCTACATTATATATTACCTACCATTGTTTATAGATACTTAGGCTGACCTACACTTAAGAACTTATATCTATAAATAAATTGAATCATCAGCTGTGCGGAAGGAAATATTTAAAATAATTATATAAGGTATTTATTAACCTTCAGTATATAAGGAAATCATTGTTTACAATACATTTCTTTTCCATTCGTTTGAAGGTGGACAACTTTCTTCGAGGTATTTAGAATGCGGAACTTTTGTACATAAGGGTTTTTTCCCTCCAAAGTCTTGAGATTCCACGTTTTCGTGACGTTAAATAAACGCGGAATTCGGGCACGCCGCAATTGGTGGTAAGACTCCTCTTTGAGGAGTGGCTGGCGAGGTGTCACGGCGTCCTTACCTTCCGCCAGACGCAGGTCCTCACCTAACACGGACACGGATGTTTCGGGAGGTTCCTCTGTCGGATAGAGAGGGAAGAAATACTTGGATGTTACTATTGTAAAGATCGCCCAGAGGATACGTTTGAGTTCTGGCCCGCTTGGACAGAGCACCGCCGCCGTGTCAAATATAATTATGTAGCCTCCGGTGATACATAAAACATATAGGCACCTACGAGTTGCATTTTTTCGGAGCCAAAACATTAACATTATAAGGACTGAACCGATACGCAAAGAGAGACTGTCAGATTTGAGTATCAGGCCCTTCGTACACAAGGCGACGCCGACGCATGTTTCCGATACCTTAGGTACGACTTTGGTATCCAGGTAACTATCGCAATACAAATCTATAAAGGTTCCAAAACCACCCAGTTCGATAATAGCGCTTTGCGTTCTGGGGTGCCGAAAACCTCTGAAATCATGCTGGCGACCGACCGTGGTTCCAGGGAGGCGCATTTATTTGTGTATTTATTTATCATTTATTTCATTACCACTGCTTGCAAAACCAGTGAAAAAAACATCGTGAGGACAATGGCATAGGTATCCTAGAACCAAGTCATCATAGAGTTCCTAGCTTACCCCCGTGGGACCAAGTTGTGTGTGTTATGTATGTAAGTTCGAAACTTATTTGTTATTGAGCCATCCAGCCTATTTAGCTAACAGGTGAATTTAATAGGTAATTGGAAGTCCCAATAATTAATTCGTAGAGTTTAATGCAATACGATTTGTTTAATATAACCATTTGTCTAACACATAAATGAGTCACTCACTTCTTGGTAAAAATATTACGACAATGACTTTGAAAAATATTATTGTTTAGGTTCGTGGAAGGTATTATGGGTCATGAACCTCATGATTTCCTACTTGTACTTATATGAATAAAAAATACTCCCTTGATAAATAGTTAAAATAATAATAAAATTTCAAGTCTAGATTGATTGAAAAAGAGCTACACTTCTCTTAGAACGTTTTTCGAAAACTTTAGCTCTTTTGTCATGTTAACAATTTTTGCTCTATATTTTATTATCTTTTTAAGGATTTGAATTTCGTACTGATTTTCAACTTGAATAGATAAGTATTCTCACTTCATGATGAAGTCCCTTTTTTTGAACTTCCGTGTCCGGATTTCCGGAAGGAGGATCTGCGTCATGCGGTAGGTCAGGACGCCTTGACGCCTATCCAGCCACTCCTCAAAGAGGGCTCTTACCGACGCGATTGCGGTGTGCCTATGATAAAGTCCCATAGTAGGGGTTCTTCAATAACATTAATAGCGCACGTTTCCGCACACATAGTTTACTATATTACCTCAAGGCCAGTGACTTGTTGACATTATGCAAATTAATTGTAATATCCATCCACGTCACACGCATGAATGTTTAGTCTGTCAAGACAAATAACTTGATTCATCATCATCCCATTTTACTTGTGATCAGCAAAACACAGAGTTTTTCTTCCATTATGTGTCTGACGACACGACAGCATTTACTCCTTCTTTTCCATTTCATTCCTCACGCAGTCCGTCCATCTTAAGCATTTTTGGAATCATTAATATTAGTAGTAATTTTTTATTCGTTGTGCTAGGCAACTGGGCTAATCCCAATTGTCCTTGTGTCCTCATAGGACAACCGCTGACAATAGCACCTGAGCTACTGGTACCTTTTCCTCATAAGGCTCCTGTCAAATTTTTTTGCAGTTGCCAGGTGCCCTAAGTGGAATACCTGCCTATTGTACTTGTTTTAGAGAAGTGGAAACTACGTATTTTCCTACTCCTCCAATATTCTTTTTTGATTAATTTCGTTGCAGGATCTAAGACAGTTAGATTCATTCTCTGGGATACGACGAGCTTCATGTCTCGTCTCGGCGCTTTTCTGGTGGTTGACACTGTTGACTCTGACTTTCAAGAGTTGCAGTGTTTTAGGAATATTACAGTGGTACCTAATTAGGTTTCTCCAGCGCTAAATATACTAAAACTGATCTCTAAATTTTTTCATAATAATTTTTCTTACAATATAGTGTTCATTCCAGCCAATTATAATTGAAGATCATTGTCAATTTATTAACAAACTCTTACAAAATGAATATAATAACTTTTTGCATTGTTTGCAAATAATCTTCCATTTTGTTTCCGCATGGATCGAGTCAAGGTAAAGTGAGGATATTATTATGTTGACATCGTTATCTGCAGATTATTGTTCGGTTGAGATGGATTATATGGCAATTTAGCAGAAACTTGTTAAACTATTATAGATGAATGGTAATGAGAAAGAAGGATTATAGTAAGTATTTAAAATTTGAGGTAACATTTCCAAATTACAAGAAAAATTGTAACGCCATCTAGCAGATACATTAGAGATTTAATAGTCTCTAAAAGGTTAATAATTATTATGAAAAAATAGTACGTTAATTTAGTGGTCATTGTGATGATTTTGACACCTCTGCTGTTGCCCGTTATTGAAACTTTAATTTGATTGGTAATAAAAAAAAATAAGCATCTGAACGGTTTCAAATCGATCATTCCACATTTTTCACTGGAAGTGTTTTCTATACAAAAATGGAGAATGAGGCAATTAATACTATATTTCAGGTATGGTAAAATCGCGGATTATCCGATCATTTTACACATTCAAAAGATCAATGTACATAACCATAAGATAATTATCAGTAAACACAATTACAGAAAAATTAAGTAATTTTCGATCTCACCTTAAACTGGGGAAGTTTATTGGCAATTACGAGACGTAATTTTATTAAGTAATGACCGGCTGTAAGTACATAAATTACTTTTTTGACCCTCAAGGTTTTTTGACAAGACTTATAGCTACGGTAATCCATCTAGAGATTCTCCCCAACCCAATTTCATAACCAATTCACCTTGACATTATATTCAAGATGCGACAAGCCTTTAAAAATTATCAGACAACAGCAAAAAAGGAACCTTCAAAATGTAATTGCAAAAAGTTTTAAAATAAGTAGTTAATAATTTGTACATCCAACCAAGTATGCTCGAAAAGGGGCCGATACCATCGTTTCGATGATTATTAACTCATAGGGGGACAGTGATCAATCGATGTCAAGGTTAAGGCGCGTCGGTATGACCATTAAGTTCAATACCGTGTGGTAATTCGTCTTCCTTATAAGTGCAATAGGCATTTACTGGATATAAATAGGGTCTTATTATTGATTACACAAGGCTGTTTATTTTGGGGCATATTTAAAAACTTCTTCTTTCTTTTAAAAGGGTAGAACGTCCGGTTTACAAAAGGCCCAGTTTTCTGTAGTTAAGGGAAATTGCGCACTTGTATATCATTAGGGTATAGTGAAAATTTATAGTTGTCAACATAAAAGACAACTTGCATTTATGAAAGATAGCAGCAATAGATTAAACATAGCACTATTAATTTTTCAGACTTTGCTACACAATCAAGGATTATATTACATCTTAGAAGGACAAAAATAAATGAAATAGAATCATAAGATGATGAGATCACTACTTTACATACAACTAAATATCTTTGTCAAATATTAGTATGGTAGGCTTCTTTTTTTACGTGGTAAAATCATCAAATGATCCACCCACCCCGGGCAGGGCGGGAGGAACTGTCAGACATGTACTGACTAAAATCCACGGTGTCCTTCAATAGCCCTTTATGTTCCGGGGTAACGGTGATGGAATAAGTCCCGCGATCTAATATGATAGGCTTCAGAGAAAACTTACCCTTTTTGCTAGTGACATTAGTGATGTCACTAGCAAAAAGGGGTTGAGATTTGTCTGAAGCTACGCTAGTACGTATAGTAAGGACATGCCTTTAATAAACCCTCAAAATACGATAAACTTAATTAGTGCTCAATAGGGAATTTTACTGCATAAATAAATTGAAAATCTATTTAGTCCGTCAGTAATAATATTGAAAAATAATGGACGCGTATTTTTTTTTTATCGAATCAATGAATATTAACAAAGATAAAACGCTTCCAAATTCGGGAGTCCGGCTTGTGACGTCATTGCGCTTGTAAAATTGTACCGACCGAGTGACGTTTTGTGATTTTTAGAAGCGTTGTATCTTCGTCAATTTTGGTTTACGTGACAAAAGAAAAATACGGGTGTAATATTTTGTAATAATCTATATTTCGGACTAATAATTTTTTTTGAGTAAAATACCCTATTGTTTTTAAATTAGCTACTAAAACATGAGATTTGAAGGACAATTACACAAAACTTTACATTCATAAAACTCAACTCTCTAGAGTGTACTTTAAAACTTTGAAACTTCCTGAAACTTGGAAGTAAGCTGCTTAACTAAGCTGCAACTGAAAATGTAGAAGTTTTGAAAGAGTCTGTGAAAATGACAGTTAAATTGAAACATCCGCTGAAGAAACTCGGTCTTTCGTTCAGAAATCTCATTCATGAACGTTAAGTGAATCTATTTTAATTTTATCTATTCTTATAAAATACAGCTGAAAACTTCATTCTGGTAATATTATCCATCCGAATTTAAATTCATAATTCAATTTAAAATTTAACCTAAATTATTAGCGAAGGATGCGTGAGGGAGAGGACAGCCTCCACCTCATGACCCAGCCGTTGCGGGAGTCGTTCATGACAGTTCAAAAACTTAAACAACCTCACTCTCGCATTTGTAATATTAGTTAGGATCTGACCTGCCGGCACTATTAGCGCAGTTGCCAAGCGATTGGACTGTCGCGAGTTCGATTGCCTCACGGAACAAATATTTGTACGATCGACAAGTAGTTGTTTCGTGTCTGGACGTTTGTGTATGTAAGTTTATATGTTGGTGAACGCACCCACGATACTGGAGAAAATACCTAGTGTGGGACAGCGATTTCTATATAAAAAAAGGTTAGGGTTAATCTCAGTGATGTCACAAAATCAGGAATTACTGATCTGCAGGGCTATTGGCTAACTTGATAGTCACTGACCAGCAGTTGTCAACCTCAACTTGGATGGCTTGATACCTGTTATGAGGCTTAATTATTATAAGTAAAAAGGTGGAGATACGTTATACGCACTTAGAAAGTGACACGCTCAAATGTGGTCAATTGACAAACCTTGACTATATTTGTCTCTTTTTCACTTGTGATGCCTAATACTTTAGCGACTAATCGTGATGTAGTGTGCTATTGCAATATTTAGTTATTCATGTGTGCGTTAGTGTGCCGTTTTTGAAGATAGAATGTCGTGTAGGTAACGTATCTATTCATTTATAATATTATTGCGCTAAGTTGAGGAGTGGAGTGCCTCAAGAGCGTTGGAATAGTTGATTTTATGGAACATTTACATTTATCAGTTTCATTGCAAACGCAAAAGCCAATACGAAATTTACTTTTTGACAGTTATTTGATGGTCACCACACAGACAGCGAGATATGCAATAGCCCCTCTAGGTAGTAACTGTGGATAGGACGTTGCTTTGACATGCAACTAAACGGACTGAGCCCGCATGTTGGAATAAAGCCTACTGTTCCCACAAACAGGGTTGTTGTGCTCTACCTGTGATTATCATGAATTAGTACCACTGATTGTTTATATTTACAAATTATATTAATTTCATTATTGATTGTCTAGTATGTTGCACCTACTTTGTTTAGTCTCTGCATCGCCCTAAGGTGGACTGGAAGAAAATGCGATTGTAAGTTCGGCACAAAAATAAATCGCCACGAAAAAAAAGTATGCATAAATTAACCAAACGTTATTGTTTTTCATTTTTTATTATTGTGCATTCACCCCATTTTTTTCCAGACGGATAGACCAGATTCCAGACAGAACAATTAAATAATAAAAGTCAGCACAAAACTATCGAAAACGAGGACACAATGTGGAATCTGAACAGAAAGTACTAGGAGAACAGGATCAAACATTTTCTCGTGGGGCATTATTTTTGTAGCGAATTTAAAACAACCCATGCTTCGAATGTTATACATTACAGAAAAACAAACGAAAGCGTTTTAGCGGGCATTTTTTGCTTTGAAGTAACATACTAACGACAAAATGAAAAATACTACAAAATGCTTGACGCACGTCATAACAATGTTATATCTCATTATAGTAAGAAATTCCAACATGCCGTATAAAATTGTATGCTATTTTTACTTCTCAATGTGCATGGAAATTGCCGCTTGCAAAGGTCAACGCGTCGTCGGGAAGTCCAGAGCAAACTCACGTGATTTATTTCATGAGAATAATTATAACAGACATATCTATATGTAGTATCGTAAAGTAAAACTATTTAGTTCGTTCGGTAGCTATTTATTGACTAAGTACGCGGCGGGTGTACAACAGTATTTATAGTGGACACAACTTAAGAATACCCTACATTACACCTCCACCCTTATTTACTAACTTAAAATTAACACAATAATTACTTATGTACTAACTTAAAATTAACACACATCATTACCTATAATCTATTTACATACTTAAATCTATTTACCCAACTTATAACTAGTACATACTCTAAACTATAATTATCATTAGGGCTGACCGTATCTTTGGGGAGGTCTCCTATTTCTAACGGGACGCGTTTCACCGGCGGTCGAGGTTACACTGTTGGATCCCTCATGTACCTCTTCTGATGAGTCGATGAATTCCCCAGGATCTAAATGTACCTGCCCATCCCTATCGCATCCCGAACCTCCCACACCTCCACTTAAGCACACCTCGTTGGATATCTTTGGAACCGGTACTGTAGGAAAGACCAATGTATTGCCTAAAGACCGGTTAGCATTATTTGGCGTTACCTTTGTGCTGACTATTACGTCATCAGTCTGTTGAGATTGATTTGCCCTACACTTTAACTTTAACTGATCAATATGCCTATGTATCTCTGTGCCATCTAATAATCTTATTTGATAATCTGTAGTACTCAAGCGCTGAATGACCGTACCACTTACCCACCTCTTTAATCCTTGGTACACCCGGCACCAAACCTCGTCCCCCACCTCGAGAGTGCGGTGCGTCCCTCCTGCCCCATTTTTCTGCCGGAGCTGCGCGTCAGCCACCTGCTTCTCGCGCGACGGTTTAAGTCGGTCTAATCGAGTTCTTAATATCCTGCCTTGTAATATTTGTGACGGACTTTCCTTTGTGGCACTATGTTCAGTGGTCCTATACACCAGTAAAAACCGTTGAAGGGCAAGTTCTACATCTATATTTTGAATAATCGCTTTTTTAATCACCCTTTTGCACTGCTTGACTGCATTTTCCGCCAAACCATTGGAAGCGGGGTGATATGGTGCGGAAAAAACATGTTCTACTCCGTTATTTTCTAAAAATGAATTAAATTCTTCACTACTAAAAGGAGGCCCGTTATCCGATACTAATTGTTTTGGTATACCGAAACGTGACCATATTTCTCTTATTTTAGTTATTATTGCTTTAGCCGTAGTCGGAGTGACCGGGCATGCTTCGATCCATTTTGAAGTTGAATCGACCATTATTAAATACTTGTGACCCTGAATAGGCCCCAAAAAATCTACGTGTAACCTAGTCCAAGGACGAGACGGCCAGTTCCACGGCTGCGGTGCATGGTGAACTGGTGCCTCGGCCATTTCTGCGCAAATTGTGCAGTTGCGACACAGGTTTTCCAACATTTCGTCTATTCCTGGCCACCATACATAACTCCGAGCTATACATTTTGTCTTAATTATACCCATATGAGTATCATGTAGCTCCCTCAAAACCTTATCTTGACAAATTCTTGGTACTATTAGCCTATGACCCCACATAAGACAACCCAACTCAGTATATATTTCACTGCGTCTATTAAAATAAGGCTTAAGTTCTTTTATTTCTATTTCTTTAGGCCAACCATCCCTAACATAGCTCAATATACGCATTAACATTGGATCTCTTTTTGTCTCTTTTCTAATATCCTCATATTTAAGTAACAAGGCATCCGAGGCGAAGTGAAGGTATGTTTGTTCGGGAACTTCCTCACTACCTGTTTCGCTAATAGCTTTATAACTATCTACTAATCGAGACAAAGCGTCTGCCGTGTTTGAATTTGTATTCACATATTCAATTTTAAAATCATAGGCTGATAAAATTAACGCCCATCTCTGTAACCTACTAGCAGTCATACTTGGAATTCCTAATTCCGATCCAAAAATACTAACTAAAGGTTTATGATCTGTTTTTAACACGAATGGTCTGCCATAAAGATATTGATGGAATTTCTTTACGGCGAATACAATAGCTAAAGCCTCTTTATGTATTTGACTATAGTGATATTCCGCCGCGGTGAGTGTCCTTGACGCATACGCTATTGGATACTCGCGGCCGTCGGTCGCTCGCTGCGCAAGCACAGCGCCAATGCCCCGAGAGCTCGCATCACACGTCACTATAACGGGCCGTGACTCATCATAGTGCGATAATATTTCTGAACTAATCAGTAACTTTTTTATTTTATTAAATGCCTGAGAATGTGTTTGACCCCATTCCCAATGTTTACCCTTTTTCAATAATTCGTAAAATGGTGATAAATAGAAACTTAAATTTTTAATAAATTTTCCGTAAAAATTGACCATACCCAAAAATGATTTCAGTTCGGATACGTTAGTCGGAAAAGACATTTTAATAATGGGTTTAATTTTATCTGGGTCTACTCTAACGCCCTCCCTACTAATAATAAATCCTAAATATTTTGCCTCCTTACTCAAAAAATCACACTTTTCTTTTTTTATTTTTAGGCCATTATCTTGCAATATTTTAAGAACCTTGTTAATTGTATCTATGTGTACTTCAATCGTATCTCCCGTGATTAGTATGTCGTCTAAAAATATTGTCACATTTGGTATTTTATCAAACAATTGAGTCATTATTCTTTGAAAAATTCCCGGACTCGACGCGAGTCCATACACTAATCTATTGTATCTGAAAAGACCTTTATGTGTATTAATAACTGTAAAAACCTTGGATTCATCTAGTAATATTTGATTGTAAGCTTGAGATAAATCTAGTTTTGTGAAATACCTACTACCGCTTAATTTAGTAAATAAATCGTCTATCTTTGGCACAGGATACTTATCAACTCTCAACATACGATTCACAGTAACTTTATAGTCAGCACATAAACGTAAAGCGCCATCCGGCTTATGTACAATTACCAGTGGTGTGGCCCAGTCGGAGGTGTGAACAGGCTCGATGATGCCGGCGCGCAGCATCGCCTCGAGCTCGTCATCCACGCGCGCGCACAGTGCGTACGGCAGCGGTCGCGCGCGGCAGAATATCGGCACGGCACCCTCACGTAAATGCAATGTCGCTCGACCGCCCGTGAAACGCCCCAATCCGCCATCAAATAACTCATGATACCTAGAAAAGATATTATTTACAATATTAGTTTTTTGTTGAACCGTTAAATCCTCCTCCTTTGTCAACCTCGCGTTATTTATTGTTATAGGGGGTATATTGATATTTAATTCCGATAACCATTGCCTTCCTAAAAGTGTAGTACTCCCCGTTTCAAATACATATAAATCTAAATTCTTTTTATGGTTTTTATAGGTAACGGTCACTTCTAGATAGCCCATTGGTTGAACTTTACTCCCATTATAAAACTTGACTGAAAGTTTACATGGTAATAACGGTATACCCGAAAAATATTCTTTATAAGTTTTACTTGAGATACACGATAAAGGAGACCCGGTATCAATTTCCATTGTTAACATAACCTCGTTTACTAAAATTTTTATGCTCACCGGCCTGTATTGACTTAACGACATTTGGTAAATTGGTTCCTCTTCCTCCACCTCATCTTCCCCGTCTTCCTCCCAATGAGCCTCGAACTTGTGCATAGCGGGCCGCCCGTGTGCTCCCGGCTGCGCCTTCCCTGCCTGCTCGTGGCCCCGGCTAGCCGCGCGGTACGCTCCAGCGCCCGCGCCGCCCCAGCGCGCCGCCGCCGCTGCCGGCGCCGCTCTGCCTGCTCCGCCGCCTCCGCCCCCCGATCGTCCGCGGCCTCGATAGTCCCCGATGACCCGTGTACCATTCTCCTGGCACATCCGACGCAAATGACCAACCTCCTTACATTTACTACACTGGTACTTTGCAAATTTGCAATCTATCTTATTATGTCGGTAATCCCCGCATGCAGCACATCCTCTCACTTGCATGCGATGTAAGTCTCCCGCTTGATCATATGCCACTGAACTACGTCGCGACACCGTAACAGTTCTCGAACCTTCCAGTCCCGTCGCCACAGCGTTCGCGTCGGCCGCGGCTGGCCCACTGACACTTCCTCGCCCGTCTACAGCGGCTGCATCCCGCTCCGCCGCCTCCAAAGCGCTCGCCACCGATACTGCTTTGATGAATTTTATGTTTCCTTCCGCAAACAATCGTTGTCTAATAAGGTCACTCATGATACCGCACACGAATTGGTCTCGCAAATTATCGTCCAAACTTGTGCCAAACTCGCAATACCGCGTAATTTTTTTCAATTCTGCAACATAATCCGAAATACTTTCTCCCGCCTGTTGTCTTCTTTGTCGAAATTTAAATCGTTCTGCCAAAATCGATGGATTTGGCTGCAAATGTTCTTGCATGACTTTCACAACCTCAGTCAAGGTCATGTTCGCCGGTTTCTTCGGGCTACACAAGTTCACTAATAATTCGTATGCCGGTTCACCCATGAATGCTATAAGCGTCGGAAGTTTTAGTTCTTCCTTTACTGCGTTCACTAAGAAATACATCTCCAGCCTTTCACAATATGTTTGCCAGCTTCCAGTCTTCATATCAAATTCACCGAATTTAGCCATCCTCGTCGCCACTGTAGTATCGTAAAGTAAAACTATTTAGTTCGTTCGGTAGCTATTTATTGACTAAGTACGCGGCGGGTGTACAACAGTATTTATAGTGGACACAACTTAAGAATACCCTACATTACACTATAGACTTGCTTATGACCGTGGTTTCTCTCGAATTATGGTCGGAAATAATCCAAAAGACATATTTCAGTGAAAGAAATTTTTTGATTCAGTAGGTACCCCTAGCACGAGTTTTCACTATTTTACTTTACAGAGTATTTACAGCGTTTCTTCTAAGAAAACATGGAACACGGATGGCGAAGACGGAACTAATTTTATCCTTGAGAATTGTCAATTTGAAATTGTTAAAGTTCCAGTTTACTTTACGTCTCAAATACTGAAAACTCGTGCTGAGGGTACTGATCAGCAGTTTCCAAGATGACGATATACTTGTAAATATAATTTTTTTATCATATTACCAAGCTTTGACTCTTATGCTATTGATTCACTAGGTATTCTAAATAGTTTATGAAATCCTCCAAAATGTATGATTAGGAAACTAACTTCAGTAAATCCGATCTTCCACTTATGTATCAATTTTGAAAAGGCTTAGTTAAGTTAGATACAATTATTGGTGCTGTATTCTTAATATTTGGTAAAACAAAGTTGTTTTACCCATCTGTACTTTGAAACGATTCACATGATTGTAATGGGATTTGCATAAAAAAATAAAGTGACTTAACCCTTAAAGTCACTTTGCATAGTATACTATACATTCAAATAAAAAAAAATATTTTCGGGAAACAAATACTTTAAAATGAAATATTTTTACCAAAAAGTTATGTCAGAACGTCCCTCTCACCAATAGTAAGTAAATGAACGTATTATCTTCGGTATATTTGACAATTAAGACAAAAATGCAAAACCATGTGGAGGAATCCTGATAAACGTCATTGTATATTTTTTTTTTTTTTTTTTTATTATGGATATCTGTTCTGTGTTTTGTGAATTCAAATCATAAACATATTGAGCTCCTGTTAGTGCTAAATTTTCCACTTTATATAAAATTTGACATAGCTTTTTACAACCACAAACTTGGATGTATAGTATACTATACATTGCCACTGTTTGCTAAAATGATATTTTGTTAATGATGTATATCATTCTATACACTGCCAACTTATGGGCGGTGGTGATGTTATCGATTATTCTTTATTCAGACGCGGAATCTAGATTTAAGAAGCCCCAAAATTGTGTCCGAAATTGGCAAAGATCCAACACCACTCTCACTCATTCATTTGAGAGCATTTTCTTGTGATACATAATGTAATTTCAATGATATACCATGTTTCGCATCACTACCCTCCTTGCAGTTAAATCATCGCTGTTTACGCTGTAAACTACGTCAAAAAGGGACTAAATAAAATACAGAGGTCTGCTAACAGGATAAAAAGACAAAACATAAAAATACAAACACAAATTTTAACTCTTTTTGCAATGGGTTAAGAGAAGATTTCAATATGCAGCTGGATTGTCTTATCAAGGCTTTAAGGAACCTGTTTCATGCAATTGATTGATGGTGAACTACTGCTATCGATTTTCCCTGAAGACATTACACCTGATATAGCAAATAACACTAACTTATATAGCATTCTAAACAAGATAGTCAACACAAGCGCTTAGAGAGGATATAGTTAATTTTTTTCCAATCAATATATTGATGGGAGATGTTGATATACCACTTGTGTAACACCACAAAAATTATTGGTAGACTATGGCAAGATTGCAGACGTTATGTTTTTCAAAAGTTTTGAACTGAAAGGTCACTGGATGGAACATAGCAAGTATCTGAGGTGCAAATATTGCAAAAAAAGGACCAAGTAGTACTCGTTGTACCCAGTGCAATGTCCATTTTTGTTACGGGGTTAAAAGGAATTGTTTTGTAGGTATCATAAGCACTGATTGTCATTATTTTATTATACTTAGAAGCAGTTTTGCTGTTATCTTATTTTGATCAACCTATGTCAAAAGTGTATTTTGTATATTATACTATACGCTCCTTACGGTTGAGAATTACTTAAGCCGGTGGCAATGTATAGTATGATATACACTAATTATCTCAGATTACCAGCTAATTAGATTTTTTTCACTATTTTTCCTACCCTTATTATAAGCCAAATAAACATAAGCAAGAATAATTTTGATGTTTTACCTCGATGAAACGTCTTGCGACTTTAAGGGTTAAGAAGAAGATATATGTGTATGATAATATTGATATATCTTTATTGCACTCATGAAAAACTTGAACAGGTCGCTGGTTTTTCGTATAAATAACGCATAAAATTATATAGAAAACTCGCCCTGTCTGGAGACCTTAAATTCTTAAGGCATCTACAGAAATGTCCAGTTGAGCAGTACATAACCTAATAGAGGTTGACCTGCAAGATGCCATAAACAAAAAATGAAAATTAAAACTCGCAAATCGTAAGAATAATTACATTTTAAACTGCCATTTAAAACATCATTATCATCTAGTAATCGGTGATATACCACAACGATTACCTATCTACGATGAAAAACAAAAACTATACGACCTTTTTGCTCGTTACCTGATCTTTTTTCTTGCCAAGATCAATGTTCATGTATCACTAGTTTCAAACCGGTCTGCATGTTTGTTGACGACACAAGTGCGTCAGTAATGCCAACATTCAATTTAGAATTTTACAAAAATGACGTAGACTACATACATGGCTGTAATGTTGGTAGTAGCTGCGAGGAATTCCACTTAGGGCACCTGGCACCTGCGAAAAATTTCGACAAGAGCCTTATGTCGAAAAGATAAGGTGCCAGTAGTTCAGGTGCCATTGACAGCGGGTGCCCTAAGTGGAATACCTCGTAGCTGCTGCTCGTCTCCTGTTTGTCGTAGCGTGATGTTTTATATCTTATAGCCTTTCTCGATAAATTGTCTACGGAACACAAATAGTAGATTATTAACCAAGGGGATAAAGCAGGGTCTTCTGTCGCGGGTGGCGAATTAAATCGCGAGCGTAACGAAGGACTCGAGGTTTACTCCTGAGCGTAGCGAGGGTGTTAAAAACTTAACCCTACAATGCATGATTTTTTTAAATCGCATCAAAAAAATATATGTGGTTCTATATAGTGTCTAGACATAATAAATGATAATAAAAATCATAAGAATTCATAGATTTTTTAGATATTTAGTTTTTAAATTCTGTTCCATATGTGGTACAGTATGCATTAACACTAGTATTTGGCGCTTAATTAGGAACAATGAACATAAGTTTATATTTAGTTTTACATTAAAAATAGCTACACTTATGAATGAAATTTATTAAAACAATTGTTGTCTTTGCTCAAACACAAATCAAATCGACACTTTTCGTAAAAATATTTATGTTTTTCCCTTATACTGTGGATACCTACATAGAATAAGGGAAAAGGAGGTATGAGGAGCTCGTGGCTAAATAATTACAGCCGCACAGGTCGATCTTCCGGGATAAGCCGCGCTTGTCGAGGTTGGTCTGTGGATGGGTGACCATCTGTTATAGCGAGTTTCCTCCGTGCCTCGGAAAGCACGTAAAGCCGTAAGATCTTTGACAGTCGTTACTGTTAGTCAGAAGCTCTAAAGTCTGACAACCAGTCTTACCATGGGGTATGGTATTGCCCAGTTACTGGGTTGTGGAGGTCCGACAGGCAGTCGCTCCATGTAAAATACTGATATCCAGCTGAATCTGGTTTGACTGGAAGCCGACCCCAATACAGTTGGGAAAAGGTTAGGCAGATGACTGTGGATACCTACAGCATTGTCTCTTCTCGTTCCAGAGAAGTGCTCATGAGCAAACATATAGGAAAAACTTTTTTAATTCGTATGTGGTGATATATAACGGTTTAGTTGGGTCTTTTTGGATACTGAGTTTATGTATTCTTCAACTATGTGGTCATCATCAAAAAAATATTGCAATGGGGTATCCGAATTTGTGATTGGTGGATCTAAATTTGTATTTGCTGAAAATTGGGGATAATCAGCCTGTAAAGATTTCTTTTTACAAATTAAATTTCATTTCTTTATTTTATTAGTAGTTACATTATTCGAAATTCGATTTCTTCTAACTGCCATAGCAAAAGAACTTCTACTTTGGCGTGATGACGAATTTTTGAATTTGGCCCTGAAATGCTGGCTGGAGGATTTGTTGACTCTTCATTAACATTTTCAGCGAGAGTAGCACCACAATTAGTATAAGAAAATGGCTGATACCTGATAGGCTCAATATAATTTTCAAAGTGACTATCTTCATTCATTTGATGCAAGTTTTACCTCATTTTTGCTAACTCATCATCACTTTCCGCACTCGAAAAGCAACGACCATCTTCACTCCCTGTTAGTATATCTGAATACTACTCAATCAACTCGTTAGACAATACCTTATTCGCCATAATCAGTAATAAAATCCAACCGAAACAATATGTGAGAAGTTAACTACTGCATGGTGTACCATATCTGGAACATTTAAATAAGTTGATATTCTAGTACATAAAACTGTAATATTTCAAATAAATAACTAATCTTCATTTAATATACACTATTTCCAATATAAACGTATTTTTTTCGCTTTCAATTATTAAAAAAAAACTATTTTTTTTTTGAATTTTCTATTTACGTAAACCACGAGTTCGCGTCGATCTTTCAATTTCTGTACGAATCATAATATGAATCGATACCTAACACCATATGGTGACACTTGGCATTCATAAACCGTTGCTAAGTATGTAAAGATTATGCCGACGATCGATAGATTACGCTAAATGTCTTTAAAGGAACAGTAGACTTAATTATTTCGTTTGTGCCAGATATGGTACAGAATGCAATGTAGGGTTAAATCACGAGCGAAGCGAGGGATTTAAGACGAGTCCTGAGTGTAGCGAGGGATTTAAGTTCACCCAAGACTAAGACAGCTTTATCACCGAGGAAAATACTCTACTTTTCGTACCATTTGCGAAAAAAATAACACAGTAATAATATGAGATATGCATTTTAAACATTAATATTTAACATTAACTTATTTATAAAAATAAGTAAAATAAACTCAACGTTTATCTATTTCAAGAATACAAAAACGCGGCAAATTAAAAAAGCAAAGGAATCAAGCTCATACGGCCTCGTCGGTTTTCGTAATTTTATTTAACTAGATGAAAATCCGGCTTCGCTCGGGTGAAACGTGTGTCCCAAATACTACACATCAAGGTACTAAATGTAGGTGTTACGGTAAGTCATAGGCCGAAAATAAAGAAAGAAAAAAAACTCATCATGATAACCGATGTCAATAATGGCGGCTGCGATCTGTCTGGTTAGAAAATCATTAAAAATTTACAAAATACTCGACAATCCGAATTTTGCGGATATATGTTGTCGACTCGAAATCTTTATTTTTTAATGTTTTATTATTCTGGTTAGCTTTCGATCGAGTCTACCGTAATCTAAGTATTCCAAATTTAAATCACATTCTCTCCCTAGAGAGAGAATGAAATTCAGTACAACATTCTTTCCCTGTTTTTCACAGATTAAAAATGACTATTGTTATGTTCGCTTTTTGTGGCATAGAATGTCACTTTTTTGAGCAAGTGGTACGAAAAAGATTTTTTTAATTCGAACTGTCAGTTTATGAGATTAGCGTGTTTAACCAAACAAACTCTTCAGTTTTATTATATGAGTAATTGAGTATAGAAGTATAGATATTAAAGTTTAAATGAATTGTATGAAGTCCAGAATATAACGTAAATCCTCGTACATCATAAAAAGTGTTAATTATATTAATTTATTATTGGCTATAAAATTCCTAACACATTGATAATTGTTTTTATAGCCATAAAGTTTATTTTTTTTTCTGTTAATTGCTTTTTGTATACACTTGACATTTTATTTACTTTTTTACAATTTGGGTTGTGTTTCTATTTGTTATTTATTTTGGTAGTGTTTATTTATACAGATACCATCCCAAGGAAATTCTACAAGAATTTTCTTCTCATTACTTAAAAAATCTTCAGAGGAATTCCCTCCCATATGACATCTTCAGAGAAAGCCACAGGGCAACAAAATGCTTCCACGGAGAGCGCATCGTGTGGTTGGAAAAAAGTATCCGAGACTAAAGGTCTCCGAGACTAAAGGTATCCGAGACTAAAGGTCTCCGAGACTTAAAGTTTCCGAGACAAAAAGTCTCCGAGATAAAAAGTCTCCGAGGACAAAGTCCCCAATGAGCGGCTGGCTTTATTTATGCCCCCCTCAGTTGCTTCGCATTACAAAGAGGTGACAAGACACAAGGTTCTATAACAAAAACTATGTATTTAATGGTGTTCTTACTACAATATTACAATGATTTACAACGTCATAATTTATGAGAAAACAATGCCACTTTTGCACATAAAAATGTTTATAGCTTTTGACCTGTACTTTGTTATAATTTACAGTGTTTTGGATTTTTCTGACATTGTTGAATTTCTTACTAAAATCTTGTTTAAGTTTCCCAGTGTTGGGATACAGGACTCTACTCTGTGAATGGTGGGTTGTCCTTCACGATGGCCCAGTGTGGTAGGTAGATATCATATATGTTTAATAATGGAACCAATAATTCTGAACTGAACTATGTGCCATCTTTAAAGAGAGCTCCGCGGTCCTGCAACGCATATGGTAGACAGAACAGGTTGATCTTTAATCAGTCAATCGGACAGTCCCTTCTGGTCCACTCTTCCACTCCACCCAGAGAAGCAAGACTCATTTTATGATCGTCCAAACAAAAGAACAAAAAAAAAATAGGTATGAGTCTCTTTTCTTTCTTTTTCTTTTTTTTTCAACATTTATCGACGCGAACATTACTATACCTAATTATCACCGATCATCTGTAGGCGAACGGCTCGTTTCGCCGATGCGAACGGTACTAGTAACACCCTTATTACATAGACATAAAGGCTTTTTTGACCGGCGTTAGCCGATTTCGCGTCGATAAATATGGGAGCACCCTTAGCCCCTTCGTACACTAGGCGACGCAAGTCTCCGATACCTTACGACTTTGACATCCATTGACGAGTGCTTGTTTACGAACCTCTATGCATTGTATTGCGATAGTGGCCTGGATACCGAAATCGTAAGGTATCGGAAACTTGCGTCGCCTTGTGTACGAAGGGCCTTAAAGTCCACATTGTTTTATACATACATTGTTTTATTAAAATCATGTTATTGTATCAAAGAAACTTGGTTCCTAGATTTGTTGGGTATTTCTGTTGACGTCAGAATAACCGGTCTTTGGTCTGTGGTGTTGGAGTTGAACGATTAATGAGGTTATTTTTTTAATTACGACCGTATACGAGTATGATTCCGGTTACTGATCTGTTACAAATAAATTGTTTTATGAGTAATCTGTGAACTTGTGTAAATTTTTCGAATTCTTTGAACATCATAAATACATAGTAGTAAGGAATAAATCCTTAAGTGGCGTTTTATTCCATTGTAAAAGTTAATTCGTTCTCATGAACGGAAAGTCCTGTGCTATTGTGGTTACATTGCATATTATCTACACTATACAGGTTGAATTTTTCAACTGGGCCTGGATGGCTATATTCGAAACTATGAGGAATATCAAAAAACGTTTAAAAGCAGTCTCCAGGCTGATTTTGACGAAAACTAAAACTGCATCACTGGATTTTAGAAAAATCAATAATACTGGCCAGGAATTGAAATAGCTTATTGTAGAAAAAAAACACAGCCTGTATTGTGACACCATTCGATAGGGTGGGTTACTGAAAAGGATCGAATTGTAGGAAGTAATCATTTACGGCAAACTTATAATAATAATAATATTCCACAACTATCACACAACGCCATCTAGTCCCAAGCTAAGCAGAGCTTGTGTTATGGGTACTATACAACTGATAAACATACTTATATATTTCTAAATACATACATATTATAGATAAATGACACCCAGACACCGAACAAATGATCATGCTCATCACACAAACATTTGTCCAGGGTGGGAATCGAACCCACGACCCCCGGCATAGCAGTTAGGGTCACTAACCACTAGACCAACGAGTTGTTGTTGTCAGTTGAGTACATAGTTACAAACTTAATATTCATTCCTATATTTTGGGGTGCAATCATTTCCACTGGCTGAACTTATAACATTTCTAAGAAACAAGACGTAAATTTTCCATTCCAGTATGATTCCAGTACATTGTACTACACATCGTCTTACAATAAACCAATTTATCTTAGTCTCGCTTTGTATGATCTTTCCACACATTTAACGGTCAGCTTATACTGGTCTTCCATAGCTTGATGTGTGTATTGACTGGCTCTTAATTTGTTGTTGTGATGATCAAAACAACTTTTTTATACAATATTGTTCAGGAAACGATTGTGTGAATTAATAAGTTCAGTGGAGGTTACTCGCTAATTAATTTTAATAGTAGTGAGTTTTTCTAAGGTTAGTTGTTTCCGTATATTGGGTAATTTTGGTTTTAACTTGACCAAGACCAACGACGATATATTACTAGACTCCTAATAACAGGCGACCGATGTCTGTCAACACATTAGGCAAAAAAGTCTTATATCCGTCTTATTTCGACCTTTCCTGTGAGCCGTAAACATACCTTGAGACAGAACAGACCTTGAGTTAGCCAATCACAACGCAGTACCCCGTCCCCCTCGCTTACGTAGTACCTCAGCGAGTTGACAGAATAGTTTTTGTTCCTTAGATCGTGCATGCGGAGTCTAGTAATATATCGTCGTTGCTTGACCAAGACTAAAGTCATAACCAAAATTACCTATTTGATTTGATGATACGGCATGGAATATCTGCTATCGACTGTTGTAGCGTGTTGTGGATTCGTTAACCGATTCGCATAAAAATGTGATAAAACATCTAGAACTTTCTTTATTGCTTTTCATACCAATTGTTCCCCACGTTTTCTTCTGCTGCCTGGCTCCTAGAGGTCGTAGCGTGAGTTTAAAGATGCTATAAGTAGTCTTCCTTGCAGTCTCTATCTATGCAGCATAAAAATATTTTTTTCAATTCGAGCTAGTAGTAGTATCAGAGATTAGCGCGTTCAACCAAAATTGATAGGATGGCACGTCTAAATTTTCATTTGAAAATTAGGAACCTGTTGTATTTTTATCGGAGACTAGCGGCCCGTCCCGGCTTCGCACGGGTGGAGGACCCGGTCTAAAACCCGGTCCTGATGCTTACAAACACAACAAAAATATAATTATCCGAATCGGTCAAGCCGTTTTGATGGTATGTCGTGACAACGGAAAACGGGTTTCATTTTTATATATATAGATTTAAATTTTAAATTCAGATACTCATCGTCTTACTACAAGAAAGATAAACATCTGTTGAACACTTTGTCTGAAAAACTGTGAACTAAATTTCACGTTAATATGAGGATGAGGGTCGTTTTGCAGTTACACGTTTTTTTAGACAAAGCGTTCAACAGATGTTTATCTTTTTGTGGTAAGGTAACTAACTGGGAAAAGCCTGTAATAGTTCATTCCAAAGCGGGTTTCTCTATGGAGAAGAACGGGTAAGAAACTGAATGGACACTATGTTACATAAAAATGTTGTACGTACGTTGAAAATAAAAAATCTTGTCTCTCTATTTTTATTTCATTATCAATAATGTTTTCCGTGTAAGTCCATTAATGTCATTACTTACACAGTAATGGCCGCTAAGTAATTGACATATAACCTGACATGACAACCTGCGTGCGCGCATAATGAGAGGCGCTGTCGGATATTATGACTAGTCATTTGTTTTCTTGATTGTAGAGTGCTATATGTGCCGCAGAGACCGACGTCACGAGACGACCTCTGGCCACCGTAGGCGCAAGCGGCGAGTAACGGGCGACTCGCTGTCCGACCATCTGCCATACCCGGGTCGACAGCGCGTTGTATTCCACGCGCGCCTCAAGGGCTAAAGACTACTGGGGTCGCGGAAATAAAGAATACCGTGACCCCGGTACGTAAAGGGCTGTTGAAGGACACTGTGGATTTTAGTCAGTACAAGTCTGAGATGTAAAATAAATCGGGACTCTCTGGGTGACATGTATCAAGTTTAATGTGGACTATTATGTTTCAAAGGCGATTTTTTTGTGAAATGCCGGTTTCCGATCAATGTTTTCCTTCACTGTTTTGAGAGCAGTGGTGATGATACAAATTACACAAAGAAATGGGCCTGGCTTGGTTCAAACCCACGACCAACTCGTAAGCCTTGGCCGATACCACCGGGCCACCACTGCTCTCACCATTGATCTTAGCTCAGCAATTGTTAAAATCTATGTACCTAGATCTATCTAGATATTATTCTACCTTGACAAAGGTCGTTTGTAATTTAATCTCATCATACCACGTAACGTAGTCCAAGTACCGGCCATAAAGAATGCAAATCCATTTTAAGACTTGTAGACTAATGCAAATGCAGTACATTAGGATGGTAGCATGGTGGTCACTTGATTGTCTTAATAGGGTACCATGATTCCAGAATTATGGTACCCTATTTAACAAAGTACTGTATCGAAAGAACAGGGAAATTTTTTGTTTTGCGAGTTGCCTCCATCCCTCGGAAAGCACGTAAAGCTGTTGGTCCCGGCTGTCATTTGTAGATCTTTGACAGTCGTTACTGTTAGTCAGAAGTTCTAAAGTCAGACAACCAACCTTACGTATTACCCAGTTACTGGGTTGTGGGGGTCCGTCAGGCAGTCGCTCCATATAATATACTGATATCCACGTGCATCTGGTTTGACTGGAAGCCGACCACAATATAGTTGGGAAAGGGCTAGAAAGATGATGAATAGTCTGACAGTCCCTCCTTTCGGTCCACACGGCGCCTGAGTAACTTGATGAATTTACAGCAACACGGCCTACCTCGTCACACTAGTGCGACAAATATAAGGCTATTAGATTAGAACCCGAAAATATCTTATCATTCCAAAAGGGCATTCTTTATGGCTGGTACTTGAACTTCATTTTCTACTTAATCAGTAAAGTAAGGCAGTTTTATGGCAGTAAAATGAAAAATAGGCAAAAATATACATAGTAACATATTATAATCCTCATTCATACTGGTTTTAGCAGAATTTTAGACGCTATCTGAATTTTTTCAAGGTTCTTTTTCGCATAATAAAGCTTTTAGAATGAGCATTAAATACACCCGGTGTTTTAATATAAATCTGAGAATACAGTCCGTTTTTAAGTTATGACGCGTTTACTCAAGTTAAAATATGTTTTACTTTCTCACTAGCTTTTCTAAATTTTTACTTAAGTTCGCTATTTTAAACAATTTTTTTTGCCGACTAGGACTAAGTCACAAAAGAGGGTTAATTTTTTTTATATATAATTATATCATTTGAAATGTTTTATATTACAAGACAAAGAAAAGTTTAATTAAAATATCAAATTCTTACTATTACACTTATTCAATTGATTAATTTGAATAAATTCATGAATAAGCAATGACTATTACAATATAAACGTATGTAAATGAGTAATTACATTAACTAGATAGACACATTATTTGAATACAAATATCATAATAATGTACTGTCGCAAATATTAATTTAAATAAACAAAAATATTTGACACGTTATTAAAATTTGCATACAAAGCAGTTATTTATTTTAGCAACAATAGTCTAGTGTAACCTTAGGTATTTTTAATTAACGAAATAGATTATATTTAAAACCAAGAAAAAATGTAAAATCGTCGAATGGAAACCGATATAATTATCCTTAGACTAAAAGAAGACGAATGAAATCATGGCTGCACGTGCTTGATTATATTCCACACTTTCTCACCAAAAGGTCTGTATCCCAGCAGTGGAAACATTATAGCTTGATTATGCATTTTTATAGATAAATCATAGATACCTAGGATTTAAAAAAAAGATTCTGAGGCGGTACGAAGTTTGCCGGGTCAGCTAGTGCTTTGTAAAACTGTTCTTGTATTTTAAATTGTAATATTTCTGTGAGTGTTCAATATCGAATAAATATTTTACTGTTCTATCTAGTTATTATTTAAGCATGAATTAGCCTTTTTCAGGCCTATATGAAAAAGTACTTTTAAACAACAACTTTTTCCTTTTTGTTTTGTATTGCGTGCCTTACATGGCGTTTATTATATTTTATTTCGTGCCAGCATTGCCTTGACCGGTTATCAACCCTGTACATTGACATTACAGTCTGAACCGGTGTTGACTTTAGCAAACACTATGGTCTAGCATTCATTTGTTTTAGCTCTTAGGCTGTTCACGTAATTTGGTGAAGATTTTCAAATGTTATTATTTTCTACCGAGCAAAAGTATGGAACCACTAAAGGCTTTGTCAAACAGACAGGCGCGCTAGGCGAGGCGAATGCGATCCGAAGCTTTATTTATAATGTATGGTATGTTTGAATCCAGTCACATTGAAAAACGAAAGCGGTCCGTTAGTCTATATGACTGGCTTCAAACAATTCCATACATTACAAACAAAAACGCTTCGGCACGTATTCGTTTTGCCTGTCAGTTTGACGAAGGCTTTACTCCAATTACGCGCGACATTGAGTACTTAAAACTAATTAAGAATAATAATAAAAATAATCTATTTTTTAAGGTTTAACTGTTAACTTAAAGTTGACACCAAATTACGTAGTACTAATTCTCCAAAAATATTAACAACTTATTTCTTTGTTACAGTAAAAAATGCCTGCATACGACAATGAGGGGGCGACGATATCCATGGAGGATGTCCGCGCTCCTGAGGCTCCCATCACCATCAGCACCATTGAGGAGGAGCTCATAGCCAGGAGGAACAAGATGTTCAAGACTCAGAAGTCTACTGTCGCTTCTAGGTATTTAGATTTAACTTTTTGTGAAGAATAGTTCTTTTTTTAAGGAGCTATAATTAAGATGAGTTTTTATTTAAGGAGCTCTTTGTGAAGAATATTTCTTTATTTGAGGAGCTCTTTGTGAACAAGTGTACTTCATTTTAGAAACTCTTTGTAAAGAGTTATTTGTGGAGTCGCTTTAAGGTGCTTTAAGTAAGAGAGATCTAGTGAGCAATAGATCCTTATTTTAGGAGCTCTTGTGAAGAATAATTCTATATTTTAGACGCTCTTTGTGAAATAGTTCTTTATTTTAAGAGCTCTTTGTAGAATAGCTCATTATTTTAAGAGCTCTTTGTGAAGAATAATTCTTTATTTGAAAATCTCTTTGTGTAGAAGAGTTCTTTATTTTAGAAGCTCTTTGGTAAGAGCTTTTTATTTAAGTAGTTTTTTTTTGTGGTAGAGCTGTATTTAAAAAGGCCCTTTGTAATGCTTTTGTTTTTAAAATCCACAGGAAACAACAGGCAGTATGTGTAAGGAGAGCACACAAGAGATACGGAACACAGAAGAATCCCAACATCATATTGGATGGATTGAATATGACAGTACCCAAAGGAGCCATGTAAGTCAAACATTATTATCCTGCGATTTCTGTCATACACGACGGCGAGTAATGGGTGACTTGCCGTCCGATCATGGACTATGCCTGGGTCGACAGCACTTCGTGTTCCAGGCGCGCTTCAAAGAGCTCTCAGTTATCTGACGGGGGACCCCTTAGAGGGCCAAATCCTGGTCACAATTACCTGATAAGACAAGCCCGCGACTCCGGAACGTAAAATGCTATTAATGGACACTGTGTTTTTTTGTCTGTTCCTACTTGACAGACAGGAGCAGTGGTGGTCCAGTGGTATCGGTCCCAACTTACGAGTTGTAGGTCGTGAGTTCGAACCCTGCCAGGTGCAATACTTTGTATAATTGATTACATCACCACTGCTCCCAGAACCAATATTCGAAGATATGATATGTGAAATTTACCAATCTGCACAGGGCCTGCGTGGTAGATTATGGCCCACTCCTTCTATTAGAGAGGAGGCATGTGTCCCAGCAGTGGGAACTTTATAGGCTGATGATGATGTCTGACAGTGACAGGACTCGTTTGATGATATTATCACGTAAAAAAAGATTTTATAGTGTGACTCATTAGCGTATTTAATAATTGTTTACGATGCAAAGCCGTGTGTTCATTAGGTAACAATTAACGTGGTTCCCATGACGGTCAAAGATGTTTGGCAACGATGCAACACCGTGAGAATCTTGGGCGCCATCTTTTAAGACACCAAAACAAAATGATTGTTTTGAGTTTTTCGCGAATTGAATGACGATATTATTAACGAACCTCTCTAGGACTGAATGAGAATTCTTAAATCATCGAGGATCGGGGTGTCTCACACGATAGAGCGACTAGCATGTAAGACAAACCGATCCTCGATGGTTTCCTGAACTTAAATCACATTACAAAAAAAAACTGGTCAATTTTCTAAAATTTTAAACTAACTTTTATTTTCCGCTTTTCCATTTCATGGGAAAGGGGAACATCTCAAAGGGGAATCTACACGATAAATATTATATTTAAAGCGAGTCATTTAATTCAAAAAAACGGAAAAATAATTTGTGTAAATGTCCTAGGAAGATTTTTAAATAATTTGAGTCAAATGGTTTGAAATAAATGATAATGTTTTCAATTTACGGACAAAGATGAAAAAGTAAGAAAAAATACATTTGAAATTCATGAGAAGTAAGTAAGAAATTGTTTTGGTACAACTTTGGCGAATAGGGGAATTAATAACAGGCATTTTGTATACATTTTTAAAATGTGTCACAACGAAGCGTTCAAATTGTAAGTGGGTCCTCGTGTAACCCAACTGGGTTAACCCAACTGGGTTACACGAGGCAAGGTAAGGTAACTAGCCTACCTAGTATAAAATTAAAAAAAGGTAGTAAGTCCGTTTAGTACTTTCGAAGATTTTTACTTTTTTCTGTTTAAGGTTTATCACAGAAACGTAGCTTCAGGGTATCTTAACTATGTACTTAGCAAAATTCATCAAAATCAATTCAATAAATTAAGCGTTTTGCAAAGCCGTTGCCCGCGGTTTCGCTCTCACGTAATTTGACAATTATCCTACGGTAACGATATGGGGTAAAAAGTAATATGTACTTTCTGCGGATATCCGAATTTAGCTTTTGTGTGAAAGATCATCCATCCATCTATTTTTAATTAAAAATCAGTTGCTTTTGAGATTTGAACCCGCGTCTTCTGAATAAGTACTCCAGATGCCTTAACTATTAGGGGAATCGGCTAACGCCGCGCCGGTCAAAAAAGCCTTTATGTCTACGTTATAAGGGTGTTACAATAGCGTTCGCATCGGCTCGGCTCGGAGGACGCGGCGCGGCGCGGCCCGACGCCGACCGTCACGCGACGGCGAAACAAGCCGCTTCGCCTTCAGGGGCCTAAGTCTACTAATTTATATACGTCACAATGGTCTCTCAATGGTAAGTTTTTGACAGATTTGCCATACAAAAACTGTCAAAAACACACCATTGAGAGACCATTGTAACGTTTATAAATTAGTAGACTTAGGCCCCAGATGTTCGGCGATAAGTATAGTAACTTTTCGGCGCGGAATCGCGTCGATAAATGTGGGAGCTCCCTTATGCCCGTGCCACACATGTGATCACTAATGTGATCAAATAAGTGTGCACATGTCTGGGGCCGACCTTACGCTAGCTCACAATTCGCACTGCTGTGTATTAGGCCGGCGCCAGGCATGTGCACACTTATTTGATCAAATATTAGGCTACCACAACTCACACTCAGAATCTTAATCTTATATTCCCTCATTCGAATGTTATACGGTAACGTAACGTTCCTCAAAAATCATCATAGCGATGCGATTAACATGCGTTTAAAAATAATTGTCTAAAATGTTCAGAAATCTTCGTTTTACGTCCTAAAACCGTTTATAACAAAACCAGTAGCATCCAAAACTTTCCTAAACCCAGTTTATAGTAACGGGAAGTTATTCTCCTGAATGAATTTTATACAGCCGAACTTTTGCAATTTTTCAAACCAGTATACTTGAAGCTTGAAGTCTTGTCCGGTACTGTTATGTGGAAGTTACTTGAAGTTCGTGTCTTTTCTTCCGAAGTTTCGTGATGTTGCCCCGAAGTTTTGACCAAGATTCGTAGCTGAAGTCTTTATGGTTCTGGACAGTTCATGAATCTATGAGGTTTGGTTTGTTAATTTGAATTGTGAAATCTGTGCTTCAACGTAAGAATCAAAATTATACGAAAAAAAAATCTATGGATTTGTGTTAAAAAACACGATTATTCACTCACACGCCTGCCCAAAAAAGAGGGTTATGTTTAATACACGATTTCAAATGACGGAAAACATAACAAGTTAATTTTAAAGTAATTCATATTTTCTCTGAATTAAGGTTTTCATTAAATAGTGGCTATGGCTCAGCCAGAAAAATCTGGGCCGTACAAAAGCGCGTTGGGTGGATTATATGGATGAGAACTAGGTCACAGAACCGAGAAGTATAGTTACTTGAATGTAGTTTTAAAAACTAGGGGTCGAATCTAGACAAAGAAAAGATTACCAATGTACTGAGTTACACGTTCAATCCTCAGGGGTTGAATGTGGAAACGTTTAGGGGTCGAACGCGGAAGAGGGTAGAAAATCTTGGGGGTTGACCGCGGAACCGCAAAAATAACCGAAGCTGATATTATGATGATGTTATTATTTCTGTCATCAGTCATGTCTTTTGTTTTCAGATACGGTCTCCTGGGAGCATCAGGCTGTGGGAAGACCACCTTGCTATCCTGTATCGTGGGCAGACGAAGACTGAACTCTGGAGAGATCTGGGTGCTGGGTGGAAAGCCGGGCAGTCCTGGCAGTGGAGTGCCTGGACCCAGGATTGGATATATGCCCCAGGTTTGTAGATTGAGGTTCATTTAAGTTCTTACAAGTTGGTTTGATAAGATGGGAAATCTTATTATATTATATTATATTCAGTAGCTTAAAGGTCGCGATTCGCGCCGGAAACCGCGACAGAAGACCGCGACAGTATTTAACGTTAGGCAATGTACCTATGAGCTGCAGTCTGCGAGCGGGACACAGACAGGAGACAGATACGGTCAAGATCTTCGGTTGCGGTCTCCGGTCGCAGTCTCCGGCGCGAACCGCCACCTTTAAGGGATGAGTTTGGGACGCGGGAAAAGATAAAAGTTTACCGCGGCCTTAGAACGCAAGAGATAAATAGAAGGAACAAAGTCGTTTTAAGTGACTAAAATCTGACAGTCTCCGATTGGGAGAATTAGTTTAATTCGATAATTTTCCATACTTAAATTTTAAGTTTCCTATATACGATGAAAAACCGCACTACAAGATGAGGACGCCCAAGTTGCGACATAAAAAGATAGAAATTAAGATGTATTGTTCGTTATAACTTTTTGAGACCTTTCGATGTTGACGCAGCTAACTCATTGAATAACCAACTTGTCAATGCCAGAAAAATAGTTCTATGTTATAAAAATTAATCTTATAAGTTACTTTCTAAACCTATTCCTTATATTGGGAGACAGTACTTAAGAAAACTTTGTTATAATATAGAAGCCACGTAATTAATTGAAAGATTCTTTGAAAAGTTAGCTCAGTACTTACTTGTATCAGACCCGTCTCCTTTAATAAAACTAAGATCACCTATCATTCTTATTGTTCCAAAAGTTTCTGCTAATGTCATAGCAATTTGTGTCTAATATGACACTTATGTAACTGAACATAGAGTCCTAACTGACATCCAATTGCTGAACGATTATTGACCTTATAGCTTACGTATTAAAGTTGGTACAGTATGAGGCGTAAATCACATGCCGTAACGTATTACCGCGCGACAATTTGCTGGAGGATAATGTACCGTATGTTATATGTGACTCGGTTACTATTTTTCGTTAAGTGCGTAGATACGGGGGTGCTAAGACAGGAAACCTCCACTTGCGCCCGTGGACTGGAGGTCCCTCTCGGATACGTCCCGGAAGACCAGTTTTTCGGGCCGGTGCACCCTGGGATGCGGGCAAAAACTCTTCCTTAGGCCCTGTGCGCCTAAGGGGTCGCTTTGCCCGTATACGAATAGCCTGTCGTGCGGACGCTCCAACGCGTGTCCCTCTGATCAGCAGAGGGCACAGCGGCGGAGCGGGCTTGCGGACGGTGAGTAATGGGTAGCTCGCCGTCCGACCAAGGACCAAGCCTGGGTCGGTGGCGCGTCGTGTTTCGCGCCAAATGCCTGCTGGGGTCGTGGGTTTTTCTTAACCCAGGATATCGTGGCCCCGGAACGCAAAAGGCGTCCGAAGGAACACGGGTGGATTTTAGTCAGTAAGAGTCTGATAGTGTCTTCCGACCCAGGAGGACACAGATTTGATAATGTTACCACCTAAATATAACGTATTCATGTTTCTTTTACAAGATATAAGTATAATCATCATCCTATAAATAGGTATTTCCACTGCTGTGACTCACGCTATTACAGATATCTATAGATTTTCTTACATAAACAATGTAAAACTTCACAAACAAATAACAAAGTAATCTTACTATTACCACTATTACTATGATTAGAAGTCGTTACTTAGTTGCGGAACAATAGAAAATGGCTATAATGTAACTACAAATCAGTCCTTCTGTATGTAATGACAATGATTTGTCTTGTTTGAAGATATTTATGTAATTACTAGTTATAGCCCGCGACTTCGTACACGTGAAGTCCGCGGTTTCATTAGGGGTATTAATTAGGTGCCTCCACACAGAGCGCGCGGCAAATGCCTCGCGAGGAAACTGCCTGGCGAGGCTTTTCGCCCTGTCTGGACGCGCCTATTGTTTCTCGACCGAGGCACAAAACAATGTACGCGAGCAAAACAAAAGCCGATACTGGGATGGCTCTGGCGTTCGGACACTCGCCCAAAGCAGCACGCGCGCTTGCCACGGCCGAGACACATCCACACTAACCGAGCAGCTTCGCGTGGAAAATGCTCGCTTTGTGCGGACGTAGGGGCATCCGCGAATCTTTATTGTTATAAATCTCTTAAGTAATTTAATTATTGCTTGAGAGGAAAACGGTCCTTAGGTAAATCTGCCACTGGCCCCGGGAAAGCAGTTTTCAAAATCAGCTCACATAGGCAAACACGGAAGTGACTTTAATTTATAATATTATACCTTTAAACCTAAAACTACATTTAATTGTTTATGTTTTCAGTATCCAGGTAGAAAATACCCTTTTAAAACTATACTCCTCTTGCCATACTACTCGTATACATTGCCTAAGATAATCCAACGGATGTTTTCCTAAGTCTTTAGTAGTTAGCATGCTAATATCAAACACTTTGCTAAACAAACAGATACTGTATAATATTGTAAAGATACATTAGTGACCGGAGATTAAATATTAAGAACCTTGACGGAATACAGATGAGAAGGTGTAGTCGCAGTCAATTTCATAATATAAGTATGAAAATATTTATTCTGGGGTCGCGGGACTAACGGTAACGTAACCGACCTAATTAAGGACACCGTTGATTTAGTCAGTACAAGTCTGACAGTCTCTCCTGCCCTGCCCTGGGTGGAGGACCCATTCGATAATTTTTACCACGTAAAAATAAAATACGTTTGTATCTAAGTTCCGTAAACGATTTCGATGATTTTTTGTTTAGAGATGATCCAACCCAAATACATCTCTATTGTAACAAGTATAGATAATAATAATAGTTATTTCTGTAACATTTGTTTTTTTTTGTCCGAGTTTGGCACGGTTCATTAACGTGCTGATAAACTTAAGCATTCACTTGCAATGAGCATTCTTGCGAATATTTTAATACAAGCAGGCGTTCCGACCTTTGCAGAGGCGTCTGTTAAGTCTGACATTATGACATATTAAGGAACAAAAAAAAATTGACGACGATCGAGTAGAGCGTTCTCTATAAAATGTTGAAAACGGATCATACGGCAAGCAACCCATTACTCGCCGTCTGCGAGCCTACGGTGGCAATGGCCGAAATTCGTTTTGATATCCCGGACAACCTTGGCGTTTCCGACTGCGATTGGGGCGTGAGGGAGAGGATGTCTTCAAGCTCACGCATTCCGCCTCCTCCGCGTTATCATTACTACTTCACCACTAATTGTTTGTCAAGAGTTTTAAATACGTATTTATTTGTTACAGGAACTAGCACTATTTGGAGAGTTCTCCATCAGAGAAACACTGATCTACTTCGGATGGATCGCAAATATGAAAACAAGAGACGTGGAGGAACGTATAGACTTCTTGATCCAACTGCTGCAGCTACCAAACCCTACCAAGTAAGTGTTTAATATTAAATTGAGGGTTGCAATGCTTTTGTGTTGAAAGAAAAGCGAGTCAGGTGTTCCTAGTGAAGCCTGCATCCACAATTGGGATTTATAATACAAGAGATCAGACTTATGCTTATTTTACTTCTTTTTCTTATGATATCGATGAAAATCAATTTTGCCTCGGCCCAGAATAGGTCCAGGAGTTTAGCGCTCCACGAAATGTCTGAGCTCCTGTAATGAACAGTCGGCAGGGCACGATACTTTTTCATAATAATAATATTCCACAACTATCACACAACGCCATCTAGTCCCAAGCTAAGCAGAGCTTGTGTTATGGGTACTAGACAACTGATAAACATACTTATATACATACCTACCAGATATTTCTAGATACATAATAATAATAATAATAATAATAATAAACAACCACACGTCCTGATTGACCATCTAATCACGTGGGGGGCGGACACACGAATGAGATATTACTGGCGTGGCTAACGTGGCTCTGGAAACCCATAAATAAAATGGAGACTCGTTCTAAAAGTAAACGTATAGGGCCGCTGCCCGGGGGCGATCGCCGGGGCGCACCTGGAGCTGACGCTGGGTGTCACAGCATGCGATCCGTCAGCGGTGAGGAGTTGAGCAGGCGGGCTCCCACCGACAAAGATACTACAGCCGAACTCATTGACGATGGTGACAGACTGACAGACAGGACAGACACCCCTGTAGAACCGTATAGTCCAAGCACAGTATCATACAGACCCTCGAGGCCATCATCACCATCTATACCATCGTCACCAACACCTCCATCACCCTCTATTACTAGTTTAAATACAGTTCCACCTAATCCGACCTTGAGTGCTGCGCGGGAGGTATCTACCTTCTTACCCGCGTCCACTAAGGCTGGAAAAGCAAGAGTTCGAATGAAATGGAGTAAAGAAGCAAATTTATTTATCATGAGAACTTATCTATACATTACTAAATTAGAGACCGATATGACCACATACAGACAACAATTACACGCACATTTCACTCGACAATATCCAGAAATTACCGTTTCAGAGCAAAGAATATCAGACCAAAGAAGAACCATAGTTAGAAATAAACTTCTATGCCAAGAAGTTATAGATCAATTAAAAGAAGAAGTACGTACCCAATTACTTCAAGAAGACTCGGCTAATAATTATGCAGAAACTAATAATATCACACAAAACATAAATGAAAATAATGCTCAAGTACAACCACAATCACCCAGTCAATCACATTTTCTGTACACACAATCTCAAACTTACAATCATTCTCAAACCAGCACTCAAACATCACACACATCAACACAAACCGAAACCGTAATCTTAACGGTAGAGAATGACATAGAGAATATAGTTATTTCAGATCAACACTTAACAACAGATACATATATTCAAGATATCCATGAGAAATTTAGAACAACAATAACTTTATATTCTGGGATGGACCCCGCAGCGCGACCAAGATTACCTAAACTTAAATACACACCTGACCTATTTCGTCTTGTTAATTTATTTAATGAAAATATACTCACACAATATATATCTGATAACACGCAACTCATAGACATACATTCACTTATTTACTGCACGGCGGTAGTAATATCTGAAGAACTGAAATTCAAAATTACAAACAATGTAAGAGCTACAAGAACTAGACAACATATAGAACCAGCATGGCAACAGAGACTACAAAAAGATATTGAAAAATTAAGGGCAAACATAGGCAGACTTACTGAGTATATTAATGGGTGTAGATCTAATAAGTTAGTCAAAAAAGTTGAGGACATATTTAGGAATAATACCACACACACCAGACACGAAAAGAGTAACACAAGACCTGAAGAATTTTTAGACACCCTAAGGGTGCGTCCACACTGGAAGCCTAGCGCGTCGGCGGTGGCAGGCGCGGTGGCGGGCGCTGCGGCGGGCGCGATACGTGTCCACACTGCCGATCAAGCGTTTGTTTTTGTTGCGGCGACTTCAGGTGTTGCAAACCGGTGGTACCTAGTAAACTCTATAAAACTGGTTTAAAGAATTTTAATATTATTATTTTTTACAGGTTATTTAGGATTGAATACAACTAAATTATAAATCATTCTAAATTTTTCTACTCAAGTTCGGTAAAAATAATTTAAATATGTATAAAAACATCCAACGGTAGTATTTTAGTGCATGTTCTGGTAACTATATGGCGCTACTAAAAGACCGAAAAGGTTTGATACACCTGCCGCCAGCCCGTTGTATCGGTTGTTGCCTAGCAACGCCTAGGCTCGCAAACTCGCTCGTAACCACCGCGCTAGGCTCCCCGCCTAGTCACTTCAATGTGGCCACAAGCGGCGATTTCATACATTCATTAATATCGCGCCAGCCGCCGCCACCGCGCTAGGCTCGCAGTGTGTTTGAGCACTTAAACAAAAATTAGCACTCAAAGTTCATAGACTTAAAAGGTATAAAAAAGCACTGCAGCGTAAAAATGATAACGCCACATTTGCCACAAACGAAAAATTGTTTTATAGAAACTTACACAAACCACAAACAGACACATTAGATGAACGTAACACACCTACACCTGACCTACCTACAAAAGAACAGCTAGAAACATATTGGGCCAGTATTTGGGAAGAGCAAAAACAACACAACGACAAAGCATTTTGGATTTCTGAAGAAGAAGATAAATGGAAAAATATTAACGAGATGGAATTTGTAGAGATAGCAGAATCAGATATAACACACATTACAGCTAGGTTACATAATTGGAAAGCGCCTGGCATAGACAAGATACATAATTTCTGGTACAAAAAGTTAACGTCATTACACAAATCTATAGCAAAAAATTTAACTGACATTATAGTAGGACAACAGAACTCACCCGAATTCATATCAACAGGAATCACGTATATGCTTCCTAAGTCTAAATACTCATCAGAACCTTCTCAATATAGGCCAATCACATGTCTACCTACAATCTATAAGATACTAACATCCGCTATAACAAAGAAAATTAACGCACACATTGTACACAACAACATAATAGCAGAAGAACAGAAGGGATGTAGACAGGGCCACATGGGATGCAAAGAACAGTTGATCATTGACTCCACCATACACAAACATGCTACCTCTAAAAATAGAAACTTACATTGCACCTATGTTGATTATAAAAAAGCCTTTGATAGTGTTCCTCATTCTTGGTTGTTACAAATATTAAAGATTTATAGAATAAACCCGAAAATAATAGATTTCTTACGTCGCATAATGTTACAATGGAAAACAACATTACAAATAAATTGTAACCAAAATACTGTCACAACGCGACAAATCTTCATTAAAAAAGGCATCTACCAAGGTGATTCCCTGAGTCCAATGTGGTTCTGTCTCGCACTTAACCCTTTGTCTCATTTGCTGCAAAGCTGCGGGGCCGGATATTGCCTCAAACATAACATAGACGAAACAACAATATCGCATCTTATATATATGGATGATATCAAACTATATGCAAAAACAGAAAAAGATATGAAAAAATTAGTAGACATTACAGCAGAATTTAGTAACGACATTAATATGCAATTTGGTTTGGATAAATGTAAAACAGTTCACATTGTAAGAGGCAAAGTAAGGCCCGGCGACTATGTAGTAAATGAGAAGGATGCTATCACAGCGTTGGAATCGACTGACTTGTATAAATATTTAGGGTTTGAGCAACTCAAAGGTCTTGACCATGTACGTATAAAACAGTCACTAACTACAGAATACAAGAGACGGCTTAACGCCATCTGTAAAACACAACTCTCGGGTAAACACCTTATCAAAGCCATAAACACCTTCGCCATTCCCGTATTGACGTACTCATTCGGAGTTATAAAATGGTCCAAAACGGACACGGAACAGTTAGAGCGTACTACACGAACAACCCTCACGAAACACAACAACCTTCACCCTAAATCCGCCATAGAGAGACTAACAATAAAAAGAGAACATGGAGGGAGAGGCCTTATAGATATCCAGCACCTATGGCGGAAACAAGTTAGTCGATTAAAATCATTCTTCCACACAAAATCTCACACCAGTAACATACATAAAGCCATAGTAACAAATGACAGTAACTACACTCCACTTAACCTAAGCAATTCAAGTGAAAACCAAAACTCTACCATTGACAACCCGCAGACACAAAAAATTGACGACTGGAAGAAGAAAGTGCTTCACGGTCGACACCCTCATGACCTGGAGCAATCACACATAAATAGGTTAGCTTCAAATAAGTGGCTGAAAATAGGCAACTTATTTCCGGAAACAGAAGGATTTATTATAGCTATTCAAGATCAGATCATAAACACTAAAAACTACAGAAAATACATCATCAAAGACCCTACAGTTACTAATGATAAATGTCGCAAATGCCACACACACCCAGAAACCATCCAACACATAACAGGAGCATGCACAACTCTCACACAGACCGACTACACTCACAGGCACAACCAGGTGGCCAATGTCATTCACCAAAAACTAGCACTCAAACACGCACTCATTCAAGACGAAAACACTCCTTACTACAATTATACACCAAAACCTACCATAGAAAACACCACACATAAACTTTTCTATGACCGCGGCATTCTCACCGATAGGACAATCCACTATAACCGACCAGATATTATTCTACAAGATAAAATAAATAATATTACTTACCTGATAGACATTGCAGTCCCCAACACACACAACTTACAGAAGACGATCACTGAAAAAATTAGTAAGTACGCAGAGCTCAAAGAAGAAGTCACAAGAATTTGGCGACAAGAAAAGGTTTATGTAGTTCCAATTGTTCTTTCCACAACAGGCGTAATCCCTAATCATCTCCTCCATAGCTTAAAATTATTAGACCTAAAAGAAACTCTTTACATAACACTTCAAAAAGCAGCTATATTAAACACATGTAGAATTGTTAGGAAATTCATGCAGATAGAAGAAAATGAAATAGGACCCCATGAAAACACATAGATTACACACCACACGCTGCATTTGCTTTGGTTTCGACCCGTAAATGTAGTAAAAATCCAGTCTAAGTACTGAGAAGTGAAAACTCTATCCGAAAATAATAATAATATTCCACAACTATCACACAACGCTATCTAGTCCCAAGCTAAGCAGAGCTTGTGTTATGGGTACTAGACAACTGATAAACATACTTAAATATTTCTAAATACATACATGTTATAGATAAATTACACCCAGACACAGAACAAAATGATCATGCTCATCACACAAACATTTGTCCTGGGTAGGAATCGAACCCACGACCTCCGGCATAGCAGTCAGGGTCACTAACCACTAGACCAACAGGCCAGTCACGTTATTAGTACCTCATTATTTGTGGACCAGCACCACACGTACACTCCATTACCGGATCCATTTGCGCCGCCTACTTATGGTAACTAAACTTTATATTTTAATTACAGGCAAGTAAAGAACCTATCAGGAGGTCAGCAGAGGAGGACGTCGTTGGCAGCTGCCCTCATCCATGACCCTGAGCTACTGATCCTCGATGAACCCACAGTGGGAGTAGACCCTGTGTTGCGACAAGGGTGAGTTTAACTTTTGTGTAAAATCTACTAAACTTCTTAACGTTAGGAGAATTATAAAATACGATACATAATCTTAGGCCCGTATATACAGAACGGACATCATAACTCAAGTCTTACTTTAAATCTAGTTTCAACCAATTAAATGCCTTGAATCTAGTTTTAAGTAATGCTGGAGTTTTGAGTGACGTTCGTTCGTATACGGGCCTAAGGCTTGTCCTTCATTTTTCACGGTTTGTGATGTTTTGTTTTATAATTGGGATTGTTCGCAAGAACATAGGGGTAACTAACAAAAATCCGAAAAAAAACCTAATCTGAAATTTAAAATGAATGGCAAATAAACGCTACTCTTAATCTACCCAAAAATATTTGGACGAAAATTCCAAAATGAAATTCTATGGTAATTTTAACCATTAAAATGTCTGCTTTTCAGCATCTGGGACCATTTAGTGGATATCACCAAAGGGGGCCGCACGACTGTCATCATTACGACCCATTACATCGATGAGACCAAGCAGGCTGATATCGTAAGTTATAATTCTTTAAGTTTACAATGGTTGCAGTTTTGCGATGTCGTCAGGCTGGTAGCTTTTATTGCCTTTGGTCCTTGGAGATTTAAACTAAAGGATGATGCCAGGCCTTCTATGAAATTTGGTCCCACCCCCCAATAGCAACGTGTCATACGTCATTGGATAGGTATTTTTAAGCTGAGCAAAACATATTATGGCACCAAGTCTGAAATATGAGTTCGTTCTGAGATATGTTTGATTGAATATGGCAGTTTAAGATATAAGGAAATAATGTTTTTTTTCATAACATATTACATTTTAGTGCTTAGGACGAGGAGGAGAACCTCGGTTCTAAATAATGACAGCCGCACAGGTCGATCTTCTATATCAAGCCGCGCTTGCCGAGATCGGTTTATGGATGGGTGACCATCTATCCGAGGTTTCTCCGTGCCTCAGAAAGCACATAAAAGCCGTTGATTACGACTGTCATTTGTAGATCTTTGACAGGCGTTACCAACAAAAAAAAAGTAAAAGCTCGCTTTTTAAGCTTTAAAGGTGAGCGATTTTAAGCTTTTACTCCAAAGATATTTCAACAATGCGTCAAAGTCTTGTCCCGTTCAATCACTACACATAAGAGCTAGAAGGTTTTTTTACATGATAAAATCATCGAATGAGTCCTCCCGGGGTTTGGTGGGAGGGACTACCCAGGACTTCCAGACATGGACTAACTAAAATGCACGGTATCCTTCAATAGCCCTTTACGTTCCGACAGTCGTCGTTAGACAGTCTCGCGACCGCGGCAGGCGTTTAATTACCGTCAGATTGCTGATAACTCTTTAAGGCTCGCATGGAGCACGACGCGCAGTTGACCCGAGCATGGTCCATGACGGCGGGTCATCCTTTACTCACCGTCCTCATGCGCTCGAGTACTGTAGTTAAAAAATCGCCTCGCGACGTGCAATACCGTAGGCGTCTCCCGCAGCGATTGTGTCGTGAGATGCAGGCTGTCCTCTCCTTTACGTATTCCGCCTCCTCCTTCGATAGCATCACTGCTTAGAAGGAGTAGGAAGAGGTGATTACGTCTTAATAAACGGTTGCGTCTGGCTCCGCAGTGGTGCGGCCCAAGCTATGCATACCTTCACAACATGGTCGATCGTGTGCACCTCCGGGTGATTTTCGCAATGGTTACACCCAGGCATACCTGTTTCTTACCGCACAATTCGACACAGGAACCTCCTGAAACATCTGGTGTGGACCTGCGTCACTCCTCAAGCAAGGGTTTTAACGCCACCGTTGCGGCGTTGCCAAACCTCGGCTACGACAGTGGTACCCTCCATACCCCATGAGGTTACGCCGAAGCTCTTCCCGCAGCGCCTCGACTTGTCAGAGGTAGCGGAGATACACCTCGCCCTTGCGCCTCCACTCCACACCCCACTTATAGTTTTGGAAGGCTTTCGCCTCCAGATCCCCTGACATACTGTATGGCATCTGACCCTAGGTACCAAAGTATTGACACAAAAGATTCGCACAGGTGCCTTCAGAACAACGTCGGATCTTGCAGGTACAATAGCTTTGAATACAGTTGGTGTGAAATATATCTTGTATGGTCTTGTATGATTTTACCATGTATAAAACCCTTCTAGCTCTTATGTATGTGTAGTGACTGAATGCGACAAGGCATTGATGCATTGTTGAAATATATTTGGAGTAACAGCTTAAAATCGCTCTTCAACCTGCCGTTAATAGTGGTGTTCAAAGTTGCTTTAAGGCAATCACTTGCTTAGTGCTTAATGCTTCATATTTTAAGCACGCTTTTTTATATGCTTTATTAAAGCATGCTTTTTTTAAACGCGTTGGCATGGCATGCTGCCACTCACCGAGTCACCGCGCTTGCTTTAAGTCAAGTGACTTAAAGCAAGCGCGGTGAGTGGCAGCATGCTATAAAAGAATATTACATCGCGTTTATGAATTACGATAAAACAGAACCGTTAAAAATACAATGAACTTTCCTTCATACTTTCCAGGCTTAGGACTGTCTATAATTGAACAATGTTTGACATTTTCGTCCGCTATAAATAAACACACAAAATCACAAAACAACAACACAATAGTCACTCAATCAATCGTCCTTATTTACACAATTTTATGTTTAGGCATACTATCAATATTCGTGTCCTAACACTGAATTTATTTACCTACATTAAAAAAGCACGAAGCAAAACAGTAAAGAACTATATTACATGAGCCGCCCGAGATCGTAAAATCGTCCGCGGTGTTTATAACAATTACGCACACAAGTCACAATCCCCGCCCCACCTGCTTAATGCTTATTCATTGCTTGTTGCTTTTCGCGCGACGGACAGAGACAGAGAGTGCGATGTAAAAGCAATAAGCAAAAAGCAACTTGTGAGAGCCACAAAAGCATTTGCTTTATGTTATGTGTATTAAGCACGGTGCTTTATTTTGCTTTATGATATATTAACCACCACTGGCCGTTAACAATCTCCATAGTGGAGGTGGTTAACGACAAAGCGAGCTTCTATAGAAGGAAGAATATACTTTTTTTTAGTTGGTAACGACTGTCAAAGATCTACTAATGACAGCCGCAATCAAAGGCTTTTATGTTCTTTCTGGGGCAAGTAGAAGTCTCGGATAGATGGTCACCCATCCATAAACAGAGCTCGGCAAGCGCGGCTTGACATAGAAGATCGACCTGTGCGGCTGTTATTATTTAGAACCGAGGTTCTCCTCCTCGTCCTCTGCACTAAAATGTAAAATGTTACGAAAAAAACATTATTTCCTTATATCCTAAACTGCCATATTCAATCAAACATATCTCAGAACGAACTCATATTTCAGACTTGGTGCCATAATATGTTTTGCTCAGCTTAAAAATACCTATCCAATGACGTATGACATGTTGCTATTGGAGGGTGGGACCAAAAATTGCATCATCCTTTAAGTTTGTTGTTGCTGCTAGGGACTTAAAATTTTTGGGCCAATGTAACAAGTATGAACAGCATGTTAATGATCTTTATAGATAAGATATAGAGTAGCTTCAGTTAGAGTAGACCAGCCCAACGTTTTTGAAAAAGGCTAGAAAATAATGTATATGCGTTTCAATTAAGAATAGGACGACCTTGGCGCGACGTTGTGGCGTATAAATAACATAAAACATAATTACGCTGTGCGAATTGATTAATTCAATATTCATTATTGTTATTATCTTGTTATTGTTATTATCATAAATGATTCTTTTTTCATTTAATATCGTGTAAGCATAGAAAAGCGTGAACGAAGTTTTATGGCGCCAAGGCTATCCTATTTCTAATTGGAACGCTTCGTACTTCTTTCAGTATTGTTAATTTTGATTTAGACTTTCCATCATCAACGATATTGTCAGCTTTATTATATTGTTGACTTTCAAAATTAAATGCATTTCATTTGTTTCTTCCAGATCGGACTCATGCGAGGTGGAAGATTCTTAGCTGAAGAGTCTCCAACGGAGCTGATCCGTCGCTACCAGGGCGAGAGCTTAGAAGACGTGTTCTTGAAGCTCTCGGTACTTCAGAACTTGGGCAAGAGGAGGAGGTCCAGTATCTTGGCTGATGTTGTGGAGAGAGTGGAACTGCCGGCTATACCAGTAAGTATGAATTGAGTTATATATTATGTAAGATAATAGGGCGAGAGAAAGATTTGATGAAAGAGAAGTATTGGCCACTAGTAGGAGCACTGGCAGCCTATTGGTTGCAGCCGGCCCGACATAGGAGTTGTAGGTTTTGGACCCAGTCAGGCTCTTTATCATCCAATGGAGACCATCCTAAGGAGACTGGCATGTCCTGGATCCAAAAAAAAAGAAATGTGATATGCATCTACCATCCCGCTTTGAGCCCGTGTGGTGGCTGGCCCATTTCCTCTCATATGCTAGTGGCGCCCTGTGTCCCAGCAGTGGATTATGATAATAAAGAAGTAGATTATGAAGGCATGAAAAACAAGGAAAAAAATTCTTTACATCTTGAAAAAAATTGGAAAGGTCCGAATGGACAATTTAAAAAAATCCTTTGTTTTCTTAAGACGTTTTAGTTCAAATATTATTTTGCATTACTTTTATCTTATTTCAGAACCCAGCAGCAGTAGATCTCGAAGAAGCAGAAATCGGTGAAATATCTGGTGAATTTGGTGATAATGTCTCTATGAGCAGCAAAGGCCGTGTGGTGGTGACCCCAGAACTGTTGACGCCAATAGAGGCCATGCCTCCCGAAGAGAAGCCTAAGAGGAGCCTGGAGTCATACATGCCCATGAAGTGGCATCACATGAAGCCTTTGATCTGGAAGAACTTCTTGAGTCTCTTCAGGAATTTCGCGTTAGTATCCTCAGAAAGTTTTAAACGATACACGAGCAGTTTTTTACGGAACTCTTTGCGTACTCTGGACAATATTTATTAACCACTAGATGACCTGGCAAACTTCGTACCGCCTCTTTTTCTTACCTTTTAAACCTTCCCTGGATTCCAAAATTAATTCAAAACTAAAATTAGCGAAATCGGTCCAGCCGTTCTCGAGTTTTAGCGGGACTAACGAACAGAAATTGATTTTTATCTATAGATAAGATAGATAGATAAGATCATAACTTCTTAAGAGCGTTTATTCTGAAAGTAGCCAGCGCCGCAAATACCTGTTAAATATTTAGAAGTTTACATTAATTTTGCAAATGGAAACTTTCCAAATGCCTTTTATACCCCTGAAACAGTTACAACGTCAAATGCAGTGTTTAAATTGCATTCCTATATTAATTATATAGTGCACTACAGAGCCTCATTTCTTGTTTCTATACAGTAACATTGCCAAATTAATTAAAACTTGTAAATGTTTGACAGCTATTAGCGACGTTGCCAACTTTCTGGTTACGCGCTCTTAATTCTAAGTGATATTATAAATGCAAAAGTAAGTTGGTTTGTTACCTTTTCATACCTAAACCACTGAACTGGTAATTTCGGAATTTTCCCGTTGTCTTGGCCGCAGTACTGTCCGAACAGGCAACCGTGACCCGGGAACGTAAAGTTCTATAGAAGGAACACTCTGGATTTCAGTCGGTACTAGTCTGAAAGTCCCTGCTACTACACCCAGAAGAACTATTTGAATTACCACATAAAAAATATTGTACTAGAAAGGACATACCGAATATTTCATCCTTAAAAAATTGCACTCGCGGTTTTTCAGCGGACGATCTAAATTGCGTTTAAAAGCTTTTACATGTCACATAAAAGCTGGCACCCACATGATTTTGATCTACCGATGAGCATTGAGCTATTACTACTACGTATAGAGACGACACCACGTATCACCACTGTGTCCCTTCCAGAATGAGTGCGTGCGCCTAGAGCACGCCACAGAGCTGTCAAACAACTGAATGAACTTGTGCGCGCTCACTCATCCTGGATGGGGTGATACGTGGTGTCGTCTCTATACGTAGTAGTAACAGCTCAATGCCGACGTGTTCAGATTATCTGCAGAATTCCCCGTTAACCACAATTTTAGTTTATAGTAAGTTCCCGAGCACAATTATCAGCTTACCAGGTTTCCACTACTAGGACACCGGCCTCCTCTCTGTGAGACGTGGGCTGCAGTCCATCGCACGAGACCAGGCCCTATAGACAAACAGCAGACGACAATTGTTATCGCTCAGCAGTCACCAATACATTTTCAACTTTTTACCCTTTTTTTTACGTGGTAATGCATCAAATAAGTCCTCTGTCAGACTTGACTGACTAAAATCCACGGTGTCCATCAGTAGCCTTTTGTGCACCGGAGTCGCGGTGTACGTATGTCCCGCAATCTCGGCAAGGCAACTTTATACCCTAGCGCACAAAGTTGAAAATCTATTAAAGACTGCTGAGCAGTAACGAACGAAACAAAAGAAAACGATCTGTAAACTTCAATAGATTTTTAATTTTATGCGCTGGGGTATAAAGTTGAAAATGTATTGGTGACTACTGAGCGATAACGATTGTTGTCTGCTGTCTTCTGCTGTTTGGCTAATGTCCCAGTGCGGCTGATGATCCCAAAAGTGTATCTAATTTCAGTTCTCCTTATCTCTTCCAGAGCCTTAGCCTTCCTCCTCGGTCTACCAGTCTCCCAAATGATATTCTTCTGCCTCGCCATTGGTCACTACCCGGTCGGCTTGCCGATCGCCGTGGTGAACTACGAAGTCAACTCCACGGAACCTCTTTGCGACTACGACAAGAACCACTGCCCACAGGACCCTAATACTTACGAATGGAACTTGACGAGATTTAGTTGTGAATATTTGGACTTTTTGTCGAAACGGCAGTCGAATTTGGTGAGTTGAGAAAAAAATATTTATTAATTCAAGTAATTTGAGTCGGGAAGTTTTTTTGGCGAGTAGCGTGTAACAAAACACAAGCGGCTTTTGATGTCAGTATTGTAGAAAATTTAAAGCAACTTGATGATGAATGGATGATGGATATTCTTTTCCTATATAATCAGTTAGGGGTATGAGGAACGAAGTGGAAAGTTCCTCGATACTCCAGTGAAAAGGGAGGTACCTACGACCAAACAGGTGTTGCGTTTGGTGGGCTTTCTGCCTGACATTCATTGTTGGAATGATTTGTCTTCTAAACTCCAGGATTATTTCGACTGCTTACTATTTGCTGACGATTATGCCCGCTACAAGTGAATGTACAAAAACATTTTGATCGCTTTTTCAAAAACGCCTCAAACGATATCGATTTAAGTTTTAAGCGGTCGAAAATAAATCTAGCAAGGTCCCATATCTGAAATAAATCGTTTTCTTCATTTTTTATTCGTACATTTGTCATATTTTCGCCACCACATCTTATGTCTGAATAACCAAATCGTTAAAGGTTATGTATGACCTGCTATTGCGAAGGCTACTGATTCTAACCCCAGCTATGAATGAACAGAGCTCGCTCAATTAGGTCCTATGTATACCATGAAAGTGTTTTAATTAAGTTATAGCGTATGCATCAATAGCCTAGTTTAAACTGCGCTATTAACAACTTCGAACATTAAATAAACATCCGGCCATTAATGGCTTGTATGAGTTGCTTTAGCACTACCTGTTTGGTGAAGCATTAGCCACTCTAGAACTATATTCAACACTGATTCATGTGTCATGTTCGTGAACGGGCGCTGTCAGTTGGGACTGGTCATCTCTTAGCTGCCATGGTCTAGTTTAATAATTAATTACTTTATTTGAATTGTCTATTTTATATTTACTATGGACACTAATAAATTGCCACATCGTTCTCACATAATGTACCCACCATCTGATGATGAATGATGTAACCAAAGATCTGTAATAATTTTTGCGATTGAAAAAGAGTGTCCATGGAGTTTTTTGCTCATTCTTCTCCATAGAGATCTACGATTTGGAATGAGCACCTACGGTACTTTCACAGTTTTTATGTCTGTGACTGGGACTGTAGCACCATAATTATTTTTAGCACTAGTTTTATTTTTTGTCTTGACATTTCAAAAGTGCCTATATTTGGCTTAGTTGAAATAAACGATTTGATTTGATTTGAAAACTGTTTCCCGAAATATAAGTTAGGCTTAGTTGGGGAACTAAGCCTAACTTATAATTATTTCTTAGCTTAGTATCAGTTCTCTCGTAGACTTAAATTTTATTCCACAACTTTGAATGAATGTACTTTTGTTTGGGTCAGTAAACGCTTTTTATATTGTAAAAACAAAAAAGTGCGCAGTAGTCTACACCCAAAATTAATATCTCAATCCTACTTGGGTGCAACTTTATGCTACTGAAATTTTGTAAAAGAAATTCAGGCCTTAATAATTGTAAATACTATAGATACAAACAAACAGACATTTTCTTACTAAACATACAAAGACATGTAAATGTAATATCTGACACAAATGCTGTAAACTCAAAATTGCCTAAAAATTATATTAAACAACTCAATGCGTTTCCTACATATACAGCAGGTGTCTTTAAAGACTACACCAATTGTTTGTCCAACATTTGTAGATACGTTATCAAACCACTGTCCAACATTCGTAGAAACTCCTTATCAGAATATAAACCTTGTTTCTTCGATCACAAGATCTAAATCTCAATGGTTTCCAACAGGTCCTTTACCAAGACAAGGCGACGGCTATGGAGGAAGCAGCGCATGGCAAGGCGAGGGCTGTTCTGGTCTTTGCTGCCAACTTCTCCGAGTCCTTACAGCTGAGGATCACAGACCCCAGGAAGGCGTCCTTCTGGACCGTCAAGAGTTCTGACATGGAAGCCCATATGGATGAGACTGGTGAGTAATTATTGTGATTAAGGATTTCAACTTGGAAACGGATCGAAACCGTGACCCGTTGACTGGTAGAGAATGGATCAGACATTATCTCCGCCTATGTGTAAGTATTAATTAATAAAAAAATAACTGTATCTACTCGAGCCGTATTTCTTTCTTGAAAGTCTTTACTAAAAGGCATACAAATCGGGATCGCAACGTAAACGTTTTGCGGGCATGTGGATGGCGAGTAATGGGTGACTCGCTGTCCGATCATGGACGGTCGACGACGTCGTGTGCCACGCGCGCCTCAATGAGCTGTCAGCAAACTGACGTTGCCCTCGAGGCCCAAAGCCTGCCGGGGTCGCTGGACTGTCTCGTCAGGTAACCTTGACCCTAGAACTTAAAGCTATTGAAGGATCACCGTGAATTTTAGTCAGTACGAGTCTGACAGACCCAAGATAGAGATATAAAAGTAATTAATTAATTTCAGTTAATGATATTTTCTACAGAAATTAAGTATTTATTGCATTTGGTTATAAAACAGCCTCTGTATGATTTTTTTTTGGAAAATTTACATACAGAGGCTCCGAAATTACTGAAACTGTAAAAAATACCAGCGAAAAACTTTTAAACAACAACAGTAACTCATATTGCTAACTGAAAAAAAATTATAACGATACGATTTCTTTTGTTTTCCATCCCCTTTTGTATGGAATTTCATTGAAATGCACCCTTTAAGAATTTTCACTTTTTTCATTGTTATAAATTGAAATTAGCTTTTGAATCAGGTGAACAATAAGAATTTTTCGTATTAAAGCAGCTTTGAGCCTTAAAGCGTAAATTATTCAGTTGTTAATTGTTTGATTTTTTTCAAAGCATTGGATCTGGTATTCTGTCTTTGTTGTACATGTTTCTGACTTTCATATATTCTTGACACTGTTTTTTCTATAGCTCTTTGTGAAGAATATGAAGGCTATCAAAGCCATTGTAAAGGCGCTCCCTCACCGGGAGCATTCGCATGTAATCTAACATAAATAGATTTGACTTTGAGCATTACATTACAATAGTACTTTAGGGTTAGGAGGAACAGAGTGGAATGTTCCTCGCTACCACGATGAAAAAGAGAAAAACTACCTTCCAACCAGACGGGTGTTGAGTCTGGTGGGCTTTCTGCCCGACATATAAATACTCGGAGTATTCTATGTCTTCTAAATTCGCTTTTAACTTTGATTGCGCGTTGTATGCATCTTAGTTTTTCCGTCTCTTCATAGATGGCGCTAGTGTACTTTTTGTAGTACAGATTTGATACAAGGTGCGCATTGTGATGCTCGATTGTTCTCTCTGACCGATGAAATGCTCAAATCTGTAAAGTTACATCTCAGGTGAATACTCGCGAAGCGCCTTGACAAAATTTAATACAGACAGGCAATTTAAAAAGCTTAGTTGACCATCGTTTTGTACATTTAGCTAAGAGGTTAACGCTTCATCTCTCATTGCGCGGGTTTGCGAGTTCAAACCCCGCAAGTATCTATTTGTTTTAACCTTTTTCAACTCGTTTGCACTATGTTAAATATCATTGATATCAGTGAGAGAAACATCGTGATGAAAATAATCCATTTATGTCCAAGGACATGACGAAAGAGTGAAAAAATAAATCAGCCATGATAAAAGATCTCTATGAGTAATTGCTCTCGCTGGAGACTTTACTATAACTGCCAAATGTCACTTCCCACATCTGCTTAAAGTCAAGAGCAAGACAGTACTGATTTAAATAAATATATATGATATGCTGAGGTCGAGGGTTGAGCTACCAAGACCCCGGATCGTAAAGGGCTGTTGAAAGACACCGTGGATTGTAGTCAGTACAAGTCTGACATATGCCCTGTGTGGGAGAACTCATTAATTTAATAATAATATAATAATAATATTCCACAACTATCACACAACGCCATCTAGTCCCAAGCTAAGCAGAGCTTGTGTTATGGGTACTAGACAACTGATAAACATACTTATATAGTTCTAAATACATACATATTATAGATAAACTACACCCAGACACAGAACAAATGATCATGCATCACACAAACATTTGTCCTGGGGGGGGAATCGAAACCACGACCCCCGGCATAGCAGTCAGCAGGGTCACTAACCACTAGACTAACAGACCAGTCAAAGTCAAAGTGATGATTTTACTAAGCTCAAAAAAGGGATAAAGCAGAAAAATAAATTAATAATAATAAATATTATCGTATTAAATTCATCAAATGAGTCCTCGCACCCAGAGCAGACCGGGAGGGGGACTGTCAGACTAGTACTGAGTAAAATCCACGGTGTTCTTCGGTGGCTCTTTATGTACCGGAGCCTATTTAGATTGAGACTGAATACAGTTCCAGACGTAAAAAGACACAAAAAGACACATAATATAATAGTTTTCCTCATGATAGATCCAAATATGATCCGTCCTAATCCGTTTCTTGACAGTAAACAAGCATGTTTGTTTCAACGTCGACAATTATATCCTTTAAGCTTGGCTCGACGCGATCCTAAGTAAATAAAATGTTAAATTTATGTACATAACACATTTCGCATGGCGGAAGGCACGTGTCAACTATGCTGACGAGTTTTAGTATGTGGATTTGGAGACGAGATAAAATTATGAAGGCAGTGGTTGTCCAGTCGCTACGGTCTTAAGTTATAAGGAGTAACTTATCGTGGATTCATCCCCAGGGGCCTTAGTCAAACAGCAGACGATAGTAGACGACAATCGTTATCGTTCATCAGTCACCAATACAGTTTCAACTTTATACCCGAGCGCGTAAAGTTGAAAATCTATTGAAGTTCACAGATCGTTTTCGTTCGTTATCGATCAGCAGTTTTTAATAGATTTTCAGCTTTACAAGCTGAGGTATAAATTTGAAAATGTATTAGTGACTGATGAACGATAACGATTGTCGTTTACTGTCGTATGCTGTTTGACTGAGGCCCCAGGTTATCGTGCACATTGCGCAATCATTGATCGATCAAACGCGACCCCACAGCTAAACAATAAAAAAACGCAATTTTAAATGCTCATCAAAGTATTTTTTTCTAGAACCTAGACTAATTGCGGAATAAAACATATTTTTTATGTTCCTTTTGGTTACCAAAATGCATCAATTTACCTCGGGACATTCCCACACGGATAGGTTTCCTACAAACCCTGATTAAGTATAGAATAGAAGCCCCGCACAGCGGGACTTCACCAACATAGCTTTATATTTCAATTTTATTTATTAGTTTGCAAGTTGTGAGACAGATGTCACTAGTAAGTGTACATTCCTACATAATCGTCATTATTTGATTATTAAATTAAAGGAATATGATCACCCATCCACAAACAGACCTAAGCAGAAACCGCTTTTTATTGTATAGGTAAACGAAACCTAATAATGTATCTCGGTCACAATCTTGCCTCCAATCTTAATTTGCCAACCCGACATGACGATTTGGATTCAGATAATATTCCACATTCCACATATTCAACTATCACACAACGCCATCTAGTCTCAAGCTAAGCAGAGCTTGTATTATGGGTACTCGACAACTGATAAACCTACTTATATATTTCTAAATACATACATATTGTAGATAAATTACACCCAGGCACAGAACAAATGATCGTGCTCTTCACACAAACATTTGCCCTATGTGGGAATCGAACCCACGACCTCCAGCATTGCAGTCAGGGTCACTAACCGCTAGACCAACAGGCCAGTCAAATAGATACAATATTAATTTCGCGTCTTTAGTCATAATAATGTCAGATAAAGGAAGTTATTTTCTTAGTTCATCTTCAGTATATAAGAACCTCACGTGTTTGTTGTTACCACAGTTATATCCACTTATCCACACCAGAAGTTTTCCTAGTATTCTCAAGGGGAACAGTTCCGTGGTATATTTTCCTAGTTCCGTCGAAATACGCCCAAGGGAGGAAAGTAGCTCATTCCTTGTGTCTGGAATACTTGCTTCTAAGAAAGAAAAGTAACCTATAAATTATTCGTTTCTTATCTGTAACTTTCTTATTACAAGCTTTTATTAAGTTCCGCGGTGGTGGATGCCCACGGCGTCGGACGTCGCAAGACGATCTCCGGCCACCGTAGGCGCGGGCATGCGAGCGGCGAGTAAAGGGCAACTCGCCGTCCGACCAGGACCATGCCCGGGTCGACGGCGCGTCGTGTTCCACGCGCGCCTCAAAGAGCGTCAGCATAATGACGAGGCCCCCTCTCAGAGGCCGGCCGGGGTAGCGGGACTTATACCATCACCGTGACCCCGGAACATAAAAGGCTATTGAAGGACACCTTGGATTTTAGTCAGTACAAGTCTGACAGTCCCTCCCGCCCTGCCCGGGGTGGGAGGCCTCATTTGATGATTTTACCTAAAAATAAAAAGCTTTTATTTAGTTTCACCTATCCTGTTGTCTGTAATTAAAATTTGCAAGTTAACGATTCACTTCCCGGTTTCCGATTGAGCTGAAATTTGTGACAATGCAATATTATGATGACATTAAGCTGATTTGATGATGGAGCTGGAAGGTGGCTATAAGAAACTCTGTAATGAAACGCCGCTAACTCATCAAGTTTAGACTCGTTTGATTTGTTATTACGAGTAGTATATCTATCGTATTTTTTTAACAATAAAAGCTTGTTTTTAAATAGAACATACATAGTTTTTTACATGACTAACTGACATATTAACTTGCTAAGAATTAAATACAATTACTTTCCATCTTATTCCTAAAAAAATGCGAAAGCAAGTATGTTTCTTTTCACACTACTTGCTCGTAAATGTCAAATTATATGTCAGGCAAACACTACTGTAAAGCAGGTCATTGTTCCCTCTCGCTCGAGCCGGTCAATAATATTGTACTGAATTTCATTATTCCCGTGAGAATAATGTGATTTGAATTTGGAACCTCAAATAAAACCGTATGAAAACTTTCACCATGGAGTTGTATCAGTAATGGCGGCCGCTGGCAGCAACAGCTGATCGCTTGCAGTGGTGTCAACTTCACGTTCGAAGGTTGTCATACCACATCAAAGAAGGATGGACAAAACGTCCCACCCCTTGTAACACTTCCATCTATATATCAAATGGAAAGTGTATCATTTCATTGTATGACAGCAAACCTGTAAACCATGGTAGAAAAAAGTTATTGAGACTTTTATGTCAAAATACCGACGATACATAATGTTAGGCAGAAGTCATGTATGTCTTAAATTATATTAATCCATACTCAATACTGTGTGCTAATGCATCGTTGACATTACATTACAAAATGTCAGATGATATTTTTTTTTTTTTTTCTTCTGTTATTAAGGACAATCTTCTTAATAAAATTACTTACGATCTAGCCTAAAAGACTAATAAGTAATTTAACTCTAACTTAATATGCTACGTTGTATGTCACATGATATGCAAAAAAAAAAAAAACTTGCTAGTTTCTTTAACCGATTCTCGGACTACCTTCAGCTCGTCCACGGTTCTGTGCCTTAACGATTGGGTTTGTCGACTATGAAAGTAGAAGACAGGCGTCAATATATGGAAGATCGGCCGGGATTCACAGAGTTTATAATGGCATACATTGATTTTGAAAATGTCAGTTTTAATATTTAATTATAGCGTTTTTGAAAAAGAATAAAGCGCTATCTCCACAAAAATAGAATCGCGGCGATATTATAGTCGTGCCACATATTTCCATATACTCTATACGAACGTGTCTCCACACGGCGATGTTCATAGATTTTCACATGGAAATGATGGGTACAAGCGTTGGCGTTGGTACGCATCATTACCATGACAAAAAGCTATTCAGACACTGTTAGCACTTCGGGCCCTAATGAAGGAAACCAAAAAATGACTTCAACGACCATCCATGGTGTTTTTTTTTTACTCCTTTGCTTCCTCGCTAGTCAGTTGAGTAACATTTTGGTTGTGGCGGCATGTGACGGTCTTATAGCCATGTTCTTCTAAGTAGGGCCTGTGGTACCCCTACCACAGCTTTGAGCCTCTAAAGCCCCAATCTAGTTTAAATTCATTATTTTCATACAATTATTACTACTAAGTACTATGATTTTCTTTTAAAGAGTCAGAAGTGGGTGCTGCTAAGTCAACAATGTTACTCTTTCTCTTGATCTATACACATATTATCATGAGAAAAAGCTAAGAGCAATGTTTTCTTCTGAAAATCGAAATTCATCTTTTGACATAAAAGTCTCAATAACTTTTTTCTCCTATAGTTTGCAGGTTTGCTGTCATACATTGAAATGATACACTTTTCACGTACTTTCATTTGATATATGGATGGGAGTGTCACAAGGAAAGGGACGGGGTCCATACATTTCTGCCCATTCTTCTTTCAAAAATCGAATTTATTTCCTCGCAGTAGGTGTCAAAAGCACAGTACTCTCCTCGGGAGTAAAGCTGCCTTGTCTTGGGCTAACTTGAATCCCTCCTACCCTAAGGATTCTTAACTTAATTCCCTCGTTTCACTCGGGAATTAACACTTGAACCGCCTCGCTGCGCTACGGAGGTTCACCCCTAGAATCCTTAGTGTCGCTTCGGGATTCAATACGTGCCCGCCCGTGACTTAAGGCAATGCTTTACTCTCTTGTTGCGTAATCTACTATTGTATCTTTTACGCCTAAACTGTTGTTTGAACCAATCTTCCTGTTGAGTTATAGAAACGACTCCTGCCGGGGTCGCGGAACTGTCCGAACGGGAAACTGTGAAGGACTTTTGGAGGAACACGGTGGTATTTACTCGGTATGAGTTTCATAGTCCCCTTCCGCGCCAATCAGGACGATAGGACTCATTTGATGATTTAAATTCATAAAAAAAAAATTAGATCAGTCGTAGGCTATATTTCATCTGAAAACAAACGTATTGTTCCCGAGGAAAAAAAAAAAAGATCATAGGATGTAGAAGGCCTCAAGTGTCTTTAGAACCGGGACTGAGTTACATTTTGTACAAGCAGAGTTGGTACTCTAATTCTAAATCAACGCAAGCGAAGCCGCGATCTAAATCTAGTAATACAAGCTGAGCTCACGCACGCATTCGATATATTGTAGGCGATCGTTCGACATGGTTCGTACATTAAGAACGAAAGTGATAAATACAGATTTCTGCTATGTGATTTGCCTTTCTCGAGTGAAACATGTTCATGTGGTTTACACCAACACTTCTACTTCACTGCCTAGTCATGTTCAGATCTACACATTCATTGAGATGTGTGGTTGCATGCCTCGCAGATTATGTAGCCGCCTTAAAAGAAGCACTGGGACGTGCAAGTGCTCATTCACAGATCTGTCAAAGACGATTCGTGTTTTTTGATTTTTGATGATGTCTTTGTTCTCGAATCATTATTTTGATTTGTATGGGCGGCTCTACATTTCAATTGCAAAATGACGGATACGTCATAAATTACGTTTCGTCTTTTTTCAAAAACAATTCAGATATTTTGATGAATCGTGAAAAAACTCGATTCCAACAATGTGAACGTGCATCCGTCATTACGTATCGTCTTTTTTGACGAATCGTCATTGCCGGACCGAGTGTGAATAAGCCGTAAGGGAACTATCAAAATTTTTAAAACCGTTAACTTATGTTCTCTTATCTGTACTTTTGGAATATTCTAAAAGAATTGCGTACAAAAATACTCCCTGTAAACTTAGGGCCTATGCACACCACGTTTATTAAGCGCGCTATTTACGCGCGTTTGTAGCGATACAGACGCAATGCAAACGCGCGTTTGACACTTTGTATCGCGACAACAAACTGCTCTGTTAGACAAAAACGCGCCGTCGACGCGCTTAAAAAACGTGGTGTGCACTGGCCCTTAAAACTAAGTTATTTTTGTAAAGTGTTGTCCCAGTTTCCATGTAACTTCTTTGACTTAAAAATATCTTCTACATTTCAACTTTACAGTTGTATTAAAGTTTCTAGTGACAAAGTTCATGACTGTCGTACTTGCAAACAACTACTTCTACTTGTTCCAGGTTATCTCTCGTTTTGGCAACTTCACAGTTTTACGTTTCCTGTTTTACCGACTCAACTTCTAACAATTTAAAATAAGAATGAGACTAGCTATCTAACAAAGTCGGATTTTTATTTCCTGATAACCACGTCAGTTGGAACTTACTCATGAAATAAAAAAAAATTGGGCTGAATTCATGATTTTCTGATACCTCTGAACTGTCTTCATTTTGCTTTTTCCTTTACACAATTGTTTGTACCTTTGTCTATTCGGATGAAATGAGCACATCAATATTAACTATGCGTCGACTAATTCAAACTTGAGTCAACCGTTATTGACATTTTTTGAAGGGTAATGTTTCATCCGAGGATGAAATATTTTGTGGATGAGTTGACACCTAAGTCTGAATTCCACTACTTAGCTTTGTGCACGATGAAAGTTTCTTCTCCATAAGAGTGGTGTGGTGGCTGGCATGGTCACCATTCGCAATTGCACATTGCAAAATAAGCAAGCATTCATGTTTGCTTGTAATTAAGATATTTGCCCGGCTCTGAACCCACAGTGTCGTGTCGAGTAGCGATGCTTTAACAAGCGACTGACCCCTATTTATTTCACCTTTAATTAAACACTCAATCACGATGTCGACTCGACCACAAAAGTTAAGGGTTTTCTTTAAATTAATGTCCCATTATTAGACACGGGTTTCCGGACGGAGGGGTTTTTATTGCCAGGGGGTAACAAATACCCCTTGCTTCCTTATTTAGTGAAGGCAAAGGGCAGAATTGGGTTAAAATTTATCCGTTAGATGGACATGTTTTGTGACCTTCAATCTAATTGATGAGAGTGGGTCACGATGTTTGTTCGTTTGTGTCAAATTAGGTTTTGGTGTCAGTGAGTCGAGTCTAAGTTTGTTAACTAAGATAGAAGTCCGTACAAAATTAACTCTAAACTTTGCAGTGAATCCTATTTTCTATTATTTTAGTATTCATAAAATAAAATAAAAATAAAATGAGTTTTGAAAACAAATATGAAGTAGAGTCAGCTTTCCAAACGTTTTGTCACTCAGTTTTAGTTTGTGCTTATCTAAAACTGAGTGAAACTAATCTTATGTGGCTGAAGTTTCAAGCATTTTCTACTCCGTAAGTGATACGGAGTAAGAAATCGTTCGAAGCTGCGACCGAAACTCCAAGTTTCGTGCTTAGAGTTGTACCCCAGCTACAAAATTAGGGTATGATGTTTGCACTGCTGATATATTACAGTAACCAGGCAATACCTTCTATACCCTAAAGCATATAAAAGGAATAAGACTGGTTTTAAGGCTGTCAGGCTATTTGTCTACCTGTAACGTCTGTCAAAAATTCCGAAGTGACGGCTGGGGCCGACCTATATTCTTTACATCTTACGGGCGAGCGGCGGTTAGATAAAAGATGTATAATGTTTGAAACACGAATTTGAATTTGCGTACGATATAGGCAAAACCTGGTATACATACAATAAAACTGATGATTAATTTCTATTTCTTTTGTCCACAGACAAGCAGGTGGAGTGGATGTTGAGTAGAGACCTCTCCCTCGCCTTTATGGAAGCCACGGAACACCTCGCCAATGTCTGTGACCTGCCCTCCAGGATCATGGCCTCTCCTGTCTATGTAAGTAGCTAGTGATATCTTGGTGTCCAATGAATAGATACGTTACCTACACGACATTCTATCTTCAAAAACGGCACACTAACGCACACATGAATAACTAAATATTGCAATAGCAAACCACATCGCGATTAGTGGCTAAAGTAGAATGGCATCGCAAGTGAAAAAGAGACAAATATAGTCAAGGTTTGTCAATTGACCACATTTGAGGGTGTCACTTTCTGAGCGCGTATAACGTATTTAAACCTTTTTAATTATAATATCATTGTTGGTGTCATAGAAAATAATGCCTTAAAGACAGGCTTTAATTATCATGCTCATCAATAATTCTTTTTGTATAGGTACACACGGCTACACATCAAGCTATACAAAACTAGTTTGTCTTGGTCTCGCTTCGTACGATTTTTACACACAATGAACGTTCAGCTAATACTGGTTTTGCATAGCTTGATGTGTAGCCGTGTGTACCGAAATGGATAAATGTGAAGGAAGGATACACCTAAGTGTATCCTGTTTTTATGCCATTGGCTTTTAATTTACATTACATACATTTTAATGTACTTCTTCACAAACTCGACATAAAAGTAAATCGCCTTCCAAGAGGTCACGAAAAAATTACTTCATTAGAAATTTTTGTCGAGTTCGATACCATCTCTAAAACCGAGAATCGGCCCCTTGACTCGACATAACGGGACTCGACATAAAGGGAATAAATCCTTAATTCACTGAGCGGAGGATGATTTTTAGTCAGCCTTTGGTCACCCAATGCTGAATGAATTCCGTTGATTTATGTCATCCACTGTATAAAAAAAGTTCAAACGTGAGCAAAAATTGACATCAGTACCCCTAGCACGAGTTTTCACTATTTTACTTTACAGAGTTTTTCCAGTATTTACAGCATTTCTTGTATGAAAATTTGGAACAGCGCCTCTGGTGTGCGTAGAAGGAAGCAATTTTTTCCTTGAAACTTGTCAATTTGAAGTCGTCAAAGTTCCAGTTTACTTTACGTCTCAAATACTCTGCCCCCGATAGTTGAAAAGACGCATCTAACACTTTTTCCAAAATTGAGTTATATACATTGCCGGAATCAGGAAAAAAAGACGCATCTACCTGTATTTTTAATATTTTTCTAACTTGCTCCAGTGCGGTTTTAGCATAACAAAATAAGGCGCTTCTGTGCATTTTTTTACACCCGATTGAAGATGAAAAGACGAATTTATGTGAAACTTAATTAATAAGACGCATTTATGCAGATAATGTCCTTTTACTTTATAGTGTTTCTTATAGTTCAGTAATTTAAAAGGCACATATTTCTTCCCTATTTCTAAGAGGAAGTTTAAAAGGCGCAAATGAGTATTTGCGTTTAACACGCTAATAAAAAAATGCTTTTACATTAAGAAAAAAGAACGCATCTGACCACTTGCGCTCTTTTTACTTCGTAAAATTGTTTAAGCATAGGCGCATATGCTATAAGCGTCTTAATTATTTACGTTGAATAAAAAAAATATAAAATGATTCTTAATAAAAAGGCGCAAGTGTACAGAAACGTCTTTTTTTCGTAGAATTGTGAATCAAGCGAGGATTGTGCGGGGGTCGGGCGGGGCATGTTTAGTACGGCCCTTGACCAGTTTTTATGTCAGTTGCGCCCGAGTAGGTTGTAGGAGCACGATGTGTGCAGTCGCGCAATATTTCGGAGCTTGATTTATCGTAAAAAAGTAAGATTTTTTTATTAGCAAGACGGGAGATATTTCCGACAAGAGCAACTACCGCCCAATATCTTTAGCTACAACCACAGCTGAAGTACTTGACGGTCTGCTCGAGAGACAGCTTAAAAACACCTAAATTTAAATGACTCACAGTTCGGTTTTAGACCAGGACTGGTTACAGAATGTGCAATCATGTCTCTCAGTTTGCTCTCAAGCAAACTGTCAGGTATTACAAAAATAGAAGTACGCCTGTTTACGCAGACTTTCTTGATCTCTGCAGGGCATTTGACCTGGTGGTATTCTCTGGCGTAAATTGAACAACACAGGTTTGCCGGGTGAGTTAATCAATAAACTGTTGAGCTAAGCAACATCGGAGTGAGATGCTCGATTGATAGTCACTATATCAACAGTATTAGCTATGCAGATGATATGATGTTGCCCGGGCCATCAATGGCCGCGCTCAGGAAACTGATGGGCGTGTGTGAAGAGTATGCTAGGGTACACGGTCTCTTGTATAATCCTCACAAAAGCGAACTATTGGTATTTAAAGCCAATGGTCGTAAACTCCACATCTCCCATGTGGCACCTGTGCTGCTTAAAAGGGTGTCTGAGTTTAAATACCTTGGTCATGTGGTCACCGAGGATTTAAAAGATGATATCCATTGAAAGGGAAAGGAGGGCGGTCCGTTGTAACATGCTGGTCCGCACATTTGCGAGGTATAGTTTGGAGGTAAAGATCACTTTGTTTAAAGAATTCTGCCAAAATCTGTACACCTACAATCTGTGGGTCAGCTACACTCAGCGGGCCATCAACGCTCTCCGAATACAATATAATAACGCGTTCAGGGTGCTGCTGGGGCTTCCACGCTATTGTAATGCGTTTGCCATGTTGGCGCCCGCGCACACAGACGGCTTCCACACGGTACTGCGGCACGGATCAAAGAGGCAATCGAGCGGAACCATGGCTCAAAAGTCTTCGCAAAGAACCTGTCTATTGGGTAAAGCCAAATGAAAAAGCTGAAGATTAACGACGGCAGCATCATTTCGACAAAACCGGTGATCCCGAGAGAGCTTGGGAGGTTTTACGGACAGTTATATACATCAACACGACAACCCAGTGTCGGTACAACTCGAGACGCTTGAGCCAAACTGACTCGACACTACACTGAGACATCAGCCTGTACGAGATTAGAAAGGCTCTTTAACAGCTTAAGAATAACAAGGCGCCGGGTAAGGACGGAATCACAACAGAACTTCTGAGAGCGGGTGGAAAACCAGTACTTCTAGTGTCTCAAGACAAGGGTGTTTAACCAGTGTGTGTTACCAGTGATTATATGTGGCTCTGAAACGTGGTCTTTGACTGCTGGCCTTTTAGAGAGACTAAGAGTCAAAATCAAATAATTTATTTCAAGTAGGCCTGCTAGAGGCACTTTTGAATTGTCAAAAGACAAAAGACAAAATTAATTAGGTAACATAAAATAGTTATGGTGCTACAGTCCCAGTCACAAGACATAAAAACGAGTGAAAGTACCGTTAGGTGCTCATTCCAAAGCGTTGATCTCTATGGAGAAGAACGAGCAAGAAACTCCATGGACACTCTTTTTCAATAGTCAAAATTATAACAGAATCTTTGTTACATCATTCATCTTGAGATGGTGCATAATGTGAGAACGATGTAGCAAGTAAAAGGTGTCCATAGGAAAATATAAAATAGACAATTCAAGAAATATAAATCCTTAAAACAGACGGTGGCAGCTAAGAGATGACCAGTCACGACTGACGGCGCCCGTTCACGAACATGACACATGCATCAGCACCATTCAGCTCAACCACTCAACGAGCAATGAAAAGAGCTATGCTCGGAGTTTCTTTGCGGGATAAAATCCAGAACACGGATATTCGGCGAATAACCAGAGTCACCGAGCTCTTAAAAATTGTAAGTTGAAGTGGCAATGGGCAGGCCACATCGCTCGTAGTAGTTTTATTTACAAATAATAAATTAGGTTATGGCTTATATGATAACGATGAACCTACTTCACTGTACTATATCAGTTATTACTAGCTTACGTAAACAATATAGGATTAATATATTATTTTATAAACATTTTATCTAAGCCAAGGGTTATCTACATTCTTTCTAAATCTTAAGATAAAAGGCGGATATACCTAGATGTGCCCATTTCTGTTAAAAACATATACTAGATAGAAAGCGTTTGAAGTTTAAAGGACGCATCTAGCCATTTACGTCTATTCAATTAAGTTTGTCATATTTTTCTCCATTTTTTATGCTAAGATGAAAAAGATTTTTCATTATTTTTATTATAATAATTTAATAAATTCATTTTATTATTAAACCAAGTTGAAACCTATTATAGTGGGCATTATTTCCAACTTTTAGTATGTAAATATTTTATTTTATTTGAAGACAGCAAATGATTTCCCATTTCATTCACTAAAACATTTTTTTCTCCGTTTTTACTTTTTGTTAGATCCGTCTTTTCAACTATCGGGGGCAGTACTGAAAACTCGTGCTAAGGTTACAGTACTGGCGGGGAGTAAAGGGCAACTCGCCGCCCGACCATGGACCATGCCAGGGTCGACGGCGCGTCGTGTTCCACGCTCGCCTCAAAGAGCGTCAGCATAATGACGAGGCCCCCTCTCAGAGGGCTAAAGCCTGCCGGGGTCGCGGGTCTTATACCATCACCGTGACCCCGGAACATAAAGGGCTATTGAAGGACACCGTGGATTTTAGTCAGTACAAGTCTGACAGTACCTCTCGCCCTGCCCGGGGTGGGAGGTCTCATTTGATGATTTTACCACGTAAAAAAAAAAAATAACTCTAAGAATATTTTAGAGAAATTGAATGTAATGCCTTGTTTGCCACTATTGTTTTGAGAACATCATATTATTATTTTACTTTCATGCTACTTATTAATGGCTCTGAAAACATAATCAGCTAATGTCTCTGCTAATTACTTCGCAATACAATCCTGATGTTATATAATTAGAGCTAATTAACATATTCTAACTAGTGAGACAATTCTGATAATTGCTACTATGTATTGAACAAAGGCACATAATTCTATGAATCGGAAATGCTTACTTATGTAAAGTAAACACATGCTATACATAGATACGTAGATATACTTGTATATAATGCTCTAAGTAAACAGACAGACACAGTGTTCAAATTATCAGATTAATATTTCAATGCACAGCTTGTTATAGGACCTTTAGATGACATTCGAAGTATATTATTGGTAGGTTAATATTAAAATACTAGCGGTCCGTCCAGGCTCCGCACGGGTTGAAGACCTCTAAAACCCGGTCCCGGTGGTTTCGAACACAACAAAAAAAGAATTATCCGAATCGATCCAGCCGTTTTCGAGTTATGTCTTTAGCAACACATTTTGTGATCCATTTTTATATTATAGAAGAAGATTGGTTTGATTAGCATGAACTAATGCATGGTTTTCTATACCATCGTACTCATTAGAGACGTTTTTTAATGACTGATTTAAAAAACGTATCTATTATGGTAGATAAAAACCACATCTGACGTAAAATACGTCGAGCGTATCATCGAATGTTCTTTGACGCACTAACGTATCATCGGTTGAGTGTGAACGATCAAGTGTTTTTCTTTAGATATTTTGTCTGTTTTGGTGTTACGGGACCTTTTGACGTTACTCTAGTTGCTATGTCATTACAAAACATGTATAATAGTTAAAAAAAATGCAGTTAGTATATCAAATTGTCCGCAGAACATGTGTCGCATTTCTGACCGTGCGTTCTATATTTTGAACTCGATTATTATTAATCGAGTTCAAAATATAGAATGCACGTTCAGAAATCCATGGTAGTATCGAAATAAAATTAAGCACAACGCCAACCGCAGTGCGTGCTTTTAAATAGTTATGCAATATCAGCTTATTCTCTAACCGTTTGTTTGCTTTTGGAACGTATAATAACCACAGACACGACTAAAATCATCAACCTTTTGGGTAAAAAGGTAGTTATTTCATTGGTATTGTGATTTATGGTGATTTTTGAAGAAAAAAAATTTGTTACAGTTCAACAAACCAGTCTACGGTTTGGACGTGCCCAACTTCACCGACTTCGCCGGCCCCGGAGTTATTCTAACGTAAGTTTTCTTTTTTTAAAACATGCCCCGCATTCATAATTTCTCTTGTATCATGGGTGCGTTTACAAACATATGGAACTCATATCGTCCCCGTAGTTGGAAAATTAAATAAGTTCGATTTTCGCGATATTGACTTCTCCATATTCAAAACACCTTAAACATGCCGCACATTTGAGCCTTACAGACGTTTTCGTATCTTATTCCGTTCTAAAAATATAGCCATTTAAGTCGAACAGATGGAATAATAAATATCTTCAGACAAACAATATCTTTTAAAGGAAAAGTAAATAAGTCAGTAAATAAATCAATAACTGTGGTCAATGATAAGTTGAATGTCAAATAAACTAAATAACATGGGTTGTTGAATTTTTAACAAATTTACATTAACTGAAAAAAAATACACTAAATCGTTTATCTCAGAACTACAAAATCAGAGTTATTTAATTTTTCCAACTACAGGGACGCTATGCTCAGAAGCCCAGACTGACAGCAACTAATCATAGATCATACAAATATTTGCTCCGTGCAGGAATCGAACCGCGACACGCACCCTTCGTGCTTATCAGCAGGATCGTAATTAACACAAAATTGTTTGTCAACAGAATCGTCTTCTTCTTGGCCGTGGCTCTTACATCTGGCTCCATGTTGGCTGAGAGGAACGAGGGTATCCTGGAGAGGTCCCTGGTATCAGGAATTACTGGTAAGTTTACAAGACATACTTACACAACTTTCTGAATGAATATAATAATAATAATATTCCACACCTATCACATAACGCCATCTAGTCCCAAGCTAAGCAAGCAGAGCTTGTGTTATGGGTACTAGACAACTGATAATAGTAGATTACGCACCAAGGGAGTAAAGCATTGCCTTACGTCACGGGCGTATTGAATCCCGAAACGACACTAAGGATTCTGGGGTGAACCTCCGTAGCGCAGCAAGGAGGTTCAAGTGTTAATTCCCGAGTGAAACGAGGGAATTAAGTTAAGAATCCTTAGTGTAGCGAGGGATTCAAGTCAGCCCAAGACAAGGCAGCTTTACTCCCGAGGAGCGTACTCTGCTTTTCACACCGACTGCGAGGAAATAAATTCGATTATTGAAATTTGATGTGGTACGTCCGTACCTTCGAACGTGAAGTTGGCACCACTGTACGCGATCAGCTGTTGCTGCCAGCGGCCGCCATTACTGATACGACACCTTGGTGAAAGTTTTCATACGGTTTTCTTTGAGGTTCCAAATTCAAATCACATTATTCCCACGGGAATAATGAAATTCAGTACATATATTATTCCCGGCTCGAGCGAGGGGGAATAATGCCATGCTTTACAGTAGGTTTGCCTGACGTATAATATGACATTTACGAGCAAGTAGTGTGAAAACATACTTATACGTTTCTAAATACATACAAATTATAGATAAATTACACCCGGACACCGAACAAATGATCGTGTTCATCACACAAACATTTGTCCTGGGTGCAGCCAGTGTTACTAACCACTAGATCAACAGGCCAGTCGAAATGAACAATCTACTTTAAGCGGCCTACCCAAATGTCTTTTCTTTGGTATTATTCGTGTCCTTGAGCGCCTTGAGGTCTGAGTCTAGCTACACGATCACTGACAAATGCGTGCACTGACTGGACAGGTCCACTCAAATATGTGTGGTTCTTTCTTCAAAATACCATTATAGACACCCTAGTCCTTCGGATTCCTTGATCAATATAACGGCTGGACTTTTAAAGAGATTGTGACCTCTGACTTTGTTTCAGCTGTTTCTTCATAGAGTCAGTTTCAGTTAAGCAAACTCGGAGGTTATAGAGAGGGCGTGTTACTTCTCTAAAACCTGGTTTCCACCGCGAGCGGAACGGACCCATTAATGACTTCGTTAAACTCGCAAGCGCAAACTGCATACTTGCATTTCCACCAACAAATAGTTTTTACGTTCCCAGAGCTAGCTCATTTTTACTCTTTTCACCCGCTGAGTCATTAATGTGTCCGCTCCGTTTCAATGGAAACCGGGCTTTAGTATCACGGCCTCATCTAGCTTTAAAAATGTTATTTTCGTTGTAACAGTGTTTTTTGATAACTAACTTACAAAAAAAAACAATATATCAATTTCAAAATATCTCCAACTTTGGCAGTTTTGTGACACGCTTTCTGCTGGCCACTTTTGGAATGTCAACTGTCCACCTAGTCAGTTATGTCCTCCCCCCACATTCTTCCACCTCATCCGTGGTCAAAACTTTTCTCTCATACCTTACAAAAAGTCTGTGACACACATGTCTCGTCTATTTCCACTCTTCAAATAATAATAAACAAGACGAGACGAAGAAAAACATAACATTATAATATGATAATATTATGTGTTCTACATACAAATAGTTACTTGTTTGTATGTATAAGTATCGGCCATAAAGATCTCCGAGCGTTACACCAAAGGCACCTCAGGCTACCTGTAATGCCTGTACAGTGACGACTTAGTAAATCCACTGACGGTAGAAGGCCAGCTCTAATCCTTTTTCGAATGAAAAAAAAACTACCTGTGTTGGATAACCCATTTATCGAAGAAGGATATGGGCAATATAACATCACGCCATGATAAATAGGAGCCGAGCAGCGGTTGAAACTGCGGAGAAAAGCTAGTAGTTTATAACTCAGAATGAATGATGTAAAAAAAGTTCTGTAATAATTTTGGCGATCTCAAAAAAGTGTCCATGGAGTTTCTAGCCCGTTCCTCTCCATAGAGATCTACTCCTTGGAATGCGTCTACGGTACTTTCACAGTTTTTATGTCTTGTGACTGGGACTGTAGCACCATAATTTTGTAGTGTTTGATTATATTTTATTTGTCTTTTGACAATTCAAAAGTGCCTGTAAGAGGCCTACTAATTTGTTGATTCTGGTAACCTGTATTAAGACATACAATTATTTACCGGTATAAAATTTCGTGGGATGATTGCCTGCCAATCTTCACACAGGAAACTCTTATAAGCCTTTATAAAGGTTGTATCGTGCCGCCTTCATTGCCAGTACCTGAATTGAGATACTTTGAAACGTAGGCGTTGTTCGTTGATAAGTTAATTTAGAAATGCCTCAGGATGCCTCCATTAATAGAATATTGTAGGTAGTCTTTGATAATAATATTTCATTAATAATCTCTGGCTTTAATATTAGCTTAGGTTTTCGTTTTAAATGAAAACTTCTATTAGTATTAACGTAGTATTTTTATTATATAGCAATTCTACTATTCATTTTGGTTTAAACAACAAAACGAAAAAAACACAGAATATTTTTTTTTGATAATCTTACTGACAGAATAATTAGATTTTATTAAGGCACAAGCCGAGCAGTGAGAAGCAGCGATGGCCCAGTGGTATCGGTCACGACTTACGAAGTCATGGTTTGGGGGTAGGAGGAACAGAGTGGAAAGTTCCTCGCTACCCGGTGAAAAAGAAGGTACTTTCCGACCAGACGGGTGTTGTGTCTGGTGGGCTTTCTACCCAACATTATGTTGGAATTTTCCATGTCTTCTAAGTTCGCTGTTAACTTTGATTGCGCGATGTAGACATTTTTGCATCTAAGTTTCTCCGTAATCCATAGATGGCGTTAGTGTACTTTTTGTAGATCTTTAAGTACGCTAAAATGGGTTCGAAAACCCTCCAGGCGCATTACTTTGTGTAATTTATTTTACACCACTGCTCTCAAAACGGTGGAGGAAAACATCGTAAGGAAAACAGCATGTCAAAGAACCAAACATCGTGTATCGTGAGGAAACCGGCATGTCCTAGAACCAAAAAATTCGAAGATATGTGACATCTACCAATCCGCACAGGGCCCGCGTGGTGGATTATAGCCCACTCGCTATCTCAGAGAGGAGGCCTGTGTCCCAGCAGTGGGAACAATTATAGGCTGATGATGAAGACATAAGCCTATTGTAGCAACATAAAAGACGGGCAATGCTAGCTATAACAAAGAAAAAAAGCCCTAAATAACTGTCCTCTTGTCCCCAGGTACTGAGATCCTGTTCTCCCACGTGATAGTCCAGATGCTGATCATGTTCTTGCAGTCGGCCATGGTGCTGATACTCGGCTTCCTCGTCTTTGGACTGACCATTAAGGCCCAAGTTGGATGGGTCATCTTAATGACTTTGATGACTGGATTCTGTGGCATGTGTTTCGGTAAGCGATATTTCTTTGATTTATTCATTTATTTATACTTCATGTACAAATCAATGGTACATAGGCGGACTTAATGCCACAAGGCATTCTCTACCAGTCAACTTTTGGGTGTAAAACAACACTATGGTAGGCAACGACGATATATTACTAGACTCCTAATAACAGGCGACCGATGTCTGTCAACACATTAGGCATAAAAGTCTTATATCCGTCTTATTTCGACCACTCCTGTGAGCTGTAAACATACCTTGAGATAGAACAGACCTTGAGTTAGCCAATCACAACGCAGTACCCCGCCCCCCTCGCTTACGTAGTACCTCAGCGAGTTGACAGAATAGTGTTTGTTCTTTAGATCGTGCATGCGGAGTCTAGTAATATATCGTCGTTGGTGGAAGGATACAAACAAAAAACTGGTAAAAAAGTAAAATAAAATCTATAAAAACTTTAAAAAAATCCTATTACCTACATAAATACAAATAAAATAAACTAAACAATATTATAACAAATAAAATACTTAAATAGAAAGAAAAACCTAATAATTTATAACTTGACTCGAATTTTGTTAATTGAGAGATAATTTATTCTGACGCAACGACGATATAGACTCCGTATGCACGATCTAAGGAACAAAAGCTATTCTGTCACTCGCTGGGGTACTACGTAAGCGAGGGGGACGGGGTACTGCGTTGTGATTTTCTAACTCAAGGTCTGTTCTGTGTCAAGGTATTTATACGGCTCACAGGATTGGTCAAAATAAGACTCATATAAGACTTTTTAACCTAATGTGTTGACAGACATCGGTCGCCTGTTAATATAGGAGTCTAGTAATATAATTATCGTCGTTGTTCTGACTTATAGAGGTTTCGTACTTTTCTCTTGAAAGTGAAACTGCTTAAATTTGATGTAGTTCTATTGATCTTTAGTTATATGGAGCTCTTGGTTAAATATTAACAGCAGCACAGACCTATCTTCCGGGTTAAGCCGCACTTGCCGAGGATGGTCTGTGGGTGAACTATCATAGCGAGTTTCCTCCGTGTCTCGGAAAGCACGTAAAGCCGTTGGTCCCGGCTGTCATTTATAGATCTTTGACAGTCGTTACTATTAGTCAGAAGCTCTAAGGTCTATCAACCAGTCTTAGCATGAGGTATCGTTTTAGTCGTATTACCCTGTTACTGACGCCATTAGACCACCAAAAAATACAATGCCTTCGTGACAATGAATGTCATTTAAGTCCAAAAAGATTAATAAAAATGTTTCAGTGTATTTTTTATCGAAAAACTCTGTCATATTTGTATTAAAAAAAACAATAAATGCCATTCCAATACATTTACAATAACTAATGCTTTTGTAAAGGGCCACAAACTTCAATTTTATTACAAGAATTACCATTATTTTATTGCTGGGGTATTTATAGTCATCTGATTACCAATAAAACAGAACCATAACAATATTTTTAATTAATTTTAAATGAATTAACACTCGTAGTTACAAAATAAATGTCACGTGTCTACATCACTACATAAACATTTTTATAAAACAAAGTCTCATACCGCGTCTGTCTGTTCGCGATAAACTCTAAAACTACTGAAAGGATTTTCACGACTTCCACTTAGATAGAGTCATTTACAAGAAAGGTTTCAAAAAGATGAATATTAAAAAAAAAACTGTAAATTGTTTGAAATATGACGGTAGTTGTTGGTAGTGTCAGAAAGCTTCCTGGCAGCTTTTAAAATGCTGCCCATTGAGATAAAATAAAATTTGTAGACATAATTCATACTATAATAAAGTTAAAGATCTGTTGAAAACATGTTTGAAAAAAGTTTAAGTGCTAAGCGACCCTTAAATCAATGATGAATTTGCAGTTGAATGTTTTTTTATACAAGTGTACAACCAATGTTTAACTTTTATATTAAGACGGTAAAAATTGTAAAACCCGTTCGAAGCCGGGGTAGATCGCTAGTAAAATATAAAAAGCCTTTTTCGGTACAAAACGTTTGAAAACATGTGCCAAATGACCTTCTCACAGTTACGACGAAAATAAATTCCCCATTTTTCCTCTTATTGGTAAAATTGGCTTCGTAAAAACAACAACAAATATTTTTTTGTGATTGCCAATATTGACGTCAACGCATGTTTTCTACGTTATCTTAAATTACGCCTACAGATTTTTACAATATGACGAGTATCTTAAATGTTAGATGAATGAATGAATGTTATCTTAGATGTTTAACGTGGTAATTCAGCTTTTTAAAGTTAAGCTTAGTTCTTTTTTTTGCAGAATTCCGCAAAAAAATAGCTAAACTTGACTGCATTTTGTGAGAATCGGCGATTCCGGGGCTTCACAAAAATACGCACAAGCTTACCGAATACCAATTAGCATGCCAACGACGATATATTACTAGACTCCGCATGCACGATATAAGGAACAAAAGCTATTCTGTCACTCGCTGGGGTACTACGTAAGCGAGGGGGACGGGGTACTGCGTTGTGATTTTCTAACTCAAAAAATATTCTGTCAACTCGGTGAGTACTACGTAAGCGAGGGGGACGGGGCACTGCGTTGTGATTGGCTAACTCAAGGTCTGTTCTGTCTCAAGGTATGTTTATGGCTCACAGGAGTGGTTGAAATGAGACGGATATAAGACTTTTTTGCCTAATGTGTTGACAGACATCGGTCGCCTGTTATTAGGAGTCTAGTAATATATCGTCGTTGTAGCATGCTAATACGAGTATAAGTTGGGGTTTCATCTTTATTCTAATCTTAATGATAATTTTGTTTGTAATACTTACAAACCTAAACCGCTGTATCGATTATGAAGAATTTTGATACAATGATGAACTTAAACATGCTGATATGGAAACGGTTATAGTTAAGACTATAATAAGAAACGGAGTGCGCGAAGCCACGTGTGATAGATAGTAACCTTTTGGTAAAATTTAGAAATTATCCGCCTAATTACAAAATGGAGTTTAACTAAAAACCAATGTTTATAACACCAAAAACTACGGTTTACACAAACGTTATTACAAATATTAGTTTTGCGATAAAACATGGTCTAACAGTCGTAGCTGTCAAAGGTGTGTCAAAGTTTCTCAAAGCTACCTTTTCATTGTGTTGTTATTTTTGTGTTATTTTCACCCAAAATAGATTAAAACGTGTTAGATTTAATTGTTAGCACACATGGCGTATTTAAATGTTAAGACAATGGTTCAAATGACGGTACTAAAGTCTACGTTTTATCTAATTTTGGTAATACGGAGAAATTTAAACCATGGTTCTGAAGATAAGCCTGGACTTGTTAGTATAGGTTTAAACCAAGGTTTATTTAGTTTTTGTACTATGGCCGAATAGGTCATTATTTTTGCCGTTGTCACAGATCTCATCTTTAATATATACACATGTGTCCATACCCTACTAAACTTATGTATTTTTTTGCACAGGTTTCGTAGTATCCACAATTTGTGATACAGACAGGACGGCCACATATTTAGCTCTGGGATCATTTTTGCCAATGGTGATGCTTTGTGGAATCGTCTGGCCTGTTGAAGGTGAGATTTAATATTGTCTTCTTAATTTGATGAATGTTGATGGATGGAGAGGAAGGGGAAGGCCAAAGAAAAGATGAATGGATTGTGTAAGGGATGATATGAATGAAAAAGGAGTAAATGATTCTGTGACGTCTGATAGGGGAGAATGGAAGAAAAAAACGTGTTGCGCCGACCACAAGTAAAATGGGATAAGGGCAGGAAGATGTTAATGAATTTATTATTTTGGTGATTTCAGAAGGTTATTTACACTTTTTTAATGAAAGTGATCTCTTAGATCATTCGGTGTTATAATTTGTTTAAAAACGATTTATGAGAAATTAGCTACGAGTATGTTTCACCAGGTTTCACCCAGCTGAACTCCATTGTTGTGACGTATAATTTCAAATTATAATGATCCGATTTGTCGAATAATGTTAAAACAGACATTTCTTTAATATTATTATCCTACTTAGAATAGTCCTTTGTGTTGAAGAAACAGCATTGACCACGTGCACCCATTTTTCTAAAAGCGATCCCTAATGTAACATTATAGATTCGACTTTGAACATTACATTACAATACTACCTCCCTGACTGAAGAGCATTCGCATACATTTAGTATAGATTTGCTCGATTGTCTTCACTCATCCTACTATCCTACTAATATTATAAACGTGAAAGTTTGTATGTGTGGACGAATGTTTGTAACTCTTTTACGCAGACTACTGAATGGATTTGGATGAAATTTGGTACACAGATAGTTTATAACCTGAATTAACACAAAGGATAGTTTTTATCCCGATTTTATGTTCCCGTGGGATAATTTTCGAGTTGTAGCGGGTGAAACCGCTGGCAGCAGCTAGTTTATGATATGTTCGAAATTGTAGCGTTCCATTACACTATGACTGGCCTGTTGGTCTAGTGGTTAGTGACCCTGACTGCTATGCTGGAGGTCGTGGGTTCGATTCCCACCCAGGACAAATGTTTGTGTGATGAGCATGATCATTTGTTCTGTGTCTGGGTGTAATTTATCTATAATATGTATGTATTTAGAAATATATTAGTATGTTTATCAGTTGTCTAGTACCCATAAAACAAGCTCTGCTTAGGTTGGTACTAGATGGCGTTGTGTGATAGTTGTGGAATATTATTATTACAGGTGAATGCTCGCGATGAGGGAGCGTTAACATTTTACTAACTTAACTTATTTCCCCAGGAATGCACTTCATCCTCCAATGGGTGAGCTACTTCCTCCCCCTTACTCTGTCAACTGAGTGTCTTCGCTCCATGCTGCAAAGAGGCTGGGATATCTACCAGCCCACAGTTTACGCTGGATTCATCTCCGTTGCCACCTGGATTGCGGTCTACCTCACCACGAGTATCCTACTCCTCAAATTCAAGAAGGGCTGATGTGTTTAGCCTTTTTTGTAATTAAGTTGTTTGTAAAATTGCTCAATGTTTTTTTTGTTGGTAGTAGTGTCTGATCAGAACCGAAAGCCGACACCAATTTATATGTATAATCTAAATTCAAAAGTTTAAACACGCTTTGAAATTTTATTGAATGTGTATACACACATTCAATTTGGTTGCAATATTAAGCAAAAAAATAATAATAAATCATTTATCATCTCCCTAGCTTTTCTGTGTTGGTGTTGGTTTCCAGTCGAACCGAACAGCTGAAAATCAGTACATATTTTAAATGGAGCAACTACCTGTCTGAACTCCAGAACCCATAATTGGGTAAATATAAAAGACAAAAATATGATTTAAAAACATTTTGAAAATCAATTAAAAGTCTATGTAGACTATTTACATAAATAAAATAATGAGATGAATAAAATTATCTTGATGAAACCTTTGAAAAATAATTATTATTCCGTTGCTCTCTCTCACATTTGTAACGGTTCGTTCAATTTCGGTACCAGGGGGGGTATTACGATGTCTTAAAACCAGGCTTATTCCTGTGTGTGAACGAGATGGCGCTAGTCGACTTGTATAGCTCTGTCACTTTCACTCGCCGGAATAAGCCTGGTTGTAAGACGTTGTAATACCACCCTGCTAGATAACTTCGGTTTCGGCTAAAATAGGCCGAAGTCTTAGCCGAAACCGAAAGCTAAGCTTCGGTCAGACACTAGTACTTAGTTTGCCATAGAGTAGTGATTAGATTACAGAGTGACAAGATGTAGAAAGTATAGATAGCGCGCGAGTTGAATGCAGAGCTTAGGAATGCGGTAGTGCTGTTGACAAGGATGGCAAAGTACTACACTGCAGGCGCGTGAGGTGGGGCGTGCGGGGCGGGGGGAGGTGCTCCCGCTCTTTACCTCAGACCCCGACTGCATTCAACTCGCGCGCTATCTGTAGAAAGGAACAAATAAATTAATGTAGCCTAAGTTTTTTTTTTCAATTTGTTATGATGATTGATAATAGAAATGGTAAGTCTGGGGTTTTTATTAGCTTATTTTATTTTCTTGGACCTGAACTTTTGCTCAAAAGATGTCGATATCTTTTTTAATGGTTGATAAAGTTTTTGGGAATCCATATTCGATGTACATGCTTATGTTTCGGTGCAGGTTTAATACAAATGGGTGGATTTGTCATTTTCTGTAATATATATTATGACAAGAATTTCCTTTTATATTACGAGGTATTATATTAAGGCATTTTTAGTTTCTCTACATTAATTACAGATAGCGCGCGAGTTGAATGCAGTCGGGGTCTGAGGTAAAGAGCGGGAGCATCTCCCCTCGCTACCCGCACGCCCCACCTCACGCACCTGCAGTGTAGTACTGTGCCATCCTTGTCAACAGCACTACCGCATTCCTAAGCTCTGCATTCAACTCGCGCGCTATCTGTACCTATCTATGTTTTTCATTTTATTTATAAGAGAATCACATGACAACCAAAAACCCTTATGTCATGCCTACTTACTGAAAGGGTGTTAGAGAAAGTTGCTCAGAAAACACACTGAACTGGCTTTAATAGATTTTCGACTTTCTGCGTTAGAGGATAAAGTTGAAAATCTATTATAGTAATGTTTCGTGAGTCCTCCATGATTTTTCAATAACATTGGCTTGAGATCATCAGTTTAATAGTTATTACACACTAAAGATTCTGTATCCAAATGAACAAATTACAATATTCGTAGTACATACGCATCTATTTATTTAGCTTTCAAACTAGGTAAAAGGTTATTTTTTTAATTTGTGAGGATCCATTGTAAATAATAGCTTGATAATTTAGGTTAATTTATTTAAGGTACCATTATTTGTACGCCCTTTTTTTCAAAAAATTAACTTCTTTACTCAAAATATATATTTTTTGGTTTATTTAATTTCACTTATATTTATGAATCTGGATAAGATAATAATTATGATATTAATCTAAACTGTATTTCAAAATCAAGTCTAACGTCCACCATTTTGAATATTTCAAAATGGCGGATAAAATGGGGGAAAAAAAATCTTGGTAAGGTATACCTACATAAATATTAGTTCAAAAAAAATGTGAACAGCTCTAGAATTGTTTTATAATTACAATGACATTGTGATAGTATATTATAAGTCATGAATAAAATGCTTAGAATACTAAAGTTTTCCTTTTTTCATACTCGTATGTTGTTTCCCTATAAATCCTGTAAAACCTTGGTCCACAAGCAGTCCCGGTTCTACAGGGCGCTCTACACATTGGGCCAAGGCATTGGGCCAGCGTGTACTGACCTACTTGGCGGTATGTTGGTAGTTGGCGGCAGTATTGGCCGGCCAACCAAATGTTTTCGGTTTTTCGTGCACCAACCAGGATCTTGGCGAGCTTAGCAAACAGTGTTCACACGTTGGCCCAATGTGTAAATAGCGACATTCCGAATTCATTATTTTGGGCCAACATGCTAACTCACTGCTTTGGCCCAATGTGTACAGCGGCCTTACGATTATTTCAAATCGGGGCCAAACTCCCGTAAAATTATAAAAGTCTCGACTCCTTTTTGTTACTTGTACAGTAATTCCAGTGTGGGAACGAGATGGCGCTAGATGACTTCTATAGCTCTGTCTCTTTTCCACAGTAGAATTACTCTCGGTTTAAGATGTCATGGTAGGTCATCAAATCAATAGAATTTTGTTGCAATTGACTTCTGAACAAGGCAAGAGTTAAATGACGAGAGGGAGTGTGATTAGTGCCTCTTCTGCAGTCAATTAGGGCTAAGCAAGAGCGAAGCGAGCTCGAATTTCCTCCCCTTTTTTCCCAATATTTCACAGTCAACTAGGGCTAAGCACGAGCGAAGCGAACTCGATTTTTTTGCACCTTTTTCCGAAATTTCAGATTTTTATAGCAATCTTGTTTATGATTTTAGCGCCCCTGGGGCCGGGGTACGTGCACTACCTACCCTATACTGGATCCGGCACTGCCCACAAGACACGCGTCTCCTGACACAAACTGCTTATTTGAAATTAATTACTAATGATTAATGGAATCATAGCCACATGAATGCAAACATCAATCATACATTGAGATGATAGTTATCTGTCAATCACAGCCATTCTGTGGCAGAAATGACATGCAGAACTGTTATCTGTAATTATTATTATTCAATATTCTAATATAATTCTGTGATATTGAGCTTGGACCCTCAGGAAATAAATGGGTTATTGTAAGTTTGCCAAAAAGTTAACTTGTCAAAGTTTCTTAAACTTTATACATTGAAAGTGCGCCACAACTAGATTTTGTTATTGTAAAGTTTGCCACATATCTTTAGTTCACAAAGTTTTTACTGAAGTCGGTGGCACCAACACCTCCATGATCCTGTTCTCCTAGTACTTTCTGTCCAGATTCCACTTTGTGTCCTCGTTTTCTGTAGAAAACTACACAAAAGTGCTAGATTTTATTATGTAGGTAATTGTTTTGCTATCCGTGCGGAACAAGGAAATGGGGCGAATTTACACCAAACAAATTTTAAAACAAAAGCTGTGGTTTAAACATATTTTTTTTCGTGGCAAACTTACAACAACCCAATTAAAAGTGTAAGAACGGTGTTACCATACTACAAAATAATTAAAAATATGGTTTACTTAAAATTAAAATTAGACTGGTATATTTTTTTGTTTATGGAAACATTTATGTTAGATTTTATTAGACTGGTATATTTTTTTGTTTATAAGGAAACATTTATGTTAGATTTTATCCTAATAGTTAGATTTATATGTTTTTGAAACCATAATTAGTAAAAATAATTATGGAATAATTAATGGTTTATTTTAAAAGTGTTAAAACATTTTACTTGAAACGATATCGATTCAAAAGGATTAATTCGATCTTAATATGATTTCTTTTACGTTACCCTCACTACATTTGATTATTGTCAAAGTTGAGCTAATGGTGAATTTTAGGTCCGACAGTCAGTCTAGTTTGTGCCTCGAACCGATCAGGTCGAATTAATCCCTGATAGTCGCGAATAAAGTTGTTTTAGCCGTAGAAGTGTGAATTTATTGTTTCAAAAGTGGAATCAAATTGTAATAATAACGACTGTGGACTTCACTTTATCGAACGAACTTACAAATCGGAAGCGGGATAGCTACGCGCCATTGTCAGTCAGATTTAAAGATCCAGGTTTGGTTTTTACTTCTTTCGCCGTTACTGGACTGGGGGTAAGTGCTTGCATTTTAGTTACACAAAAAAAGAACAATGGAATGTGACAGACAAATACGATTACCTCAGGTGAAAATGGAATGTACTGCTACAAATTTTATGCCTGAATTTAACCCCAAAAAGTTAAAAATCAAATAATTACTCAGTTGAATAAAATCAAGGTATGTGCCAATAAATTAATGTTTATTACAATTATTTCATAATTTAGATAATTATTATGTTTCCGTTTCATATATATTGTATTTGAAATCAGTAGTAAGCTATTAAGAAATAGTAAAACAATCAGATCAACCTTATTTTGAAGACAGATTCAAAATGAAGTTTTGTTAAAAGTAAAAAGGTACAAAAATTATAAAACACCGCTATGAAGTTATGATAATAATTATGCTCAGTGAAGTGTAGATAATATATTAAAGTGATATGTACACATGACAATATCAGACGCTATGAGCGACCGTAATCTTTGCAGTGCTATGTGCACACGACAATATTGGCCGCTATTAGCGACTGTAATCTTTGAAGTGCTATGAGCACATGACAATATTGGTCTACATGAACGACTTCAAGTTTTCACTTAACAATAATGTAGTTGTGAGCGATCGTTAAAGTGCTATGTGCACGTAAGTACCGACTGCTATGATTTAGACTACTTCGGAAGTGCAAAGTACACAGTTGGGAACTAAAATAAATTTATTTGATTGTAGAATAGTAAACTTTATTAATTAACATTTAATTTATGATTTTAAAAGGATAGACAGAATTATGTCTTGTGGCAGTTCTTAAAACAAGAAAATAATGAATATTTAAACCAAAATAAAAATACCAGGAATAGCATTTGTAATTTTACATTTTGATGTGTTGTGATTTCTCTGATTGATTTAGCTATACGAACCGAGTTGACTACTTTAAACCTATCGCAATTTATAGCAGATAAATATCTCCAGAAGAATCTTATGATATTCAACCTTGAAATTAGAAGCACTAGCTTTGACATGCGGCCTTATGTTGACTCAGGGCAGGTCGTTTTTCCATTATGATGTACCTCACGTGCAGTGTTTCTTAAAAGAAACACTATGCCAGAATATTCCAGACAGACGGTGGAAGTTCAATCGAAGAGAATGATAGCGATGTCGTGAACGGGTTTGGGGTCTGCAACTGTGTGGCAATAATATAATATGAAATAATATAATATATTTAGTAACTTATGTAAAAAAAAAAGATCAAATGAGATGCACTTAAACTACCCGTATCAAAATTTAAATATGTATATAATATATCAGTGTGGCTTAAAAAAAAAGACAGACGTTCCAACAAATATAGAAGCATTATTGGTTCGCACGGTTGAGTATAAACACGGTTAAGAATAAAATTGTAATAATAACGATTGTGGACTTTACTTTAACGAATGAGCTTACTAAAGAGATAAATGATATAGCTGTTACTTAAACGTACTATTCGGGCAAACATTTCGAAGAAGAAAAAAAATACCAATAATAATTATCATTGTCAAAAACTTTATCATCTTTTAAATTCTAATAATACTCTTAACAAACATCTCAGTTAAAACAAAATAACAAGATCTTCATGTCCAAACAAACGAGACATTTCAAGGTCTTTTAAGGTCTTTCGTGCTTGCAACCAAAGACCATAGCATAAGTGGTGGTTAGTCTCAGGCGACAATATGCAGCATTGTTGTGGAAGCTCTGCTCTGCTATCCTGGCATGAGGATTCACTGAAACCTGGAAAATAGACATGATGATGTAAAACAATCAATTCAGATTTTCTTTGTTCATGGGACTCGTACCGTGAGGGTTGGTTCGAAGTGGCGCTGGACAAGGACTATTGGAAAGACTTGGGGGAGGCCTTTGCCCAGAAGTGGGATAGTGTAGGCTGAACAAAAAAAGAATGGGGTTTATATAGAGTTGGTCCTGTACCAGATGGTCTAGTGTGAATTCTTGAAGTACTTACCACTTAAATTGTATGGAGATATAAAAACTGCCTCTACGAACGAGAAACTAATTTCATTCATCAAATTACCGTCAAAGTTTCCATTTACTTTACGTCACACAAAGCGTGAAGTCGGTGATAAAGCCTTTTTATCGTGGTAAAATCATTGAATGAATCCTCCCCACCCAGAGTGGAGGGGAAGGGAGTGACAGATTCTTATTCACTAAAATCCACGGCGTTTCTTCAATAGCCCTTTACAGGCTTACCTGTTAAAACAGTCCACGGTTACCTGTTTAGACAGTCCCACGACCCCCGGTGATAAGACATCAGGTAAATATCTTGCCTACCTTGAAGGTATAATCGCCAGGCTCCACATCAGTAACATCCACCCACTGGCAGTCAATATTATACTTGTATACATCAGAACAGTTCACTGATATACCTGTAACAAATTAATTATTTTTATCGATCTGCAGAAAATATATTTAACTGCTCTCTGCCTTTGTCAAACAGACCGGCGTGGCGAACGCGAAGAAACGGCGTTTTTGGTTGTAATTTATGCAATTGTTTGAAGCCCGTCACATAAACTATCGGATCGCTTTCGCTTTTCTGTGACTGCCTTTTTTTTTTTTTTAGGTTTTAAATCATCAAATGAGTCCTCCCGCGGGTGGGGCGGAAGGGACTGTCAGACTCTTACTAACTAAAATCCACCCGTGTTCCTTCGGTTGCCCTGTACGTTCCGGGGCCGCGGTATCCTGGGTTAAGAATAAAACCCGCGACCCCAGCAGGCATTTGGCGCGAAACACGACGCGCCACCGACCCGGGCTTGATCCACGGTCGGACGGCGAGCTACCCATTACTCACCGTCCGCAAGCCCGCTCCGCCGCTGTGCCCTCTGCAGATCAGAGGGACACGCGTTGGAGCATCCACACGGCAGGCTATTCGCATACGGGCAACGATACCCCTTAGGCACACAGTGCCTAAGGAAGAGTTTTTGCCCGCATCCCAGGGTGCACCGGCCCGAAAAACTAGTCTTTCCCCCTGGACGTATCCGAGAGGGAACTCCAGTCCATGGGCGCACGTGGAGGTTTCCTGTCTTAGAACCCCTCTGTGACCGGCTTCAAACAATTCCATACATTACAAACAAAAACGCTGTCAGTTTGACAAAGGCTTTATTCCGTCACCAAAGATAGCCCGTATCTTCATCTTCTTCCGAAAGTAGTCATATCATTTGCGACCCTACTCCTTATTAGTTTTGTGTGCTTAGTGAGAGTTTTTTTACGTAGACGCGATAGTAACGTTTAACCACGTTTGGCGCTCTTATTTGGTCAGCTCCAAGGTCGTGAGTATTGTCAACCAATAAGAGCACCAAAAGTGGTTAAGCACGGAATCCTCCCTCCAACACCCAGCCGCAGTGGTGACGCCCACGGCGTCAGACGTCGCGAAGCAATATCCGGCCACCGTAGGCGCGGACATGCGGGCGGCGAGTAGAGGGCAACTCTGTCCGACCATGGACCATGCCCGGGTCGACGGCGCTTCGTGTTCCACGCGCGCCTCAAAGAGCGTCAGCATAATGACGAGGCCGCCTCTCAGAGGGCTTAAGCCTGCCGGGGTCGTGGGCCTTATACCATCACCGTGACCCCGGAACATAAAGGGCTATTGAAGGACACCGTGGATTTTAGTCAGTACAAGTCTGACAGTCCCTCCCGCCCTGCCCGGGGTGGGAGGCCTCATCTGATGATTTTACCAAGTAAAAAAAAAAAAGCTCACTGAATTAAAAGTTTTGACAAACCAGAGGGAGTTTAAATGATGCAAATGTTTTTTGCCTCACCTTGGTCACCATAATTTTTACAAGAGTACTTCTTTTCCACTCCTTCCATGCAAGTATTATCTTCTAAGCAGAAAGAGGCCTTGTGACCTTCGGCGACCCTCAGACCGTTTGCGTCCAGGACATCAAATGTGGCAAATACTTCCATGCTGTGGTAGTGCCTGAAAGATTACAAAAGGAACAGAGATGGTTAGTTTTTTAGGTTTTGGGAATCTCATAAAAAATATACATGAAAGTGGAGAGAACTGCACTAAAGAAAACCATTCATCATCATCATCATCATCATCAGCCTATAACGTTCCCACAGCTGGGACACAGACCTCCTGTCTTGTGAGAGGGGGTGGGCCATAAGCCACCACGCGGGCCCAGTGCGGATTGGTAGATATGTCACATGTCTTCGAATTTGATGGCTCTAGGACATGCCGGTTTCCTCACGATGTTTTCCTCCACCGTTTTGAGAGCAGTGGTGATGAAATAAATTACACAAAGTAATGCGCCAAGCTGGGTTCGAACCCACGACCTTATAACTCGTAAGTCGGGACTGATACCACTGGGCCCTCACTGCTCTCTACCAACAAGAAAACCATTAACAAAATATTTTTTTCCTTGCAATGTGGAAATTTGATTTGGACTAGACTAAACACTTATTCCTGCATTTTGTTTTTTTTATTATTTAACGATAAGCTCTCATTTTCCTACTATCTCGCTTGATGGCAAGCGATGATGTGGTCGATTGATGGATGGCCATCATGTACTGATGGCGCATTGCCGTTCGTCTTGTAGTCCGATGACAGAAAGGGGCAGGTGGTATCAAATTGTGCAGTTCCATCGCACACTTCCCGAGATGTAAACGATAAAAACAGACGGGCTGGCAACTTGGCGTCTTTGATCAACGCTCGGGAACTTAGAGTCGACCAGGGGGCCGATTCTCGGTTTTAGAGATGGTGTCGAACTCGACAAAAATATCTAATGACGTCATTTTTCGACAAATTTTACTGAACTCTAACGTTAGCCTTCGACAAATGGCGAATTTGACATCCCCACTTTTATAATTTGTCGAAAATATGACGTCATTAGAAATTTTTGTCGAGCTCGACGCCATCTCTGAAACCGAGAATCGGCCCCCTGAGCATCGATGTCGATAACCCCCCTGACCCGTTTTTCCATCAGTTAACAATTTGCGGTTCAATTTCTCCAGCTTTGCTACTCAGATTAAGGAAATGTGCACAAGTAACTCACATATGACAAAGATGCCACTGCCACAAATGTTTTGGGAGGTATGGCCTGAACTCCGCATTGCCTGCGTTCAGTGATGCTGCAGTGAAGCGCAGTAGACGACGAGTCTCGTACTGCCAATCTGGTATCGACTCCTTAATCTGTGAATGAGGGTTTGATTTGATTGACAATTAAAAGAAAAGGGTTGTAATTTCGACGCCACCAAAAGTAATTCCTGGAAGGTTATTATTCCTTAAACTTTTATCAAATTGTGCCAAGAAGAATCTATCCTATCTCTATCTAGAATCTCAATCCTATCTATGTCTATCTAGAATCCTGGAAGAGCAGTTTTAGGACCTAAGTCCTAACCAAGTGACTGGTGATAAATGTAAACGCTCGATAGTATCCAATGGATTTTGAACTTTATACTACTGAAGTTGAAAATCTATTTAAGACCACTGAGCGTATTCGTCTATCCTTTGTAACTTGGCAAGAAGGCTGTTCATATGACGAGTACGACCCCATCTTAGAATAACCCATCTTAGAGTTTCCACCACCACCACCACACCTGCTGAACACGCCTCATAGCATCTCCCATGCTGCGCCAAATCACCCAATCTACGGCCTTCTGCATCAGGCCTGAACCAGCCACCGTTTTAAGATCTTCGTGAACAGAAACCCAGTAAACAAAACAAAGAGTGACTACTAACCTCATAAGCGCTTTTAGTCAAGCAGTTCTCCTCCATAGCACACTGGAGCTGGAACAGCATCACATCTTGCAGATGAGCTGATCTTTCAATAGCAGACATGTCCAGTACCAGGTCTGCTAGCGTGTGGGTGCAGACGACGGCTGCTGCGTGTCCTGGTTGAAAGATATAAAGGCTAAATAACTGAATTGGAAATAGGTAAAGCTCAGAGCGATGTGCTTGTTCAGCGAGTCTGTAACGTTTGAACAACATTAGTTTGGTCCATGAACTGTTGGTCAACATTATTTTTAAACCATGAACTTTGAATTAAAGAACTTTTGACCCATGAACGTTTCGCCTACAGGACCTTACGTCAGTGAATGCTTAACCAACAGAATAACTTTTCACCCAAAGAACAATCTGACGGCACGTTTGGCGCATTGGCCGAGCAATTGTACTGCTGCGCTGTGTGTCGCGGGTTCGATTCCCGCACGGAACAAATATTTGTATGATCTGCAATTAGTTGTTCCGGATCTGGGTGTTTGTGTATGTGAGTTTCTATGTTTGTAAACGCACCCACTATACAGGAGAAATTCCGTTTTTCCGTTTTTTTAAAAGAAAAAACAATTGGCCAGTAGACACCGGGACAGCGGATATTATTAGTATGGAATTATGGACATTATGGTTTTGTTAACTTTGTCCGTAAAATTATTTAAAACCACCATAATAGTTGATTTTTTTATAAATTGTTATTTACTTTCAGCAATCCTGGTGTCTGTTGGCCAATTGTTCTTTGGGTTAACGTGTTTTTAATGAATTAGTTCTAACAAACCAACTCGCATCATGGCCTGACTGCGTGCAAAAAGTATCGTGTGAAGATCTCCTAACTTTTCTGCCCTACATAAATTTTTGTCCAACTACGTCACGAAATATCGACAGGAAGAGACACTATGATACCTTATATTTTATGACCTAAAAGATATTGTATTGAAAGTCAGTGAGTTGACTAGAATGTGCGGAAGATTTTTAAGTGAGTGCGGTATAGAAAAGTGTGGGTTCCGTAATAAATATCAACAATCAAAAAGAGCTGATTAATTATTATTGACGTAATTTGATCAGAGGACTTTTCAACTTAATATATTCAATAATATTTTTTTTAATGTCGCTAGAGTATTTCAGTATAACACTAGCAAGCAAAATTAAAGAATCACTTTCTTGGAATTGATCCGAGATAGCTTCATAATTATTGGTTTGAATGAGTTTGGTATCAATTTAATGTTAACTGCTAACATCAATATAAAGTAAAGAGCCAACACTTTGAAATTATACCATTTTAATTATTCTTAACAAGTTATTAAGTACGCAAAATCGCGGAGAATCGTAATAAGTGATTTTATACTTTTACACGCGAGTGTAGTGATTTTAAAAAGGGTTTCTTATTTCAAATCAGTAACCCTAAAAACTTTTTCTTTGTGTCTATAAGTGTTCTGTCGATCTAAGTTTCGAACAATTTTTTATCGCAATTTGCTGCCTAACTTCGTGGAGGCATAGAAAATAATATATTCTTAAAAAGTTATTCATTGGAAGGGAATATCAAGTAGGCTTGAAGCTTGTGATTACATTTTGGAACAGCTGTTATCATAATATATTATGTAAAAGTCTGTTATTACTTCTTTGAAAAAAGTGAAAGCTTTTTATCATATTTAGCTTCTGCTTGCGTTTTTACCCGCGCTATGCTAGAATAGAATAGAAAATTAATATTTATTTGATATTTGACACACACACAGAGAAAAAATAAAAATTACAAATACAATAAGAATTTTGCTGAGCATTTCCACACCAAAAGGTCTAGGTCTCGCCCTATCACTTTCTTTGGAGCACGCGTGGAAGAACACGCGCCGTCAACTCGAGCCTTGTCCATCTTGGTCGGACGGCAAGCTACCAAGTAATATAAAAATATAGTAATTCTTAAACCTACTAAATGAAAATGAAGCTATTTTGTTTGACAAATTAATTTCGTCAGGATCAGATCGCATCGACGACGTTTACGTTACTGGGCCTGCGTGGTGGTTTATAGCCCACTCTTTCTCAAAGAGAGGAAGCCTATGTCCCAGCAGTGGGAACATTATAGGCTGATGATGATAACTAATTTGATGAATTTAGCAAGTAAAACAAAGAAGCAATTACGTCACGCATGACACGCACACTCGTTAATGCCTTTTTTTTTTTCTTTTTTTTACGTGATAAAATCATCAAATGAGACCTCCCACCCCGGGCACGGCATGAGGGACTGTCAGACTTGTACCGACTAAAATCCACGGTGTCCTTCAATAGCCCTTTATGTTCCGGGGTCACGGTGATGGAATAAGTCCTGCGAACCCCGGCAGGCACTCGTTAATGCCTTGCGTGTCGTTTGACGCACTCAATCAAGACTGAGAACAAGCCAGGCCATTGGGTTTTCCTGCAGTCCTCATCAAACATTTCCCGACTAACTAACTGTATGAAAGCTGCCAACGTTTGTGCCTTTGAGCATGTCATTTACGCTCTACGGATGTTTGATTGGAAATGTAATGATTGGTGATCGAAATGCCGCAATTTGTAGATTAAACGTGTTTACGGCAAGGGTATATTTAACCAGGACGTATAAAGCCAAGTGTACATCAACTGGGGCAATTGGGTATATGATACTAGTAACAAATAAATATAAAACGTAATAAAGTGCATTATTTAGCCCAAAAACCTGAATATCTCTAGAACTGGGCCATAGCGCCACAGCGGCGCTGCTGTTTTTGTCGCCATTGTTATTGTGATTCTGGCTGTCAGTACTTTGGTAATAGTTTAAATAGTTTTGAGGAGCTCGTGGCTTAATAATTGTAGCCGCACAGGCCGATCTTCCGGATCAAGCAGCGCTTGCCGAGGTTGGTCTGTGGATGGGTGACCATCTGTCTTAGCGGGTATCCTCCGTGCCTCGAAAAGCACGTAAAGCCGTTGGTCCCGGCTGTCATTTGTAGATCTTAGACAGTCGTTACTGTTAGTCAAAAGTCTGACAACCAGTCTTACCGTGGGGTATGGTGTTGCACAGTTACTGGGTTGTGGTGGTCCGACAGGCAGTTGCTCTATGTAAAATACTGATAATCCAGCTTTATCTCGTTCGACTGGAACCCGACCCCAATACAGTTGGGAAAAGGCAAACAGATGATGAGTAGTTTGATAATAATTTGGTAAAATAATCTAATAAGTAACAAAATACTAAACTAACACGTAACTCACTAAATATTCTCTTCACGTAGTTCGGTCAAGTTTTAAAGTGATACCAGTTCACCTAAAGTTTGGCTAAGTATCTAAGTAATCCACCACATTCAAGCTTAGTGGTTTAGTTGCTTTTACTTAGCTTGTACCTGCAGTAGAAGTTTAGCAAGTTAGCTTTGCTGGTGTCCCTGATTAACTTTGTATTATTATTAAAACTCGAGAAATAATTAACCACCATGATACCCTATCATGGTGGTTAATTATTTCTCGAGTTGTTTTTATCTGCTGATAAAAGTAGCCGGCAGAGACTGGATGAGAAAAGCTCAAGACAGGGGTCAGTGGCCGTTCGTAGCCGTTCTTGTAATTCTCAAGATTGCGCATGCAGCGCAGCCCCAGTCCAAAATAACGTTTGGCATTCACTAAGCTACTGTCAGTAGACTACTGTCAACACTGTCTCAAGGCTTTCTCGACGACGAGCACGTCTTGTCTTTTAGGGAATAGAATAGCAAATGTATGACAATGGGGTACAATGCTCTCCCAATGTAACCCACTGACCCCGATCTTGAGCTTTAGGCCTCTGCCTTTGTTCAGCAGTGGACGACTTTCATTTCATTTATTCATAAACAATTTCCATTGTAAAGATGATTTTTGAGGAAAGAAAAATTTTAGATTGCAAGTGGGATTCGAACCCGCGTCTTCTGGATAGGTACTCCAGACGCCTTAACCAACTAGGCCATTGCAATTCCGAAATTCTCTATCGGCTTGCAAGTGTGGATTGCAATGGCCTAGTTGGTTAAGGCGTCTGGAGTACCTATCCAGAAGACGCGGGTTCGAATCCCACTTGCAATCTAAAATTTTTCTTTCCTCAAAAATCATCTTTACGATGCGCATCGCATGCGTTAATGCGTATAAAAATAATTAATTAGTTTGGTAGACGCTATCTCATTATACACCATTGATTTGGCTGTAATGTCAACGTGTTGAGTGGAAGTTAGTCAAACACTAATCCAAGAGATGGCGCCACGCTACCATGAAGCGTTAACAAGGGATAGAGAATTTCGGCTTGCAAGTGTGGATTGCAATGGCCTAGTTGGTTAAGGCGTCTGGAGTACCTATCCAGAAGACGCGGGTTCGAATCCCACTTGCAATCTAAAATTTTTCTTTCCTCAAAAATCATCTTTACGATGCGCATCGCATGCGTTAATGCGTATAAAAATAATTAATTTCCATTGTGTTGAACTGACTTGACTGAAGGCTGATGATGATGAAGATGATACTTTAACCAGGAATGCTATACTTATGATGAGCCAAGGTGTTTTAAAGTATCCTCATTAACATAAATAGTACTATGAACGAAAATATATATAAAAAAAAATACTTACTTACCTAATTAATAGTATCAGTTGTTATTTTTCAGAAAACTATGAAAATGGTCAAAATTAAAATGCGTTATTACAGCGATAAAATAGCTTACTCGCAGTATAAATTGGATGTAGAGATAATTAATTTTGCATGTAAACATTTTAATAAAAATTTGCTCAGCTTCGTTTGACAATAAATTATTGTTAAAACACAATTCCATTTTACGTTCCACTCGTTCCTTTTTTAAATGGCGGAGGTCCACGTTAATCCGATTAAATGATTATAATTCCATTTAATCGGATTCTGTTTCGCTTTTCACCAATAAAATGGATTTTGGTTTAAATAAATTATATCATTAAATTAAAAAGCTATTAAGAGCGTGTACGAAGAACGGCTTTTCATAAATAAACTGTGAAGCTATTATTTTTCGAATTAATTGATTCGATTATAATGAATTCGTATGAAGAAGAAATATGGATCATAAAAAATATTAAAAAGTATGTTACGGTACGATTGGTACCGTGGCGTAGTGTAGACTAATGTGCTGCAAGTCTCTGGGGTCTACTCTCTGTTTTATCGTGGTAAAATCATCAAATGAGTCTTCCTACCCTGGCTGCACTGCCAGACTCGTACTGCCTAAAATCCATGGTGTCGTTCAATAGCCCTTTACGTTCCGGGGTCACGGTAATAAGATAAGTCCCACGATCCCGCAGTATTTAAGTTCATATCACTAATATTATGTGCGTAATTTAAGAAAAACAATAAAATCGAACGACCAGTGATGACCGAGTACTGAATTTAGCAGTTTACAAAATTTTAGCAAAAGACAATGGGATGGGATTTGGAATAGGTGTGTCCACACAGAGCGAGCAGCCTCGCGAGGCATCTGTGGCGCGAAGCAACTCGATTAGTGCGGTCGTTCGCACGAGGCAGCGCAAGTGTCGGCTTTTGTTTTGCTCGCGTATATCGTACCTCGGTCGAGAAACAACGTCAACATCGAGCAAACAGCCTCGCGGGGCAGCTTCCTCGCGCGGCAAGTACCTCGCGAAGCTGCTCGCTCTATGTGGACGCACCTAATGACGAATTTATGGAAATAACAGACTGTCCATACAAAAAAATCATGGTAAACAAACGTAACTGATAAATCACCAAAGTTCTAATTACTAATGTTAATCTTTGAGCATTAAACTATCGAACGTGATTCAATTTGCATCTCTAATGAATTTATAATTATTTTGGTTTACGCTTCTCACGTAGTTTGGTAGGGTGTCAATGATATTGGGTACCTTGTAATGGAAATGGTGAAGGGGCAATTATACTATCAACCTTGAGGGAGTTACAAATCATTTAAAATTGGTGTCCCCGTTATTTATTATGAACAATGCCTTTCTGTAGATGTATGGCCGGTGAATGCAAGAATAAACACATGGATTACTTATGAGAATCCGAAACATTCCAGAAACTATAAGGCATCTGCTAAGGACCAACCATCACACCAGACATTTCGTGCCTAAGAAACCTGTTACCAGGATTAAGAACATTGATATACTGTATCAAAACGTCCGGGGTCTTAAAACCAAACTGTCGACGTGGAGAACAAACTTACTACAACTGGAACATAATCTGATAGCCGTAACAGAGAGTTTTCTTGATACCTCTATTGAAGATGCAGAGCTTGCGACCGGCGATTGGAATGTCATGCGACGTGACCGGGGAACACCTTGTGGTGGTGTGATGCTCGCCGCGCGTGCACCCATCGTGCTGCGCCGCCGCCGTGATCTCGAAACAAATTGTGGTGAGGACTTATGGGCGGACTTTACATGGTGCGGACGTACTGTTCACGTGTGTGTTGTATATATTAAACCCACTGCAAGCGATGATGAGTACATGCGATGGTTTTGTAAAGTAGAAGAATTTATAAATAATTTAAAAGGCTTAGTCATCATTTTAGGTGACCTAAATTTAAATAGTGTGTCGTCAAATATTAAGAATTATTATTGTTACTTTTTATCTTTTTGTAGTTTGAATGAGATGAACGTTGTGAAGAATTCGCATGGAGGTATGTTAGATGTTGTTTTGATTCAAGAGATTATAGGTGCACCAGAAACATTCGTAACGGCTTCCGAGGGTATAGTACCATTGGATGCATATCACCCGACATTACACATTGAGGTAAGAGTCGATGTGGATCACTGTACGGAGTCTATTGAGCCCAGCAATATAGACAGTGCCAAGGATTGGAACTTCCGTAAATGTGACTTCAAACAACTTTATTTAGCATTCTCCGATTTAAATATTTGGAAGGAGGTTTTAGAATCTCAGGATGTAAAATCGGCTACACAATTTTTTTACAGCATCGTATATAATATCTTCGATCAATGCATGCCTAAAAAACGCAGAGGGAAATTGTCAAATCGGCGATATCCTGTATGGTTTACAAGTGATATCATCCAGGATCTAAGGCGCAAGTTAAAAATCCATAACGTTTGGAAAAGAACCAAACACAATAGTGCTTACTTGCTGTTCTCTGATCTTAGGTCAAGTCTCAAAACCCGTATTGCAGAAGCGTATTCCTTATACATGAGAAATATAGAGAATAAAATTAAACAGAACCCTCGTCAATTCTGGTCACACATTTCCAGCCTGCGGTCCAAAGGTGGGTTTGAACCGAATGTAACATATAAGGGTTCAACTTTTTCGGGTACTAAGGCGGCAGGCGCTTTTGCTGATTATTTCGCGGCTGTTTTCCTGCCTGAAGATCCGCAACTTAATGCTGATCATGTTGGTATATCTGACCATTCCTGCAACAGCAATTACATTAACATACCCCCGTTATGCCATGCAGACATTATTAAAGGCATAAAAAAACTTAAACCTAACAGTTCTACTGGCCCCGACAACATCCCTCCCTTCATAGTTAAAGACTTAAAAAATATTTTCAGCGATCCTCTTTGCCACATTTTTAATTTAGCCTTACAGACTGGTACATATCCCTCCGAGTGGAAAGTCTCTAGAGTTACACCTATCCCTAAAACCCAAAACAAAAATTCCGTTGAAGAATATCGCCCAATTGCTATCCTATCTTCCCCGGCTAAGGTCTTCGAGAACATCTTCCACAATGCTATATATGAGCAAATTAACAAGTATCTTTGTAATGAGCAGCATGGTTTCAGGAGCAAAAGGTCTGTAGACACAAATCTTCTGACACTCGTAGACTATATCTCGTCTAGTTTGGACCGCGGGCGTCAGGTAGACGTACTTTACTTCGACTTCCGGAAGGCATTTGATAGGGTGAACAATGACGCGCTACTAATGAAGCTTAGCAAAATAGGGTTTTCACCATCTCTTCTCCGCCTCTTTGCAGATTACTTACGTGATCGACAACAGTTTGTTAGGCTTGGTACGTACGTGTCTGATACCTATCACACGCGTTCCGGCGTTAGTCAAGGCTCAATCCTGGGGCCTCTATTATTTCTTATTATGGTCAACGATCTTCCTCAAGTTCTGGTTCATGCAAGATGTCTCTTGTATGCTGATGACTTGAAACTGTACCTGGAAATTAACTCCGAACGCGACAGTCTCGCACTACAGCAAGACATCGATGCGATTTACAAGTGGAGCGTTGACAACAAGATGGAGTTTAATACTTCCAAATGCTTCGCTATGTCATTCGGACGAATGCGGCACCCAGTTCATTTTGATTATCATTTGAACAATAATACCATCACGAAGTCTACAGTCATGAAAGACCTGGGAGTTACATTCGACCGAAAGCTTACCTTCCACGATCATATGATCTTGGTAGCAAAACAATCCTACCAAAGGTTAGGCTTTATTCTGCGCAATTGCCGCGATTTTCGTACCGCCCATGCTATTAAAATAGTTTTTAATGCGCTTGTACGAAGCAAGCTGGAAACCAGCTCTTGTGTGTGGAATCCACACGAAAGTACCTATTCACTTTTACTAGAAAAAGTTCAAAAGGCTTTCCTTAGGTACCTATATAAACAGAAACATGGATACTATCCTTTCCTCTATCCGACAAAATTCCTACTGGGTTGCCTAGGATACAACTCGCTAGAGGTAAGGCGAGCACGAGACCAGCTCACAATAGCTTGTAAGACGTTCCGGGGTACTATCGACGCTCCTGATCTGCTTGATGTGCTGGCGCGCTTTTACATCCCAGACAACTACTGCAGGGGCAAAAAACACAGGCTGTTTGCCGTGCCTGCATGCCGTACGGTTGCACGTGCTAAGTCCCCAATCCCACGTACTCTGGCCGCGCTTAATGATCTCTTGGATGTTAATCCAACAGAAGATTTGTTTGCGGATGGATGGTCGAAGATTTTATTGGTATGCCAGAAGTACTGTGAGATGAAGTTTCGTCAATAGTCCTTTTTTACGTTCCAGGCTCTCGGTTAGTTACCTGTTTAGACAGTCACCTGACCATAGAAATACACAATTTAGTCACACAGCGCAATTGTAGGTAGTTTCATCAAGTACCTATTTTTCTAACTTCTGGTGAGTAGCCCCTACATTAAAGCTTGTACAATTTTCTAGGAAATAGTTAAATAATTATCAAGCAGCACTTACCAACATCACCAGGGCACCTAACTACATTCCCACGTTGCCAATGTTTGCAGTCAAAGAGGTTGGTCTCATTGCCTTCACAGCTGATACCGCTGAGCACGATATCGGAGAAGCCAAAGGCATTCGTTTGAAGAGCCTGCTCAGCATAGCCAAGGCCCAAGTGCTTGCAGACGATGGCAGCTTCGTAGATCGTCCAGCCATCGGGGCAGATACTGCCCCATCTGTTGTTGTGGAAGATCTAAAAGACAGATTCGATGTGTACGGAGCTGCCATATTTTAATTTAATTTTTCTAAACATAATAATTGCTGCAAAGTTCTTGAAGCTGGACAAAATCTCGTCAATGGATTGACCTCTCTAATTCATAAAACCCTTTTTTTTCGCTTGGTAAAATCATTAAATGAGTCGTCGCACCCAGGGCAGGGTAGGAGGGACTGTCAGACTCGTACTGACTAAAATCTACAGTGTCCTTTAATAGCCCTTTATATTCCGGGGTCACGGTAATAAGATAAGCGACCAATTCATTACACTAACTAGTCAAAGTAATTTAAGCGATCAAGCTAAAAAAGAAGATTGAATGTCTTGAATTCTCAAATGACCTTCTGTTTCAGTGTGAACGCATGGGCTGACTGATATTGTCGATATTTTTACCATAGGTATTGATTAAAGTGTACATAATAAGGCTTTAAGAGACAAATAGGCAAATCTAAAAAAATAAACTGTAGTGGAAATTCCTACTCAGTTTATCCTTCAACTTAGTTAAATACAATAGTTTATAAGTAAATCTTACCTCAACTCTTCCTTCATTGATGGTACTACCACCAACCAGTCTCAATTGTGCTGTGTTCTCATTGACAACATCTCTTAGCTTTCTACTTGACCAGGCTCGGAATATTGACTTGTTGGTCTTTGGAACTACAGCCTCGTTCATACATACAACTCCTGCTGCTTCATCTTTGTCGCAATCTGAAGCTCCCCAGCGATTGAAATTGCATTTTGAAAGAGATGATTCATCTCCTTGGCATTTTACGTCGTCTAGCCAGTATTTTTCTGAAAGCAGTATTGTAATTGTCAGGAAACACAAATTAAAATAATGATTTTATACTGAAAAAAAGAAACAGATTAAAAGGATATAAAAAAATCACAACTGATAGGAACTGTGGTGGGAATCTGTTTTCAGTACTTTACAAATAACACAGTATTTTCAGCATACAATTAATTGCCAATATTGATTTCACCTGAATTTAGTGACAAAAAGGTAACAAAATTACACATTTAACAATAATACAAAAGTCTAAAATGGGTTAAATATTCCATTTTCTTTTGTCAGTTGTTGTAAAAAGAACCCTATAAATGTGAGACAGTAAGGTCTAATTTATTTAAATTACTACTGACCTACAGTCTGCCCATATTGTCCTCCAACCGTTGCTTTTCCAGTCATGTTATATGATTTGCAGACCACTTTAGCTGCTTCATCATCCCAGGAGTCATCGCATACGGCACCCCAGCGACCAGCATGATAAATGTATACATTTCCTGAAATACAACGCTCATGGATCACTGAATTGTACAAGTATTATATATCGGAACATGTATAAATAGTGACCAGGAAAAAGTTACAGCAAGCCTTTTTTCTATACATCTCAATAAGCGTTCGTCAATCAATAGTCATCTCTTTAAAAATATATATTTAATTATATTTCAATTATTCAACAGTTTAAGCTCAAATTAGTATTTTGACTGTAAGTATGTTAATCTTACCTTCATATTTATTTGTACCTCCCACTAGTTTAACTTTTCCTTCCAATTTACTTTTCTTATTCAATAGTTTCTGTATGAATTCAGCCCTTAAAGCTCTTTCTGTTTCACTAAGGTCTTTACTTAACACTCTTACTGTCCGTATCAATAAAATTATTAAAACTATTAAATTAATTGTGTATTTTATATGCACCATTTTCTTCTTTATTGTTTGTCACTAAATAATAATTATTTCGTTTTCACACAATTACAGTTTAAATAAAGTTGGCACAAATATGCTACCCTGTGGGACACCATATAATAAACTAAAATTTTGCTGTCACTGTTTGTTTTTTATCAAAGAACTATGTTAGTACAGTCTATAGAAAGTAATTACCGATTTAAAAATATTATTTAGTGCACATTTTTAGACTAAAATTTGTATGAAAGGCACATCAATGGTTTTCAAATGGCTTCGTAGAAACAACTGACGATGGAATCTGTTCGTTTTATTAGTATGAATGCCAAGCAATTATTAGTTCAATGTCATGATATATTATGGTATGTAAAGAGTTCGCCACATGCACGTAATTTAATATCTTTAAGGGGAAGACAACTCGGTTTTTTTTCACCATTTAATATCTTAGAATGTAAAGAAAATTTGTCTGTTATATCTAAAAATATTAACAACACGCTTTTTCGAACATATTTTTAGGTTTTCTTTTAAACCTGCTTTTTAAGTATCATATTTTTTAATTATATGTTTGAAAATGTGAATTAAATAGACAGGCTGCCTAGTCAAAAGATGTTCACACACAACTCTGAACCTACATGTTGACTCTTTGAAAACAATTCAGAAATGAAACAATAGATTGCATAGGATTGTTGTTCTGTAGGCTCATTGTTGTGATGAATTTATGTCACCTGTCGAATCAAAATAGGACTGAGAAAAGGATAGTTAAAAATTAAGTAAAGATCTTTCACGCTACATACATTTTTGGGGATTTTTTTGAAAAGTGGTGTCTATCTGTATGTATTTTGTGTGTCTCACTTTCAGAAAACAACAAAAATGTTGAAAATGACGAATCTTTAAACTTGTAAAACTTGGGCGAGAGCAATCCTACAACTGTTTGTGCCATAGTAACTATTGATCCTAATGAGTAGTAATACCCATAGGTACCATTTTTTTCGTTGGTCAGAAAAGGCCCAATGAAAAATTTATCCTTACTTATTACAAACCAGTTTGTTTTGGCCTCACTTTATATGATCTTTCAATATGTTGAGCGTTTAGCTTATACTAGTTTTGTATAGCTTGTAGCCGTGTGTAGCTGTCGTATTTACTTAATAACTTTTCACAAGATTTGAAAAAAATATACAGGATCAAGGTAAATAAATAAACCCATAACGTAAACTAAAACTTTTGTTACTTTAATTAATAACCATCTCCTTAATAATAGCAACGTAGATACACAACAAGGAACACTTTAGACCACATCAAATCATTTGACCCAAATACGTATGTGTCTATTTTGTCGCAAATGACTTCACATATTGAATTGTTTGTTCATGACAACACAATCAATTGAAAACCTTGTATTCTAGCTCACTGGGTTATAAATCCAATGGCTTGTAGTTTGAAAAATGTACGTGACAGAAAAATCTTTGGAGGAAAAAAACTGGGAACTATGTTGATGTCATCGGTGCAGTTTGGGTGATGATTTGTTTATAAAGATTGATTAGTAAGAATTTGATATTAAAGTAACCTCTATTGTTACTTGAAATTAATTGGGACTCATATGTGTTTTGATATTCACTGTAAAATATTTGCTAATTTCAGTCTAACCGGTTGCAGCTCAATATTATTTTTACATGATGAAACACTCAACAACAAAAAATCTTCCGACGACGTCCGTTGCCATGGACGTCTCCCGGGGCGGCTGAGTCATGAGGTGGACGCTGTTCTCTCCTTCACGCAGCGGCCTCCTTCTTCGCTAGCATGACAGCTTCGCAGAAGGAGACAAACGCTTCCCATTCCGTCTCGCCCCGCATCCTGGCCTCGACCAATGCCGGGCGCAAGAGTTCACCGTCTATCGCCTGGACCATATGCTCCACAGAATCCTCTGAACCATGACACTGCGACGGAAAAGGCAATTAAAGGAACACGGTGGATTTTAGTCAGTGCGAGTCCCTTCTGCTCCACACAGGATGATATCACTGCCTAAAAAGAAGATATTTTAGATTTACCTAATTAAGTCGTGAAGTATATTATTTTACTGTATACATGATGTATCTTGTATACAGCAACAGCAAAATAATTATCAGCAACAATTTCACTGCAGGCAAACTCTCTCAAAGTTTATTCAACAAAAAAAAAAGAAAACTACGTTCATTAACTTAGTTCTACACTAACTAAGCGGCCTCACTAAGCTACTTAACTTCTAGTAGAACTTGATGGTTACGTCTTAATTAGGACGCGGGGAGGGAAGGAAAGTAGTATTTATGTTAAGTGGGTTAGTTAGGTACTGGGTTGTGAAGGCGATGGTTTACTTAGTGCCTTTAGTAAGTTAGAGGTCCAAGATAAACTAAGAATGTGCTGGTACAGACTAAAATCCTTCAATAGCCCTTTCCGTTGCAAGGTCACAATTACGTGATAAGACCGTCCCGCAACTCCGGCAGGCTCCGCCTCTAGCTCGGCCGTTGCCGTGGGCTTCTCCCGCGGTCGTGAGGTGTAGGCTGTCCTCTTCCTCTTGCGTCTTGCCTCCTCCTTCGCTAGCATGAATGTTTCGCAGGAGGCAACCGCTTTCTATACCGTCTCGCCCCGCAGCTTGCCACGACCAATATCGGGCTCTAGAGGTCGTAGAAACTTTCATGTGTTTTATTATTGTAAAATAATGATAGGATATTATTGTGAATTTGTTGTTTCCTTTGTTCGAACATCCAACTCCCACGTTATGGTGCCATCAAAGGTGCCTTTGGTCCCCTCATCATCATCCGCCTATAATTGTTCCCACTGTTGGGACACAGGCCTCCTCTTTGAGGCAGTGGGCCAGAATCCACCACGCGGGCCCAGTGCGGATTGGTAGATGTCACATATTATCTTCGTATGTTTGGTTCTAGGACATCTAGGGTTTCCTCACGATTTTTTTTCCTTCACCGTTTTGAGAGCAGTGGTGATGAAATAAATTACACAAAGTAATGTGCCTAGCGGGGTTCGAACCCACGACCTACAACTCGTAAGTCGGGGCCGATACCACTGGGCCCCTACCATTTGAACGCCTAAGTCTTTAATTGTTTGTTACATTGTAGGTTCAAACCACTTTTATACAGTATCTCTTTCCAAAGTATTTTTTCATGTACGGTTTTTTTGTATGCACAACTAAACTAACGTTAACTAACTGTTCGTTGAACAAACGTGATGTTGACAGAACGTTTTAACTACCAATTTATGTTTCACTGTAATGTTAGTTCAAGGCTTTCGACAGGCTTTGCCGACTCTGAAATTTTTGGCAGTTCTGTGATTTTTCTGTGCGTCTATATTGCATAGGGAAGTGTTTTGAACGTGTGTAATATTTAAAAACATTTTCAGTGGCTGGTAAAATCATCAAATGAATCCCGGTCTGGGTGGAGCGGAAGAAACTGTGAGACTCTTAAGTACTAAAGTTCCACCCTGAGGCACAATCATCATCATCAGCCTATAAATGTTCCCACTGTTGGTACACAAACTTCCTCTCTGGGAGCGGGAGTGGGCCATTATCCACCACGCGGGCCCGGTGCGTGTTGGTGGACGTCACATGTCTTCGATGTTAGGTTCTAGAAAATGCCGGTTTCCTTAATAGTCCAGTCATTAAAGCCTAAACCCGAAAGTAATTAGTAGCTTGCTGAAATTTTAAGGGGTTCTTAAAGAAGGTAAAATAACTTACCGGGTGATTTTGCAGCGTTCTGGGGTGTACGGAAAGGGTTGAAAAGGGGTGAAAAGTGTTTTTCGTTAATAACATTGCCAAAAAAATTAGTAACACGCTGCAAATTTGGAATTAGGTTGTTCTTACCGTCTTGTAACGTGTATCAAATTTGCAGCGTTTTGCAACATACGGAACTTTGTACATTAAAAAAAAAACAATGCAATTTGTTAATAACAAGGGAAAAAAATTAGTAACACGCTGCAAATTTGGAATTAGGTTGTTCTTACCGGTTTGTAACGTATATGAAATTTGCAGCGTTTTGCAACATACGGAACATTATTTAATATTAACAAACAGTGATTTTTTTTAAATAAAAGGGGTGGAAAATATTAGTAACTCGCTGCAAATTTGTAATTAAGTTGTTTTTACCGTTTTGTAACGTATATCAAAGGATATTGGGAAACCGATGTATGAAATCTGGGCCCACCCTCAATAGTAACATGTGATATACCGTTGGATAGGGCTTTCAAAGCAGAACATTAGTTACTAACAAACATATGGTCTAACGTTAGTACTTTTAAAGATACGACGTGTTAAAGTCGTCTCGGTAAAACATTTTTTCATAATTTAAATAATAATCAATGTTCCGTATGTTGCAAAACGCTGCAAATTTGATACACGTTACAAACCGGTAAGAACAACCTAATTCCAAATTTGCAGTTGTTACTAATTTTTTTACCCTTGTTATTAACAAATTGCATTGTTTTTTAAAATAAACAATGTTCCGTATGTTGCAAAGCGCTGCAGATACACGTTACAAAACGGTAAGAACAACCTAATTCCAAATTTGCAGCGTTTTACTAATTTTTTTGCCAATGTTATTAACGAAAAACACTTTTCACCCCTTTTCAACCCTTTCCGTACACCCCAGAACGCTGCAAAATCACCCGGTAAGTTATTTTACCTTCTTTAAGAACCCCTTAAAATTTCAGCAAGTTACTAATTACTTTCGGGTTTAGGCTTTAATGACTGGACTATAAGATGATTTCCGTCACCGCTTTGGGAGCAGGGGTGATGAAATAAATTTCACAAAGTAAGGCCTGGCTGGGTTGGAACCTACGACCTACAACTTGTAAGTCGGGGCCGATACCACTGGGACATCATTCCTCGTCTAAGGCACAAGATTTCCGTATTTTACTTACTGCTACTTCAAGTTGAGCGGATGGCCGATGGGGTTGAAAAGTGCTAGAGTGGAGATCACGGACCAGCAAGCGCAGCGTAGGACGTCCACCAACAAGGTGGACAGACGCCCTTATGAAGGTCGCCTGAAGACGCTAGATGCAGGTCGCTTCCGACCGGTACATGTGGAGATCAAAAGAGCACCCCTCTTTTTCCGTCGGAAGTTAAAAACTTGTACACCTACACGGCAAAACAGCGCCCAAATATGGTTTACCCAACACCATTATGTAGGTAATGCCTTTGTTTTTTTTCATTCTGATTCTAATTTTGACAGTCCCGCGACAGACGCAGCGCGAATGAGTCCTGAATTCACCATCTGGACGCATATTTTGCAAAAAATAATCTCCGCTTTTTTTTAATTATCCGAATTATATCCGGATTCTGCTGAGCAGTCCCTATTTTCAAATTAATAAATATTATTTTGGATCATATTGCACCGAACGGAAATGAGAAATCTGTAGCAAATTGTGAACTGAAAGAAAATTAAGTTTCCAGCGCCGAGTAATATTTTTCAATGGGTATCGAATTGAAAGCGTGCTTCAAAGTTCTGTTTAACGTTCAGTTTTTGAACGAAATCGTTCGTATTTCGTCCAGAATCGTACTGGTAATCAAGGCCTTTCATAATTTTCTAGCTAGAGTATAGTTTTTTGACTGTTGTTTTTTTTTTTTTAATTTAGAATGTTCTTTATCTAGCGCAAAAGCAAAGATGAGGAAGCCTAAAATGCAATAAAGCATACGCATCCACACAGAGCGAGCAGCTCGAGGCTGATTGCTCTATGTGGACGTGCCTGACGTTTTGACCTCAATCACAAAAACTTTTTTGTGATTGCTAAGGGCTAGTGTGGAAAACGGTAAACGACAATTATCTCTAATCTTTACTAGACTTTAAACTTATTTGAGCAAAGTTCAAAATTGATTACAGAGCGTTTTATTTGATTTCGATGGTTTACAATTTAAATTTTCTCCGCCACAGGCCTGGGCTTCCACGCATTGATTTCTGACGCGCGATCCTGTGGTTTTCACCAGATCGTCTGTATAACGTGTAGGTAGAAGTCCTGCTTTGCGCTTAACGGTGTGTGGTCTCCATTTGAGAACCTTGGCCTTATCAGCCATCAGCTCTGCGTGGCCCTGCCGACTTCAACTTGCTAATTCACTGGGCTATAATCGAACCTTGTTACAAAAGAGTCCAGGTTAAACTGGTTTTAAGCGCTCTACACACCAAAGCGTGTGTTGCCCGACATGTTGGCGACTTGTTGGCGGCTAGCGTGCGCAAGCGCTCAGTTGCCCGGCGACATTTGAGCTGTAGTGACGTGCTAGTATTTATGTTTTTATGTCGAGCCGCCGACATGCCGCCGACAAAGTTTTGCGACTTGCAATGACTGAAGTCGCCGATCTAGCCCGCTGACAAAATGTTGCCAACATTTATGTCACCGGGTCGGTGGCTTTCGTGTGTAGAGTGCTTTAGAGGACTCCCAATAAAACATTTTTTTCGGCCGTAAATCTCGGATCTATTCTATAGGTACATTGTGTGCGACATTTTTATTGGCCTCTACATAGAAGCCAATAAAAATGTCGATGTCGATGAGGGTCACATGTCGTCGTTAGCGAAAAGCGTGGTCTAGCCGATACAATTGCTATGCCTGAGCAAAAGGTCATGGGTTTAATTCCCTGGGGACTAAAATATTTAGAAAATTGATAAGGGAAAATAATTACAGATTTTATTGTAGTATCGCCTGCCTGAGGCAATATTCAACGGAATGACAAAAAAAATTAAGAAATGTTTATGTTCTTTTAACTTTAACGTTAAGGTCCTTAAAATCAATAGATAGTGAGTGACTATCCATTTATCTTAAGAACAACAATCGAAACTCCATCCTAACTTCCTTAAACCTCAAACACCCGAGCTAATCCAAAATGTCTATCGTGAAAATCAAAGTCGTTACTCACACACCCAATTTGTGAGATTTCTAACTAACTTACAATATCAAATCTATTTTGAACCCTTCAACAAAAGGGTTGGAGATAAATCAAATAAGTTTTCAAACAATTATGGGCTTTATATAGAAAAGTACAGAAGGTCTACTTCATTTTCACTTATTTTATTTTATCCTGTAATCAATATTTGATTACAATTTTCAAGACTACAATGCCGTGGGGCGCCGGCTTAGATGCCGTGGGGCGCCGGCTTAGATGCCGTGGGGCGCCGGCTTAGAATTGCGCTCCCCCAAATCATCCCGTGGGTGTCGTAAGAGGCGACTAAGGGACAAACCGGAGGTCGGGCAGCAGCGTCCTCCGTGTACTGCACATCCTCACTGCGATCGCCAACCCGCCTGCCAAGCGTGGCGATTAAGGCAAATTACTCCCTATAATGAGAACCACAGAAACCAGGCCCCCAGTCCCCGGCAGCTCCGCTATCCCTGGCGCGGGTAGCGGTCAAGGTAACGGCGGAGCAGAGGGTGCTAAGAATCTCCGGAAGAGATCCGGCTACCCACCCCCACGACGACTGGCCCTGGTAACACACAACGTACGCACATTGAGGACTGACGAAAAGATCTGCGAGCAGGAAGAGGAGCTGAGCAAGTTACACTGGGACATTATGGGGTTATGCGAAGTCCGTAGAGAGGGGGAGGACACCGTAACCCTGAAGTCTGGTAACTTACTCTACTACCGGGAGGGCGACCAACACTCCCAAGGTGGTGTCGGGTTTCTCGTTCACAAGTCCCTCGTTAACAACATAATAACCATCGACAGTGTGTCGAGCAGGGTGGTATACCTAATACTCAGAATATCCCAAAGATATTCGCTGAAGGTCATTCAGGTATACGCACCGACCTCGTCACACTCCGATGAGGAAGTAGAGACTATGTATGAGGACGTAAGTAGGGCCATACATAGCTCAAAAACTCACTTTACTGTTGTTATGGGGGACTTTAACGCAAAGTTGGGCAAGAAAAGCGGTGATGAGTTGAGAGTGGGGCAATTTGGGTATGGGCAACGGAACCCTAGGGGACAGAGGCTGGCCGACTTTCTGGAGAAAGAAGAACTCTTCATGATGAACTCTTTCTTCCAGAAGCCGCCTCACAGGAAATGGACCTGGCTGAGTCCCGATGGTTCCACGAGAAACGAGATAGACTTCTTCATGACCGACAAGAAACGGATATTCAGTGATGTCTCTGTGATCAACAGGGTGAAAACCGGTAGCGATCACCGAATCGTAAGAGGCTCGCTGAATATCAATGTTAAACTTGAAAGGTCCAATCTGATGAAGTCTACGCTCCGACCTACTCGGTCCCATATTCAAAACCCCGAAAGCTTTCAACTCGAGCTCTCTAATCGCTTTGCTTGCCTTGAGAACTTAGTTTCAGTGGACGAGATCAACGACGGGCTAGTGGAAACTGTCCGCACGGTAGGGTCTAAGTTTTTTAGACCCGGCCGTAAATATAGACCTCAGAAATTGACCGATCAAACCTTAAACCTCATGGCTGAACGACGTTTGCTACAGTTGCAGTCTTCCGATGACGCGAAGTCATATAGGCAGCTCAATAGACGTATATCTAAGTCCTTGCGGCACGACCTGCGTCTCTTTAATACGAATCGTGTTAAAGAGACCATACAGCAAAACCAAGGCTCCAAAGTGTTCGCGAAGGGCAAGTCTATTGGGCAAAGCCAGATGACAAAGCTGAAACGGGAGGATGGCAGCATAGCGTCGACCAAAGCAGAGGTTTTAGGCGAGATCGAGAGGTTCTATGGACAGTTATACACTTCGGTCGCAAAGCCCGTTGACAGCTTGGTAGGAGATCCAAGAGCCAAGCTGTCCCGACATTATACCGAAGATATCCCGGACATCAGTCTGTACGAGATTAGGATGGCCCTGAAACAGCTTAAGAACAACAAGGCGCCGGGCGAGGACGGAATCACCTCAGAGCTTCTGAGAGCGGGTGGAACACCGGTACTTAAAGTCCTCCAGAAGCTCTTTAATACCGTCCTGTTCGAGGGCAAAACGCCCGAAGCATGGAGCAGAGGTGAGGTGGTGCTGTTCTTCAAAAAAGGTGATAACAGCCTATTGAAGAACTACAGACCCGTCACGCTTCTGAGTCATGTTTATAAGCTGTTTTCAAGGGTTATCACGAACCGTCTCGAACACAGACTTGATGACTTCCAGCCTCCCGAACAAGCCGGTTTCCGAAGAGGCTATAGTACCATAGACCACATCCATACGCTGCGGCAAGTTATACAGAAGACCGAGGAGTATAACTTGCCATTATGCTTAGCGTTTGTGGACTATGAGAAAGCCTTCGATTCGGTGGAAACATGGGCGGTGCTTGAGTCACTCCAGCGATGCCGTATTGACTGTCGGTACATCGAGGTGTTGAAGTGTTTGTATAATAACGCCACCATGTCGGTCCGAGTACAGGAGCAGAGTACGAAGGCGATTCGATTGAGAAGAGGCGTCAGACAGGGGGATGTTATCTCCCCTAAACTGTTTACTGCCGCAATGGAAGACGCCTTCAAGCTCCTGGAATGGCAAGGACTTGGCATCAACATCAATGGCGAGTACATCACTCACCTTCGGTTTGCCGACGACATCGTAGTCATGGCAAAGTCGATGGAGGAACTCAGCATGATGCTCGATGGCCTCGACCGAGTTTCGCAACGGGTGGGCTTGAAAATGAACATGGACAAGACAAAAATTATGTCAAATGCCAATGTTGTGCCCACCCCAGTCTCTGTTGGAAACTCGGTACTCGAAGTTGTTGACTCATATATCTACTTAGGACAAGTAGTCCAATTAGGTAGATCCAACTTCGAGAAAGAGGTCAGCCGCCGAATCCAACTCGGTTGGGCAGCGTTCGGGAAACTACGCAGTGTCTTTTCGTCCGATATACCTCAGTGCCTCAAGACGAAAGTCTTCAACCAATGTGTGTTACCAGTGATGAGTTACGGCACCGAAACGTGGTCTTTCACTATCGGCCTCATCTCAAAGCTCAAAGTCGCTCAGCGAGCTATGGAGAGGGCTATGCTCGGTGTTTCTCTGCGTGATCGAATCCGAAATGAGGAGATCCGTAGACGAACTAAAGTCACCGATATAGCCCACCGGATTAGCAAGCTGAAGTGGCAATGGGCAGGCCATATTGCTCGCAGAGCGGATGGCAGATGGGGTCGAAAAGTGCTAGAGTGGAGACCACGGACTAGCAAGCGCAGCGTAGGACGTCCACCAACAAGGTGGACAGACGACCTTATGAAGGTCGCCGGAAGACGCTGGATGCAGGTCGCTTCCAACCGGTACTTGTGGCGATCAAAAGGGGAGGCCTATGTTCAGCAGTGGACGTCCTATGGCTGAGATGATGAATGTTTTCCGTAGTAAAATAGGGAACCTCGAATAATTTATAATTATTAATAATTTTCACTACAATTTTCTTATAAGAGCTATGTCGGTGACTCTGGTTCTTCGCCAAATATCCGTGTTCCGGATTTTATCCCGCAAAGAAATTCAGAGCATCCGTTGCATTTAAGTAGGTCATAGTGAGCGAATACTTAAAAGAGTGACTGACTGACTGTAGTCTTTTTTGACGTAGTTAATCACCAAATGCGTTATCCAATACAGGGCAGGACGAGAGTGACTGTCAGGCTTTAACCCTCTAAGACCCCGCCCCGTCATACAGCGGACAGCTCTTTGGATGCGCCGTGGATTCGGGCATGGACCGTTATCGGACGCCGAGTCGCCCATTATTCGCCGTCAGCATGGCATAAAGGGCCTGCCGGGGTCGCGGGACTGCCTCATTGGGTAACCGTGACCGTGGCTGGAACGTTATGGCTATATATTTATTGATGGATCACTGAGGATTTAAAGGTGGCGGTTCGCGCCAGAAACCGCGACAGGAGACAGCGACAGGATATCGCTACCGTATCTGTCTCCTTTCTGCAACGATGATATCGCTGGTTAAATTCAAAACGGCCGCAAATCGAAATTTCACTTTTTTACAGGAGAGCCCATCAAAGTTTTAATTTCGGTTTTTGTTTATTATTTTTATTAATAAACGTCGTATATCTATGTGCTATATATCATCGGATGTATATTTCAAGCCTCTATTTGATTGCAATTTGATATTTTGTGTAAGATTACCCAGTCAATAAATAAATCACATTAAGTCCCTTTTGATTATAAAAAAGATATTTAGTATTTATGAATTTTATAAATAAAGCAGCCATATTACCTCTTTGGAAGTGTCTCTCGCGCAAACTGATCAGTTTAGAAAAAAATGATGTTAGTAACCTCAATATCATTTTTAAAGACCTATCTATAGATACCCCACACGTATGGGTTTGGTGAAAAAAAATTTTTTGACATTTAATTCTAAGTACTGAGAACCCCCAATATTTTTATTATTTTTTTATTTTTGTGTGAAAATCTTAATACGGTTCTCAAAATACATTTATTTACCAAGTTACAACAGGATAGCTAATATACTTTAAAAAAAAAAGTGGCTGTGACATACGGACGGACATGACGAATCTACAAGGTTTCCGTTTTTTGCCATTTCGCTATGGAACCCTATAAAGGGTGATAACACAAGGATAACAAAGGGTTGAAGAATTATAGAACAATTTCACTTCTGTCCCATGCACACAACAAGATGTTATCGAGAGATGATCGAGAGTCAATACGAACCGTTTCGAACGCAGGTTTGGTGACTTCCAGCCTCCCGAACAAGCCGGTTTACAAAAAGGTTTTAGTATCATAGACCACATACACACGCTCCACCAGATTATAAAGAAGACAGAGGAGTATATCGGCTATTATATCTAACGTTTGTGGACTATGAGAAAGCCTTTGATTCAATCGAAACCTGAGCAGTATTGCAGTCCAACGATTTCATTTCGACTATTGGTGTATCGAAGAGTTGGAGTGTTTATTTGAAAATGGCACCATGTCCATCCGACTTTAGGAAGAGAGCACGGAACCAATCCAATTACAGAAAGAGGTGAGACAGGGAGACATTGTTTTTCCGAAACTGTTCACTAACGTTTCCTAACAGGTCGGCCTTAAAATGAACATGGACAAGACAAAAATCATGTCAAATGTCCATGTGGCACCCTAACCGATTGTTGTTGGCAATATACCTACTCTTGAAAATATAGGCCATTATACTTACCTTGGACAGATTGTTTAGTTAGGTAGATCCAACTTCGACAAAGAGGGCGCCCGAAGAATGCAACTCTGATGGACAGTGTTTGGGAAGCTACGTGATATTATCTTCTCGTCGAGTATCTCACAGTGTCTTACGATATGGGTGTTTAAAAAAGTATGTTGCCAGTGAGGACATACGGCTCTGAAAAGTGGTAGTTGATAGAGACTAAGAGTCACTTAACGAGCATCGAAAGAGCTAGGCTTTTAGTTTCTTTACGGAATAAAATCCGGAACAACGATATTCGGCAAAGAATCAGAGTCATCCAAATAGATAGTAAAATTTGGGAGTTGAAGTGGCAATGGGTATAATGGGTAAGCCACATATGCTCATAGTAATGAAAACCTATGGCGAAGAAAAGACCTCCAGTGGCGACCACGGACCGGAAGACGTCTAATAACTTACAATAATTATATTTTCACATTCTGTAATAATTCAAAAGTTCGTTGTTTACATTTTCACAAATACAACTAATTCTTGATTATTTCCTAAATGCGCAGATCGATTATATGATTCAAAAGGATAAAAGATCGTTAAAATATCTCAACAAACAAGTTGCTCTCTTAATACTAAAAAATAATATAATTAATACAAAGAGTTAATAGTGTGCGTATCAACAAAGAAACTAAGACTGCGAACTAAGAGTACGTGCGTCCATTCTCGATCGCCTACTCGGGTGGATCCACCGCGCTTCGATATGTTTTTATAGAGGGAGTGAGACAGGCCTGGTTTAAGTTGTAATTACTGTGTTAAGTTTAAAATTTAAATATAATTTGTAGATTTGTTTAAATAAATACTGGCACTATCACCATACTTCTATATGCAAAACAAGCATTCCAAAATACTGCACTTTTCCTTAAAAAAGTAATAATAAAACACGATTTATTTAAACTCAAAATGGACATATCACAAAATACGGCACTTTTCCTTACAAGATTATGATACACTTACATGTAATTTTAAAACAATACGGTTGTATTTTGAAATGTGGCCCTTTTTCACATAACAAACGTGCGCTCCCGCTGACTGCAGGGTCGCAACCCGAAATATGGCGGCTTTGATCTGAAGTTAACCACCTAAGTGACAAAATGGAAAAAGGGCGGTTGTGCGATTTGCTCATTTCTAATGCGAAAATACTAGGTGTCTTTTTGGAATATAAAAATATAGGCAGAATTGATACGATTTTTGCATTAAAAACGATTTGAAAAAATTTCGAATTGTGGCCGTTTTAAATTTAAGCAGCGATATATTACTAGACTCCGAATGCACGATTTAAGGTACAAAAACTATTCTGTCAACTCGCTGAGGTACTACGTAAGCGAGGGGGACGGAGTACTGCGTTGTGATTGGCTAACTTAAGGTCTGTTCTATCTCAAGGTATGTTTACGGCTCACAGGATTGGTCGAAAATATTTTTTTGCCTAATGTGTTGACAGACATCGGTCCCTTGTTATTAGGAGTCTAGTAATATATCGTCGTTGCCTGTCTGTGTCTCGGTCGCGAACAGCCGCTCATACATTGCCTAATGTTAAGTACTAGCGCGGTGTCAGTACAAGTCTGAAAGTCCCTTTTGTCCCGCCCTGCATAGCAGGAAGCATTTGATGATTTTACCACGATTAAAAAAAAAAACATTATAGGACAAAAGTAAGAAAATTGTACCCCTATCACGAGTTTTCACCATTTTACTTTACAGCGTCTTTCCAGTATTTACAGCGTTTCTTGTATGAAAAAATGGAACAGCACCTCTGGTGTGCGAAGAAGGAACCAATTTTTTCCTTGAAAATTGTCAAAGTCAAAGTTCCAGTTTACTTTATTACGTCTCAAATACTGAAAACTCGTGCTAAGGGTACTGATCTAACCTAGAGCTAACCTTCTGTGTTCATCTGTTTTATGTGGTCAAAAATAATTCGGGAACAAGTGAATCGTACTTACTAACTACCAGTTATTAGCGTTATGATAGGTACCGGTTACGAAAGGTAAATACCCATTATAATTCATCTGGGGATAGTTTTGAAATACATTGAAATTATGGAAGGTAGAAATACTGGATGTGGCCAAAGATTTTGGTCCAAAAATGTGCTTAGCATTGACGTAAATGGGTATAAAAAAAAGAAACAAGACAAGTGACTGTATAAAAACGTGTGAAAATGTGTCAACGTTTTCTAACGGAAAATTTTCGGGTCAGGACCCATTCGTACCCTAAGATTCGCACCCTGTGCCAGTTCGTACCCTGGAACTTTTGAAGGGCCCATTCGTCCCCTGAAGAATATTTATTTTTATTCATTCTTCTAATATAAGTACATGTATAATTATGTGTATACTGCAGCTTGGTAGTCCTGGTACAGTCGCGCAGAAAAGGTCAAAATTAAAAATATAGTAATTCAGTGGATACCATGTTTATTTTAAATAAGATTAAGTTTAATAAAATGCCTCTAGGCTCTAGGCTTCGCGGGCATGCGGGCAGCGAGTAAAGGGCAACTCGCTGCCCGACCATGGACCATGCCCGGGTCGACGGCGCGTCGTGTTCCACGTGCGCCTCAAAGAGCGTCAGCATAATGACGGGGCCCCCTCTCAGAGGGCTAAAACCTGCCGGCGTCGCGGGACTTATACCATCACCGTAACCCCGGAACATAAAGGGCTGCTGCCCGGGGTGGGAGGACTCATTTGATGATTTTACCACGAATAAAAAAGAAAAGGCTCTAGGCATTAAGTCAGTCTTCAAAAAAATTAATTAACTTTTGGTTTAAATATTTAACAAAATATATGATAACTATATGTAGTAAAATGAAACGGTGTAACTATTAAAAAAAAAAACCAGTAATAACTGAATTTTAGATTAATTTACATCCAGTGTACAAACAAATAACCAAATATCTATACCAATATAACAAAAATAACAATTAATTGTTAGTACTTCGTACAGTCAATGAATATAAAAAGTAAAACCAGTCTTGTAAAAATGTAAAACCAAAATTTTTACTAACAACAAATACAAGTCTTTTACAAAAATCAGCCTTGATTGACCATTATTATAGATCAACATTAAATAAATAAATATTCCACAACTATTACACAACGCCATCTAGTCCCAAGCTAAGCAAAGCTTGTGTTATGGGTACTAGACAACTGATAAACATTCTTATATATTTCTAAATACATACATATTATAGACTAGCTTCTGCCCGCGACTTCGTACGCGGATCCTGTTGCTTATGCCAGCGACAGCGGGATCGTCAAAATCAAAGATCTGAAAATTCTGACACCCAACTCCAAGGGTCCGATTAAAAAATTAATGGGAAATTGGCCAGTAGAGTAAAATTTTTGTTAATACACTCATCGCTAGAGCAGTGGTGGCCCAGTGGTATCGGTCCCGACTTACGAATTGTAGGTGGTGGGTTCGAACTCAGCCAGGCGCATTACTTTGTGTAATTTATTTCATCACCACTGTCCTTAAAACGGTGAAGGAAAACATCGAGAGGAAACCGACATGTTCTAGAACCAAAAATTCGAAGACACTTGACATCTACCAATCCGCACTGGGCCCGCGTGGTGGATTATGGCCCACTCCCTCTCTCAGAGAGGAGGCTTGTGTCCCAGCAGTGGGAACATTATAGGCTGATGATGATGAATCATCGTTAACGAAAATCAGTCCTAAACTGTTACCGCCTTCACTGCGTGGAGGTAATCCCAGATTTTTATTACGTGGGAAAATCATCAAATGAGTCCTCCCACCCCTTACTGTCAGACTTGTACTGACTAAAATCCACGATGTCCTTCAATAGCCCTTTATGTTCCGAGGTCACGGTCATGGAATAAGACCCGCGACCCCGGCAGGCTTTGGCCCTCTGAGAGGGGCCCCGTCATTATGCTGACACTCTTTGAGGCGCACGTGGAACACGACGCGCCGTCGACCCGGGCATGGTCTATGATCGGACAGCGAGTTGCCCTTTACTCGCCGCCCGCATGCCCGCGCATGCCGTCGCCGTGGGCGTCAAACAACGCGAGTGGGGCGGAGGGAGGAGATTGTCCTCTCTCTCACGCGGCCCACCTCCTCCTTCGCGAGCATGATTGCTTCACAGCAGGAGGCGACCGCTTCCCACTCCGTCTCGCCCCGCAGCATAGCCGCGATCAATACCGGGCGCGAGAGGTCTCCGCCTATCGCCGCTGTGAGGACACGTCGGTGCTCCGCCAAGTGGGGCAATCCTGCACCGTATGCTCGACTGTGTCCTCCAGGGTTTCCTCCTTTCTCATAAGACATAGGTACCTCCCGAAACATCCATGTCCAGTGAGGACCTGCGTCACGCGGAAGGTTAGGACGCCGTAACGCCTATATACCACTCCTCACAGCGGGGTCTTACTACGGTAATCCCAGCTTATGTTATTTTATAAATATACAGTGAAATTAGTGATAGCTTTGATTTCCACATCAGGTGTTCAGAGAGTGCTCATCAGGCTGAACAACTCTTGCTAAGACGTCATTCCTATATATGTTATAGTATAGTTGGGCTCTTGGAGTTCCACATCAGCTGTTCCAGATCTTCAAATTTTATACGACAACAGAGAGTGCTCATCAGGTTGAAAAACTCTTGCTAAGATGTTATTCCTATATCTGTTATAGTGTGGCTGGGCTCTTGGAGTTCCACATCAGCTGCTCCAGATCTTCAAATTTTATACGATAACAGAGAGTGCTCATCAGGCTGAACAACTCTTGCTAAGACGTTATTCCTATAAATGTTATAGTTCAGCTGGGCTGTTGAAGTTCCACATCAGGTGTTCCAGATCTTCAAATTTATTCTCTTAGCAGAAAATGCTCATCACGTGAAACAATTTTTGCTATGGTACCATTTTTGTATCTCTTATAGTTTAGCTGGTCTGTTGCGGTTCTGCGCCAGGTGTTCAAGTTTCCAAAATAAATTATAGCCTATGTGTTGGCCAGACTTAATACCTATACAACAAAAAAAGAATCATTCAAATCCGTCCAGTAGTTCCGAAGATTAGCGTGTACAAACAAACAGACAAACAGACACACAGACAAACAGACAGATTTTTTTTTTCGTTTCGTGCTCTATTACTGTTTCTGAATCCCCCTCAATTATTATTTTTTTAATTTATTCAATGTACAGACACAGTTTTTTTACTGTTTTATTATATGTATAGATAAATTACACCCAGACACAGAACAAATGATCATGCTCATCACACAAACATTTGTCCTGGGTAGGAATCGAACCCACCCACGACCCCCGGCATAGCAGTCAGGGTCACTAACCACTAGACCAACAGGCCAGTCAATATACAATATGCAAAAAATATAGAACACATATTAACGGTAAATAATCACTTCTTATTTTTTTGTATATTTACCAACTACATATGTACATGCAAAATCATAATAACTCAAATCTAAAAAAAAATATTTCGTTGAGGATTCTACATCGTAAGCCTATCGACAGGTTATATTAGTATCATGACGGATTACCATTCATCACAGCTCTTTTTTCAATGATCTGTTATGATTTATTAAATTAATTCCGTTAATAAACTGTTCACAAGTGTACTATGTTAACCGTTTCTTATGTAAAATATAGCTAATTTTATCTCAGGGGACCAATAGGCACCTGAATAGGTGCCGAATCTTTAACTTATATGTAATCATATTAGAGGGGACGAATGGGTACCTTAAAAATAATATTTTTTATTGAAATATTAATTGGTCCCCTACCAGGAGACCAATGGGCCCTTAAATAGGGGCCGAATCCTCAACTTTATGCTGGGGGACGAATTTTAGGGTGCGAATGGGCCCTGACCCAATTTTCAAGTATTTTTGTTATAATGCTAATAATTATAACGAGCTCAATTTTAATTTGATTAAGACGTCGATTGGATGAGTACTGTCTTAGTTTTGATCACCGATTATATAATTATTTTTAACTGAAGCAGTTCGTGGATTCGTGAGACTGCCTAAAAAGGTGTCTTGCTTAGAGAATCCTACGAACTCCAATAAGCGTTGGGGCCTATGACCCCCCCTCCGCCCTGTCCCTTTTACTGATCGTTTTTTTTGCGACGAGCGTAGAACACTACACTCCATTAACCCGGATCTAGTCTTTGATCGCACGGCGAGGTATCCATTACTCGCCGCCCGCAAACCCAAATGGAAAAGACTTGGCAAATTATCAAAACGTTTTGTCCAAACTTGTTATCTTTTTCAGAATAGCTAGATCTTAATGGCCAGTACGCTGCAAGCAACTGAATTTAAAAAAAAATGTGTCCTATCCAGCACTCTACAGATCTTTGTCAAAAAGAACTTCGGTACAGTTCGTGGGTCTTCAGATTAATTAATCACGTAAAATAGGAGTACAGTGTATAGCAATACATCGTACCTACGTGAGATCGCTTTATTTTCTTGACAAACTGTTTTGGGCACCCTACTGGTGGACTGTAGTGCCATAGTATAAGTTTATAAAACCAGTAAACAAATTCAGCTCTTTATATGAAGATAGCCTATTACACAAAACCTGGAGACGCCCATGGCAACTAACGGACGTCGCAGGACGATCTCCGGCCCTCATGAGCGCGGGCATGCGAGTATTGGGCGACTCGTTGTGCGATAATGAACAATGTCGGGGTCGACAGCGCGTTGTATTCCACGTGCGCCTCAACGCGCTGACAGTACAATGACGGCGCCCCTCTTATAGGGCCAAAGGCTGCCGGGGGTCGCGGGATTAACGAGCTATACGTCTGATGACTGTACCTACGCTACGCTAAAAATAAAAATACACACAACTTGTCTTTGTCGTTTTTCATTATTTGTTCGTTCTTGAAATACTGCGTGATATTATTAATAGGTATACTGTGACCACAATGATTATTCTAGGCCCACATTGTAAATTGTAAGGAAGCTGTAATGAAGAGTAGTTGTGCTGAATATATTTGAGGGCATAGGGATTGTGTTGAATTCTAATGGGATTTGGGAGTTATGCTAGCCTTCTACGTCCTGTTACATAAAATAAGTAATTAAGCTTTTACCGTTGTAGTGGTCGCACTGACCTCTGACCTCTGAGTCTAGTAGTAGGTAGTAGTCAGGTACGAAACACAGACCTCATTCAGTTTGTATAAAAGACGATTAATTTTCATTTTCGATCCCATTCTTTTTTATCTTTTTTTTGTGAAAAATCCGTAAAAGTGTTTTTAAAATCAACTTGCATAAATAAATATAATTTCATATAAAAAAGTAAAGAAAAAAAAGCAAGTCAAATGTTTTCTTCATATCTAACTTCGGAAATAAAATCAAAATGTTACAAAATAAATTTTATTTCCCACAAAATTTTCTTTTTCAAATATACGAAACATTTTCGCCACTTTTTCATTCTAGTGCCTCAAAGGTATCAATGTCGAAACAATATAAAAGACGAAAGGAAAAAAGGAAATATCTTTGTAAATAGTTTGTTCAAAGTATCAGAGGCTTTGTGATCCGAAGATATTTGTTATTTGTCTTCTTTTATTTACAGGTCACATTTCAGGATTTTGTTCAGGATACTTCAGTTTCAAAGTATTTTATAACAGTAATAGGAAAACAGTAACAGTTATTTTTATGAGTACATAAAAACTTTTGTGGTTTTGATTGCCGAATTGATCGTTTTATTAAAGATTTATTGAAGCTTGGCGTAGATTTTCGATACATATTTAGCGACTAGCTGCTGCCAGCGGTTTCACCCGCTACAACTCGAAAATTATCCCACGGGAACATAAAATCGGGATAAAAACTCCTATGTGTTAATCCAGGTTATAAACTATCTGTGTTCCAAATTTCAGCCAAATCCGTTCAGTAGTTTTTGCGTGAAAGAGTAACAAACATCCATACATCCATACATACAAACTTTCACGTTTATAATATTAGTAGGACTATATACCTCAGTGCCTCAAGACGAAAGTCTTCAGCCTATGTGTGTTACCAGTGATGACTTACGGCACCAAAACGTGGTCTTTCACTATCGTCCTCATCTCAAGGCTCAAAGGTAGACAGACGACCTTATGAAGGTCGCCGGAAGACGCTGGATGCAGGTCGCTTCCAACTGGTATATGTGGAGATCTAAAGGGGAAGCCTATGTTCAGCAGTGGACGTCCTATGACTGAGATGATGATGATGATGATGATTTAACGACTAGCATTGTTTTTTTTTCAAACAATATAACTTTGTTTCACACTGGGTATTTTATGCGTCATGGGTGCGTTTTACAAACCTTTTCATTAAAAAACTCACGTTATAAAAACTCGCATTTAAAAACTCATATTATACATAAACAGCCAGTTCTGTGAGAGGATCGAACCCACAACATGCAGCACAGCAGTCATCGTTCAGCCAACAATACTTACATCTTTGTTTACCGTCAGGAATCTCAAACATAATTACAATGACACTAGCTGTTTCCTCCCCCGTTTCTTTATTCCTATTGGTCGTAGCGTCATATAATATAGACTTCCTCAACAAATAAAATATACAAAACAAAATCATTTCTCCAATTCGAACGAGTAGTTCTTGAGATTAGCGCGCTCAACCAAAAAAAGCAAACGACAGCTTCATAATACATAAATAAATGTGAAAAAAATCCATGACCACATTTTTGCGCCTCGAAAATCCCCATGCAAAATGGCATAACTTAAACAAAACAAAAATTCTTTTCCCCATAAGTAGCCGGAATAAAAACAAAGTTAAAATCTGTTGGGAATCGAAATAGTTATTTGTTATACAAGAGTGCAAAGTTGATTTTTAACCGCGTGCTCAATTTTGATGACCGAGCAAGCGAATGATTCTAAAATTGAATCACGAGTGCAACGAGTGATTCAAAATTAGAATCATGAGCGATAGCGAGGGAATCAAAGGAGCACAAGGTGAAAAATCTTTGCACTCGAGTGCAACACGTAACTTTTCATCCCACCTCAGCGAGGAAATGACTAAATGCAAAAACAAATAAAAACATATGTACATTGTACAAACAAAAGATAGGCTTTTATTTCAGTTCAGGTATTAACTTAGACATTATTATAGAACAGAATAATTTTTAAATTAAAACAAATAATACTCAGGTAGTTGTGTGTGTATTGTTAAGTTACTTATTTTTATCTTGGTTTGTCATAACATATAAGACATATAAGACGTGAAAGGAAAACCGCACAAAGCAAATAAAAAAAGGTAAAACAAAGTACTGAGCCAAAAATGTTCCGGGTCTGAGATTTTAACAAAATAATTGTAGATTACGCTCCAAGGGAGGCGTATTGAATTCCGAAGCGATACTAAGGATTCTGGGGGTGAACCTCCGTCCGTAGCGCAGCGAGGAGGTGCGAGTGTTAATACCCGAAATAAACGAGGGAATAAAGTTAAAAATCTTTAGTGAAGCAAAAGAAATTTGATGTTACCACATCAAATTTTAAAAATATAATTTGTTTCCTCGACAAACTTCGAACGTCAAGTGGGCACCACAGCAAGCGATCAGCTGTTGCGGTCACCGGCCGCCATTACTGCTGCTACTCTTTTGTTCATACGATGTTCTAAATTCAAATTTACTTTATTCACTAGAGGATAAAAACGGCTTTTACTCACTTGAGGATAAAAACGGCTTTTACGGTCAGATATCGAAGAGCAAAAGTACCCTTTCCGAGGTGGGGGGATGAAAAAGTTTTTTTTTCCATCGTATTTTCACCGAAAAAGTTTTTATGCAATTTATTCAGGCAGGACGTTTAAACGGAGGTTCCAGTTGTTGATAAGAGATTTTTTAATACTGGCAATCTTTTTCGAAGTAAGATTTAATGCGTCGTTACGTTGTATTTTTATCTTTGTATTTCATTGGAGGAAAAACGATTTTTTTCCCAGACATTTTATGACATACGAATAAGTAGGCCCCTGTAAACTTAGAAACTGACATCGAAATTGTTGGAGTTGAAATATAGGGATACTACATAAAATATTGCTTTTTAAGGCTACAATTTTTTTTTGGCCTTCTGGTCTAGTGGTTAGTGACACTGACTGCTATGCCAGAGGTCGTGGGTTCGATTCCCACCCAGGACAAATGTTTGTGTGATGAGCACGATCATTTGTTCTGTGTCTGGGTGTAATTTATCTATTATATGTATGTATTTAGAAATATATAAGTATGTTTATCAGTTGTCTAGTACCCATAACACAAGCTCTGCTTAGTTTGGGACTAGATGGCGTTGTGTGATAGTTGTGGAATATTATTATTATTATAATTTAAATGAAATCTTTTTGTATACCAAAATGGAGAAATACTCACAAAATGTAAAACTCGCTAAGCAAAATTTCGGGAAACACCCAATTTTTTTTTAGTTATATTTCTTTAAAACCTGCGTAGGTCGATTTTTGTTATTATAATAGAATACTGGTTCATTTCTGCAACAATTTATGATACAGAATTTAAAAATTATCCATTCTGTCAGGTATTTCGATTTTTTTTTAATTGTATAAGAAGAAAGACTGGCTGTAAGACTACACAAGTTGACTCTGATTACCTGTAACAACTGACAAAGAACTACCAACTAAAGCCAGTACTCTCAGCTTTTCGAGACTCGGAAGAATCTCGGAACGGAATGGACGGACTTCCAAGACATAAATGTCTCAAAATAGCACCTTCTCTTCCAGGAACCTCCTCTAAAACTCTTCAGACGACATTCACACCGAAACGTAAAACTTTAACACAAAATTAATTTAATTACAAGTTAACAAACCGGGAAGCTGTTGTAAAGTATTTACCAAGTTTGTTTACGTGACACTCCATGGAATTTCCTCCATTAATTATAACTTGATGGGGTGCCATCACTAAATAAATGTTTGCATCAGAGTTTTGGAAACCGATCGGGGTCATAGAACTGTCAATACATGATAGCAGAGCAGGATATTATAGCCTGAATGCCATAAATATTTTTGTACTTGTTTTATTTTATGTCTTTTGACAATTTATAAGTGCCTGTAATTGGCCTAGTTGGAATAAACGAGTTGATTTGATTTGAATGATAACAGAAGAAACATGGTGATTTTTAGTTAAAACGAGTCTGACAGTCCCTATAACTTCACTCAGGGTTGAGGGACTCTTAGACCCGTATTACAGAACGTCCCTCAAGACTCAAGCGTGACTTAAAATTAGTTTCAACCAATCAAATCGCTCCAATCTAGATTTGAGTAAAACTTGAGTATTGAGCGTAGTTCTGTAATACGGGACTTAGATTTAGTTGGCAACGATCTTAGGACTTAACGATGACTTTATCGTCGCACAACGAATTTAACCACACTAATTAAAGGTTACGCTTGATAAAAGTTAGTAAATGAACAATTTCATCGGGGGTATTCCACGAAAGGCATCTGGCACCTGCGAAAATTTTGGACAGGAGCCTTATGTCGATTAGATAAGGTGCAAGTAGCTCGGGTGCCATTGTAAGCGGGTGCCCTTTTTGGAATACTTCTTTCATCGCATGACGATGAAGGCACCGTTCGCTTGTACGATCGTTGCCATTTCGATCGTTGCGACGACGCGCCTAAGAATACAATTTGATGAGCCTTTTGAACTGTTGTCATGGTAACTGAGTGAAACTGAGCTGAGCAATTGACTTAAGACGGATTTAAGTGAACGTATTAGACTTTAATTAGCTGAGTATTATTAATTTAGGAACGAAACCCACCCTGTCATGTTCAATCAAAGAGCTTATACAAATGAGGGTAGTCTCGATTTTAATTGCTATCAATAATTTATTATAAGGTCAAATCCTTTACCGACATGAGATATTATGTTCTTTATTAATATTGCGATACGTGCTAATTCGTATCGCATAAATTGAGATTTAAAAAATGTTTTCTTTTTTATTATTTTAAAAACAAAAAGGAAACAGTTGGGAAGAATAATAAGGCGGTAGAGAGTTATAAGAACAGAAAAACAAACTTTTAACTTTTTCCCGCCACAGCAATTTTGACATTTGGAGTGTAATTGTAATTCCCATGTTTTTTTTAAACTAAGTTTTGCAACAGCCAGAACTGACTCCCGTTTAATTTTTTGTTTAAAATTTTACTTGCTTTATAATAAAATGCATTACCTGTTTTCATTTTGTTGAGTTATTGCTTCTTGACTTACAGAATAAAATCTCATTATAGCTAAGCCATCTTGGTCCAGTGATTAAAACGTGGGATTAATACGTAAAGTCTCAAGTTCGAACACTCGAAATACCTCCTTTGTGAAGTTAATTGTTTGACTCGTATTTGGAATTCGGAAAGAACATATTTCCCGAAATTTTACCTCTGTTATAAGAAAAGATTTAATTATAAAAGTGTGTTTTTGTAAAAAAACAAAGTACAGTAGAATCCAATCATCATCTGCTTAGCCTTTTCCAGACTATGTCCGCTTCCAGTCGAACCAGATGCAGCTGGATAATAGTATATTTTATATGGAGCGACTGCCCATCGGACTTCCACAACCCAGTAACAGGGTAGTACAATAACCCCATGGTAAGACTGGTTGTCAGGCTAAAGAGCTTCTTACTAATAGTGACGAGTGTCGAAGATCTACAAATGACAGCTGGAATCAAAGGCTTTATGTGCTTTTCGAGACACGGAGGAAAATTGCTATGATAGATGGTCACCCACCCACAGACCGACCTCGTCAAGTGCGGCTTAACCTAGAAAATGGGCCTGTGCGGCTGTAATTATTTAGCCCCGAGCTCCTCAACCTGACAAATTAATTTAATCGAATATCAACCTTATCACAATAGTGTAAGGTAAATAAATGGTCAGGAGTGGGTTTTAGCCAGAAACAGCACGATCTCGACAGTCACATACCTTCTATAATATAAAAATGGATCGCTAAATGTGTTGCTAAGCCCGTAACTTGAAAACGGCTGGACCGATTCGGCTAATTCTTTTTTTGTTGTGTTTGTAACCATCGGGACCGGGTTTTAGACCCGGTCTTCCACCCGTGCGGAGCCGGGACGGGCCGCTTGTTAAAAATAAAAACACAATATATCTAAAAGCATAGGTACTTTTATGCCACACCATATCACCAAACATTTTCAATTAACTAGTAATTAAACAATAAATCAAATACATACCTCGCAGCCGTCAAGGCAACTCTTTCCAATTTATTGTAGCGATCCGATGACTCGCAGGATCGAACACAGATGGTCAAGACAAGTAGCAATTAGTTAGAAATAGATGAAGTTAGGAAAGTAGGAAGCTGAAAAGTAGTAATTTATTTTTGGAATTAAGGAAACTATTATTTTATCTATCAGAAACGTAAAGGGCTATTGAAGGACACCGTGGATTTTAGTCAGTACAAGTCTGACAGTCTCTCCGGCCATGCCCTGGATGGGAGGACTCATTTGATGATTTTACCACGTAAAAAAAGGGAAAGTATTTCAACTACGTAACATCGTAACATCAAACTTACGTGGTACTAATGGTTTATTCCGCGTTCAACCCCCAAGATTTTCTACCCTCTTCCGTGTACCTAGCTATATTAAAGACGCTTGTACGGATTGAAGATGCCTTAATACATTTTTTTATGTGTTACCTACATCTTTCCTACGCTTGTAGCCTATAAGCGGTATTTTCACAAAGAGGGATTTTCTTTTGATTGTTTCCCTAGTCGATGGATAGATGGCACTGAACTTAGTATGTTACTGCAAATAACGGAACGTCGTCATCACGTTGTCATTTTTTGTTTTTTTTTCACTTGATTGTAATTTTGAGATCTTAAAACGTAACGTACATGTCATGTCATTGTCAGTCACATCACATCACACCATTGGCATTTGGAATAAATAACAACAAGGAAAAGGAAAAAAATATTCATTGACCAGTCTTTTTGATTTATGAGTTTTCCACGCCATACAGAAAATGTCCCAAGAGAAAAAGAAGAGAAGTCTGTTCCTCGTGGATTTGTGCAAAAATGAAGGCATAAATCTAGTAACGTAGTCAGTTCAACGCCATCTACAGAGTTCTTGGAAACTACTTTTTTTTAAATACTCGAATAAGAAAACTTCTCATAACGGTCCTATAAGTTGTAGGAACGTTATTGTAATTGTGAAAATACTAAGCACAGTGGCTCGTCTATGTGCTTATATCGTGAATATCCGCCGAAAACTGCTTTAAACCGATTCTAAGCGGTTCGAACTAACTTCGCAGTTCAAACTTTTAGGGTTTGGGTTGCAATTAGATTACAGCTGATTAGGAAAGTTGGTGTTATATTGTATTAGCCACTATTGTGAGTGACAGTTAATTTTGAACTTTATAGCCCTTTGTTAATTAATCTTGATTATGTTTTAGGATTACAAATGAGATTCTTGATTAAATCAACTTGAAAAATTGATTATGAACATAATTTGGAAAACAAAAGTAAAACATGTAGTAGTTTTATTTTGTAAACGTATTAAAGCATATTCCGAGACAAATTATTATGTTAAAATATGTTGTCGAATAGTGTAATGAATAATTAGAAACCGGCACTGGGCCCGCGTGGAGGATTATGGCCCACTTCCTCTCACAGAGAGGGGGCCTGTGTCCCAGCAGTGGGAACATTATAGGCTGATGATGATGATGACTCGAATAGCAGTCTAATTTCGGTAGTGAGAAATTCATCGTAAAAATCTAATGACACATCAATCGGATCGAATCATCAAATGAGTCCTCCAACCCCGGGCAGGGCGGGAGGGACTGTCAGACTTGTACTGACTAAAATCCACGGTGTCCTTCAGTAGCCCTTTATGTTCCGGGGTCACGGTAATAGAAATAAGACCCGCGACCAGAAATAAGTCCCGCGACCTTATTCTTTGATCTTACGTTCTCAAACCTGACTGCGGTGCAGTGCGTTTCGGGAAAAAACAAAGTGACAATCTGTTTTTCATTAGGAATTGGACCTCTGCATACAAGCTCCAAGTTCCTGTGCCAGCTAAAACTAGTACCTATTTATACATGATATAAGATATAGAACTTCAACACCAAGATCCTAATATTTGAAATACAAGCGCTTTTTTTGTCGGTGCAAAGAAGGCCGTGAGCTCAGACGAATATTAAGACTTAGGGTTGTCACGCAATTTTTTTGTTTGTTAAATTATAATTTTTCGTTCAAGAATAATATAACTAGTTGTGTATAACGTAGATATAACATAGATATCCCGGGAATTATAGATGAAAACGAAAAGGGGCATGGGAGAAGTCATCACCAATATTTTTAATCTCTGTGACGGTGCAAATTTTTGCAGTTCAAAAGTTATGATTTTTTTTCGTGTTCACATAGACAACAAATGCCTAGAGATTGCAACTGATCGCCTTGTAGGCTGTCTTTTGCATTTTAATGTCAGATACATGAATGTATATCTGTTAGTTTGAATGTTTGTTTACGTAGGGTGCATGTAAGTTCAGGGGGCCGATTCTCGTTTTTAGAGATGGTGTCGAACTCGACAAAAATTTCTAATGACGTCATTTTTTCGACAAATTATAAAAGTGGGGATGTCAAATTCGCCATTTCTCGGCGGCTAACGTTAGAGTTCAGTAAAATTTGTCGAAAAAATGACGTCATTAGAAATTTTTGTCGAGTTTGACACCATCTCTAAAAACGAGAATCGGCCCCCAGAAGCCTCAGTACAAGTTTTCCTTATTTTACAGAGTACTTCAAGTAACTATTTTGAAGTTAATAGTATAGAAAAATAAATAGCGCCTCCGCGGTCCAATGCAGGAGTATTTTTAACAGCAAGTTTTTATATTTCTTATTTTTCCGGTGGCAACCCTAACAACTCTGTTTCATTTTCACCTCAGCGTCTCAGTTTATACAGCCTGGCGTGTCGCCATCCTTATTGCTTTAGTAATTTAAACCTTATTTTCAACGTAGTCGGTTATATTGTGGAATATAATGTGAAGATGTATTTATGTACTACAGATTGTGTGCAGTTATATTATTGTTTCAGCTATTTTTAGGCCGCGGGGTTGTTTTGTGCTATTGTCAACGGTTTGTCAGGTAGCTACTGTCTCCTCACGTTTCAACATTTAGGTAGCGTCTTACCACAAGAAAGATAAGCATCTATTGAACACTTTTATAAAACTGTCAACGTCAAATCGACATTTCTTGTTGATACAAGGATAATTTTGCAGTTGACACTGGCAGTGTAGTCGAAGGGCTCAATTGCCAAAGAAGAAAAAAAATAAATAAAAAAATTTGCAACAGATGTTTATATTTTTGTGAAAAGGCCGTGAGTGTTAGATAACATCAATGGCGCAGCAAGTGGCTGAGCAATTGGACTGCTGTGCTGCGTGTCGTCGGTTCGATTCCCGCACGGTAAAAATATTTGTGTCATCTGCAAGTAGTTGTTTCAAGTCTGGGCGTTTGTGTATGTCAGTTTTTATGTTTGTAAGCGCACCCACGACACAGGAGAAAATACCTAATGTTGCGGACATTCGAAGTTCCTAAAAAAATAATTTTCGTAGATTTCCGCAAAGTAACGCCTGATTCTATAGATTACTTTATCGATCATAAGTATTTTTCACACTAGAAGCTTCATTTTAAAACAACATGTTTTTTAAATGACCAACTTGTTTTCTAATATTGTTCGCATTATTAGATATTATAAAAAATATCTGATCTTATAAGTGCGAAAGTTACTTTATTGAATATTTTCCGCGACAGCTAATTCACGGGGTCGCAGGACTGTCAGGTAGCCGTGACCCGCGTTGCGTCTTGGTGTGAACTGACTTTTAACCTACTCGTACACAACGACGATGTAAGTCTTCGATAGCGTATGACATTGATAATCCAGGTGACTATCGTAATACAAATCCATAGTGATTCGAACAGGCACGCGTCAATTGATACCAAAGCCGTAAGGTATCGGAGACTTGTTTCGCCTTGTATACGAAGGGGCTTATACACGGGTGAAGCCGCTTAAAATATTTAGTTAATAATCGAAATCGTCTTCCTAATTATAAGTACACTAATTATAAGTAGGCTACACATTAAGCTATACAAAAATTTTACTAGCTGACCGTCTTTTGTGTTAACTGGTTTTATATAGCTTGATGTGCAGCCGTGTGTACAACGATTCCTACCATTAAAAAACGGTCTTCAAATCATTGGGGATTCCGTAGAGATTATTACAATATTTTGTTATCAGGTAAATTATTGGCGAAGATATTTTTGGATATCTCCCAAAGGAATATATATCTGTGGTCGAAAGCTTTAGCAGACAAAAGGGAGTAAGATTGAAATACTCGAAATAAAAGATTTAGCAAATACTTTGTTATTTTGCAAGTGTATCTTGATATTTATTCCGACCAAGATAAGGTCTAGATTTCTATTGAAATATATATTTTTGAAAGAAATGCTGATATTCTTTTGTTTGTGGGTTATTCTCGTGAGAATTTCATGTAGATTTTCTCGTTTAGGTTAGTCTACGTTGAATTCTATTCTTCTTTTTCTCGAGAAAAAGAATTTCTTTTTCTCGAGGTTTGTGTCAAGGGAGCTAAGACCGTTCTTGGTGTTGTGTACTGTCCCCCTTCTCTTGATGACTTCACCGAATTCGAATCGGTCCTAGAATCCTTAGGTTCAGAGTATGCACATTACATCGTCATGGGAGATTTCAACACAAATGTCCTTGCCCACAATTCCCTTCGTACCCGTAAACTCCTTAATCTGGTTGAGTCAGCTAGTCTGCATGTTCTGCCTCTACAACCAACTCATCATAACACTGCTGGTGATGATACTTGGCTCGACCTAATCCTCACCTCAAATCCTTCCTTAGTATCCTCTCATGGTCAACTTGACGCTCCTGGTTTTTCCCATCATGATCTTGTCTTTTTGTCCTACATCCTTAAACCTCCTAAACCCAAACCTTTGTTCCAGAACAGGCGTGCCTTTGTTCGGATGGATGTTGAAAAGCTGACGTCAGACGCTGGTAATATTGACTGGGCTCCTCTTGAGGAAGCCACTACAGTTGACGACAAAGTTACTTGTTTTAATGAAATCGTAATCAAGTTGTATGATACCCATGCACCTTTCAAGAGAGTGAAGCTGAAGCGCTCACCGGCGCCTTGGATGAATGATGGTGTCCGATTGGCGATGCGACGTAGGGACCGCGCGTTTCGGAGGTTCAAAAAGGATCGGACAGACGATCTTTGGACCCAATTTAAAACTGCTAGAAATCGTTGCAACCAGATGATACGCAATGCTAAACGCCGCCATATTCTTGAAAACATCACTTCTTCTTCTCCTGCCGATATTTGGAAGTTCCTTGGAACTCTAGGTATCGGCAGACCGCGACATTCAGATCTTCCCAATACATTTGGTTTGGACGATCTAAATCGTCATTTCTCCACTGTTCCCGCCTTAGATAGTCTAACCAAATGTCAAACCCTTGGTTTCCTTGCTGATCTGACGCGACCTAATATTACTCCCTTCGTCTTCACCCCAGTTGACCCGGGAGAGATCAAAAAGATTATCCTATCCATTAAGTCCAAAGCTGTTGGTTGTGATAATGTCAGTCGGCATATGATTGTGACGGTTCTCGACCAGCTCCTTCCTGCTATTTCCCACATCATTAACTTCTCTCTTTTCTCCGGAGTTTTTCCTTCCATTTGGAGGAAAGCCCTTGTCCGTCCATTGCCTAAAATTCCTAATCCCACTCTTCCTAGTCACTTTCGCCCAATTTCCATTCTCCCCTTTTTATCCAAAGTACTTGAAGCTTGTGTTCACAGACAATTCTCCCACTTCATCTATCAAAACTCCCTCATTAGTCCACTCCAATCCGGATTCAGGCCTGGGCATAGTACTGTTACTGCTCTCCTCAAAGTGACTGACGATATAAGGCGCGGTATGGAAGATACTAAAGTTACGGTTTTGGTATTGGTTGATTTTACCAATGCTTTTAATACCGTCAGTCATGATGTCCTTTTATCCATCCTGTCCTATCGCATGGTCTCTCACGAGGTCCTGGAATGGTTCTCATCCTATCTTCAGGGGCGTCAGCAGTCAGTTCTTGCTGGTGATTCATCATCGAGCTGGCTTGATCTTGCAGCGGGCGTCCCTCAAGGCGGTATTTTATCTCCTCTTCTGTTCTCTACTTTCATAGATCTCATTACTACCGAACTTCAGTGTGCGTATCATCTTTATGCTGATGACCTTCAACTTTACTGTCAGGCAGGTGTTGATAGCATATCTGATGCTATCGAGGACCTAAACCGGAATTTAGGTATAATAAATGATTGGTCACATCGCTTTGGGTTGGCGGTTAATCCCAGTAAATGCCAGGCTATCATTATAGGAAGCCCTTATAGCTTACGAAAACTGAATACTTTAACGGTTCCGCCTGTTACCTTCGACGGGAAAATCATTCCGTTTGGGTCCGAAGTCATGGATCTGGGTTTGCATGTTGACACCTGCCTTGACTGGCATAAGCAGGTTGCTGCTGTCAGTCAGCGGGTCACCGGAACGTTGCGGTCGCTATATCGTATGAAAAATGTTCTTCCATCTCACATCAAGGCAATGCTTGTTCAATCCCTTATCTTTCCCATATTTGACTATGGTGATGTGTGTTACTATGACCTGAATGCAGATCTCCTCAATAAGCTTGACCGACTTCTAAATAACTGTATTCGATTCGTTTTCAATCTCCGTAAGTATGACCATGTCTCTGCACATCGTTCACTTTTAAAATGGTTGCCTATCAGGCAGCGTAGAGCATTGAGGGCTTTGACGACTCTGCATTCTCTTTTGGAGAAACCTACCTCTCCTACTTACTTGACTCGTCATTGCCAGTACTTATGCTCTGCGCATAGTAAAAATCTTCGTTCCTCCCATAATCGTCTTCTACGATGTCCCTCCCACCGCTCTGGTTTTCTTAAATCTTCATTCTCGGTCCAGGCGGTCTTCCTTTGGAATGCGCTCCCTCAGAACATCAGGACGGTTACTAACAGGTTCACTTTTAAGGTTAAAGTGCGTGAACATCTACTCAAGGAGCTGGCAGATTCGAGTTGAATTACTTTGTTGTTGGAGTTTTCCCATATATGCATTTTTATCTCTATTTGATTTCATATATTTTGTTGTATGTATGTATTTATGTATTTATTTTAATATTTATGTATTTTCATAATAGTTTTCTTGCTGCACCTACTGTGTTTATTTCTCTGCATCACCTTAAGGTAGACTGGTAGAAAATGCCTAAGGCATTAAGTCCGCCTATGTACTCTGTGCATGAAGTTTTAATAAATAAATAAATAAATTCTATACATCACGAAAATCCTTAGTTAGTTTAACATACAAAAACTTACGCGTTTTTCCCATGAGATTAGGTACATAGAAAAGCTTCTAAGTATCCATATCGGACAGGCCTGTTGGTCTAGTGGTTAGTGATTCAGACTGCTATGCCGGAGGTTGTGGTTTCGATTCCCACCCAGGACAAAATGTTTGTGTGATGAGCACGATCACTTGTTCTGTGTCTGGGTGTAATTGTTTTATATAAAGCTCGATTTTTATCTATAATATTTATGTATTTAGAAATATATACCTATAAGTATGTTTATTAGTTCTCTAGTAGCCATAACACAAGCTCTGCTTAGCTTGGGACTGTGTGCATTGTGTGATAGTTGTGGAATACTATTATTATTACAACACGAACCTTTTTAAGAAATTAAAGATACAAGGAAATAAAAGGATGTCTCTGTTTTACGATGTCGTCGATCCTCAGCAGGGCTATTGGCTAACTTGATACTCACTGACCAGCAGTTGTCAACCTGAACTTGGATGGCTTGATACCTGTTATGAGGTTAAGTCGAGGAGTGGAGAGTCTCAAGAGAGCGTTAGAATAGTTGATTTTAGGGAACATTTACATTTATCAGTTTCATTGCAAATATAAAAGCCAATACGAAATTTGCCTTTTGACAGCTATTTGATGATCACCACACAGACACCGAAATACGCAATAGCCCCGCAGGTCGTATTGCCTACTAAAGGTATGTTTAGGTTCCATAAGGAAGCGGACATTATGGTCTTAAGTCTAGGAATTATCCTGATTATTTTGTAACTTTTTATTTTATTTTATTTATTAGTAAACAACAAAATACATTCAAATTCAAAATCCATTAATTATAGCAACCAAAAACCACTGAGGTTTAAACTTGTGCTATCAAGAGTCTTTCTCAAAAGTTAAAATACTAGTAACAAATATAGCATAACACAAATACAATAATTAATCATCATTCCTAATATGTACTCGTACTATAGGTAGGCAAGAGAGAAGCAAAGAAGATTTTTAAAAAGTATACATCACCTCATGATCACTGTGAAATCATTTCTTCCCAGTAATGACATAATTACAGGTCGCGGGACTTATACCATCACCGTGACCCCGGAACATAAAGGACACCGTTAAATTTAGTCAGTACAAGTCTGACAGTCCCTCTCGCCCTGCCCGGGGTGGGAGGACTCATTTGATGATTTTAACAAGATAAAAAAAAATGGCATAATTACAACAGATTTTAAACACACAAAAAAGTAGATAGATGAAATAAGCTCCCAGCACCCACTAAAAGGGCCCATCACAACAATTTACAATTTAAGCTCATCATAAAACAAGCAAAAAGTATACCTAATTTATATTTCTTCAAAATATTATAATATCCGTGCACGAAGAAAGAATATTAATTTTGCTGGTAGCCGGAAAACGGCTATTTTTTCAAGTTATGAAAAAGCTTTCAAAGTACAGATTTTCTTTTTTATTATTAAATAACTTGATTTTGTGTTCATGATAAGTTATGCCGCTTTAGAAGCGAGAGCGCGAGTAGAGGTTGTTGATAATTATAGATACCTATTTCGATATTCAAAATACTCGCTATCCATTTACACTTACTCGATGAAAGAATTTCTCCTGTGTCCGGGGTACAATCACTAACATAGAAACTGGCATAAATATACACCCAGACCCGGAACAACTAATTGTAGGTCATACAAACATTTTGTTCCGTTACGAGATCGAACCTCGACACGCTGCAAAACAGTCCATCGCTCAACCACTGCGCTAACCATGCCGTCGAAGTACTCATAGTTAAAAATCTATGAAAGATCTATGATTATAAAATCAGAGTAAATAAAAAAACATTGTGCACAAACACACATAATCTTTTTTCCGATATTTTTATTATTATGTGGATTATGGGTCACCTCGCCCACGGAAAACTGCCCTGCGGGCCAAATGTCCACTTTTTAATCGCCACACTATTCCCAAACCACTGCAAATTCTGAAAGCCAGAATCAACAGTGCCAACCACCAGAAGCGCCGAGACAATGAAGCTCAACGGTTCCCGGAGAATTTATTTAACTGTCTTGGATCCTTCTCCAAAATTAGAATTAATAGAATAGCGGGGGAGAAAGAAAAATACGTTTCTACTTTTTCCGTGTATGTACAAACAACCCATTCATGGATGTTTTTTACCCACTTAATTTGAGATGTTTATCGTTCAAACTAGATATTTCCTATCAAATATTTACAGGCCTTTTCTATGGGGAAGGATACGTAGAAACTACAGAAAATACCTATTCTATAGTTTATTTTTAAATATGTAGAGTATGTTTTGTTTCAAAGACTCTGCAAATGACATCCGGGACCAACGGCTTTACATGCTTTCCAAGGTACGGAGGAAACTCGCTATGACAGATGGTCACCCATCCACAGACCAACTTCGGCAAGCGCGTCTTAACCCGGAATATAAAACTATAGATTAAGTGAAATCGTCCCACCGTAGTGGTAGACGCCCACGGCGTCGGACGTCGGCAGACGATCTCCGGTCACGGTCGACGGCGCGTCGTGTTCCTCACGCGCCTCAAAGAGCATCAGCAAAATGACAGGGCCCCCTTTCAGAGGGCCAAAACCTGCCGGGGTCGCGGGACTTATTTCATTACCGTGACCCCGGAACATAAAGGTCTATTAAAGGACACCGTGGATTTTAGTCACTACAAGTCTGACAGTCCCTCCCGCCTTGCCCAGGGGGGGAGAACTCATTGGATAATTTTACCACGATAAAAAAAGTGTTATCGTCCCTACTAATTAACATGGGAAATATCCCAACAAAATAAACCTCAACACACAATTAACCCAGTTGTCTCTTGACAAAATGGCTGCCATCAAGAAACATTGATTAAATTGCCAGTCAACCAGCCATAGTAGTCCAATGCTTTTGTTTCATTAAATAGCCTTTTGAATTTCGGCCTAAACCGCCGTCAAAATGGCAGCTTAGTTTTCGCGCGCAATGTGCGAATTTGGCGGGAATAGAGCCGTGTTTGCTTGTTTAAGAACAATGAGAGGATTTAAGGCACTGTCTACAGCCTCGGGTGATACGACTAGCGATTAATGACGCGGATATGAGTAATTTTTTTTTCGTCAGAATCTCGACACATCATAATGGCAATATCTTGTGTCGCCATGCTCTTTTAGCAAGAGTTTTCTGGTATAAACGTGAGTTTATTAAAGTGGCAGTCGATTCGCATGTCCTTGTTTCAGAGTAATTTAAATCACAAAATTCAAAATACGCGTGATTCGCTTATTTTCTACGCGCGATTACGGCCACTCCATAAGACTCGCTTTACCGATGTGCAATCATAACGTTCATGCAAATCTTAGTTTGAATTCATTTATTTAATTTCAAATTATATCATTGAGTAAGCTCAGTTATAAAACAAAAAAAAAAATGAATTACTGAACAGTTTTCTATGTATCTACGCTCATGGTGTGCTCTCTAACGATCTATGCTCTGTCGTAAGATGCATGTCGTGCAATCGCAAAGCTATGGCCAAGGGGTAATGTTTTCATTGGAGTCGCGTTTGTTTGTTTACGAACAATGAGAGGATTTAGGCGATTATTTGAGGGTCCGGTCAAAATTAGAATGATAATATTTCATGAAGTCTGGTTTGTGTGGGGTTATCACCACAAGCGTTAGAAAAAACCCATTATCCATATCCTCTCCAGCTACTGCCCACTCCATAAACATCTGTTCACCATCAACGTGATAGACAGCTCGATGTGAAGGATTTGCCTAAATGCAGTTGAGACGGCAACACACGTAATCTACGTTGCTGACCAGCGGACACTAATTCTCGGCACCTCGTGATCTTTCTAAGAAGCTTGAGAATGTCCCAGAAGACTTCAGAGCTTCTGGAAGGAGCTGGGTTGGTTCAAGTACTCATCCGTCTCCTTTTCAGTTTATCAGACAACAAAAATAATTTCGATTTTTCAAAGCAATCAAAAACTTATTTGATGTATGAATAAGGTTTTTTTTAAAAAAAAAATGCTACTATAATACTTTAAAATACTATTATACTTTAAAAACTTCTTTTACTAGAAATCTAAAAGGAAACCTCATTATGTCTACATATTTTCCAGAGGCACTTGTGGACCTTCTACAAAGCTCTTAAATACAACCTTGCACTTTACTGATACAATAACAATATTACTCGGTACGTGAAACAGTGAGCTCCTGAAATTGAATTCCTTTCAGCACCACACATGAAACATTTACGAGGAACTTCTATGCAGTGCACTGCGTGGAACGAAAAATCGCAACAGCTGAGTATTTTTTTAAGATAAGCTCGCGTTTGACCACCTTATTGCCTGATGGTATGCAATGATGTGGTCCACGGTGAAGCCCGCTTGCCTAGAAGTAACCTATTCACTATTGACTTAACGATCCCAAGATTGTCGCTATCAGGAAACACAGTCCCTGGCAGGGAATTGCACTCTTTAAATGTACATATGCACAATGAAATAAATGACACATAAAATAACTCATAAATCAAACAATGTTGTGAGATATCGCAAAGCGGTTAGCTGACACTTCATTTTACGAGGGGCGTTCAATGTATTCTCGGTATCGGGGTGATTCGATATTATTGTGGGTAATTAAAATATATAATTAGCTAACAGCATTATCTGAGAGTATTTATATAAAATTTCATATTGATAACTTCATTAGTTTGTTTTCTACCTCCAGTCAACGACGACGAAAATGACTGACGCGACAATGTTGAAGAAAATTGAGCATCGTGCGGTGATTAAATTCCTCACTAAACAGGAAAATCTCAAAAAAATATTCATGAAGAAATGATAACCGTTTATTAAGACTCTGTTCTTTCATTGTTGACCGTACAGAAGTGGTCAAATGAATTCAAAAGTGGCAGGGAAAGCATCGAAGATGATCCCCGCCCAGGTGGGCCAATCTCGGCGGCTATCGAATAAAATGTGAAAATTATCGAAAAACTTGTATGAGAAGATGCACTTGTAAAAATCAAGATATTGGCAGGAATAACTAAGCTATCTGTTGGTGCTATACATACTATACTAAATGATTATCTCAACCTTATAAAAATTAGTGCAAGATGGGTGCTGCGCTTGCTCACTCAGCTTCAAAAGCCGGCGCAGATTCACTCTTGTAATGAGTTTTTAGAGCTGTGTGGCGACGATCCGGCAAGTGTTTTCGAAAAAAAAGTTACAGGTAATAAAACGTGGGTTTATCACCATGACCCTGAGAGTAAACAGGAGTCTATGCAGTGGTACAATAAGGGATTAGACCCTCCGAAGAAGTTCAAAGTCACTTCATCCACTCGCAAAATCTTGGCCACAGTTTTCTGTGATTATAAAAGAATACTATTGATTGAGTACACAAAATGAGGTGAAACTATTAACGTAGAAAAATACTCTACCACTTAATGCCCTTTGAGTGAAGCAATAAAAGAAAAAAGAAGAGGAAAGCTGCAAAGAATGTGTTGCTTTTTCACGACAACACACCGGTTCACACTGCGCGGCTCTCCAAGGCTGCTGTACGAGAGTACGGGTTCGAGAAATTTAACCACCCACCCTACAGCCCGGACCTGGTCCCCAGTGACTCCTTTTTATACCCAAATTTTAAAAAAGACCTCAGGAGAAAGCGATTTGTTGACGATAATGAGCTCAAGTCCGCTGGAAATGAGCATTTTTCGGGCCAAGAAGAAAACATTTTTTTTCAGAGAATAGAAAAACTTATTTCGCGATCTAACTTATGTATTCAAATCATGGGAGACTATACTGATAAATAATTTTTTTTCGAGTTTTTATCTTTTTTCTAACATACCCATACCGAGAATACATTGAACGCCCCTCGTATGTTAACAGCTGTGCGTCCACACAGAGCGAGTAGCCTCGCGAGGCATTTAACTTCTTTACCTTACAGCTTGGCAAAAAAGAGTGTAGAAAAAATGAGGTCGCTACTAGTCGTTTTATTCATTAGGAATAAATAATTATGCACTGATAGTGTAGAAAATAGTGAAATAACGCAATGTAATTGTTTTTTAACACAGAAGCTACTCGTAGAAGACTTTTTCATTAGTGTTTTCACAAAAAACGTTTCGTAGTTTCAACTGTCACCGCATCAGACTCTTTTTTGCCAAGCTGTACATTGTTCGCCGCGAGAGGGAGAGGATAGCGTCCTCCCTCCATCCCAGCCGCAGTGGCCCACGGCGTCGGACGTCGCGAGGCGATCTCCGGTCACGGTAGGCGCGGGCATGCGGGCAGTGAGTAAAGGGCAAATCGCTGCCCGACCATGGACCATGCCCGGGTCGTCGGCGCGTTGTGTTCCACGCGCGCCTCAAAGAGCGTCAGCATGATGACGGGGCCTACAGAGGGCCAAAGCCTGCCGGGGTCGCGGGATTTATTTCTTTACCGTGACCCCGGAACATTAAGGGCTATTGAATCGTGGATTTTAGTCAGTGCAAGTCTGACAGTAAGGGGTGGGAGGACTCATTTGATGATTTTGCCACAATAAAAATAAGCTGTACATTGTACCTATTAGTTTAGAATTTATTCATAATTTTAACTAAAGTTACTGACTAGTTTCGAAAGTCCTTAGTATTCTCAATTAAACTTTAAAACAATCTAGGATCAAATTATTTCTTCAGACTAATTTAGTCTTCAGCAGGTATTTTGTCTTTTCGAATTGTGTTCAAAACACAATGATCTTTACCAGTGTTGAATTAAAGACGTTGTTCAATTGCAGCCACTGAAAATGTTGCATATTACAGTGTTTTTCTTTTTGGGTTCCGTACCCGAAGCGTAAAACGGGACTCTATTAATAAAACTTCGTTGTCCGTCGGTCTGTCTGTCACTAGGCTGTATCTAATGAATGGTGATAGTCATTCACTTCAAATTTTCACTGATGATAATATTTCTGTCGCCTCTATAACAACAAGTACTAAACGTACAACAAACGTTATTTTTTGCCGGTTTTTTAAGGTATTGAGAATACCAAGAACAAAAAATTACCACGAAAAGAATACCAAATAATTTCCTTTATAACTATACAAAAAAAAAATACACGTTAGCCAAATTCTTCTGCACGCCAGTGTACAACACTTTCCCAAGAGATTAATATTTCATAGCTACCGTCATCCATCCTTGCTTCTTCGACTTTGCCTAATTCTAACAAAAGATATACATTCTAATGTCTATTTTAATGCCCAGGGGTGTTGTGGCCCAAATATTGAGCTTTGATTTGGGTAATTAAAAAAGGGGGGAAGGGGGGAGAAGTTTGATTAAAAACCAGGGTATGATTTGTTACGAAAATGTTCAAAGCATAATGAATTTTGACGCCCACGGCGACAGACATCGCTAGTAGGCGCGGGCATGCGGGCGGCGAGTGATGGGCGACTCGCTGTCCGACCACAGACCATGCCCAGGTCGACGGCGCGTTATCTTTCACGCGCGCCTGAGAGTCAGCATTATGACGGGGCCCCTTTAGAGGGCCAATGCTTACCGGGGTCGCGGGACTTACATATTACCGAGACCCCGAAACGTAAAGGACAATGGAAGGATAACGTGTATTGTAGTCGGTATGACTGACAGTCCCTCCCGCTCTGCCCTGGGTGGGAGGACTCATAAGCCTGTTCACTCTAGCTTTGAAGAGATTCGGGTTGAATCTCTATAAGGTTAGAGGTAAAAAAGGGTCTTGGTGCTTGTATTTTGTTGGTTTAAGTGTTTGTAACCCATGATACAGTATAAATTCCTAGTCAGGCAACATTTTTTTCTTTATACGGTTTTTCTGGGTTAGCCCGCTTCATCTTAGGCTTTATCTCTGTTACCTCTAATCTAGGCTAGAAATAAGAACAAATCTAATCAAAAAGCATAAAGTTCATAATCATCATCATCAGCCTATAATGTTCCCACTGTTGGGAAACAGGCCTCCTCTCCGTGAGAGGGAGTGAGTCATAATCCACCACGCGGGCCCAGTGCGGGTTGGCAGATGTCATATGTCTTCGAATTTGGTGGTTCTAGGACATGCCGGTTTCCTCACGATGTTTTCCTTCACCGTTTTGAGAGCAGTGGTGATGAAATAAATTACACAAAGTGAGAGAAAATGAGCCTTGCTGGGTCATGCGTTTGACCCACGACCTATAACTCGTATGTCGGGACCGATACCACTGGGCCACCACTGCTCTTCACTGCATAAATCATAATACTTTGTAAGATTTCGATATAAAAATTCTCTTCCATTCAATTCCGTGGCAATATAAATTGAGCCTTACTGACAAATTAAATCATGAAACAATTGAAGTAAGAAAATTTACTACTATTTCAAAACTAACTGTTAATTTGAGAGATGATCTGTCTCAAAGAAATTTTTTTTCAGTTTCAGTAAGTTTATTGTTAGCTGAACTTTGTTTAAATAATTAACAAGTTGGTTAATAAGATTATCTTCTCTAGTATGACTGGCCTTCGACAGTAAACGACAACCGTTATCGTTCATCAGTCACCAAAGTTGAAAATCTATTAAAAACTGCTAATCGATAACGAACGAAACAAACGAAAACGATCTGTGAACTTCAATAGATTTTCAACTTTACGCGCTGGGGTATTAAGTTGAAAATGTATTAGTGACTGATGAACGATAACGAGTGTCGTTTACTGTCGTATGCTGTTTGACTAAGGCCCCAGGTGGCCTACCATGACGTCTTAAACCGAAAATAGTACCACTGTGGAATCGAGATGGCGTTAGACAACTTGTATAGTTCTGTCTCTTTCCCATAGTGAATCAACTCTTGTTTTAAGACGTCATAGAAGGCCCCCAGTTATCAATTAAAACGGCAATTGTTTGGTTGAATGCGCTAATCTGAGGAACTTCAGGTTCGAATTGAAAAAATAACATGTTTTGTTGGATATTTCATTTATCGAGGAAGGCTATTGTTATATAACATCATGCTAGGACTAATAGAAGCAGAGCAGTGCTGGTGAAAACCCGAAAAAAAAGTTAGTTTGGTTATAAAATATTTGTCAAGAGGCAAGATACTCTGGTAGACGCCCACGGCGTCGGACGTAAATTTTAGTCAGTACAAGCCGTGACAGTCCCTCCCGCCCTGCCCGGGTAGGAGGACTCATTTGATGATTTTACCACGCTAAAAAAAAGGCTATAGGCTATATAACATCACGCTAAGACCAACAGGAGCGGAACAGCTGGTGAAAACTCTCAAAAAAGTTGGTTTGGTTATAAATTTTTTGTCAAGAAACAAGATACTCGAGAGTATGTATGCTTTTGGTCTCACAAAACCCCACAATTTTTCAACGAAATAAAGAAACATTAGCAGTCCAGCTCAGTTCTGGCGGCATAAAAAATGAATGCAACTGCAGGCAGACGGCAGAGGAAAAAATGTAAATTTTCATGAATACGAATTACTAGTAACACCTTTTAAAGTGGCTGGCTGAAGTAAAAGTCGACACTCGTTAAAGAACTGTATAATGCTATGAGCTTTAGAATGCATTACTTCTTGGCCATTAGCATTGGAGCATTTAGCTATTGTACACACGGCTACACATCAAGCTATACAAAAGCAGTATTAGCTGACCGTATGTAGGTAAAAATCATACGAAGCGAGACCAAGACAAAATGGTTTTGTATAGCTTAATGTGTAGCCGTGTGTACAACTTTATTTGCAATTGGGTTGCTCTTGGCCTTAAACCACGCTTGCCGAGATTGGTCTGTGGATGGACCATCTGAAATACTTAGCAAGTTTCCTCCGTGCCTCAGAAAGCACGTCAATCCATTGATCTCGGCTGACATTTGTAGATCTTTGACAGTCGTTAATCACAGCTTGCAAGGCCGACAACCAGTGTTCCCAAGCGGTATAACCCAGTAACTAGGTTTTGGAGGTCTAAAATACTGCTTAAACTGATTCGACTGGAGCGAGAAGAAACGTACTTTGTCCTTAGCGAGTATACATGGATGGTAACATTATCCACGGTATAATCTAGACATTTTATTCTTATTGGCTACCGATATCATGAAATTGACAAGACATTATAACCCATTTATTAGGTCCGTTTATCATAAATTTAGGTTGCTAGCTAGCCTGGGGCTGTACAATCAAGTTGAACCCGATATATCATACCCAGGTCCCAAGGCAGGCTTTAAGGCGAAGATAGCTGGTAAAGGATCAAAAAGGTTGTTTTAAAATTAGTACAAGTAGCCCATAAACTAGAAAAAAAAATACTAGAAATAAAAAAACGTTTTAAAAAAAACCCTTTTCAACGTAATTTTTGCATATAGTGATGTTGACAAAAAAAAACATACCTTCTTTAATACATAGAAAAAATGTTCAAGTATACCTCTTAATTATCTTAACAACAAGTTTATCTCTTCATTATCAAAGATACCAAAAGAAAACATACATGCTTAAATGCTTTATTGCACAGAATTATGTTTCAAATATTATTAAATAGTTATTTTCTAATTTTCTACGATTTTACGAAGTAGTTTAGCCCTTTTCCTTGCCTCTGCCTCTCACCATGATTTTATTACGACAAGACAAAATTTCATCAAATTATCTGTCCACCTTGCATGTGCACGTCTCACGCAGGATTGCGCTGGATGCAGGCTGCTTCCAACCGCCCGGTCTTATTGGAAATCTATGAGGGAGGCCTATGTTCAGCAGTGGACGTCCTATAGCTGATATGATGATAACAAAAATAAGGCGCAAGGAGTGATGGCTCAGAATCCTGGAACTTTCTCAAGGTAACTGGAGTTTACTGTCGCCTTAATACATGTTCAACTCATCTGAGAACAGGTAAACAGACCCTAGGTCATGTCCGAAATGTATATTTATTATTCCCACGGCTACCAATTTCTGGTAGACGAAAATTAGAATATCTTCTCCATAAATAGATATTTTTGTATAGTCTTCCTAACTGTTTTCATGCCTAAACCATTGGATTGATAATCCTGATATTTGACATCGCTGATGCTGTCAAACCGCCATTTTTATTCCTCAGATAAAAGTTATCTGACTATTGAACAATCAGCCCTAAGAAATATTAATCTAACCTTTCGGAGCTATACAAAAATGGACACAGGATACCATTCTTCCCAAAATAAAGCATTGATGCCTTCAGTCTATAACTAAGAGCGTTAGGCGGAGACGTCTCACGCCCGGCATTGGTTTCGGCCATGCCGCGGAGCGAGACGGAGTGGGAAGCGGTCGCTGCCTTCTGCGAAGCAGTAATGCTCGTGAAGGAGGTGGCGGGCCGCGAGAGAGAGAGGACAGCGTCCTCCCTCCTCCCCAACCGCAGTGGTGCACGCCCACGGCGTCGGACGTCGCAAGATGATCTCCGGCCACCGTAGGCGCGGGCATGCGGACAGCGAGTAAAGGGCAACTCGCTCATGGACCATGCCCGGGTCGACAGCGCGTCGTGTTTCACGCGCGCTTCAAAGAGCTGTCAGCAAAATGACGGGGCCCCCTTTCAGAGGACCAGGACCAGGAGCCTGCCGGGGTCGCGGGACTTATTTCTATTACCGTGACCTCAACACATTATATATTATAATTATATTGTTTCAACAAATTATAGAGAATTCGGTATAAGATGACCCAGGCACCGTGGCACACCGCGTGTGTCGGATGCTGTCAGCTGTCAGCAATAATAACCCTTTATAGGGCCAAAGCCTGCTGGGGTCGCGGAGTTATCTGGTAACTGTAGCCCCGGAACGTAAAGTGCTAGTGAAGAACACCGTGGATTTTAGTCAGTACGAGTCTGACAGTCCTTCCCGACCTGCCCTGGGTGGGAGGACTCATTTGATGATCTTACTACTCTAAAAAAAGGGCTTTGTGATCTCAAGAACTCGTCAAGACTCCGCCATATTTTTTACTTACGTCTTCGTTCCCATCGCTACGTTTCCATCGCTTACGTTTCTCACGTTTTCCGGCAACATTTTGTTTTTTTATTGTGTGTGTGTGTTTTTTGTGAATGTGGGAACCAATACAGGAATGTGTATTTGTGTTTATTTTTTATTTTATTGTCCGACGATTTGAGTACTCTATGCGGCCTACCCAAATGTTCTTTCTTTGTTCGTCGTGTCGTTGAGCTCCTTGACTTATGAGTTGAGCTACACGATATCTGACAAATGCTTGCACTGACTGGACAGGGCCACTCAAATCTTTGTGGGTCTTTCCTTAAAAGACCATTTCAGACACCTGCATGGTCCTCGTATGGCTTGAACAGTATAATTTCTGGACTTTAAAAGAAACTGTGACCTCAGAATTTGTTTCGGATGTTTCTTCGAGAGTAGTCGGGTAAGGAAACACCGACCAAATCTAGGTTTTAAAATATTATTGTAAAACTGTTTTTAACAACCATATTGAAAAATAATATGTATGCTGCTGCGCAGCGTGTCGCGGGTTTGATTCCCGAACGGAGCAAATATTTATATGATCTACAAGTAGTTGTTTCGGGTCTGGGTGTTTGTGTATGTGAGTTTCTGTTTGTAAATGCACCCACGACACTGGATAAATTCTTAGTGTGGTGCAATGTATTTAAAAAAAAAGAAAAAAAAATCTATTAACGTTATTTCCCAGTCACCGCCCTACGTACCAAGAGACATGATCTTACGATGCAGATGATTTACACTTTTAATACGTAAGGCAGTCGGTTTGTTTTCCTACGTATTTGCCAACGTGTTCGTTTCGGCGAGTTGTTTAACTGCGTTTTTGTTTCCGACGTGGAATCCTCAAAGGTTTTACCCTTCTTGGTTAAACAAACATGGATGTTGGAAGTCTTATAACTTAGTTCTTGGGTTCACATGTAAATTGATACATCATTTGTGGCTGACACTTTTTTTACGGCACGGTTAGAGCAGTGGCTGAGTGATTGGACTTCTGCGCTGCGTGTCAGGGGTTCGATTCCCGCACGGAGCAAGTATTTGTGTAATCTACAAGTAGTTGCTTCGGGTCTGGGCAATTGTGCCTGTGACTTTCTGTGTTAGTAGACCCACGACACAGGAGACATTCCTAGTGTGGGGCAACGTTTTTATAAGAGTCTCCATGGAGTTTCTTGCTCATTCTTCTCCATAGAGATCTACGCTTTGGAATGAGCACCTACGGTACTTTCACAGTTTTTATGTCATGTGACTGGGACTGTAGCACCATAACTATTTTTATATTACCTATTTTATTTTTTTGTCTTTTGACAATTCAAAAGAGCTTGTGACAAGCTTACTTGAAATAAAATATGTTATTTTGATTTTGATTTTATAAAAAATATTTTAACTTTCGCGTAGAGTTCTTACCTCATACTTCCTACTAATATTATAAACTTCAAAGTTTGTTTGGATGGATTGTTCGTCGTTGTTACTCTTTCACGCAAAAACTACTGAACGATAAAACCAGGTTTAACCATGAATAACGTAAAAAAACAGATTTTATCCCGATTTCATGTTCGCGAAGGACATTTTCGATTTGTAGCGGGCGGAGCCGCTGGCTACAGCTAGTACCTATATCATCATCATCATCATATCAGCCGTTAGACGTCCACTGCTGAACATAAGACTGGCCTGTTGGTCTAGTGGTTAGTGACACTGACTGCTATGCCGGGGGTCGTGGGATCAATTCCCACCCAGGACAAATGTTTGTGTGATGAGCATGATCATTTGTTCTGTGTCTGGGTGTAATTTATGTATAATATGTATGTATTTAGAAATATATAAGTAAGTTTATCAGTTGTCTAGTACCCATAACACAAGCTCTGCTTAGCTTGGGACTAGATGGCGTTATGTGATAGTTGTGGAAAAAAAAAGCCTCCCCTTTAGACTTCCAGTAGGACCGGTTGTAAGCGGCCTGCATCCAGCGTTATCATGTGGCCTTCATAAGATCGTCTGTCCCCTACATACATACATAAATTCACGCCTTATTGAGATAGGCAGAAACTACAGAGCGCCACCTACTACGATCCTTACATACTCATTTCACCTCATCCACATTCATACATCTGGTCATACACACACGTCGATTGCTAGTACTACACACGCGGCCTTTCTGAAGCACTTCACCAATATGGTCAGTGTTGGTCTTCTTAGGGTGACCTCTCCCGGCGTTGTTTTCATTTGTCACATACATACCCTTCAGAGCAAATGGTACAAAGGCAGTAGCACGACTTTTCACGTTTTTGTGACGTAAAGTAAACGGGATCATTGACGTTAGTTTGATAGAAAAATTAATTACCTTTTCGTACTTTGAGGCGCTTATTCATTTTCCATAACGTTTAAAGAAAATCCGTATTTTTTCACTATTAACACTATTGGCCCCACAGCGACAGACGTCGCAAGATGATCTCCGGCCACGGTAGGCGCGGGCATGCGACCGGCGAGTAATGGGCGACTCGCTGTCCGACCATGGACCATGCCCGGGACAGTGTTTCACGCGCGCCTCAAGGAGTGTCAACGTTATTACGGGGCTCCTCTACAGAGGGCGAAAGCCTGCCGGGGTCTGTCAGTCCTTCCTGCCCAGCCCGGGGTGGGAGGATTCAATTGAGGATTTTACGACGTAAAAAAAGGCAATTTTGTTCAAAACTAAATGCTTGTAATGTTTAACGTAATTTGTTTGTGTAAGGATTAAAATTTGTTTATAAAAATATCGTCAAAGGAATTAAAACCAATTTGGTTTCCATATAAAAGGTTAAAGGTAAGTTAACCTTAAAATATAGACATATGCTGTCGCGAACTTTACTTTAGAACGTTTCATGAGGACCAATTCCATTATACATATACGACCAATTCCATTGCGTAAGGTGTCCGTATACGTAGCGCACGCAATGGAAGCTCTCAATAAGATTTTCCGGATTTTCCAACATTTTTCATTGCTGCTCTGCTCCTATTAGACATAGCATGATGTTATATAGCCTTCCTCGATAAATGGACTATCCAACACAAAGAAAAATTCAATTCGAACCTCAAAATTCCTGAGACTAGCGCGTTTTTGACAGTTGACAAAGCTGAATGTACTCTGAGACATAACTATCGGCACTTCTGCTATTCGCCACCATGAGCGCTGCAATCGAATAATAAGTACTACCCGCACCTAGTACCTATGTACTTCGCACCCAGCGAATAGTATTCGATATTATTTTCTCCAATTAACATTCCGTGTTAGCTAATTTGGTTTTTTGAATGACGATTTACCGTCGTACACACGGCTACACATTAAGCTATACAACCAGTATTAGCTGACCGTTTATTCTGTGTAAAAATCGTACAAAGCGAGACCAAGACAAACTGGTTTTGTATATAGCTTGATATGTAGCCGTGTGTACCACAAAAACTTAAACATCTCTTGAATACGTGTCTAAAAGACGAACTTTATATACAGACGCCAGCCCTTCAACCTTAATCTACCTCAATCTGTATTTCTTTAACATATTTTCAACCTTATCACAATAATGCAAGGTCAATGTTCGATTGAGAAAATATGACAAATCCCGGTAGGTTGACCTGTTTTTAGGTCAAATGTCGTTTTGCAGTTAACAATTTTTTAGACAAAGTTTTCAACATTTTTTTTTGTAATAACAAGGTTAATGGCTAGCAATGAAACAAAAGTTACTCTCAACGACGATATATTACTAGACTCCTAATAACAGGCGACCGATGTCTGTCAACACATTAGGCAAAAAAGTCTTATATCCGTCTTATTTCGACCACTCCTGTGAGCCGTAAACATACCTTGAGACAGAATACCACAGACCTTGAGTTACCCAATCACAATGCAGTACCCCGTCTCCCTCACTTAAGTAGTATCTCAGCGAGTTGACAGAAAACTTTTTGTTCCTTAGATCGTGCATGCGGAGTCTAGTAATATATCGTCGTTGGTTACTCTACACATACCCCCAAGTCAAGAAAAATAAACGTACTCACCGATAGATGCCGCCGTTATCTGAAGAAATAAATTAAGTTTTTAAACTATACACTAACACTTGTCACTAAGACTTGTTACTAACACTATAATAATATTAGAACTTAAAAGGGGATAATTATGTACAAAGTTTAGTATTTTTTTTTTATCGTCCGATATTTCGGCGCTGTTGCAAGCGCCACGATCGCGGATGTACTGAAGTTATTGCGGGTGGTTGTCTATCAGCAGAAAAATCGGTCTACCCTCTTTCCTGTTCGTTTTTTGAGTTTGACACCACTACCAATGTCATGTTTTTTTTATTAGCCAATGTTGAGAAGAAGAAAATAGAAATGAGGGTAGTGAGAAAACTACTGGCATAGATCGAATTTATCCGTGCACAAAGATTTATAACACGATTTCGGGTCAAGCTTAATTTTATTCATTTTATAAATTGTTTTTTTTTTATTATTCCTATAATAACTTATATTATAATAATAGATAATAAAAAAAAAAAAAACTAAAATTAATGTTGCCATCGACAAAAAATTCTACCCGTTACAAAAAAAAAAACATTCGTTTGAACACTTGACTAAAAAAATTGTCCATGTGTCGGACAGCGAGTCGCCTATTACTCGCCACCCGCCGTGGCCGTCTACCACTGCAGTAAGTCAACCATTCTAAATACTGAATGCCAGCACATACATACATGATTTATTAAAGTGAAGAAGTTTTCTTTTTTTAGTGTTAAAAAAAAGTAGTTTCCAAGAACTCTGTAGATGGCGTTGAACTGACTACGTTACTAGATAGGCACAGACTTCTCTTTCTTTTTCTCATAGGATATTTTCTATAAGGCGTGGAAAACTCATAAATTAAAAAGACTGGTAAATGTTTTTTTTTTTTCTTGTTGTTATTTATTTCCAAATGCCAATGGTGTGATGTGATGTGACTGACAATGACATGGCATGTACGTTACGTTTTACGATCTCAAAATTACAACCAAGTGAAAAAATCAAAAATGACGTGACGTTCCGTTCATTGCAGTGACATACCAAGTTCAGCGCCATCTATCCACCGACTAGGGCAAAAGAAAAAGAAAATCCCTCATTATACCTTATATTACTTGTCTGAAAGTCGTCGTTGGGAAATGGTCTTTGGTATAGGGTTTATTAGGTGTACATTATGACAAAATGAATAAGGTGAAAATGTGTTACTTAATTCTTCATACGTGGTCTTTCACTATCGGCCTCATCTCAAAGCTCAAAGTCGCTCAGCGAGCTATGGAGAGGGCTATGCTCGGTGTTTCTCTGCGTGATCGAATCCGAAATGAGGAGATCCGTAGACAAACTAAAGTCACCGATATAGCCCACCGGATTAGCAAGCTGAAGTGGCAATGGGCAGGCCATATTGCTCGCAGAGCGGATGGTCGATGGTGATGGGTCGAAAAGTGCTAGAGTGGAGACCACGGACTAGCAAGCGTAGCGTAGGACGTTCACCAACAAGGTGGACAGACGACCTTATGAAGGTCGCCGGAAGACGATGGATGCAGATCGCTTCCAACAGGTATATGTGGAGATCAAAAGGGGAGGCCTATGTTCAGCAGTGGACGTCCTATGGCTGAGATGATGATGATTCATAAACCCATCGGCGTTGTTTCCTCCTGCATTGTAGTTGAGTTTACAAACATTTAAATTCACATTTGCAAACACCCGGAACAACTATTTTTGGGTTATGCAAACCTTTTTACTTACATACGATTTCCTTACATACAGAAAAATAACTTTTTCCACTTCCAGAAGTACCTATAATATTATAAAAGCTTTTTCTGCCTACTTCAATCTTTAATGACTCTTATTCCCTTGCAATAAGGTTCGAAATCCCGTGTTGGTTTACTAGAAAAACACAGGAACGGAATAACATCATTATTATAACTCGGCGTATGTGCGATTAATGACTCCACCACAGTAAGGGTGCTTCACACATGTGTCGTGGCGTGTCGTGACGCGACAGAAGCATTCAGTTTCCTACATTCGACAGAACTGGTTGCGACACGAAACGAAATGCAAATTATGCAAATATGTCCCTAACCGTTAAAAATGTATGAAACCGATATGCTTCTGGCACGTCACGACACGCCACAACACGTAAGTATATATGTTTTCACCTTTATATAAGGTCACAGGTAAAGTTAACCTAGATAGTTCCTGCTGTTCCAGTGCAGGGCACGAGAGGTCGGTGGGGTAGACGTTCACCGAGTCGGACATCGCAAAACAATAGTGTCTGAGGATTTGTATCAGGGTGAGGAAACGCCGTGGCGCCTCTCTGTTGGAGGTTGGCGGATCTTAAGTTCGGCAGCCGCGTGTCGAATGTCGTGAGCAGAGATGAAAAAATAAACAAGTCCTGTTTCTTTGTTGTGTCGTATATTATTACTGACAAAATATATGCACACGGTACACAAAACAATTATTTCACTGATGTCTTTGGATTATTATAATATTAATTGGACAGCACAAAACAATAACCATGTCCGTTTTCGAACGGGGCAGAGACAAGAGAGAGAACCATGGAGGAAAATACACAGATAATAACAACTGTCAATGTAATGCATAGACTACGAAAATATTTAATTTCTAACACTCTCCAGCCACTCCTCAAATAGGGGTATAACCACAGGGACTGCGGTGGGTTATGACTTACTAACGATAATAGCTCGTTCCATGTCGCCTTGACATCAGGCCGCGCCGCAGGTTGAATGGTTCCATAGACTCCATAGTTCAGTAGTATAGTAGCTGAGCAGTAGCATAGTTGAACAGTGGTGGCCCAGTGGTATCGGTCCCGAATTACGAGTTGTAGGTCGTGAGTTCGAACCCCGCCAAGCGCATTACTTTGTGTAATTTATTTCATCACCCCTGCTCTCAAAACGGTGAAGGAAAACATCGTGAGTGAACCGGCACGTCCTAGAACCAAAAATTCGAAGATATGTGACATCTACCAATACGCACTGGGCCCGCGTGGTGGATTATGGCCCACTCCCTCTCTCAGAGAGGAGGCCTGGGTCCCAGCTGTGGGAACATTATAGGCTGATGATGATGATGATAGTTCAGTAGTTATTAAATCCAGTTCAAACATGACTAATATTCATAAACATAAATATTCAGTTTTCTTGTAGATGGCAGCGATGCAATATTGAGCTTTGTGAGTAGGCAAGTAAGTCATCAAATGACTCCTCCTCCTCCCACTCTGGGTAGAGCGGAAGAAACTGTTAATAAGCTTTTGTCTTGAAATTATTATATTGTCTTAATTTCCAGGATCCATTATTATATTCGAAATTAGTCCGAGGTATGATTAACTTGTAGTAGTCGTCTTCTGCTACCCTTAACGCGATTTTTTAGATATCTGAAAAAATAAAAAGCTGCACCTGGCAACTCCATCTGTCAATGTCATTCGTTCTTTTCGCGCCCGCAAGACGCGTTGGGAAAAAGTTTTGTGTTCTTAAAATTAGTTTATTTTAAGTATTAAACACAAACCAAAGATGCCCAAACACAATAGAAATATTGAGATTAAAGATGAGGAGCCATCTGGCAATAATAATTTTCTACTTAAAGTGTGCTAACCGGATTTAAAAGTGATTATGTGCTGTGAATGTTTACAAAAGAATCCTAATGGACTGTCTAGTAAAGGAGCAGACTTTCATAAACCGGCACTTATAAAAAGTAATGCTATAATATTAGATGCATGCAATATATGGCACGCTTGGAAACAGTTCCCGTTGTTTATTCAACCTACACTGGCAATATATATCTATTAATAGAAGAGACTAATCTTACTGATCCTCGATAAGATATCTTAGTACTTTGTCAAGAATAAAAATAAATAGTGTAGACTACCACCATGAAGGAAGCGACCCATAGACTTAATTATTATTACTGGAAATGCAAATAAGTCAATTCCAAGAAACTACCAGCAGTTCAACAGCCCTGCCCACCTCCGAAAAACAGAGGGATCTATCTATATAAATCGAGAAAGAAGCCAACAACAAAAACATGAGATATACCTATGACAGTAGTCATTTTCCAGCCGACCCCAGGCCAAGCACCAGTAACAGTTAGTGGTAATGTTTGCTGCTCGCTTTTTATATTTTTATTTATGCTGGGAATCTATAACCAAAGATTCTGTTATATAAGACTGAATAAGAGCATACTCTATCCCCTTTTCTCAGTCAACTTGTGCAAGATAAGATTTCATATAATAACTCTTTTAATGAAACTGAGTGACAAGTCACTCAGTTTCAGTTCAATTATTTCTTGGATAAGACAAGTCTTATCCAAGAAATAAATGAACTTTCATAGCTAGGTCCTGTTATACAGCTGATCAATTTAATCCATGATTTTCTTTATACTCACAGATTTATACTAAATCTTTAACTGTTGGATAATTTCATTGTAATCAAGCATTTCAAACTAGAAAATACAAAGGCTATATGTAAATTAAATCTTAAAGGCATACTGTTTATATAATAGCAATTAAAGAAAATGGTTAGAAATTTTTGCCGTTCACCTCTAACAAAAAACTGTACAAGAGGTCTTACACTGACCCCTGTGTATTTAAACAGTCTGCTAAACAGATGATGATATCTGTAGTAGAACATCTCAAAAATCAAGGTATAACATTAGTTAATAACCTAGATGACTAATCTGTCCCGGGTTAACATAATTATGAAAATGCTTTTGTAGAAAACAGTTCAGATGTCCCTTCAGGTTGTGAATGATCAGGATTGGTGATCAATTCTTAATGCGTGACTCTAAGCCCTGGTATATTTTGATGAATAATCAAAATCAAGTTTGTTCTCAATTAGCAACATATTAGTAGGTATCAATCTGCATGGCTGCCTATCTTTAATAAGATTTTGTTCACATAAAGATTTTACAAAGAAAACATTTTTCCATCCCTAGACTAGAGGTTAAAAGTAAATAAAAATAAGAACTACTTTGTTTAAAGACAAACATTATTAATAGTTTTAAACATATTAAACAATGTATCTTAATTTTTAGAAACATTTTCAGATACATTACTAAGTGGTTGGAATGCACATTACCAGGGGTAAAGCACTAGGGGCAGTTGGTCAGTATGGGAATAACATGTAGACTATTTAAAAGTTGACATTGAGTTATTGTGTTATGTTGAGTTATATTAATTTGAGATGCATACTTTAACTTATAGTATTTTGTGATTAAAAAACTGTGCGTAAATCTGACAATACTGCAACAGCACATAATTATAAACTGTGTACAAGAGTACAATACTCTTCTTTAAACCACATCAATTACTGCTTAATAAAGAGGCTGACCTTGAGCCTCGTAATCCCAATGTAGATAAAGAATGGAGACTGTCTAAGCTTTCAATTTTATAATAAACTAGCGGCCCGTCCCGGCTTCGCACGGGTGGAGGACCCGGTCTAAAACCCGGTCCCGATGGTTACAAACACAACAAAAAAATAATTATCCGAATCGGTCAAGCCGTTTTCATGTTATGTCGTGACAACGGAAAACGGGTTTCATTTTTATATATATAGATAATTTTGGCCACCCAGAGAGTTCTTTTTGCAGAGTGGTTAAGATCATAAAGGTCCAAAGTACCTACCTACATAATTACCTTGGGACAGGGGGTCCCTATGCCTGGAACATTGATGCATTCAAATGGAATAATCTCTTTTTCTATGGTTTTTTCTCCTTTTTTATCATACTGCTTAAAACCCTAATAGTATATAAATAAATAAGATTACAACAGATAAGGATAAAGAATTGGTAGTTTTACCAACTTTGAATACTCTACTAATATCTGAGATCATAACAATGAGACCTTCTGATTTTATTTTTATGTCTTCATTTAGAACTTGTAATCCCTAAAGCTGGATCCCTAATACCTAAAGCTGGGGGTCTTATATATTATCAGGCACACCATCAAGAAGAGAATGATACTAGGATAGTAATGGATTTTGATAGGTTGATTATCGCAATTCATCTGAACAATATATTGTAATATATTATTATACTGTGAAGAGATAAGGGCAATAAGAAAAAAAATACATTGGCTCGAATGATTGAAAGTTACAAAGCTAAAATGAAAGAGCTTAATAATTGTAAGTGTTTTTCACTGAAAAGATTATAATGACTGAAAGTTATGATCATGTTGTTACACTCTACATATTTCTCGTTGAGAAATTCATATTCACGTTGTTTTAAAGGTTTAACAATCCCTCATTTACCTGAGTTTTAAATTGTCAAAGTCGGAAATTATTAACAAAATATATTTTACATTTTGATTCTTTCTTGTTGAGAAAACTATGCTATGGATCAAATACACGTTTTCAATGATTGGTTTTGTGATGACGTATTGGTCCGTTTACAAAGCTCTATCATGAAACGAGTAGGTATTTAAGGGTCATCTCAGACCTCTACGTGCACACTTCAATAGAGCTACTTAAATTCGAACTCTATTTCCTACGCGAAAAGATACTTCTTTCGCAACGTAGCGCGTCGCGGTGTGGCGCCGCGCTGCATTTTAATAGCGACTCAAAATCTATCTTTATTTACTACACGATAAGATACACATTTGCAGGTTCGTTGCGTAACGTCGCGTCGTGTCGCGTCTCTGTGTGTACTGACCGTTACGACAGAAAGCCGAACGGCATTTCAAAATAAAATTGTGTTTCCTTCATTCAGAAATGACAGCACTGATTATAATTGAACTTTATACGCATTAGCAGGTGATACATAGGTATAAAAAGTCACATAAGATTTTGGATGAAATAGCAGATGAATTGCCAGATGTTTACTGTGGCTGAGGCATATCAGCTTTGATACCAAATTAATTAAAACTTGTAAATATTTGACAGCTCTTTGCGACGTCGCCAAATTTCAGAATACGCGCTCTTAAGCTTAGAATAAAACGGGCGATCAATTTTCTATACGGGACTAGCAAAGATATTATCACATTTATTTCTGACAAGCGCTGTACAGTTCTATTATTTTTCATCTGGCCTCTCTGTGTATTTTTAATTTAAATTCTAATCTGTTACACAGCGAGGCAATAACATGGCTGAATGAAAACAAAAATAGACAAATGGATTACAAGCCGTTTTGATTTTAAAAAGTCTGAACAAATGTCTATCCGTACAAGTTAAATGGTTCAATGTAATTAAATAAAAAATAAATTAAAAATTTAAAAAACCCCCGACACAAAAACCAAGTTCCCTTTAGAAAGTAAAAAATAATAAAAATACGTCGCGTTGGGGGACTGCTCCAAATTATTCATCATATCCTGTTTTTTTGCAGTCCCCCAACGCGAAGTATTTTTATTATTTTTTACTTTCTAAAGGGAACTTGGTTTTTGTGTCGGGGGTTTTTTAAATTTTTAATTTATTTTTTATTTTATACTTTTTATAGGTACATACTTATATACTTTTTTTTGTTGCTAAGAGTACTCCCGATTAAGTTATCAATATTCCCTTTCAGTACGCTTTCATTTGATACCCAACTCGAGTATATTTGCAGACCCTCGGTTACCTTTCCACACTTTCACCCCCATAACTTCTAAACGGCTCAACCGATTTTCATCAAACATGTCTAAGAACACTCGCAGGTAAGTCACCTTTCATACAAAAAAAAAAACTAAATTGAAATCGCTTCATCCGTTCGGGCTCTATGATGCCACAGACAGACAGACAGACAGACAGACAGACCGACAGACAGACACGTCAAACTTATAACACCCCTCTTTTTCCGTCGGGGGTAAAAATTTTTTTGGTTTTAAGTGATGACACTTATGAAGGACTTGTTTTTTTTCGTAATGGAATACTATAAAATGACTACTAATACAATAAAATACTAATACAATAAAATGACCACTATCTCGCCTGATGGTAAACAAAGATGTGGTCAACGGCGTAGCACGCTTGCCTAGAAGTAACCTATTTACTTTTGACTTAAAGGCCCCAAGGTTATAACTGGCAGAGAGCCAAAGCCTGCCGGGTTCACGGGTCTTTTGGGTAACCGAGGCCCCGGAACGTAAAGAGCTATTGAAGGACACTGATAAAAGATTGGATTTTAGTTAACAAATCTAAGAGTTACGTCCTGCACTGGATGGAAGGACTAATTTGATGATTTTTTTTTGTAAAAAAAATGTTATAGCTGTCAGCAAATACAGACGCGGGGAATTTAACTCCTTAGCTGATTATAAGACCTATTGAAATAAAGTTTTATATCACAAACAAATCAATAAAACCTGAGAATAAAATACAAAGGATATTCCCTGAATAAAACATTGACTCTTCAAAGATCTTCAGAATTGAATGTGAAAGTATTAAAGGGGTTGAAACTCCTGAAAGTCCTCAGGGATTTCAGAAAGCTGCATTTTGTAAATCGGATTCATGGCACGCCTTTATAGACTTGAAGTACCTATCTTATTCTTTGGAATAAATCTATACTTCTACACTAGTATTATAAAGACTGAAAATTTGTATTTTTGTGTGTATTTTGTAATTAGAGTTCCCGATATTTCGACGCTGTTGCAAGCGCCATGATCGCGGGTTGAGCGTCTAAATATCGGGAACTTAAACAAATATTTGATCACAGAAGATATCCCGTAAGTGACATTTTATATTTTTCGTTCCTTTACAAATATCTTTGCGAAGATGCGACACAGGTTTTATTGCGTATAAAAATATAACGTGACATTTTATGTTTAGAAGCAAACCGTGATCGTTTAAAAAAAATGTAATTAATAAACTCAAAAATATTGAGTGAGTATACCGTGGACTTTAGCCAGTACGAGTCTGTCAGTCGCTCCCAACTGCTCTGGGTGGACGAGGACTCATTTGATGATTTTATCACGATTTATATAAATCTACAATCTAAAGTGGGTTACTCATCTAAAGTACAATTATTAATTGTAGTCAGTAAAATGACATTTGTTCATTATAGAAATGTACTAAATTTCCTTGTATCAGTGACAGTTGCAGTTGTCATTTTACTGACTACAATTAATAATCGTACTTTAGTTTACTTTTTGAGCATAATAATAATCGCAAGCGGGACTGTGGACCACAACGTCCGAGGTACGATTTCAAAGAAAAAAAATGTGTTTCACAATTCTGTAAACTACTATTAGGTAAGTAACCCTTTCAAAGAATCTGGCGTTATTTTTTTGGTAAAATCACTTAAATATTCTGTGTTTTACCCACATTTTTACAAACATACTGAAAAGAAGCCAAAAAATTACTCGTAACCTACATAAATCATGGAAATTGTTTATCAAACGACCCCATATTTCTTGAAGTAAATAATCACGTAAACATGTATGTTTTACGAGAAATCTTATAAGTTATTGGATGTTAATACAATGTACGATTCGACCTTGAGAAAGAAGTGACCTTGGGATAGTGTCACATATTAAATTGACATGGAGTAAGTAATATCAGAAGGTTCACTAAGCAACTATTGATTAGTAAGAACTTTTGATTTACTCAAAAAATCGAGAATGGGCAGGTAAACTGTGAGCGATATGCATTTTCGCGCTTTTGTTGGGGACAATCCCACCGCACTATTCCCAAACTACTGCAACTCTTGCAAGCCAGAATCAACAGTGGCAACCACCAGAAAAGGGCTGAGACAATGAAGCTCGACGTGTCCCGGAGAAAGAATTTAACTGTCTTGAATCCTGCAGCAAAATGAATCAGAAAAGAATAGTGGAGGAGTAGGAACATGCATAGTCGCCTTTCCTTTTTTACGCTTGTGCAAAAGTATACACTATGTCTTGTGTTCAGAACAAAAATTCTAGAATCGATTTAAATTTTTGGATAGAGATATTAGGGGGGAGGGAAAAGTATTATTTTTACTTCAAACACTAGAGGCCATAACACCAGTTTTAACGTATTTGTGACGTAAAACTAAACGAGGACTTTCGTTTATTCGGTGGATTAAATTAGCTCCATGTTTTATTTATTTATTTATGTACCTACACAAAAACATGTAAATACAAGAAATGATATTCAGAAAAAAGAGCACATAGGCACTGCTTATTTCAACAAGAAATTTCTTCCAGCTGACCAATGACAGATGAGAGATCCAAGTTCCAAGCAATAGATCCATGTTCATACACTAGAGATTTTTTTTTATATAAATTACATCAAAATACTTCAAGTACGCTCTGCGGAAAATACGGAAATTTTACGATAAGGCGTCAGAGGCTCTAGCATGACTTCTACGTATTTATCACAAACATGTCTAGGACCTCAGATTATTATATATTTGTAATGAAAAAGCCCAGAAAACCGAAATATATTTTAATGGATAATGTAGACTTAAGCTTCTGTTTCACTATTTAGTATTATTAGAAATAGGCCAGCGTCTGTTTTTATTATTAAGGGCATATCAATAAATAACAGACAACTAGTCACATGCAGTGATTCATCGTGGACGTTAGTCTGTTAATAAATGATGACAGCTAAGTCACGCCTTTTGTTATTAATTACTAAAGTAATAGCTTCAAGATAAGACGGCAAAAATTTTATACACTGAACTATTTTCTTCTTGAACTTTAATAATAATAATAATATTCCACAACTATCACACAGCGCCATCTAGTCCCAAGCTAAGCAGAGCTTGTGTTATGCGTACTAGACAACTGATAATAGTAGATTACGCACCAAGGGAGTAAAGCATTGCCTTACGTCACGGGCGTATTGAATCCCGAAACTACACTAAGGATTCTGGGGTGAACCTCCGTAGCGCAGCGAGGAGGTTCAAGTGTTAATTCCCGAGTGAAACGAGGGAATTAAGTTAAGAATCCTTAGTGTAGCGAGGGATTCAAGTCAGCCCAAGACAAGGCAGCTTTACTCCCGAGGAGCGTACTCTGCTTTTCACACCTACTGCGAGGAAATAAATTCGAATTTTGAAATTTGATGTGGTACGACAACCTTCGAACGTGAAGTTGGCACCACTGTAAGCGATCAGCTGTTGCTGCCAGCGGCCGCCATTACTGATACGACTCCTTGGTGAAAGTTTTCATACGGTTTTCTTTGAGTTTCCAAATTCAAATCACATTATTCCCACGGGAATAATGAAATTCAGTACATATATTATTCCCGGCTCGAGCGAGGGGGAATAATGTCATGCTTTACAGTAGGTTTGCCTGACGTATAATATGACATTTACGAGCAAGTAGTGTGAAAACATACTTATATATTTCTAAACACATACATTTTATAGATAAATTACACCCAGACACAGAACAAATGATCATGCTCATTACACAACCATATTTTGTCCTGGGTGGTTGCATCCTTTGTTACGTATAACAGAAGCCTTATCAAGAATTTACAGTGTTTTAGTTTTTCTTCATGCACTAGAGGCGCGGTTCCATTTTTCCATGCAATAAACGCAGTAAATACTTCAAGTACGCTGTAAATAAAATACTTACTTCAGTACCCTTAGCACGAGTTTTCTGTAAATGAGACGTAAAGTAAACTGGAACTTTGACACTTTCAAATTGTCAATTTTCAAGGAAAAATGAAACAGTGCCTCTGGTGTGCGAAGAAGGAACTAATTTTTCCCTTGAAAATTGTCAATTTGAAATTGTCAAAGTTGCAGTTTACTTTACGTCTCAAATACTGAAAACTCGTGCTGACGGTACTGCAAGACGTTTCAGCTTGACGTACGTCAAGAATGTATCTACAAAGTGGTTCAATTAGGAAGGAGAGTGTCAATGACCTACATTTGAAAACGGTCATTTGAAAATGACGTTCTGAAAATCTACAATTATTACAAATTAAATATTTACAACATATAGTTCTATTCTATTACAATTACAATTATTACAAATTAAATATTTACAAAAGAGACTACATTCAAACTAATAATTTAAATTAAAAGGTTCAAACGAGGGAATAGAAGATTCAGCTTCTAAATTTATTTATTTATTTAAACTTTCACGTACAAATGTGGTACATAAGGCGGACTTAATGCCGCAAGGCATTATTATCTACCAGGCAACCTTTGGGTCAAATGGAGAAGAAGCTGGATAGATGCTAAATGTTGAGTAACCTAATTGGTAGCTTCTGGGGTATTAATCCTGAAGACGCGGGTTCAAACACTCGCAGCTGATTTTTACTTTGCTCAAAAATCATCTTTGCGATAAACGCTGTTTTAGCCCTTAATTCGGCAGGAGTAAAAATAAGCGAAATTTTGATTTTTTTGTTTATTTTTGTCATCATTAGATATCCTTAAAACCAGGAAAAATAATGAAAAAAATCTAGTATATCTAGATTTTTAGTAAATGCATGTCCAGTATACTGGACATTGCCAGGTTCTCTGAGAAGTAACAAAAAATATTGATGTCCAGTGTAATTCCCATTGTCGAATCAAGGATATATTTTTTTACTTTTATAAAAACTGTTTTTTATCCAAATATGCTATTTTATGTTTAATGTTTGGTGCATTTTGGCTTAGAAAGTCATGCTTAATCTGCCCTAAATTAAATAAGTGTCGTGAAGGCTCAATTGAGGAATGATCCCTCTTTTCAACGGTTTTTTTTTTTCCTTAGGAAGGTTAAAGAAAAGCATAAAGGCTTCACATTTCAGGAAAACATGGATCTGTCTTTGAGTTCTGTTTCTGTTCATCTCTAGCCTATTTACGTAAGACAATTGACAGTAGTAAGGGGAGAAGCGAATTTTGGCTTCACACAATTTCGGAATATATCTTAGCAGGTTCATTAGAGGGGTCGTTATTTAAGATTCACTGTGCCCTTCGATCCAATGGAAGGTGGTCCGTCGAGGACAGGGTTTTAGGATAAGATTGCTGTTAGTTTCGTTGCTTTTTAGAGCATTCATATGGCTGTGGTCTCAAATAGAAATCGCTTACCATAGTATTGCATTGACAGTGGCCTGACAGCTGTTGGGGCTGCTGTAAGGGCAACTCACTCGCACTGGAAGGTTGAGATGTAAGTGCCTAACAGTAGATATGTCAAAGATACTGTTGAGGGCAATAGAGAATGTACACCAGCTCTAAATCATGTTGGTTTTTGATAATCCTGTGTAGGTGTGTTCTAAGTTCATTATTTATTGGTTCAATTTGTGCCCTCTTTTGTTTTATAAAGTAATTTTTATTGAAAAGTTATCTTTTTGGTATCCCTATATTGCAAGCACCCAATAAGTGGTGGAATCTCCATCAGCCGATTCAGTATACAGGTGTAGTTTTTGCCCGATGGGTCTAGGTGCATAAGTATGGTAGCCGGTTATTTTGCTTCCTGATAAGAGAATAGGCCAAGAGGTATTATTTGAGGTATATAAAGTATTGCTGCAGTTGGCATGGTAGTTGTGCAGCCATTTTTTGCAGGGAAGACCACTTTTCAGAACCTCTAGAGACATAAAACTTTCTTCAGGAGTGCCATCTCTTTTTCATGCGCGCTTATATGCCACTTTTTTGCGGCGTGTTGATTTGTTTTTAATACTTATGTGTTTTATTAATGTTACTTATCAAGAAATTTTGAGTTACACACATAACATGGACGTAATTACATAATATCGCATTGAAATGAAATGTCCGTATCATTGGCAATGTCCAGTATACTGAACATAACTAAACCATACTAAGTTACTGCAAACCTGGCAATGGGAAGCATACTGGACTTGCAAGTTTTACAAAGAATACTGCAAAATCTATGATGTATACAATGCTTGCAGTGTATGTATACGTTTGTATATACCATCTGAAACGTATAAATAAAAAAAGAATTGCCTCTTTTAGAACATAAAGTTCGGGTAATTCTAGAATTATCAAGAGCGCGTAAACCTCGTTCCTCCTGCCTGACATTGCGGAGACTACTGCTGAACCAGGTGCAGGTGTCCATTGACAGATATTTTTAGGGTAATAATACAGGATATAACCAACCTATATGATACAAAAAATCTTTAATATGGTTTAAAATAAATGTACCAGATTTTTTCAAAATCCATGTCCAGTATACTTCCCGATATCGAATTAAGGGTTAGACTATCACGGTTAATTTCACAATTTAAAATGTCACTTACGGGATATCTTCCGTGATTATTATTTGTTTTGATTTCCCGATATTTCGACGCTGTTGCAAGCGCCATGATCAGTGCAGTTGCAGTCATCCCGTGATCATGGCACTTGCAACAGCGTCGAAATATCGGGAACTTAAAACAAATAATAATCACGGAAGATATCCCGTAAGTGACATTTTAAATCATCTTTGCGATGTTTTTCGAATGCGTTAAAGCGTTTTTTTTTAAAGGTTATTTTTAAAAAGCATCTTGACACAGATTTGTCATCATCTGCCTTGCTTTTTCCTAATTAGATTGGGGTCCGGTCAAACCAGGTGCAGCTGAATATGTATTAGTATTTTTTATGGAGCGACTGCTTATCGGACCTCCACAACCCAGTAACTGGGTAATACAAAATGGTAAGACTGGTTGTCTGACTTTAGAGCTTCTGACTAACAGTAACAACTGTCAAAGATCTACAAATGTCAGCCGGTTCCGACGGCTTTACGTGCTTTCCGAAGCAGGAGGAAACTCGCTGTGACAGATGGTCACACACAGTTTACTTTAGTCATCTGACATTTTTGCTGAACTGGGCCTAATTGACGCAGTCGTGGGCAAACGAAAATGTACAAAAATTATTCTAAGGTTTTATTTTTTGTTTATTTCACTTTCGCTAGTATTTTATTATGCACGCCCTGTCTGTAACAAATAAATGTTATTTCTTTCTTTCTTTCACAGACAAACCTCGGCAAGCGCGGCTTAACCCGGAAGATTGACTTCTTATTCGTCAACTCGCCCGCAATTATCTCGCCTGCTCGGACGAGTTGGCACCTTCCGATTTTACCTATTTTTGCTGTCGTTAACTCGCGACTGACCCAAAAATGGTAACATCTATAAAAGTGTTATAATACATTAATATAGAAACCTACTTTATAATATGAGGCGCTATAAGATTTGAATATTTGAAAACGTACCCACGATATAGGAGAAATCCCAAGCGTGGGGCAAAGACACAGGGCAAACATCTTGTTATATATCTGGTATTTTATATTAATTGTATTTTTGTAAAAACAGTGTAAAATACCTGTATACTTTGAAGTACCTTTATTTAATGATTTAAATACCACCTTTTCGTGCAAGCCTAGTACCTTGATAAATAGATTTTGCCCAAAACTTGTATGTTGAGACAGAACTGTTAACATGAAAAATACCACCTTGATTTTATGCAGGTGCGAGTTGACGACAACAAAAATAGGTAAAATCGGAAGGCGCCAACTCGCCCGAGCGGGCGAGATAATTGCGGGCGAGTTGACGAATATGTCCAATAAGGACTGTTATAAAAAATAATAGTACATTTCAGGTAGATATATTTTAAATCTAGTTACCTATGCAAAAAAAGTAACATACATAGAATAAAAAAACGGAATCGCTGAGTAGGAATAAAACATAATCCGTATTCCACATTTAATATTAAATATTGTAATCCGAATCAGAAATAAAATTCGTTTTCCATACGAAATCCGTATTCAACGCAAATGTGTGCGAAGCTTAAACAAAAAGCGATTTTTCTTTTTTAATTTTGCTTGAGCAATTTCTGAGTTGTATGAAATTTATATACATTTGTGCTGAAATACGATTATTGCTGTCCACGCTTCTAAGTCGTATATGTGTGCGGGCATGCGGACAGCGAGTAAAGGGCAACTCGCTGTCCGACTCCATGGTCGGACAGCGAACACGACGCGCCTCAAAGAGCTGTCAGCAAAATGACGGGGCCCCCTCTCAGAGGGCCAAAGCCTGTCGGGGTCGCGGGACTTATTTCTATTACCGTGACCCCGGAACATAAAGGGCTCCTGAAGGACACCGTGGATTTTAGTCAGTACAAGTCTGACAGTACCTCCCGCCCTGCCCGGGGTGGGAGGTCTCATTTGATGATTTTACAACGATAAAAAAAAAGCCGTATATGTGTGTAGATTAAAGTTGAAATTCCAAATGTTACTATTTTTATGTGAAATCTGTTTTGGTGCTAAGATGTGGATTTTGTTGGGATGTAGTCATTTTTTTTAAATATAACTACTTTTCGACCACGTTAAGCAAAGAACTATGATGGCGTCATGTTGTAACGTCTTTTTTTAATTTATCGTGGTAAAATCATCAAATGAGTGTGCTCGGGGTAGAGCGGGAGGGTCTGTCAGACTTGTACTGACTAAAATCCACGGTGTTCTTCATTAGCCCTTTTCATTCCGGGGTCACGGTAATGAGATAAGTCCTGCGACCATGTTAATAATATAATAATAATAGTCCACAACTATTACACGACGCCATCTAGTCCCAAGCTAAGCAGAGCTTGTGTTATGGGTACTAGATAACTGATAAACATACTTATATATTTCTAAATACATACATATTACAGATAAATTACACCCAGACACAGCACAAATGATCATGCTCATCACACAAACATTTGTCCTGGGTGGGAATCGAACCCACGACCTCCGGCATAGCAGTCAGGGTCTCTAACCACTAGACCAACAGGTCAGTTATAACGCCATGCATATTTTTCTCTACAGTTTGAATAAAGGACTGTATGCAAGGTAGCTGTATTAAGAAACTATTACTTATCTTGTTTCAAACATCAATATACTTCAACTGCTTAGACGCGATAACAGATAATAAATGTACGATAATACTTAGTACTCGTACGGGATTGAGTAACACGCTTACATCAATCTAGAGTCGTAATTTATATCAGTAGACTGGTGTGAAACGGTACTTAGAAAGATATGGGAAAACCTAAGCACAGCAGTAGGAAATAACGGCTGAAAAAACAAAAAAAAAACATAATCCTCCTTTTGGCTTTGCTGTACGGGTAAAAATAGCAGTGCCGAGGTAGGATGACATAGGATGGATAAAAGAAAAAAAAATACGAAAAAGTTGATCAATATTTATTTATACTATTCCCCCTCGAAAAAGCTACTTTTACTCACGGAAAACAGTGCGTAAAAGTAGTCTTTTACGCACTGTTTTGGTGTTTGAATTTAGAACACTAGTACATTCGACATCGACCGCGATGCTGGTCAACCCCCTTGCTAATATGAAAATTACTCTTAATTCAAATCATTGCTCCGATTTTAATGTCAGCTTGTTATCGCAGCGACCGAGCGATTGGACTACTTTGCACCCACGTGTGTGTGGAGCAGACTTATTAAAAAAAAACATTTTTTTCCTCGTTGAATATCTTTTATCGCTCAAATCTTTCTTTTTCTCGTAGTCATGGTATAAAGTATCGTTTGCAACTCTTGAATAAAACGAATTTAAATCGAGGGCCTGAATCACTCGCGTCGCTCAGGATTTAAATACTTGAATCACTCGCTACGGTCGTGATTCAGTCATTAAAATCCTTCGCTTGCTCTTAATTCATATAATGGCCCTCGCTTTAAATCCGCTCTTTATTCAATAGTTGCAAAATATACTATTAACTATCTCATTCCTTTTTATCTTTTATTACTTCCATTTACGTGCTACAGAGTTGTAAAAGAGTGGTTGTTTAAAAAAAATACCCACTCTCTACTAGACAGTTGAAAGTGACACAATGACAGAATGAATTCGAAATATGAATATTTAAATTTAGAAAATCAATAAATAGATCTAAAACGAAGGAGGTTAAGACCACAGAGGGGGTAAAATACCCACTCTAATACAGAGTTATGTATTTCATAGATCATTTAATGCTTTATAAGTAGAACATTTTATTCAAAATAATTTTCTTGCGAATTTTCTCTCGGTTTTTAAGCTTGCGCTGCGTTTAAAGTGCTTTTTAGACTAACTAGCCGTGTTCTCATTAGGAACATCGTTAGTTCCTTTTTTCGTTAGTGTTTCTACGAGAATGTCTATAGAAATAGAATATTACAACGTTGTATAGTTTATGCGCAGTCGGACCTTGCATAATTTTACAACCTGAAGCTCTCGGACTTTTCACGTTTTTAAAAAAAGAACTTTTGTACGATTAAGAAATAATATACTTCATTGTATCAGTGACAGTTGCACTTGTCATTTTACTGACTCGAATTAATAATCGTACTTTAGTTCGTATTCTAGAGGCGCTTTTAATTTTTTCATAAACGCAGTAAATACTTCAAGTACACTCTTATTAAAATGCGTTTTATTTTGTGTACGTAATTTATTTCATCACCACTGTTTCTTGAAAAGTGAAGTTAAACATTCGTTCGTTAAGTTACAAGTCTTGTAAAAAATTGCGATAAAATACGCATCGTCAAACTTCGAGGAACAGAATCATCATCTGCCTAGCCTTTTCCCAAGTATATTGGGGTCGGCTTCCATTCAAACCAGATTCAACTGAATATTAGTATTTTACATGAAGCGACTGCCTGTCGGACCTTCACAACCCAGTAACTAGGCAATACCATACCCCATGGTAAGACTGGTTGTCAGACTTTAGAGCTTCTGACTAACAGTAACGACTGTCAAAGATTTATAAATGACAGCCGGGACCAACGGCTTTACGTGCTTTCCGAGGCACGGAGGAAACTCGCTATGATAGATGGTCAGCCATCCACAGACCAACTTCGGCAAGCGCGGCGTAACTCGATAGATCGGCCTGTGCGGCTGTAATTATTTAGCCACGAGCTCCTCGAAAAACAACAAAATAATCATTTTATTCTCCTCCTCTAGTCCAAACATCGAAAACAGTACATTTAAAATTAAAATTTCCATCGGAATCCACTGAAAAATTCTGATGAAAAATGGTGTTAGCGCTGAAAATTATTTGATTTATGATTTCAGAGTATGACAGTTTTTCAGTCCTCCGCCTGATTTAGTTCGGAGGGTTATTTCAAAAGTGTTATTAACGTTATGAGCAGACGTCTAGGGAGGTTTTCAGCCTGAAAAATGGCCTGGATTTTGCAGGGCAAAAAATTAGGTACCTATAAGGTTTTGAAGCCAGGACGTGAAGTAAATTCTAATTTGGTAACCTTAAGGTCTACTTTGGTCGTTATTTTCGTTCATATTATTTGTAGGTACGGTCTTTTTTTTTCTTTGAACATTTTAAGGAACCCTACAGGTCTAAATATACAGGAACATTGAGTTTGCCAGCTGAAGGAAATCTGAATCTGTAAAAGATACGACAAAGCTTTGTCAGAAGTCATAAATAAATAATTTAAAATAAATAAATAAGCTTCTTTTATTTTAACAATCTTGGCATATTATTTTATTGCTTGGTCACAATTTTTAAATTCCGTGCCACGTTAGGATCATTACATGGTCAGAAAAAGTATAAAGGACGTTATTTTTTTTAATGATCGGTAAAAATATTTTTCATAAAAGTTGAATCTACGAAAAAAATATAACTCGTGAATTTTCAATTAATGCAAATAAAATTCAATCCAAATTCAAATTTCCATGTACATGTTATTATTTTATAGTATAGTATAGTGAAAAAAAAATGCTACAACCACGTAATCATCTTTTCAAATCGAATCAATCTTTTAATGTAAATTATAAAATATTATAATTATATTATAAAATATGTATAAACATAAATATCCCAAAATCCGCCAGAATCGTGTTTATTTTTTTACCTAAACATCTGTTGAACACTTGTTTAAAAAGAGTGTAACTGCAACATTACCCGTTTTCAACGTCAAATGCCGTTTTGCAGTTTGTTTAGACAAGTGTTCAACAGATATTTAACTTTTTTATAGCAAGACGTTATTGTTTTTAACTTGTGTCTTACTAAAACAGTATTAATGAAGATAAAACAAAAACCAAAATTCTAAATAAGCAGTAAAAATATAATGGTAATATAATGAACGTTAAAACTTTTAGGACTTTTAACTTTCTTCGTGCATATAACGTGTCCGTTAATCCATCTTTCAATATGTACTTTCTGAGGCCAATACCAACTGTTGTGATATATTCTTTGTAATCTATGTTTTGTATATCAAAATTGAAAATATCCCGATCCGTTTTTGAAAGGCTGTTGTATAATGCCGCAGTGTTTTGATCATCAAAGTTCCACATGTTGCAGCCAAAGTAAGATAACACTGTTGACATATTGTATATTTTCGTGGCGAGTTTAGCGTATCTGAAAAATTAAATTGCTACTTTATTCTTACTATTTACAATGTTCGAAATAAAAACTTTTCAAAATGACGACGACTGAGAGAGCAGTGGTGGCCTAGTGGTATCGGTCGCGACTTACGAGTTGTAGGTCGTAGGTTCGAACCCTGTCAGGCGCATTACTTTGTGTAATTTATTTCGTCAACACTGCTCTCAAAACGGTGAAGGAAAACATCGTGAGGAAACCGGCATGTCCTAGAACCAAAAATTCGAAGATATGTGACATCTACCAATCCGCAATGGGCCCGCGTGGTGGATTATGGCCCACTCCCTCTCTCAGAGAGGAGGCCTGTGTCCCGGCAGTGGAAACGTTTTAGGCTGTTGATGATGATGATTGAACAAAATATGCCCCTTTCGCAAACGGTCCCCATCTCCGAATGTTCCTGGGGCAATTTTTCCCTTTCGTTGAATGTTCCCTTACACTTGACATGTTCTACTTGTAGTCCGAACTTTAAGGCTTGACTGGCATCGGAACTTTACGGTCGGTCGTGTATGTTAGTGAAAAAAAGTGACGTAATACGCAACGCTGACGTCGGCGTCTCAGTATGATGTTATATTGAACACAACGTATATTGGTACGCGCGACAGACGTACGCGACATCAAAATTACAGGAATTCAAGTCCGAAAGACTTTGGAGACTTTGATGAAACTTTGTTGAACACTTGTATGAAAAAAGTGTAAATTTTAATACAAAACGACCTTTATATCAACGCTGTTTTGATGTTGACAGTTTTTAAGACAAGTGTTCAACCGATTTTTAACTTTTTTGTATTAAAACGTATTTAGTATTAATATTTAAAAAAAAAGTCTTATTTTTACTCAAATTGAATACCTTCTCTTGTTTCCAAGCATGACTCCTATTCCATCTGCAATATAGGCAGGAATCAGATGCAACAACCAGGAATAAAGCCAGAAAAGTATAGGATTTCTGGTATACCAGGCAAAAGGGTATCCCACAGCCATCGGTGTTGCGTAATTTATACCATGGGTAACCAAGATATCGTGAAATTCACCTGTGAAGAATGTATTATTTAATACTGTTTTCCGTGTTATATCTACGGTTCAGGGAGTCTAATCTCTAAAGCCCTTGTCAAACAGACAAACGAAGCGAAGGCGATTCAAACGATTCCATACATTTACAAATAAAACCGTTTCGGATCGCATTTGCCTCGCCTGTCTGTTTGTCAAAGGCTAAGGCTGCTTTTCCACCAGAGATGCGCTATGTGGCTGTGCTGCGAGGATGTTAAAGCTAAGCTACGAAACTGTGTGACCGTTTCCACCGACGCTACGCTATGTAGCTGTGCTATGGAGATTGGTAGCTGCGCTACGAAGATGCGCTGTCACAGGATAGCTGCGCTACAAAAATGCGCCGCCACAAGGTAGCTGTGCTATGAAGATACGTAGCTGCGCTACGAAGATGTGCTGCCACAAGGTAGCTGAACTACAAAGATATGCTGTCATAAGGTAGCTGCGCTATGAAGATGTACAACGTAGCATAGTGCATCTCTGGTGGAAAAGCAGCCTTAAGCATGAAACACGTGATTTCGGCCTTAGTAACATGCGTTTTGACAGCGATCCCGAAGTTGCAGGATCCAAGACAGGTAATTCATTCTCCGGGACACATCGAGCGGTTGATTGTGGCTTTCAGAAGTTGCAGTGCTTTGGGAATAGTGTTGTGGGTTTTTGGCGTCTAGTAAAAACCCGTGTCCGAAACAAAAATAAAATACCTTTTAAAGATTATACTAACCCCAAGTCACAGGATTCCTGGCTGTCGACGACACTGTGTAGATCTTAGTTTCATTGTCACCAGCGGCACGTTTCCTAGCTGTTTCCCATCCAGCAGCTATTGCCACATTATTGACATAGTCTACTGGTACTATAGCAGCGGTACAAGAAACATCAATTTTCATTGTGTGCATGACACCTAAACCCCCAGCGTAAATTACCTGAAAAAAAAATAAAAAAAAATACAGTGAGTTTAGAAGCTTTTTTGTAGAAGACACTTTTTCAGAGAATTTTTGATATTTTGGACCGTTAGAATAGAGTTTGAAAGTAAAAAACCTTTTTATGGCCAATTTTTTTTAAAATTTATGTACTTGTTTTTGCTGTAGGACCTGGATTTCTTTCTGTGGTTTTTGCGTTAAAGAATAACAAACACTCACACACATATAAATACGTATAAATAAGATACATAATTATAAACACATAATTTATACTTACGCCGCTGACTCCATTTAAACAAGACATATCATTCCATCCTGGATTTGGTTCCAGTTTAGAATTAAAAACTGAAAGCAAATGATTTTTATTTATTTATTAAATATTGGCTTCTGCCCGCGAATTCATTCACGTACACATGGCTACACATCAAGCTATACAGTACCAGTTTGTCTTGGTCTCGTTTCGTACGATTTTACACACAATGAACGGTCAGCTATGGCTAATACGGGTTTTGTATAGCTTGATGTGTAGCCGTGTGTACAACTTTTGTGTCCAAATAATGGGGTGGCCGATAGGGTTATCGGCCACCCCATTATTTTTTTCCGATATGCTAGAAAATATAATTGATATCTTGGCTAATATGCATCATATAAATATATATAGTTAAATTAAAGCTCTCAGGGATGACGTAGTTTTGTACCAAAATTTATTTTTATTTCGGATTTCATACCCTACATACAAAGAAATATAATCTACTCTTAAAATATTAGATACAGATTGCAAACATTAAAATGTGGATCGATAGAATCATTGTGTACAATATTACACCTTCCCTACGATTAGGGCCTATGCGTAACACGTATTTTAAACGAGCCGTCGACCCTTGCTTATGAAACGCGCGTCGATGGCGCGCTTTTATCAAACATAGCAGTTTGTTTTCGTTTGTATCGCGTCAATCGCGCATTAGTATCGCAGCACACGCGCGTCTGTATCGATTCAAACGCGTCTTCGAATTTATATAGATTTACAAAGGTCTACAGACTGCGACTGTTTTCCGTGGTTATCGCGTCTGTATCGCTACAAACGCTCTTCAACGGCGCATTCAAAAAACGTGGTGTGCGTAGGCACATATTACATAGGTCTCCTAAGTCAGCGGCGCATACAACTTTCCTTTTCGTCTCTAAAATATGCAACCAACCGTACGCGACCGACATCAGCTTTACGGGAATTCAGACCTAATTAATGATTGTGATTATTATGGATCAGCTATTGAAAATAATTAGTGAATAATTCAAGCATTATTTCACTAATTATTTTCAATATGAAGAGCGAACTACTATACACTAGAAATTTAAAAATAAATAAAACCGGATCAGCTTGGTTTATCTAGTATAATAATATAAATAGCACTCACCGATAGCTGGTCTGACAACACAAACAGGCAGTTCATTTCCAATGCGGTTAACCAACTCTTCGGCGATTGATTTTGCAAAAGTGTAAGTGTTTGGCCAATTTTTTATCAAACTGCAATATTTACAATATTTTTACTTGTTATTCATTTAGAAAATTGTTGTTTAGCGCTGGTGTTCGGCAGGATGACCGCAAGCCAGTTGGCCTCACAACTGGCTTGCGGCCATCTTGTCTATCACCGGAGAGAAAAAGTTACGGTACTCAGTTTTAATACAATATACAAAACTAACTCCTTGTATGCCGATCGGCATTCATACAAACTTTAAGTCATTATATCTTATTTTTTATATTTCCTTTTAAAAATAGGTAAAAGGAAATCTCTATTTTATGCAAAAAATGACTTTCAGTGTACACACTCTTAAAATTACTTACCTCTGTGTAATATCGTTTATTCTTTCTTCATCAACCGTCTCAGCAATCGAGATCATAACATCAGGTGGTACAGGAATTTTGTAGAATTCTTCATTTACTGTTAAATTTATCAGATCCGTACGAGCATGTGTGTATGCCGTTGAAACGTAGACGAAAGACCTTTAGAAGAATATAAACAAGTAAAAAGAAGTGGCAACAAAAACCTACTCCTCAACGCCGTCAGCTGGTAATGTGTTCAAGAAAGTGGTGACGTTGCTGTCAAATTTTGGTGTTAGCTTAAAGTATAAGAGCACTTGGAATACGGGATAAGAGTTTTAACCCGTGGTAATGATACTAACATTAGTTTGCCTACACCTAGTACTTTAAACTGTTAGATTCGACAAAGGCTAAGTCGCATATGTTGAATGTTGTGCATCAAAATATGCAGGGTTTGTCCGGCAAGGAATTAGAGTTAAGCTTATTTTTAGAAAATTATAATGTTCATGTGTTATGTTTAACTGAACATTGGTTGAAGGAACATGAAATAGCGTTTATCAATGATGATTTTTTTTCTGTACAGAGTGCATTTGTGAGAAAAAATGCTATTCGCGGTGGATCTCTAGTTCTTGTTTCAAACAAGTTAAAATGTAAACAACGTTTAGACATAGTTAATCTTTCAATTGAGCGCACTATTGAGTTGTCTTGTGTTGAACTCGAGCGTTACATTATAATTTGTGTTTACAGACCCCCTTCTGGGGATTTCAGTACTTTTGAATCTGCAATGGAGGATGTTCTTAATAAGCTAAAATGCAGTAGTAAAAGCATAATTTTATGTGGAGATTTCAATGTTAATATTTTAGATGTTACTCCACTTAGCATAAGGTTTCTCAACTTATTTAAATCCTTCAATTTGGTTAATTTATTTTTTGAACCAACAAGGATCACAGCGTCTTCTTCATCTTGTCTAGACAACATGTTTTGTGAAATTGATGCAGAAAATATACTAGTTTTAACAGATTTATCATCTGATCACTGCGGATTGATGGCTAGCTTCCCTATGCCATTAAGTAAAATGCCGCGCAAAATAGAATGCAGGCCGTATACAGTAAGTCGTTGCAATAAGTTTAAAAATAATGTATCTCTTAAAGTTGTACCTTCAATAGTAGAACACGAGACCCCTAATGAAATATATGAGGCTCTTTTTGATGTTGTGCAAAATGAGCATAACTCCATTTTTAAAACTAAAACTATTAACGTTGCTGGGACTTCCGCTGGATTCAACCAATGGGCCACTCCAGGCATTTATAAAAGTCGAGCGAGATTATACGAGTTGTATGGTCTGAGACAGTACAAATTTGATAAACCTTTTCTAGAATATGTTAAAAATTATTCAAAATTATTTAAAAAGATTTGCCGTATTGCAAAATCGAAATTTTTAAGTGAGACTATTAAAAATTCTAGTAATAAAGTAAAGACCACTTGGAAAATAATTAACAACGAAACGGGTAAATCACTCAAACAAGAAAATCAACTTGAGATCATGGTTGATAATAAATTAGTCAATAAACCAGCTGACGTAGCTGAGGCATTTAATGAGTTTTTTGCCAGCATTCCTGCAACTACGACTCGCTCCTTAAGTTCGTCACCATCTAAGGCTGAACACCTCTTGCAAAGTAGCGTCCCTAAATGTAGTCAGGTATTAAGATTCGAACATGTAACGCCCCATGATGTGGTTAATGTTTTTAATTCACTCAAATCTAAAAACACAGGTGATTACTGGGGTATTTCTGTTAAACTTTTGAGCAATATAATCGACATTGTAGCCCCCTATCTTGCTATTACTTTCAATAAGTGCGTTGACTTGGGTACTTTCCCTGATCTCATGAAGAGCAGTAAAGTCATCCCTTTATTTAAATCTGGCTGTAAAAATAATATTGGTAATTTCAGGCCAATTTCTATTCTACCTGCATTCAGCAAAATATTTGAAAAGTTAATACTCAGACAGTTACTTCGTCATTTTAATTTAAATGGTCTTCTTCATAATGATCAATACGGGTTCACAAAAGGCCGTTCGACTACAGATGCGGGTGTTGCTTTGTTGAAACACATATTTGATGCATGGGAGAAGTCGCAAAATGCAATTGGTGTTTTCTGTGATCTCTCTAAAGCCTTCGATTGCGTACACCACGATACACTTTTGCGTAAACTTCGTTATTACGGTGTTCAGAATGAAGCCCTCAATGTAATTGAGTCATATTTGTGTAATAGATTTCAATGTGTCGATGTTAGTGGCGCGAAATCTTCCAGGTTACCTGTTCAGCTAGGTGTACCTCAAGGCTCAATACTCGGTCCGTTTTTATTCCTGGTTTATATTAACGATCTACCATACTATTTGAAGAATATCTGCGATGTAGTACTGTTTGCAGATGACACTTCTCTGATCTTTAAAGTAGATAGGAATAGACAAGAGTTTGAAGACGTGAACAACGCGCTATCGAGGGTGACAGATTGGTTCACAACAAATAACCTTGTACTCAATGCCAAGAAGACCAAATGCATAAAGTTCACTTTACCCAATGTTAGAAACTTGGGTCCCAGCATCGTCCTCGGTAATGTAGAGCTTGAAACTGTTGATTCAGCTGTGTTTCTGGGTATAACAGTAGATTCAAAATTACAATGGGGTCAACATATATCGAAACTAGCAGGTAGGCTTAGTTCGGCCGCCTACGCTGTTCGGAAGGTAAGACAATACACTGACGTTGACACAGCAAGATTAGTCTATTTTAGTTATTTTCACAGCGTCATGTCCTATGGTATTCTGCTGTGGGGCAAAGCCGCTGATATCCAAAATATATTCGTACTCCAGAAACGAGCGGTTCGTGCCATTTACCAACTAGGTGCGCGAGATTCTCTAAAAGATTTCTTTAAAGAGATTGGAATTCTCACAGTGGCGTCACAATACATATTCGCCAACATTTTATATATCAGGCAAAACATTCACCAGTTCAGTAAAAATAGTGATATCCATAACTTAAATACCAGGAATAAGCACAAACTTCGTGTTCCTTTTCATCGGCTTCATAAGGTGCATAATTCATTCGTTGGGATTGGTATAACCTTTTATAACAAGTTACCGTCCTCTTTCCTAGACCTGCCATTTAACGTGTTTAAAGCCAAAGTAAAAGCTAACCTCTGTTCTAAGGCATATTATTCTGTGAGTGATTACTTAGATGATAAGAACAGTTGGTCGCTGAGTTGAACACAAGACATTGTTCATGTTCTTTCAACAAAATTGCTAGCTGATATGTTTTTTTTGTAAATTTTTATTTTTCCTGATTTAGTTATGTAATGGTTTTTTTTTTTTTTTTTCTGTTTGTGTATTTTTATTTTGTTTGACAGTCGTAGGGTATCTCTTGGTACTATTGTCGGAGCTGATGAAGATTGTATAACGATACTTGTATTGTATAGAGTCAATCTTTCTAGTATTATATAGTTTAATAGCAAGCATTGTGTGAGTACTATGTACTTAGAAATTTCAATGATTAGATACCCACGTCTTTTATTGACTTGAATAACCCTGGTGGTTGAGAGTATGTCATGCTCACTCAAATGTCTCGCTGGCGGTGGCGCGTGTTTCGGATCATTTAGTTCCCTTCAAAATGGTTGAGCTGAATGGTGCTGATGCATGTGTCATGTTCGTGAACGGGCGCCGTCAGTCGTGACTGGTCATCTCTTAGCTACCACGGTCTATTTTAAGGATTTATATTTCTTGAATTGTCTATTTTATATTTTCCTATGGACACCTTTTACTTGCTACATCGTTCTCACATTATGCACCATCTCAAGATGAATGATGTAACAAAGATTCTGTTATAATTTTGGCTATTGAAAAAGAGTGTCCATGGAGTTTCTTGCTCGTTCTTCTCCATAGAGATCAACGCTTTGGAATGAGCACCTACGGTACTTTCACTCGTTTTTATGTCTTGTGACTGGGACTGTAGCACCATAACTATTTTATGTTACGTAATTATTTTTTGTCTTTTGACAATTCAAAAGTGCCTCTAGCAGGCCTACTTGAAATAAATTATTTGATTTTGATTTTGAACCTCTAACAGTTCGAATATATTAAGTTACTCTCACAGTTGAACAGCCAGTACAGCATTATAGTTTGGCAGATGTGGTGTGCAAACTGCGCAAGAGTATTGACCAACGACGATATATTACTAGACTCCGAATAACAGGCGACCGATGTCTGTCAACACATAAGGCAAAAAAGTCTTATATCCGTCTTATTTCGATCACTCCTGTGAGCCGTAAACATACCTTGAGACAGAACGGACCTTGGGTTAGCCAATCACAACGCAGTACCCCGTCCCCCTTGTTTACGTAGTACCTCAACGAGTTGACAGAATAGTTTTTGTACCTTAGATCGTGCATGCGGAGTCTAGTAATATATCGTCGTTGGTATTCACGAAGAGCGAGAAAATAAAGACAGCATTTCTTCACTCCTAAATTATAATTAGACTTATCTTCTAACCTTAAATTTTTGCAAGCCTTGCCTAGTGCAAGCGTCTCTCTGGTGCCTCTTATGTTGATCAAGGTCGCTACTCGAAGAGACTCATCAAATCTTGTCGTGGCTGCCAAATGAAATACTATGTCCACCTGGTTAATGAAATAATGTAATTATTTTTTAACATCTAGCCTGTTTTGCTTGGGCACGCCGCAATAGCGGCGGTAAGACCCCTCTTTGAGGAGTGGTTGGAGAGACGCCATGGTGTCCTTACCAACCGTATGACGCAGGTCCTCACCGGACACGGAAGTTTCGGGTGGTACCTGTGTCTGATGGGTAAGAAAGAGACGCCCGGGTGTCACCACTGCGAGGATCGCCCTGAGGACACGGTGGAGCACACGGTGCAGGACTGCCCCGCTTGGGCGGGGCCCCGCCGTGTCCGATACACAGCGACGATAGGCAGGGACCTCTCGCGTCCGGCATTGGTTGCGGCCATGCTGCGGATCAAGACGGAGTGGGAAGCGGTCGCCTCCTTCTGCGAAGCAGTCATGCTCGTAAAGGAGGAGGCGGGCCGCGAGAGGGAGAGTATAGCGTCCTCCCTCCATCCCAGCCGCAGTGGTGAACACCCACGGCGTCGGACGTCGCGAGGCGATCTCCGGCCACCGTAGGCGCGGGCATGCGGGCAGTGAGTAAAGGGCAACTCGCTGCCCGACCATGGACCATGCCCGGGTCGACGGCGCGTTGTGTTCCACGCGCGCCTCAAAGAGCGTCAGCATGATGACGGGGCCTACAGAGGGCCAAAGCCTGCCGGGGTCGCGGGATTTATTTCCTTACCGTGACCCCGGAACATAAAGGGCTATTGAAGAACACCGTGGATTTTAGTCAGTACAAGCCTGACAGTACCTCCCGCCCTACCCGGGGTGGGAGGTCTCATTTGACGATTTTACCACAAAAAAAAAGCCTGCTTTGTTTCACATCTAGGCAAAGGCTTCTCTCCTTTTCTTTCAACGTTGTTATACGCTACTTCTTTCTTTTTTCCAAGGAAGACATCAAGTAATTCTCAACGATTTATTCGTGGTCTGCCACGACTCCAGCTCCGTTTCACTGAGCACCAATAGCTTTATCGGCCCTCATTTGTTAATTATTATCAACCCGAATTGTTGTCTATATTTATAAGCTGGTTGAAGTTGCTTTTGTATTACTATCTTTTATTTGTACCAGGTTGATGGCAATTGACTAAAACATTGTTGTTTAAATACCTTACCGTCTTACCGTAAGAAAGAAGAACACCTGTTGAATGCTTGTGTAAAAAAACTGTGAACTTTCACGGTGATATAAGGGTCGTTTGTCAGTTACACTTTTTTTAAACAAGCGTCCAACAGATGTTTATCTTTTTGTGGTGAAGCGACATGTTGTATAATTATAATAAACAGTAACACGGAACTTAAATAAAACTGGATAAGTGTGGGAGGTACACCGTAGCTCCTTTGAGGATATTTTGATAATGTTGTTATCTGTAATGCTTGCACTTACTGGACAGGTCCACACAAATCTGTGTAGTTCTTTCTTTAAGAGACCATTTCAGATGCATGCAGCATGGTCTTCTTAATATGGATTTAACAGTATAATTTCTGGATTTTAAAAGAGACAGTGACGGAGTGACCTCTGAGTTTGTTTCGGATGTTTCCTCTCAGAGTAATCAGGTACGTACGAAACACCGGCCACATCTAGGTTTAAAAATATTATATGAAGTGTAAAAGTGTTTTTAACTACCAACTTGCAAAATAAACATCATTTATCATTTACCGACGCTATTTCACGTCATAGTCCGTCTGACAGAATCTTTTAAAACAGTGATAGTCTTCTGCGAATCATAATTCTTTCAGAAAGACGCTGCCAACGTTACAATAATTTACTGTAGGAAAACAATCGGACCCCTGTGGGCCCATATCCATACCTGTTCTGTTATAGTGTTCCAGTCTCCATCACTCAAACCAAGTCTTAGCTCAGCCACATCTCCTGATACCGGCACCAGCTTTTCTGCAAAATCAGGTTGTTGTTCTCGCAACAAATCAAACCCCTGGAAACAAAAACCTATATGATCCTCGTCTAATTACTTCTTGTTCTGAGGCAACTGATCAACTTGTCTAACTCACAAAGGGTATGCGACTGAAATGTGACTTCGACAGATCATATATCTGCGTCACGAGACTTAAATCTTAATATATATAAATAAATCTCGTGTCACAATGTTTGTCCTCAATGGACTCCTAAACCACTTAACCGATTATAATAAAATTCGCACACCATGTGCAGTTCGATCCAACTTGAGAGATAGCATAGTTTAAATCTCAAATTTTAGACCGGGTCCTCCACCCGTGCGAAGCCGGGACGGGCCGCTAGTATTATATATAATTACACACTTAATGTCTTACCTTTCGAGAATTGTATGTTGAGATATCTATCTACAATTTAAAAATGGATCGCTAAATGTGTTCCTATGGTCATAACTAGAAAACGGCTGGACCGATTCGGATAATTCTTTTTTTTGTTGTGTTTGTAACTGTTTATTTATTTAATACTTTATGCAACACAAAAAGGTACATAGGCGGACTTAATGCCTGAGGCATTCTCTGCCTGTCAACCAAGAGAGGTAGAGAGTTAACATGGCAGGTCCACAAAAATATAAAAAATTGCCAAAACAAATAACAGATATTAAAAAATAAACAAAAATGCAAAATTAACGGGTCAACTACCGGGTCCAGGTTTTAGAGGACCCGTGCGAAGTCGGGATGGGCCGCTAGAATAATAATAATTTTAACTTACACGATCCTGTAACAATTCAGTTAGCCTTTGTTGTATAGTTTTGCCTTTTTTGCTTCTTAGTAAAAAAAAGATTTTTGACACTTTAGTCGATCTGAAAAAAATAATTTTAACTAAATTATACAGAGTGGTTCTTTTAAGTTGGCCAAAAGGGAGAAAACCTTATCCATAAGAGATACGGGAAAACTTTCTTAGGAAACTTTAACTCTTTTTTGATATTGACAATTTTGACGTTTTTATTTTTTCGGTCAAGTGTGAGTTGTCCTCAAAATTGAGTGAAATTGCTGAAATTTTTTTAATGCCCATCGACTCTGTTTCATGTAAGGATCATTTCATTGTATGGGATGAAAAAAATCGGGACGGCAGAAGTTGGTCAAATTTAGCAAAATAATTTTTCATACAAATTGTATGAACGAAAAAATTACCAATTTTTTTTTTGTGATGTTTTTTGATTAAATGTCATGAAAGGATCATTTCACTGTATGGGAAGTGTAAGAAAAAATGTCAGGGCAACAGAAATGGATCAAATCTAATGAAACACTGAGTACTACTAATACGTTTTTAAGCTCTAAGATGAAACATTACTGTACTTTTGACTAACTTCCATTGTCTAGATATTTTCCTTCCCATACAGTGAAATGATCCTTACATGACATTTAATGAAAAGACATCATAAAATAAATTGGTAATTTTTTCGTTCATACAATTTGTATGAAAAATTATTTTGCTTGACCAACTTCCGCCGTCCCGATTTTTTTCATCCCATACAATGAAATGATCCTTACATGAAACAGAGTAGAAAAGCATAAAAAAAAAAAATTACCCAATTTCACTCATTTTTGTGGACAACTCACACTTGACCGAAAAAATAAAAACGCCAAAATTGTCAATATCAAAAAAGAGCCAATTTTTCCTAAGAAAGTTTTCCCGTTATGTTTTATGGATAAGGAATTCTCCCTTTTGGCCAATTTAAAAGAAACACCCTGTATACCATATTTCACTATTACGCGTACCGTGAGAGCTGGTTAGAAGTGGTACAGGATTAGTGATCTCGGAAAGAACTGCTGTGAGTCTTCGCCCAGCAGTGGGATAAAATTTGGTAGAGAAAAAAAAACAAAAACTCATATTGTCTGGTGGGCCAAAGACTTCTACATCAACAACATCTTGGGCAAAAGATTGTACGAAGAAAACTGCACAATGCACAAGAGAAAGAGCTACAATTTTCTCCGGCCAGTCTTTCATAAACATGTATTTGTCGCCACGACAGTATTTAATCATAGCGACAATGTTTTATTCATCGGCAAAATGAGCTGGAAAGTTTATGTGAATACGATACACGTCGATGTCTCGTGTGTGTAAACACGGTAATATAATCATACAGTACCCCAACTTCATACAAACGGACGAAAAGCGAGCTATACCTACGCGCCTCGATGTCGGGGCGCGCTCGGGGTGCAGACAGTCACGGCTGTACCGCAGTGTCGAGCGGACGGTGTGTTGGTTTTTTAACAGTAACCGCGTGTTTTTATCTCTAAAAATCAGTTCGAGTACATATCTAATAAGACGAGTAGTTTAATTAAGCTTTATATTAGAATGCGGATTTATTATACTTTAAAATTTAACAATAAAGCATTTCGTACGACTCAGTCGTGGCGTAAATATTTTTCGGTCTCAAATACTTCTATAATATATCGGACTTTATAAGCCCGATTTGTTTTTCAAACAAAAACAGGATTTTTTTAATGAAATCTACCAATCAAAAAACAACACGCATTTTTATTGAACACTTCCTATTCATTATACAAAGTATTTCATTCATTTATATAAAAAAGTATATTTACAATCACAAGACTAAAATAGAAACAGAAAGTACGCAAAGGCAAATGTTATTAAAATGTTGTAGACAGGTAGCCCTAACGCATGTTTACGTACCGCGCGGCTGTAGGTATTTAAATCTGTCTGGCGGCCGAGTTACGCTACTGTATGATTATTATACTGTGGTGTAAATGTTTACTACATTTGAAACAATTCTATTATGTTTTCAAGGTCTTGCGGTCTATTGCGAAGTTCAATGCCGACTGATACAATGACTTAATATCAATATATTATATACCATTTTACAATGTTTTTATCATCACAGATATCATCATACCTACCATTAGAAATCAGACCTTCCATCTGAGCTAAGCGCCTTCCGCGATTTCGGTAAACTAAATACCGACTGTTACTACAACTACCATTGGTCTAGGCCCGGGAGATACAAATACATTGTTAGGTGCTTTCTGGCGAACCCTAATATCAACTGGGTCTATCCAGCAAACGCACGTTCTCCTTGAAGACTCAAAAGAAACTACGTGACCCATTTTAGACTTGTTAAGTCAGCTGACATCCCAGCTATAATACCATGACACGTAGGCCCATCTGTATGGAGGAGATTAAGCACCGGAGATCATTGAGCACTTTTCGACGCGCCACTGTTCTTCTAGTGAGAGAAGCATACTCTCCTTACAACTCCGCCGCCTCTTTCGCAGGCACTCACTTCTTTATACCTCATTCTATCCTGACATCAGCATAATTTTCACAATTGGGACACCGGCCTATGCTCTGTGGCAGGGAATTGTGGACCCATTGTGCCGAACTGTCTCAGTAGTTTTAATTTTAAGTTAAGGAATATTTAAAATCATACACCGCACCGCACCACAATGCAACACCTGTGGTGTTGAATTGTGAGTAGGTTGGAGTCAAGAAGTACTGCTTTCTGAACTTAAACCACTGATCATGTTGCCTATCAGAACCGGCTCGTTTCAGGCTCGTGGTAATCATGTCAATGTCAGACAAGACTATCAGCAGAAATATGGTTCATTACATATTATAAGATTTACCTGATCATTTTCTCAATGAGCTGCTTGCCGAGGAAGCCAGAACCACCTGTTAGGAACACAGTAGCACCGCTATAGAACTGCTGCACGTCTGAGGTTCCGAGTGCTGTCACCTCATGCACCGGCTTCAAACGAGCAAGCAGCTTCGCCTCGAACTCCTGGGCCGGATCCATTGTATCAATTGACATTGCGAAGTAGGAAATTCTGAAATTGGAAACCTTTATTATATCCTCATTAACTCCACGTTTTTTCAACTATGACGAGGTAAATTCTATTCTAGTTTGATGTACCAGCGCATGGAGCGGATGCTCATCTAACCTCAACGACAACGTAAGTAAAAAACGTAATGCTCTTTTGCCGAAAATCGCACCGCGATGTCCGCCGTCCCGGGCGTTAATCGCGGCGACTCGGGCCCTTCGTACACTAGGCGACTCAAGTATCCGATACCTTACGACTTCAGTATCCAGGCGACTCTCGCAATAGAAATCCATATACGTTCGTACACATGCTCGCGACGCGCGACGCAAATCGCGCGCTACCTATCTGTTGACATCGCCGCTACTTAAGTTTCTGCGACTTTCAAGATGGCGGAACAATTTATTTACCATTATTAATTATATTCACACAATAAATGGTTCCGTAGCATATTCTTGAATCACTTTTGGAAAGTAATTATTTTAAAATGTTAAAAAAATATTCACTCAATATTCAATCCTCGTAATAAATCTTAATTTGGTATGCAGTTTAATAAAAAAATTGGGAGAGAGGGGTCTTTTTTCTATTTCATTGAATAAAATTTATTACGAATAAAGTATTATATTTACAATCCTCACAATAAGCATTTTCATTTAATGTCAGATGATGCAGTTTACAATCTTTTTCATTGTTGTCCCTCCGATGTCTATGTTGTTTTAAGATCATAGGACTACTGTGAATTTTCTTGTAATCTATAAACAAAGAACTTCTATTATTTGTATCTTTTTCATAATTACAAATATACCTACTCAGTATTTTCGGAGATAAGAGATAATACAGAAAACACACTTGAGGAATAGGAACCGATATGTTTGGAAATGGCATACCTATCTACTTAACTGTTCTAAATGTATTCAATAGATAAATATTTACAACTTAATCGGTCAAAAAAGTTCACAGAAAATTAACTGTGAAGGGCGGACGGTCACACGACTTAGGTATTTAATAAAGATTCCGTTTTTTCTTTCGAACCTACGGATCCCTAAAAATATATTTTGACGTCACAGTCATGTGTCAGACATTTTATAAATTCATAATCTTGACCACCCATCATGACCCTTTGACGGGGCGCTAGTGTCTATGTCGTTACATCAAATTGCATTATAAAAATTTAATACCTCGAATTTTCCGCAGGTCATGAGTAGTTACGAAACTATAGTATCGGCAACTTGCGTCGCGTTGTGTACAAAGGTTCGTACACAACGCTGCGCAAGTTTCCGATGCCTTACGATTTGGTTTCCAGGAGACTATCGCAATACAAATCCTTAGAGGCTTATTTTGGTGATGCGTCGCCGACTCTAGCCACGCGCGACTCCATTTATCAAGATCGCGGATACCCAAGTCTGCGCGATTTATAACCGACGAAAAATTTGTATCAAAGTATTATTTCAAACTTTATTATTAAACATCTTTGTATCTGAAGTAAAAAAATATCCTTGTTTGTTTCATTACAATTAATAATAATAATATTCCATAAGTATCACACAACGTCACCTAGTCCCAAGCTAAGCAGAGCTTGTGTTATGGGTACTAGACAACTGAAAAACATACTTTATTACCTAAATACATAAATATTATAGATAAATTACTCTCAGACACAGAACAAAAATGATCCTGCTCATCACAAAAACATTAAATTTCCTTGGGAATCGAACCCACGACCTCAGGCATAGCAGTCAGGGCCACTAACCACTAGACTAACAGGCTTGTCAAATTCAAAATAATATTCTAAGTATATTATGAGGAGCTCGTGACTAAATAATTACAGCCGCACAGGCCGATCTTCTGGGTTAAACCGCGCTTGCCTAGGTTGATCTGTGGATGGGTGACCATCTGTCATAGCGAGTTTCCTCCGTGCCTCGGAAAGCACGTAAAGCCGTGGGACCCGGCTGTCGTTTATAGATCTTTGACAGTCGTTACTGGTAGTCAGAGGCTCTAAAGTCTGACAACCAGTCTTACCATGGGGTATGGTATTACCCAGTTACTGGGTTGTGGAGGTCCGACAGGCTCTATGTAAAATACTGATATCTAGCTGAATCTGGTTCGACTGGAAGCCGACCCCAATATAGTTGGGAATAGGCTAGGCAGATGATGATTATGGAATACTTAAGCTTTTTTTTTTTCGTTTTAAAATCATCAAATGAGTCCTCCCAACCCTTACTGTCAGACTCGTAGTGATCAAAATCCACGGTATCCCTCAATAGCCCTTTATGTTCCGGGGTCACGGTAATGAGATAAGTCCCGCGACCCCGGCAAGCTTTGGCTCTCTAGAGGGGGCCCCGTCATTACTATGGAAAACCTATGCTTGGGCGGTAATAGGAATGGCCGTTGATTTAACAGGCCGGAATTTATTTTTTGTAATGATTAATATAACTAGTGATTTACATAATAATAGGTACCTGGGGCCTTAGTAAAAGAGCATACGACAGTAAACGACAATCGTTATCGTTCATCAGTCACCAATACATTTTCAACTTTACGCGCTGGGGTATAAAGTTGAAAATGTATTGGTGACTGATGAACGATAACGATTGTCGTTTACTGTCGTATGCTCTTTGACTAAGGCCCCTGGTCGATTGAGCTTAGCTCGGGAAAAATACATAGAAAATTAAAAGTGATTAGGTATTAGATAAAATAAATAAAACTGTAAACTTCACTGATAACAAATTAAAAAATAGTACCTACCTACTTACTTTAACAGACAATTCCTTTTTTTGTACATTTTATACAAAATAAATAGAAAAAAATGAAGGAATTAAAGAATTACAAAGAAGTTAAAAGAAAGTAACATGAATAAAAATAAATTGCACTTAGTCCTACCGTGGTTCTATTCTAAAACTTAGGTTTAAAAAAATGTTTATTGGCACATAGCATGATACCTAAGACTCTTATATTACTTGTTTACTACAAAGCTCGAGAACTGGTAATGTTGGAATATTGAACTTATGTGAACACTAATGAAGTTCAAAATAAAACCACAGTTGCTTTTACTAAATCGATGTAACCAAACGATAGCGCGATCTAACTCGACGACAACGCCATCTATCGAGCATGGTGTCAAACTTTTTACACTTATATAAATTATTATGGTTTCGTTACAAACATTACTACTTTAACCTGGCTTCGTCATGTACTTGTACATACGACAAAAATAGTTAAGAAAACGAAAACATTAAAATAAAATCCTATTCAAATCTGAAATTGTCCACGGTCATCAGCATAGCAGTCAGCGCGTCAGCGTTCCAGTGCAAATAAAAGATAAACTATAAAAAAAAAACCTAGAAAAAAAAAGGAATAAAACTCTAAAAAATAAACAGGAAAAAAGAAAATTGTATGTTTGCCTGGGGATTGAACCCATGGTCACCACCATGAAAGTCAAAGCATAAACAAATCGAGCTACCTTGTAGCAGAATCGTGCGGCGAAATTGTGAACCATATTCTTTCTCAATATTTTTGCGTGAAAATACGTTTTTCTCGCGCGCCAATTTTTAATTCCAAAAAATTGAAATTGGAATGCGCCCGCCATTTTTGAAATAAACAGCATTTTAATTTATGCAATGAGATGTACATTTTGTGTTTTGTACTATGTATTGTTAAGGTTGAATATAGAATGGTATAGAATAGACGATTTGAGTCTTACGACTCGAGTCGCCGCTGTGTACGGATCATGCGCTACTAGAGTCGCGCGAATTGGGTATTCGACTGGAGTATCGGATACCCGAGTCGCCTTGTGTACGAAGGGCCTCGGGCGTGGCGTGGAGGATGTCCTTTCTCTTACTCATCCTACCTCCTCCTTCGCTAGTATTACTGATTCGCTGAAGGAGGTGACTTTGCTGCTGCTACCCAATTCACCGTTCCGCATCATGGCCTCAAACAGTGCCGGACGTGAGATTTCGTTACTGCCACCTGCAGTCAGTGCGCAGCCCAAGCGATAATAAAAATAGATGCATTTATTACATTTTTTGGATAACTCCATAACCATAGGTCAGTTCAGGCTACTGACTACTAATATTTAAAAATAAAACTTACTTAAATGAAACGAAGATATAAAAGTGATCCAAAATTAACTTCACTTCATGAAATACTATTGTACAATTAGCAATTAAAGGCAATTTAGTATTATTTATAATGTATAACAACATTGTAAATTCTGCGCGTTTGTTTGCGCATTCTGCAATTTTTAAAACTATGTATTGGCTCATCATGTTCCTTTTGGCTACGTTTCTATCTCTCTTTCTCTCTCTATTATTGCCTTTCACTGTCATATTTTTTACGTTTCTCATGTTTTTGTATTCACTATGATTCTCCTATTCTATCATTAAAAATAGTGAACTCAACAGAAAAACACACATTATCTTTGTTTTTTGCGTGGCAAAATCATCAAATGAGTCCTCCCACCCCGGGCAGGTCGGGAGGGTCTGTCAGACTTGTACTTACTAAAATCCACAGTGTCCTTCAATAGCCCTTTACGTATTACGAACTCTCACGATTTCGTCAAGATTTTAGTTATTCTGAATACTACAAAATTGTAAGTTGTTATGGCCCAGTAGACAAGTGGCAATTGAAAATCTATTAAAGATTATAGTTTTTAGTTCTGCTCATTAAGACTCAGTAATATTTAGATTTTTAGAGTTTCGAGGTCTACAGAAGTCATACCGTCTTAAAAAATAAGTTTAACACGTTGAGCACTTGTTTAAAATTAACTGCAAAACCATTAACGTTGATATTAGGGTTGTGTTGCAGATACACTTATTTTAGACAAAAATATGTTCAACAGATGTTTATCTTTTTGCTGTACGACGGTTATAATTTCGTGATATACGTCCATCCGCAGCTTAGTACAGACGTTTTTTTTTTAAATATGTTTTTTTTGTTGTGTTTGTTTATTATAATTAAATACAAAGTTGGAACTAACAAAGTATACTTTGTGCGTTTCGTTTCAACACGCATAAAATTAATTTCTGTCGTGAACAATGACAATTTCTTTTCAACTGAAATCACAGAATTTCAATATATTAGTATAATTGAAGCAACTTGAAATACTTTATGACCTTGTTTTATTTTATCAAGATTACATAAAATCACGTCATGACATCATTAACCGGTAATAAATTTAAAAATTTGAATTTCCAATTAAAGGTCTAAATTCAATTAATATTAAGATCATGGAGTTAATGATTCCTACATATGTGACGTCACAATTTGCTGTAACAGTACAAAATCTATTGGCGAACCGCTTGTCTAAAAATAGCGTTACTGCAAAACGACCCTTTTATCAACGTGAAATGTAGTTTTACGTTGACAGTTTTTTTAGGCAATTGTTCAACAAATGATTTTTTTTTTGTGGTACACTACTATGCGCTAAATTTTTAAATCAATATGATCAATATGATGCTTATGAAGGGTGATTTACCAATCTCCCTAAAGCGCAAACTCATCGACATGTGCATCCTGCCCGTCCTAATCTACGGTGCTCAGACCTGGTCGCTTACCGAGTCGCAGAGGTTCCGCCTTGGAGTCTGCCAAAGGGCAATGGAACGCAGTATTCTGGGCATCAAACGACAGGACAGAGTTCGCAACGCCACGCTGCGTTCCAAAACGGGCATCCTGGACGTCGGCAGGAAGGCTGCCAAGCTGAAGTAAGACTGGGTGGGTCACGTCAGCCGCATACCGACCGCTGGGCTATGGCAGCCACACAGTGGGTGCCTGGAGATGGACGGCGCCGCCGAGGCCGGCCCAGAAAGAGGTGGCGAGACGAGTTGGACTCGTATCGTGAGGGCTGGTTCGAAGTGGCGCTGGACAAGAACTCTTGGAAAGACTTGGGGGAGGCCTTTGCCCACTGCCCAGCAGTGGGACAGTGTAGGCTGAATATAAAAAAAAATGATGTCCTTCAAATGATTTCATAATACCTACAGTGAATTGAAATTAAAGGGTTATCTTATTAATTGAAGATCTTTTCTCAAACTGAAACAATAATGTAATGAATGAAAACATTTGGTTGCTACGAAAAGCGTACCTAACTGTTGTAGGGATATGCTACGTTGTAGCTAATGTGTAGGCATTTTTTAATTAACACGGTTAATTGTTTCGATTAAAAGAAATTGTATACATTACGTATTTAGCTATAAAAGTTAAACATTTACGTGTTTTGTAAATTAAATGATTAAATTGGATACATAATTATCTTTGAATTATAAAAATAAAATCATCTATAATATAAACACTCATTCGGAATGCAAACAGTGTGATGTCTTTTTTCAATAAGACAAGAAAAACTAAAATAAACGCAATGTATTTGCAACTTTCGCTATAGAACCGAGTGTTGAAAATCCAATATCCCTTTATAAAAAACCAATACACGATATTCTACAAAGTTCATAAAACTTACATAAAAAACACTCCATCATTTTGTTTTATTTTTAGGAAAGGCATCTAATCAACAGATATATAATATCATTCTGTGCTCGAATGTACGTGTTCGCATCTGTTACACTTTGAGTACAGTCACGAACACTAATATGTATTCACTTAGTAAAATTTGAAAACGGATTAAACCCCGTTATCGAATTTCAATTTCGAGATTAAACCTTTTGTCTAATAGTATCCCACCAAAAACATTTCATTTAAACTGTTGCCAAAACGAGCACATAAGGTTTGTCCCACGAAAAAGATATCAGATCTCATGTACAACCAAGCTTCTGAATCTACACGGCCTAACTCTAGCAACCCTAACTTCACAAATTCTACAAATCAGTAAAATGTAGGGCTTCACCGTTTCGCTACCGTTGTGGAAGTGATGCTAATATTTAATTTCTGAAGTACCTAAGTAACGAAACAGCCAAGCCATACATTTTACTGATTTGTAAAATTTGCGTGACGATCCGATCGATCTATCACCACAATGTCAGGCTTATTGGCAACAATATTGTCCTGTAAGTGATGATAACTCGATCCTAATACAACGAGATATTGCCATTTCGAGTACTGTGTGGGGCGCATACTTATAGTAGGTACGGCATTTCCGATTCCACAAGCGTGTACTTCAAAGCAAGTTGCTGGTGGATAATCCTGACAACTAGGTTGTGTCTATGCAAATATTCTCCTTTAGCAAAACGAGAATACCCAGAAATAATAATATGTCAGATCTTGTTCGTGCCATCTTTCATGTATTTAAATATATAATTGTCTATTATTGCACTGGCAGCACCTTCGATTTCCCCAAACAGGTCACCATGGCGTAGCCAGGTTATGGACGCTAATATTATGTCTATCTACATTAGGTCCATGTAGTGCCCGGTAAAAGCGTCCGTGAAGTTCCTTGCTCTGCCAGAAGGATGACAGAAATGATATATATATCTAGAATGAAGAGGATGGCAGAAATAATAAAATATTGATTTTAGGGTTGCGCCAGTTCTTTGCAACCAAGGAGAGCGGTAAGACCCTTGTCCACTGTGACCACATTTCGGTGTATCCCCGCGTCGGTTTCTAGGAGATATTCTCTGAGACTGCATACCTCATGGTTGTGCAGGGTCTTAGCATTAGAATTATACCCCGCACTTCCACGACCACAGCAGTGAACGGACTCTTATTTGCAGGGCGTCAAGTTCCGTCTGTTCCCATTTGAGTATGCCGAAAGAATACATCAACACCGGCATGACCCAACCGTTAAAAGCGACCTTATTGCCACCTGACAAAAAAAAGTTAAGTACTTTATTCAGGCGGCCAAAGAAGGGCTTCCTCAGCAATTGTTTCATGTCAGCTGGAGTGCAGCATGGCACGGCAGTATACAACAATATTTTGTCCACCCCAAATGCTATCCTGATGGCGCTACTGAAAGTTTCTGTTACCTTCAGTACCTATCATTATCAGTTGCAAGTTGTTGCTGTTGGAGGCAAAGAGTTTCAGATCATCCATGTAATGAAGGTGAGATATCGCGTCTGTTTCAGTGTTGCCATCCTTTAGACACTCATGGCATGGACAAACTGTTACGTCGGGTGTCGATTTGGTATTTTTTATTTATTTATTTTTTAGTTTAATTATTATTGTTTTGTGTTTTATTATTTATGTACGTATCTGACCGTGACTTCACTTTGGGCCCTACCAGAAAACTAGCGCTGTGACAGTTAATTGTCACAGCACATGCACATGTTTTTTTTTATTTTACCTTTGTTTTTCTTTTATTGATCTTTGTTTTTCTATGTTGTTTCTTTTCATGTAATTTTGTTTATTTTGTCTTGTGTGTCCAAATAAATCTATTTTCTTTCTTCTTTCTTTCTAGATAGGTATGTCCTGACCACCTCTCTTCAACCGATACCGCAGCCCCGAACCCTCCAACGATGTGCTCAGCGGATTCAAAGCCAGACAAAACCACAAAGGACTCGGACAATCACCCTGGAACATGCCATGCTCAATCCTAATCGGTTCGCTGCTACCTCAGATCTGTCAACATCCTAGGTAGCTCAGGACTATTCATCAGCTCCCCATACAGAACATCAGGAAGACACGTAGAGTTATTTCTACTTTATACAACTCCTGCACCCTCATGAGACATGTATTGGGTACCAAATCATCACCGGCCTTCTTATTTATTCAATATGCGGAAAGATCTTTTCGGGAACGACGAACATGTTGACATATCGTGGAGGAAGAGCTCCTTAGTACCGCGAGACCCATTCCTACATCCATTCTGAGTTCAAAAGACTCGTATTTTAACACTTCATGCGTAAAACAATCCCATTTAAATACCGTAAGAGACAATGCAATACTGTTAAATAAACTTTTATTCCACAAAATGACACATAGAAATAAAAATTGCATGAGTTACTACACGAATAAACGTATAAGGTGCTAATAAACAAAATGGAAGAAGTGCACAAGTCTTCTCAAATCGTTCAATTGTTTTAACAGGTTTATTCGAGTGAGCTCGGGGACCAAAAAAGCGTTTAACAATAGCATATACTTTTATTCTTGTTATATAATTGCATGATTTTTCCCTAGAATAAAGGAATCAAATGATATAAAAGCCGTATTTAGTGAAAAAATTCAGAAGGTGCAGCATAGGTCAAAGAAACGAAAAATGGCAAAAAAAAATTGTGTAAGAGCTCTTGCACGTTTATTCTGCGGGGCCATCGATAAGTTCCCCCTTTTTCGTATTTTAAAAAAATGCTTAAAATCACTTTAAAACATGCTTCTTGTAAACTTATTTAGTGCTCATAACTATACACTGTACAGTCGTCAGCAAACTTTTTCACGAGTCTATTTATGTTACACACAAGAAACCTACGCAAAGTATTTCGTATGTATATTGCGTCGAGCGTTTTCGGGTCCTAGGGTTGTCATGAATCGCGGGCCGTCTTAAAAGGACACCGTGACAGAAAAGAACAGGGTAGAATTTAAGTCAATAAGATCCTGACAGTCGTTTTCACTTGATAATATCATACAAAAAATTGTGGTGTAAATAAATAAGATTGGTAGGTATTTGTAAAGTAAATTTTTTTTGGTTGTTTAAAATCACAGATAACAATGTTAAAATCATCAAATGAGTCCTCCCACCCAGGGCAGAGCGGGAGGCACTGTAAGACTCGTACTGACTAAGATCCACGGTGCCCTTCAATAGCCCTTTACGTTCCAGGGTCACGTCGACCATGTTCATTATCCGAACAGCGAACAGCGAGTCGCCCATTGCTTTTTGTGAATATTTGGTAGCAAAATTAAGCTATTGCAGTAAAACAGTACCGTACCCAAACATGTTTTTTAACTTGTTTACCGTACCCAAACATGTTTTTTAACTTGTTTACCGTACCCAAACATGTTTTTAACTAATATTTGATGCGCAAGTTACAAAACTGCTAGGTTGAAGAGGGATTGAGCGACTTGAGCGGGTCATGTATGTAGATTGAATGTTGGGCCAGGTTCGTAACGCAAAGGGCCAGAATCCTAACGTCTCGACAATGCCAAATGAAGCCAAGAAATCGCTGGCGTAACGATATAGACACGTTTATGTAAGATTGGTTGGAGAAAACTATACATATAAAGAAATGAAAGATGATGGGGAAGACCTTAGCTTGCCCATAGGTGAGACCATGCTGGTTAATAAAAAATAAATATAAAATAAATAACATTTGAAGTATTATAAAGACTTAAAAAACTTAGTTTAAGTTTTTGTAAAACGAATGAATATGAATTTTTGGTACCTACCTACAGAGTTACTTTACAAACGGTTATAGACAGTAAATTTTGAAACAATTAATTTGGAATCCCTATCTCTCGCGTAGCAACCCTGCAACAAGTGCAAAACTTTTCTAATCCGTATTTGGTATCTTCTCAATGTTCCTAACTAAGCCGAATGGTTGTGACACATCAATTTTCTTATAAATAATAATGTTATATTTCAGTTCGCGTGGGTGTTTATTTTTGAAAGCCCTTGAAGGTAATCTGACATTATTTTGATGGATCACGTGATTCTAGAATTTTCTACGTGAATTGGAATTCTGAGTAGTTGGAGTCAACTAGTTTTGTCACTCTCCTTTATTTTAACAAGGTATTTTAGTTCAACAAAAATTAATTAGTTGTTTTTTACACACCTTAATAAAATTGCTAGTAAAATTCTACAGGTTTATCATCTGCCTAGTATTTTCCCAACTATGTTGGGGTTGGCTTTCAGTCGAAGTGAATACAGCCGAATGTCAGTATTTTACATGGAGTAACTGCCCCCCACGACCCAGTATCTAGACTTAATAGATAATACGGGAAGGGTAGGTCAGGAAAGACTTTTTTAAAGTGGTAGTCAGATTTTAACTTCTGAGTCGTAAAAAAGGGTTCGTACTAATTGAAAACATCCTCCTGTTTTCAAAGTCGGTTAAAAATAGCACCCATTAAACAGGGTGACTATTTCTTATTCGGTCTCGACCCGCAGCACGGCCTCGACAAATGCCGGGCGCGAGAGGTCGCCTCCGTCAGGACACGGCAGTGCTCTGCCCAAGCAGGGCACACCACCACCGTTTGCTTCAAACTTATCCTCCGGGCGATACTCGCAGTCGTGACAATCAGGCTATCACGGTTCCATTTTATTGATATTGAGGGCATTCGTTCCTTCTCTACCAGACAGATCTATTGACTGGCCTGTTGGTCTAGTGGTTAGTGACCCTGACTGCTATGCCGGGGGTCGTGGGTTCGATTCCCACCCAGGACAAATGTTTGCGTGATGAGCACGATCATTTGTTCTGTGTCTGGGTGTAATTTATCTATAATATGTATGTATTTAGAAATATATAAGTATGTTTATCGGTTGTCTAGTACCCATAACACAAGCTTAGCTTGGGACTAGATGGCGTTGTGTGATAGTTGTGAATATTATATTATATTATTATATTATTGAAAATTTCCATAGTTTTCTACATTTGTTAGAGAGATTGAGATAATAGTAATTTAAATTAATTTACAACACGTGGGTAGCAGAATCGAAAATTAGAATAGAAAATTTATCTATCTCTGGAACAATCTTATTAATATTCAATGCAGAATGTATTTTGGTTTCAGTGATTACGAGAAATCCAATAGTTGTAGGCTAAAATTAATCACTTTTGAATAAATTAGAAACATAATTGCAAGTTACTGTCCTTTAGAAAGGATTAAATGTGTATTTGAATATTAATAAATAGAAGTTAAAGTTCTTAGGCGCACACCACACAAATAAAAACAGAAATTTCGCAAACATGGCAAGGAGAAACCATAAATGCATGTTTTTTTTTTAACTAGAACCAAACCAACCAGACCACTTTGTCCCTGAATTGAGGAAAGTAGAAGTCATGGGCCTTTGTCCAGAAGGGATTTAAATCCTCTGCCGACTAATTCAAACGAGGATGTTTGACGATACGTCTTTTTTCACGAATTCTTTTTTTTTTCGACGTGCTATAACTTTTTAGGCCGTTTTCATTGTAGTCATCATTATGAGCCACTTTAAAAAAGAGACTAAACCCGAAGTAGCAAAAATAAAAATAGATGGTTCTAACAGCGCCGCCTTGCTGTTATATGTCAGTCTAGCTACTCCGATTTCGTCCCACCCTTACGTCCTTTTCGTGTGTCCGGCGCCTTAATTTTGTTGAGTTAAACATTAGCAATAGATTATTAGAAATCTTGATTGATTTTATTCAAATTATAGTTTGTTTCATTATTATATCGAGAGAATATTAATTGACTTTTGAAACTATTAAGGTTTATTACGAGGTCTGTATGTATAATTAAATAATTAATTTTAAATTCAAGAGCGTGTACGCCTACAATTTTGTAGGCCTTATGTTTCAAAATGATCAAACCGATTATAATTAAATTTCACACATATTATAAACAGTATAGTTATAAGAAAACATTCGTCAAAGAATTTGTGCTCATAGCTGTCAATAAGAAAAGTACCCAGAACGTTGGTAGTTTTGCCACGTTATACTCATAAGTAATACAGAATCTTTGACAAGAAAAAGTGCAGCGTGGAGCGACTAAAAACTAAAAATTGTTGGGCCTACGGACCCCGTATTTCAACACCAAACAGTTCAAATAAATACATAGCTACTATTTAATAAGCTTAGTAAAAGTCATTCTTCTCAATAATAAGCAACTCCTTGTCACAAAGATTAGTCATCATCATCATCTCAGCCATAGGACGTCCACTGCTGAACATAGGCCGCCACTTTAGATCTCCGCATATACCGGTTGGAAGCGACCTGCATCCAGCGTCTTCCGGCGACCTTTATTAGGTCGTCTGTCTACCTTGTTGGTGAACGTCCTACGCTGCACTTGCTAGTCCGTGGTCTCCACTCTAGCACTTTTCGAACCCAACGGCCATCTGCTCTGCGAGCAATATGGCCTGCCCATTGCCACTTCAGCTTGCTAATCCGGTGGGCAATGTCGGTGGTTTTAGTTCGTCTACGGATCTCCTCATTTCGAATTCGATCACGCAGAGACTACCGAGCATAGCCCTCTCCATAGATCAAATCCAAAGATTGGTGTCAAAACATAATTAATCCTTTTGTAATCACAGTCACATGGGGAGTCAAAGTCCTACCCTGAAGGACGCCAACGTCAATGAACGCACATGTCAATGAACGTGGTTGACATCTCTTTGATATTTACAATATTGTACATGCTTTGTTTATGAAAGGCTTTAGCTACGTGTTATTGAAATTATGATGTGCCTGTAGGTGTTAGGTCAATGTTTCTTGTCGATGGTAGAGGAAAAATTGTTAGTGGAAATTATGTGTTCTCTCTTTATGATCTTTCACTGCCTTTAAATTGATTTAATTTCCATTCATAAACAGTTAACACATTCTAAAACCACTACCACTTAGGAATATTCCAAATGTATCACTTTGTAAATGAATAATAACCAATGTCGTTGCTGGAATCGACGAAATGAATAATATGAAATATTGCTTAAAGTCGTCGACTTCGACATTCTGAATTTTAACAGTTATTTTTTTTCGACACCGCCCCAATAGACATGTAACAGCGTCAATAAATTGCGAATCCCATCAGACCGTCGTCGTCAGTTAGTTTTGAAAAATTATGAACATGTATTTTTTCAACTGAAGGATGAGTCTTTTCAGCTTCACACGGAGCGGAAAAATAATTATCATACAAACACACTACGGATATCTTGCGAAATAATTGTAAGTATATACTAATTATGTATATTAAGTTTGATCTATCAACTTTGTCATTTTTTTTTCTCGACAAGTGATTAATGATTCGTAATTTAAAACCCTTTTATAAATTTACATAATCATAGAAAAAAATGATAAATTATAGGGCTCAGAAATAGAATTGCAAATTCAACTGTGTTGGGTTATTCTGATAACTGTTTAGTGACGGAAACAAAAAAAAAAAGAATTTCTATCAAACTTCTAAATGTGATACCCAGAAATTAGTATGCATGCTTTCTAAATACGTTGAACCCTTTTAGAGTGTAGAGAAGCAGCTAATTTTCAACCATTGGATTGCTGTACGAATCTACTGCAGATTGATATTGAAGAAGTATTTCCCATTCGTCAATTTAGAAAAAGCTTTTGATACTGTTTGATAGTCTAATTTTTGGTCCCGTTTCGACATAATTGGTGTGACGTCTAGAATCACAGACCTCCTGAAAGTCTTTTAAAAGAAATACTCTGTAAATTAACACATTAACGGCTTCATCTATGATGATATTGTGGTACACGCAGGTGTTAGACAAGGATGTCTTTTGTTACCTTTGATAAGGCTTCTCTTAAATTTATTCGATTGTGTAATCCATCGGATGATTGATGTCAAGTGATGAAACGTATTTTATATAATGTAAATCAAAACGTTGCCGTTATAATGATCTGTACCTGTTTAATCACAAATACTGCGTCATGCCCAAAATGGATGATATTTCAAGTGGACTTGGATCGTTTATACTTTCCGAAAAGATTGTGAATAAGGTTTCGATTGGAGATCACAGTACATTTTGGTAAATTATGTATAATATTAGTAAATAGAAACGTGGCCGTCGAAAGCAGTATGCTTTTGCTGAATTGATCGCTGTCGGTGGAGTTGAAAGAAGTCATTAATTTAGCCTCATGTAAAGCGCGTATCCCCAGTGAGAGCACGATGGTGGAGCACTGAAGAAGCTCTTTATACCACTCAAATGTCAATCAAAATATTGCAGAATAAGCTACAGGCGTGTATGCAATAAAAAATATATAAATAAATACAAGACTAAATGACAAAAAAATACGGCTTATAAGTGTAGTTAGCGTAGTGAACACTTTATGGTGTGTAGTTTTGTGTTTAGATATCAAATTATAGCAATATTATTGTTAACTGTGTTTATTTTTGTAAGTTCTGGGTTCTAGTAAGGTATACTAAGAAGAAAACTGTATAAAGCATAGATATCTCTAATATCTATGCTATACAATATATGCTATTAATGCTGTATTTCAGAATTTCCTACTCCACAATGTCAGTTGAAGCAATGGATCCAGCCCAGGAGTTCCAGGCGAACCTGCTTGCTCGTTTGAAGCCGGTGCATGAGGTGACAGCACTTGGAACCTCTGACGTGCAGCAGTTCTACAGCGGGGCTTCTGTGTTCCTAACAGGTGGATCTGGCTTTCTCGGCAAGCAGCTTATTGAAAAACTGCTCCGGTAAAGGAATTATTTTAAAACCATCCTGGTCTCGAGGGTTTATGTGTTGACAGCTGAGCGTTACCGCTGGCGGAAGGGGTAGTAGGCCTCACCAGTGCTGCCTGGGTCGCCACCACTATCCTGTTGGAGTCTGGCGCCAAACAGTTTTTATTGTAGTCCGTAGGTGCGCAGGATTTCCGATTTTCTCAAGGTGAGCTCGCCTCTTCTTAGGCCTAACCTTTGCTTGTAAGCAAGCACAAAAAATGCGTTGGAGTAAAGATGATGGATGTAGGAGTATCAACCCATCCATGGTATAGACCGGAGGTGAGGTTTTCTCCTGATGTTTCTGCTATTTTTGGCGTGAAACATCTGATTGAGCATCAACAGATATAATTCCGCCAGAGGTGTAGGTTTTAAGTACTCCTTTATAATACGACAGATCAATGCCACACGAGACCAACAGTTACATCTTATAATTTTGATAGCAAAACTAAATATACGCTAATAATAACTAAATATTTAATTTTCTTTTCAGATCGACAAAGGTATCAAAAATATTTTTTCTGCTAAGAAGCAAAAAAGGCAAGACCATGGAACAGAGGCTGATCGAAATGTTACAGGACCCAGTGAGTTATAAATATTGTTTGTAATATTAATACAATATAATAGTAATATCTTTTAAACAATGTCCTGGGACAGTTTATTAAAAACTTAACTGACTCAAGACGTCACTTTGATTGGACGTGGATGAATAAAGCTAATATTTCCAGGTGTATGATTTGTTGCGAGAACAACAACCAGATTTCGCCGAAAAGCTGGTGCCGGTATCAGGAGATGTGGCTGAGCTAAGGCTTGGTTTGAGTGATGAAGACTGGAACACTATTACAGAACAGGTATGATATGCCAGGACAGTTACATTTCGCAATAGAATTAGAATTGTAGATTTGGATGCTGCCTTCTGGAAATGACGAACTACTCAACGATATTACAAATCCCTTCTACAGTGGAAAGCTGAAGCTGGCAAATGTATCATCATCATCAAAATGTTATGGCTATGATCATCGAATGACAGGGCAAAGAAACGGACCTTGCAGTACACCAACATTTCGCAGTTAGTTATGTGTAGATAGTTTATCATTTCACCCGTATTGTAAAATGTCGTATCAGCATAAGACAAACGTGATTTAGAACAGTAATTATAGACAAAAGGCCTCTTTTAATATGCGGCACGTGTAATTGTACATCAATTGTTTTCGCTTCACTTTGAACGCTGTAATTTTTTTTTCCGGCGACTGGCCTCATGTCCTTGAACTAGGCTTTAGTGGTACAAGGTTTGATATAGGTTTGAATAGTCATCATCATCAGCCTATAATGTTGCCACTGCTGGGACACAGGCCTCCTCTCTGAGAGAGGGAGTGGGCCATAATCCACCACGCGGGCCCAGTGCGGATTGGTAGATGTCACATATCTTCGAATTTTTGGTTCTAGGACATGCCGGTTTCCTCACGATGTTTTCCTTCACCGTTTTGAGACCAGTGGTGATGAAATAAATTACACAAAGTAATGCGCCTGGTGGGGTTCGAACCCACGACCTACAAGTCGTAAGTCGGGACCGATACCACTGGGCCACCACTGCTCTCCAATCATCAATATTGAATAATGTTCATGTTTAACTATCATGTTAATCAGGTGGACATCGTTTTTCATCTGGCAGCCACGACAAAGTTAGATGAGTCTCTCCGTGTAGCGACCTTGATTAACCTTCGAGGCACTAGGGAGACACTCACACTCAGTAAGGCTTGTAAGAACTTAAGGTTAGAACGTTGAGAAATTATTCGCTTTATTCATTATTTTGCTCTTATGGCCTTGTTTTGAGTCGGTCTTTACTATTCTATTACACTTTATTTCAGTATGTCATCTCCCATTTTAACCTTGTCCATAGTCCATCTATCGTTTGCTTTTTACATATTTGCTATTTATTCACGATTGAAATGTCCTTATTTATAAGCATTATAGAGATAGGGCATGAACATAGGGCTTATTAACACGGGATCCGTATTTTGATGAATCAAAATGCACAAACGTCGACGACTTTCACCTTGAATTATGTAATTTTTATCGGTTTAGGCTCAAAAAGCCTTATTCGCAAAACGAAAAATTCTCAAAAAGGCAAAGTCATAAAATGAAAAAACGATCAAAACGAAAAATATTCCACAATATGAACGTTTCGGAAAGTGGACACTTTGGGAAATGGACATTTTGGGAAATGTACGTTTTGCAACCGGTGGACACTTTGGGAAGTGGACATTCTGAGCCTAAGCGATTTGTACTCTTTTTCGTTTTTTTTTGTTCTCTACTCTTCAACTTTACTCATTTGTTTGATGTCACGTGAAAAAAAATTACATTTTCAAGAATTGTACACCTAATTGCAGAAAATATTCCATTTTGACCATTTCAAGAATTAGGCTTTTAGGGAATTTGTTAATTTGAGAATTCGTCTTTTGCAACTCGTTTGCCATTTTGCGGACTAGGCGCCTCAACCTTTTGATTTACATTATAGTATTTAAGAAAAGGTTGATAATTAATATGGTAAATGTCAATTTGCAGGTCTTATGTCTATGTTTCAACGGCATACTCACAAGCTCGAAAGGACCTAATAAATACAACAGTATTTGAAAAATTCTACAAAAGTCCTGTACCACCTGATGTTATGATCTCCATTGCTGAGACGGTTGATGAAGAAAAAATAAAGGATATTACACAGGGGTGAGTATTTTAATATAATTGGTAAAACCGATCAGGTTTGTGTTTTTTTTTAAATTAGTTTTCTTCTAGCCTCAATCTGCTCAGAGGAAAAGATCAGACCTAAGATGGGTTGAGCTTACCCAGAAAGAACTGTAACTAGTCCGCATCACACTAAAACTGTTGCCTGTATGGCAGTAGCGAGTCAGTTGGTTTTGTTAGGGCTTAACACCACCAATGGTATAGCTCAGTCATCACCGTAGGTTACAGGTAGGCAATGGTGCTGTTTCCCAGAATGGACCACTATTGGATGATCAACCAATCAGAGGATTGATCATTAGAGAATAGGCCTACCACAGACACAAGCTTTACCACAGTTTTGCTTCCGCAAGCCTAGCCTGTGCGTACTTGCCTGTTTGTGTGTGGTTGGTTGGGCGTTCATGGTTGCCGACCGTGTATTTTTTTTTAATGCGAGAAGCTTGCGCAAGCAGAACTGTGGTGAAGTTTGTGCGTGTAGTACGAGTAGGCATACAGTGAGAAGGCTGGCGTTTAACAGAGGAAATTGTATTCATTTTGTAATATACTTGGCTACACATTGAATGGCCAATTGTTTTAGTATGCAACCAAATATTCGTAATACCATTTTCAAATATTTCTTTTCATTCGTAATGTTGCAGTTTGATGAAAAATTGGCGGAACACGTACATATTTGCAAAATCTATAGCGGAAGAGTTGGTTAACAGCATGGGGAATACACTGCCGACATGTGTAATCAGACCAGCGGTAGGTGAGTGCTTATTGTCTTAAAGGCCCTTCGTGCACAAGGCGACGCAAGTCTTCAATACTTTATGACTTTAGTATCCAGGCAGAACATTGCAATACAAATCCATAGAGGTTCGTAGTCAGGCACGTGTCAATGGATATCAAAGTCGTAAGGTATCGGAGACTTGCGTCGCCTAGGGTACAAAGGGGCTAGGTAAACTAAACTGAATCTCGGTATACTTGATCCGGAATACTCCGTTGATGTCGTTATGGAGATCTTGACAGCTGGGCATCAGTCTTATCAAACTGTTTCATACTATAACCCAGTGATGCGTTTGTGGAGGTCAGATTCGTAGTTGCTCTTTAAAAATAATGTTATCAAGACATTCCCAACAAATTTTCCATAGCCTTCCTCTATAAGACTATCCAATACAAAAAGATTTTTCGAAGTTCTTAAGATTAGCGCGTTTAACCATATAAAGAAACTCTTTTTTTGTCTAGAATTAGTTAAGATAAAGATCATTATTTTCTGTTCTATAAGATATTATTTTTGTCAACGGGAAATTTCAATGTTCGGACGCATGGTTCGTGTTGACATTTTTTTTCTGTTTTCAGTTTATGGTTCCAAGCTTGAACCAAATCCGGGATGGGTCGATACGTCTTGTTTATACGGATTCAGTGGAGTAAGTGTATTATATCCTAGCTTTTGCCAGCGGATTTGTCCGCTCACAGTCCTCTTATTGCCCATGTCACTCAGGACCGAAGCAACTATCAACAAGTGAAAGAATTTTTGAAATCGGTCCAGTAGTATCGGAGATTATTCAATACAAACAAACAATCAAATCTTTCCTCTTAGTAATTTTAGTTTAGACATAGAAATACCTTGTGTCTTCGACTTCTGACTTTTTAATTAAATTATATTTGTTTGTATGTAACGACTGGATCAGTCTAAGAAGGCGGTTATTTATGTAACAATTTGAAGGTGCCATAGATACGTTTGATATTACACCAGTCATATTCCTTGGTCCACATAGCATAGCATAGCGAGAAACGGATTCAACTAAGCTGCTTTTAAAAAAGCATCTTTAGCCCCTTCATGCGCAACACGACGCAAGTCTCCGATACCTTACGACTTTGGTATCTAGGCGACTATCACAATACAAATCCATAGTGATTCGTACACTGGCACGCGTCAATGGATACCAAAGTCATAAGGTATCGGAGACTTGGGTCGTGTTGTGTACGAAGGGCCTTACCGCACTTTTTACTGAAGGAAACTTGTTTTTTTTTTCAGTTAATCCTCGCCTTGAACAGTTTAGGTATCATGCACACACTGAATGCAGACATGACTAAATTGGCAGCTTTAGTACCAGTAGACTATGTTAGTAATGTGACAATAGCTGCTGGATGGGAAACAGCTAGGAAACGAGCCGCTGGCGACAATGAAACTAAGATCTACACAGTTTCACCGACAGCTAGAAATCCTGTGACTTGGGGTAAGTGATTTAAAAAAATACTATGTTTATTTAAAGCGAGTTAAAAATAATGGCTTAAGTCTTTATCAATTCAAATCCAAAATTGACTTAGTTTAAGATAAAACAATATATCATGAGAAAATCACTGTGTCATGTTCGACTCCCTGGGTATCCCGGTATCTGGGGAGTGAGGTGGAGGTTTGCCTCTCTCTCACTCATTCCGCCCTCCTCCTACGCAAGTAATACTGCTTCGCCGAGGAAGCTGCTTTCCAGACCCCTTCTTTCGTAACATGACTTGAATCAGGGCTGTATGCGAGAGGTCGGCTCCACCTATAGCCTTCGCGATAGGTGGAGCCGACCGCTCACAGCGGTTCCGGCAAGCGGAGATCAGACCTCCACCGTAGGATTCCCGTGTCGTCCATGCGGCCCATGCAGTCGTGACACCCGGATATTATCCTCCCTCTGTCAAATCTGAAATAGGAATCTCCCCGAAACCTTGTGAAGATGTGCGTCAGTTGGAAGGTAATGTTATCGACGCCAAGCTGCCACTCCATTCACTCCTCAAAGGGAGGTCTTACCACCGCAATTGCAGCACGCCCGAACCATGATGTGGAACCCTAGCGGTTTAGAACTCTGTGGTTTGATGGCAAACAAATTTTGTTTTATCACACAGGAGAAGTCTACGGTATCATGGAAGTCGACGGTAGAAACTACCCAACACCGATGGCAGTCGGATATCCTTTCGCCTGGTACACCAAAAGTCCTGTTCTTTTCTGGTTATACTCTTGGCTGTTGCATCTGATTCCTGCCTACATTGCGGATGGAATAACCGTCATGCTTGGAAACAAGAGAAGGTATTTAAGTTCAAAAGATTGAATTCATAAAAATATAAGTTAAAGTCATGGTTAGCGCAATGGAGCAGGTGACTGACTGCGCTGTGAGCTATGGATTCGAATCTCACATGGAATCAATCTACAAGTAGTTGTTCCAAGTTTAGGTGTTTGTTTATTTGAGATTAAATCCTTGTTAAAGCAACCTAGATACAGAAAAAAATGTAAGAGAAGCAACGTCTAAAAAGAAAGTAATTTTTATTGAAATAACTTAGTCATCAATGTTCCTACTGCTGGGATATAGGCCTGTGAGAGGCAGTGGGCCTTGATCTACCATGCTGCGGGTTGGTAGATGTCACGTCATATCTTTGATTTTTTGGTTATAAGATATGCCGGTTACTTAGTAAGATCAAGTAAAAATATGGCTGCATTTGCCTTTTTTCAGATTTACAAAACAAGCGAAGAAAATGCACAAATTGTTGACGACCTTATCTTTCTTCTGTTGCAACCAATGGAACTTTGATGACCAGAACACTGCGACCCTATACAACAGTCTTTCAAAAGCGGATCGAGATATTTTTAATTTTGACATCCAAAACATAGATTACAAAGAATATGTTATGACCGGTTTTATTGGCCTCAGAAAGTACTTAGTGAAAGATGGTTTAACGAGCACAGTATATGCACGAAAAAAACAGAAAGTATTCAAAATTGTAACATTCATTATTTTACCTTTATATTTTTACTTTTTGTTTCGAATACTGTGTTTTTATTTTGACTTTATTGACATTATATTGGTAGACTTTTTATATAAAAGAATAATTATAAATATTTTATTTAGTTGGTTTCGAAAATAAACTTCAAAAAACACGGCCATGTCGAAATTGCAGATATAAACTGGTTTTAATGCAACATTGTACTATCATTAAAATCATCATTACCAGCGGGAAGACGTCCACTGCTAAACATAGGCCTTCCCATCGGTTGTCCGCGACTCCGACGATGTCGTCGGTCCACCTAGTTCAGGCCTACCTACAACACTGCGTCTTCCGGTCCGTGATCGTCACTCGAGAACTTGTCTTCCCATAATATCATTAAATAATAAAATGTTGCCTTGACTCTAGTGTTTATTTCACTTTATATATTCAACTTTCCAGCATAAAGTTTAGATACTAATTGATACTAATGCCCGCAGGGAAATATTGCAAAGACACGAGCATCACGGATGTCTTCTGTGCTGTACATGGACCCGATGCCCGATGGAAATCTTTTATCTGTGTAAACATGCCAGATGGAACCTTTTTATCTGTGTTATAGCGGCCTTGCCGGTGTAAGCGGTAATTTAGCGCGGGGCGGCGAGCGGTAATATCATTTTAGAAATGTTTGAAACACGCCACGTAGTACCACCAGTAGTGAATTCGAAATTATTTACAAAGTACATCGCTTAGAACAAAGTAGTAAACGTAATGGACAAAGTGATGACGACGAATAAAACTATAGTACATTGTGAAAGGTGACATGGTATAAATATGTAGAGCATCTGGAACGATCCGACACGTTATTTCTTGATTTTCGTCGTCTGGCTAATGGAGAGTAGCAGAGGTAATCCTAAGATGGGCTCCTCATAGGGAGCGACCCCTACGCTGCCGTATACCCGTTTTAGGCGGGGTACCCGTTTTAGGCTTACCTCCCCTACTTGTATAGACACAACTTTTGGTGGCCAACATTTTGAAAGAAAGAAAGAAAAAACATTTATTTGGCGCAAAAGAGACCACGATTCACACAACATCTATCTATCTATCTATATCTATATCTATCTATATCTATCTATATCTATCTATATCTATCTATATCTATCTATATCTATATTCTATCTATCTATATCTATATCTATCTATATCTATACATATAATAAAACTGTAGAAAATTTATATTTGTACATTTAAAAAAAACTCAAAAAATATAGCCAGGGTATTAAAGGACAACCAATAGAACCCATTTCTAGCATTTTTAGAATTTTTGTCTGTTTGTATGTTTATTTGTCCAGGTATCACGTAAAACGTACGAAATTAATGTAGATAACTTTTATACACAACGATTAATCGTAACTTGTAGAGGAATTTAGTTTTTGTTTCATTGGAATCGGTTCAGTCTATCAAAAGATATTTGAATTTAAAGTGTTTCAGAAGCAAAATTACGGGTGCACTTCGGTCTCACACATTGATTTCGTACGTCAGTCGCGCGGTCTAACTTCGAATAGAAAAATGGAATGGACTGGAATGAACTGGAGCGGAGTGGGGTGGAGCGGAGGGGAGTGGGGCGGAAGGGAGTGGAGCGGAGGGGAGTGGAGCGGAGTGGAGTGGAGTGGAGTGCATGGAGCGGATGATGTCAATATACGCCAGTCCCACTTTCACCGACATCATAGCAAACCTTTACCTGAACACTGAACCGATCGTCCTGAAATTTTGCAAAAACATACATTCCCAGGAGTAAAGAAACGGACTATCTTTCATCTCAAAAAATAGAAGAGAGCTGTTTCCAAGAAACGTTCGTATTCCAGATGGCGCCACTTATATGATCCGAATTGTTTCTCAAATACTAAATTAACGCAATCGAAGCCGCGGGCAAAAGTTAGTAATAAGTAGGTAGATACAGCTATAAAAATCAGACAATTCTTGCCCAACATTCCAGTTTCACAGATGAAAATTTACTTTTTTTTTCACAACTATCACACAACGCCAGTCAACACAGTCCCAAGCAGAGCTTGTGTTATGGGTACCTAGACAACTGATAAACATACTTATATATTTCTAAATACATACATATTATAGATAAATTCCACCCAGACACAGAACAAATGATCGTGCTCATCACATAAACATTTGTCCTCGGTGGGAATCGAACACACGACCTCCGGCATAGCAGTCAGGGTCACTAATCACTAAACCAACAGGCCTGTCATCTCTGTCACTCAGGGGATCAGTTTTTGGGGATCAGAGTGGAATAATTCGAAATTTTATAAATGATCGAGTTTCTCCAAATGAGTTTTGTTTTTTGGCAGTTATTATATCGTGAAATGAATGTAAGGTGTCGGCTTTTCTAAAATTAATATTTACTAGCTGCTGCCAGCGGTTTCACCCGCTACAACTCGAAAATTATCCCACGGGAACATAAAATCGGGATAAAAACTATCCTATGTGTTAATCCAGGTTATAAACTATCTGTGTACCAAATTTCAGCCAAATCCGTTCAGTAGTTTTTGCGTGAAAGAGTAACAAACATCCATAAATCCATACATACAAACTTTCACGTTAGTAGGATGTTTCTGCTTGGTAATTTAAGTTATCATCTGCTGTGGGTTGAAATACCTACAACTACCTCGTCCAATTTTGTTCTTGTAAATTTTTCCTGAGTATTAGGTTTAAAGTCTACAGGATGTATTTTTCAACTGGGCATGGAGGGCTAAATTCGAAACTTTAAGGATAATACGAGGAAAAGTGCTGAAAAAAGTCTCTAGGCCGATTTTGACGAAAACTTAAACTGCAACATTAATTTTTATAAAAATCAATAATACTGGATCTGTGCCTGGATGATATTATACCTCCTTTCGCATTTTTACTTTTTCTGTGTCAGTGGTGAACTAGTGACTCTAGTAGATGAAAAATATAGATTTACAATGCAAATTGCGTTTTTATTAAATATCCAATACTGGACAAGAACGGAAATCGATGATAATAAAAAAAACACTGCTAGTAGTATTATTACCTCATTCGATACTGTCGCTAACATAGCAAAAGGTGCGTCAACACTATGTTACAAACATGCTATAAAACATAGATAGACAGCATTTTTTCATAATAATATTTGACTTTCTCTATTAAAATATAATAACCGTATTAAAAAATATATAACTTGTTATGTTATTAAAGTGGATGCGACGCGGTGTGTCAGAGGCCTAGCTCGTAGCTAGTAGCTTTACGGAGTGACAGACAGAAGCCATTGTAATTAATAACTAGCATCTGCCCGCGACTTCGTACGCAGATCTTGTTGCTTATGCCAGCGACAATGAGGTCGTCAAAATCGAAGATATGAAAAGTCTGATACCCAACTCCAAGAGCCCGGGTAAAAAATTAATGGGAGTTTGGCCAGTAGAATTAAAGTTTTATTAATAAATTTATCATCATCGAAAATCAGTCCTAAAAAGCGACCGCCTTCACGGCGTGGAGGTAAACGCAGCTTATGTTATTTTATAATTATACAGTGAAATTAGTGATAGCTTTGGTTTCCACATCAGGTGTTCCAGATCTTAATTTTTTATACATCAATAGATAATGCTCATCAGGCTGAACAACTCTTTCTAAGACATCATTCCATGTATGTTATAGTGTTGCTGGGCTCATGGAGTTCTACATTAGGTGTTATAGATCTTCAATTTGTATACGTCAACAGAGGGTACTCATCCGGCTGAACAAATCTTTCTAAGATGTCATTCCTATACAGGATGAATTTTTCAACTGGGCGTGGATGGCTATATCCGAATCTATGACGAGGATGTGGAATATCGAAAAACGTTAAAAGGAGTCTCGAGGCCGATTTTGACGAAAATGAGAACTGCATCATTGGATTTTAGAAAATTCAATAATCCTGGCCAGGAATCAAAACCAGTGAATTTGTAAAAAAAATCACACCCTGTATTATTACACCATTCGATAGTGTTGCTAATAAGGATCAAATTCTGGGAAGTAATCATATACGACAAACTTCAGGAAATAGCAAATTTTAATGAAATTGCTATTTTTCTATGTTACTTCACTTCTACGGAGCCACAATCTATTCGAAATTATAAAATTTCATAGTTTTCAATGTTTCACTGTATTTGTCGTCTCAACTATCGCACTGTATTCAGCAATCCTAAATTATTTAGTTTGACAAAAAATAACACTATTTCAAAGAAGAAACGGTTAACTTATGTTTCGAATACAGTAATTGCCTTGACGATTGATCAACATTTAAGCGTTTCCCCTATATTTGTCATATGTGATTACTTCCCAGAAATTGATCCTTATTAGCAACACTATCGAATAGTGTAATAATACAGGCTGGGATTTTATTTTCCAAAATCCAATGATGCAGTTTTAGTTTCGTCAAAATCCTTTCAACGTTTTTAATATTCCATAGTTTCGGATATAGTCATTCACGCCCAGTTGAAAAATTCGGCCTGTATTTGTTATAGTTTAGCTAGCATTTGGTGTTCCAGATCTTCAAGTTTTATACTTCAACAGAGAGTGCTCTTCAGGCTGAACAACTCTTGCTAAGATGTCATTCCTGTATATGTTATAGTGTAGCTTGGCTCTTGTAGTTCCTCATCCAGATCCTCAAATTTATTCTCTCAGCAGAAAATGCTCATCACGTGGAACAATTTTTGCTATCGCACCATTTTTGTATCTCTTAAGGTGTGTCCAAATATCGAGCGGCAATCGAGCGCGGCTGCCGCGCGCGGCCCGCCGCGCTATGATTGGACGACAGCCGCGCGCGGCAGCCACGAGCTACCTGCCGCGCGAGCACCCTGCCGCGAACGGTGTTAGTGTTGGTTCTCCAATGATTGTGTCTGGACGGACGTATTTTATCAAGTAAAATGGATAACGAAACAGCAATTCGTCTTATTGAAATATAATTGCTCCCATGGTCCATTATGGGATACTAGACGTAAAGAATATCACAATAATAACGTGAGAAAAGATATATGGGATGAAATAGCAAAAAAAAATCGGACAATCAAAAGCAGCTTTAAAATTGAAAATGAAAAGTCTTTTGAGTTCTTATAGAAGGGAGGGAAACAGAAAAAACAAGTAATGTCACTGGTTGTGGTAAGTTTAATCTTATTACATTTTATAACAGAAGGTACTCATTATTAATTGTCTGCCTCTGCCTTCTTTTTAATATTTTTTTTTTTGTTGATTATATTTGATTTCTTATGTTTAGTTTAAAGTCGTGTTTCTTGATTATTTATATTAAAGTGAATGACTAATAGTATTAAGTTTTAGTTGTCTGGTGATACCAAATTATTATTTTTCAACTGACATTTGAATGTTTATAAAACTTACCGTGATGTTGTTTAGTTTTTTTTTTCTTTTTGTTGTTTATATTTTTATTCCAGTAAAATGTCTTTATTTCCAAGTGCATTGGTGACACACATTAAGTTTAATGTCATCCTATATAAAATTAGAACAAAAAAATAAAAATTAAAATATTCGAATAATTAGAATATTAATTTTTATAGAAAACGAATATTCGAATATCAAATCGGACCGAATAATTGCAAGCCCTAGTCGCACCGCACGCGTGTCTCGGACATGCCGCGCAGCACTGCCGCGCAAAAGGTCTAAACTAGCAGCGCGGCAAATTTGTATCCCGCGAATGCCGCGCGTAGCTGCCGCGCACCTTGCACGCCGTGTTTGGACACACCATTATAGTTAAGCTGGTCCGTTGCGGTTCTGCGCCAGGTGTTCAATTTTCCAAAATAAATTATAGCCTATGTGTTGGCCAGACTTAATACCTATACAACAAAAAAAGAATCATTCAAATCCGTCCAGTACTTTTTGAGTTTATCCCGGACATGCATGACTTTTCTACTATTTTATTATATGTACTAGCGGCCCGTCCCGGCTTCGCACGGGTGGAGGACCTGGTCTAAAATTTGAGATTTAAACTATCCTATCTCTCAAGTTGGATCGAACTGCACATGGTGTGCGAATTTTATTATAATCGGTTAAGTGGTTTAGGAGTCCATTGAGGACAAACATTGTGACACGAGATTTATATATATTAAGATAGATAAGATATTTTCGCTTGGCATCTCCCATCCAAGTAAAAACCTCGACGAGTGAAGCTTAACCTTGAAGATTGGCACATATTTAGCCATGAACTTCACCTAACCAACTCATCTTATAGAAACCATAAACGCAACTTCTTAACAATGGCCGTGTATCAATCAAAGCAATTTCAACTTGCTATATTACTTATTTCTCTTATAAGTAATAAAGCAAACCGTCAGATGTTTCCGAGAGCACCCTCTATGCTAATACAGGGTGTGGCAATATGACTAATAACGCCTTCGCAAGACCACTGAGTTTTATTAAGCGAAAGAATGTTAAAGTGCGTACAGACTATGTAACATGTTATATAGCTTGTGTTTTATAACACGTCCACATTATGTAAACTTGTGTTATTCAACATTGCAACATAAAACAATACTGTACACATTACAATATAATAATTGTTTTATGTATAACCATTGTTGCTTATCGTTCTTCAGTGCTAACCGTGACTAAGTTTTTTGTCCACTTTATCTGAAACATAACCTCGAGTTATTGTACTAAGCAACGTTATATAACATGTTATGTTACCTACATAGTCTGTACGCACCTTTAAGATTGCTCGGTACCCGCGTATGTTTTATTGTATTTTATACTACACCTGCTTGGAAATTATCTTGATACTTCATCAAATTTACGGTAGAAAGTACGTCATTGCATATCGACCAAATATGCGGGGAGAAAACGCATCTGAGCGGGAGAGAAAAGTGTATGAAAATCCATTTCTAACGTGTTTTTTCTTTTTAATTTTGGGTAAGACTATGCGCCGGTAACCTAAATATCAATAAAAAACTTTTTTCAAAAAAAAATTAACCGCCTTCAAAAACAACCACAAAAAAGGGTAAAATAACCTACAAAATAACTTTTCTTTCGGAAGTCGGTGGCTTTGTTTTATTATTTCGATGTCTTTTTTGCCACCGACTTCCGAAAGAAAAGTTATTTTGTAGGTTATTTTACCCTTTTTTGTGGTTGTTTTTGAAGGCGGTTAATTTTTTTTTGAAAAAAGTTTTTTATTTTACTCTTTTTAGTTTAAATATTCAACCCAAATTCTTGGCAAATACATAATTTTCTTACATGTGCACTAGAATTTTGTAATCCGTAGCACCGGTATTAACATCGCCATGTTGTGTACATAAAAGAAAGTTCCAATAAAATTCCCTATCTCAAAAAATGCTGAACAGAGTTCGATGAAACTTGCAGTATTCCCTAAGGTGAACGATCCCTACAAAAAACCGTACAACAAAAAAACAATTTTGAAAATCGGTCCACAATTCGCGAAGTAATCGCGTAACAAACACGCAAAAAGTAAAGATAATCATGTCATCCAAGTAGGCGAAATTAATAAAAATGCTCACAAAATAAAAAGTACTGAACCAAATTTGATGAAATTTTTATGGGACCAAACTGCAAGTATCTTGCATCGAACAAAAAAAGAATCACACTAATCGTACTAGAAACCTCGGAGTAATCGGTGTACATACATAAAAAAATAAAAAATAAAAAAAAAAAACATACGGACCGAATTGAGAACCTCCTCCTTTTTTTGAAGTCGGTTAAAAACCAAAAAGTTTTTACGTGAGTTTTTATCTCCAAGTTCGCAAAATGACACTGGCCACTAGCTGTGTATTGGATGGTGTCGGGCTGGCAGTGCGACCCTGCGGCGGCAGGATAAACAATTTGAAAAAAGAACATGTGAAAATTGCAGACGCCATTGGCGCCATTTTCAATTTGTGTGTTGTTTGAGGATTCAGTTTTCGTAGAAAGTAATTTATTTTCCTCGTAGGTGTAGTATAAAGCACTATGTATCACTCGAGAGAAAGTGCGGTTCCCGATCTCGGGTATTTTAAAGTCCTCGGCTACGCCTCGTCCTTTAAACGAACCCTCGATGGTAATAGGTCACTTTCTCCTCTCGGTGAACAATGTACTATTCTTTGACGGCGAGGTTCAAACTCGACATCTTTTTTGTTCCGAAATATAATATTATTTTAATATTAATAAATTAATGTGAAAGAAAGTTATTTTGTTACCTTTTCACACCTAAACTATTAAATCAGTCAATTCAGTTGTCAAGTTTACTAAAACGAATACTGGCTTCGATCAATACCTAAATATTGGGTACATTTTATCTCGAAAAAACTACTGTTCTAGATGAAAACCACAATAACATTCTAATGATGATAGATGGGGTGCTAAGACAGGAAACCTCCACAAGCGCCCGTGGACAGGAGGTCCCTCTCGGATACGTCCGGGGGGAAGACCAGATTTCGGGCCGGTGCACCCTGGGATGCGGGCAAAAACTCTTCGTTAGGCACTGTGTGCCTAAGGGGTCTCTTTGCCCGTATGCGAATAGCCTGTCGTGTGGACGCTCCAACGCGTGTCCCTCTGATCAGCAGAGGGCACAGCGGCGGAGCGGGCTTGCGGACGGTGAGTAATGGGTAGCTGGCCGTCCGACCAAGGACCAAGCCCGGGTCGGGGGCGCGTCGTGTTTCGCGCCAAATGCCTGCAGGATACCGCGGCCCCGGAACTTAAAGGGCATCCGAAGGAACACGGGTGGATTTTAGTCAGTAAGAATCTGACAGTCCCTTCCGCCTCACCGAGGGTGGGAGGACTCATTTGATAATTTTACCATCTAAAAAAAAAAACATGACGATATGTTGAGAGATCTTTGTAGACTACATAACTCTGAAATTAGTCATGAATGTATCGAATAATACCTACTTACTGTTCAGACCATTTACAATTCTAACCGTTTGAAAATTAACATGAATCAGGGTAATTACCTTACAATTGCGACAACTTGATCAATTTTGTCGTAATTAAAGTCTATATAATCGTATATATCGTTATTAGTTAGGTATTCTTTTTTTTTGAGTAAGTTCAACAACGCGGCAAAACACAAAAAATATTTGAGGTCTGTTTTTACGTGGTAAATCATTAAATGAGTTTTCACACCTCAATTATGTCATGCAAACAAGGAATAAAGCAAGTCATTGCTGCCCCCTCCTCGAGCCGGGCAATAATAATGTACTGAATTGCATTATTCCCGTGGGAATAATGTGATTTGAATTTGGAACCTCAGATAAAACATTACTATGTGTGTTTTATCTGAGGTTCCAAATTCAGAACTTTTACCAAGGAGTTGTACCAGTAATGGCGGCCGGTGACCGCAACAGCTGATCGCTTGTTGATGTGCTCACATCACGTTCGAATGTTATACGAGTACGTTACCGTGGATTTTAGACAGTACAAGTCTGACAGTCCCTCCCGCCCTGCCCAGGGTGGGGACTAACTTGATGAATTTACTACGACAAAAAAACAAAACAGATTTTAAAATATTGCAGAATTAACTTAATCTACTTGCATAAAAAAAAAATGCAAACACAAAAATTACAATGTCGTGATATAAATTCAGCAACAAACGAAATCGCCAATTGTACATTTGGATTTCATGAAGTGATTAGTATAGTTTTGTATCTTGTTTTAAGTAAGTTTTATTTTATAATACTAGTGAGCTGTAGTTACGGTAGATACAATATATGACATTAGGTTAAATGGCATAAAGTTAAAGGAGGTATTCCACTTAGGGCACCCGCTGACAATGGCACCTGAGTTACTGGCACCTTATCTATTCGACATAAGGCTCCTGTCTAAATTTTTCGAGGTATTCCACTTAGGGCACCCGCTGACAATGGCACCTGAGTTACTGGCACCTTATCTATTCGACATAAGGCTCCTGTCTAAATTTTTCGCAGGTGCCAGGTGCCCTAACTGGAATACCTCAGTTAAAGGGACCTAACCACGATTATTCACATTTTTTTTTTACTTGAAGTAATCCGGGACATTGACGTTTTCTTGATAGATAAAATTCCAAACTAAATTAAATTAAATAGTTCCTCGTTCGTATCGAGGTGGTTTTTTGTTTTCATCAAATTAACATTATGGTACTTCAAGTTGCCGGCATACGGATGGAGTAAAGGGCAACTTGCTGTCCGACCACGGACCATGCTCGTGACGACGACGGCACGTTGTGTTCCACGCGCGCCTAAAAGAGCGTCATAATGATGACGGGGCGCCTCTAGAGGGCCAAAGCCTGCCCGCGTCGCGGGACTTATCTTATTACCATGACCCCGGAACATAAAGGGCTATTGAAGGACACCGTGGATTTTAGTCAGTACGAGTCTGGCAGTCCCTGCCCGGAGTGGGAGGACTCATTTGATGATATTACCTCGTACAAAAAAAATGGTACTTCAGGTTCACTGTACGGTAAAATACATAGACTGTATGCTACTGTCTCAGATTTCTTTCATGACTGAGAAAGTACGTAATGCCATTGGTCCTGGCTGTCATTCTTAATCTTTGGCAGTCGTTACAAGTAGTCAGTAGCCCGAAATACTGATTTACCCATGGTTATGGTGTTACCCAGTTCCTACTGATGTAGGTGGAGGTCAGATAGGCAGTTCCATGCGCTGGTCACCCTCAACATAGTTGGAAAAACGTGGGGTGGATGATAAAATAATAGGGTTTTCAATTCCAGAATTTCCTACTTCGTAATGTCCGTTGAAGCAATGGATCCGGCCCAGGAGTACAATGCAAAGCTGCTTGCTCGTTTGAATTCGGTGAATGAGGTGTCAGAACTTGGAACCTCTGACGTGCAGCAGTTCTACAGCGGTGCTACTGTGTTCCTAACAGGTGGTTCTGGCTTCCTCGGCAAGCAGCTCATTGAAAAACTGATCAGGTAAATCTTTTAATACTTAATGAACCATCTTTCTGCTGATAGTCTTTGTCTCAGTCTCAGTTCAGCTCATGTTGTCGAAGGAGGCATTTAAAAAGCTGGAGCGATGACTTATTTTGGGGGTAGGAGGAACAGAGTGGAAAGTTCCTCGCTACCCGGTGAAAAAGAAGGTACCTTCCGACCAGACGAGTGTTGTGTCTTGTGGGCTTTCTGCTGAAAATTCTTAGTCGGAATATCCTATGTGTTCTAATGTCGAGGATAACTTTGATTGCGCGATGTAGATTTCTTAGTTACTCAGTCTTTGCATAGAGGGCGCTGCTGTTCTTTTTGTAGTAGATTATTTTCGCTACACTATGTGCGTTCATGCTAGATTGGCTGAAGAAACCTGCAAAAAGAAAACAGTGGCAGGTTTTGTAGACCTTAGCCCAGCAGCCGTACAATATGAGTGAAAATAGAATGCTTATCTTCCTGATACAATGTTAATTATTTATTTTCAGAGCGACCAAAGTGTCAAAAATATTTTTCCTGCTACGAGACAAAAAAGGCAAAAGCATACAGCAGAGACTAGCTGAATTGTTAAAGGATCCTGTAAGTTATAATGTTATTTAATATCACAACATTACGCATAAGCTAATAGTGATCCTGACTGCATTATTTTGTTCTGTGTCTGGGTGTAATTTGTATAATATGTATGTATTTAGAAATGTATAAGTATGTTTATCAGTTGTCCAGTACCCATAACACAAGCTCTGCTTAGCTTGGGACTAGATGGCGTTGTGTGATACTTGTGTTTTTTTTTCATATCTTTTTTCTTTCTTAATATATATAAATCTCGTGTCAAAATGTTTGTCCTCAATGAACTCCTAAACCACTTAACCGATTGTAATAAAATTCGCACACCATGTGCAGTTCGATCCAACTTGAGAGATAGGATAGTTGTAAATCTCAAATTATAGTCGCAATTATAATTTATTGCTAATTATTTGTGTGTTATTATTTGACAGTCACAATTATCTGTTAACTCTAAATGATTCTAACAGATGTCGATACCTTTCGACTGGGTTGAGTAAGTAATCAATAGATGACGCTGCTATGGTAAATCTACGAACGTGTCATATAAGCTACTTTTACTACTTTGTAACCATCGAGACCGGGTTTTAGACCGGGTCCTCCACCCGTGCGAAGCCGGGACGGGCCGCTAGTTAATTATATTTCAGACAATAAGTTTGCGCAAATTCAGATTCTGGTCCACTACTGACAAAGCTGCTGGTTCAAGAGCTTTATATCAGTCGTATCTCAGCCTTGTGAGGTTGAAAAGTTGATCAAATTCCTCGGGTCAAAAATATTTGGACTTGGATCATAAAGTTGTTGTTTCCAGGTGTACGATTTGTTGCGAGAACAACAACCAGATTTCGCAGAAAAGCTGGTTCCGGTATCAGGAGATGTGGCTGAGCTAAGGCTTGGTTTGAGTGATAAAGACTGGAACACTATAACAGAACAGGTATGATACTCGTAGTCTGATTGTCTTCCTACGGTAATATTGTAAAGTTTGTAGGTAGCGACTTTCTGAAACAACAATGATTCGCAGAAGATTATCACTGTATCCCAGATTTTCTTGATATGGATGATGAAATAGTATCGGAAGCAACATTATCAAAATATTCCAAAAACAGCTAAGGTGTTCTTACACTCACATTTCTCCAGTTAATACACATGCTACCTTTTCTTTTATCGTGGTAAATCATCAAATGAGTCCTCCCACCCACTGTCAGACTTATACTGACTAAAATGCACGGTGTCCTTCAATAGCACTTTTCGTTCTAAGTCCACGGTAATTCATTAGTGAGGGGGCCGCATCATTACGCTTACGCTCTTTGAGGCTCGCGTGGAACACGACGCGCCGTCGACCCGGGCATGGTCCATGGTCGGACAGCTAGTTGTTTTTTACTCGCCGAGTTGCCCTATACTCGCCGTTGATGTCTTTCTAAGAAAGAAGTGGCGGACAACAATGTTGAAAAGAAAAGGGAAGAGGCCTTCGCCTAGATGTGGAGCAAAACAGGCTAGATGTTAAAAAATAATTACATATTTCATTAACCAGGTGGACATAGTATTTCATTTGGCAGCCACGACAAGATTTGATGAGTCTCTTCGAGTGGCGACCTTGATCAACGTAAGAGGCACTAGAGAGACGCTTACACTCGGCAAGGCTTGCAAAAAATTAAGGTAAGAAAATAATAAACGAGTTTAGAGTAAAGTATTTTCTTGCTCTTTATTTTGGGGTTAGTGCTGTAATCGTTGTTTCAGACTTAGTTATGTCAATACTCTTGCGCAGTTTTTAAACTATAATGATACTGGCTCTTCCACTGTGAAACTGGCATGTCCTAGAACAAAAATTCCACGACATGTGACATCTAGCTTGCATTGGGCCCGCGTGGAGGATTATGGCCAACTCCCTTTCACAAAGAGGAGGCCTGTGTCCCAGCAGTGAGAACATTTTTATAAGCTGATGATGATGATTGACCTAATGAATTTTTTATCGCGGGCTCTGAGTCCGGCGCGGCGCGGCGACCGAATCAAGAAATTCTCAAAACCTAACGAAAATATCTGACACCACGCATCGTCTAACGTCGTTTCAGTTCGGGAGACTACAACAAAAAAGTTCTTTATATACAGTAGTGCACCACAAACATTTTAAATAAATGATATTCTCGTTAAATATACGAGGTAGGCGATTTTTTATAAATAAAAAATGTTATGCAATAGCTTCACCGCGGCAGTTTCGGGAGTGCCACACGTATTTTTTTCATGTATTTAAAAACACTGTTCTTCTAAAGGTCTTTTGTCTACGTATCAACGGCATACACACATGCTCGCACAGACCTGGAAAATTCAACAGTTTATGAAGAATTCTACAAAAGTCCTGTACCACCTGATGTTATGATCTCGATTGCAGAGACGGTTGATGATGAAAGAATAAACGATATTACGCAGAGGTTAGTACTTTTGTATAAACATTCTAGTTCATTCTTTGAAATAAATGAATAGATTATTATTCAATTATGCAAGCGTAAGAAAGGGATATAGTTCTAAAAAGTTTTCAAAAAATATTTTAGGAAAATAGTGTTACAGCTAAATGAGGCCAACTTCAAAACTTTCCATAGAAAATATCATTTCCAATTATCTATTTCTTTAAAATATTATTTAAAAAATGTTCTCTGATATATTAGACCCTATGTGTCCTGCTTATCATCTGAAATGGCAGGCGGCCTATGTCCATTAGTGCAAAGCTATATAATAGGCTTATGATGATTATGTTGATGATTAAGTGAACAATTTTACATTGAAATCAGGCTACAAAGTTTGCATGAATGCCGGTCGACATACCTACAAGGTCTGACTATTTATAATTATGTATAATATGTATGTCAATGTAAAGGTCGAAACACACTATTGAAACGTGACGCGACGTAATGTGTCGACATCCAATGTGTATCGTGGACATTAAGGCTAAGCGTATGCTGAGACCCAGGCAATGCAGCACAGCACAGTACAGCACAGTGCAGGGCAGGGCAGGTGAGGCAGACATGTGCCCCCTCCGCATGCTGCAACGCAACTGACATTGGCATACTAGCTAGTACAAGGAATAGACGTACATGTTTTATAAACAAAGTTACCTAGCAACGAATGTATCCAGCATACACAACACACGCGTCGCGCAGGATTCTGTGCCGGCACTGCAACGAGACACAGAGCAGGACAGACACATGTCTGCGTGGCATGTGCCTGCGCCGCAGCATACGTAGTTCAATGACGTTCCATGCTTTACAAAATCTTCTCTGCTCTGCGCTGTGTGGACCTGCGTCTCAGCATACGCCTAGCCTAAAGGCGGAACACATTATTAAAACGAGACGCGACCCGATGAAACGTGATGCGTGTTGACTCGAATCAAATGTGCAGGCATGGCGTCGCGTCGGATGTTCATAGTGTGATTCTGGTCTCTAGAAAACAATACATCTGAGTCGAATCAACACGCATCGCTTTGCATCGGGTCGGGTCGCGTTTTAATAATGTGTTTCCGCCTGCCACGATGCGCTCGCAGTTTCTAAACATAGGCTCTGTACAGCAGTAAGCGTGCATGGTCCTGTGCTATGCAACTACTAAACTCATCTAGGGAAAATTTTACTGCCTCAACCATTTCATGTATTTAACTAAAAAATAAAAATGTGTTTTTTTAATATTGCAGTTTGATAAAAACTTGGCCGAATACTTACACATTTGCAAAGTCAATCGCAGAAGATTTGGTTAACGGTATTGGAAAAGAAATGCCCGTATGTGTCGTTAGACCAGCTATTGGTGAGTGCTATTGTTATATTCTACGTAAACAGCTAAACTGATCCTTATTTATCACAATCATAAGTCTTATTAGGCGTTAATTCTTGTAACGCTGAAGTTAGTCGCATACCGTACGATCGGTCGCGCATATCAGCGAAAACTAGCAACGTAGTGTACGCACGCTGCTGTGTCGGTCACCCGTACCGTCGGTCACGCATATCAGTGAAAAATAGAAACGTAGTGTACGCACGCTGATGTCGGTCGGGTACCGTCGCCCGTGCAAATCTGTGAAATATAGCTACGTAGTACGCACGCTGATGTCGGCCGGGTACCGTCGGTCGCGCAAATCTGTGAAATATAGCTACATAGTACGCACGCTGATGTCGGCCGGGTACCGTCGGTCGCGCAAATCTGTGAAATATAGCTACGTAGTACGCACGCCGATGTCGGTCAGGTACCGTCGGTCGCGCATATCAGTGAAATATTTCCACGTAGTATGCACGCCGATGTCGGTCGGGTACCGTCGGTCGCGCAAATCTGTGAAATATAGCTACGTAGTACGCATGCTGATGTCGGTCGCGCATATCAGTGAAAAATAGCAACGTATTCCGCATGCTGATGTCTGTGGGTACCGTCGGTCGCGCATATCGGTGACATATAGCAACGTAGAGTACGCACGCTGATGTCGGTCCGGTACCGTGGGTTGCGTGTAGCTGATCACGTACGATCTGTCGCACATATTAGTGAGAAAAAGCAACGTCGTATACACGCACCACACACGTTAGGGTTGCTATGTGTTTATACGTACGCGTGACCTACGTACGCGACCAATATCAGCGTGAGAGGAATTTATTTCATTCAGGCAATAAAGAAATCTAGAGGCGAAGGCCCGCCGGCACGTCTGTGAGTGGCGCGCGTATTTTCAACGTCGAGGTGAGTCTCCGTTCTCTCGACTAGATGAGGCGCTGCGGAAAGAAAGCTAGCGCGATCCTAGGTTGATATAGAGGGAACGATGGCCTTTTTTTTTTAGCGTGGTAAAATCATCAAATGAGTTCTCCAACCCCGGGCAGGGTAATAGAAATAAGTCCCGCGACCCTGGCCGGCTTTGGCCCTCTGAGAGGGGGCCCCGTCATTTTGCTGACAGCTCTTTGAGGCGCGCGTGGAACACGACGCGCCGTCGACCCGGGCATGGTCCATGGTCGGACAGCGTGTTGCCCTTTACTCGCTGCCCGCATGCCCACGCCTACGGTAGCCGGAGATCGTCTCGATCTTGCGACGTCCGACGCCGTGGGCGTACACCACTGCGGGAACGATTGTCTTAACCGAGTTTCGGGCACGCTACGATCGCGGCGGTAAGACCTCTCTTTGAGGAGTCGCCCACGGCAAAGGACGTCACCGCAGGCGTGGCCATGCGGATGGCGAGAAAAGGGTGACTCACCGTCCGATCATGGACCATGTCCATGTCCCAATTTTTACTAATAAAACCCATTTTTACGTACGGCTAAAGGTCATGACGCACATGTATCGTTTGTGAATGTACGAATTTTGAGCATAGCATCGACATACTTCGATACATATGCATAATATATGTAAATGAATTATGATACATATAATAGAATTTTTACATCAGGGATTTCTCAGTAGGTAACAACCTCGGAGTATGGTTTTGTGTCCGGTTCCTGGCAATAGACTCGACCCCTATTATATGGGATTTTAAATATAACTAGCGATGTGGGGGTTCTATTGGGTAAACGTAAACTAACCTTTCGGGAATTACATACAGGCTTATGATTGTGCGGTATATTTTACGATACACCGCGATTTTCCGCAAGGAAATCAATAACATTCGAAATAATAAAAAATTGAAACTTTGTTTGTTTTCAGTCTATTTTTCTAAATTGGAACCAAGTCCCGGATGGATTGATAAGTCTTGTTTGAGCGGAGCTGCTGGTGTAAGTATTCTAATCCTAAAGCTGATTTCAGACTACGCTATAATACAGGGTGTAAGGGATAGCCCTCCACAAACTTTCAGGGGCCTTAGTCAATCAGCAGACGATAGTAGACGACAATCGTTATCGTTCATTAGTCACCAATACATTTTCAACTTTATATCCCAGCGCGGAAAGTTGAAAATCTATTGAAGTTCACAGATCGTTTTCGTTTGTTTCGTTCGTTATCGTTCAGCAGTTTTTAAATAGATTTTCAACTTTACGCGCTGGGGTATAGTTGAAAATGTATTGGTGACTGATGAACGATAACGATTGCCGTCTGCTGTCGTCTGCTGTTTGACTAAGGCCCCAGGGCTTGCTCACTAGACGAAACTAAAAATCTTCCGCAATGTTTTTTTTGCCTTTATGGAGGGCTGTCCCTTACACCCTGTATAATTTCATATAGTACACATTGTTCTGTACTATAAATATTATTGGCTTGCTAGCATTAGGTCCTTCTGTGCTATACTTTATACTGCTGTCAGTTTAGACTGAGCGTGTAATCGTGTTTTTCATCCAATTTCTGCATCAGTCTTAGCCGGACCAAACTGATGGACCAGACTGACGCCAGACTGAGCGTGACCTTTGACTTACAATCGGCAAAAAAAATTAATTGTCCTTAGATGGATATTTTTATGATTGCCGAAATCCCCCGAACTGAGACGATGTTAGACGATCCGTGATGTCAGGTTTTTTCGATAGGTTTTTGGCAATTTCTTGATACGGTCGCATCCCGCGATAGAAGCTAAAACTCTATTGTACACTGACGGAAACTGATATGTTTTGTATCTTTTCAGATAATGTTCGCTGCCTGTTTGGGTGTCATGCACACAATGTTATTAGAGAATTCTAGTATCGCTACTGTAGTACCAGTAGACTATGTTAATAATGTTACAATAGCTGCTGGATGGGAAACAGCTAGGAAACGAGCCGCTGGCGACAATGAAACTAAGATCTACACAGTTTCACCGACAGCAAGGAATCCTTTATGTTGGAGTTAGTATTTTATATTAAATATTTGCAATTCTGTTATGAATATCTGTCTGCTTAGGACAAGAAATCCAATTAGGTAGGTCCAACTTCGAGTAAGAGATCAACCGCCGAATCCAACTCGGTTGGGCAGCGTTCGAGAAACTATGCAATGTCTTTTCGTCCGATATACCTCAGTGCCTCAAGACGAAAGTCTTCAACCAATGTGTGTTACCAGTGATGACTTACGGCACCGAAACGTGGTATTTCACTATCGGCCTCATCTCAAAGCTCAAAGTCGCTCAACGAGCTATGGAGAGGACTATGCTCGGTGTTTCTCTACGTGATTGAATCCGAAATGAGGAGATCCGTAGACGAACTAAAGTCACCGACATAGCCCACCGGATTAGAAAGCTGAAGTGGCAATGAACAGGCCATAGTGCTTATTGCTCGCAGAGATGGCCAATGGGATCGGGAAATGCTAGAGTCGAGACCACAAACTAGCAAGCGCAGCGAAGGACGTCCACCAACGAGATGGACAGACGACCTTATAAAGGTCGCCGGAAGACGCTGGATGCAGGTCGCTTCCAACCGGTATTATGTGGAGTTCTAAAGGGGGTGCCTATGTTCAGCAGTGGACGTCCTATGGCTGAGATGATGATGATGATGATATCTCAAATCGAAAATGTGGGATGGCCTCAACTCGTGTTATGTTAAGCTGTAGGTCGTGGATCCGAACCCAGCTAGGCGCACTGTTCCTCTTATTGCAATATATCGTTACCTACGTTATACGCTCGGTTATAAATATTAATTGACTGGCCTGTTGGTCTAGTGGTTAGTGACCCTGAATGCTAATGCGCCACGGTCGTGGGTTCGATTCCCACCCAGGACAAATATTTGTGTAATGAGCATGATCATTGGTTCTGTGTCTGGGTGTAATTTATCTACAATATGTATGTATCTATAAATATATAAGTATGTTTATCAGTTGTCTAGTACCCATAACACAAGCTCTGCTTAGCTTGGGACTAGATGATGTTGTGTGATAGTTGTGGTTTGTTTTTTTTTGATAGCACAAGGTTAAACCTCAGTGGATTTTGGTTGCAATTATTAATTCCGCGTTCGACCCCCAAGATTTTCTACCCTCTTCCGCGTTTGACCCCTAAACGTTTCCACATTCAACCACTAAGGGTAGAAAGTGGAATTTTATTTTCAAATGTATTTGTTCCACGTTCAACCCCAATTGGACAGTGAATTCTGTTTTTTTTTACTAATAAATAAAAGGGGCAGGCATGGTCAAAAATTGCCCAAAATAGAGATGTTTGGAAGGAGAAAGGGGAGGCCTTTGCCCAGCAGTGAGACACAAGATAGGCTATTAAAAAAAAAACAAAACAATATTGATTAAAATATTCCACACAGGTGAACTTCAAGCTATCATGTATAAGTATCCTATAAAGTACGCAACACCGATGGTTGTGGGATATCCTTTCGTCTTGTGTACCCAAAATCGTATACTTTTCTGGTTATACTCCTGGTTGCTGCATCTGATCCCAGCCTACATCGCAGATGGAATAACACGAATTACTGGAAACAAGCCAAGGTATATTTATTTCTGTTTGAGTTAAAAAATATAGAAATAATTTTTTAAAAAAAACGTTCAAGTATTTCATGCATTCTACAAATATTTATTTTTATAATAGTGTGTTTACATACGAGTAATATTTTGTGCATTACTAACTTTATCAATTAATTACAAATTAAATTAGTTCGTTACTTAGAATTTTTAAAATACTACGTTTTCTTTCCTTTTCATAAATGTAAAATCAATGAATGTTTACGAAGATTTTATCGCATCTAAATGCCAAGGTTCGTACCCCATGGTGCCCTTAGCACGTGGTCGCTTAGTTTGTGCCCCTGGATCTTGGATAGACTTAGAGTCATTTATGGCATCCACAGAAAAGTCCGGTAAAGAAACTCACAACCTCGTCTAGGTTCACCTGCAAGATGCCACTCAAAAAAAAATATTCCTTATTTTAAAAGCGTCATCTCTCCTTTTTATTTGTTTTATGAAAAGAAAAAATACGGGCAGAATATATTTTGATATTCTAACTGACGGATTAGGTTGCTCCCAAATTTATCGACGCGGAATCGGCTAACGCCGGTCAAATAAGCCTTTATGTATACGTTATAAGGGTGTTACTACCATTCGCATCGGTTCGGCTCGGAGGACGCGGCGCAACGCCGGCCGACGACGGCGAAACGAGCCGTTCGCCTTCAGATGATCGGCGATAAATATAGTAATGTTTCAGCGCCGAATCGGCTAAAGCCGATTCCGTGTCGGTAAATGTGGGAGCACCCTTAATTAGATTTTTTTCAATCTAATAGCCAATTCAAGCCATAAAATGATCAAAATAAATAAATCATAAAAAAAATCAATTTTCAGATTTGCTAGACTGGCCAAGAAAATGTACAATACATCATTAACATTGTCTTATTTCACCTGCAAAAACTGGAACTTTGATGATCAAAACACTGCGGCATTATACAACAGCCTTTCAAAAGCGGATCGGGATATATTTGACTTTGATATACAAAACATAGATTACAAAGATTATCTGATAATAGTCGCTCTTGGCCTCAGAAAGTATATATTTAAAGATAATTTAATGGGCACATTATATGCACGAAAAAAAATGAAAGTGCTCAAATTTTTAACGTTTATTATATTACCTTTATATTTTTACTGTTTATTTAGAATTTTGTGTTTTGGTTTGTCTATATTTACGTTTTTTTGGTAAACAAATACGTTATAACAAAGATTTTCTTTTAGGTAAAAAAAATGTTGAATTTGTATATAAAAAGCTTTGGGTTGTATTTTTTATGATTTAACAATAAATAATATACTTTGATTGCAGTACATTTTATTTTAACGAATGTATCAGAAAATGCCAAATTAACATTGCATGTGGTGTAACTAAGATCAATATTACTAATGATATATTCATAACAGAGTGCAAAAAAGCTCACACAACCAAAACAGGCACCTCTGTCCGGTCATGGACAATGGAACATGACCAGAATGGCGGCGCGTTGTGTTCCACGCGCGCCTCAAAGCCCCTTCGTACACAAGGTGACGCAAGTCTCCGATACCTTACGATTTCGGTATCCAAGCGACTGGTACAATACAAATCCAAGAGGTTCGTACACAGGCACGCGTCAATGGATGTCAAAGTCGTAAGGTATCGGATACCGGAGTCGCCTTGTGTACGAAGGGCCAAAGAGTTTCAGCATAATGACGGCCCCTGTAGACAGCCAAAGCCTGCCGGGGTCTCTGGCCTAACGAATTACCGTGAACTGGAATGTAAAGGGCTATTTGAAGGTCACCTTGGATTTCTAGTCAGTAAAAGTCTGACAGTTCCTCCTGCCCTGCCCTCAGTGGGAAACTCATTTAAAACTATGAGGAATACGGAAAAACCTTGAAAGGAGTTTCGACGTCGATTTGGATGAAAACGAACTGAATCATGGGATTAGAAAAATCACTAATCCTGGCCAGGATCGAATCAGCTGATTTTAAAGAAAAAAATAACTTGTTTAAACCATTGAGCTATTATTACTACGTGAGAGATGACACCGCGTATCAGCGCTATGTCCCATTCAGGATGAGTGAGCGCGCACAAGTTCATTCATTTGTTTGATAGCTCTGTGGCGTGCTCTATGCGCGCGCACTCATCTCGGATGGGACACAGTGGTGATGCGAGGTGTCGTCTCTATACGTAGTAATAATAGCTCAATGGTTTAAACGCCATTTGATAGTTTTGTTATTAAGGATCAATTTTGGGAGAAAAGTTCACCCTGTATAAAAGATCTACTTTGTATCTAAAGTTAGATAGCGACGGTTCTACATTATTTTTACTGGTTGACCTTTTCTAGTATTTTGCTTCTGCTGAAGTCTTAGTAGGGTGACCACGATTTTTGGGCATTTGGATATTTCTTTCTGGTGCCTTTTTACGTTATAAAATCATCAAATGAATCCTCCCACTCACTGTAAGGCTCGTACTGACTAAAATCCACGGTGATCTTCAATAGCCCTTTACGTTCCGTAATTGGATAAGACCCGCGACCCCGGCAGGCTTTGGCACAACGCGCCGTCGACCACGATCCACGCCCGCCTCAAAGAGCTGTAGGCAGTCTATCGAGGCCGCTTAGAGGGCCAAAGCCTGCCGGGGGCGCGAGACTGTCTATTAGGTAACCGTGAACCTAGAACATGAAGGGCTATTGAAGAATCAACGCAGATACCTATAATGGTCCCTGAGAACGCATTTGATGATTTTACCACAAAAAAAAAACTATACACGTAATGGAAGAGCGAAGAGCGTGGGTTCGAATCCAGCCAGACGCACTTTGTGTAATTTATTTCATCACTACTGCTCTCAAAATGGTGAAGGAAGACATCGTAAGGAAACCGGCATGTCCTAGAACCAAAAATTCTAAAATATGTGACATCCACCAACCCGCACTGGGTTTGTGTGGTGGATTAGGGCCCACTCCCTCTCTCAGAGAGGAGGCCTGAGTCCCAGCAGTGGGAATATTTATACGCTGATGATGACAATGGAAGATAATGTCTCCTCCATGTTCCGGAGCTCCCCAAAATTATGGTTACCGTCCTCACCCCCAAATAGTTTGACTATTGGGGTCGACCTATTTTACTATTCACGTTCAACGTCATGGATGTTTGGCGTCACTACCTATTTTAGGAATTTCACTGGAAAAATTATTTGACCTTTCACAACAACGTAATATCAACTTTATTTTGAGAAAGTTAAAGATCAGTGTGTTTTTGACGGACTCATCTTCAGGTATGACTTGTTCTTGTTTTCATTTACATTAATAGGTTTGTTAAGCACTAATGCTGTAAAACGGCTACACATCAAGCTATGCAAAACCAGTATTAGCTGACCGTTGATTGTGTGTAAAAATGTACGAAGCGAGACCAAGACAAATAGTACACTTAGCACGACTTTTCACTATTTTACTTTACAGTGTCTTTCCAGTATTTACAGCGTTTCTTGTATGAAAAAATGGAACAGCGCCTCTGGTATGCGAAGAAGGCACTATTTTTTTCCTTGAAAATTGTCAAAGTTCCAGTTTGCTTTACGTGTCAAATACTGAAAACTCATGCTAAGGTACTGGTTTTGTATAGCTTGATGTGTAGCCGAGTGTACCTACATAATTTTATTATTTGGCACTTGAATGACAGTCAGGTGGCAAAATGGTCATTCTGGGAGGTATACCAGCACGCGTAGCATGACGATTATATCTCTATTCTACCAAGAAAAGACAAAGCTATTTCATCGTTATTTCTATATAAATCGACTGTTTTTTTGCACAAATATGACACTATTCTTACACCATTAAGGAATGGAAACATATCTTTTCTATATTTTAAACATTGCTATGCTTAAACCGATAAAAATGTTTTACGTTCTGTCATTTTTTCTAATCTCCCGTCGACAAAACCAGTTTCTACAGCGCCATGCTACGCGTGCAGAGCCATTACAATTTTCATTTTTTAAGTTTCTATGAGTAGATATGGAGCTCGATTTCCAGACCACTGTGGGGCGGGAAGCTAATTATTTATATTTCAATACACGTGTAGCAACTTTAATTTGGTGCTTAAATTAATTTCCAAATTAAAATCGATTATTCTAATTTCAAAGGTCAGGTTTTGTCACCTTTGTATTCCGCCTGTCACCGTTGCGTTGGCGTAAAAAGTTTTTACTTTTAGTTAACCAGTTTCTAAAATTAATTTGCCATCCTTTTGGTACTTATGGTTTCAATTTAACCAATTTCTAAACTAATTTAGATAAAACTTTTAGAAGTTTTAATTGATGGATCTATTTTAGTCTTGTTTTTAAACTTGAATTTGTTTTACATAATAATTATTCATTATAATTTTATTTACTAGCCTGTGCTGTCCTTTTTTATCGAGGTTGCGTCATCAAATGAGTCCTCCTACCCAGAGCGGGGCGGGAGGGACTGTCAGACTTGTAGTCACGAAAATCCATGGTGGCCTTTCAATAGCCCTTTACGTTCCAGGGTTGTGCTAATTTGATAAGTCCCGGCAGGCTGTAGGTAGACCTCTACAAGGATTAAATATATGAAATGGGTTTCATAATACGAGTCTCATAATAAAAGGAGAATTTTTTGCAACATCCCACCACACAAAAGATACAAGTAAGACAATATTTGGGTTAATTGTAAATTCCACAAGATATTTATTGAGATTTTATGCAAGTTATGGCTCAAAAATCAGCTTCATTTACATATTTTTATCATACATTTAAGCCATTTAAAGCAGCTGTATTACCTTAATAAATCTTTCAGCATTTAATAGACTTATAACTATGAGTGGTTTTCATGTTTATGATAAATATTATTTCTATGTAAATTCATCAGACACATAGAAATGCGTAACCGATTTACCCAACGACGATATATTACTAGACACCGCATGCACGATCTAAGGAACAAAAACTATTCTGTCAACTCGCTGAGGTACTACGTAAGCGAGGGGGACGAGGTACTGCGTTGTGATAGGCTAACTCAAGGTCTGTTCTGTCTCAAGAAATGTTTACGGCTCACAGGAGTGGTCGAAATAAGACGGATATAAGACTTTTTTGCCTAATGTGTTGACAGACATCGGTCGCCTGTTATTAGGAGTCTAGTAATATATCGTCGTTGGATTTACCCTAACTAAGGGAGCTTTCTTATGACGCGATGCGACGCAATTCGACCGATTCCAACTGCTAGTGAAAATCATCCATACCACTACGACTTATGACATAAAACGTGCGGTTTTCTACGGTTAGCTGAAAAACAAAACACGCTCGCCACAACGACGTTTATTTATGTCAATCGAATTGCATCATTATATCACAGTGGCATAGCCCACTGGATTAGCAAGCTAAAGTGGCAATGGCCAAACCATATTGCTTGCAGAGCAGATGGCCGATGGGGTCGAAAAGTGCTAGAGTGGAGACCACGGACTAGCAAGCGCAGCGTAAGACGTCCGCCAACAAGGTGGACAGACGACCTTATGAAGGTCGCCGGAAGACGCTGGATGTAGGTCGCTTCCAACCGGTATATGTGGAGATCAAAATGGGAGGCCTATGTTCAGCAGTGGGTGTCCTATGGCTGAGATGATGATGATGATCGTAGTGAAAGGACGATTTTCATTTTGAATTAGTAGATTATTGCAAAACGCACGAATCGTCGTCCGCAAGCTCCAATAATTAACTTCAGATCGTACATGGTGGCGCCATCTATTATCATTATATATGAACTTTATTGTTGTTTTTCTCGGTGACAGTACTTTTTCGGAATAAAAGGCACCCTATGTTCATCTGATAACGATAACGCAAAAATCAGAATTATTGGTTCATTTGTTTGACCCTGAAAAGGTTAGTTTGTCTGTAAAACTAACTTTTGCATTTATAATTGGTTATGATTAAATTTGAAATATATTGCCTAAGGATTATAAGGAATTTCTCCGGTATTGTGGCTGTGTACAACATTTAAAGTCTCGTTGGTACACAGACTAGGAACAAACACTTAAAGGGTATATAAATATTTGTTTCGTGCAATAACCGAAGTTAGAAATCTTGTTTAGGTTATTTTCTGTTTGAAAAAACGTTGCCCCACACAAGGAATTTCTCCTGTGTCGTGGGTGCGTTTACTAACATAGAAATTCACATAAACCAACAACACCCAGACCCAAAACAACTACCTACTTGCAGATCATACAAATATTTGTTCCGTGCAGTAATCGAACCCGCGACACTGCGCAACAGTCCAATCGCTTAGCCACTGCGCTAACCGTAGCGTCAATTAATATTAAAATTATACTTGCAATTTGATAATATTGACCACAACATAGCTGGGAAATGAATCGGCCTATGTTTTATTTAGCATTTTTTGGTCTTTATATTTCCGGTTCCGCTAAAACTCCTTTTGGATCCTTAATTTAAATCCCTCCTGAAAAATTAATAACTGAAAGATTGGAAAAGCAAAATTTGAAAGTTATCGCGTAAGAAATTATATTATTTTTTGAAAGTATAAAGTTATAGTACCCTCGGGATAACATAACTTCATAATAGACTGACGCTCCTTTAAAAGTTTTTCAATAACTGAGAAAATTTGGGTAAAATTGTTTTTAAAATTAAGAAAAATATTTTGTTAATTCAAGAAAAATGTGAACAAAGTGGTTCAGGGCAATATTACGACTGGCGTCATGGGTTCGAACTCAGGCAGGCACATTCATCGTCATCATCAGCATAAAATGATCCCACTGCCAAAGTAGGTATATCTCCAAAAATTCAATTTTTAAAACTGTATTTTTCGGTCTACAAATATATCTTGGAATTTGCACGTTATAACTCCTTACCTTTAATTTGATTAAACATAATTATACATATATCATTTTCTTTTGACCATGCTATGTCAATGTACAAATTACCATAATATGAATTCAAATAACTAAATTAATTTGAAATAATTTTAAAGTAACGTCAATCAAAAATTTAAATTTAGTTTGTATCACACATCGAAAATATAATTAACACTATTAAGGGTGAGGCCAAAAGAGCGTAATTTTGGAGTCCTGAGTCGCTGAATTTCGGTCGCTTTTATAGAAAATTTTGCGTGGTGTCTTTTATTTTGTATGAAAGCGACCGAAATTTTGCGACTCAATACACAAAAATTACGCTTGTTTGGCCTCACACTTAAAAGAAAAAAAAAATATATCTTTAAAAACGCATCTTTGTTGAAACTTGTAAAATCATGTTATGAAACTTATATTGTTATTCAAAAAGTTTCAAATTACTAACTATTTTAGCTGGAAATGTTAAAGTCTAGACGAATGTGGGCGTATTACTACATACATTTTATTATTATAAAACGATGTCACCCATTTCTATCTGTCCATATGACATGTCTGTCTGAATGTAAGAATTAAAAAACTGCTAAATGAAATCTTCATTCGGTTTTCATCAATCCACAGAGTGATTCGTCCAAAGGTGTATATCCTACTATATACGTTTATATCCTATATATAAACGTGAAAGTTTGTATGTATGGATGTATGGATGATTGTTACTCTTTCACGCAAAAACTACCGAACAGATTTGGCTGAAATTTGGTACACAGATAGTTTATAACCTGGTTTAACACATAGGATAGTTTTTATCCCGATTTTATGTTCCCGTGGGATAATTTTGGAGTTGTAGCGGGTGAAGCCGCTGGCAACAGCTAGTGTATAATAAATAAATGTTTCGTGATTGCGGGGTTGCGGTAATATCTTCATCTATTACTGCGATCCTGGTACGCAAAGGGCTACTAAAGCAACAGAGGTCTTTATTTATTAAATAAAATCTTGGTAAACAGATCAAAAGAGCCCTTCCCAGGGCAGGGTAGAAGGGACTGTGAGACTCGTACTGACTAAACTCCACGGTGTCTGTCCTTCAATAGCCTTTTATGTCCCAGGGTCAGGGTAATTCGATATGTCCCGCACAACACAACGCGCCTTTGACCCGGGCATGGTCCATGGTCGGACAGCGAGTCGCCCAGTATAGATTTATTTCAAAGAGTAAGATAGTTACTTCAAGTCTATAAAAGAAAGTGTCTAAGCAAAATAAAAGTCTGTAATGTTCGATTGTGTTACTAAGTTCAGTGAAAAAATAAAGCCGTTTGATCCTTCTAGTTATTCGTAGGTACTTGTGAATTATTGAATTTAAACCTTCAAATAATATAAATAAAATAAAATATCGTTTAATATGCCGCCTACGATTAATAAGAAAGGCCATAAGGTTAATATGTGGGATGATACGCCTACATAAAGGCGTATAAGTGTCACTGTGTAGAAAGGTAAATACGTCTTGATTTAAAACACTTTGAGTACTTTGACGCATAAGTGTCTTAGGAGCTCGTGGGTAAATAATTACAGCCGCACAGGCCGATCTTCCGACTTATTCGTCAACTCGCCCTCAATTATCTCGCCCGCTCGGGCGAGTTGGCACCTTCTGATTTTACCTATTTTTGTTGTCGTCAACTCGCACCTAAGCGAAAATCTGACGTATTTAAAGTTGTCTACAAAAGTGTTTCTATACATTTAATTTAATTAAACCTTCTTCACACTTTTATGACACTCAACTTGTAAAGTAGGTTTTAATTGAGGGCCAGTGGGTCGTGTTAGGGGCGGAGTTATTTTGAGATCATTAATAAAATTAATATAAGCACAAAGACTTAAGTAATTATGTTTTTTTTTCATAAGTTAGAATTCAATGTGAAATCTAATCAGAAAGTACCAGGAGAACAGGATCATGAAGAAGGTTTTGGTGCAGAAATTAAATGAGGAATTAGAACAAAAAGTACTAGGAGAACAGAATCATGTAGAAGGTTTTCATGCCGCACAACGAACGGTCTTCAAAACTAAAAATTTCTTTTGGCGAATACTCAATACCCAAAAATGTACTAGGACTGCATAAAATCAAGGTGGTATTTTTCATGTTAACAGTTCTGTCTCAACATATAAGTTTTGGGCAAAATCTATTTATCAAGGTACTAGGCTTGCACGAAAAGGTGGTATCTAAATCATTAAATAAAGGTACTTCATAGTATACAGGTATTTTACACTGTTTTTACAAAAATACAATTAATATAAAATACCAGATATATAACAAGGTGTTTGCCCTGTGTCTTTGCCCCACGCTTGGGATTTCTCCTATATCGTGGGTACGTTTTCAAATATTCAAATCTTCCAGCGCCTCATATTATAAAGTAGGTTTCTATATTAATTTATTATAACACTTTTATAGATGACTGTACCATTTTTCGGTCAGTCAACTAGTTGACGACAACAAAAATAGGTAAAATCGGAAGTTGCCAACTCGCCCGAGCGGGCGAGATAATTGCGGGCGAGTTGACGAATAAGTCCCTTATTGCGTCAAGTACGCCCCACCGGTCACCGTAGCCTGCAGATGCCTCCGGGGTCGCGGGACTGTCTTATCCGGTAAACGTGGATCCGGAATATAAATGGCTATTGAAGGACACCGTGGATTTTAGTCAGCATAAGACTACCAGTCCCTCACTTCCCGTCCTGGGTGGAGCTACTCATTTGAATTTGTAACAAAACTACAGCATGAACTTATTTTTTTATCGTGGTATAATTATCAAATGAGTACTGTTACCCAGGGCAGAAAGGGAGGGGGGACTATCAGACTCGTACTGACTAAAATCCACGGTGTCCTTCAATAGTCCTTTACGTTTCGGGGTCACGGTTATTCGTGAGTCCCGAGACCCCGGCAGGCTTTGGCTCTCTATAAGCCTCGTCATCATGCTGACGCTCTTTGAGGCGCACGTGGAACACAACGCGCCGTCGACCCGGGCGTGGTCCATGGTCAGACAGCGAGTCGCCTATTACTCGCCACCTTCATGCCGGTGACATGAATCTCTACAACATAATAACCTCTAATATATTATATTGTATACTCTTCTCAGTCTATTTATCTTACAAAAAACTAGATACACAAACACCTAAACATTTTCCCATCGTTTATGTGCGACGAGAAAGTATCCTCTCTTGGAAACTCGCTTACAACGTGGTTTGATATGAAGAGCACTCCACACAGATTCAGATACTGCTTGTATTGTTCCTTTTGTTACTCTGAGGTTAGCGATTTTTCCATCACCATTGTTTAAAAATCATTGTACAACGGTAAACTATAATATGATAAAATGAAATGATATTTGTTTTTGCTAGTAGGTTAGTATCAACACTTTTAAGGTAACCGTCCACAGGTCCGCATCGAACGTATCGGACGCATCGCACGTAGGGTAAAACTAAAAGTTTGCCTTGTATGAAAACTCATACAACAGCGTCCACTGATCCGCACGGTACGGACCGCTCATCGGTAATTCCTACATGCTATGCGTACCGATGACGTCATAGGGAATGTCGACCAGTGGACGCGGTGCCCAAAATCTAAATGAAGGTGCCATCGGCAATACGATACTCGCGTCGGCAATCCGATCTCTGCCGATACAGTGGACGCCGTCTAAATAATCCGTTTGATGCGATGCGTCCGATACGTGCGATGCAGACCTGTGGACGTTTACCTTTACACGTCGTCTTTTTACAAACTTGATGAAGCCGGTGTTTCGTACCTGACCATTCTAAGACGAAACAGCCAAAACAAACTCAGAGGTTACTGTCTCTTTTAAAGACCAGACATTCAATTGGTAGTCGATGATACGAGGGCTATTATTTATTATTATTATTTATTATTATTATACCTAACTATGTAGGTTAACGTCTGAGATGGTCTTTTGAAGAAAGAACCACACACAGATTTGAGTGGATCTGTCCAGTCAGTGCAAGCATTTGTCAGTTATCATGTAGCTCGACACATAATTCAAGGAGCTCAACGTGGATTCATTTATTTCATGAATCTGCTCAAATTATATTAAACAAAATACGCCTACTAAAAAGACATTGAAATAATTTGTACAGATGCCACTATAAATAAGGCAAACTTTAAATTTTATTGTTTTAGTTACACAACAATATTCCTAATGGTTGAAAGTTTTGAATTTATGGACTATTGAACTTAAAATTTATAAATTTTAGAATGAATTTGTTCAAATCAAATATCGATTCCAATTATGTTTGCGTGATCGAACTCGATTTAAATACCTTAAACTATCTGATGTGACGATTTTTTTGCTGAAGTATGAACTAAGTTATTTCAAACGATATTTTTATGGAGTGGCTCATAAAAGTAACATTTTGTGATTCGTCTGAAAGCCGATTCCGATCTAGGAAAACGTAAGGTAAATAATTATGAAAGATTTATGTAATACAATTTGTGTACATAATTTTATTTCTTATTACATAGGATTTATTTCACGAGTTCCCTTTTAGTGCGGTGAAAGAGTTTTAAAAGTTGTCTTACGCGACTTTCGCATACATTTTACCTCTCAAATTCTTCAAAACATACTTTAACATTGTAACTTACAAACTTTACACTTGTTGTAAACTTAAGAGTCGTCGTGTTTTAGAGTAAGTAGTTCGGTTATAAATATGATTTAAGATGCTCGGTGACAGCAAAGTTTTTGTTGAATCATGGATGTTTATTCCTCATTGACGTAAATCTTTTGCACAGAGAGGATTTATTATGACTTTTCAGTACCCTTAGCACGAGTTTTCGACGGAACTTTGACATTAATTTCAAGGAAAAAAATAGTTCTTTCTTCGTACACCAGAGGCTCTGTTTCATTTTCAGTACTAGAAACGCTGAACATACTGGAAAGATGCTGTAAAGTAAAATACTGGAAACTCGTGATAAAGACTCAGTACCCCTAGCACGAGTTTTCACTATTTTACTTGACAGAGTTTTTCCAGTATTTACAGCGTTTCTTGTATGAAAATATGAAACAGCGCCTCTGGTGTGCGAAGAAGGAACCAATTTTCTCCTTGAAAATTGTCAATTTGAAGTCGTCAAAGTTCCAGTTTACTTTACGTCTCATTTACTGAAAACTCGTGCTGACGGTACTGATCTAAACTATTAGGAATCGATCACTCTGCGTTAACGGAATCGCGTTAATTTCATAATAGATGGCGCCGCGTGTCCAAAGAATTAATATTAACTGTGTGTACTGTTTATTTCCTAATTAACACGAGTGAAAATGCGGGAGTAAGCTAGTACAAAATAAACAGAAAAGTAGCAAATCAATAAAAAATAACACTTATAGCAGTATACTTTACATAATTAATTGTATTCCAAAATGTGTAAAGAAAGAGGTATTCAAAAGCTATATTAAAAATAATATAATTAAAAAAATACAATGCATTTTCATTTGAATGGATGTTACAGTAAGCTTTGAGCTTTATATACATTCAACAAAGTGAAAATTTAAATCAAGCGAAAATTCCGATTTTTTTTCAGCGAATTCAGTACTTATTGCCTGAGGCGATGCTGAAGCAGTATTAAATATTATCCGATAATTATTGCTTCCATTTTACGAAGCACGGGTATTTTTAGTGACGTTACAACATTAATAAAAATATCAACAGCGTTATTGACTTTCCTTATTAAATTAATTTACAGTATATCTTCCGGGTATTAATAAAAACTGAATTAAAATGATGAAACAAAAACCTATTTAAACAACATTTATTTAAAAACGAAGTACAGGCATTAACAATGAATGCTGATCATCATCATCTCAGCCATAGGACGTCCACTGCTGAACATAGGCCTCCCCTTTTGATCGCCACAAGTACCGGTTGGAAGCGACCTGCATCCAGCGTCTTCCGGCGACCTTCATAAGGTCGTCTGTCCACCTTGTTGGTGGACGTCCTACGCTGCGCTTGCTAGTCCGTGGTCTCCACTCTAGCACTTTTCGACCCCATCTGCCATCTGAATGAATGAATGCTGATATTTTGTTATAATTAAGTTTATGTGAATTTTCACAATTATTTATAATAATACTGCATGAATCGAATAAAGTTAGATACACTTTTTTTAGACATTTAGTGTTCTACAGATGTAAAACCATTTGTGGTACAACGGTTTATGTTTTAGACACGATAAGGAATGGAAATAAAAATAATGAAATAAAATAAAAACGGGTCAAAACTAAGTGGTGACAATAGGAACAAACCTATCGGTTATACTCGCGACCTTCCAAAGAATATTATTATGCAAGAAACGTGATAACCCTGGATTTCAGGCTGAAAACTCTACCAAACAGACTAGACAATTTTTTTGATAAATAAGTGACAAAATAAAACCTAAAGGCAATCATTCCATGGTCAGAGAACTGTCTTATCAGGTAACCATGGCCTCAGTACGTAAAAGGACATAAGAAGGGCACCGCGGATTTTAGTCAGTACAAGTCTGACAGTCCCTTCCGTCCTGCCCTCCGTGCGAGTTTTCTCACCAAGGGCAGGATGGAATCTGTGGAATGAGTCCTCATTTGATGATTAAAGGCGGAAACACAAACGCGGACGCGACCCGATGAAACTTGATGCTTGTTGACTCCAATCAAATGTGCAGGCATGGCGTCGCATCGGATGATCATACGGTGATTCTGGTCTATGGAAAATAATATATTTGATTCGATTCAACACGCGTTACGTTTCATCGGGTCACGTCGCGTTTTAATAATATGTTTCATTCTTTACTATTTACTGCCTTTCCCAAACTACATCTAAATTAAGATATGATTAGGTGCAGGTTCCCGACTTCTGCATCAAATCTGACCATCCACATGTGCATTTGCATGAGTGTGTGACTGCATCCTGCATCCAGGCTTGTATTTTTGTCTCGCGGTATTGAACTCAATATTTTTGTCCTTTAAATTACACAAAATAATGCCTGATTATATAACTTACTAGCGGCCCGCCCCGTGCTTCGTTTCGTGTTCCAAAAAATGTGATAAATGAAGAACCGCTCGATCGATTTTGTGCAAACTTCACATAAATAATCTACTAAATAATCCGAACAAAATCTAAACATTTTGGTTTGGATATGTGAGCCCATTCTTGAGTTATAAAAGGCAACGAAAATTGGCATTGATTTTTATATATTAGAAGATTATTAGCATAGATATATACTGTAATATGCTCGTTGCTCTAAACATAACATTTGTATTTGCTTAGCGTTAATATTATCATGAGCACTAATAATCACCATTACATTTGCTTCATTGCTTATGCATGATAATTAATTGTAATTATGTTCGCTCAAATAAAGTACATATTATTATGTATAATGCTTTACACAGTGAATGCCAAGCGAAGTCAATACAAATCAGACCTAGGAAAATATCCGTTGCTGCGTGACAAATGCTGGTATTTTTTTCTCTTGGTAAACCAATCAAATGAATTCAGACCTAGGGTGGCACATGAGGAACTGTCGGACTTGAATACACGGTTACACATCAAGCTACGCAATACCAGTATTAGCTGACCGTTCATTGTGTATAAAAATCTTACGAACCGACACCATGACAAACTGGTTTTGCATAGCTTGATGTGTAGCCGTGTGTACTGACTAAAATCCACGGTGATCCTTCTATAGCCCTTTCCGTTTCAGAGTCATGGTTGCCTGATAAAACGTGGGCGCCGTGGGCGTCTCCCATGGCGACTTGCTCGTGAGTAAGCTGTCCTCTCCCTCACGCGTCCTACTTCTTCCTCCGCTAGAGTTTAGAGGCCTGTTCTAAAGTGTGCATTTTCTCTGGACAACAAATACTTTTGGTACCGTACAATACGGTATTTTACTGCACTAATTAATGGAAAATAAATATTTAGTCCGTCAGTAATAATATTGATAATGAACAGGTTTTTTTTTTATTCTATGAATTTTGACAAGGACAAAACGCTTCCAAAATCGGGGCTTGTGACGTCATTACGCTTGTAAACTTGTAACGACTGAGTGACGTTTCGTGATTTTTAGAAGAGTTGAATATTCGTCAATTTTGGTTTACGTGACAAAAGAAAAAAATATGGGTCTAATATTTTTTAATAATATATATTTCGGACAAATATTTTTTTTAGTAAAATATTGTAAAAGCCTATTGTAAAAGATCTTAGATGTATCAGATCATCCATACCATCCGCGAAAGTATACCTGAGGTTACCTCTTAAGCTCGACCGTATTCAGACATCTATTTAAATATTCAATCACAGATATAAAGGGTCAAGATCAGGACTCTGACCCTTCTAGATCTTTTGTTAGGTATACCCTCATCTTCAATAGCGGTATAATGGTAGATTTCATGATAAGTATCTAACGATTTGTAGCATTTGAGGGGTGTTGGCGATTTTCTTTTGTTTGCGAATGGAAAGATTTTTGGACCGCTTCGGTGCTCAAGTGTGTGTTCAATAAAGGTAGCGTGTTTTTTTTTGAGTGCCATCTCGTTTGTCAGTCTAGAGGAGGTTGTGAGCTGCTTAACTGGACTTTTCTGGGGGTGTCTTATATGACTGTAAGGCCGCCAGCCAGGGGCGTACATTTAAATTACTAAAAACTAAGTAGCCAAACGCTAGTGGCCACCTGTGGGGTACGGACCTCGGCTCAGGGCGACCCTGAAGGATGACAGCAGGGGACAGGCTGGATTCGAATGAAAAAGGCTTTTCGCACATGAGTCGTAGGTGTAATAGTCTCGTGCGCGTATCGTAATTACGCTACGCGTACTCGACGCGAACTGTTCTACTGACGAATCATCGCGTAGACGTATCGTTTTGTAATATCTCAGTTGAAAACATGGCGTCAATACTAGATGTGTTTGGGAAATTTATTTATGACCCTACCTTCTCTTCAGATGATGAGGATTTCTTGTTATTTGATTTCGAGAGAAGTAGAAAGGGAGAACCCACTTCTCTCTGTGAGAGGGAGTGGGCCATAAACCACCACGCGGTCCCAGTGCGGGTTGGTAGATGTCACATGTCTTCGAATTTTTGGTCCTAAGACATGCCGGTTTCCATAACTTTAAAATTACAATTTTAAGCAACAGCTGTTTACAAATTTCTTGCGCAAACAATGCGCTATTTCAGTAAGAAATAAACAACAATAACCTTTGGGATCCGTAACTTAGGAAAGGTTAAGCGGTTTGTATGTTAATTCCTGATATTTTGGGTATACAAATGTTTAGATAAGAAACATACATAGTATTAACTATTGCGCATACAAACATTATATAAACAAGACGAGTTCGCGTATTTTGGATTTGGGAAGCTTAACTTTTGATTCGGAGAAATTTTGAAAGGTGAGTGTCCGGTGATGAAGTTGTTACATTGGGTATTAAACAGCACTGTTGACTTGTCCATCTTGTCACCATGCATGTCCGTTTTTTTTTTTTTTTTTTTAGCGTGGTAAAATCGTCAAATGAGACCTCCAACCCCGGGCAGGGCGGGAGGTACTGTCAGACTTGTACTGACTAAAATCCACGGTGTCCTTCAGTAGCCCTTTATGTTCCGGGGTCACGGTAATAGAAATAAGTCCCGCGACCCCGGCAGGCTTTGGCCCTCTGAGAGGGGGCCCCGTCATTTTGCTGACAGCTCTTTGAGGCGCGCGTGGAACACGACGCGCCGTCGACCCGGGCATGGTCCATGGTCGGACAGCGAGTTGCCCTTTACTCGCTGTCCGCATGCCCGCGCCTACGGTGGCCGGAGATCGTCTTGCGACGTACGGCGCCGTGGGCGTACACCACTGCGGTTGGGGCGGAGGGAGGACGCTGTCCCCTCTCTCTTGCGGCCCGCCGCCTCCTTCACGAGCATTACTGCCTCGCAGAAGGCGGCGACCGCTTCCCACTCCGTCTCGCTCCGCAGCATGGCCGAAACCAATGCCGGGCGCGAGAGGTCTCCGCCTATCGCCGCCGTGAGGACACGTCGGTGCTCTGCCCAAGCTGGGCAGTCTTGCACCGTATGCTCTACTGTGTCCTCCGGGCGATCTTCGCAGTGGTGACACCCAGGCGTTTCCTCCTTTCCCATCAGCCACAGGTACCTCCCGAAACTTCCGTGTCCGGTGAGGACCTGCGTCATGCGATAGGTCAGGACGCCGTGACGTCTCTCCAGCCACTCCTCAAAGAGGGGTCTTACCGCCGCGATTGCGGCGTGCCCGGCCGTCGGTTGCGACAGTCGTCCACTCCATACTACCCTGAGCTCGCGCCGGAGCTCTTCCCGCCACGCCTCGACTTCTCGAGGCAGCGGGGTCTCGCCCCGGCGCTGCGCGTCCACACGCCACTCATAGACGTGCTGGAGGGCAGTCGCCTCCAGATCCCAGGGTAGTAATCCGGCAAGCAGGTTGGCCGCTTCGCCGGCGATCGTGCGGTATCCCCGGATCATCCGGATAGCCATGACCCTCTGGCATGCGACCAACTTCAGTGGTCGCGTCCGGATGCTCAGGGCCCACACGGGGGCCCCATAGAGGGCCATGGACCGCACGATACCGGCGTACAGCCTACGGCAGGAGGCGTTTGGCCCGCTGAGATTAGGAAACCGGCATATCCTAGAACTAATATTCGAAGATACGTGACATCTACCAATCCGCACTGGACCCGGGTGGTGGATTGCCCACTCCCTCTCACAGAGAGGAATCCGGGGTCCCAGCAGTGGGAACATTATAGGCTGATGATGACGATGACTGAACTTTAATCTTAACACTGCTGGCACACAGGCTTTATCTGTTTGAAAGATCTCTGTAATGCACCAAGCAGGCCATTGCGGGTTGTTAAAAGATGTCCCGCGTCCTTGAATTTTTGATGCTCATGATGTTTTTTTCCTTCATCTTTTCGCGAGCAGAGCACTCACCCACAATAAAATCTTAGTTAACGTGTTAAATAAAAAATAACTTACTACAAAAACTGATGCAGTAAAACTCAGAAGTATACTTCAAGTCATCATAAAATTCTCAGTTTAGAATTTTTATTTTGAAACAACGCAAGAAATATTTTTGCATACGTTATTGTTTCGTAAAACTTGGTTCAACGACGCCCGTCGACTTGGAAACGAAATCAGGAAATTTTACTTTACTTTTACCGTCCAAACCTTTTTGTTTTCTCATGAAATAATTTTCTACGAAAACTGAACAATGTTTGCCTTCAAGAGTTTCTAACTTTGCGTAAAAGTAACTAAAACCTGGAAAGTAAAAGATGAGGTTGCATTAAACATTTTTTTAATGAGATCGTCTTGGGTCAATCCGGTAGATGTATGAACGGAGATGGGGGCAAACGCTTCAAAACGCCATTAGGTGCGTCCACACAGACGAGCAGCCTCGCAAGGCAGTTTCCGCGCGATGAAACTTCACGAGGCTGCTCACTCTGTGTGAACTCGTCTATTGTTTCTCGACCGAGGCATGAATCAATATACGCGAGTAAAACAAAAGATGACACTGGCTGGCTCGGGTACTCGGTCAGTCGCCCGCGGCAAACCGCGAACTTTCCTCGGCCGAGACAGACTAACCGAGCTGCTTCGCACGGCAAATGCCTCGCGAGGCTGTGCGCTCTGTGTGGACGCATATTTTTACAATCTGAAATCATCCATAGTTGGTTATAAGTCTTCTCTTTATACTGCCATTAATATCGATTTAGTGCGTTCCTTATACATTTGTTGTCACCCATTTTGTAAGTTAGAGGAACAAAAAGCGGCCTGCGAGGGTCATAGATTGAATGATTTAGTGATGTCACTCTAGTGAACCGTAACTAGGTATGTGCATAGTTAGACGGTTTTGAGTAAATCGAGTACAACGGTACATTTTCATTTTTTTTTTACAGATGAATTTGAACTTTATTACTGATGCATATGGTAGTATCTTATAATTAGGCGAGACACAGAATTAGATGAGTTCACCCAACGACGATATATTACTAGACTCCACATGCACGATCTAAGGAACAAACACTATTCTGTCAACTCGCTGAGGTACTACGTAAGCGAGGGGGACGGGGTACTGCGTTGTGATTGGCTAACTCAAGGTCTGTTTTGTTTCAAGGTATGTTTACGGCTCACAGGAGTGGTCGAAATAAGACGGATATAAGAACATTTTTGCCTAATTTGTTGACAGACATCGGTCGCCTGTTATTAGGAGTCTAGTAATATGGTTAAAGGTTTAAGGTTACAGGTACACATATAAATCGGCCAAGAGGCCCTTATCTAACACACGTTAAATACTTCTTTCCCCCGTTGGGTCTAGCTCTTTTTACACACATAATTATACATTCAAAGATTAATACACGTAAATAATATATCGTCGTTGAGTTCACCCTAATGGTTTTTTGACCCGAGTTAGGGCACCATTCAATCAACAAAAGCTAAAATAATTATTTCGGCGATCTCTATAACCTCATCTACTTCATTTCTATGATCCATGATCAACTAATTTGATTGTGCCCTTACCTTCGTAGGCGTCAAGTTACGGACCATTGCTTAGCGCTAGACGTCAAACTTTTAGTTTGTGCTAACTTTTTGATAAGTTCCATTCTTCACTGATGCTCTGTGGCTTCAATGGCAGCGATGAGCGTGAAAACTGGATTAAAATTTTAGACATAAATTTAATTTAACTTTTATTTTGAACCAATTCGGTTTGCTTGGTTGAAAGTGCTAATCTCGGGAACTACTAGTTCGAATTGAATAAATAGCTTTGTTTTGTATAGTCCATTTATCGAGGAAGGCTACTCCTTGTAACAATGTTTCTGGTTTCATTTTCATTTTTCGTAGTTATAATTTAAGTATTTTTCACCACCCAACCCCCGCTCCTTGCATAATAATAATTGTTTGACGCCCAGCGAAGTGGACACGGGTCAGTCAGTTACTGTAAAATTTTCTTAATAAATTCTTGCTGAGAAATAAAAATGTAATATTTATATGAAAGGGTAAATATCATATTGACGGCACTTTTAAAAACCGCTGTCACTCAAACACGACCTTTAGAAAGGTCGTCAGAAACATTTAGTTCTAATAAAGGAGAAGGCCTCACGAAAAAATAAGATAGTTTTTCGAACTTTCCTTTCTACGAGCAAAAAGCGTCGTAACTGTATTTCGGTCTTAGCGGAAAATATTCACCTTTTGTTAAGTAAAGAACTCTTTTTTTCCGCTAATGCGGTTGTACCATTTATCATAAGGGTCTTAGCTCTTAATTCTTATAAAAACTGCTTATTGTGAATGATCATAAGGCTTCCAATCGCGGGAATCAGAATCGTGGGACTGTCTCCGGGGTCGCTAACACTATAGAGTTATAGACCAATAATTGGCTGAATGACAGGCCTGTTGGTCTAGTGGTTAGTGACCCTGACTGCTATGCCGGGGTGGTTCGATTCCCACCCAGGTCAAAAATTTGTGTGATGAGCATGATCATTGTTCTGTGTCTGGGTGTAATATATCTTTAATATGTATGTATTTAGAAATATATAACTATGTTTATCAGTTGTCTAGTACCCATAACACTAACTCTGCTTAGCTAGGGACTAGATGGCGTTGTGTGATAGTTGTGGAATATTTCTCCAAAAAACTCACTTTGACAACCAGGTTAAGTGTAAACATTGTTAAATTAGATTTTACTGGCTTTGAATTCAATGAAATAGTAAGACATTCAATAAAGAAGATAGTTACGTCACGGTTTGCTATTGCTAAAAAAAATCTATGAGTTGCTAAGCCCCTTCCTACACTAGGCAACGTAAGTCTCCGATACCTTACGATTTTGGTATCCATTAAGGTGTGCCTGTATATAATTATATACGAACCGGAGACTTTGCGTCGCCTAGTGTACGAAGAGGCTTAATCTGACTGATGAATCGACGATCAACAGCTGATTGGTGGTCAAATAGACTAACTTTTCTAACTGATTTTTTCTTCTGTGTAATTATTTAAAAGTATTGTCACTTTTAAAGTTTGGTTCACATTTCTAATTATAACTTAAAAAGTTTTGAGTTTTAAGATATTTTTTTATTTAGCAATAAAAGTCGGTAAGACGCCAGACTATAATACTTCCTCGAAAGAATTTCTTCATAAAAATCTCTAATATAACTTGGGAACTTACGATTAATTTATTTTTTACCCAAGAAGTACGGTCATAAAAAACATCGGGCCCAACTTTCATAGCTTTTAAGCCGGTTTTATTCGCTGAATTCATCGTTGGTCGCAACTCGCAACAGATAGTGTTGCTGTAGCAAAACTTGGAATTGAATTTGTGCAGTTTCATGACGGATTGAATTTGGCGTGGCGCCAAGTTCAGCCGAGAGCCTAATTTATATTGCAGTACGTTGGCGTGGAAGTTTTAGGAGAATGGAACATTTTTAGTGGGTTTTTTTTTTGGCGTGGATGGTGACATAAGCGCAGCGGTGGAATGCAGTTTTGTCACTGATCTTTTCTTTGTCCCTATTTCGTTGCATAGAATCTGCGCCACCAATCTTTTTATTTTTTTTTACGTGGTAAAAACACCAAATGAGTCCTCCCGCCGCAGGTAGGTCAGGGATGCACCCCGATGCTGCGCCTCCACGCGCCACTCATATTCGCGCAGGGGGGCGATCCGGCAAGAAGGTTGGCCGATTCGCCGGCGATCGTGCGGTATCCTCGGATCATCCGGATAGCCCTGGCCCTCTGGCTTGCGACTAGCTATGCCGGTCGCGTCCAAATGCTCAGGGTCCACACCGGGGCCCCGTAGAGGGGCGCCACCAGTCTTGATCTTTTGACGCGGCGCTAGTGTCTATATGTCATTACATCAAATTGCATTAGAAAAATGCACAGTACCACGACTTTTCCGCAGGTCAAAAGTGGTGGTGCGAACTCTAGCAACTTAGTCTTTGACAATAAATTAGTAGACTTTTTACGTCAACTGTACAGTGCGCGAAAACGATTTGGTGTTTTTTACACATAGGTACACCGATGATATCCTATGACTGTACTGATTTTGACAATTCTTTCAATAGTAGAAAGCTACATTATTCATGAGTGACATAGGTTATATGCATCTGTTAGAGCCAGAGCAAGTCGCTAAAATTTATACATACAAAAAAAAATGTTTAATAGGTAAGTAAATATGGAGAAATATGAATATTGATGGATGGAGAGGAAGAGGAAGGCCAAAGAAAAGATGGATGGATTGTATAAGTAAGGATATGAAAGAAAAGGGAGTAAATGATAATATGACTTGTGATAGGGGAGAATGGAAGTAAGAAACGTGTTGCGCCGACCCCAAGTAAAATGGCATAAGGGCAGGAAGATGATGAAATATGGAGAAACAAAATATGACATTCATGAAGAATAAAGGATTTTTTTCGGTTATAAAAAAGGATATTTTATTATTATTATTTACCTATAATGAAATACTAAAATTAAATACAAACTATAAATAAAAACTGACATAACAAGGAGATAAAAATTTGTCCTATAAAATTATAAATAAGCCCGGTAAAAAGACAGTAACTAATTTTAAATTTTTTACTGCTTAACTTGTATTCAGACCTTTTCGACATGAAAAATGATCTAAAAAAGAGCGTTTATCAGCTCTCTCTAGATCATTAGACACTTTCGTGTTTACAATGCTCATGATCCGCAAGACGAAGACAAATGCTTGGATTTTACTTTTAAAATTTAAATAAATTTGGCTGGCACGTTTCAGTTTAAGACCTAAACGATGTGCTCAGATAATATCTGCAAAAGATTGTTTGTAAGATTGAATTTTTTAGGCAAAACTGCTATTTTAACCTTTTGAGTAATATAATGGATTTTCTGTTTGTTCACAGAGCAATAGCATAAATTATATATTTCGCTAAACTTCATTTAAGTAGAAGAAATTGGCAGTAAAACTAAATTTTTACACGAACGCTAAGTGTGTACTACGGCCTGCCCTGGGATCTGAAGGCGACTTCCTGCGCGTCTACGAGTGGCGCGTGGAGGCGCAGCGTCGCACGGTGGGCCGAAAATCGGCTTTCATAGACTTAGGCATTTTATTTTGCAAGTGCCATTTTTTATGCCGGATATCACTTCTATTAGTTATAACAATATACAAAAATGACACCAGAATTGATTCTGCACAAAAACGAAGGAATTATAATTTTTTTACGAAAATTTTGTATGGAGCTAGTATGAAAAATCGAAATATCTCGAAAACGGCAGGGATAACCCTAATATCCTTATAGGGGGTTATAGTACTAATTATTTGTGATTTTTTGACATAAGTTACATAATGGTTGTGAATGCCGTTTTTTTTTTAAAAATCGTCAAAATATTTTCATTTATTTTTACATATGAAACGTTCCTTTTAGTGTTTAAGTTGAAGATTTCAGAGCTTTAACAACTCTTAACATAAAATAGCATGACCTCTATAGACCTGAAGGACTAGACAGAAGTGTGTAGTATCTTGTAAGATTTCCAACAATACCAAATAGTTGAATATCAGTGTCAAAGTGCCCATGCTGTCGCTTCTTTTTGAAAGATAGGGGAATGAAATTGTTAATTGATCATACCCTAAAAGTATGATTATAACATAACCGGACACATAATAATATCGACACAAAAGGAATTTTAAGACCTTGCAGAAGATCAAAATACAAAATAACATCTTGTGTAGTCATCTAATGAGTCTGCTGACAAGTAATTAAGTAATTAGAATGATGGTTGTAGTTTTCTGATTCTAATGAGCCTAATATGTGATTAAATGATTTGAAATTTCTCGTAACAATATCTACTAAGAACTGCAGTCACTTTTTTTGTAATTAGTGAGCTAATGTGATTTGCTAATGTTGATTAGTTGTACTATGAGTTCTACGAAATGTTTTTACGATTATAAATTTTCAATGTCATATCTTTTATAACTTTAACGAGGGTAGTTTACTAATTATTGACTTTATAGTTACCTACAATAAAAGGGCTACAATTTTGTTCCATAATTTAGATTGTTCACAACTGTGTAACTGCTAACACTAAAACTAAGTATTTGCTTTGCGACTATAAAATCTTAGAATGGAAAGTTTAATCACCAACTTAGACTTGTTTGTTCTTCTAAAAAGTGAGTGTCCTTCATTTAATCATGAAGTATTGTTTAGTGCAATTGTGTCTCGCATAGGCGATTGTCTTTCTGCCGAAGATCAAGTAACTCTCAAAGAATTTTGCCGTAGATTCACGCGATCTGCTTTAAACAGGTGGCAGAAATCTAAACGATTCTTTGATAATTTTAGAAATACGTACGGAGAGTGGCTGCAAGCAAATATTGATTGGCCGAGTTGCGTGCTTACTTTAATAAATCAAGAACCAACTGTTGATGAGATACCAAGAGCACGTTCAGTCTCTCCAGAACCTTCGACATCATCGACTGTTGGAACAATGACAAAAAGGTCCCGAAAACCATTCAAAGATCTGGGAAGCAAACAGAAAAAGAGAAGATCTAGTGAGCACATAGGCGAGGATTCCTGTGAATTGGCATATGCAGCTGCAGCGCGTTTAAAAGAAGAAGGGTATGAAGATATCGCATCTGTAATCGAATATATGATCAAAAATCCAGAAGCTGCCGTTAAAATCAATGAAAGCATTAAGAAACCAGTGAAAACAGTAATATTTACACCAGAGAAAGCACTTGGATTACTTCTTTCACTTAAGCTTTCAAAGTGGCAATATATTACGTTGCGAGAGACTGCCATTCGGGAAGGTGCTAAGGATATTTACCCATCCTACTATAAACTGCAACAAACTAAGCTTGCATGCTACCCTCCTAATCTATCAGTGTCAGTTACTGATTCATCAGCTAGAATTACACTTCAAGCTTTACTTGACATCACGGTGAAGCGGATTCTTCAAAGTCTTTCTGATAATGTGGAAAATAAGCAGTTAAAGCTGATATCGAAGTGGGGATTTGATGGTGCTTCCAATCAAAGCCGATACAAGCAGAAAATGGACGGCGAGCATGATGATTCAAGCATTTTTATGACCTCCTTGGTGCCACTGAAACTTACAGATGGAGATAATACTATATGGACAAACCCGAAACCATGCTCAACTTTTTATTGTCGTCCGGTTCAGTTCACTTTTGTAAAAGAAAGCGATGCAGTTGTCATTGATAACAAAAGAAAAATGGATGAGGAAATTGAGGCCCTTAACCCCACAGAGTGCATTAATAGTAACAGGGTGACTCATAAACTAATGATGACAATGATCGACGCAAAAGTCTGCACGTACCTTTCTGAAGCTAGATCAAATGCATCATGCTACCTGTGCTTAGCAAAACCAACAGAAATGAACCACTTAGATGCTGTAACATCAAAAACTGTGTGTTCTGACATATACGAATTTGGCCTATCATCCCTACATGCCCGTATAAATTGCATGGAATGTCTGTTACACATTGCGTACAGACTTGACTTCAAACAGTGGGCAGCAAGAAGTAATGAGCATAAAGAAATGTTACAAAACAGAAAAAAAAACATTCAAAATAAATTTAAAGAGGAGCTCAATCTGTTGATTGATATAGTGAAACAAGGCTCGGGAACTACCAATGACGGGAATACCGCAAGGAAGTTTTTCGAGTTTCCCAATAAAACTGCAGCTATTACTGGGTTGGATCAAGACCTGATAAAAAGATTTTCTGTTATTTTGCAAGCAATAACATCTGGTGAGAAGATAGATGTCATCAAATTTAAAGATTTTGCTCGCAAAACAGCAGAAAAGTACGTGGAATTATACGACTGGTACTACATGTCATCAACCGTACATAAACTATTAATACACGGTGCTGACATAATCGAAAAAAAAGATATTGTCCCGATTGGGACTCTCTCGGAAGAAGCCTCAGAGTCTCGAAACAAAGATTTTAGGAGGTTTCGGGAACATCATTCGCGGAAAAGAAGCAGGCAAGATTCTAATCAAGATATCCTAAATATGCTTGTTGTTTCTTCGGATCCTTTCCTAAGTGCACAAAGGCCGAAGTTAGATGCCAAAAGGAAGACAACCTTTTTTGCTGAAACTCTCGACCTAATACAGTTTCCGGAAACTGAGTTCGCGTTTGTAGGTGTATCCAATCTGGATTCTGACTCGGAATTGGAGTCCGACAACGAAAGTTGTAAAGAAAATTTGTAAAATTCAATTATTTTTCTTTATGTTCTTTTGTAATTCATGTTAGTTTATTGTATCATATGTTTGGTTAATATTTTCATAAATTATTATGCACTTTGATATTATTTTTGTTACTTCTGTTTTATTTAAATTACCTTTCAATAAAAAGTATATATACAGTCCATTTTATTTATTAACCGACTTCAAAAAAAGGAGGAGGTTCTCCATTCGGTCGGTCGGTATTTTTTTTTTATGTATGTACATCGATTACACCGAGTTTTCAAAAAAAATATAACCGCCTTCAAAAACAACCACAAAAAAGGGTACAATAACCTACAAAATAACTTTTCTTTCACCTCTGTCTAGTCCTTCAGGTCTATAGAGGTCATGCTATTTTATGTTAAGAGTTGTTAAAGCTCTGAAATCTTCAACTTAAACACTAAAAGGAACGTTTCATATGTAAAAATAAATGAAAATATTTTGACGATTTTTAAAAAAAAAACGGCATTCACAACCATTATGTAACTTATGTCAAAAAATCACAAATAATTAGTACTATAACCCCCTATAAGGATATTAGGGTTATCCCTGCCGTTTTCGAGATATTTCGATTTTTCATACTAGCTCCATACAAAATTTTCGTAAAAAAATTATAATTCCTTCGTTTTTGTGCAGAATCAATTCTGGTGTCATTTTTGTATATTGTTATAACTAATAGAAGTGATATCCGGCATAAAAAATGGCACTTGCAAAATAAAATGCCTAAGTCTATGAAAGCCGATTTTCGGCCCACCGTGCGTCGGGGCGTAATCCCGCTGCCTCGAGAAGTCGAGGCGCGGCGGGGAGAGCTCCGGCGCGAACTCCGGGCAGTATGGAGGGGACGACTGTCGCGACCGACGGCCGGGCACGCCGCAATAGCGGCGGTAAGACCCCTCTTTGAGGAGTAGCTGGAGAGACGTCACGGCGTCCTTACCTACCGCATGACGCGGGTCCTCACCGGACATGGAAGTTTCGGGAGGTACCTGTGTCTGATGGAAAAGGAGGAAACGCCTGGGTGTTGCCACTGCGAAGATCGCCCGGAGGACACAGTAGAGCATACGGTGCAAGACTGCCCAGCTTGGGCAGGGCACCGACGTGTCCTCACGGCGGCGATAGGCGGTGGGAGAACTCATTTGATGATTTTACCAAGATAAAAGAAAATTTAAAAAGATGAAAAAAGTGTGTACTACGGCTGTTGATGAACGTTCTTTTTTCCGCTTGTACGCTCCGCTCAACGCCCCGCTGGACGCTTTGCCACCCTGTTCATAAACTTACTTTTCAGCAGCGTCATAAACAATAGGCTCAACTCGACGTCAATTGAGCTTAAAGAAATAAATGACGCTAGAGAATTATAGTTCTAGGTTCTAGCAAGTTGTGGCTAGAATTTTCGAGCAAAACTCTATTTTTATTGTTTCCAATAAAATTCTAGCACTTAATTTTCTTAAGTGGCGCGAAGTACGTCTGACGTTCTTATTATGAGTCGTAACTATGAATTTTACTTTACAGTAGTAATTTTGTTGAGGTCACAGAATCATTGATCATAGTGTCAAATTAGGGCACGCTTTAAAGGCTAGACCACAAACTGCACGTTCAAGCGGCAGCGATTGCAGAAACGTTTATTCCATTTGATCGTGAAGTTGAAAGAAGTTTAAGCCCCTTCGTACACTAGGCGACGCAAGTATCCGATACTTTACGATTTTGATATCCATTGACGCGTGCCTGTGTTCGAACCTTTATGGATTTGTACTCCGATAGTCGCTTGGATGCCGAAGTCGTAAGGTAACGGAGACTTGAGTCGCCTAGTGTACGAAGGGCCTTAGAAGGTTCCTGTAAGTAGGTATATCGTGTAGAGCACGGATGCAGTCTACACGATATAATTACAGGAACCGTTGATAAACATTACACCTCGACTTTTGGAAAGAGGAAATGGGCTAGTTGGCTTAGCAGACTGTTAAGTAACAGTCTGCGAAGCCAACTAGCCCGCTATGCGACGATTGTCGCTGATACCTTGTTTTTTGTAGTATAATTCTTTGTGCGACAGAGAAAAACTCGATAATCGCTGACCATCATTGACTGACATGCGACAGTCACCATGCAGAGGGTTCAAGTGTTTCAAGCGCTTGTCTTGATATACGTTATCGTCGTGTTACCTGAGGTCGCGCACGGGGCGCAATTAATGCTTATATAAAAAAAGGGCTAGTCATAGGCCTAAGTGGTAGGTTATTAGGGCAGGAACATTAGTTTGTTAAGTAGCTCAGGAAATGTAGACATGGCGTGGCTAACAATTTATTTTTCTGAAGATTTATTGGTGTAAAAATTAACACATTTGAGTAGCAAAGCCTTACAATATGCGTAAAATAATAGGTAGAGAAATTAATTATGGAATACCTATTAGTTAATTAAATGATTATAAATACTTGAACAGAATAAAAAATAATGACTTTACTAGCTGCATGTTGGAACATGAACTGTGAAGGTTTCCACAAAAGTTCCTATTAAAAAAAATATTAGTGATATGAATCCCTGAATCGGAAAACAGTCTCCACAAACCCGTATATAATATTTTTGAACGAATTGTTCAAGAACACCAATTTATGTAAACTGATAAACTGCCCTAAAATTAGGTTTAGTGAATCTGTGAAAACAGAAGATTATGCTAGCGGGTCAAAGACGATATATTACTAGACTCCTAATATCAGGCGACCGATGTCTGTCAACACATTAGGCAAAATAAGTCTTATATCCGTCTTATTATGACCACTCATGTGAGCCGTAAACTTACCTTGGGACAGAACAGACATTGAGTTAGCCAATCACAACGCAGTACCCCGTTCCCCTCGCTTACGTAGTACCTCAGTGAGTTGACAGAATAGTTTTAGTTCCTTAAATCGTGCATGCGGAGTCTAGTAATATATCGTCGTTGTAGCGGGTTCACCCGCGTGATGTCCGGCAATCAACCTATGGAAAATTCATACCGAGATAAACAAACATCAATCCATCTATCCTGACAAACTTTCGAATCTAAAAAACTAATTAGACTACTTAAATCAGAAGTGTTTAACATCACAAGCAAATTCCTTAATTAATTTAAACGACAAAGTCAAAATTGGCTCGCTTACTTAACAAACAAAATATAGCACCTTTACTGTATACAGAAACTTGAGTAACAGTTAAACAGATTATAGACACCTTAACAGCCTTTATTGATAGGAAAGTTCAGTGAAATGTCAAACTTTAACTTTAGAAGGTAAGGTTCAGTTTTGTTTGACTTTGTTGTTGTGTGAAGTTTGAAGTGTTAGTGACTGTTGTAAGAGGACCGAAGTACTAAAATATAAAAGTACTTTTTTATGGTTGGAATCACATACTATTATGTAATCTCTTGAGAGTTGAGTCATATTCATATTCATTTATTTGCATTCTACAAGGTAATAAGATGTACACAAAAGCTTAGAGCTAAGAGCCATTGTAGACCCTGTCAGGGCACAGCAAAACAAAAGTATTTATAATACATGCCTAACTAAGGTTCTAAATTTACATTATCACAAAACTTATACATGCACATTTAAATAAATTTTAGCACATAAAAATAACATTTACAAAATAATTAGGTAGGTATATTCTTAGGAAGTAGGTAGGTAACTATATTCTTAAAATATCGTCAATAGGTATGTTGAAATAAACTTCTAAACAAAAAACTAATAAACTTCACTTTTCCGCTATTATTAAGATTTAAAACATAATCTGTAGGTACCATGAAAACGCCATAATCATGGATGTAAACATCATCTTCATTGGATGAGTTCATCCGTGATCATGGCGCTTGCAACAGTGCCGAAATATTGAAAACCGAAAACAAATAATAAACATGGAAATATCCCGTTTTGAATCTTAATAATAGTAGATATAAAAAAAACACTATTATGTTTTTCGCTTATCACCAATATTCGACAAAATAAATTGTCAAGCCAACGTGCTTTTTCAACCGGCTTTTCCAAAGCTTTTCAGCTATGCCTTAAAATAGTTTTTTCTTTCAATGTCTTCTTTTTATTATAATTTAAATATTAGTCAGTAACCGAACCAAAAATTTAAACAATGTGCCTAAAATAGTGAAACTGCATAACGACCCTTACATCAACGTCAAATGCTGTTTTCTAATCGACAGTTCTTTCAGACTAATGTTCAACAGATGTTTAACTTTATGTAGTAAGATGGATACAGTTTTTCCTCCAAGGTAAATCAAGGCATCAGGTCCGGTCAAAACAACCCAACTCAAACAAAAATCCTGCCCAATTTGAAGGTAGAAATTCGACCCTGAACAGAGTCGAAATGAACCTAGACAGATGACGATGATAAATGTACCTTAGCCAGTGTTTGTACGGAATTTATTAACATTTTCTTTTATTATGTTCTAAGGCTACGTTCTCACTGTTACCTGATAAAGTAAAATAAGTGGGTATTTTGGGTAATTATTTTTTGGGCGAGAGTAGTCAAAAGACACTGGATGCAGGTCGCCTCGAACCGGTATATGTGGAGATCTAAAGGGGAGGCCTATGTTCAGCAGTGGACATCCTAAAGCGGAGATGATGATGAGAGAAGTCAGATCATACTGCACAAAGAATAGAGCAAGGTTATGGTAAAAACATTTGCCCAAGTAAGTAGTCGATGACAACCCATGTCATTTGTACAGGCCATTTTTGGGTCATCCGGATAACCTTTGATCGATAAGATTTTGAGTATTCGTAATGACTAGAAATGCACGAAAGTTTGGTACGACAATACTTCTTTAACAGGCTATTCCCAGTTGCCACCTCCCCTGCAGTTAACCGTCCTATTTACCACCTTTATTAGTTTTACAAAAAGTGGTAATTGAGACTAATTTCGTTTCCATTTTCCGCTATTTCCATATCCGGTTGCCTCCAAATTTAACAGATGGAGTAAATTACGTTTATTTGAGTCCAAAGTCGTGACTCAAAGTCAATCTTTACCTATAATATGTAAAATTTGGGTCATTCAGGCTAAATACCCAAAATCACAACCACAATCAGCCGCTAGTGAGAGCATGGCCTAACAAAAATATTTACACCTAACTTTTCTCTCTTCGTGGGTGTATGTTTACGTCTCCAATTACAAACTTCTCCAAAGACGTCTTTCGTATACTAATTTTAGAGCTTCTACGTTTAGTTGAGTTATGCTGAAACTTACTGAAAGCGTAGGCCTTTCATTCAGATAATTGAATGACTGGAAATTTGGACAAACAAGATATTTACTTAATTTGGTGAGAAAAACAGCTTTATTAATAGTCTTATCTTTTTTAGATAATAATTGGGTCTTCTAATTAGTGTCTTTTGTTTTGTTTTATTGTCTAATCTGTGGTACTGATTGTGTGTAATTGTTGAATAGCCTAAGGTTGAATAATAGCAGTCGATTTTCAAGGTAAAGACGAACATTTTTATGTGGATATTTAGTTTTTTTTTTGTGTTCTGTAGTGACGGCACAGAGGCTGAGGTGTCGACTGTTACGTTGCGTGTCACGGGTTTGAACTCCGTACGAATTTTTGTACGACCTACAAAAAAATTAGTTGTTCTAGTTCTGAATGTTTGTGTATGTGAGATTAAATGTCGCACTCATACACGATAAAAGTCTCTAAATTATTCAAATTAATTCATATTCATTTATTTGCATTCTACAAGGTAATAAGATGTTCACAAAAGCTTATAGCTAAGAGCCATTATAGACCCTGTCAGGGCACAGCAAAACAAAAGTATTTATAATACATACCTAACTAAGGTTCTAAATCTACATTATCACAAAAATTATACATGCACATTTAAATAAATTTTAACACATAAAAATAACATTTACAAAATAATTAGGTAGGTATATTCTTAGGAAGTAGGTAGGTAACTATATTCTTAAAATATTGAACTTATTACATAATGAGATCGTTCTAAAGTTACAAATTATTACAACTAAAGGATTTGTGAGAATAAAGAATTATAAAATAATTAAAAAATATTGTGTTACTAAATCAAATGCTGACAAATTGGGGATTCCGGCAATCTTCAATACTCTTACTGTGAGACATTTTATAAGAGAGATACTTGACAAGAAACCTAATAAAACTCTGACCCAAATTTTCCAAAGAACCAAATAGGTAATCCAGACACGTCCGCGACCCGTTTCATATTAAAATAATGTCATTCGATCACCAGAACCAATTAACAAATAGATCGCAAAGCAAAATCTGTGGCCTTCTGAAATTTTCGCCCATTAATATTCAATTCGATTATCCAAATATTGAATTGGAGACTGCTAAGTGGTTATAATTTATGGATGCTGATAATTGATTTTGGTTATTATTCAGGTGATGATAGATGTGATATTTGTTTACTTGCTTTTGCGGCTTCACGTGTGTGGAGGTCGGGAGTTATATGACTGGAATGTTGCTTTTAAAATCGCTGAAACCAGGGGGTTTTTAAAGGCTACATATTTTGCCAGATGCCGGAAAATAAAAGCTTTTTTTTTATTTTTTTTGGATTATTAAAATACTATAATCATATTCTTCTCAGCTATTATACGTCCACTACTAAAAGGAGGGCTCTTCTTTAGATTTCCACATATGCCGGTTGGTAGCGACCTGCATCCAGCGTCTTCCAGCGACCTTTATAAGGTCGTCCGTCCATCTTGTTGTTCAACTCTGCGCTTGCTAACCCGAGGTCACCACTCTAGCACTCTCCGACCCCATCAGCCATCTGCTCTGCGAGCAATATGGGCTGAAAATTGCCACTTCAGCTTGCTAATACTATAATACAGTAAAATGTAATTATTTATGTCGTTTAAAAGGTATTCTTTTGGTAGTAAACGCATCTGAAGAGAATGAGTCAGGTCTTACGAGATTTTTTTACCAGCAGTTACAAAGATTGGATTATGTACAGTCAGCATCATAAGTTCACAACACATTCAGATTTTCAAAATGGCTGTACACCCTATTGTGAGGTATTATCACGATGTACAGCGATTTTGAAAATCTGAATGTGTTGATGAACTTTTGATGCTGACTGTACCTAATTTCAATAAAGGCTCTTTCCATGCTACCTAAAATTTAAACGCATCTGAAATAGTGTATTTACTATTAAGTGCACAAACTTTGCCTTATCCTTGAGGAAAAACAGGCATTTTATTATGCTCATTTATGATAACTTCCCACCATAATAGTAAGAGAAGCTTCAATCAAAATCCAAAACATATTCTTGAAAATCAGACGAAATGAAACTTTAACACACTTGACTTATAGATGCAAATCAAAACCTTGGTTCAAGCCGAACCCTTGTTCAGATGCTCAGATGTTTTCTGTTCGAGCATATTGCACAACATCAAACTGGGCTCTGTTCCAGTCAGCTGTCAGTCACGAGTCACTGTGGGGCGGTATCTCTTTCTACCCATGTTGGCGTGTGGGACAAAGACTTTAAGAGTAGCGGAATAGAGTATATTTTATGGCATTTTCATGTACTGGTTTTGCTGATAGGTAGCTCCAGTTACTTTTTTTAGTGAAAGCTAACGATACTGTTCTTAAACCTCTGCTAGTTGTAAAAGTTAGAGACAACAAATGTACAATGAAGCTTAATGGGTGACTCGTGGTGTACCGTCCGATCATGACCCAAGCCCTGGTAGGAGGAATTATTCGATGATTATACAACGGGTTCCGTTTTCCATTTGAACGTAAAACCCTAAATAAATGTATAAATTGAGGCCAGAAAAACTTTAAATCTTATAAAATGCGGATTTGACTTTAGATATAATCAGACATCCCTGCACGTCTGCACCAGAAAGGCGGCCATCAGACAGGAATGGCGGCGTATTGTTAGGCGAGCCACTAACAGCTGAAATGACGACCACGACCACTCTGCCAAGAGTGCAACGACGAAGAAGAAGAAGATAATCAGACATAGACAGGTATGGTAGGTTTTAGTTCAAAAACGATCCACATTTGTCCATCATTCAACGGAACCGTAAGAACTTTCGAACCATTTCGATATTGTTTGCATTCATGATTTTCTTTTCATACCTAAATTACGCACCAATGGTTTTTTTAAACATGAAAATATCTTGAAAAAGTAATGTTATTATTTGAAACTTTTAGACCACCAGCCCAATCCCGGTGTAATATAAGGCCGGCTATCAATGTCAGGTAGGTCTGTTGATCGATTCGCGCTATTAGACATAGGCTATGACAAAAGCGATAAATTATTATCGCCCTTCAAATCCGAGGCTTTTAAAAAACGGGAACATATTTCATGATTTATAAGCTGTTTTTAGGATACGGCCATGATTCTTATTACAGACACGTTTTATTAGGGATTTTCGGAAGACTAGTTTTTGGGGAAACTTGAACGTGATTGCTTTGAAGATTGACTATAAGCTATATCATAGTTCTACTGGGTGTTAATTTACCAAACACGAGCTTATCGCTACATAATAGCGATAAGCTCGTGTTTCACCACTATCTCGACTGATGGATAGCGATGATGTGATCGACGACAAAGCACGCTTGCTGCGTCTAATCTTTCGATGTCGGTCCACGCTCCCATGAGTCGCTAGATGTAAGCGCGCTCAACTCAACGATCAGCGCGGCTCGCTGTTCAACGCACCGTGGGAGACCAGCATAATAAATCGCATAGGATCGCAGTTTTCCACAGGTTCTCAAGCCCTAGCACGACTTATCACTTTTCTGTGGCGTAAAGTAAAACGTAATTTAGCCATTAATTTCATTGAAAAATAGTTCCTCTACCAACCTCGTCAGTTTTCATACAATAATATACGCCGTGCCTACTTCAAGTACACTGTAGGTAAATTACAGAAATCTTACTGCAAAATATGATAAATGAAAGCTCAAGATTCTGTTAATTTTAGTACCTATAGCTACCACTTTGCAACTTCAAAATGTTGTCTTTTACTTTTTTGAACAAATAGGACACATATTGTTGGGTGTAATTTATCTATAATAAATATCGACACCGGAAGTATCAATTAACGTAAGGGACAAAATACGACTTTTCAGGAGAGCCAAAAAACGATTATTTTTTTATTATTTTGTCTATAACTTTTTACTGTCTGGTCCAATTTTTGTGGTGTTCAGGGCAAAGTTTCTTAGAATTTCCCCTTCTTTCTTGTTTTATACGAAAGATTTAGGAATTCCCAGTACTTTCAAAAATAGCATGTCCTTTACATTAAAAAAAAATGTTTACATGACCCTTACGTTACTAAAATTTTATAGATAATCCGTCGAGCCTACGAAATTTTATTGTAAAGGACTTTATCAGTGTTGCAATTTAATGTAACAATAGATTATCTACTAAAATGTATGCTATTTTAACACTATAGAAATGAGATAAAAGAGAAAATGAGTTTATTTTCAGGTTTTACAGCCAGCTATCGCAGATTTAAGTCCGATCCGAGTCGGACCGCGTCCTACTGTCCCGAGGTGGCTCGGATACGACTAGGCTTAGAGTAGTTGTACAGAGTTTTAGATGTTCATGAAGCAGGATTTACCTATTCACTGAAAACAACATTGCTAGATGTGGGATGTTCTTCGTTATCGCCGAATCAAAAGACTAGTCCAAATTCTTCTCCTTTTGCTATAAAAGACTTGTGTTTTTCCCATTTTAACCCTTCGATTATCATGTTCCTGACAATTTAGATACAATTTCAAACAAAATCCGATTTTTTTTCGTTGTAGACTTTAGATTATTTGACAGTATTAACCACTTATCCGAGTACACTTTGTATGAAACTTACTCGTTTGAGCCTACTCGGTCCAAGCAAACTCTGACCGAGTTAACGCGGCTTTAATTGTCTTTAAAATTTTATTACTTAATCAATTTAATTAAATACTAAAGTTTTCTTGGAATTTATTGCTAACACTTTTGCTTCACTTGACATCACTTCTTGTCATGTGGCAAGAACGAACGAACGAAGACGACGTGTAGGTAACAGCTCTGAAGAGGATGCCTATCCTCTTCAGTGCTGATATTGAATGAATATAAGACCGAAGAAAAATGAAACATGATTTGTGCGAAACACGGTATTAGTGTGATAGCAGTGAAAGAGAGAGGTTGAAATGATGAATAGAGAGGACGTAAGAGGAAAGATAGAATAAAAGGTGCATGGGTTATGTGAAAGCTGGATGAATAAATATCTGTTTGACGTATTTCATCTGCAGTAATTTCAGCTCATTTCGAGTTTAAATGGAGACCGCAGCGCTGTGGCGCTCCTTGCGTGAAGCCTATGTCCAGAAGTGGACTTTACTATGAATTTCAACTGCAGATTGATTTCTGTTGACTATATTTTATGTTTCTTTATGTCCAACAGTTGTTCTTTTCCAAATCCCTTGACCCATTTCTGACGCATTCTAATTATTTGGTAGTAATTCTTCGGAAAGTTTTATGTCGTAAGTGTCACCGATCCCTAACATTCTATACAAACTTCAGGTTTCGTCAAAGAATTTTGTAAAGTAAGGGACACGATGGTTTAGGTGAGAGACATTTTATTTACAGTAAGAGACATGTTTTTAAAGTTAGGGGCATTTTATTTAAGGTAAGGGACAATGTCATATAAATCGACATATTTGAGTCTTAAGGTAAGGGTGTAAATTATTCAATACGGTGACTTACTTCAATTTTTTGAGAAGAAAAAATATTAATGACTGTTACATCACATTTTTTTTCAGAATTCGATTTTCGCAGTCAAAATTTTTGTACTGTAAGGGACATTTTTTTGAAGATAGAATTTTTTTAATAATAGGTACCAATCGATAGAGCGCGAAATTCTGAATCCAATGATATATATAACTCATTTTCGCCAAAATGTCCCTTACGTTAATTGATACTTCCGGTGTCGATATATGTATTTAGAAGTATACAATTAGGTTTATCAGTCGTCTAGTACCCATTACACAAGCTCTGCTTAGCTTGGGACTAGAGGGCGTTGTGTGGTAGTTGTGGAATATCATTATTTATTAATATTATTCAGGACACACACACGGATAAATTATCGTTATTTATGTCTGGTAGACTCGTTCATGAATCAAAGCGATTTCTTTACGCTGCTTTCGAGGCCTCGCAGTATGTGATGTTGGCATCCCTGTACCTACAAGATTCCACATTATTGTTTATATTACGTCGATCTCCTGTAATGTGATACATTGCTCTCTGTATATAACTGAAATATAGCGAGTTACATTTTTTTTGTCTAGGTAAAATCATCAAATGTGTCCTCGGAACCCAGGGCAGGGTACTGTCAGATTTGTACTGTCTAAAATCCACGGTGTCCTTCGATAGCTCTTTACGATACGGGGTCATATACCTACTCACATAAGGTTTTTTGCAGGGTTAGCAAGCCGAAAGGTATTAGGTGCGTCAAAACAGAGCAAGCAGGAAGATGATGATGATTTTATATAGTTGAAGATTTCATAACGCTTTTTTAATATTTTGAAATACCCTACAATTACAATACCCGACGATTCCAGTAGACATTTTATCGATGTTCAAGCTAAAGAAAAACCCTATAATATTTTACCTGACACTAAGATCGAATCCGGACCAGTATGTAATATCCGTACAAAGGAAGAAGACATACTGTTACATACGATGCATATCTTTATATACGCCGTTTTAAACGTAAGTACTCACTTTCTTTACTGACAGGGATTCTGACGCAAAATGGATACCTCTTATTTCTTATACGATATAGGAATTTCGATATACAAACTATCGGGAATTCTAGCACAGGAAGAATTTCGCACCATCAAATTTTCTACTTCGTAGGGACTCACCTAGTGACTCACCGCCGCATCGCCCGTTTTCTAGGACTTGACTAACAGGGGGATTTTTATTCATAAGCGCGGCGGCTTGCTTACCAAACAGTGAGAACATCGCAGGCCCGTGCTCGGGAATCTAGCGTTGAACATGAGCTACGCCTAGCGACAGAAGAATTTGGATGAAAGGTACACAGAACCTTTCATCCAAACAGTAGTTTCATTCAGTACTCAGACTTGACTTAACATACATGTGTAAGTTAAGTCAAGTCTGAGTACTAATTACATATATAGTTTTTATACCGATTTTATGTTGCCACGGGATAACTTTCGATTTGTAGTATGCGAAAACGTTGACAACAGCTAGTTATATACAACGTGTAACGTTAAAAGTGCAAAACCTCTCGTGGGGTAACTCAGCACATGTTACTGAACAATGTTTGTTATAAAACTTTTGGAAATTCGCAAAAAAAAAATGATTTTTCATACAAAATGAGAAATTGATCGAGCCCATCTGTATGAAAAACTATTTTTTTTTCGCGAATTTCCTAAAGTTTTATATTTTTACATTGTTCAGAGCATTGGCTGAGTTACCTCACGAGAGGTTTTGCGCTTTTAACGTTACACGTTGTATAAAAACGACAAAAATCATGTCTATAATTCCGGTAACCATAATACTCTGTCATACCACGAGAAAGATAAACACCTGTTGAACACTTGTCAAAAAAAAACTGTCAACGTCAAAACGACATTTCACGTTGATATAAGTGTCGTGTCGTGTGTTTGCAGTTACACTTTTTTTAGACAAGCGTTCACCAAAAAATGTGTATCTTTTTATGGCAAGGCGGTAAAGGTTTAATTTGTTTAAAACATTCAACTTATAAAAAAAAAAACCCGTGTTAGTCATGTCCTTAAAAAATGGGACGAAGCTGCGGTGAGTTGCTAGTTCCAGAATAAACCAAGCAATTTTTCAAGAGATTTCCATCTATAATCTTAGCATAAGAGTCTGCAAATGGCGTCATAGCCTTAAGCTTTAATAAAATTTAACTTAGAGGAATGGCACACTGCAATAACTGTAAGGTATTAAGATAAGGTTTATATTTGTGGCTCTGTGGGGAATGGGCCAACTTTGTGTACACAATGGTCCATTTTCATTGTTGGTATTGGCACTTATATTCTGTCATGATAATCTTGTAAAGGTAGATAGTGGTCTGATTTCTACCAATCCGTATCACTAAAAGAGCAATTTTCTGTATTTGTTTTTGTGTGTAGATGCTTTAAATTACCATATTTAAGTCTTTTTCATTTATTTCTACTGCAAGTTTTAACTTATGGAAAAATTTCATAATTTCTAGTTGAATGAGAAGTAATAATAGTATTCCACAATTACTATCACACAACGCCATCTAGTCCCAAGCTAAGCAGAGCTTGTGTTATGGGTACCAGACAACTGATAAACATACTTATATATTTCTAAATACATACTTAATATAGATAAATTACACCCAGACTCAGAACAAATGATCATGCTCATCACACAAACATTTGTCCTGGGTGGGAATCGAACCCACGACCTCCGGCATAGCAGTCAGGGTCACTAACCACTAGACCAACAGGCCAGTCAAAAAAGATGTGGCTACATGCTTTAAATTACCATATTTAAGTCTTTTTCATTTATTTCTACTGCAGGTTACAATTTCTGGTACAAAATCATTGTTCTAGATAAACGAAATATCAATAAATGTATGACCTACACGGAGTTGTTACGGGTCTGGGTATTTGTGTATACAACATGTCCCAAAATTCAACGATAAGCCGGCACCAGAGGATGGACCTACTAATGACTACTCGAGAAAAAAATAAAATAAAAAAAAATACCTACTTTTTAAAAAAAAAATTTTTTGATAGTTTGGGCACATAGTAGAAGTGATTACTATTAACAACAACTTATGAAATTTGGTTCTTGATTAGAAAAAGTGTCATTATTATTTTTTTGTGGCTAGTTTTCCTAAAGTATTATACCATTTTAAAATCTAGGTTAGTTGCGCCAATTTTTTAAAAAACTTGCCATTGTAGTGTCCATATTTTTTTTTTACACTACGATGAGTTAAAGTGTACTGAACGTTAAAATCTTTCAAAATTTTAGGGAAATAATTTTTTTTGGTTGTTTTTTTGTATAAAACTACGAAAATTCTGTAATTTTCAAAGATCATGGTGAATAGTAGTACTACTTAGGTTGCCGATACAAACAAAAAAAACTGAAATATTTGAAAAATTATGGTCATGGTAGTTAAAAGTGTCATAAAGGGTATACATTTTCGAAGAATTTCCATTTTTTTAAGTAATTTAAAAAAAAAGTAGAGGTATTTTTTTTTCTTTTTTTTTCTCGAGTGGTCATTAAGGTTTTTAAACGCACCCACGACACAGCAGAAATTCCTAGTGTGGGGCAACGTTAAAAAAATACAATATTTTCATTCCGGAATCAGTTTGTGCGATCCAACACGCACTTGCCTCGTTTTTTGTTTTTTTTGTTTCGTCCTCGTTTTTATGTTTGATTGGGCTAATTTTACATTTTTTTTTGTATTTTGACTGTCTCTGGCGTCTGTACTGGGGCGTCAGCTTCCTGCAATCTAATCTACCTATCGTACTTCCGTAAGCAAATTACTGGGTAACACAATACACCCGTATCGTGTCTTTCCACAAAGCAAGAACCTGATTACATCAGTTCCTTTACGTGTTCTACATTCGCGAGACTTTGAGTCCCAGTTAGAGTTATATTATAGCTTTGTGTACATAAGATACTATAAATGAAATGATATTCTGTTTTACACAACAGTATTGGCTAGTTTCCAGTATAAATAAATTAAAAATCTGTGTATTCTGTCAGTCAGATTATTGTTGAAAATAAGATTAAAGCTCAAAATAAGTAATTATAATTAAGTAATATAAAACGGATCAAAACTCGGAAGCGGGGCTCCTACGGGGCTCCCTTTTGATACGTGCTTGTAGCATTAAAACGCACAAAAAATTATACCACCGATTAACTTGTTGAAAATTTAGAAAACGTGTATTCGTTAAATTTCGCTTGCCTATCAAAATAAGGACCAATTAGATATTTTCAGAAGACAAGCCTATTCTGAAACTGAATGATTTTAATAACATTGTTTAAATTAACTTACACCAATGTTTTGACTACACACTATCGAATAAGCCCAAAACAATAAGAAGGATATTTTTAAAACCCTGTCCGGGGTCAATAATCAAACCGAAAATCAGGAACTCAACCCAAACACGTTAACAAGGGGTCCTAAAATACCCCCATGACAATGACAAGAGAATTCCAACCTACATGTCGACCAAATTGACGACTTTTCATCAGCATACGATGTTACAAAGTTAACCCTATTCTATTGTGTGGGTAAAACATTAACCCTGCCCTGCCAACACGGAATATAAACAAAAAACAAAAGCTAGCGGAATGCAAAACAGTATTCACCATTTGGTGTCCCAATAAAATCAAATAAAGTCCCATATACAGGGTGTTTTAAAGTAGGGTTGACTTATTTTAGGGCGATTTGGGTGATTTATGCATATTTTTATTTTTATAAATAAAAGAAGCTTCTAATGTGATGAGAAGAAGAGTATATTTTCAATTATGACTACGTCTAGATACCTACATAATTTTATTTTCAAGATATAGCAATGTGGATGCTCTCTCGTGAAAAGAAAATCCTGAGTCAAAACTGTCTATTAAAAATTACCAGAACCAATAATCCAAAACCAGCAAAGTGTATGAAAAGACCTCTGTGAAACTAGTTTCAAATTCAATTGCAGATTAAAAAGTTTTATAGGTACTTCCGTATTTAATATCCAGGATGGGGGCCTCATTTTTTATTTTTAAATCACTAAAAAATTACGGATAGATAAATTAAAACTTAATAATATAGAAAGTAAGTAGGTAGGTACAACAATTTATTTGTTAACTAGCCCACCTTTTAAACCTTCTCTGAACTTCCTAAAATAATACAAAACCATAATTAGCCAAATCGGACATGCAATTACTTTTTTAAATTGATGTATATTTATACCATAATCATAAACTTTTGCCGCAAACGAGTCGTAAACACCCTGTATACAGAACATTGTCATAACACGGGACTAAAGCGATGCCCAGTATCCTTCTAATAAATATTCAGCTTATTTTTATTTAACAATAGGTTCACGTTGACAACATCACAAAAGCCGAATGAAATGGCTAAGGGTCAGCGCACATATGACAGAGCGCAATGCAGAGTATTTTCCACCGTGAAACTATTATTGACAGTGCCTAGATTATTGATTAGTATTTGCTGAAGAGCATCAAAGCTACTACATCCAATCTGTTGATTGATTTTGGACATTATATCAATCTTCTTCTTCATATCGCTGGCATGGCAGCTCATAGGTCACTTTTACTGTATGTTTTTGGCCTAAGAGGGTAGGATAGAAGGTAAAGCATAGTTCCACATGGGCGCTCCCAAGTGGTGGTCCGTTGAGTTACGAGTAACCCAATTGTATGAGAGGAACCATGAAAAAAAAAACGGTTAAGGCCGTACTTTTAACGGACAATGAACTCAGTTGAAACAATTACCTCAACATGTTTGAATATATTGAGGTAATTGTTTCAACTGAATTCATTAATTCCATGAAACTTGTATGCGTTTTCTTACATAATCTAAAATAGTCATCGTCTTAGAGTTAAACAGTTGAACCTCGGCCGTTCTTAGAGTGCCAAAGGGGGTCGCGGGCTGTCTAATCTTGTAACCGCTCTGTCTTTTGTGCGATGACCCTAGCAAGCTAAAGCACGGATATTTTTGGCTAACAGTCTCTGTTCAAATGTAGCCGAAATAGCTCTTTGTTCCTTGAGTTAGTAGTAGTTACATTTAGAAACAAATAGAGATTTCTTTTTAGCGTTTATGGACTGAGTATTGTTAGTAGTAATGATGTAATGATGTTTATTTTTGCAAGTAGGTTATTGCAACACTTTTACACGTCTTTTCATAAAACTAGGAGGGGCCGGTGTTTCGTACCTGACTACTCTGAGAAGAAACATCCGAAACAAACTCAGAGGTCACAGTCTCTTTTAAAGTCCAGACATCATAAATGTAGAACAGTTTATACGAGGACCATGTAGGTCAATGTCTGAAATGGTCTTTTGAAAAAAAAACCATACAAATTCAAGTGGACCTGTCCAGGTAGGCAGGTAGGTAGGTAGTTGAAAATGAAATTGGGTGAAAGGGTTTTTAGTGTTGCTACATAATAATAATCGTGTGGCAGTCCAGTGTTATTGGCTGCAAAGTAGTTTAGATTTATTTTGTAAGTAAGGTTCTAATTTAGCTTTCAGACTAAGTACCTCATCTCTGTTCTTTAGGTCAAACTCATGTACGCACAATAACCTACTTGTAACTTGACTGGCCTGTTGGTCTACTGGTTAGTGACCCTGACTGCTGTGCCGGGGGTCGTGGGTTCGATTCCCACCCAGGACAAATGTTTGTGTGATGAGCACGATCATTTGTTCTGTGTCTGGGTGTAATTTATCTATAATATGTATGTATTTAGTAATACATAAGTATGTTTATCAGTTGTCTAGTACCCATAACACAAGCTCTGCTTAGCTTGGGACTAGATGGCGTCGTGTGATAGTTGTGGAATATTATTATTAACTTGTAATGAGCGATCCTATGGGCAGTATCCGATTCTGCCCAAAAATTAAAGATCCTTCTGGATCCAGTCGATCCATTTATCTCATTTTTTAATCTAGGCCATATAAAAAGTGAGCTATATATTATCCGGCAAGCATTTGCTGTGGCTTTTTCCTACAATCCATCAGACTATTCAGACTTTCCTATATTTTCTTTTTTAAGCCCCAGTGGTTTTTTGATGTCTACCCACATGTAAAAAGAGATCTAATTGACATCCGACCGTTACGAATCTAGTACGTTCCCGTTAATATAACTTATTTTTTCACAAAATAAGGCAACATAAGGAACTATGCTCAACCGGCTTGTTTCACAAAAGCGAACATTATCCAACGAATTCGCATTTTCTTTCATCCTACAACACAATGGGTCTTACCCGTTAAAATTCAAGGTAAAATCCTACCGTTTTTAGGGTTCCCTACGGAATTGCTTGAAAGGGGACGGTTTTAATAATAGACCGATAGTCGGTGACTGCTTATATAAATGCTAGACGTCTCAGCCTACAGTATTTTACAACTGCCGTACTTTTACAAAAGTTTTGTTATAAAATGATGTTTCGATAGAATTGTCAACCGTATTGTAGCCCAAATAAAGATCACTGCGATTTTGACAGTGATACAAAGTTACTTAATTCTAAATCCATTTTTAATCCTACAATCTTTTGATTATTATCAATTGGGAGAGGGGCGAGTTTTAATGATTGCCGGGGGATAAATAATATGCTAGTTATATTTCATGACAACGCAGAAAACCAACTTCATCTTCTCAGATAGAAAACAGATCTCAAGATTGTCTGATGATGGGCGAGCATGCGGACGGCGAGTAAAGAGCGACTCGCTGTCTGATCATGGACTATTTATTTATTTATTTTACTCAGGCTTCAAGGCCCATATAAAATACTATAGGTAATACAATACAATATGACTTAACTAATATAATAATTCAATACATAAACGATACGAAAATAAAACTAATTCACACGAAGAGACGGCGTCACGACGGCGTCGTGTCAGGATTAGCCCCTTCGTAAACTAGGCAACGCAAGTCTCCGATACTTTACGATATTGGAATACATTGACGAGTGCCTGTGTCCGAACCTCTATGGATTGTATTGCGATAGTGGCCTGAATACCGAAGTCGTAAGGTATCGTAGACTTGCGTCGCCTTGTGTACGAAGGGCCTTAGAGGGCTAAAGCATGCCTGGGCACGCGGGACTAACGGGTAACCGTGGCCCCGGAATGTTAAGGGCTATGACTGACGCCGTGGATTGTAGTCTGTTAAAGTCCTGGATGGGAGGACTCACTTTATTATGTTGACACGTAAAAACAAATTGTTTGATGTTGCAGAACCCTTAGTGGGTACGCAAGTTCAACTCTAACAGGGCCTATTTTCTCCTACAAAAATCGACGGAGGCGAAATCTTTTTTTAAAGAACCCTATTATAAGGACGTTAATAAGTCCTTATCGTGTTTAAAGCTAAGGCTACAAGATCTTTCTGCCACTCAAGACCTTGTTCCAACATCTTTTGATGTTCGAAAAGCTGAGAGGGATTAAAAAAAATGCTTTGATAGATAATACTTTAGGGTTTTATCGGCGGTTTGAAGACATGCTAGAACCGAATAAGATCGGTTAAGTGTGAGATGAAATCGTAAAGCGATTTCGTAGGGGCAACAACAAATCAGAAGTTTTTTTTCACGTGGTCTTGCAATCTCTGACATTTTTTTTTTTACGTGGTGTAATCATCAGCAGGGACCGAAAACCTTTATAAATTACGGTACAGGTATTGAAGAATTTCGGTTATTTTTCAGACTTGGGTTACCGCTATCTGGGTAACCAGACCAAGGTTACCGTATTAATACCGGTTACCTAAAGATGACCTTGATTAAGTACGAGAATAAACCTTTACCGTTTTCATATCGGTTACCTAAAAATGACCTTTTCTTGTTGGTGACACGTGTTTGTGGTTTTGTTTCGAGATTTGAGTGCAAAATAAATAATTTATACAAGGAAATAAAAGATGAGTGTTTTTGACTTATATTTATGTACCTCGCTAATAACTGTATCTGTCTCTTATGCAGTTTAGTACGACTGGGTATTATAGTTTTATGTTAAATACCTTTGTGTATTTCGTTACAATTTTCATGCCCCTTCGCAATTTTGTGTTAAAATGTTTATTTTTGTTAATAAAAATATGTTTGTTTATAAAACGTAGGACATGTTGTAAAGTATGTAAAGACAAAAAGTCGTATTACGGTTATTTCAAGACCATGAAATACGCCATGACAGCTTGTAAAAATCAAACGTTCCGTAAATATGGCGACCTAGACGTTTTAAAGTCAAAACCTGACTTAAATGCGACCACAAGTTTGATTAAAGTCAGGGCATGACATTAAATGGACTAATGTAATATATAGGTTTTATTTGAGTATTAAATAAACAACCAAGTCATTTTAGAGTCTCCAATTGACCGCTGTAAAACAGGGTAGTGATCGTTATATAAACGTCACTGTGAAAACGTCTATACAACTACACAATACATAGATGTCAAATAAAGGTTTATCAAATACCTATTTAGTCAGTTCAAAACGTTTAATGGACTACAACGTTAGTATGACTATTGCGTTGTCGTACAAACGTTTTTGTTAAGATTGTAATATAACGTCGTTTTGTTTAGTCTTACCAACGTTGCTAAGACCAGCTTAATATGACATATTTGTCGCAAGACTAATAAGTTAAATTAAAGACGTCTAAAGGACCTACCTAACAGTCCCAAGGTGGTATCGGGTTTCTCGTTCACAAGTCCCTCGTAAACAACATAATAACCATCGACAGTGTGTCGAGCAGGGTGGTATACCTAATACTCAGAATATCCAAAAGATATTCACTGAAGGTCATTCAGACTAGAGACTAGTATGAGGACGTAAGTAGGGCCATATATAGCTGCAAAACCCACTTCACTGTTGTTATGGGGGACTTTAACGCAAAGTTTGGCAAGAAAAGCGGTGATGAGTTGAGAGTGGGGCAATTTGGGTATGGGCAACGGTACCCTAGGGGACAGAGGCTGGCCGACTTTCTGAAGAAAGAGGAACTCTTCATGATGAACTCTTTCTTCCTGAAGCTGCCTCACAGGAAATGGACCTGGCTGAGTCCCGATGGTTTCACGAGAAACGAGATAGACTTCTTCATGACCGACAAGAAACGGATATTCAGTGATGTCTCTGTGATCAACAGGGTGAAAACCGGTAGCGATAACCGAATCGTAAGAGGCTCGCTGAATATCAGTGTTAAACTTGAAAGGTCTAGCCTGATGAAGTCTACGCTCCGACCTACTCGGTCCCATATTCAAAACCCCGAAAGCTTTCAACTCGAGCTCTCTAATCGCTTTGCTTGCCTTGAGAACTTAGTTTCAGTGGACGAGATCAACTACGGGCTAGTGGAAACTGTCCGCACGTTAGGGTCTAAGTTTTTTAGACCCTGCCATAAAGATAGACCTCAGAAATTGACCGATCAAACCTTAAACCTCATGGCTGAACGACGTTTGCTACAGTTGCAGTCTTTCGATGACGCGAAGTCATATAGGCAGGTCAATAGACGTATATCTAAGTCCTTGCGACATGACCTGCGTCTATTTAATACTAATCGTGTTAAAGAGACCATACAGCGAAACCAAGGCCTCAAAGTGTTCGCAAAGGACAAGTCTATTGGGAAAAGCCAGATGACAAAGGTTTTAGGCGAGATCGAGAGGTTCTATGGACAGTTATACACTTCGGTCGCAAAGCCCGTTGACAGATTGGTAGGAGTTCCAAGAGCCAAGCTGTCCCGACATTATACCGAAGATATCCCGGACATCAGTCTGTACGAAATTAGGATTAAGCTGCTTCAGGTGGCCCTGAAGCAGCTTAAGAACAACAAGGCACCGGGCAAAGACGGGATCACTTCAGACCTTCTGAGAACAGGTGGAATACCGGTACTTAAAGTCTTCGGTACATCGAGTTGTTGAAGTGCTTGTATAATAACGCCACCATGTCGGTCCGAGTACAGGAGCAGAGTACGAAGGCGAAACTGAAACTGTTCTCCTCGAAACTGTTTACTGCAACAATGGAAGACGCCTTCAAGCTCTTGAAATTGCAAGGACTTGGCATCAACATCAACGGCGAATACATCACTCACCTTCGATTAGCCGACGACATCGTAGTCATATAAAAAGTCGATGAAGGAACTCAGCATGATGCTCGATGGCCTCGACCGAGTTTCACAACGGGTGGGCTTGAAAATGAACATGGACAAGACGAAAATTATGTCAAATGCCAATGTTGTGCCCACCCCCGTCTCTGTTGGAAACTCGGTACTCGAAGTTGTTGACTCATATAATATCTACTTAGGACAAGTAGTCCAATTAGGTAGGTCAAACTTCGAGAAAGAGGTCAACCGCCGAATCCAACTCGGTTGGGCAGCGTTCGGGAAACTACGCAATATCTTTTCGTCTTGACATACCTCAGTGCCTCAAGACGAAAGTCTTCAACCAATGTGTGTTACCAGTGATGACTTACGGCACCGAAACGTGGTCTTTCACTATCGGCCTCATCTCAAAGCTTAAATTAAGCCGCTCAGCGAGCTATGGAGAAGTCTATGCTCGGTGTGTCTCTGCGTGATCGAATCCGAAATGAGGAGATCCGTAGACGAACTAAAGCCACCGACATAGCCCACCGGATTAGTAAGCTGAAGTGGCAATGGGCAGGCCATATTGCTCGCAGAGCAGATGGCCGATGGGGTCGAAAAGTGCTAGAGTGGAGACCACGGACTAGCAAGCGCAGCGTAAGACGTCCACCAACAAGGTGGACAGACGACCTTATAAAGGTCGCCGGAAGACGCTGGATGCAGGTCGCTTCCAACAGGTGTATGTGGAGATCTAAAGGGGAGGCCTATGTTCAGCAGTGGACGTCCTATGGCTGAGATGATCATCATCATATGAAAGGACCTACTAGTCATCTCACTATCATTATAAAACTGCTATCCAACTTTATGTCGTATAAGTCAAGCCTTATATGACATTTTTGTTTCTTGGGTATTTTCATATTATGTTGTATATTGTATTGTATAATGTTGTTGTATGTATAAGTGTTGCTCGATTCTGCAACAGAATCTCGCTAGGATAGTTTCTTTATTATATCTATGGTAGGTAGTAACTAACTCAGCCAAACAGTTTAACACTCGCTATCAAACTGAATGAAAGACGCCGAGACGCGTTGCGCGTGCGCCGTGCCAGCCAGGGCCGTGATTGGTCGGCGTTCGCGTGTTGGCCAGACTCTTTGTCACACACACAGGCGATGCGCGCCCTTGGACTATTGCCGACGCGACGGCACGTCTAAGATAGGGGTAATTTTTATTTCGGTTACCGGTATTAATACCGGTTAAGAATTTACTTTAATAATATAGGTAACCTTTAAAATTACCTGTAAAAGAGAAAAAGGTTGTTACCGAAAAAATACCCGTATTGATGATACCGGTTTCGGTCCCTGATCATCAGATGAGTCCTCCCACCCCGGACAGGCTGTCAAACTTGTACTGACTAAAATCCACGGTGTCCTTCAATAGCCCTTTATGTTCCGGGGTCATGGTGATGGTATAAGACCCGTGACCCCGGCAGGCTTTAGCCCTCTGAGAGGGGGCCTCGTCATTATGCTGACGCTCTTTGAGGAGCGCGTGAAATACGACGCGCCGTCGACCCGGGCATGGTCCATGGTCGGACGGCGAGTTGCCTTTTACTCACCGCCCGCATGCCTGCTGTAATCTGTGACGTGGTAAAATGATCGAATGAGTCTTCCCATTTGGCTGACTACGTTCCAGAGCCACGGTTACTCATTAGTCCAGCAACTCTGACAGGCTTTGGCTCTCTAAGGCCCCGTCATTTTGCTGACAGCTCTTTGAGGCGCTCGTGGTACACGACGCGCTGGCGACCCGGGCTTGGTCCATGATCGAAAAGCGAGTCGCTGGGAGTAGGATTTAGAAACCTTGGTACACAGATAGATAGACAGATGGTATAGACTTATTACACTCGACTCATCATCATCATCCTCAGGGCGTTAATCCCGGTTGCTTTCTTGGTGCCCGGGATCCGCCTTCTACCTAAATGCCTCCACTTCGCACGGTCTTGTGCATCTCCTGCCGGGAGCCCATTAGCACCCATATCGTCCCTTACGACGTCAAGCCAACGTTTCTTAGGCCTTCCTCGTTTCCCGGCGGGGGCGGCATGGCAAGGCATAATAATAATAATAATATTCCACAACTATCACACAACGCCAACTAGTCCCAAGCTAAGCAGAGCTTGTGTTATGGGTACTAGACATCTGATAAACATACTAATATTTCTAAAAACATACATATTATAGATAAGTTACACCCAGACTCAGAACAAATGATCATGCTCATCACATAAACATTTGTCCTGGGTGGGAATCGAACCCACGACCTCCGGCATAGCAGTCAGGGTTACTAACCACTAGACCAACAGGCATACTTAGTATTATTCGACTGCGGAACCCCAAATAAAAGGCCTGTACAAATACCTAATGTCTGATCAAGGGCCTAGTTAAAAATATCAGGATCGTCGATTATTTTTTTATTTTTACGATTTGGTCAGCAAATAGGGTAGGTACTTGATTAATTTGGGCTCTTTGATCATTAAACCGTGTTTTTAATCTTTGATCAGGTATTTTGTTAATTGACGTGATTGCTTAACGCAGATTGATTTGAGTATACTTTAATTAACTGAGGATTTATCAAAGTAAAAAGCATTTACTTTGAGTAAATGTTGATTGGGCAGCATAATATTGAATTCCATCATACCAAAAAGATTAAAAAAGGCTTCTAAATTCTGTATAAAAGGTGGATGCGCGATCAAATATAACACAAAATGTGTATAATATGTATATTGAGGAGATCGTGGCTAAATAATTACAGCCGCACAGTCCGATCTTCCTGGCTAAGCCGCGCTGGCCGACGATGGTTGACCATCTGTCATAGCGAGTTTCATCCGTTCCATATAAAATTCATCAAATGAGTCCTCCCACCTAGGGCACGACAGGCGGGACTGTCAGACTTGTACTGACTGAAATCTACCATGTCCTTCAATAGCCCTTTATGTTCCGGGGTCACGGTAGCTAGTAATTCCCGCGGCCCCGGCAGGCTCATCACCTTCCTCTGGGCTAGATTAAATAAAAATATTGCAGCTTTACTTTATTTGATAATAATATATTTTAATACACACAAAAGATTAAATAAATGAAAACCTTTTAAAATAAGGTTTCTATAAAGGCTGTTAGTCAAATTGTTGAAATGCCAAAGACGTGTACTTTGGCATTTGACGGTCGTGACTTAAGTTAACGAATGATGTAAATTAAGTACCTACTTTAACATAATGTCAATTTTTCTAAGTTTGAGATAGATTATTGAGGTCTTTCTTTTCTTTTTGTCACCGCCTTCCTGGTCTTTTCACAACTATGTTGGGGTCGGGTTCTAGTCGAACCCGATGCAGCTGAATATCAATATTTTACATGAAGCGACTGCTTATGGGACCTTCAGAACCCAATAACTGGGATTACCCGGTGGTAGTTACCCAGTACTAGTCTGACAACCAGTCTAACTGGTCACTGTTTGTCAGACTTTAGAGCTTCTGACAGTAACGACTGTCAAAGATCTACAAATAACAGCCGGGACCAACGGCTTGACGTGCTTTCCGAGGCACGGAGGAAAATCTCTATGACAGATGGTCACCCATCCACAGACCAACCTCGGCAAGAGCGGCTTAACCTGGAAAATTGGTCTGTGACGCTGTAATTATTTCCTCCTTTTTCTTTTCTTTTTGCATTTGGACCAATTTATTGTCTACAGAATAAAGTGGCTAGTGAAATTTGAAGTTTTCGATTATTCGCTGTTCTGTTCCCGTAATTTCAATGAACTTAAAATAGTTTAATGTTAAAACAACTTCTTTTAAATTAAAGCGTTTACAGACAGGGAAAAAGGTATCTAGACTAAACCTAAAATAAATAATTTCCTTTTTAAGATTAGCTATTACAAAACCAAATTGCTTCAACAAAACGGTTTTTTTTTTATTCAAACATCATTAAAATTTGAATAAGCTTTGAGGTTTTTATTATTATTTATTATCTTTAATCCCAAATTTTCTTTTACCTGTGCTAAATTTTAAAATAATGATATTTAGGACAGCTTAGTTCAGACAGTAAGGCCTAATTTGAATTGGCAACTATCGACTAAAGGGTTTAGTTGCTAGGGCTATTGTACTCAAAAATGTTATTAGTCTGAAATGTAGACTATCAAAAACTATTTTGACTGGCCTGTTGGTCTAGTGGTTAGTGACCCTGACTGCGATGCCGAGGGTTGTGGGTTCGATTCCCACCCAGGACAAAAATGTTTGTGTGATGGACATGATCAATTATTATTGTTCTGTGTCTGGGTGTAATTTATCTATAATTATGTATGTATTTAGAATTATAAGTATGTTTATCAGTTGTCTAGTACCCATAACACAAGCTCTGTTTAGCTTGGAACTAGATGGCGTTGTGTGATAGTTGTGGAATATTATTATTATTTGACCCGTATTTTTTTCTTTTGTTACTTAAAACCAAAATTGACAAGATACAACGTCCTTAAAAGTCACAAAACCTCACCCTGTCGGTAAAATTTTGACTATTCTATTCTGATTAATTTCGTTGCAGTATCCAAGACAGGTAAATTCATTCTCCGGGACACGTCGAGCTTAATTGTCTCGGCGCTTTTCTGGTGGTTTCCACTGTTGATTCTGGCTTTCAGAGGTTGCAGTGGTTTGGAAATAGTGTGATGGGCTTGTCCAAAAAAAAAATAGTTACTCAAATAAGGTTTTCAGGGTTAGCAAGCTGAAAGGCATTGGGACGGGTCACATTTGTCAAAAAGTCGACAGCCGTTGGAAAAGTCGAATCCCAAAGCGAATGTGAAAGTCGCTAAGTTTTTCAATTTGTTCTTTTGTTTTTCAAAGTTTCAGCGTTTCTCGAGACTCATATGTCTAAGTTCTTTTTTTACAAAATTCCAATCTATATATTTAGGGAAGAAAAATAAAACAAGATAAAATTTTCAATAAAACTTTTTATTTTTGAGAATCATTATCACAAAATTCGTAGTCCTATACGACTACTTACGTATACCTTATTTATATATTAATTGTCTAATACAAAATATTTTACAATTTAAGTCTACATTGACTAGAATGATTCCTTCGTAGTTTCAGTATTTTTTACATATAGGGTGAGGTCAATGATCGTAATTTTTGAGTCGTAAGTCGCAGAATGAGTCGCTTTCGAAGAAAATTTTACGTCACGTCTTTTGTTTTGTATGAAAGTGACAATTATATTATAAGTAAAAAGGTGTAGAAAAGTTATACGCGCTCAGAATGTGACGCGCTCAAAATGTGGTCAATTGACAAACCTTGACTATGTTTGTTTCTTTTTCACTTGCAATGCCATCCTACTTTAGCGACTAATCGTGATGTAGTGTGCCGTTGCCGTAAAGTGTGCGTTAGTGTGCCGTTTTTGAAGATAGAATGTCGTGTAGGTAACGTATGTATTCATTTATAATATCATTGGAAAGTGACTGAAATTCTGTGACTCATGACTCAAAAATATGGCCTCACCTTTAATCAAATATTTTATTTCAGATAGCCTATCATGACGTCTGAAAATGAGAGTAATTTCAATAAGGGAAAGAGATAAAGTTATATAAGTCATATAGCGCCACCTCGCTCCCACATTGGAATTAGTCTTGCTTAGGAAGCATTATGTCATGTTCTGCAAGTAAGCCGTATAACTATCAAAATCCATTCAGCTCGTTACGACGTGAAACAGACAGACAGACAGATAGTTTCTTTTACGTTTATTTTATCAAGTATGCAAAAACTCAGCTCAATCAGTAACCGAGAAGTGAGTCTTTAACTTGCAAGATTTGATTATAGATACAGAGATTAGTGAAACAAAATGAAAGCTTGTAAAAAGTTAAGTAAATCACTAAATTTATGCCTCGATAAGGGATTTTTTTTAATACCCAAATTACTGACAGGGTTCCGCAATGAGTGCATTGGTGTGACTGCAGATATTGCCAAGGCATTCCTACAAAATATCAGTGACACCACAAGATAGAGGTTATCTTAGGTTTGTTTGGTGGAAGGATCACTCTTATGAGTGATTATCTCAAGCTATATTTAAGTTCATGCTAACTTAAGTATCATCATAATCATCATCTTAAGACGTCCACTGCTGAACATAGGCCTCAATTAACTCGGATAACTTTAGACAACACAAATTCAAATTATTTATTTTTCTGTATAATTGTATTTATTCTAAATTCTTTTATTGAATAAGTCCCCTCCATTACTCTAATTCAATAATAAAAATGACTTCAAAAATAAAATGGCCAATTATATGTCAACGTTACGTTTTACTGAACGAAATACGCCACGAAGTCAACAAAATGACGCTTTTACGTTGATTAAAGTTTCACACATCAAAGGCTAGCGCTGTTTTCCCCTTAATTTGTTTCGAATCAATAAAATTAACCTACTGTTGTTTAATTATTAGGCTTATCATTAACTAGTCGACCCATTTTCGCCCGTATAATACAGCATATTTGATTACATGTTTTGTTATAGTAATAATGTCTGAAAAGGATTAGACAGCGCATTTATTAAAGCTGTTAAAACACGTTTATTTTTTCTGATCGGATATTTTATTGAAAACATCTAATTAGTCCGTCATTTTTCACTTTAAATTATCAAAAAATAAATGACGCTTGATTTTTGTTTTGTTACGTAGGTAAATCAAAGTTAACTAAGATACGACACTCTTAAGATTGGCAATACCTACCTACGCTTACACAACTTAGAACAATTTTTTCTGAGTTCTGACGTCAAGCGTCACCTCTTTCGATTTTTAATGCGTCATTCTTTGTAAATATTCAATAATTTAGATAAAAAAAAAGAAAATTAAAACCCTAAATGACGAACTATAATTAGGACAACACAATTTATTAATGCTGGAAACTAGCCTTTTGCTGCAGAGTCCATTATTTTCCAAAACTCTAAATAAAGGACTAGTTTAATAGTTTTGCCAATTTATTGATGCTGTCAAATTACCGATTAATTCAGATTATTATTGTAAGCGTGACCTAGTGACGGATATAGGATATAGGTACTCATATAGCAAAACCGCGGTTAACAGCTACTTTTCCACAAAGTGGCTCGAACATACGGCGCGTCGTGTTCCACGCGCGCCTCAAAGAGCTGTCAGCAAAATGACGGGGTCCCCTCACAGAGGGCCAAACCCTGCGGGACTTATTTCCATCACCGTGACCCCGGAACATAAAGGGCTATTGAAGGACACCGTGGCAGTACAAGTCTGACGGTCCCTCCCGCCCTGCCCGGGGTGGGAAAACTCATTTGATGAAAAATAAAACAAAAAGTGATTCGAACATTACCCCAAAACCATTTTAATATGAAATGCCTACTTAATAACTTCCGTCTAATAATGACTTCGCATTCACCCATTTTTGACACCCAAACGGCCTCGATTCGTAACAATTAATACTGCTGAAGGCTTCAATTTTTTCATAGTTCTCCTACAAAAAGAAAAGAGAATCGTAAATCAAAAAATCCATTGTTTCTGCAAATCATCTAAGTGTCAAGTAAAATTAATGTTTTTGATCCATTTATGTAATAACAGCGTAGAACTAAAGTTTCATTTCGAGGAATTTCAGGCAATAGTCTGAAACCATTTTTCTGGGTTATAAATTACTTGGCCAAATGAATGTGATTTAGTTTTATTTATTCGCATTTCTAGATTTCAAAATTCATTGGCTGTCGTTAAAGTGGACCTTGTTTCAAGGGACATTAAATTTTTTTTTCAAACTAAATTCTGAAGAGAAGGATCTAGATTGGCACTCTACAAGATTTTATGTCGTAAAAACCCAAATGAAATTACTGTTGGTTGGCGAACTGTTAGAGGTTTCTTTTTTCCTTGAGAAGGTAAGTGTAGTGCTATTCTAATGGCACATCGCTGCCCCAGCGCTGAAATTACAACTACAAATAGTTGCTTTTCGCTAGGGCAGCCTCGAGCCAGCGGGCCTTTATAAAACAGTCCTATAGTATCATAACCATTTTTTAAGGTGGCAAAATCATCAAATGATTTCTGCTGGATAGAGTGGAAGTGATTGTCAGGCTTGTACTGACTCGTCTTTTTTTTTTTGGGACAGACCTACCACACTATTCCCAAACCACTGCAACTCCTGAGAACCAGAATCAACAGTGACAACCACCAGAAAAGCGCCGAGACCATGAAGATCGACGTGTCCCGGAGGCTCAAGTCTATCGTGTTCCTTCATAATGCCCTTTAGCTAGCTAGCGCTTTAGAGCCGGGGAGTATTTTAAGACAGTCATAAATAGAGTACTACCCCAAATACAATAAATCTCTCATAAATAATTTCGAGATGCGAACAACGTATAAAAGAGAATTCGTTCAATTTTACGACCCAGCTATCAAATCGGATTATACTTTGACAAAATTCTATATTCTTCCAGTGTCTGTGAAAATTATGTGGGTATGGATTTACGGTGTAAATATTTTTATTAGAGTAATATAGGGTTATTGTTGATTACCTACATTTCATTTTGTTCCAGAAATAAAATGAAGTGGGAATGTGAATGATCTATATAGCAATAAGATATTCGAAAATATGAAGAATATCGAAAAATACTGAAAGGAGTTTCGAGACCGATTTTGACGAAAACTAAACTGCATTATTGGATTTAAGAAAAATCAATAAGCCTTGCCGCTGATTTTGGAAAAAAATATTACTCCCTGTAATTATTACACCATTCGATAGTCTCGCTAATAAGGATCAAAATCCGGGAAGTAAGTAAGTATTCCTTGCACTGCTTCCTTCGTTACCAACATACAATTATTCCCGCAAATTACCAACATAACATCATACACAAAATTACTACATATAATCAAGCTAAAATACAACGTAACAAATAGCAGTAACAATAAAATAAACGCTACATTCCCCAGAGCAACTACAATTCACACATATTCCAGTAAATTTTCCAACATTTCTAAAAATTAATCTTCCATTTTTGCGTATACCTTTTTTACAGCAATATTCTTTATTACTTTCCTGGTAAAAAGCATTGTTTGAAAAGCTAATTAAGTGCTTCCCACAGCTAATGGGAACTTTGTGACAATACAAGGGTTTTAGTAAATTCGCTTGTACACAATTTATTATGGCGGTCATTTTGAGGGTTGAATTTTTCACTTTAAGTGCCTGGTATTTATAATACCGGTCTAGTTCTTGGTAATTTTAACGGTTGATGTTAGTCTACAGGTTGAGAAATTAAACCTAATTAATTTTTGTTAGAAAAATTTCACAACAGCACACCATTTTGAGTTTTGTTGCTGGATTATTCGTTTTTGTTTCACATTCAGAAACTTATTCACTACGTTTATCCTTGTCATAATGCAAACTTACAAATATTATGAATCATTTTTTACCAGTATACCGTTTATAAAATAATTTGAAATCCTCTCACGACTTTAATGAGACGACACAAAATAAGGAATTTTCTCCTTAGAGTATTTTCACGGTATAATTTTTTATTAACTTGGTTTTAAAATGTTGGAAGCTTCATTTCCCCGGCCAGTGATTTTATTTTAATTCAAAAAGAAGTCTTCTGTATTCAACGCTTCAGCATTTGAGGAGTGATATTAAAAGACGTTAAAATAAAACCTAGTTTTTGTTAGTGCATTTTTAATTATGAATATTGGAACGACGTTTTTTAATACAAAATTTCTTTGAGCCAAATCGAAATAAAATTTATTAAAATTTTTACATGCTCGGAGTGATCACTTCTTCTTTAAAACTAGATAATCGAATTCAATATGGCATTAACCATAGTAAAAATAATTCAATATTATTTTCTCTTTCCATCTGCCTCGTCTGTCTCTTCTCGTAAGAGAGAGTGAATAGTTTACTTCTAGGCAAGCGTGCTTCACCGTCGACCTCATCTTCGATGACCATCAGGCGAGATAGTGTTCAAATGCGAACCTATCTTTAAATAAAAAAAGAGAGCCATTGTGAAGTGGCATAATTTCAAATTAAAATATCTTTAAACTAGCCACTGCCAGCCGTTTCACCCGCTACAACTCGATAATTATCCCACGGGAACATAAATTGGGATAAAAACTATCCTATGTGTTAATTCAGGTTATAAGCTATCTGTGTACCAATTTTCATTCACATCCGTTCAATAGTTTTTGTGTGAAAGAGTAACAAACATACATCTACACAAACAAACTTTCACATTTATAATATTAGTAGGATTCTCTTTTATTTTCCTATTTCTCATACAAGTGCTCAATTTGCGTCCTCTTCATTGATAAATAATTAATGACTTAGCCACTTCTCGTTGGTATAAGCAGCTTTTTGATATAAACGTCGAGTTTTGTAATTTCATTAATGATCTTAATGAAGATTGTCTCAAGTTATTAAGAAAGGAATGTCTTTGGATAGCGATTCTTGTTAATTTTCGACGACTTATATAGGTATTTATTACTTCTTCCGAGAATGTCTGTATTTCAATGAAATCAATCTCTATTTGTCTCAATACAATCTATACTAATATTATAAAGCTGAAGAGTTTGTTTGTTTGTTTGTTTGAACGCGCTAATCTCAGGATCTACTGGTTGGAATTGAAAAATTCTTTTTGTGGTGGATAGTCCATTTATCGAGGAAGGTTATAGGCTATATAACATCACGCTATCACCTATAGGAGCGGAGCAGTAATGAGAAATGTTTCAAAATCGGGTAAATGTATTCCTTTTTTAGAGCTTCCGTTGCGTGCGCTGCGAAAACGGTTAGAGTTTCGCAAAAATTATGTACTACGGAATTATTCCTCATAAAATTTTCTAAAATAAAGTCCGCGAGAGCATATATCTATCTTTAATGGTTAAGTCACTATAACCTTTTTTATGGGAACCAAATTTGTTTTAAAGTAATGCATTATTTGCGAAGGTGTTTTCATTAACATGATATTAATCCTTATCCAAATAAATACGTTAATCATCACAAGCATTTAATTTTGAACGAAATTGCCCTTTACATCATTTGATTTCAATGAATATCTTAGGAGATATCACAGTTTCAAAATAATACCGCGACAAAATAATGACGGGCTGGGTAATATGTCACAATTACGTCGATAAAATCGCTCTTTAGGCCGGTCAATATCGACATCAAACATTGCAAACGCGCATGTAACTACCATTTTGTTATAATTTGCAATCCTGAAAACCCTGTGCTGTCAATTAAGTAGTTTTTGCGTGTGTATCTCATGAACCGTAATAGCTAGAGATTTGAAATTTTCACAGGTGATGTACATCTGTTGCTGCTATAAGAAAACATACTAAAAACCAGAATACAATAAATATTAAGGGGGGCTCTCATTGGTCGCAGGACTTATTTCATTACCGTGTGAATTTTAGTCAGTACAAGTCTGACAAACCCTCCCAGCCCGGGGTGTGAGGACTCATTTGATGTTTTACCACGTAAAAAAAAAGAAGGGGGCTCCCATAAAAAAACGTGATTTTGTTGCTGGTTTTTGTAGATGTTATAAAGTCATGTAATGTTTCGGAGGCTGTTTCTCACGAACCGTGATAGTTAGATAGGTTAAATTTTCACAGATGATGTGTGTCTATTGCCGCTATAACAACAAATACTAAAAACTGGTTAAGTGCGATTTTGATTCGACATTGACAGAACAGGGTTATCAGGGTTGCAAACTTGGGTGTTAAATACTATAAAGGGACCTAACAACATATAAAAGAAACGTAGTTACATGCGCGTTTGCAATGTTTGGTTTTTTATGTCGGTATTGACCTGCCTACTTTAAGGATCGTTTGGAAAGGCTACGGGCTGCGTCCTCACCGTCTGACGCAGTCCGGTTTTCCTTTTTTCATTTCGGGAGGTACCTCAAGATTCAGTGGCAAGTAAGGGGAATGGTTAGCAGTCGGAATGCGTGAGGGAAAAGACATCCTCTACCTCTCGCCCCAGCCACCACTGAAGATGCCCACGACGTCGGAAATCGCGCTCTTCATGGGAACTGATGGAGACGGGACCATAGGACCAAACACCTAACATGACGCGGGTGAAACCGCGGGCAGAAGCTAGTTTAGATATAAGATAGTTCAAGCTTTGGTAAAACAGTACTCACAATTCATATTTATATTTTATTTTAAGTGCCGTCTTCCTAAAACATTTTCCACAAATATTATTTAGTAATAAATAAATGTCTACGCCTAAACAGCTGAACAAACTATTTTGTAAGTAAATTCATGTCATTTATCTTCTAGATGTTTTCCAGTAACAGCGGAAATGGGCTCCAAAATAAATCGCTTTATTTTCTTAGTATTAAAGGACTTGAGTTAATCGAAGCGTTCTATCAGCTTCATTTATCATACAAAAAATATGACTGTAGCAGTAAAAATAGATGTTTTTCTCAACAGTTATAAAGATTAATAATAGGAACGGAACAATTAGTAATAATGTGTTTATGTTGCTTCAACCTTAAATTTATAAAATCGATGTACATTAGTAATGGATGACTCACGTTATATAGATGATGTCATTACTGTTGTTGTAAAAAAACATTTACTTCTTACAGAACATTTTGTTTTACATTTAATATTCTAATCCCGTTTACATTTTGCATATTATTATTTTCATTTAGAACTTGATAAACTACAAATCAGCCTTAACTTTATAATGTGATTGTTACAACAAATTCCAGTGCAAAATGAGATACTTACAAACATAATTAGTTTAGACTTGTGAAAATTTATGTTTACGTTCAACAGCATACAAAATTAATAATTTCAACAACATTAATATTATTCAGTGAGCCAAGTGGAGCTTAAACTAACAATATATGTATTTGTGCAATTCATAAAACATTACAACAAGCTTGTATTATTCATTGGCCAGAAACATAGAAATATGTTTGAAATATAAACATAAGAAAGTTACTTCTTAGTCATCCATAATAGTTACAAATAGTCAACATATTTTCGCAGCATAATTTTGATAGATACTCTCTTCAGACAGTAATATTTCATAGTGTATTTCTCGAAAGGATTTTCTGGTTTTATTGTTAAATCCACTATGATTTGAGGTCTCTTATTACGGCCGAGTTGAGTGAAAAGGACTTTATGTAACTTTGTGTGGTGTTTATTAAAGGATCGGTGTGAATTGATTTTAGTTACAGAAACTGTTAAGTTAGTTACATAACATAAAATACATCGTTAATGGTTTTTATATCATCATTTTTACTACATCTGCCAATTTAACAGGTTAGAACATTTTGTCAAAACATCTTCTACGATTTTAGAATAATTATCTTTCTTTATGTGTATTATAACTTTAAAATTAGTTGAAACACCAATTCGATTCCCAACCCAAAAACACACACGCATAAAGCTCCAAATAATCAAAATAACTCACGAAATAACCCACTACAGAAACAAAAATTTTTTACGATGTACAAATAAATTTTACCAATTTTCTAACTTTAGGTAGAAGCTTAATCCGACGGTAATATAAAACCTCATATCACAGTGAACTATCTTACCACCATTTAATATTTGCATTCAAAATGGCGGAATTCAAGCCGAGCTACCAAATGTTCCGGAAAACAGTAAAAATAGAGCATGTAACGTATTTTCCAATGGATTCATAAAACTGAGATCTAACGGAGCGAGTCTTTAAGGATCAAATAATAATGCAAATACGGTAAGAAAGATGTTTCGCGATTATTTACGTATCCGTATTTCAAAGATGAATGGAGAAAAACACACTGCAAATAAATCTGAAACATACTCCGTGGAGTTAGAATCGAGTATCGCCCGTACATACGCAAAATAAACTTATCAGTCTGTCTCAGATCTTTTTATACTATCTGATTCCCGTTTATTTACAGCAATATAAACTACGCAAGTACACACGGCTACACATCAAGCTTTACAAAACCAGTTTGCCTTGGTCTCGCTTGCTACGATTTTTACACACAACGGTCAGCTAATACTGGTTTTGCATAGCTTGATGTGTAGCCGTGTGTACCTATTACAAGTTGAAACATAACTAACATTTCTTAACGTCTATTCCTCTTACATTTTTTTATCGTAAGCCTCCAGAATGCTACTCTAAAATCAGGAGAATAAAAAGCGTATATAAAAGGATTTATTGCAGAGTTAAACCAACCTAACCACGTTAATATGTACATTAAGACTGGATTTACGTAATTACTTGGTATGAAAGGAGTGAGGAGGTAGTAAAGGAAAAATGGAAGCCAGCAAGCGACAAAACCGCCGACGACCAGACTCAAAGTCTGTGCGGTTTTGGTCTCTCTTCGTAACGAAGACACACGATTATTTTCAACATGTTCTTTCATGGAATGAGTTCGTCTTGTGGTATTTTTATACTTAAAGTTAGCTTTGAATGTGACATCGTTATTGTAGAATCTGGATTCTTTCTCCTTACTTCTGTATTTCTTTTTTTTCTCTGGCCTGAAGCAACAGGGGCATTTGTGGTCTTGTGAAGAGCAGTCGCTGGGTTGGGTTGAGTTTTTTGAAGTCTGCTTGGAAGCTGATTGTCGTAACGACATTTTGTCTGATCCGGATTCCGATTCGGTGCGGATGCAGGAGAGTTTTCCTTTCTGAAACAATGGGTTTTGGTTAGAATAAGTTCAGTATAAACGGTTTTTTTCTTGTATCACTATTTATGGTGACAGAGACAAATTATTATTGTTTGTTATTGTATTGTTTGTTTGTATTTTGACAGAGACAATTTAGTATTGTTTGTTTGACTTTACATCTATCTCTACTTGTTTATCATTAAGATTAGCCATCAAAAGTTGTTCAGTATAAGCCCGGTCATAAGATTATGTATTTGTGAATTTGTAGCGTATGTCAATACACGTTTTTGTTTTCGTTACCCAATTGATGGCAACTATGTAGTACAGTCAGCATCAAAAGTCGCTGACCACATTCAGATTTTTAAAATCGCCGTACACTATAGTATTATGTAGTTAATAATATTACGGTGTACGGCGATTGTGAATGTGGTCAGCAACTTTTGGCAACAAATGGAAATTTATGTTCCCATTGGATTTTTTTTTCTTGGATGTTTTCTCATTGTCACCAGTAGTGACAAAGCCAGAGGGGACAAATGGGAATAGTCCTGCTCTTCCCCTATTACATGAGACTTGAACTAGTGAAACGTAGGTACAATAATATACACTTCTGCCAACCCATCCATCCAGCATTACAAGTCTAACGTTCAGATCAATTACCATCAGAGGAAGAAATTCATCAGCCTGAAAAAATAAATACAAAAAATAAATCAAAGAAGAGCGAATAAAACCGGTAAATAAAAACTCGCTGAAAGAAAGTTAATTTCCTAAAAAAAGTGGATGAAGAATGTTTTAATAAAGGTTTATATTTTGTTTGTTTTACGAGACTTTCATTCAGTTTTTATATACAGGCTGTTTTTACAATCTTTATTGGAGATGGCAGCTAAAACTAAGAGAAAGAAAGAAGAGTGATCGATGTTTTTTATGACCTCAATTTTTCACAGAAAACAAAATGTCCTAGACGGAATCGAAGACACGTGACTTCTATCAAGTTATCTTGGAGTCGCGTGTTGGGTTCAATCCCTATCATAGACAGGAGGCATGGGATCCAGCAGTGAGAAAATAACGGATTAATTATGCCTTTTATTTTCGTGGTAAAATCATCAAATTTTAATAACTCCTCCCAACCTTTGCGGGACGGGAGGAACTCTCGGACTTGAACTGACTAAAATCCACAATAATTGGGTAATCCTTCAATAGCCCTTTACGACCCAGGTTCACGATTACCTGATGAGAAATCAAATGAGTCTTCTTGCAGACTCTTGCCGACCAAAAGCCCACTTTTTTTTCCAGTTATCCTTTGCCTTCCAGGATTACTGAATCCTGCTTAGACAGCCCCGCGACAACAACAGGCATTGGGCCTTATGTCCCCACAGGGCCAATCCTGCCTGGCTGGTGGTTTGCTCCTTGAAGCGCGTGTGAATCGCTAAGCACCGTAAGGGTCAACCCGAGTCCTTGATCGGACGGCGAGGTATCCAAAACTCGCCCCTCGTAAACCACGGTGAAGAGAACTATATAACTATCCTGCTTTTCAAAGAAACTGTTACTTTATACGGAGCTTCTATTAATTTTTACGGAATATTTTTATTCATCCCGTATTTTACGCCACATTCTTGCCTTTGAAACTTATTCCGTAGATAAAATGAAGCTAAGCTTAATTTAGTGGCTGATTCGCCAGGAATCTTCCAGAATTTTGTAATTTATTAGGAATTATCTTTTTAAAAGTAGCTTTTCCTCTTTTTTTTACTGAAACTGTTTTTTAAGAAATGCGTTCTTGGAAGGTTCACTTTTATATGCTTGTATTATTTGAATAGAGAAACTTTACGATCTGAAATTTAAAGGAGGAAAAAATATGCGCTGGTTACTTGGTAACAATGTCTGGTGGATCACCTCAGTATGCGTAACATGACACCTTAAAAAGAGTTTTTGTCTTCGGATTTCAAAATGACGTGATTTAGAAATCATGACGATATTTAAAATTTAAATAAAATGTTTCTATTCTTCTGTCGTCTACGAGTCGTGCCTTTCTCGGGTTAAAATTAAAACGTCGATTTGTAAAGAAATATTATTCTTAAGTTTAGCCTAAACCTTTTTTTGTCCTGGTAATATCATCAAATAAGTCCTCCCACCAAGGGCGGGAGGGAATGTCAGACTTGTACTGAAATCCACTGTAATCCTTCAATAGACCTTTATGTTCCAAAGTCACGGTTACTTCATCAGACAGTTCCACAACCCTGGCTTTGCCCTCTAAGGTGGCTGTCAGATTGCTGACATCTCTTCGAGGGGCGCGTGAAACACGACTCGCCGTCGACCTGGGCATGGTCCATGATCGAACGACAAGTCATCCATTACTCACCGTCCGCAAATGAGTCCGGTGATGATGGCGGGAGGGACTGTCAGACTTGTACTGACTAAAATCCACGGTGTCCTTCAATAGCCCTTTATGTTCCGGGGTAACGGTGATGGAAATAAGTCCCGCGAGCAGAGTATTAAACTTAAGAATTTAAAAAAAGAATTTGAAAAACGGTCTACTATTGGCTGATAATAATATCGGCGGACAAACATTTTACGAAATATAAAAATATTGAGAAAGACCCAACTCATTCATCACAGTACGAGTATCATTCACTAGTATGACGTCATTCACCTACAACTTTCACAACCTATACGGCGAAAAGAAAACCTCTTTTCCATCACAGATATCATTGAAAAAGGCTAAGAATAGCTTTGTGAAGATATATTCCTTTTTCCCTTATTCTAAATTCAGTTGTACACATAAAAAGAGTACTGGGATGGTACTTTATGTACCAACCGTTATATATTCAAAGGGTTGAGATGTTATTTTCTTCTGTTGTATAAGATATCGTGAGAATTCTGAAGATTTTACATGTACCTACGACAGTTTGATAAATGTGCTAAATGCGTGGGAGACCTTATTTCTTTATTTATCCTTTCATGTAAAATAGTGGTACTATTGTTTAGCGACGGTTAACCACCAAGAACTCCTAACTCAATATGTCATAACTTTTCAGTAGGCACAAAAAACCTTGTAGTTTTGACATTAGGACAAATAAAACTAAAGGAAAAATATAGTTGGCTTTAAATATGATTATTTACTGTTTTATGATAAATTTATTGTTTTACTTTATTTCAATAAACGGGTAGGTAAGATAGCAGATATTTTAGTTTTTTAAAATGGATGATTAAATGTAGATAGGAGATTTTGGCCTTTCATGTGAGAGAAATTCCGAGCATTGTTCTCTTCATTGCACGCTGAGCAGCCTTAAATTTGTAGACCAGGTCTATGGTAAGTGTCCACGTTTCGGCTCCGTAAGTCATTACAGGCAGCACACACTGGTTATAAACCCTGGTTTAGATATGACGTAGCTTCCCGAATGCCCAAGCGTATCCTTCTAGTTTCTGCCTTCTCGAAGTTGTGCCGATCCATGTTGTGTAGTTTGGCCTAGATATGATAACCTTGGTGTCCTCAAATCACCTCTGGAAAATACCACCTGGGTGATATCACAAAGAAGTTGTTATTCTTGCACAACATCGAGGGCAGCACCATTTACGATTACAGGTCTCGGGGTGACATGACCATTGAGCATGAGATAGGTTTTGTTTAAATTAATTTCGAGACCCAAAGGCCGTGGAGAATCGCTTAGGCTTCTCAGCCTTACTTCCAGCTCTTGCAAAGACTCTGCCATGATGACTATGTCATCTGCAAATCAGAGGTGCGGGTTGTACTGACCGTTGATATTTACACCCCGTCCTTTCCAATCAAACGTTCTTCAATGCATTTGTATACAGTTTCGGAGAAATAACGTCTCTCTGTCTTACCCCTCAACGCAGTTAGATCGGTTTTGTGATCAGTTCTTGTACTTGCAAGGTCATTTTTGCGGCCTTATACAGACATCTTATCACCTCAACGCAGCGGTAGTCGATGAGGCATCTCCAGCATAGCGCAGGTCTCAACAGTATCGAAAGCTTTCTCGTAGTCCACATACGGTAGGCACAGAGACTGATTCTATTCCTCGGTCTTTTGGATTATTTTCCTGAAGGCACGTATGGGGTCCATGGTGCTGTAGCCTTTTCGAAATCCGGCCTGCTCGGGCGGCTGTAAGTCATCGAACTTTTGGGCTAGACGTTTCGAGATAACACTCGAAAACAACTTGTAGACATGGCTCCGGAGTCAAACGGCGCTGTTATTCTTAAGAAGCGTGTTAACGCCCTTTTTGAAAAAGAATACTACCACGCTCCTGTGCCATGCGTCTGGTGATGTGCCAGTGTGGATGACGGAATTGAAGATCTTTACAGGCTCTATCAAGACAGGTGTTCCACCTGCTTGGACCAGCTCTGTGGTTATCCCGTCATCCCCGGAGCTTTTTTGTTCTAATTTGAATTAAAAGTATTGATATTCATGGTTTGGTACAGAATTTGCACAAGATCTGGCTGAGTGGGATGTATGATGGTGTCATTGAATCTTGTATAAGTGATGATTGCTTTTGGCATTGGTTTGGGGTCTGCATCTTGTTTTTCAGTCTCCAAATAAAGTTTGACCAAGTTTCTTGATCAAAGAAAACTCATCCTGAAATAGAAACAACACATTTCTTTGAACAAATCTAAAATAATTACTTGATCATTTGAGTATAAAAACTCTTAAATACTGCCACCTACACTGTAATATCCTGAACGGATACGAAAAAATGTTACTACTAATACCTTCTATCTACGTATTTCGTATTTATGGCTAATTTATAAGTAAGAACAAACTACTGACACGGAAATAACGTTTGAATTAAACTAACGGGTAAGTCTAAAAACGAAATATTAACTAATTATAACATTAAATACAATAAAACTTACTTTTATGGTCGAGAGCGCGCGAACATGCGACGAATTCATACAAATTTTAAGGCACATGGTGAAGTTAGCAGCAATTGCCACCAAAGTTCACGCTCGTAAAGTTAGTAGATAATTCCATGATTGTAAAAATACCCGAAATATTACGAATTATAAATAGAAGATTTTTCTATTAGGTGAGATAGGATGATTATGAAGAGAATCCGCGAAAAAAATTTTTTTTCCAAAATGTCAGTTAGGATGTCTTGGTGGTTAACCGTCGATAGTGGTATTATTGTACAATTATAGTGGTACAAGGAGATGGTAACTAAATAATTACAGTAGCACAGGCCGATTTTTCGGGTTAAGCCGTCTGTCATAGCGAGTTTCCTCCGTACCTCGGACAGCACGAAAAGCCGTTGGTCCAGGCTGTCATTTGGAGATCTTTGACAGTCGTTACTGTTAGTCAGAAGCAGAAGAAAAGATGAGAACCAGTCTCACCATGGGGTTTCGTATTACCCAGATACTAAGTCCGATAGACGGTCGCTCTATGTAAAATACTGATATTCAGCTGCATCTGGTTCGACTGGAAGCCGGCCTCAATATAATTGGGAAAAGGCTAGGTACAGAGTATCCAAGTACCTCGTTAATATTCAAAGCATTACGCAACATCAAACCAAAACAGGTTAAATATCAAAGTGTGTCTACACTGGAAGCCTAGCGCGGCGGCCGGCGGCGGCGGGCGCGGTGTACACACTGCCGATCAAGCGTTTGTATTGAAAATGAATATTACAATTTACACGTCCACATTTCACCTGTGTAATACGACCACATCGCAACCATATCGACGGCAACGCCACCACCGACGGCGGCACCGCGGTCACATCGCCACGACATGACGCCACCGCCTGCGCTCCCCCCTTTTATTCTGCGTTGTACTGATTTGCCGCGTCGATATTTTGTCGGTACCATAACGCAGCTGCAAAAATCCGCTGCGACACTATTCGCACGTAACCACAGCTTGACCACATTTTGTCGCTGCGACGTGGCGTGGTTGTGGTACGTGTGAATACACGCTAAGTCACTTCAGTGTGCGCGGGCATGCGGACAGCGAGTAAAGGGCAACTCGCTGTCCGACCATGGACCATGCCCGGGTCGACGGCGCGTCGTGTTCCACGCGCGCCTTAAAGAGCTGTCAGCAAATGACGGGGCCCCCTCACAGAGGGCCAAAGCCTGCCGGGGTTGCGGGATTTATTTCCTCACCGTGACCCCGGAACATAAAGGGCTAAGGGCCTTATCACACTAGCGGTTTGGAAGCGGTTGCGGGGCGGAGCGGCCGCACAGCGAATGCGTTGCGAATACGCCGCGGTTGCGCAGCGAATTCGTTGCGGACGCGCAACGGGATCGCCGCGAACAGCAAAAGTGGACGCCATTTTGTACTGCCTCGAACAAACGCCAAAACGTCCGCCCCACCTCAGATCAACGAGGAATTTTTTGTATGAAGACTTTCGAAAAATTCCTCCAGCGCTGAAATTTGGCATAATATGATAAGAGTAGGTGATACAGATTATAGATGCATAATCATCCAAATTTTTTTTAGCCGAGAAGTTTTTTTTTTACCAAAACATGAATATTGCTTATAACTCTCTGCGAAAAATTCCTCAGCCTAATCTAATAATGGATCTTCCCAAATTCGTCGATGCTTTCGCTTTCGTTTTCGGCGTTTTCGAAGTAATAACGTCAACAGCAATGTTTCCTCGTCGGAATCCATTTTGTTACTGAGTGTACAAACACGCGACGAAAACGTAACGCATTTGCCACGCGTCCGCGACGTGTTCGCGACGGATGCGCGGCGTGTTCGCGACGGATGCGCTGCGCGTCCGCTCCGCCCCGCAGCCGCTTCCAAACCGCTAGTATGATAACGGCCTAATGAAGAACACCGTGGATTTTAGTCAGTACAAGTCTGACAGTACCTCTCGCCCTGCCCGGGGTGGGAGGTCTCATTTGATGATTTTACCACGTAAAAAAAGAAATTCACTTCAGTGTGGCCACAAGCGGCGATTGCATACGTTCAATATTATCGCGCCCGCTGCCGCCACCGCGCTAGGCTCGCAGTGTGTTTGAGCACTACGGCATTACAAACACACGTAATATCACAACATCTGCAGTTTATCGGTCCGTGGCATGAGAACAGCTTATTACCCTACTCAGGCACGATTATAAACCCCTTATTTTTGTTTACTAACGACCATTGAAGGGTGGTTTCTTAATCGACGTACCTATATTATATGTAGAAACGTATGCCTTTTTCTTGACGGAATATACCTAACAGTAATTGTTTAGTGGTTTCTGACTGAGCATGGTGATCGCGAGCCATACGGCTATGGTGAGGCAGATTACAGAGAGACTGTGGTGCCGTTCATCATCATCAGGCTATAATGTTCCCACTGCCGGGACACAGTCCTCTTTCCTGTGAGACAGAATGGGCCATAATCTCCACGCGGGTCTAGTCATCATCATCATGATCTCAGCCATAGGACGTCCACTGCTGAACATAGGCCTCCCCTTTAGATCTCCACATACACCGGTTGAAAGGGACCTGCATCCAGCGTCTTCCGGCGACCTTTATAAGGTCGTCTGTCCACCTTGTTGGTGGACGTCCTACGCTGCGCTTGCTAGTCCGTGGTTTCCACTCTAGCACTTTTCGACCCCATCGGCCATCTGCTCTGCGAGCAATATGGCCTGCCCATTGCCACTTCAGCTTACTAATCCGGTGGGCTATGTCGGTGGCTTTAGTTCGTCTACGGATCTCCTCATTTCGGATTCGATCACACAGAGACACACCGAGAATAGACCTCTCCATAGCTCGCTGAGCGACTTTAAGCTTTGAGATGAGGCCGATAATGAAAGACCATAAAGGGTCTAGTGAGGGTTGGTAAATGTCACATGTTACGTGGATTAATAGTAATGCGCCTGGCTGGTTTCAAATAAAACCCACGACCGCGACTTACAACTTGTAAGTCGTGGCCGATACCATTGTGTCACCACTTTTTCCGGTAAGACTAGATAAACTTGAGTATTAACCGATGAAACTAAATATTATTACAGTTCGAGTTCGAGCTTCGAGCGAGTAAAAGCTCGCAACATACGTCATACTATCAGCTGAATGTAAAAGCATATAGTACCCCTAGCACGAGTTTTCACTATTTTACTTTACAGAGTTTTTCCAGTATTTACAGCGTTTCTTGTATGAAAATATGGAACAGCGCCTCTGGTGTTCGAAGAAGGAACGAATTTTTTCCTTGAAAATTGTCAATTTGAAGTCAACAAAGTTCCAGTTTACTTTACGTCTCAAATACTGAAAACTCGTGCTGAGTTTTCAGTATTTGAGAGTAGTAGAGAGAGAGTAGTAGTTTTTCAGTACACCAGAGGCGCTGTTCCATATTTTCATACAAGAAACGCTGTAAATACTGGAAAAACTCTGTAAAGTAAAATAGTGAAAACTCGTGCTAGGGGTACAGATCACTATGAAATCCGTAAAGTGCTGCTTAAAAGCTTTCATAGAGCAGCTGTAAATTCGAAACTCTTACTTAGACTTTGACAAAATAATGGAATCTAGGAAGGCTAGGATTTAGGAAGCTTTAGCGAAATTGAGAACTTATGTTTTCCTTATTTAAGAATTCTATACTGAATCAAGTATCTTATCTATTTAAGTCTAATTTTGTTCCGGTTAATCGATAAAATACTTGTCTATTCTCAAAAACAGTTTTATTCTTCTAAAAAAATAGGAGGTATTTCGTCGAATTTTCCATCATATGCCTAGCGTATTCTTCAGATATATTTTGGTGACTTGTAATTGAATAGCCGAACATCATAACCGGAATCAACGGCTTAAAAAAAATTCGGTATTATAGATGGTCACCCATCCACAGACCTAGGTACCTACATCGACACATGATATGAGAATCAAAACAAAAAAGTATCCATCCGGACTTGTATTACACCGTGTAGCAAATTACCCAGAATACTCAGACTTACATGCAAAAGGAATGGAATAGCTGATTTATGAAGAACAGACGAAGATAATATAAAAGTTCTTTTCCTCACTTAATATACAGCCGAAGCAGTGACAGTTACAACATGGTAGCCGATATCCGACAATTTATCGACACTGTAATGTTCTTCAATACTGCTCAGAAGTACCAAAACACCATTTTCTCAGACACGAACCACTTTCAATTTAAAAGTCACTGTTGTAAGTCTGGCAACGTCGCGTGATGTTGACAGATAGTGCAATGTTGCGAGCTATCCTACTTTCCGCGTATTATTGTTGCTTATTGAATACGTGGCTTGTGGCTGAGCTTTGGCTGACGCTTTTGAGGTGCATTTGTAAGGGAGCTAACTGCGCCTATGGTTTTATTAAACGTTGCCTCGCTAGGCATTTCTCCTGTATCTTGAGTGCGTTTATAAACAAAAACTCACATACACAAACATCCAGTCCCGAAACAACTACTCGCAGATTGTAAAAATATTTTTGTTCGATGCAGGGATCTAACTCGCGACACGCTACGTAGTAGTCGATCGCTTAGCTGCGCCATTCGTGTCGTCCTAGATAAAAACAACGATACAAGTCTCGGTGCAAAAAAGCAATATATCTTGTTATTAGTTTAATAACTCGTTCCGTGGTCTTGGGCCTGTCTAAACAAGGAACCGTAACCTAGGGTTACGGTATTAGATATATTGCTTATTTATTGAAAAATCCACGGTGTTTCATAGCCTTTAAGATCCAGATCTTAAAGGCTATTGATGAAACATCGTGGATTTTAGTCAGTACGAGTCTGAGAGTCCCTTTCGCTCCACCCATGGCGAGAAGACTCATTTGATGATTAGCCCCGACAAGCACGTTGTCGCGTCCTACCTCCGAAGTTGAGACATTGATTAAAAGTTTATTTAGCAATTGAGGTCCTAAATTCTACATGGAATTAAACCTGTGATTCGTCGAAAACGAATAGTTTAGTCACGCAAAAAATCCGCCAAAAGCTTTGAAATTGGCAATCTAAAAACAGTTTCGGGACAGAAAGTGTGAAGTTCGGGACTATCCATAAAAAATCGTTTCGCGAGTGATCGGCTCGTTTTTTTACGATAGGTCGAAATCTATACGTCGGAAAACAATTTGGTGTTCACGCGTGCTTGCCCTTGTCCGTTCTTCCATCTAACGAATAGAAAGCGTTTCAGAACACCTGAACTAATGGATGGAATTGAACCAGGAGGTTTACCACCTCGCTTCTTCGGTTGTGAGTTTAAAATCAGGCATGTACCAATGTGTCTTTTTCTATTCAAAATTATGTATGTATTCGTATACAAGCAACTTGTATACCTACTAATTTCCTTTTGTGATGTCATACTTCTATTGTCGCAGAGATATGATAAAACTAGGGATTTGTCCAAATTTCTAATGGATTTGATCAAATCACGGAGTGTGTTAAAATAACAATACAACACGATTTTATAATTTTATAAAAAAAAACCTAAGGAGATCTGGTGATTTGACAAATCCCACTAAAGAAATTTAGTGATTTGAACAAATCAAATTGGTTCAGTGAAATTACAAAAATAACATTTATATGGTATTGTGTAATTTTCTTCACGGTGCTCCTACTTCTGTGTGGTGTGGTTTAAAAAAATAACCACAAAGGGTTCTAACCTAACCTGTCCGAGTCGAGGTTTTCCCAGTCGTTTTTATGACATTTTTTATTTCGGGAATAACCCCTTGTAACCTAACCTGTCCAAGTCGAGGTTGTCCCAGTCGTTTTATGATATTTTTTATTTCTCAATGCCCCGTTTCGCTGTGTACGAAACACACGGGGCAACACGACTCGAACAGGTTAGGTTACATCAAATCCCTTAGGGATCTGGCCAAAGACCTGTTTTTATCATATCCCTGCGACATAATAGAAAGAAAAAGAAAGAAAATTGGTTTATTTGGCAAGCCATAAGCACACAATTACAATTAAAAGTTACGAGAATACAATAAATGTAAGTAAGTACCGTGTGCCTCACGGCTGCGCCAAATAGGCTCAGTTCAGCATAAAGCCAAGCCACAGGGCGCCTGACGCTGGTTTTCAACTGAGCCTTGTAATACAAGACTTAACTAATAGAAACATGCTTTAGTCATAGTAGGTCTGTGTGATATATTCCATAAAGTATCACTGTCATCGTATGGACCATCCAAACTGCCCTAGTCACGAAATTTACAAGTGGCAATAGCTTACAGGAAATTGTGCCCCGTCCTGGTTTTCGGGTCACAAATTCAGGAATAGTGATGTCATATTGCTTTTTTCTTTTTATCCATGATGTATGTAACTTTAGTTTTTTACTACTAGCCCAATTTGTAATAATAGAGGACTGAAATTGTCCTTAAGGAATGTTGGTCGTTGAAATATGTGCTCTATTGACCTAATTGTCCATAAAGTTGAGATTTATATTCGCATGGAGAGCTCTAATTTTGGTGATTTAATCAACAATAACTAATGTTTTGCTGAAGCAAATGCTGAGTAAAAAGTACTACTAATTTTTTTAGAAGCAGCCAATAATGAATTCCGCCAGGTTAATGGCATTATACTTTCTCAAAAAAATGCTGGTTGCCAAATGTGGGATTACTATTAAGTACACTTCTGTCTATATCTTTATTTTGTGATGTAAAATTTTCAAATAAATCCTCCCATCTTGGACGGAAAGAGTGTTACAGACTCTTCCTGACTAAAATTCACTCTTTTTCCAATGCTGTGGTATGATAAGAGAGTCCCACGACCCAGCAGGGTTAGGCCTCCCTTAGTTCAAGCCGTGAACCTGAGCCGAGTTCCTGATCAGACAGCGAGCTACCCATCACTCCACGCCATCCATGTTTCTGAATACGGTATTTCTATCAAAGGCTTAGGGGATTACAGGAGTGTAGAAAAGTTATACCAACCTTACTACACTTAGTACTGCTAGCCAGCTGCTGATGTCTTCTCGCCACCACGCAGGATATCCTGGCATACACGTACACCATCACAGCCATAGGAAGGAAGAAGGAGCCCATGGCTGAGAAGACCACGTAGCCAGGGTTCTGGTTGTACCGGCAGTTCCCGTTCTGGTTGTGGTCTGGTTCGTACCTGGGGACAAAGTTGTGAATTCAAAATTCCATCTCGAAATGAATGATGTAATGGTTTAGTAATCATTTTGGCGATGTAAAAAGAGTGTTCACGGAGTTTCTTGGAATGGACATCTCGGTGCTTTCGCAGTTATGTCTTGTGACTGGGACTGTAGCGCCATTCAAAAGTATCTTTGAATGGCCAATCTCTAATCAATTGCTGTTCGTTAGTCTCGCTAAAACTCGAGAATGGCTGGACCGATTTGGCTGATTTGGTTTTGAACGATTTCTGGAAGTCCAGGGAAGGTTTAAAAGGTGTTTTTTGAGGCGATACGAAGTTTGCTGGCTCAGCTAGTTTGAAATAAAAATGCTTTGATTTGATTCCCCCCCCCCCCCCCCCCCATTTACAACTGACTATGAACGAAAATGCTTTGTAGTCTTTAACAGATTTTCAACTTTGTGTTATAAAGAATACAGTTGAAAATCTATTAAATACTAAAGAGCGTTTTCGTTTATATTTTGCGACTTATTTAGGCTGAGAGCCTATATAGATAGATAGAATATACTTTATTGTACACCAAAATTGTTACACTACTACATTTATGTTTATAGTAGTTACTAATTCTATGGTTAAACTGACTGAACTTTCGCTAATAGTGATATCTTCCAGACAAGCTTTGGTCGTAGAGAACTAAATTAAATTAAAAAGTGCCATGAAATAAAATTGTTCAGATGATTTTATCGTCACCTACATTCCGTGCAACGTGTAATACAATGATAATTATATAACATAGAAACAAGTCCAAATTCTAAAGTAAAATTTTATTTGCCAACACATTTCACCTCACCACCTAGTTTCAAAAGTGTTTCACATTGCGTACAATCTACAAACAAAATAACTCCCTCATTTTACTCGTTATTTTAAATGAGCTAGCAAAACCTAAAAAATAATAACACTAACACAATTATGGAATCACGTTTTTGATATTTATATTACTTTCAGCTTGTAATGCCTGGTTTTGAAAATTACGTTGCAGTGTTATTGTTTTAATTAAGGTACAGTTTTGAAAGCGACTGCAGACTGCAGTGGCATTAAGTTAGATGACGACAATAAACGATAATGTCTTTGCGGTTTTAATTCTAAACGCAACATTTTTCTACAGCAGTGTAGTATTATTTTGTTTAGTTTTGCAGAGGTCAATATTTCAAAGTAATGAGTGATATCTTGTTTTTCCTGAGACTGGTTAGCACTGACAGCACTACAAAGGCCCATGATATAAAGTAAACGGGAACTTTGACGTCAATTCATGGGAACATTAGGCGCTTTTTCATTTTCCAACACAATATTACGCCGTAAATACTTCAAGTACCTACGCTGTAAATAAATAAGAAAACCTTGTGTTAAGGCGTCTTGTTTACCATCTAAGGTTGACATGGAACCGCAGCAGCAGACTTCAGTGTCGTCATTTACGGAAATGTTTTCATCGAGTAACAAAGAAACCAATTGTGTCACTGCCGCTAGTCATTGCAGTTTTGCCGTTGCGGTTGTGCCGTCCGTAGTTGCTTTCAGAACTGTACTTTATTAATACCATACGACCCATTTAGCTGCTTTAATTAAAATATAACATAAATGAGTTTCAATGCAGAAAATAAAAGCCGTTTCATAGTGGTTAGTGGTTTTATTGGTCTGAAAGTGGTTTATAGAAACAGCTGGCATTATTGCCGACCATTAACTGTATTACATAAAGTGTAGTGATAACACAGTGTTGCCTACTGTAACTTAGGAAAAAATAAAGAAAAAAAACCCTTTTATTTTACAAGCCACACGAGCATAAAAAATAAAGATTAAAAAAAAAAGAGAGAGTAACTAACCAAGAACCAAGAGCTTTATTAGGTCATTCATCGTTTCCGAACAGTGTGTTTAATTGTAGAGGCACTTAGACTGAACGGCCCAAACTGAACCGACCAAGGGCCGTTCGTCAGATATAATAATAATTTTGGGCATTAGTATGACGATTCTACAAAGGCCTTAATAGTGGTACAGTGGTATCAAACTCAGCCAGCCCACCGCTACTCTCAAAACGGTGAATTAAAACTTCTTGTGTAGAACGGCATGTCCTATAACCAAAATTCGAAAACATGTGACGTCTATACCAACCTGCAATGAGCCTGCGTGGTGCATTATGGCCTACTATCTCACAGAGAGTAGGCCTGTGATCCAGTAGTGGAACCAGCATTATAATCTGATAATGATGATGATTGATATTTATTGAAACTACAATTGATAACTGTTAATATTTTAAGATTGAAGAACTTTTTGGAAATGCGTTCTCAGCTCTTTTCATTCAACTTAACCCAAATTCTGGTCGTGAGACTTATCAAATTACCGTGACTCTGGAACGTAAAGGGCTATTGAAGGACACCGTGGATTTTAGTCAGTACAAGTCTGTCAGTCCCACCCGCTTTGCCCTAGGTGGGAGGACTTATTTGTAGATTTTACCACGATAATAAAAAACCAAATTCTCATAATCTCAGCGGGCCAAACGCCTCCTGCCGTAGGCTGTACGCCGGTATCGTGCGGTCCATGGCCCTCTATGGGGCCCCCGTGTGGGCCCTGAGCATCCGGACGCGACCACTGAAGTTGGTCGCATGCCAGAGGGTCATGGCTATCCGGATGATCCGGGGATACCGCACGATCGCCGGCGAAGCGGCGAACCTGCTTGCCGGATTACAACCCTGGGATCTGGAGGCGACTGCCCTCCAGCACGTCTATGAGTGGCGTGTGGAGGCGCAGCGCCGGGGCGAGACCCCGCTGCCTCGAGAAGTCGAGGCGTGGCGGGAAGAGCTCCGGCGCGAGCTCAGGGTAGTATGGATTGGACGACTGTCGCAACCGACGGCCGGGCACGCCGCAATCGCGGCGGTAAGACCCCTCTTTGAGGAGTGGCTGGAGAGACGTCACGGCGTCCTGACCTATCGCATGACGCAGGTCCTCACCGGACACGGAAGTTTCGGGAGGTACCTGTGGCTGATGGGAAAGGAGGAAACGCCGGGGTGTCACCACTGCGAAGATCGCCCGGAGGACACAGTAGAGCACACGGTGCAAGACTGCCCAGCTTGGGCAGAGCACCGACGTGTCCTCACGGCGGCGATAGGCGGAGACCTCTCGCGCCCGGCATTGTTTTCGGCCATGCTGCGGAGCGAGACGGAGTGGGAAGCGGTCGCCGCCTTCTGCGAGGCAGTAATGCTCGTGAAGGAGGCGGCGGGCCGCGAGAGAGAGAGGACAGCGTACTCCCGCCGCCCCAACCGCAGTGGTGTACGCCCACGGCGCCGTACGTCGCAAGACGATCTCCGGCCACCGTAGGCGCGGGCATGCGGACAGCGAGTAAAGGGCAACTCGCTGTCCGACCATGGACCATGCCCGGGTCGACGGCGCGTCGTGTTCCACGCGCGCCTCAAAGAGCTGTCAGCAAAATGACGCGGCCCCCTCTCAGAGGGCCAAAGCCTGCCGGGGTCGCGGGACTTATTTCTATTACCGCGACCCCGGAACATAAAGGGCTACTGAAGGACACCGTGGATTTTAGTCAGTACAAGTCTGACAGTACCTCCCGCCCTGCCCGGGGTTGGAGGTCTCATTTGATGATTTTACCACGATAAAAAAAAAAAGGGTCCCTTTGTTCCCTATATAAACACAGTAACTACAACATAACTTAAAAGCTTACCTCCCTACATAGATTAATAGCAACAAGACGGGTCTTACAGACCCTACATGCATGATCGGTTACCCTTTCACCCGTGTAAGGGTTAAGGCGAGAAAGTTCCCCGACATCCCACTTAGTGTAACCCTGTTTACCTTTGACACCTTTATAAGGCTGAGGCTACACTAGGCAGCGATTAGCGATGCGATTGGAAGAGCGAAATGAGATAATAGTATATATGAGATAATAGTATAATAGTCGCTACATTTAAGCAAGAATCCGGCGAATTGTCCACATGCTACACAATGCAATCAAATCTTCCATCACGGTTTACTGTACGCATACTTATTTAGTAGAATTATTGAACTAGTGCAAGTGAGAGAAGTTTGCTATAAAAATGGCATTATTTCGCTGTAGATCAAGCCGATGCCAGTAATAGGACTGTGTAAAAAAAAAACTAATAAAATTTGATCCATATTTTCTCTTTTATAACGTAAACCAAACAATACGTTGTGATGTGATGTCATTTTAGTAGCTTCCTGACGTCTCAAGCCCAAGCCCCCGACTCTCGTGTGAATATTCAATGGTTCAACAAATAAATAGAAAACTAGCCTATTACAGTAATGTTGAACCTGTCACATAAAGAAATCGAAGCAAGAAGAAATTGGTCGCTAGTAATGTAAAAAAAAAAAAAACATTTATTTGTTTGTTTAAATCGCTCATGTGTCGCACTTCGCTTCGCCTCCTAATGTAGCCTCAGCCTTAATACCCATAAAATTTATCTTGCTGCAAGGATTAAAGCAATTTTCCTGTAAAATTTCTGAATATTTTTAGTTTTATAAGTTCATGGTTGATTTATTTTTACACTCGATTGGGCTTTGGTTAATTGGAGCTTAATTTTATGGGTCAATTATTGGCCTTATTCACTTAGTTTCCAGGTAAGTCTAGCTTTTGAGATAAACTTTACAGTATAAAAATGTCGCATAAGTCTGTCTCCAAGCGAAAAACTTCGAAATTACCACACCATTGAATAATTATTTTTTAAAGTATTATTCAAAAAGTCCATCGGGTGGATCAAGGAACCCATGAGAAGTCAGCGAAGGTCACGAATTTGGTGTAATTATAAGCAGTCCTGTGTCTTTAAAATTATAAATTGCCTCTATTATTTTCTTTGCCAGCCGGCTCGAACCCATGTTAGAGACTCATTTGTGACTAAGAGAGTGATGAGTTTGAATGTTGATGGAGGGAGAGGAAGAGGAAGGCCAAAGTAAAGATGGAGGGATTGTGTAAGGAATGATTAAATGAAAAAGGAGTAAATGATACTGTGATGTCTGATAGCGGAGAATGGAAGAAAAAAACGTGATGCGCCGACCCCAAGTAAAATGAGATAAGAGCAGGAAAATGATGATGATTATGAAAGAGGCATCTCTATTTCTTGCCTCTGCCTTTAAATGATTTCTTCCCTGCATCAGTAATATTATCATCTTTCTTTATTAAAACCTCATGTTTAATTTGTGTTCATATTCACATCGAATTTAATAACGTATGTTTGACTATTAACTTCAATGTAAGTTTCGCTGGCTTCATTAAAATTTGTATCGCCTACACTTCTAGAGTTCTCATTATGCAAAAGTTTCTGTATTTGCTTCCTCACTCACTATTCCTTCTATTCAACTTTTGCAAGGTCTCCCAAACTTTTTTAGTTCGCGGCCCATTTGCAAATTTAGTATCTCGCCACCTGGCTCGTCGACACCAGAGGTAATACTATCTACGCACGACACCTGTAGCTTCAGCGAAGGTTTGGGGAGATTTTTACTCTTCATCACTTGATGATATTAGCTAGTGATATGAACAAAAAATGTGGTGAAAACATGATAGGAGTTGTCTCAACTCCCGATCTTCTGTCAAAACTCATGAACCAAAATTAATAGTGTATAGGGTTCACCAAAAGTTTCGAGTTACTTTCTAAGCGGATCATATTATCTTCGTTGGCGAACTAAGAGAGTAGTACCCCAGGTGCCAATGTCTAATACCTGGTAGAAAAGATGACCAAATCGGAACACGCAAATCTAGTTTAAAGGCGCCTTCTTTCTGGTGGATTTGGGCAAAGAAAGAATTTTGGGTCCACAAAAATTCGATCCGAAGAATGGTCAACGCGGCACAAATTTGAGAACCACTGTAATGTAGTTCTTATTACTATTCTGGTACATTTGTTTGTATGGTAACGGTGCCAAGTCGAATAAGGTCACCGGTTTAGAATTTATACGCTCAAAAACCCGTATAAATATTACTGTCGTCTCAACTTAAGCCGTTTATTTATTTATTACTACTTCAAGTACATAGAAGAATTAATGCCACAATATTATTAATTTAAAACTTGATACTAGTATTTCACAATCCTATTTATCGTTAAACCCCGGGGTCGAAGGACTAACGAGTACCCAGAACGAAAAGGAATATTGAAGGACACCGTGGTTTTGAGTCTGTACAAGTCTGACAGTCCCTCCTACCTTGTCCAGGTTGGGAGGACTCATTTGATGATTTAACCACGTTAAATAAACGACATTAATGGGCCATCACGACAGTCACGGAGTAGATTGGAAGAATCTGTCACCACGGACCCCCTGGAGTCGACATTGACATAAAACGGGCTGAGTGGCACAGGAATATTCGACTTAGTCCGCTCTCCTGATATTGATCGTTACTGGGGCAGATGCAGGGGGTCAAAGAAAACGAACCGATGACCCAGTGGTTGACACCTCGCATCTCAGGCACAAACAATTCCAAGTGTGTCTTTTTCAATGCATTTATGTTTTTTCGGAATTTAACTTGGACATCATAGGATGGGACGCCCTGGGAAGACCTACAGTCCTACACTGACCTTATTGGTGAAGTACATCAGAAAGGCCGTGTGCGTAGTACTGGTAATCAGCGTGTGTGTATGACCAGAATGTATGACTCAGGATCAGGTGAAAGGAGTATGTAAGGATCGTAGCAGGTGGCGCTCTGAAGTTTCTGCCAACCCATGGGAAGGTGTGAATTTATGTATGTATGTCATCGGTGGAGAAAAAACATCATGAGGAAACATTAACCTAATCAATATACGTCCAAGGCGTGTCAGAGGCCCGTGAGATTCTCAGAGGTGATTTAATTAAGTTTAACATCAGAGGGTGGACATATAACACAAAAAAAGAAGATTAAGACATTCCTTCGTATCTCACGACGACTTCAAACGGATCCGGTAATGTCGATCGCGAAATTGTGAGTTTGTGAGGATGGATCAACGACGTTAGACTAGACTCCTAATATAACAGGCGACCGATGTCTCTCAACACATTAGGCAAAAAAGTCTTAAAGCCGTCTTATTTCGACCACTCCTGCAAGCCGTAAACATACCTTGAGACAGAACAGACCTTGAGTTAGCCAATCACAACGCAGTACCCCGTCCCCCTCGCTTACGTAGTACCTCGGCGTGTTGACAGAATAGTTTTTGTTCCTTAGATCGTGCATGCGGAGTCTAGTAATATATCGTCGTTGGGATGGATAGAATCTATGGATAGATTGATGTTTTTAACTGAGTCATGCGTCGGACACTAGTTGTCCGACAATATGATGAACTATTTTCTTGTCTAGTTATTTCCGATCGACAGCTGTGAAGCCTGTCATGGGTTCGGTCCCCGCACGGAACAAATATTTGTATGACCTACAAGTAGTTATTCTGGGTCTGTGTGTTTGTGTATGTGTGTTTCTATGTTTGTAAACGCACCCATGACACAGGAGAAATTCCCAGTTAGGGCCAACGTTTTTCTTCTAAATAAAATAAATACCAAAATAAAAATAAATCCCCTGGTTCCCTAGAGATAAATTTCGCCTTATATGAAGGCGAAATTAAAATATAAACTCAGAAATGTCCCATTTCTGTTATAGTATTATTCCGAAGTGTTTCCGATTTTGGCTGCCGATTCTAACATTATGGTAATCACCCTGGTTGGTAGCCAGAATTGGAAAATTTAAGGAAATTGAAAGATGAAATAAAATAATTCGTTCTAAGAGAGATTTCAATAATGGTCACGGAATGCTTAATGGTATTTGGAATAATTTAATTACATAGACATTTCTTGTTATTAAATTGATCTTATTTTAACAGAGAAGTTCTTCGCTTGGCAACAATAATTCTCAAGTTTTTTATAAAAATATAAAACTTAATAAATAAAGGAACGGGAATTTTTTATTTTGTTCTCTTATTGCCACACGGAAATAATATACTGCCAAATCCCGTTCCATGTTTTTGTGAGAATCGGATAGGCAAAGTCGGTCGTTATTTGGTTATAGACTAAGATTCCACTAAAGAAAGGAAGAAAATACCTTGTGCAAGTTAATTTCGTGCATTTATGTCGTTATTATCTTGTTATTATTATTTTCATATGATTGTATTAAAAAAAATAGACGAGGAGCTCGTGGCTAAATAATTACAGCCGCACAGGTCGATCTTCCGGGTTAAGCCGCGCTTGCCGAGGTTGGTCTGTGAATGGGTGACCATCTGTTATAGCGAGTTTCCTCCGTGCCTCGGAAAGCACGTAAAGCCGTTGATCCCGGCTGTCATTTCTAGATATTTGACAGTCGTTACTATTAGTCAGAAGCTCTTAAGTCTGACAACCAGTCTTACCATGGGGTATGGTATTGTCCAGTTACTGGGTGGGTTGTGGAGGTCCGACAGGCAGTCGCTCCATGTAAAATACTGATATCCAGCTGAATCTGGTGTGACTGGAAGCCGACCCCAATATAGTTGGGAAAAGGCTAGGCAGATGATGATGTATTAAAAAAAAATGTTACAACCTGTACACAAGAATACGTGACATTATTCATATTGATTAGAAAACCTCGTATGGGTGACTGCTATTCATGAAATGGTATCCTTCGATTGACCTTTACGTTCTGAGTTACCGTTACCCGATAATACACTCCCGCGTCCCCGGCAGCATACAACATTTAAGCAAGGGAAATGACGCTAATTCTTAATAACCTACTTTCTAATCTTGGTAGTCTTCAAAGAGCCAAGTATGAAAATTGCTCATCAGCGTTACACGGTATGAAACTCAACGCGCTCAAACAATTATTGTGTTTCCTCTTTGTGCGAATTGCACCATCTGTTTGTTAGTTGCCATGTCAGTATTTAGGCCAAATGCGTGCTAGCAAATGCTGCTATTGCTTTATATTTGTATTCCAGCTATGTACTGTTGCTGTATTCGGGTTATAACCTAATTATAATTCACACCTATCAACATCATCATCATTATAAACATAAATATACAGGCGACTGTCAATCCTACTAATATTATAAACGTGAAAGTTTGTATGTTCCTACTAATATTATAAACGTGAAAGTTTGTATGTGTGGATGGATGTTTGTTACTCTTTCACGCAAAAACTACTGAATGGATTTAGATGGAATTTGGTACACAGATAGTTTATAACCTGGATTAACGCATAGGATAGTTTTATCCCGATTTTATGTTCCCGTGGGATAATTTTCGAGTTGTAGCGGAAACCGCTGGCAGCAGCTATTAGTGATTAATAAATGACATCCTGTATACACGGCTTAAAAAAGATTATGTGCTATCCGAGACACGGAGGAAATTCGTCACCATGATATATGGCAACCATCCGCAGACCACACTCGGCAAGCCCGGTTTTACTTTGAAGATCGACTTGTATGTTTTTAGGCACGAGCTCCTCAGCCAAACCCTGAATATAACCACGCTTTACATCATCATCATCATCATCAGCCTATAACGTTCCCACTGCGGGGAAACAGGCCTCTTCTCTGCGAGAGGGAGCGGGCCATAATCCACCACGCGGGTCCAGTGCGGGTTGTTACGTGTCACATGTCTTTGAATTTGATGGTTCTAGGACATGTCGGTTTCCTCACAATTTTTTTCCTTCACCGTTTTGAGAGCAGTGGTGATGAAATAAATTAGGTATATAAAATAATGCTGGGCCTCCTTCGCTCGTATTGGGATTAAGACCTATACATTTTTTTTATACCATCTGACATTTTCGATTTTTTATACAATCTGACATGCATTTTATTTATTATTTTCTGCTTTTTTTTACATACAATCTGACATGTATGATTATTTTATTTTTTTATACAAACTACTGATATTTTTATTTTATACACAATATTTTTTTTTTTTTTTGTGAATACGAGGATCCATGTGGGTCAACCTGTTGTTTTTTTTTTTTTTTATAACTGTAGTGTTGTCTGACAATTTGAGTAACATTAACGGCCTACACAAGTCCCTTCTTTGGTACTGTTCGTCGTGTCGTTGAGCTCCTTGAGTTATGACTTTATGAGTTGAGCTCCACGGTAATTGACAAATGCTTGCACTGACTGGACAGGTCCACTCAAATTTGTGTGGTTCTTTCTTCAAAAGACCATTTCAGACATCGACCTTCATGGTCCTCGTATAATCTTTTCTACATTTTTATTGTCTGGACTTTAAAAGAGACTGTGACCTCTGAGTTTGTTTCGGCTGTTTCTTCTCAGAGTAGTCAGGTACGAAACACCGGCCCCTTCTAGTTTTATAAAAAGACTTGTAAAAGTGTTTATATAACCTACTTGCATAAATAAACATCATTTCATCATTTCATTTATATTTCACGCTTGCAATCCTTGAATTATTAGGCAAACGTTCCCCACTTTTCGCCAAACGTGCTTTAGTTCCATGTAATTGGGTGTGAGGTTTTGTTCAAAGTTATCGAAGTTAAATAGATCTAAAAAGTTAAAGGTGTTTTTTGTGAGCAGTGGTGGCCCAGTGGTATCGGTTCCGACTTACGAGTTGTAGGTCGTGGGTTCGAACCCCGCTTGCCGCATTACTTTGTGTAATTTATTTCATCGCCACTGCTCTCAAAACGGTGAAGGAAAACATCGTGAGGAAACCGGCATGTCCTAGAACCATCAAATTCGAAGACATGTGACATCTGCCAATCCGGACTGGGCCCGCGTGGTGGATTATGGCCCACTCCCTCTTACAAGAGAGGAGGCCTGTGTCCCAGCATTGGGAACGTTATAGGCTGATGATGAAAAAGTTAAAAGAAAAATAAAATTTCGATATAGTCAAATTACTTGGAATTGCTTTGAATTGCACAAATGTGATTGGTAATTAGTAAAATTACCAGTCACATAGTTTATCTTATAATGTCATCATGGTGTTTTTACATGTCCACTTTGTGCTCGGACTTTTACAGCAAAAGTTGGATATCCGAGTCACTGGAGAGCACATGAAAGGGCATATCAAAGCTCTCAACCCCTCTAAAAGCCATTGATTGCAGTCGCTGTGGCCGAAATTGGCTAGATGGCATCACTATCAGACCCATGTATTTTATAAATAGGATTGAAATGTATGAAATAGCTTACACGCTTTCAAAGTCATTAAAATTCACAAAGGCAAGCAGCTAAGCATACACATATCACGTCGAGTAATTTTCAACACGTGTTTCGATAAACTAATATTAGGAGAATGTAACACAGTGATAGAAACTAAAGCTGCTGAAACTAAAGCTCTCCAGCTTTACTTTGATGTAAGCTTGCTCTCGCCTCTATTTGAACTTATAGTTAGGCAGCTTAGCTTTGCTTTTAGCTAAGCACGTGCTAAATTACGACCGTAAGCTGGTATTTTTAGTCGCTAATTTAGCTTGAGTCGTGCTTAATATGCTTCAAATCCATTGACACTTTTATTAATAAGATAAAATAAAAATTAAGTGAAAAAATAATACTTATATTTTTTTTTTTTTACGTGAAAATTATTAAATGAGTCCTGAACCTAAGGCAGAGTGGGAGGGACTATCAAACTCGTACTGACTAAAATCCACGGTGTCCTTCAGTCGCCCTTTATGTACCGGAGTCGCGGTATACGTGTATCCCGCGACCCCGGCAGGCTTTTATGGCTCTAAAGGGCCTCGTCATTGTGCTAACACTCTTTGAGAAAAAATGGGTAACGTTTTTTTTTTTATAATTATTTATTAACTCGGCTCAAGAAACACTCAAGACACAGTCAATACTCTCTTTTCATGGCAACCTTTTTAGGATAGATTTGAAGAAGAGGGAAAAATCATAGTAGGTGTCCCGAGAGCTTTCAAAATCATATAATATGCAGCAATTATATGATTTTGGCAATAGGGGGAGGCCTATGTTCAGCAGTGGACATCTTCCGGCTGATGATGATGATGCAGTAATTGCCGCTAGTAATACGATTTGTTGGACTTTTATACTGTCGCCAAACGACTTAACCGTCCTATACCCCTAGCACGAGTTTTCATTATTTTACTTTACAGTGTTTTCCAGTACTTGCAGCGTTTCTTGTATGAAAAAATGGAACAGCGCCTCCGGTGTGCGAAGAAGGAACTAATTTTTTCCTTGAAAATTGTCAATTTGAAATTGTCAAAGTTCCAGTTTACTTTACGTCTCAAATACTGAAAACTCGTGCTAAGGGTAGAGCTGAGAATTAATTTACTTCAGACGTACAGTATGTATACACTAAACAGTATTTAGAAGCGATGTTCTACTACTATGCTGATTAAAACTTCTGCCTTTTCATTAGAATAATATTTTGGAAGCCATAAAGTAGGTCTTATTTCAAAGTGGAAACCAGTATTTCACGAGTAAATTGCGTTTGAATTTTGTAAGTGTATACATGTGCTCGTGACTGTACTTTAGAATACGATTAAAGACTTTAAAAACAAAAGTAAGATCAAACACTTACCAACCAAACATAGGAGGGCACGTGATTGTCCCTGCAGAAATCCAAACGAAGAAAATCATAGTCAAGGCAAGTTTCTTAGACCTTCTTCTTCTGGAGTACGTCAGGGGCCTGGTGACTGCCAGGTAGCGGTCCACACTGATGGCACATAGGGACAGGATGGAAGCGGTGCAGAGGAGTATGTCCAGGCTTATCCAGATGTCACAGAGAATCCAGCCAAGCTCCCATTTACCTGTGGACAAAGATATAAGTTTAAATTTAAGCTGCATGGTTCCAGTTAGGCCAGGTGGGATCCACCTCCCAGTGGTCGAACCCAGGCGAGTCTGTCACGTTTGACCAACATTCGTTTGGTCCATGGACTGTTGGTGAACAATATTTTTGACCCATGAACTTTTCATCCAAAGAACTTTTGACCTACGAACGTTTCGCCAACAGAACTTTATGTCAGTGAATGCTTAACCAACAGAATGTTCTGACCAATAACTTTTCACCCAAAGAACGCTTGGCCAACAGTCACCGGGACTGCTGAAATCGCATTAATTTATAAGGATAGTATGTATTTGTTAACTTTGTCGGTAATATTATTTTCGTACCACTTGCTCAAAAAAGTGACATTCTATGCCACAAAAAGCGAACATAACAATAGTCATTTTTAATCTGTGAAAAACAGGGAAAGAATGTTGTACTGAATTTCATTCTCTCTCTCTAGGGAGAGAATGTGATTTAAATTTGGAATACTTAGATTACGGTAGACTCGATCGAAAGCTAACCAGAATAATAAAACATTAAAAAATAAAGATTTCGAGTCGACAACATATATCCGCAAAATTCGGATTGTCGAGTATTTTGTAAATTTCTAATGATTTTCTGACCAGACAGATCGCAGCCGCCATTATTGACATCGGTTATCATGTTAAGTTTTTTTTTTTTTTCTTTATTTTCGGCCTATGACTTACCGTGACACCTACATTTAGTACCTTGATGTGTAGTATTTGGGACACACGTTTCACCCGAGCGAAGCCGGATTTTCATCTAGTTAAATAAAATTACGAAAACCGAAGAGGCCGTATGAGCTTGATGCCTTTGCTTTTTTAATTTGCCGCGTTTTTGTATTCTTCAAATACATAAACGTTGAGTTTATTTTTACTTATTTTTATAAATAAGTTAATGTTAAATATTAATGTTTCAAATGCGTATCTCATATTATTACTGTGTTATTTTTTTCGCAAATGGTACGAAAAGTAGAGTATATTCCTCGGTGATAAAGCTGTCTTAGTCTTGGGTGAACTTAAATCCCTCGCTACACTCAGGACTCGTCTTAAATCCCTCGCTTCGCTCGTGATTTAAGTTTTTAACACCCTCGCTACGCTCGGGAGTAAACCTCAAGTCCTTCGTTACGCTCGCGATTTAATTCGCCACCCGCGACAGAAAACCCTGCTTTATCCCCTTGGTTAATAATCTACTATTAATACCACCATATTAGTTGGTTCTCATATAGGTTTTATTTACTCTCAGCAGTCCCGGTGTCTGTTGGCCAATCGCTCTTTGGATAAAAAGTTCATGGGTCAAAAATATTGTTGACCAACAGTTCATGGACCAAACGAATGTTGGTCAAACGTCTGTTGGCAAAACGTTCGTGGGTCAAAAGTTCTTTGGACGAAATGTTCATGGGTCAAAAATATTGTTGACCAACAGTTCATGGACCAAACGAATGTTGGTCAAACGTGACAGCCTCAACCCTGGCAATGACACCACAGGCTATCTGTAACGTGCAGTGTTTTTGAATTTGTATCCAGCTTATAGGTGTTAGTTCTGTTAGGAGAAATCTGTGTTTGACTTGATATTTAACGACAAAAAGCTCCTTAACCATAAAGTTGAATAGCGGTGAAAATTGCCAAGAATATGACTTGACTTGTATGGTAGGTACGGTCAACAAAACAAGCGCAGCGACTATTTTTTTTTCGGAGATTTTTGGTAATCTAATCTAGTCTTGTAAAAATCGGTCGTTATATTTTGGTATCAGCTTTTACTTTTTTTTAAATGAGATAGTTAATAAAACTAATATTTCAGTAGAAAATTAAAAAGATAACTGTAAATCACAATTTCTACAAAGAATTTAAACTCAGTCTTAGCCCCTTCGTACACAAGGCGACGCAAGTCTCCGATACCTTACGACTTTGACATCCATTGACGAGTGCGTATTTATGAACCTCAATGGATTGTATTGCGATAGTCGCCTGGATACCGAAATCGTAAGGTATCGGATACTTGCGTCGCCTTGTGTACGAAGGGCCTTATTTAGCTGTAGGAAACACTTTATTTCAAAAAGGTTTTCTGCTAAATTATAAGATCTCTGGAGTTCACGCTTTCTAACTATTGTTTCATTGTTTCTTTTTTTATGTGTACGCAAAATATAGTGCATGTGGTGCTCTTCTTTATGTGATGGGGCACTTAAAATCAGTACTTACATTCAATTTAAAAAAAAAAAAGTTTGCAAGAAATTTTTACTTACAAACACACTCTTTTAAAAAAATGTGTAAGTATGTGGCGTCCCTAAAAATTCGTACATTTTCTTCCAACATTATTTTGCGAACAGTACCAACTTTGTGACGACGTTTCTTATTCAAGTTAAGTAACCGAAGTCAAAAGTGGAAACTTGAAGCACATTCTGTTTTACGATATAACGTTGAAGGTTGACGGAGAAACTTATATTTTATTTTAATATTTATGGGCTGTGATGTGCTCCGTCATCTACATTATTTTATTTAGGTTTATAATATAATATAACATATATATGTTGTTTGAGGAGCTCGTGGCTAAATAATTACAGCCGCACAGGCCGGTCTTCCGGGTCAAGCCGCGCTTGCCTAGGTTGGTCTGTGGATGGGTGACCATCTTTCATAGCGAGTTTCCTCCGTGCCTCGGAAAGCACGTAAAGCCGTTGGTCCCGGCTGTCATTTGTAAATCTTTGTCAGTCGTTACTGTTAGTCAGAAGCTCTAAAAGTCTGACAACCAGTCTTACCATGGGGTATGGTATTACCCAGTTACTGGGTTGTGGTCCGACAGGCAGTCGCTCCATGTAAAATACTGATATCCAGCTGAATCTGGTTCGACTGGAAGCCGACCCCAATATAGTTGGGAAAAGGCTAGGCAGATGATAATATAATATAACATTCCACAACTATCCAACTATCACACAACGCCATCTAGTCCCAAGCTAAGCAGAGCTTATGTTATGGGTACTAGACAACTGATTAACATACATAAACATTTCTAAATACATAAATCTTATGGACAAAAATCAATTGCTGTTCGTTAGTGTCGCTGAAACTCGAGAACGGCTGGACCGATTTGGCTAATTTTGCTAATAAATTATTACTGAAAGTCCAGGGAACGTTAAAAAGGGTTTTTTTGAGGCGGTACGAAGTTTGCCCGGTCAGCTAGTATTATATATAATTACAGCCAGACACAGAACAAATTAATGATCATGCTCATCACACAAACATTTTTGTCCTGAGAGGGAATCGAACCGACGACGTCCGGCATAGCAGTCAGGGTCACTAACCACTAGACCATCAGGCCTGTCAGTTAACAGGTTAGTCCTGTTTAAAGTACCTCCTCTGTGTCTGAATTTATGTATGGCTGAATACGATAAAGTCAAAAACTACCCAACGAATTACTATATATTAGCTGTTCTCCACGGCTTCACTCGCATCTCGGTTCCTATCAGTCATAGCGTGATGTTACATAGCATTATCCTTCCTCAATAAATGGACTATCCAACACAAAAACAATGATTGACTTCGAACTAGTAGTTCTTGAGATAAGGGACTTCAAACAAACTCTTCAGTTTTATAATATTAGTATAGGAGTATAGATTCAGTGGAATGATTAATTTGATTAATGTACATAAAAAGTTTGATTTCATAAACATTTAGTGTGAACAAGCTGAAAAATATTGAAGAAATACTCGTTTTTAACCAGAGCAGATCGCTAGTTTAATCATAGGTAATCATGTTTTCTAAAAGAAAAGTCGTTTTGCATATAAAATAACTACAATTACTCGTATCAAATATACCCAAATTCAAAGCGTTACAGTTTTAACTAAAATTTCACGCAATTTCATTTAAATGAGTCCTCATAAAATCTTTCGGCATATAACATATACAACGTGCTCTCTGAAAAGTTATTTATAAACTAAGACTGTATCGCAAACCTAACAAAAATAAATCTAAGATTTTATTTTTCGTTCCTTTCAGAAATATCCCCATTTCAGGCTTGCAGTAAGTATTCAGTAGAGTTCCATTCATAGAAAAGTTTTCAATTTTCTATATATATACAGCCTGGTTGTATTTTCAGCGTTTGGCGGAGGCACCCGTGGCAGAAAATAACAAGTCGATCTTCAAAGTTAAGCCGTGCTTTCCGAGGTTAGTCTGCGGATGGTTGCCATATATCATAGTGACGAGTTTCCTCTGTGTCTCGGATAGCACATAATCTGTGGTTAAGCCTTTGAACCAAGATGTCATTTATTAATCTTTGTCAGTCGTTACTGTTAGTCAGTAGCTCGCGATTCTGATATCCAGTCACAAGTAATTAAGTAATACACCGTTAAGAGAATGCTAGTTTTATGCATACTGTTTAAATTTCACATCTAAATGTTTAGTAGCATTTCTAACTGTAGGTACCTTAACTGGTCGCGGGTCTGTCTCATTAGGTAACCGTGACCCTGGGATGTAAAGGACTTTTGAAGAACACCGTGGATTTTATTCAATACGAGTCTGACAGTCCCTCCCGTTCCGTTCTGGGTGGGAAGACGCGTCTAATGATTTTACCATAAAAACACCCCCTAACAACTAACTTTTATTTTTTATTTTTAACGCGGTAAAATCATCAAATGAGTCCACCCAGGGCAGAGCGGGTGGGACTCTCAGACTCGTACTGACTAAAAAACACAGTGTCCTTCAGTAGCCCATTATGTACCGGAGTCGCGGTATTCATGTCAACCCATAGGTTAACTACTAACTTAAGGATGCTCGACGGATCTGTGTTCCTTTTGTGAAATTAAACAATCAAGTAGGAATATTATATTGTGAGTGACAGAATATATAAAAAAAATGTATATAGGAAAGAATATAAAATACAGGAGTGCTTTGAAATATCATTAACGTACAATTTTTGTCGCTTCCCCAAGTGCACTTATATTTTTGGTTGAAACAGATTTTTTTTGTTCAAGGGCTCGTTATTTTCTGAGGTTTTTTTTTATTATTATTTGTATAACGAAGGTTCTTAGGGGGTTTCTTGTAAATTTTGGATGAGATACAAGTATTTGTAAGTTACACAAAAAATAGGCTGTATTGATAAGATTTTGAAAGAACTGCATATGATACAGTTTTGACTTAAAAAATAGGAGAAACTATCAATTCAGATTGTGTTGTTTTTTTTTTAAGTCAAGCTTCCCACTCAGGAGTGGGAAACATAGCTTGACTTAAAACAACCCCTTGACTAGGGTCAAGGGCCTCCCCCCCTTCCTTCTACTTTTCTCGATGGTGTGTTTCTTCACGTCAATTCACAAGGAAGCCAAGCCTTGGTTCGTCTTCTTTTGTTAGATTTTTTTAAAGTTGGCCATACACCTTTATTCGAGCAATGTGGCCATACTCCCGAAAAGGTGTCATGGTAATCGGCTCATAATTTGTTCATGAGATCCTTGAAATCGGGGGAAATGTGCTGATATGTATAATTTCTAACTAAAACAACAGTGAAGTGGGAAATGAAATAACGTGAAAGGGCGTTTCTTTCCGGTTGAAATTTGTTTACTTTGGGATCACTGACCCTCTGATGTTAAAGGATCCATGAATCCACGAATTTCTAGATTTCTCTCACTAAAGTGGGTTGCGGTAGTTAATGTTAATTCCATGAAGTAAATTCTTAGCACCTTAATAGAACCTCTTGAAATATAAGATTTTATGACCCAATATAATCAGAACAGCTCGAAGTAGGTAACGTATTTTAGGAGCCCATAAACCCAGATTTGTCGAGAAAGCACTTTTTGAAAGTCAAAACTACTTACGGAAATTTCAAAATGTTTTTTTTTCCTCTTGGCAGTACATTCTGTATAAATGATTGCGATTACTAACATTTGAGAGACAAACTTGGCAAGTCTTACAAATATTATTTTTCATGAGCGAACAAAATCCATCAAACATAATAATATTTTCGTCCTCTATAACCTGGTCCTGATGGAAACAAACACAACAAAAAAGAATTATCCGAATCGGTCCAGCCGTTTTCAAGTTATGAGCTTCAATACGTTTAGCAATCCAATTTTAAATTATAGAGAAGATTTTGAAATTAATGTAAACAGAAGACGTACGAAATAAAATAAGCCGATGACACATTCAGTCCATTTCGACAACTGATTTTTTTTATGGGCGTTTGTGGAGGATTAATTTTTTGAAGCCTCTGTAAATTTAATTTTAATTTACTCACTTTTTGATATATTTTACTTTTAACTGAAGTATTTAAATGTAGTGTTTATCAACACAAAAAAAATTAAGGGCGTATAATATATGATACGACTTCAAAAGTCAAAAGAAATGTTGAAATTTTTATCCTTGCACTAACTTTAAGCCTAACTTTTCAGACAAATGCTCATAACAATACCTATAACACATTTCTACGTACAAAAAGAAACAGTTTTAGCATTAAAAACATTCTACCAAATAGTTTCAAACAATAAAATATCCCTTGAGAACGCGGTCCTTTAACAATTGAGTTGAAACTTGAAATAAAAAGTAACCGCACCTTTGAAAGTGATGTAGGTTCCCTTTCAGGACGATTCAATTGAGTTTCAGGCCTATTGAGATGTAAGAATCGTGTAAACTTATACCGAGTCTTGTGTGGAATATATCTATGTTAGTTACTAGTATGCCGAGGATAAGTTTTATTGGGAAAAGTGCCAGCCGGATTTAAACTTTTCCTTTGAGCATAAAAAAGGAGTTACTGTGCATACATCTAAAAGTTATTTATTGTTATCCACGGTTATGGTGTTCAAATATTGTATCTTTCACAGTAGTTCGGATAGTTATTTTACATTTAGAAAAACAAAACACAGTTTTTTTAAATTGACATCACATTACTTCAAGTACACTGTACGGTGTCGTGGGACACACATATATATCACGACTCCGGTACATTAAGGGCTATTGAAGGACACCGTGGCTTTTAGTCACTACGAGTCTGTCAGTCCCTCCCGCTCTGCCCTGGGCGGGGGACTCATTTGATGAAGTACACTGTACGGTCTAATATAAACAATTCATACTGGGCCCTCTCAGAGATGGGTAAAAATGACCAAATATATAAAAAAAAACGTATAAGAACCTACGGTGTTCATAATTTTACCCCATTGATCAATGCCATTTTTCCAAAGAAAGTAAAACCCATGATATTCTTCAAAAGTAATCCACCCTATTATACCTTAACCCTCAAAAGGTACAGGCGTTTTCTCGAAAAAAAAGAGCTTCAATAAGTTATTGTTAAGGTCTTTTCAAAATCAGCCATCAATCAACTATAAAAAGGTCCTTTTCGCAGGTCAAATTCCTTTATGCTTATAAACGATTTTGTTTGTATGCCTAAGAAAATTTACTGGTAAAAGTAAAAGTGAATTACCGTTAGGTTTTACTTTGACTTTTACTTTTAAGAAGTTTTTTCAGTAGATGTTGTGTTCTCTGTAATTTGGGGGTTATATATATATCATGTATGGAGGCATTTGAGCGTTAAGTTTCGTTATGTAGATAATGCTAAGTACAGTCAGCATTAAAACGATTCTATTTTTTTAATTTTGACGAAGAATCCTCATAACCTAAAAATTATCAAAACTGTAGTCATATAATACGTCTTAAAAATAACTGCATGAGACCTTACATCAAACTCTCTAAAAATAACTAGCTGACAGCTGACCCATATTTTTATTTTCATCAATGTTACAATGTTTTATGAGACATCTGAATGTTTTAATAGCCAGCCAGCAGTGTCCACATGATACATAATTATTGTGTATACTTATAGTGTGGACTGTAAACTGTTACATTTTTATTGTGTGTGTGAATAAATATTGTGTGCGTGTGTGTGTGTGAAATCTAGAAATTGTTTGTGTAATAAAAAATGGTAAAGAAACTAGTGATGACCTTTAATTAAAAAAGCAAAGTAAAAGGAGTACTTAGATGTTTTTTTTTTATTAACAAACCGTTGCTAAGTTAGTTCATAAAATCACTTCAAAGCGTTTGTAAAAAGCATCAGAATTTCTAAAATAGTCATTAAAATAACTTCTAATTTCAAAAGTAAATTACTTATGCTTTCGACCGTACTCTGGCATACTTTACCTTTTTTGCTAGGGAAACGGCAATTAGCAAAACCAAGTCGAGTGGAGTCCATTTTTGGGTCCCTTTACCTTTTGAGGGTTAAGTACTAATGGATACAATTTGGCTAAAGTGCTTACAACTCGTGTTACGATGGTGCTGAGTATACTTTGTAATAATTAAAATAACTGTAGGGGGAAAAAAATACTACAGTTTCTTTGAAAATCACGCGTAGTGACTAATGATTATAAGCAAGTAATGTTATGACATTGTTTTCCTTTGGGCGTAGACGCCAACGCCGACGGATGTCGCGGGACGATCTCCGGCCACGGGCGGCGACGGCGGCGGCGCGTTCTGTTCCACGTGCGCCTCAAAGAGCGTCAGCATAATGATGGGGCCCCACTATAGAGGGCCATAGCCTTGCTGGGGTTGCGGAACATACGTATACCGCGACTCCGGTACTCAAAAGGCTACCGAAGGACACCGTGGATTTTAGTCAGTATTAGTCTGAAAGTCCCTCCCGCCCTGCCCGGGTGGGGAGGACTGATTTGATGATTTGCCACGAAAAAAAGAAGACATTTTTTGAGTGATTTATCCATTTTAATAGTAAGTAGTCTTGTGTCTGTCTTGCCTCAAAGAGTGTCAGCGTTGTGACGGGGGAGGAGGCCAAAGCCTGCCGGGGTCACCGGACTTATCCAAAGACCCTGGAACGTAAAGGGCTATTGAAGGACACTGCGAATTGTAGTCAGTACAAGTCTGACAGTCCCTCCCGCCCTGCCCAAGGCCTCTCACCCATGTGAGAGTATAATTTTGAAATTTTGCAAGGGTATAATAGTGTCGACAAATGTTCAGAAAAGAACATAACCAAAAAAAAAACTATATTTAAATAATTTAAAATTAACACTAAAATTTATATGTAAAATAAGTTTAAAATAAAATTAATAAACCATAAAAAAATTATTTATATGTAAATTTTTTTAAATAGATTTTTTTGTCTTATGATACTATCTAAAAGTAGATGGCGTCTCGCGACACTTTATTGTCAAATTCATAATTAGGCTGAAGCCAAACGAGCACTGTACTAGAACATTAGTCATTACGCGGCTCACAACTCAAAAAATTTGTCTCGTTTGGCTTTAGCTTTAACGCGAGGGAGGCCGCGGGCAAAGCTAGTCAGATAATAAAATTCAATTTGATTTTGATCCTTAGGTTAGTCGGGCAAAATGTGGGTGGAAAATGGAGACGTTAAGATCATTCTTTGGAGTCAGCGACATAATTAAATAAGATTGTATATCTATTCATTTAATTTGACGACTCTCTGCGTTAAGTGTAATAATCACGTCTCTCTCATTAATTTCGTCTCGTTGAGTTTTCTGAAATTTGCTAAACGTTTATTGGTTTACTTACAACGATATAAGAAGATTTTACAGAGAAAATCATCTCATTTATTATATACTAGCTGCTGCCAGCGGTTTCACCCGCTACAACTCGAAAATTATCCCACGGGAACATAAAATCGGGTTAAAAACTATCCTATGTGTTAATCCAGGTTATAAACTATGTGTGTTACGGACACACATAGTTTATAACCTGGATTATTATTATTCTATCCATTATAAAAAATATTTTTCACACTACTTGCTCGTAAATGTCATATTATAGTCAGGCAAACCTACTGTAAAGCATGACATTATTCCCCCTCGCTCGAGCCGGGAATAATATATGTACTGAATTTCATTATTCCCGTGGGAATAATGTGATTTGAATTTGGAAACTCAAAGAAAATCTTATGAAAACTTTCACCAAGGAGTCGTATCAGTAATGGCGGCCGCTGGCAGCAACAGCTGATCGCTTACAGTGGTGCCAACTTCACGTTCGAAGGTTGTCGTACCACATCAAATTTCAAAATTCGAATTTATTTCCTCGCAGTAGGTGTGAAAAGCAGAGTACGCTCCTCGGGAGTAAAGCTGCCTTGTCTTGGGCTGACTTGAATCCCTCGCTACACTAAGGATTCTTAACTTAATTCCCTCGTTTCACTCGGGAATTAACACTTGAACCTCCTCGCTCCGCTACGGAGGTTCACCCCAGAATCCTTAGTGTAGTTTCGGGATTCAATACGCCCGTGACGTACGGCAATGCTTTACTCCCTTGGTGCGTAATCTACTATTTATATTAATTAACATTTTAAAAATAAATAACCAAATTATTCGTCCCACTTTGAGCGGAGCGAAAGTGAATGCAGTCTTGACTGGCTAAAAACAACCCTTTTGCTTTTCACCCTTATTATCATGTCAATAAAGTTTACTATTCATTGTTAGTATTATGTTTAGTATTTCATTTACTTTATCTGTAGATATTTTTTGCTACCTAAAGACCCGTTTAACAACTACTAAGCTCGTGAAAATGTTTTCACAATTTCAGACACATTCTACGAATCTTCTGACGTTAAATGCTAAATTAAATCTAAGTACTTTACCATTTACTTAAGAGCATAAGTTACACTCTCTAAACGATTGGGAAAAAAACTCACGAACATAATTGCAAAGAACAAACGCAGAAGCTCCATTGCAAAATCAACCTTAATGTGTCGGTTGCACTGTTGGGTTTTGGGATACAGTTTCCCTTTGTGTGAGATGAAGAGGCTTGATGCTCATGCTTGTATGTCGGCATCATCATACTTGTAAGTATGACGTCGACATCATCATACTTGTAAGCATGACGTCGGCATCATCATACTTGTAACTCGGCATCATCATTCTTGTAAGTATGACGTCGACATCATCATACTTGTAACTCGGCATCATCATGCTTGTAAGTCGGCACCATCATATTTTTAAGTCGGCATCATCATACTTTTAAGTCGGCATCATCATGTTAGTATGGAGTTAATTTTCTGCAGATGTCTATCTTGTATCTCAGGTGTGAGGTGTTAGTAAATATATTATCACGATCCACTTACCGAGAAATACTCTTACGCGATCGTATCGTTTTATCAACGAGTATGTTATAGGATTATGCTCCTAATTTTGTTTATGTTTAAAACGAATTTCTATTTTTCTGTTTTTGGGCTCTCTAAAGGTTTTTCGTTTAAGCAATATGTACAATTACGTACATAAACTGCAATGCTACATAAATGTTTTGCCCTTCGAAGGGAGAGGCATTGTTGGTCGTTTATTGTAAGTTTCTTTAAAAAAAAATGTATTCAAATGTATTGGCATACCTAATTAAACAAATGAGTACAGCAACATTTAAGACACAAATAAGGCACGAAACCTGACTTAGCATCCATCTACATAGCACAATCAAAAGTAGGCTAATAAATCACAGTTCTCCAGCAATTCGGCACAGTTAGCGCAGTGGTCGAGCGAATGGACTGTTGCGCTGCGTGTTCCGAGTTCGATTCCCGCAAAGAACAAATATTTGTAGGTATGGTCTAATAGGTAGTTCTAATTGTTCCAGATGTTGATGATTGTTCTAAGATGTTCCTACGGTATAGAAGAAATTCGATAGAATAGATCCACAGATAACTATAGACACTCTTGACTCTTCTTTTAAAAAAAATCCTTAATTTCTGAATATTTTTAAGCAATCGAAATTTTGTCTGAATGAAGTTTCGGCAATCTATCTTTTTTTAGTAACATTGACCTTTCCCTTCTTATTTTACGACATAATCTCATACTCATACGGAAAAAGTAATAAAGCACAAACAGCACTTTGGTGCCATTTCAATCATAGAAGGCAACTTCACACAGCCGAAAATACACATGAGGCCGAAAAAAAACATGTATTAAACTAAAAAAGAAAAAAAAAATCTGGTATCTCCGCTTTTTACGAGAACTGAGGACCTTATATTTCCTGATATATTTTAGAAAGGTTTTCCGTTTAACTTGGCAAAGGAAATGTTTAACGTGGTGTGAAAAAAAAAAGAAAAAGGGATTTTTAACCCAGATACGGCGACGGGACTTTTAAAAGGCCCGAAAAATTAATTTAATCTACCCTCATATTTTTTAATATTTTAATAAATTGACACAGATATTTGAAGTGTCAAATTACTTAGTAGCTATCGAAGTTTGATTTGGTGCACTAACATTTTTGTTTGATCGCTCTTGATCTTATAATTTTTAGTGTTTCTGAAGAACGGGAGTTTTTATTTAACAATGGCTGCACGAAGGTGAGTTTTTATGCAGTTTTTTTGCGGAATTACAAGATGTATTTCTGTGATACTGGTTTTTAGATATGTTGCCAATAATTATCACTTTTAACTGTGTTTCGAAACAAAGATTCAATATTCATTTATAACGTTTGAAATTGAGGACCTTTTAAAAACCCTGTCGTAATAGCTGGAATTCATAAGATTATTTTATGTTTAGCTCGCGACCAGAAAAATTGCTCAACCTCAACGAAATCATTGACGAGCTTGAGAAAGATGATGACGACGCAGTGTTACCATACCAAATAACTATTTTTCCTCCTGAAAATGCCAACGCGGATGTTACTGACGAAGACTCTGGAGATGAAGAACTCGTAACAATACAAAATCTCCCAGGTAAAAAGTGATTGTTATTTATTATTTAGGTTTCCGCGAACTTTTTTGCCTGGTTATACAATCACAACAAATAATGTTATTTGATTATAGGCTCTCAACTAAGGGCTCCGGCTGAGGCATCGTTTTCTGAGAGTTCTGATGAAGAAGAGAACGAGCCGTTATCGAATTTGCGTAAAAGACGACGTGTGACTGAGAACATCCTTGATGATAACGAAGCTGCAGCATCTTCTACATCTATTTCTCCTACACCAAATGTATCAAGTGCTTGTAGGGTAATTCAGCCAACAGTTTCGCGAAATCAAACTTACAAATTTCGAAATCGCCATTCCCCAAATAACTTTACCCAATGGAATGACGAATATGGTCCAAAAAATCTACAATCACCTTCATATTATTTTAACTGTATAAATGTGTTGTGTTTGTGTATGTAATGTTTACTGATGACTCAATTGAGCTACTGGTGCGATATACAAATTTATATGCAGGCCAGAGGAATAAACTGGGCAACGTAACCAGCTCTGAAATGAAATGTTTTTTGGGCATTCTAATGTTCAGTGGGTATGTAGTTCTACCACGTAGATATATGTATTGGGAGACATCTTCAGACGCTGATTTTAGCCTTGTATACAACGCTATGACCAGAGATCGCTTTACTTTTATCATGTCAAATATACACTGCTGTGATAATACACTAATTAGAGCCGACCCCGATAAATTTGCCAAACTGAGACCTTTCTTCAATAAATTGAATAAAAATTTCATGGAGATGGCACCCTTAGAAGAAAATTATAGCATAGATGAGGCTATGGTGCCCTATTATGGTGGTCACAGTTGCAAACAATTTATACGCGGTAAACCGATTCGTTGGGGATATAAACTTTGGGTTGGTTGCACCAGGTTAGGTTATGTATTATGGTTTGACCCTTACCAGGGAAAATCTTCAACAATAACAGAGTCATACAAACAATTTGGTCTAGGGGGAAGTGTGGTTTTGGAATTTGCTGATATTCTGCAAGCTCGTCATCCAACATTGCCATTTCATTTGTTTTTCGATAATTATTTCTCTTCTATTCCCTTGTTCCATGAGCTTTATAACAGGAATTTGAGAGCCACAGGCACGATTCGTGAAAATAGAACATCCAGATGTCCTCTACCGTCAAACAAACAATTTAAAAAGACTGACAGAGGCACCATTGCATATAAATCTAGTTTACCTAATAATATTTTAGTTTGTAAATGGAATGACAACAGCGTAGTTACCGTTGCCTCTAATGTGTTAGCTGTGGAGCTTTTACATAAAGTGAAAAGGTTTTCCCAAGAACAAAAGAAATATGTGTATATTGATCAACCGCATGTAATAAAAGAATACAACGAGAATATGGGAGGAGTAGATCGATCGGACCAAAACATTGGTTTGTACCGAACTTCTATTCGTGGTAAGAAGTGGTATTTTTCTCTGATCAGCCACTGCCTGGATATGGCGGTACACAACGCGTGGCAGCTTTACAAGCGGGCTGGCGGAGAATATGACCACCTTGCTTTTCGTAGGTCTATAACAAGGGGTTTACTCGAAACCTACAAAAAGGATGATAAAAGGGGGCCATGTCCTACACCCAGATCGCATAGAGATAGTTCTCGATACGATGGAATTGGTCACTTGGTCGAATATAGTGCACCCCAACTCAGATGCAAAGTTTGCAAAATAAAAAGCTTTTTTATTTGTCGTAAATGTTCAATTCATTTACACCCTAAAAACTGTTTTATAGATTATCACACACGAAATGAGTAACTTCTTTGAAAATACTAATACTAAACATTATTATTATTATTGTTATTATGTTAAAAAATCTTTAGTTATGTGTTTTGTACTTTATATGATTTAAATTGTTCAAATAATACTTTGTTTTATTATTTTTGGATCACCGTACCCCATATTACGACAGGCCTTTTAAAAGACCACTGTTTTCTCGCTTTCCCGGAAAATTTAGATTTTTTTCGTTATTTTTCCTATTGATTATGAGTCATTTTTATAAACATATCTAAAAATCACTATGATCGGAGATGAAAAATAGTTTCAGTAACAAGTGGGTTAATAACGCTTTGGACAAAGCCGCCAAAGTACTTTCACACCGTATTAAGTAGATCCTGTGTTGATGTGATTTGAACCTTATTTCATTGACGATAAAAGCTGAAAAGATGGTACAGTTTTGTCGTTAGTTTTCTAGTCTGGTCACATTATTTGTTGATTGAGTTTAGTCGGAGATGATACTTAAAAGGTACTTTGTTCATGCTTTGGTTTAAACATGATCTAATCTTTATTTATCACCAGTATAGATGACATATACTATATTATATTCCTTTAATCTGCCTTTTTTGATGTTCAACTTAATTTTTTAACCCTCGTGGTAAAGATGGGTGTTATAAGCTTAACCGCTGGATGTCCGTGTGTCTGTGAAACCTTTAAAGGTGCGGTTCGAGGGAGACAGCGACACTTGTCATTGCCTAAAGAAGCGTTCACGTGCGAGACCACGACAGGAGACAGCGGCAGGGGACCGCGACAGAAGACCGCGACAGAACTTAACATTAGGCAATGTATGAGCGGCAGTTCGCGAGCGAGACAGTGACAGGAGACATTATATAGGTACGGTTTTACCTCTACCCCTCTGCTTGCGTCTGTTTTTTTTTTTACGTGGTAAAATCATCAAATGAGACCTCCCACCCCGGGCAGGGCGAGAGGTACTGTCAGACTTGTACTGACTAAAATCCACGGTGTCCTTCAATAGCCCTTTATGTTCCGGAGTCACGGTGATGGTATAAGACCCGCGACCCCGGCAGGCTTTAGCCCTCTGAGGGCCTCGTCATTATGCTGACGCTCTTTAAGGCGCGCGTGGAACACGACGCGCCGTCGACCCGGGCATGGTCCATGGTCGGGCGGCGAGTTGCCCTTTACTCGCCGCCCGCATGCCCGCGCCTACGGTGGCCGGAGATCGTCTTGCGACGTCCGACGCCGTGGGCGTCCACCACCGCGGATATAGGTGCGGTAAACTAATTTTAAGCAGTGTCGCGGTCTCCTGTCGCGGTTTTCTGTATCGGTCTCTCTGTAGCGGCGCGAACCGCCGGCTATGCAGAAGTGCCCGCGACAACCGCAGTCTCCAGTCGCGGTCTCCTGCTGTCGCGGTCTCCTGTCGCGTTCTCGCGCGTGAACCGGCCATCTTAACAGAGCCTTAGTAAAAATTTTGGGCGCGTAACCCAAAATAAGAAAAGTTTCTGTGATTATTCTCATTTGTATTCATAATTTTTATCGTCGTTTTATTCTCAAAGTCATTCACAATGAAAATATTTCAATAAAAAGTGATTCTTTTTTGTTTTTCCAAGAGAAAGTTTGAAAACTTTCTTTTTGATTGTTTTTGTAACAGATTCAATTATATCGTCGTTTTACAATTTAACTGTCAAATGAAATTGAACAGTATTTTAACGAGTTTAAGGTATAAAGTTACAGATTTCATGATAAATTACTGAAAAAGCTTACAACTGTCATAAAATATTTGAATATTATGACAGAATGGTACGAAGGAGAGTTATTGAGATTCAAAATAACTTATTGTGATACTATAGTAAAAACTAGTTTTGATTTGATTTAATCAAAACTTATCGCTTGACAAGTTATATCATTATTGTTAATGTTGTTTCCCGTGAGATCATCACCCCTATGGGTCTTAGGGTGATGCTATACAGGTGAATTTTCCAATTGGACGTGAATGGCCAAATCCGAAACCACGAGATATATCGTAAAATGCTCAAAAGGCCGATTTTATCTTCTATCTATACATATCTATAATTATCTATATCTATACATATAATAAAATAGTAGAAAAGTCAAAACTGTACATTGAATATTTTTAAAAAAGAATACTTGGGGTGTGATCTAGAATCGATACCGAAGCCAAAAATATAGTTTTTAGATTTTTTGTCTGTTTATCTGTTTGTCTGTTTGTCTGTATGTATGTCCGGGATAAACTCAAAAAGTACTGGACGGATTTGAATGATTCTTTTTTTGTTGTATAGGTATTAAGTCTGGTCAAAACATATGCTATAATTAATTTTGAAAACTTGAACAACTGGCGCAGAACCGCAACAGACCAGCTAAACTATAAGAGATACAAAAATGGTGCCATAGCAAAAAGTGTTCCACGTGATGAGCATTTTCTGCTGAGAGAATTAGTTTGAAGATCTGAAACACCTGATGTGGAACTCCAAGAGCCCAGCTACACTATAACATATACAGGAATAACGTCTTAGCAAAGTTGTTCGGCCTGATGAGCACTCTCTGTGGACATATAAAAATTGAAGATCTGGAACACCTGATGTGGAACTCCAAGAGCCCAGCTACACTATAACATATACAGGAATGACCTCTTAGCAAGAGTTGTTCAGCGTGATGAGCACTCTCTGTTGACGTAAATAAATTGAAGATCTAGAACACCTAATGTGGAACTCCAAGAGCCCAGCTACCCCGCAGTGGTGGACGCCCACGGCGTCGGACGTCACAAGACGATCTCCGGCCACAGTAGGCGCGGGCATGCGGGCGGCGAGTAAAGGGCAACTCGCCATCCGACCATCCTGGAACACCTGATGTGGAACTCCAAGAGCCCAGCTACACTATAACATGATTTTTTTCAACTGGGCGTGGATGGCTATCTTCGAAACTATGAGGAATATCGAAAAATGTTGAAGACTCCTTTCAACAATTCTGGGAAGTAATCATATACGGCAAACTTAAGAAAAACGTATAATTGAAAAAAAACTGATCAATCTTAAGGCGAGGACTGTATTCGAAACTTAAGTTAACCTTTTCTTCTTTGAAATCATGCTTATTTTTGTTCAACTCAACGCCCAGTTGAAAAATTCAATCTGTATAGGAATGACGTCTTAGAAAGAGCTGTTCAGTCTAATGAGCATTATCTATTGCTGTATTAAAATATAAGATTTGGAACACCTGATGTGGAAATCAAAGCTATCACTAATTTTACGGACTGATTTTCGATGACGATTAATATATTAATACAATTTTTATTCTACTGGCCAAACTACCATGATTTTTTTAACCGGGCTCTTGGAGTTGGGTATCAGACTTTTCAGATCTTCGATTTTGCCGACCCCATTGTCGCTGGCATAAGCAACAAGATCCGCGTACGAAGTCGCGGGCAGAAGCTAGTAAAAAACTAAACCTACACATTTACAGGTCGAAACACACTATTGAAACGTGACGTGACGTGAACGACGCAATGTGTCGACATCCTATGTTTATCGTGCACATTACTGACTCATCACTGACCCAGTACGTCTGGATCGGGTGGCGTGTGCGCGAATGGCGTCCGTCGCGTCGGATGTTCATAGTGTGATTCTGGTCTATAGAAAACAATACATTTGATTCGATTCAAAAAGTATCGTAATGTCATCGGGTCGCGTCGCGTTTTAATAATGTGTTACCGCCTTTATCAGTAGTAAGTTTTTAAGTAAAATTATGAAAAAAACATCTCACTCACCAGTAATATGAACAGCAATCGCTGGTGGCATCACAAAGATCCCCACCAACAGATCAGCGACCGCCAGACTAGTCACAAAACAATTAGTGACAGTTCTCAACCGTTTTGTCGTCACCACAGCCGAAATAATCAGCGTATTACCAATCACAGTCACTACTATTAGCAAACATAATATTATAACGACACTAATTTCAAAACAATCATACGGTTTTTCTTCACAACTCACTTCTAAAGTCGAGTTTAAAGTCAGATTTACACAATCGCCTTTTTCATCTGTCCGTGTGATGACGTTGTAAAAGTTTTGAGATAAGTTGTACTTTTCTTCGTTTATGTTTTCTATAATGATTTCTGTTTGTATTGTTGTTGTGTTGTTCCATTTTGCCGTTGTTTCCAGGTCGGGCAGTGAGATCATCTACGCCTGGAGTAGGTTGGTTTTGTCTGGCATGTTCTGGAACAAGAGAATTTTTGGTATAAGTTTTTAATGTGGCTTGGTCACTAACCGGGTTTCGTTGTTTAATTTAAGTGAAAAAGTCACGGAGGATTTTAAACAATTATGCCGGCTTACTGCATGAAAGATAAACATCAGTACCCTTAGCGCGAGTTTTCAGTAAATGAGACGTAAAGTAAACTGGAACTTTGACAATTTAAAATTGTCAATTTTCAAGGAAAAAATTAGTTCCTTCTTCGCACACCATAGGCGCTGTTCCGTTTTTTCATACAAGAAACGCTGTAAATACTGCAAAGTAAAAGAGTAAAAACTCGTGCTAAGGGTACCGTTGAACACTAATATATAATCACCTTGTTATAAAGGTCTTTTTGCAGTTACACATTTTTAGACAAGCGTTCAATAGTATATTTTGCAACGAGTGAATAAAGAGCGGATTTAAAGCGAGGGCCGTTATATGAATCAAGAGCAAGCGAAGGATTTTAATGACTGAATCACGACCGCAGGGAGTGATTCATGATGATTGAATCACGAGCGAAGCGAGTGATTCAAGTATTTAAATCCTGAGCGACGCGAGTGATTCAGGCCCTCGATTTAAATCCGTTTTATTCAAGAGTTGCAAACGATACTTTATACCATGACTACGAGAAAAAGAAAGATTTGAGCGATAAAAGATATTCATCGAAACAAAATTAAGTTTTTTTTAATAAGTCTGCTCCACACACACGAGGGTGCGAAGTAGTCGAATCGCTCGGTCACTGCGCCAACAAGCTGATATTAAAATCGGAGCAATGATTTGAATTAAGAGTAATTTTCATATTATCAAGGGGGTTGTCCAGCATCGCGGTCGATGTCGAATGTACTAAAGTGTTCTAAATTCAAACACCAAAACAGTGCGTAAAAGACTACTTTTACGCACTGTTTTCAGTGCGTAAAAGTAGCTTTTTTGAGGGGAATGGTATAAAAGATATTTTCATCCCCCCACCTCGGAAAGGGTACTTTTGCTCTTCGATATCTGAGCGTAAAAGCCGTTTTTATCCTCAAGTGAGTAAAAGTCGTTTTTATCCTCTAGTGAATAAAGTAAATTTGAATTTAGAACATCGTATGAACAAAAGAGTAGCAGCAGTAATGGCGGCCGGTGACCGCAACAGCTGATCGCTTGCTGTGGTGCCCACTTGACGTTCGAAGGTTGTCGAGGAAACAAATTCTATTTTTAAAATTTGATGTGGTACACAGGTGGGAAAGCAGAGTACGCTCCTCGGCTGTAAGGCTGCGTTGCCTTGGGCTAACTTGAATCCCTCGCTTCACTAAGGATTTTTAACTTTATTCCCTCGTTTCTTTCGGGTGTTAACACTTGAACCTTCTCGCTGCGCTACGGACGGAGGTTCACCCCCAGAATCCTTAGTATCGCTTCGGAATTCAATACGCCTCCCTTGGAGCGTAATCTACAATTATTATGTTAAAATCTCAGACCCGAAACATTCTTGGCTCAGTACTTTGTTTTACCTTTTTTATTTGCTTTGTGCGGTTTTCCTTTCACGTCTTATTGTTATGTTATGACAAACCAAGATAAAAATCAGTAACTACCTAAGTATTATTTGTTTTAATTTAAAAATTATTCTGTTCTATAATAATGTCTTAGTTAATACCTGAACTGAAATAAAAGCCTATCTTGTGTTTGTACAATGTACATCTGTTTTTATTTGTTTTTCTAAATTTAGTCATTTCCTCGCTGAGGTGGGATGAAAAGTTACGTGTTGCACTCGAGTGCAAAGATTTTTCACCTTGTGCTCTTTTGATTCCCTCGCTATCGCTCATGATTCTAATTTTGAATCACTCGTTGCACTCGTGATTCAATTTTAGAATCATTCGCTTGCTCGGTCATCAAACATGAGCACGCGGTTAAAAATCAACTTTGCACTCTTGTATAACAAATAACTATTATCTTTATGTGGTAAAGTAGATTATATTTTTGTTTTCTAATTTAACTCTCTCAAATAAAATGGGAAAGAATTTTATTAAGATAAAGGTTTTTGTATCAAAAGAATTGCTGTTTTATTTACATAAATAATCCGACGGGAACATTTTAAATATTGATCTGGAAAACTCGAGGATAAAACACAAAATATAAACTCACAAAGCTTTATCTCTTTATAACAATATACATAGGTATAGACATAATGAAATGGGACGTTAAATGGACTATTTTATTCCCAGAAATATTCAGGGATAGTATTCTATAGACGGTCAGGAAACAAACAAGTCTAACCTCTAACCACCTTTCAATTCGTTAGACAAGAATTTTAACTTAGATAAATATGATACCTGAAAGCAAAACAGTACCGTCAGCACGAGTTTTCAGTATTTGAGACGTAAAGTAAACTGGAACTTTGACGACTTCAAATTGACAATTTTCAAGGAAAAAATTGGTTCCTTCTTCGCACACCAGAGGCGCTGTTCCTTATTTTCATACAAGAAACGCTGTAAATACTGGAAAAACTCTGTAAAGTAAAATAGTGAAAACTCGTGCTAGAGGTACTGGAGGTCTAATCTCTTAACACGAAACCGTGGTTTCAGCCTTAGTTACGGACGTTTTGTACACTCCGTGACATCAAGCCCGTCCTAAGAACGAATGATTATTATGATTTGACAGATAGCTCCTCAGAGTTCGCGCCACCATTAAAATAAGTGGTACTTACTACACACTAGCGCCGCGTTAAAAAGACTTCATTCAAGGCAGTGTCCGTCCGCGATTTTGACGTTAGATACGTACGTGTACATTCATATCCGTACCCGAGTCTTCGTTAACGGACTAATAAAGTAGACCCCTTAATAATGAGTGGGTAAGACGTGTCCATGAGATTTCAAATACACTGAAAGCTTTAGGTAAAAGTATTACAGGAACCAGTTCAGACCCCAAAACAGGCCAGAAACTAACCAAAGTCTATCCAACATCCTTAATTTTCATCTTACCGTAAGAACCTGAATCAGAACGACCCAAATATTATAAAAAAGGTAGATGTCGCACTAGCACGCACAAACTGTTGAGGACAAAGTAAAACAATTGTTGCACCTTGCTATCTGCTATCTCTTATTATCTTATACGTTCCGCATTATCTACTGCCATAGTTTTAAATTACTGTATAATAATAACAACGCAACGATATCTGAACGCATTCAGTATGAACATGGCGTATCTTTCTTTATAATATCATTGCCCAAATAGGACAAAACTCGGCAAAGACATGGTAAGTTTCCACAAAATTGCTGAGATTTCTTCCTCAAAATTCTTCCTTCATGAAAAAGTTGGTTGAAATAATGTAAGATAAGGAATATTTATGGAAAATTTTGATGTTTCTAGACTGTATTAGGCTGTCAGTTTTAAGATATAAATTGTTCTTAAAGTGGGACGTGCGTGTCTCAACGTTGTTGTGTCTTAACGCATGTTGAATACGAGAGCTCATTTGTTTTGTAAATAAGAAGTGCTCTTATTTAATTTCCCGCATTTCCAACTTAGATAACAACTGGAATCTCCGAATTGTTATG